>CM068367.1:893361177-894726177 GCA_034769895.1 Magicicada septendecula
CAGCAGTTGTATTTGTCATTGACCAGGATGGCAACAGACATAGGGCAAGAGTTCTTCTAGACGCCGGGTCACAAATAAATTTTTGCACAAAATCATTTGCAAGGAAATTACAGCTTAATTTAACTAAATCCAACATACCAATTACAGGCATAAACAATACAGCGTGTTACGCAACTGATCTTGCGTCTATACGCATTATTTCTCGTTATCAGAGATATAGCTTCGAGGCGAAATGTGCTATCTTATCTACGTTAACCCACAATCTGCCTGCAAATTCGTTTAACATAAATCAATTCCACATTCCGAGCAACATTTTCCTGGCTGACCCAGATTTTAACATATCGTCGCAAATCGACATACTCTTAGGGGCACAATTTTACCTGGACTTGATCTTAGCTAATAAATACATACGCGGCCCTAATTTTCCCATCATTCAGGAAACAAAGCTAGGCTACATTTTGGCTGGCAACTTGCCCAAACACTGCCGCAACGAGAGTCCTGCTGTTTCGTTCCTAGCTAGGAACAACGACAGTCAAATTCTGCAGTCTCTCGAAAGATTTTGGGAAGCAGAAACTAGCCCTGACAACACCCCTGATAACGAGTCAGCCTGTGAAGAGCATTTCGTGCGCTCTACCCAGCGCAACCACGAGGGTAGATTCGTGGTTTCACTTCCATTTAAGCCCGATAATCTCCACTTGGGGGAATCTTACACTAATGCTGAAGCAACATTCTTAAACTTAGAGCGTCGATTTAGGCGAGATGCTAAGCTCGCGCGCGACTACGCAGACTTTATTAAAGAATATAAGGATCTTGGGCACATGTCGCTTATCGATGATGGCGCTATCAATTCAGGAGCGTCAAATACTTACTACCTGCCTCACCATGCCGTATTTAAACAGTCTAGCTTGACCACAAAACTGCGCGTCGTTTTTGATGGTTCGTCCAAGACTACCAATGGCCTTTCTCTAAATGACATATTGTTGGTAGGCCCGAATGTTCAACAAGACCTTTTTTCCATTCTTTTGCGTTTCCGCATGCATAAATATGTTCTCATCGCCGACATCGAGAAGATGTATCGACAAATTCGCGTGGCTGAAGGCGATTGTCACTATCAACGCATTCTGTGGCGTGATTCTCCTCTCGAACCATTTAAACATTTTGCATTGCGAACGGTAACCTACGGCACGGCTAGTGCTTCGTTTTTGGCCACTCGCTGTCTTGTACAAATTGGTAGGGACCATCAAGCTTCCTTTCCTGAAGCGGCGTTAGCTATAACGAACGATTTCTATGTTGACGATCTGCTTACCGGTTCGGACACCATCTCTGATCTGACCAAGCTGAAATCTGATCTAGGTGCGTTATTAAGTCAATATGGTTTCACGTTGCATAAATGGGCATCAAATGAACCCACAGCGGTCGCAAATCATGACAATTTTTCACGCACCCTAAACAAACAGGACAATGTGCGTACCCTAGGCATTCTCTGGAATAATACTGCCGATTCATTTCTGTTCGACATCAAATCATTCCCAGTTGATTCAAGCATTTCCAAGAGAAAAATTCTTTCGATTATTGCTGGCATATACGATCCTCTTGGACTAATCGGTCCCGTTGTCTTTTTGTACAAATATTTTATGCAGCGACTTTGGCTTTGCAAGCTTGGTTGGGATGAACCGATCTCCGGCCAATCACGTTCGGATTGGCATTCTTTGTGCGACAAATTGGGTCTGATTAGCAAAATTGTGGTCCCACGGTCTATTCGTTGCAAGCGTGAGGCAAGCACAGTTGAATTGCATGGTTTTTCGGATGCTTCTGAAAGGGGGTTTGGCTGTTGTATTTATGTCAGAGTCATTTATCAAGATTCTTCTGCCTCCTGTCATCTCCTGTGTTCTAAATCTCGCGTAGTTCCCTTACGACAGGTGTCATTACCTCGCATCGAACTCTGCGCTTGCTTGTTGTTATCGCGACTCGTATTTAAGGTAATTCCTGCTCTTTATTCGTTTATTGATAGTGTTCATTTGTATTCTGACTCTATGGTGTCTCTTTACTGGATTCATGCCCAGTCTACGCGGTGGAAAACATACGTCGCTAATCGTGTTGCTGAAATTCAGCGTCTTACGCAAACTTATACTTGGCATCACATCAATTCTAGACACAATCCTGCTGATATTATCTCCAGGGGGTGTCTCCCTGACGTTTTGCGCGATTGCTCGCTTTGGTGGCACGGTCCCAGCTGTTTGTCTCAATCGTCAGAGTCCAATCCTTTTCCACCCTTCGTACCTTCCACTCCGTCGTCTTCTGAAGTCACTGCGGAAGAGAAACATACCCATAACCTTTCTCTAATGTCTACCCTGGCTACCGACCTTTCTTTGGACTTTTCCTCGTTGCATCGTCTAACGCGCGTATACGCTTACTGTTTTCGGTTCATCAGAAATATTAGATTCTCAAGTGCTGACAAATGTACGGGCGATCTTACCCCTGTCGAAATTCATCATGCTCTCAATTTCTTCATAAAACAATCTTAGTCGATCCACTTCGCAGCCGAAATTAATTGTCTTCCTAACGGATCTTCTGTTTCCATTAGGAGTAAGTTGGCTTTTCTCGACCCGTTTCTTGATGATTCTGGAGTGATACGCGTAGGCGGGCGATTACAGCAGTCTCAATTACCTTACGACGCTAAACATCCTATTGTCTTACCCCCATCGGCGCATATTACTCGCCTTATCATTGAACGCGAACACATTCGTTTACTTCACGCTGGTGCTCAACTCGTGCATCATTCACTGCGTCAACGTTGGTGGATTGTCAATGCCAGGTTAGTCATCCGCTCCATCATTCGAAAATGTGTCAAGTGTCTTAGGTTTAGTGCCAAACAGCAGGTTCAGAGGCTTGGTATTTTACCATCTCCTAGAGTCACTCCTTCAAGGCCGTTTCTATTCTGCGCGGTTGATTATGGTGGTCCCTTCATAATCCGTCATGGCGGGCAGAAATCCAGAACACTTTCTAAGGCATACGTGTCTTTGTTTATTTGCTTAGCGACTAGGGCCATTCACCTAGAATTGGTTTCCGACCTTACTCCCAGTGCGTTTATAGCTGCATTACGTCGTTTCATGGCCCGCAGGGGCATACCCAGTCAATTATACTCCGATAATGGCACAAACTTTAGGAAGGCCCGCAATATCTTACATGATCTCTACAACTTTTGGCATAATAAGGATGCCATCTCATCGGTCAAGTCATTCACGTCCTCTCAGGGGATATCATGGTCACTTATTCCGCCCTCCTCACCTCATTTCGGTGGCCTCTGGGAGAGCGGCATAAAGAGTTTGAAGTTTCATCTGCGCCGCGTGGTAGGCAAATCTATACTCACCTTCGAGGAGTTCACGACAGTTTTGTCTCAGATAGAGGCATGTCTGAACTCTCAACCTTTATTTGCCATCTATTCAGATGTAAATGATCCGGTGCCACTCACACCTGGCCATTTTTTGATTTGCGCACCCTTAACGGCGATACCGGACCCAGACTTATCTCACATTCCTATTTCTCGTCTTGGGCGTTGGCAACTTCTACAAAGGTTTGTCCAAGGCATTTGGAAGGCATGGTCTCGCGACTATTTGCACCAGTTGCAGCAGCGTCACAAATGGAAATTCGGTAAGGATAATGTTTCCATTGGTGACCTAGTTTTGCTTATTGAGGATAATTTACCCCCATTAGCCTGGAAATTTGGTGTAATTACCGCCACATTTCCCGACCCAGATAACTTAATTCGTGTCGTAGACATTCGCACACCTACTGGTGTTCTGCGAAGACCAATCCACAAATTATGTTTGGTCCCTACGAGGGACGAACAATAAAGAATAAGGATTTATTCCCTTGTATAATTTCTAAAGACACATAAGTCAAATGTTACCGGAGGACTTGTTAGTTATAAGCACTTGTTTTAGCATAAGATTTAATTATATTTTTGAGTCAGCAACTGTTTGTTTTACTCAAGCAAGTGTTAGTTTAGTTAATATGCAAGGCTTTCATTATTATTTTGTATTTTCGTATATGCAACATTTGATTTATGCCTCATGTCTTACTCACTATTGTGTAAAAAAATTTTGTTATTTTCTGAATTTATTTTCAATTGTTACTTATGCCATTGCAATTATTCATATTGTAATTAACTAAATTGTTGTTTATTGTATTCATTATATAACTTGCGTTTATGTAAAACCTATCGTTTTTTGCGTCTACTGCATGTAACCATGCCACGTCTAGATTTATTTTATATTGTATTGTTATATTGTATTTATATTTTGTGATTAAGCATTGCACAATTATTATTTCTGTTTAAATTATGACATACATGTCATATTTGTGCTTGCATTCAGTCAGCTATCTAGCTTGTTCATACATTATTACATATTGTAAGTTCCTGAAACATCAGGAACAGCCTGACTTGGTCAATACATGACGCCATGATAAATCTACGCTTAAACATGTAATTTATGGCAATTTTGTTCATGTAAATAATTCTCTGTACAGGTCTACTGGCCTCAACTATTTCACGGTAACCATCTATGACATGCATAGGGTTACAAACTATCGGGCCATCATGTGATGAGCTTCCGATCATACATTATTAAGCATTGTCTAATTATGTATTTTTTCATGTTTTATAATGTTCGGTATTGCACACGGACAATATTTGACGGCAACACTTGCCAACGCATACATTTTGTTTATGTTTGAAATCAGCTGTTCGCCAACCTTGGCTTACAAACGCTTATTTTAGGCTTATCTTATGCATGCTTATCTCTAAACCATTAACGTACAGCTGTTATTTAATCTCATAACTCAAGGTTCAACTTAGCCTTGAAACTAACTCTCATTATTAAGAACACTGTATGTTTTAAATTAAGTTACAAAATGTATAATAATTTACTAAAAAGGTGGTAAAAAATCGATTGATTTTGACGGGCAGCTTATGTGCAGTAGCGCGATAATTTTACTTTATAGGTTGGCTAATCTGCTTCTTACTTTTGTTCTAATCTGATTACTCATGTCAAAGCTCAGTTACGTCTCAAACGCTTGTAGCGGCGGTCGGCTCGCCTGCAGCCTTACTGTCTTTAAATGCTTGTACTAAAGTATTTTATTTCCGCGTACTATCGCGGGTCGTATTCTTTACGACCTTTACGGTCTTAGGCCACACTTCATATGGCCCATTAGGCCCCTTCATCGTACTTAAAATTTTGATACGTTCTATACGTCATGCTCATTAGCCAACCTTTCATTCAAAAACAACTGCTAACTACATATTTAATGTAATTTTGAACTTCAAATAAATGAATTAAATACAGTCCACACTCTTCATCATTTCTGCTTCCTGGTGATTCATCTAAGAACGAATTTACACAAGCTACAGTCTTTTACTAAACAGGTTCTGTGTAAAATAAATTGTTATTTTTTAAGATTGGACTTACAATACTTCTGCACTCAATTGATATACTATGGCAGAACGTAATACTTATAAAAACAAAAACTCTTGTACTTGGACATTGGCTAGTTCTGCTCCAAGGTAGTGATATTGTCAAATTACTCTTATCCTGTTTCTCCTAATGTCTTCTTATAGTTGGTGATTTGTTATTCTAAAACACGAGTTTGTTTCTTTCCTTTCTGTAGCAATGTACGGTTCGTTAATTCCAAACAAAAGTATTTTATTTCTCCACTTTGTTAAATTTTGTACAGTGTCCAACTCTGCAAATTACTGTGTTCATGTTAATTGTCTTTCTTTCTCTTGCTTATTCACGCGCGCGCGCGCTCACGTACACACCCACTCACACACAAAATAGAGGAAGTTGTTGATTGTAGTTCACTTTCTCCAGAAATTTGTTTGCTGTTCTTTAATTTCCCCGACACTTCCTTCCTTGTTTTAAACTTTATTCATTATTTATTGTATTAATAGATTTTTACTAGTACAGTGTGTCTGATACATAGTATATCCATGATTTACTCGAATAACTTTCCAGTCGTAAGCTTTACATTTTCTAATAGAATGCTGTTTGAGCCCACAAATAATTGTTTTCACAGAGGTGACTTTCGTTTCACAAAGCCCAAAATCTGGCTTCTACTGTTAAAAATTAAGTGTCGAAACAAGAAAAGAATGTCGAAAAAGTAAATTTAATGGAGTCGGTATTCAGAACAATCAATTTTTGCAGAATAGTTCTGTTTTGTTAGAATATATTGTTGGAACAATTGCCTAATTGTTACTAACCTAAAATAATTTTAAACACAGTTACGTATGTTGGCTAAGAATAAGGAAACAAAATAATAAGACATAATTGTTAGGAATGTGTGCCCATATGTTTAAAATACGGAAAAAAGTGTTAAAAATTATAAGACAATCACAGACAGTACGTCGGCACTGCCAGTGTCTTTTGCACCAAATTAGCCTACTTTCACTAGTCAAGTGAAACTTATAAACACTGTAGTTTTATTTATATATCGTATAGGCACAAAAGCTTTATAATAAATAGTATATCACAGATATACTAATTATCTTTTTAATTTTTACTTTTAACACATATTTTAAAAATTGTAATATACTTTTAGAACCTTAAGTAAATTTATAAGAATATTGGCGCATATTTTTACAAAAATTCTGTTCAGTAGAAAGCGTGTAACATTCCTTTATATTTGTTTTAAGGTTATACTTATGGGAAACATGATTATGTTGCTATGGGTTCTCTACAGTCTTATGTAGCCTACGTTATCGAAGTTTGGGCATTAAAACAATTGGACAGTTCTGGACTGAGGACAACAGAGTTGTTTGAACGGTATTATTATCAAAGGATGATTCCTTTATCTTGACCAGTTGTTTTACGAATGTTGAAGTGATAAAGCAGAGAAAATAGCATACTCCATTACAAAAACTGAAGTAAAAAAAGATTGATGAAAATAAAACGATACTTTACATTAAAATTAATTAAAAAAAAATAAAAGGCAAGGAGAAGAATACGAAAACAGCCTCTTGGTTTGGAACTTGAGGAACTAGTTTGCAATGAGTTCCAGTCAACTATTTAGAGCTGGTGCCAATAAAATGCAAAAATTGCTAAGATGACTTCAAACTCGGTTATGAGACGGGACTACAGAAGAAGAATATTTGTTTGACAAACTGGTATACACCGGGAAAGCCACATGCTTTGTAGATACATCCTGGTTAAAAATTTAGTTGAGACCACGGCGAAGATAAGGCAGCGTATTCTTATGGAAGCCCCGCTGTCACTAGCTTTTCTCAAAACATTTCATTCTCTTCGCCTTGATTTAGAATTCAGCTGAATTAAATATCAGTTTGGAACAAATATATTAATTCAGTTGTTTCTATTTACTTTTCAGAATTTGTCTGAATGTTATTTTTCAAAAGTCTGCTGTTCGGTGCTTTTCTTTAAATTAAAAAAAGGAAAATTGGTTATGCATTACAATTCTGTCCACAAAAAAATATTTGTTTTAAGATCTTATTTCAAGCCTATTGTTGGTACCGCGTCTGTACTGGAAACAAAAAACGGGTTTCACTTGAAATTTATTTTCAGCAACAACTTTGGGAACAAATTTAATCATCTGCACACGCTTGGTTTACACGCTTCACGGCCTCTGGAGTGCTGAGGCCTATTACTGTTTCTCTTCCCGTCCTTTTCGTCCTAGGTGCTTTTTGACCATACAGTTTACTTCTGCTGTAGGAGGATTATATAGGGTTAAACTCAATCTTAGAATTCAGGCATTTGTTGTCTACACAAAGGCATTACAAAGAGGTAAATAATACATTTTTATAAAGAGATTTTTATAAATAAAATTGTAAGACAATACGTATCATATATTCATATTTTATCTGAATTTCATTCCACCTACTTATACACTGCAATTTGTTACGCTTTAGTTTATTGGTTTCGCATAGAAAAGATGTTTTCTTTTTATTCACTCTTGCTTCACTCTTTGATGCTATATGAACGTCAGACATTCAGTATATGAACATAAATTTCTGTCTTACCGCAGAGCATTGCAGTACATAAATAAACATGTATGGAATAAATATTGGAAACACGTGTATGTCACTATAAAGTTATATTAACTTAAACAACATTCTGTCACTATTTGCATAACAACGTCTGCACACAAGACGAACGTTCGTTTGTCGACAAGATTCGCCCACGTATTCACAAACACACTCTTCGTATCGAACACCGGTTTTGTTAACACATTAACATGTTCATCACGTATTAGTTTATAGTTAGTTTGTTGACGGCTGCGATTGTTTGGGTGGCCGAAACGTTGGCCTTAAATTTTTTCTGCGATGGTACAAGTCCGTCATTTAGATTCTAGCAGGCTTGGCAGTCCATAATTCGTCACAGCCATCTTTTAATAAAGTCACCAAGCGTGAGTTTTAATCTCTTAAACTAAGTGTGTTTTAAGTGCTTTATTAAGTAATTTATTAAGAGGTATGTTAAGTGTGTTGTTTTGAAGTTACTATGTTTCACCAGCTGCCAGGAGACTGCAATTAATACGTGTTGCGTGGTAACGTTTGTGAGACTAATCGCATATAGTATAAATATTATAACATGAATAACTGTAGGGATACAAAAATGAAACACGAGTTTCGATCAAAATATTTTTATGACGTTGAGACGTGTTTACAAGATGTGCCATAATGAATGAACACACTATAAAGTGTGCATTGGAACTTTACAACGAAACTCGTGATTGTATTAAATACCAATCTATGTGTACAAGCAATGAGCATTTTAATAACTTTAATTTGCTTCTGCCCTAATTACATATTATAATACTGTATAGTCGTGTATACAAATTTAATTGTTAGAACTACATCTGTAATAATGGTTTCTTGAATGTGCTAATAACATAATGTATAGGAGTCATAAAGATACCAAATACAACACGTGAAAAAACTTCACAGTTACCAGCTGTCTCCTCACTATAGCAGCAAATTGTGGCTCCATCGATTCCCCGCACGCTTTGCTGAACAAACGGAGAAAAATATCAGCAGCCTACTTGTTTCCGAATGGTTTCTTTCGACAGCTGAAACATCGGAAAATTGTGTTAGTGGTTTTCCTTTCTCAGAAAATGTCTTCTGCGTACTTTAAGAACAAGTGAATGTTATTGCCCTTCACGTTTCAAAATAATTTTTATATTTACGTGATGCTTGCGTAGAACTTATGCCACATTTTATACCTGCCACTTTTAACAAGAGTAATTGTTTCTATGACGAACAATAACTGCCGCACATTTAAACAGAATCAAATAATTTTGTGCATACCTTCTTCAATTGTAGATAACTCAAGGTATGTTGATTTTGTTGAAGATCGGTTAAGGGAAAGGGGTAGTTTACCTACAACATTTTATGTTGTAATAAGAGAACGTTTTCCATGAAGAACGATAACTGCCGTAAATTCAAACAGAATCAAATAATGTTTTACATATGTCCCTCAGTTTTAGAGGACTCGTGGCCTATTGATTTTGGTAAAGATCGGTTAAGGGAAAGGGGTAGTTTACCAGCCACTTTTAATGTTTTAACAAGAGTAATTGTTTCTATGACGAACGATAACTGCCGCACATTCAAACAGAATCAAATAATGTTTTGCATGCATCCCTGAATTGTAGAGGACTCAAGATCTTTTGATTTTGGTAAAGATCAGTTAAGAGAAAGGTGTAGTTTACCTGCAACATTTTATGTGATAACAATGGTAATTTTTTCTATGACGAACGATAACTGCCGTAAATTCAAACATAATCAAATAAGTTTTTGCAAACGTCCCTAAATTGTAGTGTACTCAAGGCCTGTTGATTTTAGTGAAGATCGGTTAAGGGAAAGGGGTAGTTTACCTGCAACATTTTATGTTGTAACAAGAGAAATTTTTTCATGACGAACGATAACTGCCGTAAATTCAAACAGAATCAAATAATTTTTTACATATGTGCCTGAGTTGTAGAAGACTCAAGGCCTATTGATTTTGGTTAAGATCTGTTACGGGGAAAGGGGAGTCTACCAGAAACATGTTTTGTTGTAACAAGAGTAAAGTACTTAATTTTGATAAATAAAGTATCCTGATAAGAAGATCTTAATAATCCACTGTAGAAACGTTAATGAAATATCTATAAATGAAGAGGCTAGTTGAACGGGGTGGGAGTAATTTTCTATAAATGAAAATTATAGTTGAAGGGGGAGGGGATAATTTTTATATGTGTACTACGTTATAGGCAACAAAGCAGGAGTTTGTTGTTAAAATTCCTTCCCGGGCTGTTTGGCCGTAGTCCAATGTTTTCTGCAAAACCAGACGTTTCGGCTGAAGAAAGAAGTAGTTTCTATGGAAATAGTTCATTTCGAAAAGTATTTTAAATATAAATCTTAGAACATGGAAGTCATGTATGGTTCTCCATACCGATATTTTACTTCCATGTTCCATAAGGAAATGGAAGTATGGTGATGGCAAAAAAAATCGTGGTCGAGATTATTGCAGATTCTGATTGTACTACCCTCAAAACATGAAAAAATGTCATTTTTCGAAAAGTGTCTGTGTGTGTGTCTGTCTGTCTGTGTCTAATGATTTTTTTTCTATGGCAAACGATAACGGCCACAAATTCAAACAGAATCAAATAATTTTTCGCATATAGCCCTAAATTATAAAGTTCTCAAGACCTATTGTTTTTGGTGAAGATCGGTTAGGGGAAAGGGGTAGTTTACCTGCCACATTTTATGTTTTAACAATGGTGATATTTTCTATGACGAACGATAACTGCTGTAAATTCAAACAGAATCAAATACTTTTTTGCACACCTTCCTGGATTATAGAGTACTCAAGGTTTGTTGAGTTTAGTGAAGATCGGTTAAGGGAAAGTGGTAGTGTACCTGCAACATTTTATGTTTTAACAATGGTAATATTTTCTATGACGAACGATAACTGCCGTAAATTCAAACAGAATCAAATACTTTTTTGCACACCTTCCTGGATTATAGAGTACTCAAGGTTTGTTGATTTTGGTGAAGATCGGTTAAGGGAAAGTGGTAGTTTACCGGCAACATTTTATGTTTTAACAAGGGTAATTTTTCTATGACGAACGATAACTGCCGTAAATTCAAAGAGAATAAAATAATTGTTTGCATACCTTCCTGAATTGTAAAGAGCTGAAGGCTTATTGATTTTGGTGAAGATCGGTTAAGGAAAAGGGGTAGTTTACCTGCCACCTTTAATGATTTGACTAGAGTAATTGTTTCTATGACGAACGATAACTGCCGCACATTCAAACACAATGAAATAATGTTTTGCATGCATCCCTGAGTTGTAGTGGACTCATGGCTTATTGATTTTGGTAAAGATCGGTTAAGAGAAAGGTGTAGTTTACCTGCAACATTTTATGTTTTAACAAGGGTAATGTTTTCTATGACGAACTATAACTGCCGTAAATTCAAGCAGAATCAAATACGTTTTTGCACACCTTCCTGAATTATACAGTACTCAAGGTCTATTGATGTTGGTAAAGATCGGTTAAGAGAAAAGGGTAGTTTACTTGCAGCGTTTTATGTTTTAAAAGGGTAATTTTATTTTTATGACGAATGATAACTGCCGCATATTCAAAGAGAATCAAATAAATTTTTGCATACATTCCTGAAGTTTTAAGTACTCAAGGTCAGTTGATTTTGGTGAAGATCGGTTAAGGGAAAGGGGTAGTTTACCTGCAACATTTTATATTTTAACAAGGTAGATTAATTTGTATAAACTGTCTTTAACTGTCGTTGATAACAGCTGATTCGGCGGTTATAATGTAAACACATTATGGTAACTGAGAGTGTTAAAGAAGCATTCCTACTCGAGTGTGTTATACTCGACAAAATTCTTGTAACCATCATATTTCTCCTAAGTATTAAAGTAACAGTAATACCAACTGTTACTCTCACATTTACAGTTTTGTTACTGTCACTTGCTGTATGAATGAGAGTGCGTGGTTCAGTGGCCATAATTTAGGATTTGTTCTGATTCGTAAATTATATTTAATATAGCAACCGGTTTATTGGTAACAACCACATTTTATTGATATTAGGATCAAACGTTTCACGTATTCTATGATGTGGCGTCCTCCATTGGTAAGCTGAGATTAAGAAAGAACGCGGTCGTCTGATATTTCTGTGTTGGCGTACAGATTCAGAGGTTCTGTCAGAGAAAGAAATTAGAAGGTATTATTTCCGCCAAGAAGGTTAGGAAGTGGGAACAACAAAATGTCAGTGAAGTTTTAGTTGGCGTCTGATCTCAGTCTTTCAAGAGTATAAGCACTGATTGGATAGAAATTGTTAGGTATTTACAAAACGCCAACAAACACGATTGATATACAACAGTCTAGCGCATAGGCTCAGGAACATTGATTCTGATTGATTGTAGACACTATTTATTGTTTATTAATATTATTATTTAGTATATACTATTTAAGATGATTACTATAGTTCAATTTATTTTTATTTTATCACACATTTTCCTCACTGTTTCTCACAGTGACAGATTTTGTCACTGTTACTTTGTACTACTAAGTAATACTACTCTGTATTGTTAGTATTTCCATTACAGTTACAACTTTATTATTATTTATTATTCAGTTATTATTACCAACTACAATTTTAATTACTTTTTTCTTGGTAGTAATATTACACATGATTTGTTTTTCTGTGTGTTAATTATCATCCAGCTGAATAGTTTATCCGTATACTAATATGGTACCGCTAATGAGTGGACGCCTTTCTTATAACTAAGTGTGTCGGACGAGACAGGTTGGCAGGGCACCCGTTAAGACAACCAATCAAGCATTTCATGCTCTTACGTAGCTATATTATGTATGTCTGTGTATCCTCATGTTTCCTACGCTTTTATTTCATTCCTTGAGTTAAGCTTATAGTCACTTTCATGTGTACTTCTGCATTTTTTAGGTTTCTAGGCTCACATATCTTTTACATACATGCATGTAAGCGTTATGACTTTCATGAGTTTTGTGCATTTATGTAGTGGTTTATTCTCCCTTTTATGTATCTCTTTCTCTTCTCTCTCTTTGTCTCCCCTCTCTGTATGTCTCTCTCCTCTCTGTGTATGCAGTAAATAGATAGTGACAATTCGCTACCTGCAATCAACAACTAATTAAAGCAATTGTGTAACTGTACTACACAGTTCCACATTGTGCTGGAGCGCAATCTACTGTACTAGCTACTTAACGTCTGCTACAATTTTCCTTATTGCTTAATCAACTTAAGTATCTGAATTGTCAATTACATCAAATACTACAAGTATTTTGTCGTTATAGGTAAGTCACATATTGGTAATTGATAGTGTGTTGACTGTATTTCCAAAACACTTACTGTTTTGGATATTCATCACATCACATAATTGAATACCTGAACTTTTAGGTGATAATGGACAAGTGACAATACCGAATTCTACAAAAACATAAGCTCCAGCATGAACAATCGATGTTAGTTCTTAAAGTCGTTCTCATTCTTTCGCTTTCGTTTCCCTTTTTCCAGTGGCGTAGCTAGGCTTTTTGGTGCCCGGGGCAAGGAGATCGTCGGCCGCCTCACATTCACAATTAAAGGGCGACAAAAGAGCAAAAATTAAGGCTCATCCAGTAAACAAAGTACTTAATAAATGGAAATGTGTAGATTTTTGAATGAAAGCACGTTCAGCAAACGTCCGGTAAAGTATGAAAATTTTTTAAAGCTGTTGCTAGTGTTTCTTAGGCTTCTAATCTCATTGAAGAAATGTATTGTAGCAGTCCCTGAGGTGTTAAGTCTTTTTGTTCTCCGTTCATTTTTTCCCTTTTAAATAAAAGTATGACGTCTTCCAAGTCACTGAACAATTTTTCACTGTTTAGGTCATGTGAATACAGTTTTGGAAGCACTGTGCACTGAATATTCGGAAGCTCCATATCTTGTAGAGCAGCACCGGGAACACGGTCTATATTGTTGCTAGTAACGTTCTGTCCTTCGTCGCCTGTTCTGTTTTCAAGACTGCACGATGCTACATCAACATGGTACTAGAACCAACTGAATCTTGTAAGTGTACTTTGACACTTTCACAGTTTGAAGTACTCACGTCGTTAACTTTACTGTATTTATCAACTGCCTCGTCGCTAATACCATACACTTTATGACTGCAAGTTGATTCCTTGTTAATTGTAGTATTTCGACACTCAGGGTTAGATTTTCCATGAATAAAAGACTTCATAAACTCTTTGGAATTTGTCGTAGTTCTTAATTTTACATTTAGAAAATCTTGTATTCCTATAGTTCTTAAGGAATAGTCATATCAAAGAAACAAGTTGTTTTATTTTTATAAACTGAAAACAATTTTTTCAAGTCTATGCTCACTTTGCCACCCTCCTGGCTATGCCGCCCGGGACGGCTGCCCCCTTGCTCCCCCCCAGCTACGCCTCTGTATAGGCCTATAGGCTACAGCATCGATCTTTCGAACGACGGCGCCTTCACCAAGAACAAGACGGACAGCGCTCCTAGTGACAGCCTCTGGCGAAGCTTATAATAAGCGAAAACTGGTTTAAGTTACAAAATGTAAAATTTTTACCAATAAAAAACTTATTGTTTTGAGTTAGTAGTGTTGTTAGTTAATGAACGGACACGTCATGGACAACAAAATCCAAGAATTCGTCAGTTTTCCACGGTCCCCTATTTCTACAGCATTACGGAGCACGGAGCTAGCGGTAACTTCCCTCATACGTATAACTTCTCCAGTCTGTGATAGTACAGGAAGACATATCGAACTTGTCAGCGGAAAAACTTTGTGGTTGTATATTCTTTCACTCAAGCGTAGGATATATAGATGATGTGGGGGGGAGGGGAAAGGTAGACGTTTAAAGCTAAGTAGTAAAAAGCACAGGAAGTTTACTACAAGCTACTGAAAGCTATTTGGAAATAATGAGTGTACTGATTGTAACACAGTTTAATGAAAGATGAACAAAATGCGTGGATTAAGTGTAAAAAGACCCAAAATGTTTTTACACAAACTATTCTACTTTTTATGTCTACAATGATTTTTACATTATTGCAATTCAGGCATTCATTCAGTACTTTACAATTAAATATACCCCACTCATACATTTGTTCGAAGATGTGTACATAATAATGTGTTTTGATGTTCTGTGTCTGCAATAAATTCAACCCTGGTTGTATTTGCCCAATGTGAAAATACCCAGGTTAGAAAGTTTTACTACTGTGAGTACCACGATCAAAACGACAAAGCATGTGTCTACAACCCGAGCGCTACATGAGTGCGCGTGCCAGAGTGCGTGCTGGAGTCGATGCAAGGGCGCGCCTTGCACTGACCCCAACACGCAGACTGCACGTGAGACTCAAGCGGTGCGAGGTGTGAGTCTGTACGCGCGGGCGTTACATGCGTGTGCGCGCACGAATGCGTACTGGAATCAATGCAAGCCGCGCGCACTTGCATTAACACCAACACGCAAACTGCACGCCAGAATGTGTCCGCCAGACGGGTGTGTGTGATTGTGATGTCCGTGTCTTGATAGCAGCAATCAAAGCAGCAAATAACCCCATTACCTGGAGTATTTCACAGTGGGTAAACAGACACGAGATGGATTTATTTTCAGAGACACCAAAAGAATACGTCTGTAATCGTTGACAGTCTGAATTAAAATAAATAAAATCATTAATTTTGATCAATTGCTTAGATAGAAACAGACAATTTATTGTTAATCATTTCAACAACTAAAATTTTAATAGTGTTTTTTTCTAATACTTAAAAGTAAAAAGTACGTAATTTTTAGAATTTACCTGAGATAGTCTCAAACATTAGAATCTCTTTGCCTCCATAACGTCAAATCTCATAGTCTCCTCAACGTCAAGGGGGGCTGCCCCCTTGGCCTAACTACGCCTGTGCTTTTTTCCCAATTACCTCCACCTTATACCCTATGTGGCAGTATTGTACAAACTACTGCCGGGCAGATGATGGGGGTCAAACACTACCTCTGACCATTGCTTCTTTCCCTCGTCCACATGAGAGTGTTCGGCCCCCGCCATCTGTGTCGAACGTTATTATCCTGAATTCTATTGGTGATGGGCTCCGAAGGCATGGCCGAAACGTCTAGGAGAAATTACAAGAGCAGTCCACCACGGCCTGACTGCCCGGTATTTAATGTTCATTGTGATTTTATTTTATTGTTTTGAATTTTCAGAACCGAGTTCGATATCTGCGCTCAAACATTTCTACACGAGGAGAAAGTTAATCAGAATTGTAAAATATCATTGAAGATCAAACACTCCGTTGAGACGGGACAAGGTTTCGTCAGGTTCAGCTGTACCAAAAACTGTTCAACAAACAGATGTCTGTGCAGAAAGAAATCTATACTTTGTAATTCAAAATGCCATCAGGGTTCACCGTGTAACAACAAACAAATATATATGAAAGGCCGCGTAACAAACAAATAAATAAATGTAAGAGGTATATACTAAGTCGCAATATATTTCATTTTTCTTGCATTTAAACATTTAGCATAGACAATATCAGTTTATCCTTTCGTTATCACTGTCGACTAGGCTCGACCAGTAGGCCTATGTCCTATTCAGTAAAGGGCGACTATAGACCAAACTGGTTCAGACTAGCAAATGTCAGTTTATCCTGGGATTTCTGTCTTAATTTTAGGATAAACTAGTTCAGACTAGGCCAAACCGGTTTATCCTATCGCGTTTCAGATAAAATAGTTTGGCCTGGAAATAATAGTTTGTCCTAAAATCGGGTTTGGTCGGTAACATATGCATAAATTACAATAATATTATTATTTAATATCGAGTGCTTTTTTGTTTGGTGGAGAGTCGGAATAATCGTAAGTGTGTACTGTCTCTTTACTGTAGCTTGGGAAATGGTCTAATTTTAAAATGATTGCTTTATGGTAATGCCTTATTGTATAGGTAGAGGAGATAGATGGTGATAGAATCTCAAGTTACTTCAATTTTCGTAACTCATACAATTCGTTGAGATAGGATTTGCATTCCAGTTGGAACTGTGACAAACTGTTTCATGCAGCGTTGTTTCGTACACGACGATTTCAGTAGTTCAGAAGTAGACCTGTAACAGTCTCGTTGCAGAGATTTAAACAAAACTGTAGACGTTTATTTATACTGGAAATATTATTGAGTTTTTATATTTCCAACTTTATCAGACGTGAAGAATAAATTTATACTTTAGCAAATTACATACATTCTTAAAAAAAAAACAAATAATAACTACGAGGCTCATACAAGTGTGGTGTGCGAAACCGAAATCCATAAACTAACAGTAGTTATGTTCACACATTGCGCATTTTGTACCTAAAACGTCTGAATTAAAAAAGCAGGTACAACTGACAAAAATGTGAATTCTGAGATGAATGTAGAGGAAGCTAGATGAGGTAAAATACGTTACGAGAACAAGAGAGAGAATTACGGAATAACAGATATAATGGAATGGATAATGGAAAGAAGAGGCACATGAAATGGATATATAACCAGGATGGATCAGAACGGATTAGCGAAGATTGTGGCAGATAACACGTCTTCAAGGTGAAAACGCGGTGGCGTGAGAGCTTGTAGGAAACAGATTGTCTTAAGACAGAAGAATCTCCTCTAAGAAGAGAAGTAAGGGTCAATGTTGCCATAAAAGTACATCATGTGTGCTCTTTTATAATTAGCAAATTAACTAAAAATGTATACTACGAACAAGTGAAGAGAAAACTAACTCTAGTTTAAAAAAGTTTATACTTTACAATGTGATAAACGTTAATGCTGATTAAGACAAGACATACAAGAACAAAACCTTTTCTTTTCTCCTAAACAAAGCTTTAACAAGGACCTGTTTTTTGTTTGCAACTAGTGTAGAGACAAAAAAGAGCATGAAGGACAGTGTTTTCAATTTCACAGTTACTTCTGTCTTTATTTGCTTTTGGTGTCTTTTTTTTACTTTCTCTTTAATTGCCTTGCCAAATGAGGTCGTTGCTTCACTGTAAATTACGAAGCAGACTGCAACGTTTTTAATTAACCTCAAAGTTGTGTACTGTAGTTTTTACTGTAACATAAGAAATCAATGCGCGCGCGCGCCGACACATTCACACATACACAGATTCATATCTTTTTTGTTTTGTCATCAAGGACTATTACGTAAAGTGTGAGAAATCTCTTGTACGTGGATGTATTCGTCGAGCAAATATCGTATTTATAATATTTTTAGTTCAAACAACACAGCAGAAACTTTCAGTTTACTTCATCACGCGATTCACAAATTAGTTTAACTTGCGAAAGTAATAAACATAGTTGTCAATCAGCGCAGTCTACAAAGGTTTAATTTTTCTCTTCACTTGAGAGAGAAAAACAATGTACTTAATACAGACCTTGAAGAAAGCTCCTTTGTGGCTTTTTGTACATAACAATACACAGGATTACATTAATATTTTAGTTTAATAGACACAGTTCATATGAAAATATTAAACAGACAATGTAGTTATAAACCTTAGTTTCGTTGTGGGCTCTATGCTATGGCATATCTCTAATATTGCCATATATAAGCATAGACTAAACAATTCTATAATCTGTTTATACTGATGATCCAACTCTTATATATAATACAATTACACGTGCCGGAGAGTGTGTTAATTTAAAACTGAACATGTGATCTAGGTTTATCAATAGAAATAATTTAGTTTCTGAGAAAAGTGTAAAATGTTTTGGTAATAATTTTAAAAATTAACAGTTTCATTACCTGCTGCTACACCGACTAAAACACACTATGAATATTGGTAACATTTGTACGAGTTTGGCGAGATTAAGACCGCACCATGAAATTATACAGTACACCACGTGGCAATTACCTGCTTTAGCACATTACAGTATAATTCGTAAAACAACAATTTTGGTACATTTGAATGACTATCATTTACGTGCAGAGAATGTTTGTTTTCCCGAACATCCAGTATAGCAGTGTTTTCGTTCTAGTACCTAACAGTAATTACCCGTTACGTAATTAGGACACATACATTTGGTTATGTACAAATAAACATTTACACGTGGATTACGCAGAACAAGGGCACTTGTATAAATTGGAATTTTCTGCTTTTAAAATTTGAGTATGATCTGTACATTTGACATTCAATGTTTTGTCTTAAATGAATTTAACTATAAAAATTGTCTCTTTATCTAACGAAAATATACACTTTTAATTATAAAATTTATAATACAAATTTTAATCTCCCTTGTCCCTTGAGGTGGCTCCATGCATAGGCGTTAAGCACTGAACAGCAGGCATCCTTTCCTGTAGAACTTGAACAGTGAGAATCCCGTGTTGTGAATATCTGAATAAATAAAGTATATAATAATATATAAAAAAATGTATATAAATGTATCTCATGTATAATAAAAACTGTAAATTAGCATTGGTTATTGAACATTTCAACGACCATGGCGAGCGTATACGCCAGCTTCTTTTACGCAATAAACATTTTAATGTTTACGGCTCACGTCTTTTATTCTTTGTTTCACTTATTCTTATCTTTATTCGTCTGGCTTCAATAATAAATGTTCATAAATAAGAACGCAACAGAACTGTTTATGAACGCAACAGAACTTAGCGATAAACTTAAATAATGTGTCAGAATACTGAAATCTTACAATGAAACAAATGAGTTTATTTTGGAAAAGAACTTATTAAAAACCTCCCACTTTGCAGTCATTAATTGTTAAAATGACACAGCTATACCATTTAACGCAAAATATAATCCGCTAAAGCAACAAAAGCTATAACAAAGCAGAAATGTCAGACTTTGTACAGATACAGGACTCGTATATAGCATACGCAGTGTTCTTGCTAACCACTGATGCAGCGGTCGGACCGAATTCAGTGAATGCAGCACGCGATCCGTAGGAATAAACAGATGACCGTTTGTTTTTAGATTTAACTGTAAATATTTAATTTACATGAATGTTACAGTCTTAATTAATAACTCGCGTATGTAGTAGAAACGTAAGTTACTAAACGTAATACATGTAGATTATAAAATACAATTAAGAGGCACATGACAGTATATTAACAACATATTATGAGAGAAATGTAATCGCTTACTGTACTAACACAAAATGAAATGAGCGTGGAGTAGACTGCATCTCCGTGTTGCACGTACGCCGTTGTAGTCCCGTCAAAAATTGAATTCTGTAACCTATATGAGGTTAGGAACTCATTGTTTTAATGTGATTTTAATTCGTATAGCATGGAAGAATATTCATTTTTCTTATGAAGATAATTAAAAAAAGCTATACTTTGAAATAAAATATTTTATACAGCATAAAACCTTCTCTCCAAGTTAAAAATAATATAAAATATAAGAACAAGTAAGAAAAGAATACTTCGCCGTCAAACGCCATGTGCAAGCGACACCTGGATGTAGCACAGAGGTGTGCCGATATACCTATAACAGGTATTTTGGAACGATATTTTTGTGGAACGGATGTAACAGTAACTGAAAAGTTGAAATACCTGTTATTCGCGGCCTCGCTGTTCCGAGTCGAGGCACCCCCCCCCCCCACACACACACACAGAGTACGCAAGTAACAAGTAAACAAATACGCCAAGGCCAAATACTAGGCGTACAAAAATATCACTGGTACGCAAGGAGCAACCAGTACACGAGTATTTCAAATACTAGGTACAGTATTTCAAATACTAGGGGTATCACCGATACACAAGGAACAACAAGTAAAAGCGGATTACAAATGCTAAGCGTATCAGAGGAACAGTAGTATTTTAGGAACACCTAGTATTTTAGGAACAACTAGTATCAAGCGTATTTCGAGTACGAACTAGTACGAAGTCACTTTTTCGTCCTGAATACTTCATTCTGCGCAAAGAGACGAAGCTGTTTTTAATAAAGGAAAAAATTCATCCTGATGTTACATTTATTCTCGTGCGATATGCAGATATATAATACAGATTATATGCTAATAAATTATATATTATACTAGTCACCAACTTGTAACTAAAACCGGTTCAGGTTGTAAGGTAAAATTTGATGTTTTTATTCATAAAAAACTTTGTGTTCCGAGTCGTTAGTGAAATAGTTGTATTTAATTATATTGTGTTATAACCTATAGAGTGGCTGATGTTGATAGGCTATATTATACTTTTTATTAATGGGATTTTAACTTAACACTACACAGCTCACGTAAATGATGAGATTGTTGTAATGGACATTTATACACTTTATCTAGTCCTGTTCTCCTGTTCCTTAAATACAGTATCTGAACGAAGAACACGATTAGCATCAAGGAAAGTGTAACAGCTGATATTTTTGAATGCGAATTCAAAATAGTGTTTGAATACCTGAAATCTCAGTATTTTAAAAACAATTCAATTGTTTAATTTTTTTTATAATGTGTTAAGTGAAGCAGACTGTAATGTAAATAGGTGTGACATTTCATGACTTGTAGATTCTGTGTACATTA
Source organism: Magicicada septendecula (assembly GCA_034769895.1). NCBI lineage: Eukaryota > Metazoa > Arthropoda > Insecta > Hemiptera > Cicadidae > Magicicada > Magicicada septendecula. Next base: position 893,382,701 of record CM068367.1, read on the forward strand.
GTGAATGAATCTGAAGATTATCCAGGTATGTAATGCATTTAATTTACTTTTGTTGTTGCTTATTATTTATAAGTTTTTATTTATTTATTTATATTTATTTTATTACAGTTGTTTTTATTATTTTTATTTATAAAATTTTGTATATTCTCATTCACTCTTGTGGCTTACTCTTATGTTTTTAATATATGTTTCTGATGTTTTTTTCACATTATTTGTTGTGGTATTACGTGTACTCTAAATTATTTCATTGCCCCGAGTTTCGCAATTGATTTGTCTAACCAATGTTAGTTTGTTTACTCCTAGTGAAAACTTAAATTGGTTTGGAATCCAAAGGGAGATAGGCCTATAAATTCTCTTGTTTCTTATTTTCTTTTAAACAGTAATAGTTTAATAAAGTCACAGTGTAAAGTAACACTGTTAATACTTGTAGTTTCAATTTATTTCTTCTAACAAATTATGTAGTATAGGTTATATAATAACTTCAAATAAATACACTGGAAGTAGGTTTATTAATATATTAATAGGTTTATCTAGGTGAAAATAAACCTACTTGCAGTGTATTTATTTGAAGATATTACATAGGAGACCTGCAGGAAACTCAAAACGAGTTACATACATTGGATAATATAGGTTAGGTATAATAAGTACGTAATAACAGGTATTTGTACCTGTTATTTTTTTGGACCGGTATTTTCATACCTATTATTTTAAAATAACAGTTTAGCCCACCTCTATTAGTAGTACTACGCTCTACCACAAGATAGCTGCACTTGCTTTATCATCTGGCGTATGGAGCGGCTGTAGACCGCAGAGTGAGATAAAGATAAAAGAAATAACACGTTATTCTTCATCTCGTGTAGATGTAATATTTGTATTGTTTATATCGAATTTTAAAATTTTAATACAGGGAACGCCAACAGTGGCGTATCTAGAATTTTGCCTTGGTGGGAGGGTTCGGGGTCGGGTCGGCTTCGTATAAAGGAAAAAACAACTTAATATTAATCAATATTACTATCTTTAAAGTGACTGAAATCAGTCCCATTAAAGTAAACGGTAATAACAATAATAAAAATACGAGTTGTCGAACATTGTTTACTAGGTAGGCGACTTATTGACTGAATCGATTTTCCTATATTTCATATTTCAAACGTATACAACAATGCTGTGTACTAAAACTGTTTGTATATTTAAATATCGGTATGGAGAACCATACATGACTCCCATGTTCTAAGAATTATATTTAAAATCATTTACGAAATGAAATGTTTCCACAGAAACTACTTCTTTCCACTTATTGCTTCAGCCTTAACCACAGTACTGTGGTCACTAACGTATACCACCACACGTTATCACACTCGTTTTTCACTGATGATGGCAGTCGACGGCACTGCCGAAACGTCTGGTTTTGCAGAAAACATTGGACTACGGCCAAACAGCCCGGGAAGGAATTTTAACAACAAACTACTACTTTGTTGCCGATAACGTAGTACACATATAAAAATTATCCCCTCTCACTTCAACTATAATTTTCATATATAGAAAATTACCCCCACCCCGTTCAACTAGCCTCTTAATTGATAGATATTTCATCTACGTTTATACAGTGGATTATTAAGATCTTCTTTTCAGGATATTTTATTTATTAAAATTAAGTACTTTACTCTTGTTACAACAAAAAATGTTTCAGGTAAACTACCCCTTTCCCTTAACCGATCTTTACCAAAATCAACAAGCCTTCAGTTCTCTACCACTTAGGGATGTATGCAAACACTTATTTGATTATGTTTGAATTTACAGTAGTTATCGATCGTCATAGAAAAAATTACCCTTGTTATCACATAAAATGTTGCAGGTAAAGTACCCATTTCCCTTAACCGATCTTCACCAAAATAAATAAGCCTTGAGTCCTCTACAACTCAGGTACATATATAAATAATTGTTTTATTCTGTTTGAATTTACGGCAGTTATCGTTCTTTATGGAAAACGTTCTCTTGTTACAACATAAAATGTTGCAGGTAAACTACCCCTTTCCTAAACCGATCTTCAATAAAATCAACAGACGTTGAGTTATCTACAATTGAGGAAGGTATGCATAAAATTATTTGATTCTGTTTAAATGTGCGGCAGTTATCGTTCGTCATAGAAACAATTACTCTTGTTAAAACATAAAATGTGGCAGATAAACTACCCCTTCCCCTTAACCGATCTTCACCAAAATCAACAAGCCTTCAGTATTTTACAATTGATGAACGTATGCAAAAAAATATTTGATTTTGTTTGAATGTGCGGCAGTTATCATTCGTCATAGAAAAAATTACCGTTGTTAAAAACATAAAATGTTGCTGGTAAACTACCCATTTCCCTTAACTGATCTTCACCAAAAACAATAGGTGTTGAGAATTCTTCAATTTAGAGTTGCATGCAAAAAATTATTTGATTGTTTTTGAATTTGCGGCTGTTATCGTTTGCCATAAAAAATACCCTTGTTAAAACATAAAACGTTGCAGGTAAACTACCTCTTTCCCTTAACCGATCTTCACCAAAAACAATAGGTCTTGAGAACTCTACAATTCAGGGCTGTATGCAAAACATTATTTGATTCTGTTTGAATTTGCGGCTGTTATCGTTTGCCATAGAAAAAATCTACAGATAGACTCACAGACACACAGACAGACAGACACACACACAGACACTTTTCGAAAAATGACTTTTTTTCATGTTTTGAGTGTAGTACAATCAGAATCTGCAACAATCTCGAACACGATTTTTTTTGGCCATAACCATACTTCCATTTCCTTAAGGAACATGGAAGTAAATATCGGTATGGAGAACCATACATGACTTCCATGTTCTAAGATTAATATTTAAAATCATTTACGAAATGAAATGTTTCCATGGAAACTACTTCTTTCCACTTATTGCTTCAGCCTTTACCACAGTACTGTGGTCAACTAACGTATACCACCACACGTTATCGCTCTCGATTTTCACTGACGATGGCAGTTGACGGCACTGTCGAAACGTCTGGTTTTGCAGAAAACATTGGACTACAACAGCCCGGGAAGGAATTTTAACAACAAGCTACTACTTTGTTGCCGATAACGTAGTACACATGTAACAATTATCCCCTCCCCCTTCAACAATAATTTTCATTTATAGAAAATTACCCCCACCCCGTTCAACAAGCCTCTTCATTTATAGATATTTTATCTACGTTTCTAGAGTGGATTATTAAGATCTTCTTATCAGGATACTTTATTTATCAAAATTAAGTACTTTACTCTTGTTAAAACATAAAAAGGTTACAGGTAAACAACCCCTTTCTCTAAACCGATCTTCACCAAAATAAATAGACCTTTAGTCCTCTACAATGCAGGGATGCATGCAAAAAAATATTTGATTCTGTTTGAATGAGCGGCACTTATCGTTCGCCGTGAAAACATTTCTCTTGTTACAACATAAAACGTTGCAGGTAAACTACCCCTTTCCCTTAACCGATCTTCAACAAAATCAACAGACCTTGAGTTCTCTTTAATTCAAAAAGGTATGCAAAAACGTAGTTGATTCTGTTTGAATTCGCGGCAGTTATCATTCGTCATATAAAAAATTACCCTTGTTAAAACATAAAATGTTGCTGGTAAACTACCCTATTCCCTTAACGGATCTTCACCAAAACCAACAGATCTTGAGATCTCTACAATTATGGGCTGTATGCAAACATTATTTGATTCTGTTTGAATTTGCGGCTGTTATCGTTTACCATAGAAAAAATTACCCTTGATAAAAAAACGTTGCCGGTAAACTACCCCTTTCCCTTAACCGATCCTCACCAAAAACAATATTTCTTGCAAACTCAACAATTCAGAGTTGCATGCAAAATATTATTTGATTCTGTTTGAATCTGCGGCAGTTATCGTTTGCCATAGGAAATACCCTTGTTAAAACATAAAATGTTGCCGGTAAACTACCCTTTTCCTTTAACCGATCTTCACCAAAATCAATAGATCTTGAGAACTCTACAATTCAGGGCTGTATGCCTAACATTATTTGATTCTGTTTTAGTTTGCGGTTGTTATCGTTTGCCATTAAAAATACCCTTGTTAAAACAAAACGTTGCCGGTAAACTACCCCTTTCCCTTAACCGATCTTCTCCAAAAACTATAGGTCTTGAGTACTCCACTAATCAGAGCTGCATACAAAAAATTATTTGATTTTGTTTGAATTTGCGGCTGTTATCGTTTGCCATAGAAAAAAAATCTACAGACACACAGACAGACAGACAGACACACAGACACAGACAGACAGACACACACACAGACACTTTTCGAAAAATGACTTTTTTTCATGTTTTGAGTGTAGTACAATCAGAATCTGCAATAATCTCGAACACGATTTTTTTTGCCATCACCATCACCATTTCCTTAAGGAACATGGAAGTAAAATATCGGTATGGAGAACCATACATGACTTCCATGTTCTAAGATTTATATTTAAAATCATTTTCGAAATGAAATATTACCATAGAAACTACATCTTTCTACTTACTGCTTCAGCCTTAACCACAGTATTGTGGCCACTAACGTATGCTAGGGACGTATACCACCTCACGTTATCGGACTCGATTTTCACTGATGATGGAAGTCGATGGTGTTGCCGAAACGTCTGGTTTTGTAGAAAACATTGGACTACGGCCAAAGATCCCGGGAAGGAATTGTAACAATACTACACACACACACACACACACACACACACACACACACACACACACACACACACACACACACACACACACACACACACACACACACACACACACACACACACACACACACACACACACACACACACACACACACACACACACACACACACACACACACACACACACACACACACACACACACACACACACACACAATATGCATAAAATTAATGGCTTTTATAAGATAATGTTTGATCTCCATTAAGTAGAGCTCAAGTTTCCAAAGTTTTAATATTATGATGTCCGTAATTAAAACATCAGAGCAGGCTTAGTGTGTATGAGGGTACACAGTGGACAGAAAGTTTCAACATTTCCTATTGAGCGTTGTTTAGAGTAAAGCTGCGAATCTACAGCGTACGTTTCACAGAACAAACACGTGGAAAAGAAGGAGCGCTCCGAAGTCACTCATGGACCCTCAGCATCTTGCAGAGGGTTCATTCCCTAAAGACGAAAAGTCTGTCTATGAATCGTTCCTCTGTAAACACGTGCAGTTACACAGCCCAGCGACCCACAGGAAGCAAATCGCTATCCACGCTGGACACTTTTCGGTTTGCAGGCGTTGTGTTGGTGTGGGTTTCGGCACTTTCCATTTAAAAAGCGTGCAAATGTAAGAAAATAAACATGAGTGAGGCCAGATATAACGCGAATTTTGTGTGTGTGTGTGTGTGAGTGTCTTCCCTGCCTTTTCATTCCGGTAATCATAATAATAAAATGGAAACGTAAACATTACATAATTGAGATATGCTTTCCTGCCACGAACGATATATTTTCACTCATACATGATTTACACTAAAATGAAAAAATTATAATTTGATTGCCTGGCAGAAAAATTATTTTATTTTTAACAATTACCATTGTTTGAAAATTTTAAATGAATTTTCAAGTACTTTACTGTTGTTAAAACGTAATAGGTTGCAGGTAAACTACCCCTTCCCCATAACCGATCTTCACCAAAATCAAAAGTCCTTGAGATCTCTACAATTCAGGCAAAAAATTATTTGATTCTGTTTGAATTTGCGGCTGTTATCGTTTGCCATAGAAACTTACCCTTGATAAAAAAACGTTGCTGGTAAACTACCCCTTGCCCTTAACCGATCTTCACCAAAAACAATAAGTTTTGAGAACTCTACACATCAGGGCTGTATGCAAAAAAGTATTTGATTCTGTTTGAATTTGCGGCTGTTATCGATTGCCATAGAAAATACCCTTGTTAAAACATAAAACGTTGCAGGTAAACTACCCCTTTCCCTTAACTCATCTTCACCAAAAACATTAGGTCCTGAGAACTCGACAATTTAGGGCTGTATGCAAAATATTATTTGATTCTCTTTGAATTTGCGGCTGTTATCGTTTGCCATAGAAAATATCCTTGTTAAAACATAAAACGTTGCAGGTAAACTACCCTTTTCCCTTAACCGATCTTCGCCAAAAACAATAGGACGTGAGTACTATACAAATCAGAGCTGTATGCATAACATTATTTGATTCTGTTTGAATTTGCGGCTGTTATCGTTTGCCATAAAAAATTCTACAGATAGACACACAGACAGACAGACACACACACAGACACTTTTCGAAAAATGACTATTTTTCATGTTTTGAGTGTAGTGCAATCAGAATCTGCAACAATCTCGAACACGATTTTTTTTGCCATCACCATACTTCCATTTCCTTAAGGAACATGGAAGTAAATATCGGTATGGAGAACCATACATGACTTCCATGTTCTAAGATTTATATTTAAAATCATTTACGAAATGAAATGTTTCCATGGAAACTACTTCTTTCTACTTACTGCTTCAGCCTTAACCACAGTACTGTGGCCACTAACGTATACTAGGGACGTATACCACCTCACGTTATCGCACTCGATTTTCACTGATGATGGCAGTCGACGGCACTGCCGAAACGTCTGGTTTTGCAGAAAACATTGGACTACGGCCAAACAGCATGTTCTATTTAGAACCATACATGACTTCCATGTTCTAAGATTTATATTTAAAATCATTTACGAAATGAAATGTTTCCATGGAAACTACTTCTTTCTACTTACTGCTTCAGCCTTAACCACAGTACTGTGGCCACTAACGTATACTAGGGACGTATACCACCTCACGTTATCGCACTCGATTTTCACTGATGATGGCAGTCGACGGCACTGCCGAAACGTCTGGTTTTGCAGAAAACATTGGACTACGGCCAAACAGCATGTTCTATTTAGAACCATACATGACTTCCATGTTCTAAGATTTATATTTAAAATCATTTACGAAATGAAATGTTTCCATGGAAACTACTTCTTTCCACTTATTGCCTCAGCCTTTACCACAGTACTGTGGTCAACTAACGTATACCACCACACGTTAGCGCACTCGATTTTCACTGACGATGGCAGTTGACGGCACTGTCGAAACCACTGGTTTTGCAGAAAACATTGGATTACAGCAGCCCGGGAAGGAATTTTAACAACAAGCTACTACTTTGTTGCCGATAACGTAGTACACATCTAACAATTATCCCCTCCCCCTTCAACAATAATTTTCATTTATAGAAAATTACCCCCACCCCGTTCAACTAGCCTCTTCATTTATAGATATTTTGTCTACGTTTCTAGAGTGGATTATTAAGATCTTCTTATCAGGATACTTTATTTATCAAAATTAAGTACTTTACTCTTGTTAAAACATAAAAAGGTTACAGGTAAACAACCCCTTTCTCTAAACCGATCTGCACCAAAATAAATAGACCTTCAGTCCTCTACAATGCAGGGATGCATGCAAAAAAATATTTGATTCTGTTTGAATGAGCGGCACTTATCGTTCGTCGTGAAAACATTTCTTTTGTTACAACATAAAATGTTACAGGTAAACCACCCCTTTCCCTTAACCGATCTTCACGAAAAGTCGCGTTCTCTACAATTCTGGAACTTACGCAAAAAATTATTTGTTTCTCTTAGAATTTACGGCAGTTATCTTTCGTCAAAAAAATTACCTTTCTTAAAACATAAAATGTTGCTGGTAAGCTACCTCTTTCCCTTAACCGATCTTCAACAAAATCAAGAGACCTTGAGTTCTCTTTAATTCAAAAAGGTATGCAAAAACGTAGTTGATTCTTTTTGAATTTGCGGCAGTTATCATTCGTCATATAAAAAAAAACCCTTGTTAAAACATAAAATGTTGCTGGTAAACTACCCCTTTCCCTTAACCGATCTTCACCAACACCAATAGGTCTTGAGAACTCTACAATACAGGGCTATATGTAAAACATTATTTGATTCTGTTTAAATTTGCGGCTGTTATCGTTTGCCGTAGGAGAATATCGGTATGGAGAACCATACATGACTTATATGTTCTAAGATTTATATTTAAAATCGTTTACGAAATGAAATGTTTAAATAGAAACTACGTCTTTCTACTTATTGCTTCAGCATTAACCACAGTACTGTGGTTACTAACGTATTCCACCTAACGTTTTCGTACTCGATTTTCACTGATGATGGCAGTCGATGGCACTGCCGAAAAGTCTGGTTTTGCAGAAAACATTGGACTACGGCTAAACAGCCCGGGAAGCAATTTTAACAAAAAACTACTTCTTTGTTGCCGATAACGTAGTACACATATAAAAAATTCTCCCCTCCACCTTCAACTATAATTTTTTATAATAGAAAATTACCCCCACCCCGTTCACCTAACCTCTTAATTTATAGATATTTCATCTACGATTCTACATTGGATGATTATGAGCTTCTTATCAGGATACTTAATTTATAAAAATTAAGTACTTTACTCTTGTTAAATCATAAAATGTTTCCGGTAAACTACCCCTTTCTCTTGACCGATCGTCTCCAAAATCAATAGACCTTCAGTCCTCTACAATTCAGGGAGGCATGCAAAAAAATATTTGATTCTGTTTGAATTTGCGGCTGTTATCGTTTGCCATAAAAAAAATTCTACAGATAGACACACAGACAGACAGACACACACACAGACACTTTTCGAAAAATGACTATTTTTCATGTTTTGAGTGTAGTGCAATCAGAATCTGCAACAATCTCGAACACGATTTTTTTTGCCATCACCATACTTCCATTTCCTTAAGGAACATGGAAGTAAATATCGGTATGGAGAACCATACATGACTTCCATGTTCTAAGATTTATATTTAAAATCATTTACGAAATGAAATGTTTCCATGGAAACTACTTCTTTCTACTTACTGCTTCAGCCTTAACCACAGTACTGTGGCCACTAACGTATACTAGGGACGTATACCACCTCACGTTATCGCACTCGATTTTCACTGATGATGGCAGTCGACGGCACTGCCGAAACGTCTGGTTTTGCAGAAAACATTGGACTACGGCCAAACAGCATGTTCTATTTAGAACCATACATGACTTCCATGTTCTAAGATTTATATTTAAAATCATTTACGAAATGAAATGTTTCCATGGAAACTACTTCTTTCCACTTATTGCCTCAGCCTTTATCACAGTACTGTGGTCAACTAACGTATACCACCACACCTTAGCGCACTCGATTTTCACTGACGATGGCAGTTGACGGCACTGTCGAAACCACTGGTTTTGCAGAAAACATTGGATTACAGCAGCCCGGGAAGGAATTTTAACAACAAGCTACTACTTTGTTGCCGATAACGTAGTACACATCTAACAATTATCCCCTCCCCCTTCAACAATAATTTTCATTTATAGAAAATTACCCCCACCCCGTTCAACTAGCCTCTTCATTTATAGATATTTTGTCTACGTTTCTAGAGTGGATTATTAAGATCTTCTTATCAGGATACTTTATTTATCAAAATTAAGTAATTTACTCTTGTTAAAACATAAAAAGGTTACAGGTAAACAACCCCTTTCTCTAAACCGATCTGCACCAAAATAAATAGACCTTCAGTCCTCTACAATGCAGGGATGCATGCAAAAAAATATTTGATTCTGTTTGAATGAGCGGCACTTATCGTTCGTCGTGAAAACATTTCTTTTGTTACAACATAAAATGTTACAGGTAAACCACCCCTTTCCCTTAACCGATCTTCACGAAAAGTTGCGTTCTCTACAATTCTGGAACTTACGCAAAAAATTATTTGTTTCTCTTAGAATTTACGGCAGTTATCTTTCGTCAAAAAAATTACCTTTCTTAAAACATAAAATGTTGCTGGTAAGCTACCTCTTTCCCTTAACCGATCTTCAACAAAATCAAGAGACCTTGAGTTCTCTTTAATTCAAAAAGGTATGCAAAAACGTAGTTGATTCTTTTTGAATTTGCGGCAGTTATCATTCGTCATATAAAAAAAAACCCTTGTTAAAACATAAAATGTTGCTGGTAAACTACCCCTTTCCCTTAACCGATCTTCACCAACACCAATAGGTCTTGAGAACTCTACAATACAGGGCTATATGTAAAACATTATTTGATTCTGTTTAAATTTGCGGCTGTTATCGTTTGCCGTAGGAGAATATCGGTATGGAGAACCATACATGACTTATATGTTCTAAGATTTATATTTAAAATCGTTTACGAAATGAAATGTTTAAATAGAAACTACGTCTTTCTACTTATTGCTTCAGCATTAACCACAGTACTGTGGTTACTAACGTATTCCACCTCACGTTTTCGTACTCGATTTTCACTGATGATGGCAGTCGATGGCACTGCCGAAAAGTCTGGTTTTGCAGAAAACATTGGACTACGGCTAAACAGCCCGGGAAGCAATTTTAACAAAAAACTACTTCTTTGTTGCCGATAACGTAGTACACATATAAAAAATTCTCCCCTCCACCTTCAACTATAATTTTTTATAATAGAAAATTACCCCCACCCCGTTCACCTAACCTCTTAATTTATAGATATTTCATCTACGATTCTACATTGGATGATTATGAGCTTCTTATCAGGATACTTAATTTATAAAAATTAAGTACTTTACTCTTGTTAAATCATAAAATGTTTCCGGTAAACTACCCCTTTCTCTTGACCGATCGTCTCCAAAATCAATAGACCTTCAGTCCTCTACAATTCAGGGAGGCATGCAAAAAAATATTTGATTCTGTTTGAATTTGCGGCTGTTATCGTTTGCCATAAAAAAAATTCTACAGATAGACACACAGACAGACAGACACACACACAGACACTTTTCGAAAAATGACTATTTTTCATGTTTTGAGTGTAGTGCAATCAGAATCTGCAACAATCTCGAACACGATTTTTTTTGCCATCACCATACTTCCATTTCCTTAAGGAACATGGAAGTAAATATCGGTATGGAGAACCATACATGACTTCCATGTTCTAAGATTTATATTTAAAATCATTTACGAAATGAAATGTTTCCATGGAAACTACTTCTTTCTACTTACTGCTTCAGCCTTAACCACAGTACTGTGGCCACTAACGTATACTAGGGACGTATACCACCTCACGTTATCGCACTCGATTTTCACTGATGATGGCAGTCGACGGCACTGCCGAAACGTCTGGTTTTGCAGAAAACATTGGACTACGGCCAAACAGCATGTTCTATTTAGAACCATACATGACTTCCATGTTCTAAGATTTATATTTAAAATCATTTACGAAATGAAATGTTTCCATGGAAACTACTTCTTTCCACTTATTGCCTCAGCCTTTATCACAGTACTGTGGTCAACTAACGTATACCACCACACCTTAGCGCACTCGATTTTCACTGACGATGGCAGTTGACGGCACTGTCGAAACCACTGGTTTTGCAGAAAACATTGGATTACAGCAGCCCGGGAAGGAATTTTAACAACAAGCTACTACTTTGTTGCCGATAACGTAGTACACATCTAACAATTATCCCCTCCCCCTTCAACAATAATTTTCATTTATAGAAAATTACCCCCACCCCGTTCAACTAGCCTCTTCATTTATAGATATTTTGTCTACGTTTCTAGAGTGGATTATTAAGATCTTCTTATCAGGATACTTTATTTATCAAAATTAAGTAATTTACTCTTGTTAAAACATAAAAAGGTTACAGGTAAACAACCCCTTTCTCTAAACCGATCTGCACCAAAATAAATAGACCTTCAGTCCTCTACAATGCAGGGATGCATGCAAAAAAATATTTGATTCTGTTTGAATGAGCGGCACTTATCGTTCGTCGTGAAAACATTTCTTTTGTTACAACATAAAATGTTACAGGTAAACCACCCCTTTCCCTTAACCGATCTTCACGAAAAGTTGCGTTCTCTACAATTCTGGAACTTACGCAAAAAATTATTTGTTTCTCTTAGAATTTACGGCAGTTATCTTTCGTCAAAAAAATTACCTTTCTTAAAACATAAAATGTTGCTGGTAAGCTACCTCTTTCCCTTAACCGATCTTCAACAAAATCAAGAGACCTTGAGTTCTCTTTAATTCAAAAAGGTATGCAAAAACGTAGTTGATTCTTTTTGAATTTGCGGCAGTTATCATTCGTCATATAAAAAAAAACCCTTGTTAAAACATAAAATGTTGCTGGTAAACTACCCCTTTCCCTTAACCGATCTTCACCAACACCAATAGGTCTTGAGAACTCTACAATACAGGGCTATATGTAAAACATTATTTGATTCTGTTTAAATTTGCGGCTGTTATCGTTTGCCGTAGGAGAATATCGGTATGGAGAACCATACATGACTTATATGTTCTAAAATTTATATTTAAAATCGTTTACGAAATGAAATGTTTAAATAGAAACTACGTCTTTCTACTTATTGCTTCAGCATTAACCACAGTACTGTGGTTACTAACGTATTCCACCTCACGTTTTCGTACTCGATTTTCACTGATGATGGCAGTCGATGGCACTGCCGAAAAGTCTGGTTTTGCAGAAAACATTGGACTACGGCTAAACAGCCCGGGAAGCAATTTTAACAAAAAACTACTTCTTTGTTGCCGATAACGTAGTACACATATAAAAAATTCTCCCCTCCACCTTCAACTATAATTTTTTATAATAGAAAATTACCCCCACCCCGTTCACCTAACCTCTTAATTTATAGATATTTCATCTACGATTCTACATTGGATGATTATGAGCTTCTTATCAGGATACTTAATTTATAAAAATTAAGTACTTTACTCTTGTTAAATCATAAAATGTTTCCGGTAAACTACCCCTTTCTCTTGACCGATCGTCTCCAAAATCAATAGACCTTCAGTCCTCTACAATTCAGGGAGGCATGCAAAAAAATATTTGATTCTGTTTGAATTTGCGGCTGTTATCGTTTGCCATAAAAAAAATTCTACAGATAGACACACAGACAGACAGACACACACACAGACACTTTTCGAAAAATGACTATTTTTCATGTTTTGAGTGTAGTGCAATCAGAATCTGCAACAATCTCGAACACGCTTTTTTTTGCCATCACCATACTTCCATTTCCTTAAGGAACATGGAAGTAAATATCGGTATGGAGAACCATACATGACTTCCATGTTCTAAGATTTATATTTAAAATCATTTACGAAATGAAATGTTTCCATGGAAACTACTTCTTTCTACTTACTGCTTCAGCCTTAACCACAGTACTGTGGCCACTAACGTATACTAGGGACGTATACCACCTCACGTTATCGCACTCGATTTTCACTGATGATGGCAGTCGACGGCACTGCCGAAACGTCTGGTTTTGCAGAAAACATTGGACTACGGCCAAACAGCATGTTCTATTTAGAACCATACATGACTTCCATGTTCTAAGATTTATATTTAAAATCATTTACGAAATGAAATGTTTCCATGGAAACTACTTCTTTCCACTTATTGCCTCAGCCTTTACCACAGTACTGTGGTCAACTAACGTATCCACCACACGTTAGCGCACTCGATTTTCACTGACGATGGCAGTTGACGGCACTGTCGAAACCACTGGTTTTGCAGAAAACATTGGATTACAGCAGCCCGGGAAGGAATTTTAACAACAAGCTACTACTTTGTTGCCGATAACGTAGTACACATCTAACAATTATCCCCTCCCCCTTCAACAATAATTTTCATTTATAGAAAATTACCCCCACCCCGTTCAACTAGCCTCTTCATTTATAGATATTTTGTCTACGTTTCTAGAGTGGATTATTAAGATCTTCTTATCAGGATACTTTATTTATCAAAATTAAGTACTTTACTCTTGTTAAAACATAAAAAGGTTACAGGTAAACAACCCCTTTCTCTAAACCGATCTGCACCAAAATAAATAGACCTTCAGTCCTCTACAATGCAGGGATGCATGCAAAAAAATATTTGATTCTGTTTGAATGAGCGGCACTTATCGTTCGTCGTGAAAACATTTCTTTTGTTACAACATAAAATGTTACAGGTAAACCACCCCTTTCCCTTAACCGATCTTCACGAAAAGTCGCGTTCTCTACAATTCTGGAACTTACGCAAAAAATTATTTGTTTCTCTTAGAATTTACGGCAGTTATCTTTCGTCAAAAAAATTACCTTTCTTAAAACATAAAATGTTGCTGGTAAGCTACCTCTTTCCCTTAACCGATCTTCAACAAAATCAAGAGACCTTGAGTTCTCTTTAATTCAAAAAGGTATGCAAAAACGTAGTTGATTCTTTTTGAATTTGCGGCAGTTATCATTCGTCATATAAAAAAAAACCCTTGTTAAAACATAAAATGTTGCTGGTAAACTACCCCTTTCCCTTAACCGATCTTCACCAACACCAATAGGTCTTGAGAACTCTACAATACAGGGCTATATGTAAAACATTATTTGATTCTGTTTAAATTTGCGGCTGTTATCGTTTGCCGTAGGAGAATATCGGTATGGAGAACCATACATGACTTATATGTTCTAAGATTTATATTTAAAATCGTTTACGAAATGAAATGTTTAAATAGAAACTACGTCTTTCTACTTATTGCTTCAGCATTAACCACAGTACTGTGGTTACTAACGTATTCCACCTCACGTTTTCGTACTCGATTTTCACTGATGATGGCAGTCGATGGCACTGCCGAAAAGTCTGGTTTTGCAGAAAACATTGGACTACGGCTAAACAGCCCGGGAAGCAATTTTAACAAAAAACTACTTCTTTGTTGCCGATAACGTAGTACACATATAAAAAATTCTCCCCTCCACCTTCAACTATAATTTTTTATAATAGAAAATTACCCCCACCCCGTTCACCTAACCTCTTAATTTATAGATATTTCATCTACGATTCTACATTGGATGATTATGAGCTTCTTATCAGGATACTTAATTTATAAAAATTAAGTACTTTACTCTTGTTAAATCATAAAATGTTTCCGGTAAACTACCCCTTTCTCTTGACCGATCGTCTCCAAAATCAATAGACCTTCAGTCCTCTACAATTCAGGGAGGCATGCAAAAAAATATTTGATTCTGTTTGAATTTGCGGCTGTTATCGTTTGCCATAAAAAAAATTCTACAGATAGACACACAGACAGACAGACACACACACAGACACTTTTCGAAAAATGACTATTTTTCATGTTTTGAGTGTAGTGCAATCAGAATCTGCAACAATCTCGAACACGATTTTTTTTGCCATCACCATACTTCCATTTCCTTAAGGAACATGGAAGTAAATATCGGTATGGAGAACCATACATGACTTCCATGTTCTAAGATTTATATTTAAAATCATTTACGAAATGAAATGTTTCCATGGAAACTACTTCTTTCTACTTACTGCTTCAGCCTTAACCACAGTACTGTGGCCACTAACGTATACTAGGGACGTATACCACCTCACGTTATCGCACTCGATTTTCACTGATGATGGCAGTCGACGGCACTGCCGAAACGTCTGGTTTTGCAGAAAACATTGGACTACGGCCAAACAGCATGTTCTATTTAGAACCATACATGACTTCCATGTTCTAAGATTTATATTTAAAATCATTTACGAAATGAAATGTTTCCATGGAAACTACTTCTTTCCACTTATTGCCTCAGCCTTTATCACAGTACTGTGGTCAACTAACGTATACCACCACACCTTAGCGCACTCGATTTTCACTGACGATGGCAGTTGACGGCACTGTCGAAACCACTGGTTTTGCAGAAAACATTGGATTACAGCAGCCCGGGAAGGAATTTTAACAACAAGCTACTACTTTGTTGCCGATAACGTAGTACACATCTAACAATTATCCCCTCCCCCTTCAACAATAATTTTCATTTATAGAAAATTACCCCCACCCCGTTCAACTAGCCTCTTCATTTATAGATATTTTGTCTACGTTTCTAGAGTGGATTATTAAGATCTTCTTATCAGGATACTTTATTTATCAAAATTAAGTAATTTACTCTTGTTAAAACATAAAAAGGTTACAGGTAAACAACCCCTTTCTCTAAACCGATCTGCACCAAAATAAATAGACCTTCAGTCCTCTACAATGCAGGGATGCATGCAAAAAAATATTTGATTCTGTTTGAATGAGCGGCACTTATCGTTCGTCGTGAAAACATTTCTTTTGTTACAACATAAAATGTTACAGGTAAACCACCCCTTTCCCTTAACCGATCTTCACGAAAAGTTGCGTTCTCTACAATTCTGGAACTTACGCAAAAAATTATTTGTTTCTCTTAGAATTTACGGCAGTTATCTTTCGTCAAAAAAATTACCTTTCTTAAAACATAAAATGTTGCTGGTAAGCTACCTCTTTCCCTTAACCGATCTTCAACAAAATCAAGAGACCTTGAGTTCTCTTTAATTCAAAAAGGTATGCAAAAACGTAGTTGATTCTTTTTGAATTTGCGGCAGTTATCATTCGTCATATAAAAAAAAACCCTTGTTAAAACATAAAATGTTGCTGGTAAACTACCCCTTTCCCTTAACCGATCTTCACCAACACCAATAGGTCTTGAGAACTCTACAATACAGGGCTATATGTAAAACATTATTTGATTCTGTTTAAATTTGCGGCTGTTATCGTTTGCCGTAGGAGAATATCGGTATGGAGAACCATACATGACTTATATGTTCTAAAATTTATATTTAAAATCGTTTACGAAATGAAATGTTTAAATAGAAACTACGTCTTTCTACTTATTGCTTCAGCATTAACCACAGTACTGTGGTTACTAACGTATTCCACCTCACGTTTTCGTACTCGATTTTCACTGATGATGGCAGTCGATGGCACTGCCGAAAAGTCTGGTTTTGCAGAAAACATTGGACTACGGCTAAACAGCCCGGGAAGCAATTTTAACAAAAAACTACTTCTTTGTTGCCGATAACGTAGTACACATATAAAAAATTCTCCCCTCCACCTTCAACTATAATTTTTTATAATAGAAAATTACCCCCACCCCGTTCACCTAACCTCTTAATTTATAGATATTTCATCTACGATTCTACATTGGATGATTATGAGCTTCTTATCAGGATACTTAATTTATAAAAATTAAGTACTTTACTCTTGTTAAATCATAAAATGTTTCCGGTAAACTACCCCTTTCTCTTGACCGATCGTCTCCAAAATCAATAGACCTTCAGTCCTCTACAATTCAGGGAGGCATGCAAAAAAATATTTGATTCTGTTTGAATTTGCGGCTGTTATCGTTTGCCATAAAAAAAATTCTACAGATAGACACACAGACAGACAGACACACACACAGACACTTTTCGAAAAATGACTATTTTTCATGTTTTGAGTGTAGTGCAATCAGAATCTGCAACAATCTCGAACACGCTTTTTTTTGCCATCACCATACTTCCATTTCCTTAAGGAACATGGAAGTAAATATCGGTATGGAGAACCATACATGACTTCCATGTTCTAAGATTTATATTTAAAATCATTTACGAAATGAAATGTTTCCATGGAAACTACTTCTTTCTACTTACTGCTTCAGCCTTAACCACAGTACTGTGGCCACTAACGTATACTAGGGACGTATACCACCTCACGTTATCGCACTCGATTTTCACTGATGATGGCAGTCGACGGCACTGCCGAAACGTCTGGTTTTGCAGAAAACATTGGACTACGGCCAAACAGCATGTTCTATTTAGAACCATACATGACTTCCATGTTCTAAGATTTATATTTAAAATCATTTACGAAATGAAATGTTTCCATGGAAACTACTTCTTTCCACTTATTGCCTCAGCCTTTACCACAGTACTGTGGTCAACTAACGTATCCACCACACGTTAGCGCACTCGATTTTCACTGACGATGGCAGTTGACGGCACTGTCGAAACCACTGGTTTTGCAGAAAACATTGGATTACAGCAGCCCGGGAAGGAATTTTAACAACAAGCTACTACTTTGTTGCCGATAACGTAGTACACATCTAACAATTATCCCCTCCCCCTTCAACAATAATTTTCATTTATAGAAAATTACCCCCACCCCGTTCAACTAGCCTCTTCATTTATAGATATTTTGTCTACGTTTCTAGAGTGGATTATTAAGATCTTCTTATCAGGATACTTTATTTATCAAAATTAAGTACTTTACTCTTGTTAAAACATAAAAAGGTTACAGGTAAACAACCCCTTTCTCTAAACCGATCTGCACCAAAATAAATAGACCTTCAGTCCTCTACAATGCAGGGATGCATGCAAAAAAATATTTGATTCTGTTTGAATGAGCGGCACTTATCGTTCGTCGTGAAAACATTTCTTTTGTTACAACATAAAATGTTACAGGTAAACCACCCCTTTCCCTTAACCGATCTTCACGAAAAGTCGCGTTCTCTACAATTCTGGAACTTACGCAAAAAATTATTTGTTTCTCTTAGAATTTACGGCAGTTATCTTTCGTCAAAAAAATTACCTTTCTTAAAACATAAAATGTTGCTGGTAAGCTACCTCTTTCCCTTAACCGATCTTCAACAAAATCAAGAGACCTTGAGTTCTCTTTAATTCAAAAAGGTATGCAAAAACGTAGTTGATTCTTTTTGAATTTGCGGCAGTTATCATTCGTCATATAAAAAAAAACCCTTGTTAAAACATAAAATGTTGCTGGTAAACTACCCCTTTCCCTTAACCGATCTTCACCAACACCAATAGGTCTTGAGAACTCTACAATACAGGGCTATATGTAAAACATTATTTTATTCTGTTTAAATTTGCGGCTGTTATCGTTTGCCGTAGGAGAATATCGGTATGGAGAACCATACATGACTTATATGTTCTAAGATTTATATTTAAAATCGTTTACGAAATGAAATGTTTAAATAGAAACTACGTCTTTCTACTTATTGCTTCAGCATTAACCACAGTACTGTGGTTACTAACGTATTCCACCTAACGTTTTCGTACTCGATTTTCACTGATGATGGCAGTCGATGGCACTGCCGAAAAGTCTGGTTTTGCAGAAAACATTGGACTACGGCTAAACAGCCCGGGAAGCAATTTTAACAAAAAACTACTTCTTTGTTGCCGATAACGTAGTACACATATAAAAAATTCTCCCCTCCACCTTCAACTATAATTTTTTATAATAGAAAATTACCCCCACCCCGTTCACCTAACCTCTTAATTTATAGATATTTCATCTACGATTCTACATTGGATGATTATGAGCTTCTTATCAGGATACTTAATTTATAAAAATTAAGTACTTTACTCTTGTTAAATCATAAAATGTTTCCGGTAAACTACCCCTTTCTCTTGACCGATCGTCTCCAAAATCAATAGACCTTCAGTCCTCTACAATTCAGGGAGGCATGCAAAAAAATATTTGATTCTGTTTGAATTTGCGGCTGTTATCGTTTGCCATAAAAAAAATTCTACAGATAGACACACAGACAGACAGACACACACACAGACACTTTTCGAAAAATGACTATTTTTCATGTTTTGAGTGTAGTGCAATCAGAATCTGCAACAATCTCGAACACGATTTTTTTTGCCATCACCATACTTCCATTTCCTTAAGGAACATGGAAGTAAATATCGGTATGGAGAACCATACATGACTTCCATGTTCTAAGATTTATATTTAAAATCATTTACGAAATGAAATGTTTCCATGGAAACTACTTCTTTCTACTTACTGCTTCAGCCTTAACCACAGTACTGTGGCCACTAACGTATACTAGGGACGTATACCACCTCACGTTATCGCACTCGATTTTCACTGATGATGGCAGTCGACGGCACTGCCGAAACGTCTGGTTTTGCAGAAAACATTGGACTACGGCCAAACAGCATGTTCTATTTAGAACCATACATGACTTCCATGTTCTAAGATTTATATTTAAAATCATTTACGAAATGAAATGTTTCCATGGAAACTACTTCTTTCCACTTATTGCCTCAGCCTTTATCACAGTACTGTGGTCAACTAACGTATACCACCACACCTTAGCGCACTCGATTTTCACTGACGATGGCAGTTGACGGCACTGTCGAAACCACTGGTTTTGCAGAAAACATTGGATTACAGCAGCCCGGGAAGGAATTTTAACAACAAGCTACTACTTTGTTGCCGATAACGTAGTACACATCTAACAATTATCCCCTCCCCCTTCAACAATAATTTTCATTTATAGAAAATTACCCCCACCCCGTTCAACTAGCCTCTTCATTTATAGATATTTTGTCTACGTTTCTTGAGTGGATTATTAAGATCTTCTTATCAGGATACTTTATTTATCAAAATTAAGTAATTTACTCTTGTTAAAACATAAAAAGGTTACAGGTAAACAACCCCTTTCTCTAAACCGATCTGCACCAAAATAAATAGACCTTCAGTCCTCTACAATGCAGGGATGCATGCAAAAAAATATTTGATTCTGTTTGAATGAGCGGCACTTATCGTTCGTCGTGAAAACATTTCTTTTGTTACAACATAAAATGTTACAGGTAAACCACCCCTTTCCCTTAACCGATCTTCACGAAAAGTTGCGTTCTCTACAATTCTGGAACTTACGCAAAAAATTATTTGTTTCTCTTAGAATTTACGGCAGTTATCTTTCGTCAAAAAAATTACCTTTCTTAAAACATAAAATGTTGATGGTAAGCTACCTCTTTCCCTTAACCGATCTTCAACAAAATCAAGAGACCTTGAGTTCTCTTTAATTCAAAAAGGTATGCAAAAACGTAGTTGATTCTTTTTGAATTTGCGGCAGTTATCATTCGTCATATAAAAAAAAACCCTTGTTAAAACATAAAATGTTGCTGGTAAACTACCCCTTTCCCTTAACCGATCTTCACCAACACCAATAGGTCTTGAGAACTCTACAATACAGGGCTATATGTAAAACATTATTTGATTCTGTTTAAATTTGCGGCTGTTATCGTTTGCCGTAGGAGAATATCGGTATGGAGAACCATACATGACTTATATGTTCTAAGATTTATATTTAAAATCGTTTACGAAATGAAATGTTTAAATAGAAACTACGTCTTTCTACTTATTGCTTCAGCATTAACCACAGTACTGTGGTTACTAACGTATTCCACCTCACGTTTTCGTACTCGATTTTCACTGATGATGGCAGTCGATGGCACTGCCGAAAAGTCTGGTTTTGCAGAAAACATTGGACTACGGCTAAACAGCCCGGGAAGCAATTTTAACAAAAAACTACTTCTTTGTTGCCGATAACGTAGTACACATATAAAAAATTCTCCCCTCCACCTTCAACTATAATTTTTTATAATAGAAAATTACCCCCACCCCGTTCACCTAACCTCTTAATTTATAGATATTTCATCTACGATTCTACATTGGATGATTATGAGCTTCTTATCAGGATACTTAATTTATAAAAATTAAGTACTTTACTCTTGTTAAATCATAAAATGTTTCCGGTAAACTACCCCTTTCTCTTGACCGATCGTCTCCAAAATCAATAGACCTTCAGTCCTCTACAATTCAGGGAGGCATGCAAAAAAATATTTGATTCTGTTTGAATTTGCGGCTGTTATCGTTTGCCATAAAAAAAATTCTACAGATAGACACACAGACAGACAGACACACACACAGACACTTTTCGAAAAATGACTATTTTTCATGTTTTGAGTGTAGTGCAATCAGAATCTGCAACAATCTCGAACACGATTTTTTTTGCCATCACCATACTTCCATTTCCTTAAGGAACATGGAAGTAAATATCGGTATGGAGAACCATACATGACTTCCATGTTCTAAGATTTATATTTAAAATCATTTACGAAATGAAATGTTTCCATGGAAACTACTTCTTTCTACTTACTGCTTCAGCCTTAACCACAGTACTGTGGCCACTAACGTATACTAGGGACGTATACCCCCTCACGTTATCGCACTCGATTTTCACTGATGATGGCAGTCGACGGCACTGCCGAAACGTCTGGTTTTGCAGAAAACATTGGACTACGGCCAAACAGCATGTTCAATTTAGAACCATACATGACTTCCATGTTCTAAGATTTATATTTAAAATCATTTACGAAATGAAATGTTTCCATGGAAACTACTTCTTTCTACTTACTGCTTCAGCCTTAACCACAGTACTGTGGCCACTAACGTATACTAGGGACGTATACCACCTCACGTTATCGCACTCGATTTTCACTGATGATGGCAGTCGACGGCACTGCCGAAACGTCTGGTTTTGCAGAAAACATTGGACTACGGCCAAACAGCATGTTCTATTTAGAACCATACATGGCTTCCATGTTCTAAGATTTATATTTAAAATCATTTACGAAATGAAATGTTTCCATGGAAACTACTTCTTTCCACTTATTGCCTCAGCCTTTACCACAGTACTGTGGTCAACTAACGTATACCACCACACGTTAGCGCACTCGATTTTCACTGACGATGGCAGTTGACGGCACTGTCGAAACCACTGGTTTTGCAGAAAACATTGGATTACAGCAGCCCGGGAAGGAATTTTAACAACAAGCTACTACTTTGTTGCCGATAACGTAGTACACATCTAACAATTATCCCCTCCCCCTTCAACAATAATTTTCATTGATAGAAAATTACCCCCACCCCGTTCAACTAGACTCTTCATTTATAGATATTTTGTCTACGTTTCTAGAGTGGATTATTAAGATCTTCTTATCAGGATACTTTATTTATCAAAATTAAGTAGTTTACTCTTGTTAAAACATAAAAAGGTTACAGGTAAACAACCCCTTTCTCTAAACCGATCTGCACCAAAATAAATAGACCTTCAGTCCTCTACAATGCAGGGATGCATGCAAAAAAATATTTGATTCTGTTTGAATGAGCGGCACTTATCGTTCGTCGTGAAAACATTTCTTTTGTTACAACATAAAATGTTACAGGTAAACCACCCCTTTCCCTTAACCGATCTTCACGAAAAGTTGCGTTCTCTACAATTCTGGAACTTACGCAAAAAATTATTTGTTTCTCTTAGAATTTACGGCAGTTATCTTTCGTCAAAAAAATTACCTTTCTTAAAACATAAAATGTTGCTGGTAAGCTACCTCTTTCCCTTAACCGATCTTCAACAAAATCAAGAGACCTTGAGTTCTCTTTAATTCAAAAAGGTATGCAAAAACGTAGTTGATTCTTTTTGAATTTGCGGCAGTTATCATTCGTCATATAAAAAAAAACCCTTGTTAAAACATAAAATGTTGCTGGTAAACTACCCCTTTCCCTTAACCGATCTTCACCAACACCAATAGGTCTTGAGAACTCTACAATACAGGGCTATATGTAAAACATTATTTGATTCTGTTTAAATTTGCGGCTGTTATCGTTTGCCGTAGGAAAATATCGGTATGGAGAACCATACATGACTTATATGTTCTAAGATTTATATTTAAAATCGTTTACGAAATGAAATGTTTAAATAGAAACTACGTCTTTCTACTTATTGCTTCAGCATTAACCACAGTACTGTGGTTACTAACGTATTCCACCTAACGTTTTCGTACTCGATTTTCACTGATGATGGCAGTCGATGGCACTGCCGAAAAGTCTGGTTTTGCAGAAAACATTGGACTACGGCTAAACAGCCCGGGAAGCAATTTTAACAAAAAACTACTTCTTTGTTGCCGATAACGTAGTACACATATAAAAAATTCTCCCCTCCACCTTCAACTATAATTTTTTATAATAGAAAATTACCCCCACCCCGTTCACCTAACCTCTTAATTTATAGATATTTCATCTACGATTCTACATTGGATGATTATGAGCTTCTTATCAGGATACTTAATTTATAAAAATTAAGTACTTTACTCTTGTTAAATCATAAAATGTTTCCGGTAAACTACCCCTTTCTCTTGACCGATCGTCTCCAAAATCAATAGACCTTCAGTCCTCTACAATTCAGGGAGGCATGCAAAAAAATATTTGATTCTGTTTGAATTTGCGGCTGTTATCGTTTGCCATAAAAAAAATTCTACAGATAGACACATAGACAGACAGACACACACACAGACACTTTTCGAAAAATGACTATTTTTCATGTTTTGAGTGTAGTGCAATCAGAATCTGCAACAATCTCGAACACGATTTTTTTTGCCATCACCATACTTCCATTTCCTTAAGGAACATGGAAGTAAATATCGGTATGGAGAACCATACATGACTTCCATGTTCTAAGATTTATATTTAAAATCATTTACGAAATGAAATGTTTCCATGGAAACTACTTCTTTCTACTTACTGCTTCAGCCTTAACCACAGTACTGTGGCCACTAACGTATACTAGGGACGTATACCCCCTCACGTTATCGCACTCGATTTTCACTGATGATGGCAGTCGACGGCACTGCCGAAACGTCTGGTTTTGCAGAAAACATTGGACTACGGCCAAACAGCATGTTCAATTTAGAACCATACATGACTTCCATGTTCTAAGATTTATATTTAAAATCATTTACGAAATGAAATGTTTCCATGGAAACTACTTCTTTCTACTTACTGCTTCAGCCTTAACCACAGTACTGTGGCCACTAACGTATACTAGGGACGTATACCACCTCACGTTATCGCACTCGATTTTCACTGATGATGGCAGTCGACGGCACTGCCGAAACGTCTGGTTTTGCAGAAAACATTGGACTACGGCCAAACAGCATGTTCTATTTAGAACCATACATGGCTTCCATGTTCTAAGATTTATATTTAAAATCATTTACGAAATGAAATGTTTCCATGGAAACTACTTCTTTCCACTTATTGCCTCAGCCTTTACCACAGTACTGTGGTCAACTAACGTATACCACCACACGTTAGCGCACTCGATTTTCACTGACGATGGCAGTTGACGGCACTGTCGAAACCACTGGTTTTGCAGAAAACATTGGATTACAGCAGCCCGGGAAGGAATTTTAACAACAAGCTACTACTTTGTTGCCGATAACGTAGTACACATCTAACAATTATCCCCTCCCCCTTCAACAATAATTTTCATTGATAGAAAATTACCCCCACCCCGTTCAACTAGCCTCTTCATTTATAGATATTTTGTCTACGTTTCTAGAGTGGATTATTAAGATCTTCTTATCAGGATACTTTATTTATCAAAATTAAGTACTTTACTCTTGTTAAAACATAAAAAGGTTACAGGTAAACAACCCCTTTCTCTAAACCGATCTGCACCAAAATAAATAGACCTTCAGTCCTCTACAATGCAGGGATGCATGCAAAAAAATATTTGATTCTGTTTGAATGAGCGGCACTTATCGTTCGTCGTGAAAACATTTCTTTTGTTACAACATAAAATGTTACAGGTAAACCACCCCTTTCCCTTAACCGATCTTCACGAAAAGTTGCGTTCTCTACAATTCTGGAACTTACGCAAAAAATTATTTGTTTCTCTTAGAATTTACGGCAGTTATCTTTCGTCAAAAAAATTACCTTTCTTAAAACATAAAATGTTGCTGGTAAGCTACCTCTTTCCCTTAACCGATCTTCAACAAAATCAAGAGACCTTGAGTTCTCTTTAATTCAAAAATGTATGCAAAAACGTAGTTGATTCTTTTTGAATTTGCGGCAGTTATCATTCGTCATATAAAAAAAAACCCTTGTTAAAACATAAAATGTTGCTGGTAAACTACCCCTTTCCCTTAACCGATCTTCACCAACACCAATAGGTCTTGAGAACTCTACAATACAGGGCTATATGTAAAACATTATTTGATTCTGTTTAAATTTGCGGCTGTTATCGTTTGCCGTAGGAAAATATCGGTATGGAGAACCATACATGACTTATATGTTCTAAGATTTATATTTAAAATCGTTTACGAAATGAAATGTTTAAATAGAAACTACGTCTTTCTACTTATTGCTTCAGCATTAACCACAGTACTGTGGTTACTAACGTATTCCACCTAACGTTTTCGTACTCGATTTTCACTGATGATGGCAGTCGATGGCACTGCCGAAAAGTCTGGTTTTGCAGAAAACATTGGACTACGGCTAAACAGCCCGGGAAGCAATTTTAACAAAAAACTACTTCTTTGTTGCCGATAACGTAGTACACATATAAAAAATTCTCCCCTCCACCTTCAACTATAATTTTTTATAATAGAAAATTACCCCCACCCCGTTCACCTAACCTCTTAATTTATAGATATTTCATCTACGATTCTACATTGGATGATTATGAGCTTCTTATCAGGATACTTAATTTATAAAAATTAAGTACTTTACTCTTGTTAAATCATAAAATGTTTCCGGTAAACTACCCCTTTCTCTTGACCGATCGTCTCCAAAATCAATAGACCTTCAGTCCTCTACAATTCAGGGAGGCATGCAAAAAAATATTTGATTCTGTTTGAATTTGCGGCTGTTATCGTTTGCCATAAAAAAAATTCTACAGATAGACACACAGACAGACAGACACACACACAGACACTTTTCGAAAAATGACTATTTTTCATGTTTTGAGTGTAGTGCAATCAGAATCTGCAACAATCTCGAACACGATTTTTTTTGCCATCACCATACTTCCATTTCCTTAAGGAACATGGAAGTAAATATCGGTATGGAGAACCATACATGACTTCCATGTTCTAAGATTTATATTTAAAATCATTTACGAAATGAAATGTTTCCATGGAAACTACTTCTTTCTACTTACTGCTTCAGCCTTAACCACAGTACTGTGGCCACTAACGTATACTAGGGACGTATACCACCTCACGTTATCGCACTCGATTTTCACTGATGATGGCAGTCGACGGCACTGCCGAAACGTCTGGTTTTGCAGAAAACATTGGACTACGGCCAAACAGCATGTTCTATTTAGAACCATACATGACTTACATGTTCTAAGATTTATATTTAAAATCATTTACGAAATGAAATGTTTCCATGGAAACTACTTCTTTCTACTTACTGCTTCAGCCTTAACCACAGTACTGTGGCCACTAACGTATACTAGGGACGTATACCACCTCACGTTATCGCACTCGATTTTCACTGATGATGGCAGTCGACGGCACTGCCGAAACGTCTGGTTTTGCAGAAAACATTGAACTACGGCCAAACAGCATGTTCTATTTAGAACCATACATGACTTCCATGTTCTAAGATTTATATTTAAAATCATTTACGAAATGAAATGTTTCCATGGAAACTACTTCTTTCCACTTATTGCCTCAGCCTTTACCACAGTACTGTGGTCAACTAACGTATACCACCACACGTTAGCGCACTCGATTTTCACTGACGATGGCAGTTGACGGCACTGTCGAAACCACTGGTTTTGCAGAAAACATTGGATTACAGCAGCCCGGGAAGGAATTTTAATAACAAGCTACTACTTTGTTGCCGATAACGTAGTACACATCTAACAATTATCCCCTCCCCCTTCAACAATAATTTTCATTGATAGAAAATTACCCCCACCCCGTTCAACTAGCCTCTTCATTTATAGATATTTTGTCTACGTTTCTAGAGTGGATTATTAAGATCTTCTTATCAGGATACTTTATTTATCAAAATTAAGTACTTTACTCTTGTTAAAACATAAAAAGGTTACAGGTAAACAACCCCTTTCTCTAAACCGATCTGCACCAAAATAAATAGACCTTCAGTCCTCTACAATGCAGGGATGCATGCAAAAAAATATTTGATTCTGTTTGAATGAGCGGCACTTATCGTTCGTCGTGAAAACATTTCTTTTGTTACAACATAAAATGTTACAGGTAAACCACCCCTTTCCCTTAACCGATCTTCACGAAAAGTTGCGTTCTCTACAATTCTGGAACTTACGCAAAAAATTATTTGTTTCTCTTAGAATTTACGGCAGTTATCTTTCGTCAAAAAAATTACCTTTCTTAAAACATAAAATGTTGCTGGTAAGCTACCTCTTTCCCTTAACCGATCTTCAACAAAATCAAGAGACCTTGAGTTCTTTTTAATTCAAAAAGGTATGCAAAAACGTAGTTGATTCTTTTTGAATTTGCGGCAGTTATCATTCGTCATATAAAAAAAAACCCTTGTTAAAACATAAAATGTTGCTGGTAAACTACCCCTTTCCCTTAACCGATCTTCACCAACACCAATAGGTCTTGAGAACTCTACAATACAGGGCTATATGTAAAACATTATTTGATTCTGTTTAAATTTGCGGCTGTTATCGTTTGCCGTAGGAGAATATCGGTATGGAGAACCATACATGACTTATATGTTCTAAGATTTATATTTAAAATCGTTTACGAAATGAAATGTTTAAATAGAAACTACGTCTTTCTACTTATTGCTTCAGCATTAACCACAGTACTGTGGTTACTAACGTATTCCACCTCACGTTTTCGTACTCGATTTTCACTGATGATGGCAGTCGATGGCACTGCCGAAAAGTCTGGTTTTGCAGAAAACATTGGACTACGTCTAAACAGCCCGGGAAGCAATTTTAACAAAAAACTACTTCTTTGTTGCCGATAACGTAGTACACATATAAAAAATTCTCCCCTCCACCTTCAACTATAATTTTTTATAATAGAAAATTACCCCCACCCCGTTCACCTAACCTCTTAATTTATAGATATTTCATCTACGATTCTACATTGGATGATTATGAGCTTCTTATCAGGATACTTAATTTATAAAAATTAAGTACTTTACTCTTGTTAAATCATAAAATGTTTCCGGTAAACTACCCCTTTCTCTTGACCGATCGTCTCCAAAATCAATAGACCTTCAGTCCTCTACAATTCAGGGAGGCATGCAAAAAAATATTTGATTCTGTTTGAATTTGCGGCTGTTATCGTTTGCCATAAAAAAAATTCTACAGATAGACACACAGACAGACAGACACACACACAGACACTTTTCGAAAAATGACTATTTTTCATGTTTTGAGTGTAGTGCAATCAGAATCTGCAACAATCTCGAACACGATTTTTTTTGCCATCACCATACTTCCATTTCCTTAAGGAACATGGAAGTAAATATCGGTATGGAGAACCATACATGACTTCCATGTTCTAAGATTTATATTTAAAATCATTTACGAAATGAAATGTTTCCATGGAAACTACTTCTTTCTACTTACTGCTTCAGCCTTAACCACAGTACTGTGGCCACTAACGTATACTAGGGACGTATACCACCTCACGTTATCGCACTCGATTTTCACTGATGATGGCAGTCGACGGCACTGCCGAAACGTCTGGTTTTGCAGAAAACATTGGACTACGGCCAAACAGCATGTTCTATTTAGAACCATACATGACTTACATGTTCTAAGATTTATATTTAAAATCATTTACGAAATGAAATGTTTCCATGGAAACTACTTCTTTCTACTTACTGCTTCAGCCTTAACCACAGTACTGTGGCCACTAACGTATACTAGGGACGTATACCACCTCACGTTATCGCACTCGATTTTCACTGATGATGGCAGTCGACGGCACTGCCGAAACGTCTGGTTTTGCAGAAAACATTGAACTACGGCCAAACAGCATGTTCTATTTAGAACCATACATGACTTCCATGTTCTAAGATTTATATTTAAAATCATTTACGAAATGAAATGTTTCCATGGAAACTACTTCTTTCCACTTATTGCCTCAGCCTTTACCACAGTACTGTGGTCAACTAACGTATACCACCACACGTTAGCGCACTCGATTTTCACTGACGATGGCAGTTGACGGCACTGTCGAAACCACTGGTTTTGCAGAAAACATTGGATTACAGCAGCCCGGGAAGGAATTTTAATAACAAGCTACTACTTTGTTGCCGATAACGTAGTACACATCTAACAATTATCCCCTCCCCCTTCAACAATAATTTTCATTGATAGAAAATTACCCCCACCCCGTTCAACTAGCCTCTTCATTTATAGATATTTTGTCTACGTTTCTAGAGTGGATTATTAAGATCTTCTTATCAGGATACTTTATTTATCAAAATTAAGTACTTTACTCTTGTTAAAACATAAAAAGGTTACAGGTAAACAACCCCTTTCTCTAAACCGATCTGCACCAAAATAAATAGACCTTCAGTCCTCTACAATGCAGGGATGCATGCAAAAAAATATTTGATTCTGTTTGAATGAGCGGCACTTATCGTTCGTCGTGAAAACATTTCTTTTGTTACAACATAAAATGTTACAGGTAAACCACCCCTTTCCCTTAACCGATCTTCACGAAAAGTTGCGTTCTCTACAATTCTGGAACTTACGCAAAAAATTATTTGTTTCTCTTAGAATTTACGGCAGTTATCTTTCGTCAAAAAAATTACCTTTCTTAAAACATAAAATGTTGCTGGTAAGCTACCTCTTTCCCTTAACCGATCTTCAACAAAATCAAGAGACCTTGAGTTCTTTTTAATTCAAAAAGGTATGCAAAAACGTAGTTGATTCTTTTTGAATTTGCGGCAGTTATCATTCGTCATATAAAAAAAAACCCTTCTTAAAACATAAAATGTTGCTGGTAAACTACCCCTTTCCCTTAACCGATCTTCACCAACACCAATAGGTCTTGAGAACTCTACAATACAGGGCTATATGTAAAACATTATTTGATTCTGTTTAAATTTGCGGCTGTTATCGTTTGCCGTAGGAGAATATCGGTATGGAGAACCATACATGACTTATATGTTCTAAGATTTATATTTAAAATCGTTTACGAAATGAAATGTTTAAATAGAAACTACGTCTTTCTACTTATTGCTTCAGCATTAACCACAGTACTGTGGTTACTAACGTATTCCACCTCACGTTTTCGTACTCGATTTTCACTGATGATGGCAGTCGATGGCACTGCCGAAAAGTCTGGTTTTGCAGAAAACATTGGACTACGTCTAAACAGCCCGGGAAGCAATTTTAACAAAAAACTACTTCTTTGTTGCCGATAACGTAGTACACATATAAAAAATTCTCCCCTCCACCTTCAACTATAATTTTTTATAATAGAAAATTACCCCCACCCCGTTCACCTAACCTCTTAATTTATAGATATTTCATCTACGATTCTACATTGGATGATTATGAGCTTCTTATCAGGATACTTAATTTATAAAAATTAAGTACTTTACTCTTGTTAAATCATAAAATGTTTCCGGTAAACTACCCCTTTCTCTTGACCGATCGTCTCCAAAATCAATAGACCTTCAGTCCTCTACAATTCAGGGAGGCATGCAAAAAAATATTTGATTCTGTTTGAATTTGCGGCTGTTATCGTTTGCCATAAAAAAAATTCTACAGATAGACACACAGACAGACAGACACACACACAGACACTTTTCGAAAAATGACTATTTTTCATGTTTTGAGTGTAGTGCAATCAGAATCTGCAACAATCTCGAACACGATTTTTTTTGCCATCACCATACTTCCATTTCCTTAAGGAACATGGAAGTAAATATCGGTATGGAGAACCATACATGACTTCCATGTTCTAAGATTTATATTTAAAATCATTTACGAAATGAAATGTTTCCATGGAAACTACTTCTTTCTACTTACTGCTTCAGCCTTAACCACAGTACTGTGGCCACTAACGTATACTAGGGACGTATACCCCCTCACGTTATCGCACTCGATTTTCACTGATGATGGCAGTCGACGGCACTGCCGAAACGTCTGGTTTTGCAGAAAACATTGGACTACGGCCAAACAGCATGTTCAATTTAGAACCATACATGACTTCCATGTTCTAAGATTTATATTTAAAATCATTTACGAAATGAAATGTTTCCATGGAAACTACTTCTTTCTACTTACTGCTTCAGCCTTAACCACAGTACTGTGGCCACTAACGTATACTAGGGACGTATACCACCTCACGTTATCGCACTCGATTTTCACTGATGATGGCAGTCGACGGCACTGCCGAAACGTCTGGTTTTGCAGAAAACATTGGACTACGGCCAAACAGCATGTTCTATTTAGAACCATACATGGCTTCCATGTTCTAAGATTTATATTTAAAATCATTTACGAAATGAAATGTTTCCATGGAAACTACTTCTTTCCACTTATTGCCTCAGCCTTTACCACAGTACTGTGGTCAACTAACGTATACCACCACACGTTAGCGCACTCGATTTTCACTGACGATGGCAGTTGACGGCACTGTCGAAACCACTGGTTTTGCAGAAAACATTGGATTACAGCAGCCCGGGAAGGAATTTTAATAACAAGCTACTACTTTGTTGCCGATAACGTAGTACACATCTAACAATTATCCCCTCCCCCTTCAACAATAATTTTCATTGATAGAAAATTACCCCCACCCCGTTCAACTAGCCTCTTCATTTATAGATATTTTGTCTACGTTTCTAGAGTGGATTATTAAGATCTTCTTATCAGGATACTTTATTTATCAAAATTAAGTACTTTACTCTTGTTAAAACATAAAAAGGTTACAGGTAAACAACCCCTTTCTCTAAACCGATCTGCACCAAAATAAATAGACCTTCAGTCCTCTACAATGCAGGGATGCATGCAAAAAAATATTTGATTCTGTTTGAATGAGCGGCACTTATCGTTCGTCGTGAAAACATTTCTTTTGTTACAACATAAAATGTTACAGGTAAACCACCCCTTTCCCTTAACCGATCTTCACGAAAAGTTGCGTTCTCTACAATTCTGGAACTTACGCAAAAAATTATTTGTTTCTCTTAGAATTTACGGCAGTTATCTTTCGTCAAAAAAATTACCTTTCTTAAAACATAAAATGTTGCTGGTAAGCTACCTCTTTCCCTTAACCGATCTTCAACAAAATCAAGAGACCTTGAGTTCTTTTTAATTCAAAAAGGTATGCAAAAACGTAGTTGATTCTTTTTGAATTTGCGGCAGTTATCATTCGTCATATAAAAAAAAACCCTTCTTAAAACATAAAATGTTGCTGGTAAACTACCCCTTTCCCTTAACCGATCTTCACCAACACCAATAGGTCTTGAGAACTCTACAATACAGGGCTATATGTAAAACATTATTTGATTCTGTTTAAATTTGCGGCTGTTATCGTTTGCCGTAGGAGAATATCGGTATGGAGAACCATACATGACTTATATGTTCTAAGATTTATATTTAAAATCGTTTACGAAATGAAATGTTTAAATAGAAACTACGTCTTTCTACTTATTGCTTCAGCATTAACCACAGTACTGTGGTTACTAACGTATTCCACCTCACGTTTTCGTACTCGATTTTCACTGATGATGGCAGTCGATGGCACTGCCGAAAAGTCTGGTTTTGCAGAAAACATTGGACTACGTCTAAACAGCCCGGGAAGCAATTTTAACAAAAAACTACTTCTTTGTTGCCGATAACGTAGTACACATATAAAAAATTCTCCCCTCCACCTTCAACTATAATTTTTTATAATAGAAAATTACCCCCACCCCGTTCACCTAACCTCTTAATTTATAGATATTTCATCTACGATTCTACATTGGATGATTATGAGCTTCTTATCAGGATACTTAATTTATAAAAATTAAGTACTTTACTCTTGTTAAATCATAAAATGTTTCCGGTAAACTACCCCTTTCTCTTGACCGATCGTCTCCAAAATCAATAGACCTTCAGTCCTCTACAATTCAGGGAGGCATGCAAAAAAATATTTGATTCTGTTTGAATTTGCGGCTGTTATCGTTTGCCATAAAAAAAATTCTACAGATAGACACACAGACAGACAGACACACACACAGACACTTTTCGAAAAATGACTATTTTTCATGTTTTGAGTGTAGTGCAATCAGAATCTGCAACAATCTCGAACACGATTTTTTTTGCCATCACCATACTTCCATTTCCTTAAGGAACATGGAAGTAAATATCGGTATGGAGAACCATACATGACTTCCATGTTCTAAGATTTATATTTAAAATCATTTACGAAATGAAATGTTTCCATGGAAACTACTTCTTTCTACTTACTGCTTCAGCCTTAACCACAGTACTGTGGCCACTAACGTATACTAGGAACGTATACCACCTCACGTTATCGCACTCGATTTTCACTGATGATGGCAGTCGACGGCACTGCCGAAACGTCTGGTTTTGCAGAAAACATTGGACTACGGCCAAACAGCATGTTCTATTTAGAACCATACATGACTTACATGTTCTAAGATTTATATTTAAAATCATTTACGAAATGAAATGTTTCCATGGAAACTACTTCTTTCTACTTACTGCTTCAGCCTTAACCACAGTACTGTGGCCACTAACGTATACTAGGGACGTATACCACCTCACGTTATCGCACTCGATTTTCACTGATGATGGCAGTCGACGGCACTGCCGAAACGTCTGGTTTTGCAGAAAACATTGAACTACGGCCAAACAGCATGTTCTATTTAGAACCATACATGACTTCCATGTTCTAAGATTTATATTTAAAATCATTTACGAAATGAAATGTTTCCATGGAAACTACTTCTTTCCACTTATTGCCTCAGCCTTTACCACAGTACTGTGGTCAACTAACGTATACCACCACACGTTAGCGCACTCGATTTTCACTGACGATGGCAGTTGACGGCACTGTCGAAACCACTGGTTTTGCAGAAAACATTGGATTACAGCAGCCCGGGAAGGAATTTTAATAACAAGCTACTACTTTGTTGCCGATAACGTAGTACACATCTAACAATTATCCCCTCCCCCTTCAACAATAATTTTCATTGATAGAAAATTACCCCCACCCCGTTCAACTAGCCTCTTCATTTATAGATATTTTGTCTACGTTTCTAGAGTGGATTATTAAGATCTTCTTATCAGGATACTTTATTTATCAAAATTAAGTACTTTACTCTTGTTAAAACATAAAAAGGTTACAGGTAAACAACCCCTTTCTCTAAACCGATCTGCACCAAAATAAATAGACCTTCAGTCCTCTACAATGCAGGGATGCATGCAAAAAAATATTTGATTCTGTTTGAATGAGCGGCACTTATCGTTCGTCGTGAAAACATTTCTTTTGTTACAACATAAAATGTTACAGGTAAACCACCCCTTTCCCTTAACCGATCTTCACGAAAAGTTGCGTTCTCTACAATTCTGGAACTTACGCAAAAAATTATTTGTTTCTCTTAGAATTTACGGCAGTTATCTTTCGTCAAAAAAATTACCTTTCTTAAAACATAAAATGTTGCTGGTAAGCTACCTCTTTCCCTTAACCGATCTTCAACAAAATCAAGAGACCTTGAGTTCTTTTTAATTCAAAAAGGTATGCAAAAACGTAGTTGATTCTTTTTGAATTTGCGGCAGTTATCATTCGTCATATAAAAAAAAACCCTTGTTAAAACATAAAATGTTGCTGGTAAACTACCCCTTTCCCTTAACCGATCTTCACCAACACCAATAGGTCTTGAGAACTCTACAATACAGGGCTATATGTAAAACATTATTTGATTCTGTTTAAATTTGCGGCTGTTATCGTTTGCCGTAGGAGAATATCGGTATGGAGAACCATACATGACTTATATGTTCTAAGATTTATATTTAAAATCGTTTACGAAATGAAATGTTTAAATAGAAACTACGTCTTTCTACTTATTGCTTCAGCATTAACCACAGTACTGTGGTTACTAACGTATTCCACCTCACGTTTTCGTACTCGATTTTCACTGATGATGGCAGTCGATGGCACTGCCGAAAAGTCTGGTTTTGCAGAAAACATTGGACTACGTCTAAACAGCCCGGGAAGCAATTTTAACAAAAAACTACTTCTTTGTTGCCGATAACGTAGTACACATATAAAAAATTCTCCCCTCCACCTTCAACTATAATTTTTTATAATAGAAAATTACCCCCACCCCGTTCACCTAACCTCTTAATTTATAGATATTTCATCTACGATTCTACATTGGATGATTATGAGCTTCTTATCAGGATACTTAATTTATAAAAATTAAGTACTTTACTCTTGTTAAATCATAAAATGTTTCCGGTAAACTACCCCTTTCTCTTGACCGATCGTCTCCAAAATCAATAGACCTTCAGTCCTCTACAATTCAGGGAGGCATGCAAAAAAATATTTGATTCTGTTTGAATTTGCGGCTGTTATCGTTTGCCATAAAAAAAATTCTACAGATAGACACACAGACAGACAGACACACACACAGACACTTTTCGAAAAATGACTATTTTTCATGTTTTGAGTGTAGTGCAATCAGAATCTGCAACAATCTCGAACACGATTTTTTTTGCCATCACCATACTTCCATTTCCTTAAGGAACATGGAAGTAAATATCGGTATGGAGAACCATACATGACTTCCATGTTCTAAGATTTATATTTAAAATCATTTACGAAATGAAATGTTTCCATGGAAACTACTTCTTTCTACTTACTGCTTCAGCCTTAACCACAGTACTGTGGCCACTAACGTATACTAGGGACGTATACCCCCTCACGTTATCGCACTCGATTTTCACTGATGATGGCAGTCGACGGCACTGCCGAAACGTCTGGTTTTGCAGAAAACATTGGACTACGGCCAAACAGCATGTTCAATTTAGAACCATACATGACTTCCATGTTCTAAGATTTATATTTAAAATCATTTACGAAATGAAATGTTTCCATGGAAACTACTTCTTTCTACTTACTGCTTCAGCCTTAACCACAGTACTGTGGCCACTAACGTATACTAGGGACGTATACCACCTCACGTTATCGCACTCGATTTTCACTGATGATGGCAGTCGACGGCACTGCCGAAACGTCTGGTTTTGCAGAAAACATTGGACTACGGCCAAACAGCATGTTCTATTTAGAACCATACATGGCTTCCATGTTCTAAGATTTATATTTAAAATCATTTACGAAATGAAATGTTTCCATGGAAACTACTTCTTTCCACTTATTGCCTCAGCCTTTACCACAGTACTGTGGTCAATTAACGTATACCACCACACGTTAGCGCACTCGATTTTCACTGACGATGGCAGTTGACGGCACTGTCGAAACCACTGGTTTTGCAGAAAACATTGGATTACAGCAGCCCGGGAAGGAATTTTAACAACAAGCTACTACTTTGTTGCCGATAACGTAGTACACATCTAACAATTATCCCCTCCCCCTTCAACAATAATTTTCATTGATAGAAAATTACCCCCACCCCGTTCAACTAGCCTCTTCATTTATAGATATTTTGTCTACGTTTCTAGAGTGGATTATTAAGATCTTCTTATCAGGATACTTTATTTATCAAAATTAAGTACTTTACTCTTGTTAAAACATAAAAAGGTTACAGGTAAACAACCCCTTTCTCTAAACCGATCTGCACCAAAATAAATAGACCTTCAGTCCTCTACAATGCAGGGATGCATGCAAAAAAATATTTGATTCTGTTTGAATGAGCGGCACTTATCGTTCGTCGTGAAAACATTTCTTTTGTTACAACATAAAATGTTACAGGTAAACCACCCCTTTCCCTTAACCGATCTTCACGAAAAGTTGCGTTCTCTACAATTCTGGAACTTACGCAAAAAATTATTTGTTTCTCTTAGAATTTACGGCAGTTATCTTTCGTCAAAAAAATTACCTTTCTTAAAACATAAAATGTTGCTGGTAAGCTACCTCTTTCCCTTAACCGATCTTCAACAAAATCAAGAGACCTTGAGTTCTCTTTAATTCAAAAAGGTATGCAAAAACGTAGTTGATTCTTTTTGAATTTGCGGCAGTTATCATTCGTCATATAAAAAAAAACCCTTGTTAAAACATAAAATGTTGCTGGTAAACTACCCCTTTCCCTTAACCGATCTTCACCAACACCAATAGGTCTTGAGAACTCTACAATACAGGGCTATATGTAAAACATTATTTGATTCTGTTTAAATTTGCGGCTGTTATCGTTTGCCGTAGGAAAATATCGGTATGGAGAACCATACATGACTTATATGTTCTAAGATTTATATTTAAAATCGTTTACGAAATGAAATGTTTAAATAGAAACTACGTCTTTCTACTTATTGCTTCAGCATTAACCACAGTACTGTGGTTACTAACGTATTCCACCTAACGTTTTCGTACTCGATTTTCACTGATGATGGCAGTCGATGGCACTGCCGAAAAGTCTGGTTTTGCAGAAAACATTGGACTACGGCTAAACAGCCCGGGAAGCAATTTTAACAAAAAACTACTTCTTTGTTGCCGATAACGTAGTACACATATAAAAAATTCTCCCCTCCACCTTCAACTATAATTTTTTATAATAGAAAATTACCCCCACCCCGTTCACCTAACCTCTTAATTTATAGATATTTCATCTACGATTCTACATTGGATGATTATGAGCTTCTTATCAGGATACTTAATTTATAAAAATTAAGTACTTTACTCTTGTTAAATCATAAAATGTTTCCGGTAAACTACCCCTTTCTCTTGACCGATCGTCTCCAAAATCAATAGACCTTCAGTCCTCTACAATTCAGGGAGGCATGCAAAAAAATATTTGATTCTGTTTGAATTTGCGGCTGTTATCGTTTGCCATAAAAAAAATTCTACAGATAGACACACAGACAGACAGACACACACACAGACACTTTTCGAAAAATGACTATTTTTCATGTTTTGAGTGTAGTGCAATCAGAATCTGCAACAATCTCGAACACGATTTTTTTTGCCATCACCATACTTCCATTTCCTTAAGGAACATGGAAGTAAATATCGGTATGGAGAACCATACATGACTTCCATGTTCTAAGATTTATATTTAAAATCATTTACGAAATGAAATGTTTCCATGGAAACTACTTCTTTCTACTTACTGCTTCAGCCTTAACCACAGTACTGTGGCCACTAACGTATACTAGGGACGTATACCACCTCACGTTATCGCACTCGATTTTCACTGATGATGGCAGTCGACGGCACTGCCGAAACGTCTGGTTTTGCAGAAAACATTGGACTACGGCCAAACAGCATGTTCTATTTAGAACCATACATGACTTACATGTTCTAAGATTTATATTTAAAATCATTTACGAAATGAAATGTTTCCATGGAAACTACTTCTTTCTACTTACTGCTTCAGCCTTAACCACAGTACTGTGGCCACTAACGTATACTAGGGACGTATACCACCTCACGTTATCGCACTCGATTTTCACTGATGATGGCAGTCGACGGCACTGCCGAAACGTCTGGTTTTGCAGAAAACATTGAACTACGGCCAAACAGCATGTTCTATTTAGAACCATACATGACTTCCATGTTCTAAGATTTATATTTAAAATCATTTACGAAATGAAATGTTTCCATGGAAACTACTTCTTTCCACTTATTGCCTCAGCCTTTACCACAGTACTGTGGTCAACTAACGTATACCACCACACGTTAGCGCACTCGATTTTCACTGACGATGGCAGTTGACGGCACTGTCGAAACCACTGGTTTTGCAGAAAACATTGGATTACAGCAGCCCGGGAAGGAATTTTAATAACAAGCTACTACTTTGTTGCCGATAACGTAGTACACATCTAACAATTATCCCCTCCCCCTTCAACAATAATTTTCATTGATAGAAAATTACCCCCACCCCGTTCAACTAGCCTCTTCATTTATAGATATTTTGTCTACGTTTCTAGAGTGGATTATTAAGATCTTCTTATCAGGATACTTTATTTATCAAAATTAAGTACTTTACTCTTGTTAAAACATAAAAAGGTTACAGGTAAACAACCCCTTTCTCTAAACCGATCTGCACCAAAATAAATAGACCTTCAGTCCTCTACAATGCAGGGATGCATGCAAAAAAATATTTGATTCTGTTTGAATGAGCGGCACTTATCGTTCGTCGTGAAAACATTTCTTTTGTTACAACATAAAATGTTACAGGTAAACCACCCCTTTCCCTTAACCGATCTTCACGAAAAGTTGCGTTCTCTACAATTCTGGAACTTACGCAAAAAATTATTTGTTTCTCTTAGAATTTACGGCAGTTATCTTTCGTCAAAAAAATTACCTTTCTTAAAACATAAAATGTTGCTGGTAAGCTACCTCTTTCCCTTAACCGATCTTCAACAAAATCAAGAGACCTTGAGTTCTTTTTAATTCAAAAAGGTATGCAAAAACGTAGTTGATTCTTTTTGAATTTGCGGCAGTTATCATTCGTCATATAAAAAAAAACCCTTCTTAAAACATAAAATGTTGCTGGTAAACTACCCCTTTCCCTTAACCGATCTTCACCAACACCAATAGGTCTTGAGAACTCTACAATACAGGGCTATATGTAAAACATTATTTGATTCTGTTTAAATTTGCGGCTGTTATCGTTTGCCGTAGGAGAATATCGGTATGGAGAACCATACATGACTTATATGTTCTAAGATTTATATTTAAAATCGTTTACGAAATGAAATGTTTAAATAGAAACTACGTCTTTCTACTTATTGCTTCAGCATTAACCACAGTACTGTGGTTACTAACGTATTCCACCTCA
Organism: Magicicada septendecula; assembly: GCA_034769895.1. Classification (NCBI taxonomy): domain Eukaryota; kingdom Metazoa; phylum Arthropoda; class Insecta; order Hemiptera; family Cicadidae; genus Magicicada; species Magicicada septendecula. The sequence continues at coordinate 893,423,276 of CM068367.1, forward strand.
CGTTTTCGTACTCGATTTTCACTGATGATGGCAGTCGATGGCACTGCCGAAAAGTCTGGTTTTGCAGAAAACATTGGACTACGTCTAAACAGCCCGGGAAGCAATTTTAACAAAAAACTACTTCTTTGTTGCCGATAACGTAGTACACATATAAAAAATTCTCCCCTCCACCTTCAACTATAATTTTTTATAATAGAAAATTACCCCCACCCCGTTCACCTAACCTCTTAATTTATAGATATTTCATCTACGATTCTACATTGGATGATTATGAGCTTCTTATCAGGATACTTAATTTATAAAAATTAAGTACTTTACTCTTGTTAAATCATAAAATGTTTCCGGTAAACTACCCCTTTCTCTTGACCGATCGTCTCCAAAATCAATAGACCTTCAGTCCTCTACAATTCAGGGAGGCATGCAAAAAAATATTTGATTCTGTTTGAATTTGCGGCTGTTATCGTTTGCCATAAAAAAAATTCTACAGATAGACACACAGACAGACAGACACACACACAGACACTTTTCGAAAAATGACTATTTTTCATGTTTTGAGTGTAGTGCAATCAGAATCTGCAACAATCTCGAACACGATTTTTTTTGCCATCACCATACTTCCATTTCCTTAAGGAACATGGAAGTAAATATCGGTATGGAGAACCATACATGACTTCCATGTTCTAAGATTTATATTTAAAATCATTTACGAAATGAAATGTTTCCATGGAAACTACTTCTTTCTACTTACTGCTTCAGCCTTAACCACAGTACTGTGGCCACTAACGTATACTAGGGACGTATACCCCCTCACGTTATCGCACTCGATTTTCACTGATGATGGCAGTCGACGGCACTGCCGAAACGTCTGGTTTTGCAGAAAACATTGGACTACGGCCAAACAGCATGTTCAATTTAGAACCATACATGACTTCCATGTTCTAAGATTTATATTTAAAATCATTTACGAAATGAAATGTTTCCATGGAAACTACTTCTTTCTACTTACTGCTTCAGCCTTAACCACAGTACTGTGGCCACTAACGTATACTAGGGACGTATACCACCTCACGTTATCGCACTCGATTTTCACTGATGATGGCAGTCGACGGCACTGCCGAAACGTCTGGTTTTGCAGAAAACATTGGACTACGGCCAAACAGCATGTTCTATTTAGAACCATACATGGCTTCCATGTTCTAAGATTTATATTTAAAATCATTTACGAAATGAAATGTTTCCATGGAAACTACTTCTTTCCACTTATTGCCTCAGCCTTTACCACAGTACTGTGGTCAACTAACGTATACCACCACACGTTAGCGCACTCGATTTTCACTGACGATGGCAGTTGACGGCACTGTCGAAACCACTGGTTTTGCAGAAAACATTGGATTACAGCAGCCCGGGAAGGAATTTTAACAACAAGCTACTACTTTGTTGCCGATAACGTAGTACACATCTAACAATTATCCCCTCCCCCTTCAACAATAATTTTCATTGATAGAAAATTACCCCCACCCCGTTCAACTAGCCTCTTCATTTATAGATATTTTGTCTACGTTTCTAGAGTGGATTATTAAGATCTTCTTATCAGGATACTTTATTTATCAAAATTAAGTACTTTACTCTTGTTAAAACATAAAAAGGTTACAGGTAAACAACCCCTTTCTCTAAACCGATCTGCACCAAAATAAATAGACCTTCAGTCCTCTACAATGCAGGGATGCATGCAAGAAAATATTTGATTCTGTTTGAATGAGCGGCACTTATCGTTCGTCGTGAAAACATTTCTTTTGTTACAACATAAAATGTTACAGGTAAACCACCCCTTTCCCTTAACCGATCTTCACGAAAAGTTGCGTTCTCTACAATTCTGGAACTTACGCAAAAAATTATTTGTTTCTCTTAGAATTTACGGCAGTTATCTTTCGTCAAAAAAATTACCTTTCTTAAAACATAAAATGTTGCTGGTAAGCTACCTCTTTCCCTTAACCGATCTTCAACAAAATCAAGAGACCTTGAGTTCTCTTTAATTCAAAAAGGTATGCAAAAACGTAGTTGATTCTTTTTGAATTTGCGGCAGTTATCATTCGTCATATAAAAAAAAACCCTTGTTAAAACATAAAATGTTGCTGGTAAACTACCCCTTTCCCTTAACCGATCTTCACCAACACCAATAGGTCTTGAGAACTCTACAATACAGGGCTATATGTAAAACATTATTTGATTCTGTTTAAATTTGCGGCTGTTATCGTTTGCCGTAGGAAAATATCGGTATGGAGAACCATACATGACTTATATGTTCTAAGATTTATATTTAAAATCGTTTACGAAATGAAATGTTTAAATAGAAACTACGTCTTTCTACTTATTGCTTCAGCATTAACCACAGTACTGTGGTTACTAACGTATTCCACCTAACGTTTTCGTACTCGATTTTCACTGATGATGGCAGTCGATGGCACTGCCGAAAAGTCTGGTTTTGCAGAAAACATTGGACTACGGCTAAACAGCCCGGGAAGCAATTTTAACAAAAAACTACTTCTTTGTTGCCGATAACGTAGTACACATATAAAAAATTCTCCCCTCCACCTTCAACTATAATTTTTTATAATAGAAAATTACCCCCACCCCGTTCACCTAACCTCTTAATTTATAGATATTTCATCTACGATTCTACATTGGATGATTATGAGCTTCTTATCAGGATACTTAATTTATAAAAATTAAGTACTTTACTCTTGTTAAATCATAAAATGTTTCCGGTAAACTACCCCTTTCTCTTGACCGATCGTCTCCAAAATCAATAGACCTTCAGTCCTCTACAATTCAGGGAGGCATGCAAAAAAATATTTGATTCTGTTTGAATTTGCGGCTGTTATCGTTTGCCATAAAAAAAATTCTACAGATAGACACACAGACAGACAGACACACACACAGACACTTTTCGAAAAATGACTATTTTTCATGTTTTGAGTGTAGTGCAATCAGAATCTGCAACAATCTCGAACACGATTTTTTTTGCCATCACCATACTTCCATTTCCTTAAGGAACATGGAAGTAAATATCGGTATGGAGAACCATACATGACTTCCATGTTCTAAGATTTATATTTAAAATCATTTACGAAATGAAATGTTTCCATGGAAACTACTTCTTTCTACTTACTGCTTCAGCCTTAACCACAGTACTGTGGCCACTAACGTATACTAGGGACGTATACCACCTCACGTTATCGCACTCGATTTTCACTGATGATGGCAGTCGACGGCACTGCCGAAACGTCTGGTTTTGCAGAAAACATTGGACTACGGCCAAACAGCATGTTCTATTTAGAACCATACATGACTTACATGTTCTAAGATTTATATTTAAAATCATTTACGAAATGAAATGTTTCCATGGAAACTACTTCTTTCTACTTACTGCTTCAGCCTTAACCACAGTACTGTGGCCACTAACGTATACTAGGGACGTATACCACCTCACGTTATCGCACTCGATTTTCACTGATGATGGCAGTCGACGGCACTGCCGAAACGTCTGGTTTTGCAGAAAACATTGAACTACGGCCAAACAGCATGTTCTATTTAGAACCATACATGACTTCCATGTTCTAAGATTTATATTTAAAATCATTTACGAAATGAAATGTTTCCATGGAAACTACTTCTTTCCACTTATTGCCTCAGCCTTTACCACAGTACTGTGGTCAACTAACGTATACCACCACACGTTAGCGCACTCGATTTTCACTGACGATGGCAGTTGACGGCACTGTCGAAACCACTGGTTTTGCAGAAAACATTGGATTACAGCAGCCCGGGAAGGAATTTTAATAACAAGCTACTACTTTGTTGCCGATAACGTAGTACACATCTAACAATTATCCCCTCCCCCTTCAACAATAATTTTCATTGATAGAAAATTACCCCCACCCCGTTCAACTAGCCTCTTCATTTATAGATATTTTGTCTACGTTTCTAGAGTGGATTATTAAGATCTTCTTATCAGGATACTTTATTTATCAAAATTAAGTACTTTACTCTTGTTAAAACATAAAAAGGTTACAGGTAAACAACCCCTTTCTCTAAACCGATCTGCACCAAAATAAATAGACCTTCAGTCCTCTACAATGCAGGGATGCATGCAAAAAAATATTTGATTCTGTTTGAATGAGCGGCACTTATCGTTCGTCGTGAAAACATTTCTTTTGTTACAACATAAAATGTTACAGGTAAACCACCCCTTTCCCTTAACCGATCTTCACGAAAAGTTGCGTTCTCTACAATTCTGGAACTTACGCAAAAAATTATTTGTTTCTCTTAGAATTTACGGCAGTTATCTTTCTTCAAAAAAATTACCTTTCTTAAAACATAAAATGTTGCTGGTAAGCTACCTCTTTCCCTTAACCGATCTTCAACAAAATCAAGAGACCTTGAGTTCTTTTTAATTCAAAAAGGTATGCAAAAACGTAGTTGATTCTTTTTGAATTTGCGGCAGTTATCATTCGTCATATAAAAAAAAACCCTTCTTAAAACATAAAATGTTGCTGGTAAACTACCCCTTTCCCTTAACCGATCTTCACCAACACCAATAGGTCTTGAGAACTCTACAATACAGGGCTATATGTAAAACATTATTTGATTCTGTTTAAATTTGCGGCTGTTATCGTTTGCCGTAGGAGAATATCGGTATGGAGAACCATACATGACTTATATGTTCTAAGATTTATATTTAAAATCGTTTACGAAATGAAATGTTTAAATAGAAACTACGTCTTTCTACTTATTGCTTCAGCATTAACCACAGTACTGTGGTTACTAACGTATTCCACCTCACGTTTTCGTACTCGATTTTCACTGATGATGGCAGTCGATGGCACTGCCGAAAAGTCTGGTTTTGCAGAAAACATTGGACTACGTCTAAACAGCCCGGGAAGCAATTTTAACAAAAAACTACTTCTTTGTTGCCGATAACGTAGTACACATATAAAAAATTCTCCCCTCCACCTTCAACTATAATTTTTTATAATAGAAAATTACCCCCACCCCGTTCACCTAACCTCTTAATTTATAGATATTTCATCTACGATTCTACATTGGATGATTATGAGCTTCTTATCAGGATACTTAATTTATAAAAATTAAGTACTTTACTCTTGTTAAATCATAAAATGTTTCCGGTAAACTACCCCTTTCTCTTGACCGATCGTCTCCAAAATCAATAGACCTTCAGTCCTCTACAATTCAGGGAGGCATGCAAAAAAATATTTGATTCTGTTTGAATTTGCGGCTGTTATCGTTTGCCATAAAAAAAATTCTACAGATAGACACACAGACAGACAGACACACACACAGACACTTTTCGAAAAATGACTATTTTTCATGTTTTGAGTGTAGTGCAATCAGAATCTGCAACAATCTCGAACACGATTTTTTTTGCCATCACCATACTTCCATTTCCTTAAGGAACATGGAAGTAAATATCGGTATGGAGAACCATACATGACTTCCATGTTCTAAGATTTATATTTAAAATCATTTACGAAATGAAATGTTTCCATGGAAACTACTTCTTTCTACTTACTGCTTCAGCCTTAACCACAGTACTGTGGCCACTAACGTATACTAGGAACGTATACCACCTCACGTTATCGCACACGATTTTCACTGATGATGGCAGTCGACGGCACTGCCGAAACGTCTGGTTTTGCAGAAAACATTGGACTACGGCCAAACAGCATGTTCTATTTAGAACCATACATGACTTACATGTTCTAAGATTTATATTTAAAATCATTTACGAAATGAAATGTTTCCATGGAAACTACTTCTTTCTACTTACTGCTTCAGCCTTAACCACAGTACTGTGGCCACTAACGTATACTAGGGACGTATACCACCTCACGTTATCGCACTCGATTTTCACTGATGATGGCAGTCGACGGCACTGCCGAAACGTCTGGTTTTGCAGAAAACATTGAACTACGGCCAAACAGCATGTTCTATTTAGAACCATACATGACTTCCATGTTCTAAGATTTATATTTAAAATCATTTACGAAATGAAATGTTTCCATGGAAACTACTTCTTTCCACTTATTGCCTCAGCCTTTACCACAGTACTGTGGTCAACTAACGTATACCACCACACGTTAGCGCACTCGATTTTCACTGACGATGGCAGTTGACGGCACTGTCGAAACCACTGGTTTTGCAGAAAACATTGGATTACAGCAGCCCGGGAAGGAATTTTAATAACAAGCTACTACTTTGTTGCCGATAACGTAGTACACATCTAACAATTATCCCCTCCCCCTTCAACAATAATTTTCATTGATAGAAAATTACCCCCACCCCGTTCAACTAGCCTCTTCATTTATAGATATTTTGTCTACGTTTCTAGAGTGGATTATTAAGATCTTCTTATCAGGATACTTTATTTATCAAAATTAAGTACTTTACTCTTGTTAAAACATAAAAAGGTTACAGGTAAACAACCCCTTTCTCTAAACCGATCTGCACCAAAATAAATAGACCTTCAGTCCTCTACAATGCAGGGATGCATGCAAAAAAATATTTGATTCTGTTTGAATGAGCGGCACTTATCGTTCGTCGTGAAAACATTTCTTTTGTTACAACATAAAATGTTACAGGTAAACCACCCCTTTCCCTTAACCGATCTTCACGAAAAGTTGCGTTCTCTACAATTCTGGAACTTACGCAAAAAATTATTTGTTTCTCTTAGAATTTACGGCAGTTATCTTTCGTCAAAAAAATTACCTTTCTTAAAACATAAAATGTTGCTGGTAAGCTACCTCTTTCCCTTAACCGATCTTCAACAAAATCAAGAGACCTTGAGTTCTTTTTAATTCAAAAAGGTATGCAAAAACGTAGTTGATTCTTTTTGAATTTGCGGCAGTTATCATTCGTCATATAAAAAAAAACCCTTGTTAAAACATAAAATGTTGCTGGTAAACTACCCCTTTCCCTTAACCGATCTTCACCAACACCAATAGGTCTTGAGAACTCTACAATACAGGGCTATATGTAAAACATTATTTGATTCTGTTTAAATTTGCGGCTGTTATCGTTTGCCGTAGGAGAATATCGGTATGGAGAACCATACATGACTTATATGTTCTAAGATTTATATTTAAAATCGTTTACGAAATGAAATGTTTAAATAGAAACTACGTCTTTCTACTTATTGCTTCAGCATTAACCACAGTACTGTGGTTACTAACGTATTCCACCTCACGTTTTCGTACTCGATTTTCACTGATGATGGCAGTCGATGGCACTGCCGAAAAGTCTGGTTTTGCAGAAAACATTGGACTACGTCTAAACAGCCCGGGAAGCAATTTTAACAAAAAACTACTTCTTTGTTGCCGATAACGTAGTACACATATAAAAAATTCTCCCCTCCACCTTCAACTATAATTTTTTATAATAGAAAATTACCCCCACCCCGTTCACCTAACCTCTTAATTTATAGATATTTCATCTACGATTCTACATTGGATGATTATGAGCTTCTTATCAGGATACTTAATTTATAAAAATTAAGTACTTTACTCTTGTTAAATCATAAAATGTTTCCGGTAAACTACCCCTTTCTCTTGACCGATCGTCTCCAAAATCAATAGACCTTCAGTCCTCTACAATTCAGGGAGGCATGCAAAAAAATATTTGATTCTGTTTGAATTTGCGGCTGTTATCGTTTGCCATAAAAAAAATTCTACAGATAGACACACAGACAGACAGACACACACACAGACACTTTTCGAAAAATGACTATTTTTCATGTTTTGAGTGTAGTGCAATCAGAATCTGCAACAATCTCGAACACGATTTTTTTTGCCATCACCATACTTCCATTTCCTTAAGGAACATGGAAGTAAATATCGGTATGGAGAACCATACATGACTTCCATGTTCTAAGATTTATATTTAAAATCATTTACGAAATGAAATGTTTCCATGGAAACTACTTCTTTCTACTTACTGCTTCAGCCTTAACCACAGTACTGTGGCCACTAACGTATACTAGGGACGTATACCACCTCACGTTATCGCACTCGATTTTCACTGATGATGGCAGTCGACGGCACTGCCGAAACGTCTGGTTTTGCAGAAAACATTGGACTACGGCCAAACAGCATGTTCAATTTAGAACCATACATGACTTCCATGTTCTAAGATTTATATTTAAAATCATTTACGAAATGAAATGTTTCCATGGAAACTACTTCTTTCTACTTACTGCTTCAGCCTTAACCACAGTACTGTGGCCACTAACGTATACTAGGGACGTATACCACCTCACGTTATCGCACTCGATTTTCACTGATGATGGCAGTCGACGGCACTGCCGAAACGTCTGGTTTTGCAGAAAACATTGGACTACGGCCAAACAGCATGTTCTATTTAGAACCATACATGACTTCCATGTTCTAAGATTTATATTTAAAATCATTTACGAAATGAAATGTTTCCATGGAAACTACTTCTTTCCACTTATTGCCTCAGCCTTTACCACAGTACTGTGGTCAACTAACGTATACCACCACACGTTAGCGCACTCGATTTTCACTGACGATGGCAGTTGACGGCACTGTCGAAACCACTGGTTTTGCAGAAAACATTGGATTACAGCAGCCCGGGAAGGAATTTTAACAACAAGCTACTACTTTGTTGCCGATAACGTAGTACACATCTAACAATTATCCCCTCCCCCTTCAACAATAATTTTCATTTATAGAAAATTACCCCCACCCCGTTCAACTAGCCTCTTCATTTATAGATATTTTGTCTACGTTTCTAGAGTGGATTATTAAGATCTTCTTATCAGGATACTTTATTTATCAAAATTAAGTACTTTACTCTTGTTAAAACATAAAAAGGTTACAGGTAAACAACCCCTTTCTCTAAACCGATCTGCACCAAAATAAATAGACCTTCAGTCCTCTACAATGCAGGGATGCATGCAAAAAAATATTTGATTCTGTTTGAATGAGCTGCACTTATCGTTCGTCGTGAAAACATTTCTTTTGTTACAACATAAAATGTTACAGGTAAACCACCCCTTTCCCTTAACCGATCTTCACGAAAAGTCGCGTTCTCTACAATTCTGGAACTTACGCAAAAAATTATTTGTTTCTCTTAGAATTTACGGCAGTTATCTTTCGTCAAAAAAATTACCTTTCTTAAAACATAAAATGTTGCTGGTAAGCTACCTCTTTCCCTTAACCGATCTTCAACAAAATCAAGAGACCTTGAGTTCTCTTTAATTCAAAAAGGTATGCAAAAACGTAGTTGATTCTTTTTGAATTTGCGGCAGTTATCATTCGTCATATAAAAAAAAACCCTTGTTAAAACATAAAATGTTGCTGGTAAACTACCCCTTTCCCTTAACCGATCTTCACCAACACCAATAGGTCTTGAGAACTCTACAATACAGGGCTATATGTAAAACATTATTTGATTCTGTTTAAATTTGCGGCTGTTATCGTTTGCCGTAGGAGAATATCGGTATGGAGAACCATACATGACTTATATGTTCTAAGATTTATATTTAAAATCGTTTACGAAATGAAATGTTAAAATAGAAACTACGTCTTTCTACTTATTGCTTCAGCATTAACCACAGTACTGTGGTTACTAACGTATTCCACCTCACGTTTTCGTACTCGATTTTCACTGATGATGGCAGTCGATGGCACTGCCGAAAAGTCTGGTTTTGCAGAAAACATTGGACTACGGCTAAACAGCCCGGGAAGCAATTTTAACAAAAAACTACTTCTTTGTTGCCGATAACGTAGTACACATATAAAAAATTCTCCCCTCCACCTTCAACTATAATTTTTTATAATAGAAAATTACCCCCACCCCGTTCACCTAACCTCTTAATTTATAGATATTTCATCTACGATTCTACATTGGATGATTATGAGCTTCTTATCAGGATACTTAATTTATAAAAATTAAGTACTTTACTCTTGTTAAATCATAAAATGTTTCCGGTAAACTACCCCTTTCTCTTGACCGATCGTCTCCAAAATCAATAGACCTTCAGTCCTCTACAATTCAGGGAGGCATGCAAAAAAATATTTGATTCTGTTTGAATTTGCGGCTGTTATCGTTTGCCATAAAAAAAATTCTACAGATAGACACACAGACAGACAGACACACACACAGACACTTTTCGAAAAATGACTATTTTTCATGTTTTGAGTGTAGTGCAATCAGAATCTGCAACAATCTCGAACACGATTTTTTTTGCCATCACCATACTTCCATTTCCTTAAGGAACATGGAAGTAAATATCGGTATGGAGAACCATACATGACTTCCATGTTCTAAGATTTATATTTAAAATCATTTACGAAATGAAATGTTTCCATGGAAACTACTTCTTTCTACTTACTGCTTCAGCCTTAACCACAGTACTGTGGCCACTAACGTATACTAGGGACGTATACCCCCTCACGTTATCGCACTCGATTTTCACTGATGATGGCAGTCGACGGCACTGCCGAAACGTCTGGTTTTGCAGAAAACATTGGACTACGGCCAAACAGCATGTTCAATTTAGAACCATACATGACTTCCATGTTCTAAGATTTATATTTAAAATCATTTACGAAATGAAATGTTTCCATGGAAACTACTTCTTTCTACTTACTGCTTCAGCCTTAACCACAGTACTGTGGCCACTAACGTATACTAGGGACGTATACCACCTCACGTTATCGCACTCGATTTTCACTGATGATGGCAGTCGACGGCACTGCCGAAACGTCTGGTTTTGCAGAAAACATTGGACTACGGCCAAACAGCATGTTCTATTTAGAACCATACATGACTTCCATGTTCTAAGATTTATATTTAAAATCATTTACGAAATGAAATGTTTCCATGGAAACTACTTCTTTCCACTTATTGCCTCAGCCTTTACCACAGTACTGTGGTCAACTAACGTATACCACCACACGTTAGCGCACTCGATTTTCACTGACGATGGCAGTTGACGGCACTGTCGAAACCACTGGTTTTGCAGAAAACATTGGATTACAGCAGCCCGGGAAGGAATTTTAACAACAAGCTACTACTTTGTTGCCGATAACGTAGTACACATCTAACAATTATCCCCTCCCCCTTCAACAATAATTTTCATTTATAGAAAATTACCCCCACCCCGTTCAACTAGCCTCTTCATTTATAGATATTTTGTCTACGTTTCTAGAGTGGATTATTAAGATCTTCTTATCAGGATACTTTATTTATCAAAATTAAGTACTTTACTCTTGTTAAAACATAAAAAGGTTACAGGTAAACAACCCCTTTCTCTAAACCGATCTGCACCAAAATAAATAGACCTTCAGTCCTCTACAATGCAGGGATGCATGCAAAAAAATATTTGATTCTGTTTGAATGAGCGGCACTTATCGTTCGTCGTGAAAACATTTCTTTTGTTACAACATAAAATGTTACAGGTAAACCACCCCTTTCCCTTAACCGATCTTCACGAAAAGTCGCGTTCTCTACAATTCTGGAACTTACGCAAAAAATTATTTGTTTCTCTTAGAATTTACGGCAGTTATCTTTCGTCAAAAAAATTACCTTTCTTAAAACATAAAATGTTGCTGGTAAGCTACCTCTTTCCCTTAACCGATCTTCAACAAAATCAAGAGACCTTGAGTTCTCTTTAATTCAAAAAGGTATGCAAAAACGTAGTTGATTCTTTTTGAATTTGCGGCAGTTATCATTCGTCATATAAAAAAAAACCCTTCTTAAAACATAAAATGTTGCTGGTAAACTACCCCTTTCCCTTAACCGATCTTCACCAACACCAATAGGTCTTGAGAACTCTACAATACAGGGCTATATGTAAAACATTATTTGATTCTGTTTAAATTTGCGGCTGTTATCGTTTGCCGTAGGAGAATATCGGTATGGAGAACCATACATGACTTATATGTTCTAAGATTTATATTTAAAATCGTTTACGAAATGAAATGTTAAAATAGAAACTACGTCTTTCTACTTATTGCTTCAGCATTAACCACAGTACTGTGGTTACTAACGTATTCCACCTCACGTTTTCGTACTCGATTTTCACTGATGATGGCAGTCGATGGCACTGCCGAAAAGTCTGGTTTTGCAGAAAACATTGGACTACGGCTAAACAGCCCGGGAAGCAATTTTAACAAAAAACTACTTCTTTGTTGCCGATAACGTAGTACACATATAAAAAATTCTCCCCTCCACCTTCAACTATAATTTTTTATAATAGAAAATTACCCCCACCCCGTTCACCTAACCTCTTAATTTATAGATATTTCATCTACGATTCTACATTGGATGATTATGAGCTTCTTATCAGGATACTTAATTTATAAAAATTAAGTACTTTACTCTTGTTAAATCATAAAATGTTTCCGGTAAACTACCCCTTTCTCTTGACCGATCGTCTCCAAAATCAATAGACCTTCAGTCCTCTACAATTCAGGGAGGCATGCAAAAAAATATTTGATTCTGTTTGAATTTGCGGCTGTTATCGTTTGCCATAAAAAAAATTCTACAGATAGACACACAGACAGACAGACACACACACAGACACTTTTCGAAAAATGACTATTTTTCATGTTTTGAGTGTAGTGCAATCAGAATCTGCAACAATCTCGAACACGATTTTTTTTGCCATCACCATACTTCCATTTCCTTAAGGAACATGGAAGTAAATATCGGTATGGAGAACCATACATGACTTCCATGTTCTAAGATTTATATTTAAAATCATTTACGAAATGAAATGTTTCCATGGAAACTACTTCTTTCTACTTACTGCTTCAGCCTTAACCACAGTACTGTGGCCACTAACGTATGCTAGGGACGTATACCACCTCACGTTATCGCACTCGATTTTCACTGATGATGGCAGTCGACGGCACTGCCGAAACGTCTGGTTTTGCAGAAAACATTGGACTACGGCCAAACAGCATGTTCAATTTAGAACCATACATGACTTACATGTTCTAAGATTTATATTTAAAATCATTTACGAAATGAAATGTTTCCATGGAAACTACTTCTTTCTACTTACTGCTTCAGCCTTAACCACAGTACTGTGGCCACTAACGTATACTAGGGACGTATACCACCTCACGTTATCGCACTCGATTTTCACTGATGATGGCAGTCGACGGCACTGCCGAAACGTCTGGTTTTGCAGAAAACATTGGACTACGGCCAAACAGCATGTTCTATTTAGAACCATACATGACTTCCATGTTCTAAGATTTATATTTAAAATCATTTACGAAATGAAATGTTTCCATGGAAACTACTTCTTTCCACTTATTGCCTCAGCCTTTACCACAGTACTGTGGTCAACTAACGTATACCACCACACGTTAGCGCACTCGATTTTCACTGACGATGGCAGTCGACGGCACTGCCGAAACGTCTGGTTTTGCAGAAAACATTGGACTACGGCCAAACAGCAAGTTCAATTTAGAACCATACATGACTTCCATGTTCTAATATTTATATTTAAAATCATTTACGAAATGAAATGTTTCCATGGAAACTACTTCTTTCTACTTACTGCTTCAGCCTTAACCACAGTACTGGGGCACTAACGTATGCTAGGGACGTATACCACCTCACGTTATCGCACTCGATTTTCACTGATGATGGCAGTCGACGGCACTGCCGAAACGTCTGGTTTTGCAGAAAACATTGGACTACGGCCAAACAGCATGTTCAATTTAGAACCATACATGACTTCCATGTTCTAAGATTTATATTTAAAATCATTTACGAAATGAAATGTTTCCATGGAAACTACTTCTTTCTACTTACTGCTTCAGCCTTAACCACAGTACTGTGGCCACTAACGTATACTAGGGACGTATACCACCTCACGTTATCGCACTCGATTTTCACTGATGATGGCAGTCGACGGCACTGCCGAAACGTCTGGTTTTGCAGAAAACATTGGACTACGGCCAAACAGCATGTTCTATTTAGAACCATACATGACTTCCATGTTCTAAGATTTATATTTAAAATCATTTACGAAATGAAATGTTTCCATGGAAACTACTTCTTTCCACTTATTGCCTCAGCCTTTACCACAGTACTGTGGTCAACTAACGTATACCACCACACCTTAGCGCACTCGATTTTCACTGACGATGGCAGTTGACGGCACTGTCGAAACCACTGGTTTTGCAGAAAACATTGGATTACAGCAGCCCGGGAAGGAATTTTAACAACAAGCTACTACTTTGTTGCCGATAACGTAGTACACATCTAACAATTATCCCCTCCCCCTTCAACAATAATTTTCATTTATAGAAAATTACCCCCACCCCGTTCAACTAGCCTCTTCATTTATAGATATTTTGTCTACGTTTCTAGAGTGGATTATTAAGATCTTCTTATCAGGATACTTTATTTATCAAAATTAAGTACTTTACTCTTGTTAAAACATAAAAAGGTTACAGGTGAACAACCCCTTTCTCTAAACCGATCTGCACCAAAATAAATAGACCTTCAGTCCTCTACAATGCAGGGATGCATGCAAAAAAATATTTGATTCTGTTTGAATGAGCGGCACTTATCGTTCGTCGTGAAAACATTTCTTTTGTTACAACATAAAATGTTACAGGTAAACCACCCCTTTCCCTTAACCGATCTTCACGAAAAGTTGCGTTCTCTACAATTCTGGAACTTACGCAAAAAATTATTTGTTTCTCTTAGAATTTACGGCAGTTATCTTTCGTCAAAAAAATTACCTTTCTTAAAACATAAAATGTTGCTGGTAAGCTACCTCTTTCCCTTAACCGATCTTCAACAAAATCAAGAGACCTTGAGTTCTCTTTAATTCAAAAAGGTATGCAAAAACGTAGTTGATTCTTTTTGAATTTGCGGCAGTTATCATTCGTCATATAAAAAAAAACCCTTGTTAAAACATAAAATGTTGCTGGTAAACTACCCCTTTCCCTTAACCGATCTTCACCAACACCAATAGGTCTTGAGAACTCTACAATACAGGGCTATATGTAAAACATTATTTGATTCTGTTTAAATTTGCGGCTGTTATCGTTTGCCGTAGGAGAATATCGGTATGGAGAACCATACATGACTTATATGTTCTAAGATTTATATTTAAAATCGTTTACGAAATGAAATGTTAAAATAGAAACTACGTCTTTCTACTTATTGCTTCAGCATTAACCACAGTACTGTGGTTACTAACGTATTCCACCTCACGTTTTCGTACTCGATTTTCACTGATGATGGCAGTCGATGGCACTGCCGAAAAGTCTGGTTTTGCAGAAAACATTGGACTACGGCTAAACAGCCCGGGAAGCAATTTTAACAAAAAACTACTTCTTTGTTGCCGATAACGTAGTACACATATAAAAAATTCTCCCCTCCACCTTCAACTATAATTTTTTATAATAGAAAATTACCCCCACCCCGTTCACCTAACCTCTTAATTTATAGATATTTCATCTACGATTCTACATTGGATGATTATGAGCTTCTTATCAGGATACTTAATTTATAAAAATTAAGTACTTTACTCTTGTTAAATCATAAAATGTTTCCGGTAAACTACCCCTTTCTCTTGACCGATCGTCTCCAAAATCAATAGACCTTCAGTCCTCTACAATTCAGGGAGGCATGCAAAAAAATATTTGATTCTGTTTGAATTTGCGGCTGTTATCGTTTGCCATAAAAAAAATTCTACAGATAGACACACAGACAGACAGACACACACACAGACACTTTTCGAAAAATGACTATTTTTCATGTTTTGAGTGTAGTGCAATCAGAATCTGCAACAATCTCGAACACGATTTTTTTTGCCATCACCATACTTCCATTTCCTTAAGGAACATGGAAGTAAATATCGGTATGGAGAACCATACATGACTTCCATGTTCTAAGATTTATATTTAAAATCATTTACGAAATGAAATGTTTCCATGGAAACTACTTCTTTCTACTTACTGCTTCAGCCTTAACCACAGTACTGTGGCCACTAACGTATGCTAGGGACGTATACCACCTCACGTTATCGCACTCGATTTTCACTGATGATGGCAGTCGACGGCACTGCCGAAACGTCTGGTTTTGCAGAAAACATTGGACTACGGCCAAACAGCATGTTCAATTTAGAACCATACATGACTTCCATGTTCTAAGATTTATATTTAAATAATTTACGAAATGAAATGTTTCCATGGAAACTACTTCTTTCTACTTACTGCTTCAGCCTTAACCACAGTACTGTGGCCACTAACGTATACTAGGGACGTATACCACCTCACGTTATCGCACTCGATTTTCACTGATGATGGCAGTCGACGGCACTGCCGAAACGTCTGGTTTTGCAGAAAACATTGGACTACGGCCAAACAGCATGTTCTATTTAGAACCATACATGACTTCCATGTTCTAAGATTTATATTTAAAATCATTTACGAAATGAAATGTTTCCATGGAAACTACTTCTTTCCACTTATTGCCTCAGCCTTTACCACAGTACTGTGGTCAACTAACGTATACCACCACACGTTAGCGCACTCGATTTTCACTGACGATGGCAGTTGACGGCACTGTCGAAACCACTGGTTTTGCAGAAAACATTGGATTACAGCAGCCCGGGAAGGAATTTTAACAACAAGCTACTACTTTGTTGCCGATAACGTAGTACACATCTAACAATTATCCCCTCCCCCTTCAACAATAATTTTCATTTATAGAAAATTACCCCCACCCCGTTCAACTAGCCTCTTCATTTATAGATATTTTGTCTACGTTTCTAGAGTGGATTATTAAGATCTTCTTATCAGGATACTTTATTTATCAAAATTAAGTACTTTACTCTTGTTAAAACATAAAAAGGTTACAGGTAAACAACCCCTTTCTCTAAACCGATCTGCACCAAAATAAATAGACCTTCAGTCCTCTACAATGCAGGGATGCATGCAAAAAAATATTTGATTCTGTTTGAATGAGCGGCACTTATCGTTCGTCGTGAAAACATTTCTTTTGTTACAACATAAAATGTTACAGGTAAACCACCCCTTTCCCTTAACCGATCTTCACGAAAAGTTGCGTTCTCTACAATTCTGGAACTTACGCAAAAAATTATTTGTTTCTCTTAGAATTTACGGCAGTTATCTTTCGTCAAAAAAATTACCTTTCTTAAAACATAAAATGTTGCTGGTAAGCTACCTCTTTCCCTTAACCGATCTTCAACAAAATCAAGAGACCTTGAGTTCTCTTTAATTCAAAAAGGTATGCAAAAACGTAGTTGATTCTTTTTGAATTTGCGGCAGTTATCATTCGTCATATAAAAAAAAACCCTTCTTAAAACATAAAATGTTGCTGGTAAACTACCCCTTTCCCTTAACCGATCTTCACCAACACCAATAGGTCTTGAGAACTCTACAATACAGGGCTATATGTAAAACATTATTTGATTCTGTTTAAATTTGCGGCTGTTATCGTTTGCCGTAGGAGAATATCGGTATGGAGAACCATACATGACTTATATGTTCTAAGATTTATATTTAAAATCGTTTACGAAATGAAATGTTTAAATAGAAACTACGTCTTTCTACTTATTGCTTCAGCATTAACCACAGTACTGTGGTTACTAACGTATTCCACCTCACGTTTTCGTACTCGATTTTCACTGATGATGGCAGTCGATGGCACTGCCGAAAAGTCTGGTTTTGCAGAAAACATTGGACTACGGCTAAACAGCCCGGGAAGCAATTTTAACAAAAAACTACTTCTTTGTTGCCGATAACGTAGTACACATATAAAAAATTCTCCCCTCCACCTTCAACTATAATTTTTTATAATAGAAAATTACCCCCACCCCGTTCACCTAACCTCTTAATTTATAGATATTTCATCTACGATTCTACATTGGATGATTATGAGCTTCTTATCAGGATACTTAATTTATAAAAATTAAGTACTTTACTCTTGTTAAATCATAAAATGTTTCCGGTAAACTACCCCTTTCTCTTGACCGATCGTCTCCAAAATCAATAGACCTTCAGTCCTCTACAATTCAGGGAGGCATGCAAAAAAATATTTGATTCTGTTTGAATTTGCGGCTGTTATCGTTTGCCATAAAAAAAATTCTACAGATAGACACACAGACAGACAGACACACACACAGACACTTTTCGAAAAATGACTATTTTTCATGTTTTGAGTGTAGTGCAATCAGAATCTGCAACAATCTCGAACACGATTTTTTTTGCCATCACCATACTTCCATTTCCTTAAGGAACATGGAAGTAAATATCGGTATGGAGAACCATACATGACTTCCATGTTCTAAGATTTATATTTAAAATCATTTACGAAATGAAATGTTTCCATGGAAACTACTTCTTTCTACTTACTGCTTCAGCCTTAACCACAGTACTGTGGCCACTAACGTATACTAGGGACGTATACCCCCTCACGTTATCGCACTCGATTTTCACTGATGATGGCAGTCGACGGCACTGCCGAAACGTCTGGTTTTGCAGAAAACATTGGACTACGGCCAAACAGCATGTTCAATTTAGAACCATACATGACTTCCATGTTCTAAGATTTATATTTAAAATCATTTACGAAATGAAATGTTTCCATGGAAACTACTTCTTTCTACTTACTGCTTCAGCCTTAACCACAGTACTGTGGCCACTAACGTATACTAGGGACGTATACCACCTCACGTTATCGCACTCGATTTTCACTGATGATGGCAGTCGACGGCACTGCCGAAACGTCTGGTTTTGCAGAAAACATTGGACTACGGCCAAACAGCATGTTCTATTTAGAACCATACATGACTTCCATGTTCTAAGATTTATATTTAAAATCATTTACGAAATGAAATGTTTCCATGGAAACTACTTCTTTCCACTTATTGCCTCAGCCTTTACCACAGTACTGTGGTCAACTAACGTATACCACCACACGTTAGCGCACTCGATTTTCACTGACGATGGCAGTTGACGGCACTGTCGAAACCACTGGTTTTGCAGAAAACATTGGATTACAGCAGCCCGGGAAGGAATTTTAACAACAAGCTACTACTTTGTTGCCGATAACGTAGTACACATCTAACAATTATCCCCTCCCCCTTCAACAATAATTTTCATTTATAGAAAATTACCCCCACCCCGTTCAACTAGCCTCTTCATTTATAGATATTTTGTCTACGTTTCTAGAGTGGATTATTAAGATCTTCTTATCAGGATACTTTATTTATCAAAATTAAGTACTTTACTCTTGTTAAAACATAAAAAGGTTACAGGTAAACAACCCCTTTCTCTAAACCGATCTGCACCAAAATAAATAGACCTTCAGTCCTCTACAATGCAGGGATGCATGCAAAAAAATATTTGATTCTGTTTGAATGAGCGGCACTTATCGTTCGTCGTGAAAACATTTCTTTTGTTACAACATAAAATGTTACAGGTAAACCACCCCTTTCCCTTAACCGATCTTCACGAAAAGTCGCGTTCTCTACAATTCTGGAACTTACGCAAAAAATTATTTGTTTCTCTTAGAATTTACGGCAGTTATCTTTCGTCAAAAAAATTACCTTTCTTAAAACATAAAATGTTGCTGGTAAGCTACCTCTTTCCCTTAACCGATCTTCAACAAAATCAAGAGACCTTGAGTTCTCTTTAATTCAAAAAGGTATGCAAAAACGTAGTTGATTCTTTTTGAATTTGCGGCAGTTATCATTCGTCATATAAAAAAAAACCCTTCTTAAAACATAAAATGTTGCTGGTAAACTACCCCTTTCCCTTAACCGATCTTCACCAACACCAATAGGTCTTGAGAACTCTACAATACAGGGCTATATGTAAAACATTATTTGATTCTGTTTAAATTTGCGGCTGTTATCGTTTGCCGTAGGAGAATATCGGTATGGAGAACCATACATGACTTATATGTTCTAAGATTTATATTTAAAATCGTTTACGAAATGAAATGTTTAAATAGAAACTACGTCTTTCTACTTATTGCTTCAGCATTAACCACAGTACTGTGGTTACTAACGTATTCCACCTCACGTTTTCGTACTCGATTTTCACTGATGATGGCAGTCGATGGCACTGCCGAAAAGTCTGGTTTTGCAGAAAACATTGGACTACGGCTAAACAGCCCGGGAAGCAATTTTAACAAAAAACTACTTCTTTGTTGCCGATAACGTAGTACACATATAAAAAATTCTCCCCTCCACCTTCAACTATAATTTTTTATAATAGAAAATTACCCCCACCCCATTCACCTAACCTCTTAATTTATAGATATTTCATCTACGATTCTACATTGGATGATTATGAGCTTCTTATCAGGATACTTAATTTATAAAAATTAAGTACTTTACTCTTGTTAAATCATAAAATGTTTCCGGTAAACTACCCCTTTCTCTTGACCGATCGTCTCCAAAATCAATAGACCTTCAGTCCTCTACAATTCAGGGAGGCATGCAAAAAAATATTTGATTCTGTTTGAATTTGCGGCTGTTATCGTTTGCCATAAAAAAAATTCTACAGATAGACACACAGACAGACAGACACACACACAGACACTTTTCGAAAAATGACTATTTTTCATGTTTTGAGTGTAGTGCAATCAGAATCTGCAACAATCTCGAACACGATTTTTTTTGCCATCACCATACTTCCATTTCCTTAAGGAACATGGAAGTAAATATCGGTATGGAGAACCATACATGACTTCCATGTTCTAAGATTTATATTTAAAATCATTTACGAAATGAAATGTTTCCATGGAAACTACTTCTTTCTACTTACTGCTTCAGCCTTAACCACAGTACTGTGGCCACTAACGTATACTAGGGACGTATACCCCCTCACGTTATCGCACTCGATTTTCACTGATGATGGCAGTCGACGGCACTGCCGAAACGTCTGGTTTTGCAGAAAACATTGGACTACGGCCAAACAGCATGTTCAATTTAGAACCATACATGACTTCCATGTTCTAAGATTTATATTTAAAATCATTTACGAAATGAAATGTTTCCATGGAAACTACTTCTTTCTACTTACTGCTTCAGCCTTAACCACAGTACTGTGGCCACTAACGTATACTAGGGACGTATACCACCTCACGTTATCGCACTCGATTTTCACTGATGATGGCAGTCGACGGCACTGCCGAAACGTCTGGTTTTGCAGAAAACATTGGACTACGGCCAAACAGCATGTTCTATTTAGAACCATACATGACTTCCATGTTCTAAGATTTATATTTAAAATCATTTACGAAATGAAATGTTTCCATGGAAACTACTTCTTTCCACTTATTGCCTCAGCCTTTACCACAGTACTGTGGTCAACTAACGTATACCACCACACGTTAGCGCACTCGATTTTCACTGACGATGGCAGTTGACGGCACTGTCGAAACCACTGGTTTTGCAGAAAACATTGGATTACAGCAGCCCGGGAAGGAATTTTAACAACAAGCTACTACTTTGTTGCCGATAACGTAGTACACATCTAACAATTATCCCCTCCCCCTTCAACAATAATTTTCATTTATAGAAAATTACCCCCACCCCGTTCAACTAGCCTCTTCATTTATAGATATTTTGTCTACGTTTCTAGAGTGGATTATTAAGATCTTCTTATCAGGATACTTTATTTATCAAAATTAAGTACTTTACTCTTGTTAAAACATAAAAAGGTTACAGGTAAACAACCCCTTTCTCTAAACCGATCTGCACCAAAATAAATAGACCTTCAGTCCTCTACAATGCAGGGATGCATGCAAAAAAATATTTGATTCTGTTTGAATGAGCGGCACTTATCGTTCGTCGTGAAAACATTTCTTTTGTTACAACATAAAATGTTACAGGTAAACCACCCCTTTCCCTTAACCGATCTTCACGAAAAGTCGCGTTCTCTACAATTCTGGAACTTACGCAAAAAATTATTTGTTTCTCTTAGAATTTACGGCAGTTATCTTTCGTCAAAAAAATTACCTTTCTTAAAACATAAAATGTTGCTGGTAAGCTACCTCTTTCCCTTAACCGATCTTCAACAAAATCAAGAGACCTTGAGTTCTCTTTAATTCAAAAAGGTATGCAAAAACGTAGTTGATTCTTTTTGAATTTGCGGCAGTTATCATTCGTCATATAAAAAAAAACCCTTCTTAAAACATAAAATGTTGCTGGTAAACTACCCCTTTCCCTTAACCGATCTTCACCAACACCAATAGGTCTTGAGAACTCTACAATACAGGGCTATATGTAAAACATTATTTGATTCTGTTTAAATTTGCGGCTGTTATCGTTTGCCGTAGGAGAATATCGGTATGGAGAACCATACATGACTTATATGTTCTAAGATTTATATTTAAAATCGTTTACGAAATGAAATGTTTAAATAGAAACTACGTCTTTCTACTTATTGCTTCAGCATTAACCACAGTACTGTGGTTACTAACGTATTCCACCTCACGTTTTCGTACTCGATTTTCACTGATGATGGCAGTCGATGGCACTGCCGAAAAGTCTGGTTTTGCAGAAAACATTGGACTACGGCTAAACAGCCCGGGAAGCAATTTTAACAAAAAACTACTTCTTTGTTGCCGATAACGTAGTACACATATAAAAAATTCTCCCCTCCACCTTCAACTATAATTTTTTATAATAGAAAATTACCCCCACCCCATTCACCTAACCTCTTAATTTATAGATATTTCATCTACGATTCTACATTGGATGATTATGAGCTTCTTATCAGGATACTTAATTTATAAAAATTAAGTACTTTACTCTTGTTAAATCATAAAATGTTTCCGGTAAACTACCCCTTTCTCTTGACCGATCGTCTCCAAAATCAATAGACCTTCAGTCCTCTACAATTCAGGGAGGCATGCAAAAAAATATTTGATTCTGTTTGAATTTGCGGCTGTTATCGTTTGCCATAAAAAAAATTCTACAGATAGACACACAGACAGACAGACACACACACAGACACTTTTCGAAAAATGACTATTTTTCATGTTTTGAGTGTAGTGCAATCAGAATCTGCAACAATCTCGAACACGATTTTTTTTGCCATCACCATACTTCCATTTCCTTAAGGAACATGGAAGTAAATATCGGTATGGAGAACCATACATGACTTCCATGTTCTAAGATTTATATTTAAAATCATTTACGAAATGAAATGTTTCCATGGAAACTACTTCTTTCTACTTACTGCTTCAGCCTTAACCACAGTACTGTGGCCACTAACGTATACTAGGGACGTATACCCCCTCACGTTATCGCACTCGATTTTCACTGATGATGGCAGTCGACGGCACTGCCGAAACGTCTGGTTTTGCAGAAAACATTGGACTACGGCCAAACAGCATGTTCAATTTAGAACCATACATGACTTCCATGTTCTAAGATTTATATTTAAAATCATTTACGAAATGAAATGTTTCCATGGAAACTACTTCTTTCTACTTACTGCTTCAGCCTTAACCACAGTACTGTGGCCACTAACGTATACTAGGGACGTATACCACCTCACGTTATCGCACTCGATTTTCACTGATGATGGCAGTCGACGGCACTGCCGAAACGTCTGGTTTTGCAGAAAACATTGGACTACGGCCAAACAGCATGTTCTATTTAGAACCATACATGACTTCCATGTTCTAAGATTTATATTTAAAATCATTTACGAAATGAAATGTTTCCATGGAAACTACTTCTTTCCACTTATTGCCTCAGCCTTTACCACAGTACTGTGGTCAACTAACGTATACCACCACACGTTAGCGCACTCGATTTTCACTGACGATGGCAGTTGACGGCACTGTCGAAACCACTGGTTTTGCAGAAAACATTGGATTACAGCAGCCCGGGAAGGAATTTTAACAACAAGCTACTACTTTGTTGCCGATAACGTAGTACACATCTAACAATTATCCCCTCCCCCTTCAACAATAATTTTCATTTATAGAAAATTACCCCCACCCCGTTCAACTAGCCTCTTCATTTATAGATATTTTGTCTACGTTTCTAGAGTGGATTATTAAGATCTTCTTATCAGGATACTTTATTTATCAAAATTAAGTACTTTACTCTTGTTAAAACATAAAAAGGTTACAGGTAAACAACCCCTTTCTCTAAACCGATCTGCACCAAAATAAATAGACCTTCAGTCCTCTACAATGCAGGGATGCATGCAAAAAAATATTTGATTCTGTTTGAATGAGCGGCACTTATCGTTCGTCGTGAAAACATTTCTTTTGTTACAACATAAAATGTTACAGGTAAACCACCCCTTTCCCTTAACCGATCTTCACGAAAAGTCGCGTTCTCTACAATTCTGGAACTTACGCAAAAAATTATTTGTTTCTCTTAGAATTTACGGCAGTTATCTTTCGTCAAAAAAATTACCTTTCTTAAAACATAAAATGTTGCTGGTAAGCTACCTCTTTCCCTTAACCGATCTTCAACAAAATCAAGAGACCTTGAGTTCTCTTTAATTCAAAAAGGTATGCAAAAACGTAGTTGATTCTTTTTGAATTTGCGGCAGTTATCATTCGTCATATAAAAAAAAACCCTTCTTAAAACATAAAATGTTGCTGGTAAACTACCCCTTTCCCTTAACCGATCTTCACCAACACCAATAGGTCTTGAGAACTCTACAATACAGGGCTATATGTAAAACATTATTTGATTCTGTTTAAATTTGCGGCTGTTATCGTTTGCCGTAGGAGAATATCGGTATGGAGAACCATACATGACTTATATGTTCTAAGATTTATATTTAAAATCGTTTACGAAATGAAATGTTTAAATAGAAACTACGTCTTTCTACTTATTGCTTCAGCATTAACCACAGTACTGTGGTTACTAACGTATTCCACCTCACGTTTTCGTACTCGATTTTCACTGATGATGGCAGTCGATGGCACTGCCGAAAAGTCTGGTTTTGCAGAAAACATTGGACTACGGCTAAACAGCCCGGGAAGCAATTTTAACAAAAAACTACTTCTTTGTTGCCGATAACGTAGTACACATATAAAAAATTCTCCCCTCCACCTTCAACTATAATTTTTTATAATAGAAAATTACCCCCACCCCATTCACCTAACCTCTTAATTTATAGATATTTCATCTACGATTCTACATTGGATGATTATGAGCTTCTTATCAGGATACTTAATTTATAAAAATTAAGTACTTTACTCTTGTTAAATCATAAAATGTTTCCGGTAAACTACCCCTTTCTCTTGACCGATCGTCTCCAAAATCAATAGACCTTCAGTCCTCTACAATTCAGGGAGGCATGCAAAAAAATATTTGATTCTGTTTGAATTTGCGGCTGTTATCGTTTGCCATAAAAAAAATTCTACAGATAGACACACAGACAGACAGACACACACACAGACACTTTTCGAAAAATGACTTTTTTTCATGTTTTGAGTGTAGTACAATCAGAATCTGCAATAATCTCGAACACGATTTTTTTTGCCATCAGCATACTTCCATTTCCTTAAGGAACATGGAAGAAAAATATCGGTATGGAGAACCATACATGACTTCCATGTTCTAAGATTTATATAAAAAATCATTTTCGAAATGAAATATTACCATAGAAACTACTTCTTTCTACTTACTGCTTCAGCCTTAACCACAGTATTGTGGCCACTAACGTATACTAGTGGGGTATACCACCTCACGTTATCGGACTCGATTTTCACTGATGATGGAAGTCGATGGTGTTGCCGAAACGTCTGGTTTTGTAGAAAACATTGGACTACGGCCAAAGATCCCGGGAAGGAATTGTAACAATACTACTACTAACTTACTACACACACACACACACACACACACACACACACACACACACACACACACACACACACACACACACACACACACACACACACACACACACACACACACACACACACACACACACACACACACACACACACACACACACACACACACACACACACACACACACACACACACACACACACACACACACACACACACACACACACACACACACACACACACACACACACACACACACACACACACACACACACACACACACAATATGCATAAAATTAATGGCTTGTATAAGATAATGTTTGATCTCCATTAAGTAGTGCTCAAGTTTCCAAAGTTTTAATATTATGATGTCCGTAATTAAAACATCAGAGCAGGCTTAGTGTGTATGAGGGTACACAGTGGACAGTAATTTTCAACATTTCCTATTGAGCGTTGTTTAGAGTAAAGCTGCGAATCTACAGCGTACGTTTCACAGAACAAACACGTGGAAAAGAAGGAGCGCTCCGAAGTCACTCATGGACCCTCAGCATCTTGCAGAGGGTTCATTCCCTAAAGACGAAAAGTCTGTCTATGAATCGTTCCTCTGTAAACACGTGCAGTTACACTGCCCAGCGACCCACAGGAAGCAAATCGCTATCCACGCTGGACACTTTTCGGCTTGCAGGCGTTGTGTTGGTGTGGGTTTCGGCACTTTCCATTTAAAAAGCGTGCAAATGTAAGAAAATAAACATGAGTGAGGCCAGAAATAACGCGAATTTTGTGTGTGTGTGTGTGAGTGTCTTCCCTGCCTTTTTATTCCGGTAATCATAATAATAAAATGGAAACGTAAACATTACATAATTGAGATATGCTTTCCTGCCACGAACGATATATTTTCACTCATACATGATTTACACTAAAATGAAAAAATTATAATTTGATTGCCTGGCAGAAAAATTATTTTATTTTTAACAATTACCATTGTTTGAATATTTTAAATGAATTTTCAAGTACTTTACTGTTGTTAAAACGTAATAGGTTGCAGGTAAACTATCCCTTCCCCATAACCGATCTTCACCAAAATCAAAAGTCCTTGAGATCTCTACAATTCAGGCAAAAAATTATTTGATTCTGTTTGAATTTGCAGCTGTTATCGTTTGCCATAGAAAAATATCGGTATGGAGAACCATACATGACTTCCATATTCTAAGATTTATATTTAAAATCATTTTCAGCCAAACAGCCAGGCTGTGTCTTACCATCCTTTTTATTGCTGTATTAAATGAAAAATATTATATTACATTAAAATGAAAAAATTATAATTTTATTGCCTGGCAACAAAATTATTTTATTTTTAACAATTACCATTGTTTCAAAAAGTTTAAATAAATTTTCAAGTACTTTACTCTTGTTAAAACGTAAAAGGTTGCTGGTGAACTACCCCTTCCCCTTAACCGATCTTCACCAAAATCGAAAGTCATTGAGACATCTGCAATTCAGGGACGTATACAAAAAATTATTTGATTCTGTTTGAATTTGCGGCTGTTATCGTTTGCCATAGAAAATACGCTTGATAAAAAAACGTTGCTGGTAAACTACCCCTTTCCCTTAGCCGATCTTCACCAAAAACAATATGTCTTGAGTACTCTACAAATCAGGGCTGTATGCAAAACATTATTTTATTCTGTTTGAATTTGCGGTTGTTATCGTTTGCCATAGAAAATACCCTTGTTAAAAAAATGTTGCTGGTAAACTACCCCTTTCCCTCAACCGATCTTCACCAAAAACAATAGGTCTTGAGAACTCTACAAGTTAGGGCTGTATGAAAATAATCTTTTGATTCTGTTTGAATTTGCGGCTGTTATCGTTTGCCATAGGAAATACCCTTGTTAAAACATAAAACGTTACTGGTAAACTACCCCTTTCCCTTAACCGATCTTCACCAAAATCAATAGATCTTGAGAACTCTACAATTCAGGGCTGTATGCGAAACATTATTTGATTCTGTTTGAATTTGCGGCTGTTATCGTTTGCCAAACAAACAAAACTACCCTTGCTAAAAAAAAACCGTTGCAGGGAAACTACCCCTTTCCCTCAACCGATCTTCACCAAAAACAACAGGTCGCGAGTACTCTGCAATTCAGTGCTGTATGCAAAAAATTATTTGATTCTGTTTGAATTTGCGGCAGTTATCGTTTGCCATAGAAAACAAATCTACAGACAGGTAGACAGACAGACAGACAGACAGACAGACACACACACAGACACTTTTCGGAAAACGACTTTTTTTCATGTTTTGAGTGTAGTAGAATCAGAATCTGCAATAATCTCGAACACGATTTTTTTTGCCATCACCATACTTCCATTCCTTAAGGAATATGGAAGTAATACCCTTGATAAAAAAACGTTGCTGGTAAACTACCCCTTGCCCTTAACCGATCTTCACCAAAAACAATAGGTCTTGAGAACTCTACAAATCAGGGCTATATGCAAAAAAGTATTTGATTCTGTTTGAATTTGCGGCTGTTATCGTTTGCCATAGAAAATACCCTTGTTAAAACATAAAACGTTGCAGGTAAACTACCCCTTCCCCTTATCTCATCTTCACCAAAAACATTAGGTCCTGAAAACTCGACAATTTAGGGCTGTATGCAAAATAATATTTGATTCTGTTTGAATTTGCGGCTGTTATCGTTTGCCATAGAAAATATCCTGGTTAAAACATAAAACGTTGCAGGTAAACTACCCTTTTCCCTTAACCGTCCTTCACCAAAAACAATAGGACGTGAGTACTATACAAATCAGAGCTGTATGCAAAACATTATTTGATTCTGTTTGAATTTGCGGCTGTTATCGTTTGCCATAGAAAAAAAAACCCGATAATAAAACGTTGCTGGTAAACTATCCCTTCCCCTTAACCGATCTTCACCAAAACCAAGAGATCTTGAGAACTCCACAAATCAGGGCTACGTTCAAAAAATTATTTGATTCTGTTTGAATTTGCGACTCTTATCGTTTGCCATAATTAATATCTTTGTTAAAACATAAAACGTTGCAGGTAAACTACCCCATTCCCGTAACCGATATTCACCAAAAACAATAGGTCTTGAGAAATCTACATATCAGGGCTACATGCAAAAAATTATTTCATTCTATTTGAATTTGCGACTCTTATCGTTTGCCATAAAAAATACCTTTTTAAAACATAAAACGTTGCTGGTAAACTACCCCTTGCCCTTAACCGATCTTCACCTAAAACAATAGGTCTCTACAGATCAGGGCTACGTTCAAAAAATTATTTGATTTTGTTTGAATTTGCGACTCTTATCGTTTGCCATAAATAATACCCTTGTTAAAACATAAAACGTTGCCGGTAAACTACCCCATTCCCGTAACCGATATTCACCAAAAACAATAGGTCTTGAGAAGTCTACATTTCAGGGCTCTATGCAAAATAGTAGTTGATTCTGTTTGAATTTGCAGCTGTTATCGTTTGCCATAAGAAAATTACCCTTGATTAAAAATAAACCGTTGCAGGTAAACTACCCCTTTCCCTCAACCGATCTCCACCAAAACAATAGGTCTTGAGTACTCTATAATTTAGGGCAGTATGCAAAAAATTATTTGATTATGTTTGAATTTGCGGCTGTTATCGTTTGCCATAAAAAAATCTACAGACACACAGACACACAGGCACTTTTCGAAAAACGACTTTTTTCATGTATTGAGTGTAGTACAATCAGAATCTGCAATAATCTCGAACACGATTTTTTTTGCAATCACCATACTTCCATTTCCTTAAGGAACATGGAAGTAAAAATTACCCCTGATAAAAAAAACGTTGCCGGTAAACTACCCCATTCCCGTAACCGATATTCACCAAAAACAATAGGTCTTGAGAAGTCTACATTTCAGGGCTCTATGCAAAATAGTAGTTGATTCTGTTTGAATTTGCAGCTGTTATCGTTTGCCATAAAAAAATTACCCTTGATTGAAAATAAACCGTTGCAGGTAAACTACCCCTTTCCCTCAACCGATCTCCACCAAAAACAATAGGTCTTGAGTACTCTACAGTTCAGGGCTGTATGCAAAAAATTATTTGATTCTGTTTGAATTTGCGGGTCTTATCGTTTGCCATAGGAAATGCCCTTGTTAAAACAATAAACGTTGCCGGTAAATATCCCTTTTCCCTTAACCGATCTTCACCAAAATCAATAGGTCTTGAGAACTCTACAATTCAGGACTGTATGCCAAACACTATTTGATTCTCTTTCAATTTGCGGTTGTTATCGTTTGCCATTAAAAATACCCTTGTTAAAACAAAACGTTGCCGTAAACTACCCCTTTCCCTTAACCGATCTTCTCCAAAAACTATAGGTCTTGAGTACTCTACTAATCAGGGCTGCATACAAAAAATCATTTGATTTTGTTTGAATTTGCGGCTGTTATCGTTTGCCATAGAAAAAAAATCTACAGACACACAGACAGACACACAGACACAGACAGACAGACACACACACAGACACTTTTCGAAAAATGACTTTTTTTCATGTTTTGAGTGTAGTACAATCAGAATCTGCAATAATGTCGAACACGATTTTTTTTGCCATCAGCATACTTCCATTTCCTTAAGGAACATGGAAGAAAAATATCGGTATGGAGAACCATACATGACTTCCATGTTCTAAGATTTATATAAAAAATCATTTTCGAAATGAAATATTACCATAGAAACTACTTCTTTCTACTTACTGCTTCAGCCTTAACCACAGTATTGTGGCCACTAACGTATACTAGTGGGGTATACCACCTCACGTTATCGGACTCGATTTTCACTGATGATGGAAGTCGATGGTGTTGCCGAAACGTCTGGTTTTGTAGAAAACATTGGACTACGGCCAAAGATCCCGGGAAGGAATTGTAACAATACTACTACTAACTTACTACACACACACACACACACACACACACACACACACACACACACACACACACACACACACACACACACACACACACACACACACACACACACACACACACACACACACACACACACACACACACACACACACACACACACACACACACACACACACACACACACACACACACACACAATATGCATAAAATTAATGGCTTGTATAAGATAATGTTTGATCTCCATTAAGTAGTGCTCAAGTTTCCAAAGTTTTAATATTATGATGTCCGTAATTAAAACATCAGAGCAGGCTTAGTGTGTATGAGGGTACACAGTGGACAGAAATTTTCAACATTTCCTATTGAGCGTTGTTTAGAGTAAAGCTGCGAATCTACAGCGTACGTTTCACAGAACAAACACGTGGAAAAGAAGGAGCGCTCCGAAGTCACTCATGGACCCTCAGCATCTTGCAGAGGGTTCATTCCCTAAAGACGAAAAGTCTGTCTATGAATCGTTCCTCTGTAAACACGTGCAGTTACACTGCCCAGCGACCCACAGGAAGCAAATCGCTATCCACGCTGGACACTTTTCGGTTTGCAGGCGTTGTGTTGGTGTGGGTTTCGGCACTTTCCATTTAAAAGCGTGCAAATGTAAGAAAATAAACATGAGTGAGGCCAGATATAACGCGAATTTTGTGTGTGTGTGTGTGTGAGTGTCTTCGCTGCCTTTTTATTCCGGTAATCATAATAATAAAATGGAAACGTAAACATTACATAATTGAGATATGCTTTCCTGCCACGAACGATATATTTTCACTCATACATGATTTACACTAAAATGAAAAAATTATAATTTGATTGCCTGGCAGAAAAATTATTTTATTTTTAACAATTACCATTGTTTGAAAATTTTAAATGAATTTTCAAGTACTTTACTGTTGTTAAAACGTAATAGGTTGCAGGTAAACTACCCCTTCCCCATAACCGATCTTCACCAAAATCAAAAGTCCTTGAGATCTCTACAATTCAGGCAAAAAATTATTTGATTCTGTTTGAATTTGCGGCTGTTATCGTTTGCCATAGAAAAATATCGGTATGGAGAACCATACATGACTTCCATATTCTAAGATTTATATTTAAAATCATTTTCAGCCAAACAGCCAGGCTGTGTCTTACCTGCCTTTTTATTGCTGTATTAAATGAAAAATATTATATTACATTAAAATGAAAAAATTATAATTTTATTGCCTGGCAACAAAATTATTTTATTTTTAACAATTACCATTGTTTCAAAAAGTTTAAATAAATTTTCAAGTACTTTACTCTTGTTAAAACGTAAAAGGTTGCTGGTGAACTACCCCTTCCCCTTAACCGATCTTCACCAAAATCGAAAGTCATTGAGACATCTGCAATTCAGGGACGTATACAAAAAATTATTTGATTCTGTTTGAATTTGCGGCTGTTATCGTTTGCCATAGAAAATACGCTTGATAAAAAAACGTTGCTGGTAAACTACCCCTTTCCCTTAGCCGATCTTCACCAAAAACAATAGGTCTTGAGTACTCTACAAATCAGGGCTGTATGCAAAACATTATTTTATTCTGTTTGAATTTGCGGCTGTTATCGTTTGCCATATAAAATACCCTTGTTAAAAAAATGTTGCTGGTAAACTACCCCTTTCCCTCAACCGATCTTCACCAAAAACAATAGGTCTTGAGAACTCTACAAGTTAGGGCTGTATGAAAATAATCTTTTGATTCTGTTTGAATTTGCGGCTGTTATCGTTTGCCATAGGAAATACCCTTGTTAAAACATAAAACGTTACTGGTAAACTACCCCTTTCCCTTAACCGATCTTCACCAAAATCAATAGATCTTGAGAACTCTACAATTCAGGGCTGTATGCGAAACATTATTTGATTCTGTTTGAATTTGCGGCAGTTATCGTTTGCCATAGAAAACAAATCTACAGACAGATAGACAGACAGATAGACAGACAGACACACACACACACAGACACTTTTCGGAAAACGACTTTTTTCATGTTTTGAGTGTAGTAGAATCAGAATCTGCAATAATCTCGAACACGATTTTTTTTGCCATCACCATACTTCCATTCCTTAAGGAATATGGAAGTAATACCCTTGATAAAAAAACGTTGCTGGTAAACTACCCCTTGCCCTTAACCGATCTTCACCAAAAACAATAGGTCTTGAGAACTCTACAAATCAGGGCTGTATGCAAAAAAGTATTTGATTCTGTTTGAATTTGCGGCTGTTATCGTTTGCCATAGAAAATACCCTTGTTAAAACATAAAACGTTGCAGGTAAACTACCCCTTCCCCTTAACTCATCTTCACCAAAAACATTAGGTCCTGAGAACTCGACAATTTAGGGCAGTATGCAAAATAATATTTGATTCTGTTTGAATTTGCGGCTGTTATCGTTTGCCATAGAAAATATCCTGGTTAAAACATAAAACGTTGCAGGTAAACTACCCTTTTCCCTTAACCGATCTTCACCAAAAACAATAGGACGTGAGTACTATACAAATCAGAGCTGTATGCAAAACATTATTTGATTCTGTTTGAATTTGCGGCTGTTATCGTTTGCCAAAAAAAAAAATTCTACAGATAGACACACAGACAGACAGACACACACACAGACACTTTTCGAAAAATGATTATTTTTCATGTTTTGAGTGTAGTGCAATCAGAATCTGCAACAATCTCGAACACGATTTTTTTTGCCATAACCATACTTCCATTTCTTTAAGGAACATGGAAGTAAATATCGGTATGGAGAACCATACATGACTTCCATGTTCTAAGATTTATATTTAAAATCATTTACGAAATGAAATGTTTCCATGGAAACTACTTCTTTCTACTTACTGCTTCAGCCTTAACCACAGTACTGTGGCCACTAACGTATACTAGGGACGTATACCACCTCACGTTATCGCACTCGATTTTCACTGATGATGGCAGTCGACGGCACTGCCGAAACGTCTGGTTTTGCAGAAAACATTGGACTGCGGCCAAACAGTATGTTCTATGGAAAACCATACATGACTTCCATGTTCTAAGATTTATATTTAAAATCATTTACGAAATGAAATGTTTCCATGGAAACTACTTCTTTCCACTTATTGCTTCAACCTTTACCACAGTACTGTGGTCAACTAACGTATACCTCCACACGTGATCGCACTCGATTTTCACTGACGAAGGCAGTTGACGGCACTGTCGAAACGTCTGGTTTTCCAGAAAACCTTGGACTACAACAGCCCGGGAAGGAATTTTAACAACAAGCTACTACTTTGTTGCCGATAACGTAGTACACATCTAACAATTATCCCCTCCCCCTTCAACAATAATTTTCATTTATAGAAAATTACCCCCACCCCGTTCAACTAGCCTCTTCATTTATAGATATTTTATCTACGTTTCTAGAGTGGATTATTAAGATCTTCTTATCAGGATACTTTATTTATGAAAATTAAGTACTTTACTCTTGTTAAAACATAAAAAACGTTACAGGTAAACTACCCCTTTCTCTAAACCGATCTTCACCAAAGTAAATAGACCTTCAGTCCTCTACAATGCAGGGATGCATGCAAAAAAATATTTGATTCTGTTTGAATGAGCGGCACTTATCGTTCGTCGTGAAAACATTTCTCTTGTTACAACATAAAATGTTGCAGGTAAACCACCCCTTTCCCTTAACCGATCTTCACGAAAAGTTGCGTTCTCTACAATTCTGGAACTTACACAAAAAAATATTTGTTTCTCTTAGAATTTACGGCAGTTATCATTCGTCAAAAAAATTACCCTTCTTAAAACATAAAATGTTGCTGGTAAGCTACCTCTTTCCCTTAACCGATCTTCAACAAAATCAAGAGACCTTGAGTTCTCTTTAATTCATAAAGGTATGCAAAAACGTAGTTGATTCTTTTTGAATTTGCGGCAGTTATCATTCGTCATATAAAAAAAAACCCTTGTTAAAACATAAAATGTTGCTGGTAAACTACCCCTTTCCCTTAACCGATCTTCACCAACACCAATAGGTCTTGAGAACTCTACAATACAGGGCTATATGTAAAACATTATTTGATTCTGTTTAAATTTGCGGCTGTTATCGTTTGCCGTAGGAGAATATCGGTATGGAGAACCATACATGACTTATATGTTCTAAGATTTATATTTAAAATCGTTTACGAAATGAAATGTTTAAATAGAAACTACGTCTTTTTACTTATTGCTTCAGCATTAACCACAGTACTGTGGTTACTAACGTATTCCACCTCACGTTTTCGTAATCGATTGTCACTGATGATGGCAGTCGATGGCACTCCCGAAAAGTCTGGTTTTGCAGAAAATTTTGGACTACGGCTAAACAGCCCGGGAAGCAATTTTAACAAAAAACTACTTCTTTGTTGCCGATAACGTAGTACACATATAAAAAATTCTCCCCTCCACCTTCAACTATAATTTTTTATAATAGAAAATTACCCCCACCCCGTTCACCTAACCTCTTAATTTATAGATATTTCATCTACGATTCTACATTGGATGATTATGAGCTTCTTATCAGGATACTTAATTTATAAAAATTAAGTACTTTACTCTTGTTAAATCATAAAATGTTTCCGGTAAACTACCCCTTTCTCTTGACCGATCTTCTCCAAAATCAATAGACCTTCAGTCCTCTACAATTCAGGGAGGCATGCAAAAAAATATTTGATTCTGTTTGAATTTGCGGCTGTTATCGTTTGCCATATAAAATACCCTTGTTAAAACATGAAATATTGCCGGTAAACTACCCCTTTCCCTTATCCGATCTTTACCAAAATTAACAGGTCTTGAGATCTCTACAATTCAGGGCTGTATGGAAAATGTTATTTGATTGTGTTTGAATTTGCGGCTGTTATTGTTTGCCATAGAAATAAATTACCCTTGATTAAAAAAAAACTTTGCGAGTAAAATACCCTTTTCGCTTAACCGATTTTCACCAAAAACAATAGGTCTTGAGTAGTCTAGAATTCAGGCATGTATGAAAAAAATTATTTGATTCTGTTTGAATTTGCGGCTGTTATCGTTTGCCATAGAAAATACCATTGTTAAAATATAAGACGTTGCCGGTAAACTACACCTTTCCCTTAACCGATCTTCAACAAAATCGACAGACCTTGAGTTCATTATAATTCAGAAAGGTATGCAGAAGAGTAGTTGATTCTGTTTTAATATACGGCAGTTATCGTTCGTCTTAAAGAAAATTACCCTTGTTAAAACGTAAAATGTTGCCGGTAAACTACCCTTTTCCCTTAACCGATCTTCACCAAAAACAATAGGTCTTGAGTACTCTACAAATCAGGGCTGTATGCAAAAAATTATTTGTTTCTGTTTGAATTTGCGGCTGTTATCGTTTGCCATAGAAAAAAAATCTTTAGACACACACACACACTGACAGACAGACAGACAGACACACAGACAGACACACACACAGGCACTTTTCGAAAAATGACTATTTTTCATGTTTTGAGTGTAGTACAATCAGAATCTGCAATAATCTCGAACACGATTTTTATTGCCATCACCATACTTCCATTTCCTTAAGGAACATGGAAGTAAATATCGGTATGGAGAACCAATACATCACTTCCATGTTCTAAGGTTTATATTTAAAATCATATTCGAAATTAAATATTACCATAGAAACTTCTTCTTTCTACTTATTGCTTCAGCCTTAACCACGGTGCTGTGGTCACTAACGTATACCACCTGACGTTTTGGCACTCGATTTTCACTGATGATGGCAGTCGATGGGCTGCCGAAAAGTCTGGTTTTCCAAAAAACATTGGACTACGGCTAAACAGCCCGGGAAGGAATTTTAACAAAGAACTACTTCTTTGGTGCCGATAGCGTAGTACACATATAAAAAGTTCTCCCCTCCCCAATCAACTATAATTTTCATTAATAGAAAATTACCCCCACCCCGTTCACCTAACCTCTTCATTTATAGATATTTCATCTATGTTTCTACAGTGGATTATTACGAGTTTTTTTATTAGGATACATTATTTATCAAAATTAAGTATTTTACTCTTGTTAAAACATAAAACGTTGCTGGTAAACTACCCCTTTCTCTTAACCGATCTTCACCAAAATCAATAGACCTTCAGTCCTCTACAATTCAGGGATGCCTGCAAAAAATATTTGATTCTGTTTGAATGTGCGACAGTTATCGTTCGTCATATAAACAATTACCCTTGTTAAAACATAAAACGTTTCTGGTAAACTACCCCTCTCCGTTAACCGGTCTTCACCAGAAACAACAGATCTTGCGTACTCTACAATTCAGGGGTGTATGCAGAACATTATTTGATTCTGTTTGAATTTGCGGCAGTTATCTTTCGCAAAATAAAAATTACCCTTCTTAAAACATAAAATTTTGCTGGTAAATTACCCCTTTCCCTTAACCGATCTTCAACAAAATCAACAGACCTTACGTTCTCTTTAATTCAAAAAGGTATGCAAAAACTTAGTCGATTCTGTTTGAATTTGCGGCAGTTATAGTTCGTCATATAAAAAATTACCCTTGTTAAAACATAAAATGTTGCCGGTAAACTACCCCTTTCCCTTAACCGATCTTCACCAACGCCAATAGGACCTGAGAACTCTACAATTCAGGGCTGTATGCAAAACATTATTTGATTCTGTTTGAATTTGCGGCTGTTATCGTTTGCCATAGAAAAAACCCCGATAAAAAAACGTTGCTGGTAAACTATCCCTTCCCCTTAACCGATCTTCACCAAAACCAATAGATCTTGAGAACTCTACAAATCAGGGCTACGTTCAAAAAATTATTTGATTCTGTTTGAATTTGCGACTCTTATCGTTTGCCATAAATAATACCCTTGTTAAAACATAAAACGTTGCAGGTAAACTACCCCATTCCCGTAACCGATATTCACCAAAAACAATAGGTCTTGAGAAGTCTACATATCAGGGCTACATGCAAAAAATTATTTGATTCTGTTTGAATTTGCGACTCTTATCGTTTGCCATAAAAAATACCTTTTTAAAACATAAAACGTTGCTGGTAAACTACCCCTTGCCCTTAACCGATCTTCACCTAAAACAATAGGTCTCTACAGATCAGGGCTGTATGCAAAAAATTATTTGATTCTGTTTGAATTTGCGGCTCTTATCGTTTGCCATAAAAAATACCCTTTTAAAACATAAAATGTAGCTGCTAAACTACCTTTTTCCCTTAACCGAACTTCACCAAAATCAATAGGTCGTGAGAACTCTACAATTTAGGGCTGTATGCAAATAATCAGTTGATTCTGTTTGAATGTGCGGCTGTTATCGTTTGCCATATAAAATACCCTTGTTAAAACATAAAATGTTGCTGGTAAACTACCCCTTCTCCTTAGCCGATCTTCACGATAATCAATAGGTCTTGAGTTCTCTACAAATCAGGGCTACATGCAAACAATTATTTGATTCTGTTTGAATTTGCGACTCTTATCGTTTGCCATATTAAATACCCTTTTAAACATAAAACGTTCCCAGTAAACTACCCCTTTCCCTTAACCGATCTTCACCAAAATCATTAGATCTTGAGAAGTCTACATTTCAGGGCTCTATACAAAATAGTAGTTGATTCTGTTTGAATTTGCAGCTGTTATCGTTTGCCATAAACAAAATACCCTTGATTAAAAATAAACCGTTGCAGGTAAACTACCCCTTTCCCTTAACCGATCTGCACCAAAACAATAGGTCTTGAGAACTCTATAATTTAGGGCAGTATGCAAAAAATTATTTGATTATGTTTGAATTTGCGGCTGTTATCGTTTGCCATAAAAAATCTACAGACACACAGACACACAGGCTCGTTTCGAAAAACGACTTTTTTTCATGTATTGAGTATAGTACAATCAGAATCTGCAATAATCTCGAACACGATTTTTTTTGCAAACACCATACTTCCATTTCCTTAAGGAACATGGAAGTAAAAATTACCCCTGATAAAAAAAACGTTGCTGGTAAACTACTCCTTTTCCTTAACCGGTCTTCACCAAAATCAATAGGTCTTGAGAGCTCTACAATTCAGGGCTGTATGCCAAACATTATTTGATTCTGTTTGAATTTGCGGGTCTTATCATTTGCCATTGGAAATACTCTTGTTAAAACATAAAACGTTGCTGGTAAACTACTCCTTTCCCTTAACCGATCTTCACCAAAAACAATAGGTCTTGAGTGCTCTACAACTCAGGGCTGTATGCAAAAAATTATTTGATTCTGTTTGGATTTGCGGGTCTTATCGTTTGCCATAAAAAAATCTACAGACACACAGGCACACAGGCACGTTTCGAAAAACGACTTTTTTTCATGTATTGAGTGTAGTACAATCAGAATCTGCAATAATCTCGAACACGATTTTTTTTGCAAACACCATACTTCCATTTCCTTAAGGAACATGGAAGTAAAAATTACCCCTGATAAAAAAAACGTTGCTGGTAAACTACTCCTTTCCCTTAACCGGTCTTCACCAAAATCAATAGGTCTTGAGAGCTCTACAATTCAGGGCTGTATGCCAAACATTATTTGATTCTGTTTGAATTTGCGGGTCTTATCGTTTGCCATTGGAAATACTCTTGTTAAAACATAAAACGTTGCTGGTAAACTACTCCTTTCCCTTAACCGACCTTCACCAAAAACAATAGGTCTTGAGAACTCTACTATTCAGGGCAGTATGCAAATAAACATTTGATTATGTTTGAATTTGTGGCTGTTATCGTTTGCCATAGAAAATACCATTGTTAAAATATAAGACGTTGCCGGTAAACTACCCCTTTCCCTTAACCGATCTTCAACAAAATCGACAGACCTTGAGTTCTTTATACTTCAAAGAGGTATGCAAAAGGGTAGTTGATTCTGTTTTAATTTACGGCAGTTATCGTTCGTCATAGGAAAATTACCCTTGTAAAACATAAAATGTTGCTGGTAAACTACGCTATTCCATTAACCGATCTTCACCAAAACCAACAGGTCTTGAGATCTCTACAATTCTAGGCTGTATGCAAAACATTATTTGATTCTGTTTGAATTTGCGGCTGTTATCGTTTACCAAAAAAAAATTACCCTTGATAAAAAACGTTGTCAGTAAACTACCCCTTTCCCTTAACCGATCTTCACCAAAATCAATAGGTCTTGAGAACTCTACAAATCAGAGCTGCATGCAAAAAATTATTTAATTTTGTTTGAATTTGCGGCTGTTATCTTTTGCCATATAAAAACAATCTACAGACACACAGAGAGACACACAGACACAGACAGACAGACACACACACAGTCACTTTTCGAAAAATGATTTTTTTTCATGTTTTGAGTGTAGTACAATCAGAATCTGCAATAATCTCAAACACGATTTTTTTTGCCATCACCATACTTCCATTTCCTTAAGGAACATGGAAGTAAAATATCGGTATGGAGAACCATACATGACTTCCATGTTCTAAGATTTATATTTAAAATCATTTTCGAAATGAAATATTACCATAGAAACTACTTCTTTATACTTACTGCTTCAGCCTTAACCACAGTACTGTGGCCACTAACGTATACTAGGGACGTATACACACCACGTTATCGCACTCGATTTTCACTGATGATGAAAGTCGATGGCATTGCCGAAACGTCTGGTTTTGTAGAAAACATTGGACTACGGCCAAACATCCCGGGAAGGAATTTTAACAAAAACTACTTCTTTGTTGCCGATAACGTTGTACACACACACACACACACACACACACACACACACACACACACACACACACACACACACACACACACACACACACACACACACACACACACACACACACACACACACACACACACACACACACACACACACACACACACACACACACACACACACACACACACACACACACACACACACACACACACACACACACACACACACACACACACACACACACACACACACACACACACACACACACACACACACACACACACACACACACACACACACACACACACACACACACACACACACACACACACACACACACACACACACACACACACACACACAGATATATATATATAAATATGCATAAAATTAATGGCTTGTATAATTTAAAGTTTGATCTCCATTACGTAGTGCTCAAGTTTCCAAAGTTTTAATATTATGATGTCCGTAATAAAACATCAGAGCAGGTTTAGTGTGTATGAGGGTACACCGTGGACAAAAAATTTTCAACATTTCCTATTGAGCGTTGCTTAGAGTAAAGCTGCGTATCTACAGTGTACGTTTCACAGAACAAACACGCGGAAGAGAAGGAGCGCTCCGAAGTCACTCATGGACCCTCAGCATCATGCAGAGTGTTCATTCCCTAAAGACGAAAAGTCTGTCTATGAATCGTTCCTCTGTAAACACGTGCAGTTACACTGCCCAGCGATCCACAGGAAGCAAATCGCTATCCACGCTGGACACTTTTCGGCTTGCACGCGTTGTGTTGGTGTGGTTTCGGCACTTTCCATTTAAAAAGCGTGCAAATGTAAGAAAATAAACATGAGTGAGTCCAGAAATAACGCGAATTTTGTGTGTGTGTGTGTGTGTGTGTGTTTGTGACTTCCCTGTCCTTTTATTCCGGTAATCATAATAATAAAATGGAAACGTAAACATTACATAATTGATATATGCTTCCCTGCCACGAACGATATATTTTCACTCATACATGATTTACACTAAAATGAAAAAATTATTATTTTATTGCCTGGCAACAAAATTATTTTATTTTAACAATTACCATTGTTTGAAAAGTTTAAATGAATATTCAAGTACTTTACTATTGTTAAAACATAAAAGGTTGCAGGTAAACTACCCCTTCCCCTTAACCGATCTTCACCAAAAACAATAGGTCTTGAGTACTCTACAATTTAGGACTGTATGCAAATAATCTTTTGATTTTGTTTGTATTTGCGGCTGTTATCGTTTGCCATAGAAAATACCCTTGTTAAAACATAAAACGTTGCAGGTAAACTACCCCTTTCCCTCAACCGATCTTCACCAAAAACAATAGGTCGTGAGTACTCTACAAATCAGGGCTATACGCAAAAATTATTTGATTCTGTTTGAATTTGCGGCAGTTATCTTTTGCCATAGAAAAAAATCTACAGACAGACACACAGATAGACACACAGACAGACAGACAGACACACAGACAGACACACAGACACACACAGAGACACTTTTCGAAAAACGACTTTTTTCATGTTTTGAGTGTAGTACAATCAGAATCTGCAATAATCTCGAACACGATTTTTTTTGCCATCACCATACTTCCATTTCCTTAAGGAACATGGAAGTAAAATTACCCCTGATAAAAAACGTTGCTGGTAAACTACCCGTTTCCCTTAATCGATCTTCACCAAAAATAATAGGTCTTGAGTACTCTACACTTCAGGGTTGTATGCAAAAAATTATTTGATTCTGTTTGAATTTGCGGCTCTTATCGTTTGCCATAGAAAATACCCTTGTTAAAATATAAAACGTTGCCGGTAAACTACCGCTTTCCTTTAACCGATCCTCAACAAAATCAACAGACCTTGAGTTCTGTATAATTCAAAAAGGTATGCAAAAGGGTATTTGAGTCTGTTTGAA
Organism: Magicicada septendecula; assembly: GCA_034769895.1. Classification (NCBI taxonomy): domain Eukaryota; kingdom Metazoa; phylum Arthropoda; class Insecta; order Hemiptera; family Cicadidae; genus Magicicada; species Magicicada septendecula. The sequence goes on from CM068367.1 coordinate 893,465,785, forward strand.
TTTACGGCAGTTATCGTCCGTCATAGAAAAAATTACCCTTGTTAAAACATAAAATGTTTTCGGTAAACTGCCCTATTCCCTTAACCGATCTTCACGGATACCAAAAGGTCTTGAGAACTCTACAATTAAGGCCTGTATGCAAAACATTATATGATTCTGTTTGAATTTACGGCTGTTATCGTTTGCCATATAAACAAATTACCCTTGATTAAAAAAAAACGTTGCCGGTAAACTACCCCTTTCCCTTAACCGATCTTCACCAAAATCAATAGGTCTTGAGAACTCTAAAATTCAAAGCTTTATCCCAAACACTATTTGATTCTGTTTTAATTTGCGGCTGTTATCGTTTGCCATTGAAAATACCCTTGTTAAAACATAAAACGTTGCTGGTAAACTACCCCTTTCCCTTAACCGATCTTCACCAAAACAATAGTTCTTGAGTACTCTACAAATAAGTGCTGTATGCAAATCATTATTTGGTTCTGTTTGAATTTGCGGCTGTTATCGTTTGCCATAGTAAAACATTACCCTTGATTAAAAAAAAATGTTGCTGGTAAACTACCCCTTTCCCTTAACCGATCTTCACCAAAAACAATAGGTCTTGAGTACTCTGCAAATAAGGACTGTATGCAAAAATAAGTTTTGATTCTGTTTGAATTTGCGGCTGTTATCGTTTGCCATAGAAAAAAATCTATAGACAGACAGACAGACAGACAGACAGACACACATACAGACACACACGCAGACACTTTGCCTTCGAAAATTTACTTTTTTTCATGTTTTGAGTGTAGTACAATCAGAATCTGCAATAATCTCGAACACGATTTTTTTGCCATCACCATACTTCCATTTCCTTAAGGAACACGGAAGTAAAAAAGAGTTACCACTATACACAGTTAAAAAAATAATAAAACAGCATAAAAATTAAGAGATTAACGAAATTCGTCAACTTTTTCGACCTTCTGGGGAGGGGTCCGATTCGTTTGTCCCCCTCATAAATATGCCCGTGAACGTCAGACAGACGGGCGCACATTCACGCTACGCAGCGGCTGGCTGCCTACTGTCTTCTAGCAAACAGTCACATTTTTTATTATAATAACCTGACCGGTATATGACTGTGTCAACTAACTTACCTTGCCTTATATGTATATATATATATATATATATATATTCAATCACTTTCTGCTACAGTTCGTTTCTTGATATGTATAAAGTATTTAAATTTTTAATTATATTACCTCAAGATGTTCTTTTCCTTATTTGGAACATGTTTCGAGAGTTCCTGTTCTCTCATCTTCAGCCTTTGCCATCTTGTTTCTGGTTAAGTATTTGTGTGTTGGCTGCTGGATGTTATTAAGGTAGTTTGTTGGTCTTTAGTCTTTTAAAGTTGTATTATTGTGTGTGGTTGTGGTATATGTTTTTGTATTTTGTGTATTCTCGATATTGAGTGCTTTGAATATTGTGTCATGTTTTGTATTGATTTGTATTTGTTCTTGTATTAGTTTGTTTTGTGTTTTATGTTTGTATATTTGTAAATTTTCCCAAATGTTCATTATGGTGCCTTTGTGTAGTATATGTTTTATTAGTGATACATTAGTTATGATTGGGAATTAGTGTCCTGTGTTTATTGCATGTGTGGCTAAATTGGATTTATATATTTCTGGTTTTTTGTATGCGTTTAGGTGTTCAAAATAACGTTTTTTCAGCTGCTTTTTGTTTGTCCTATGTAACATTTATTGCAATCTTGGCATTCAATTTTGTATATACCGTTAGTTGTTGTATTATCTTTGTTGTGTGTATTTTTTATGTTCTGATGGTTATTTGTTTGATGGTTATTTTTTAGTTTTTGTGCTATTATTTTTGCTATTTTGTATGTAGGAGATTTTTGAAGTTGATTAATGGGCGTATTGGGTTGTTTAATTTGTGTATTTTTATTAGGCTATTCATTTTAGGTGGTTCTGGATTATTATATATATATATATATATATATATATATATATATTGTAACGTATCAAAATAACGGTTACATAGAACATATATAATACGTCAAATAGAAGAGTAGCATAAGCATATTTCATCAAGCATGGAAGAAGGAACAGAAGTATGAGAATCAAAAGTGTATCTACAAATAAATAATATTAAAGCAACCCAACGAAGAAGAAAGAAGAGTCAAAAGAATATATCATCGAGTATAAAGAAGAAAGAGAAAATACCATGAATCGATATAATACGTTAGCAACTAGGCCCAATAGATCAAAATAGTGAGGGGATATGCCGAAAGTGACTATCATCATAAGGAAGACACATATCAAATGCAACCATCATAGTGAGAAAATAGACTAATTTGTCATAATAGTGAGATAAATATAAGACAATGATTATCATAATAGTGAGTGAAAATGTGAAAGAATATAACTATATTAAGTGAACATGAGTTATTACCAATAGTGAGTAACCAAGAAAAGCATCACAAAGGACAAACAATTAACATGAAGAAGAAACAGTTGAATAACCAGAAGAAGAAGAAGAAGTAGAAGAAATGTACCATGAAGAATGAAGATTATGTATGAACAGAACAAGACATCAACATTCCCAAAATATGGAAAGCACCCCAATCAATATAATAACCAGAATAAGAGTAATGATTATTAGACTAGTAATAATAAAAAACTACCTATCAAAGACGGACATAGTGAAACCAGTATGATAAATAACCAAGTGTTGAACCTTAATAAGTGATCACAAACAATAACAGTGAATACTTTGTATAAGTGCATCAACAAATAATGTAGTAACACTAACCCCAAATAAGCAACACAGACAATATTAGTGAAGTGTTTATAACTAAGGGAAGTGAATGACTATTAATAAGTGGAAAAATCAACGATTAAGCTACAATACAAGCTAAATTGCTCAAATTGCAATAAATTCTACATAGGCCAGACAGGACGTAGCTTCAAACAGAGATACATTGAACACACAAAAGCACTCCACACCACTACAGAATCTACCTTTGCAAACCACCTCATTGAAGCAAACCACACATATAAAAACATCGACAATAACATGAACATTCTACACGTACACACAAAAGGCCGAAAACTAGACACTCTAGAACAATTAGAAATATACAAACACACAAAAACAAATAAAAACGACATCCTAAACGAACAGACACAATTCAAATCGCACGCATTATTCGAACACATCTCACCACACACACACAGCTTCAATCTTTCGAATAACTATCCCGTCGCCAACAACAAGACGGACAACGCTACCTATGGCAGCCTCTGATGAAGCCTTCTAAAGGTGAAAGCCGGTTTAGGCTGTAAGGTAAAACTTTACGTTTTTACTTATAAAAAACTTAGCGTTCCGAGTCGTCAATACTATAGTGATATTTAGTTAAGTAACGGACACGTCATGGACAACGAAATCCAAGTGCTTAAAGAGATCAATAATAAAAGCTTTATAATCCTTGATATGAAATGTGCCTGAATGTCATAGTAACACAGGACAAAATATAGACAAATGTTAAAGCAAATAAGTAGTAAACAAACTAATTTGTTAAAAAGAAACAAATCAATATATATATACAAGCCTAGATACAACCCACCAAAATGTGTAACATAGTTAGATAAAAAACCAAGTATTATTGTATAAACATATAGTGTAAAATGTGTACAAAATGTGTAAAACATAATAATAAACAATTGTAGTAACATGCCATAATGACATGACAGTATTTAAGATGAATACTGAATAAAATAAGAAGCATATTGTTGTCAACTAAATGACACATAACCTCACATGAACTGGACCTACAACATAAAATCATACACAATAATTAGATAAAGTAGTTATCAATAATTGTTTCATACAGAGACCAAATAAGAATAAATGTGTAAGACAATGAATACCATATGAACTGAAAGACACAACTATATGAGTCAGATTGTTAAAAATAACAATAAACCAATTAGACAGAATACCATGTGACCATGGAGTTAATCAAAAAACATTAACAAAACTTGTAAAGAGAGCGTAAGAAGGTTTACCAGTAGTTACAGTAATGTTAAATACAACTATGAGGATACCTCACAATCATTGTACAAGTAATTTAATAACTGGAATTTAATAAACCAAATAACTGTAATCGTAGGACTAGGTGTAAACAACCATCATACAGTAACTTAAAGAGATTTCAGCTAACAGAAAGTTAGTAAGTACACTAAACAGACCATGTACAACATTTGTACACAATTTAATTATCAACAATGTATTTAATATGTAGTAAAAATAACTAAATAATGGACAGAATGGCGAGATGAGAGCATAATGTATTTTAAACAATACTATATATGTAAACAGAATAACATTTGCCAAAATAAAGTGTTAGCAAATGTATGTAAGAGTATCTAGTAATGTTATAGTACCAAAAATATGTAGTAGCGTAAGGGATAAGGGTGATGTAAGCAAATATAAACAATTGGATATATATGGCTTGTACGCCATTAGTACAATTTGCTTAAATCACAAATATATTTATATTATGTATTAGATAGTAAGAGAAATGGACTCCAGACGTTTAATCATAAGCATTAAGATATAATTACAACAAAATATAGTGGAAAGAACTTATTTTTATTAAGAACCACTGTATGAATTTTAGATAAAGTGAAGTGAGTTATTAATGGACGGAATTATTACTTGTTTGGACTTAAATTAAAGACACAAGTGTCCGCAAAACAATGCCACTATCCAAATAACAATCAGACTATTAATAAGAAACTTATAAATATTATAAGATTTTCAGTCATTTTCGAATGGCAATGAACACGTCATAGATAATCTCAAACCCAAAGCAGTGATGCTAAAAAACTAAAATTTTAATTTAACTAAGGCTTTTGGGGTAGAGAGTACCACATTCTAAGCCAATAGAATGACCCGATTTCACCAGACGAAAGCAGAAGCTTTGGTGAGATAAACTAATTGTCTTCCAGCCACCGATGCGAGCGGAGCCTGCGTCAGTCATCCAGAAAAATATTTTAAAATGTGCGCGTATACGAGTATATAGCCATATCTAACCCCAACTGAACACCAATGTTATCGAGTGACAGTGTTGTGAGTGATACAGTGAATTAATAAAAACGTGACCAGTGTATAATAAAGGTCATGTTATGTGAAAGAAACAGGGAGTATTATACATTAATAATTTTTAAACTAAAATGACAAAATAATATTCGTTGGTTAACGAAAATTATTGTCGACTACGCTAGTCAAGCGAACACACCATGCGTGTTTAACTAGAAACGATGAATTATTACCAGATTAAATGAATAAAAGTTCGTGCCTGATTTAATGACGACATTTAATTAAAATATTTTATATTCATGTTTAAAGAATAATAATAAAAGCGGAATTAATAATTCATACCGCAAACCATTAATGATAAAACATAGTCGCTTGTTTGACTATGATGTCAGCAGTACTTGAAAAACAATAATTTAATATGCGAGAACAATCATTACTGTTAATTATACATCTTATTATAAATAAATAATGTGTTTGTGAAGATAATATTAAGATTTTTTATGATATTAATTATTCTATTTTGTAACTTACTATCATCTAGGTAAACTAACCTATAACCAAAACACATTTGTTTGCCAATAGAGTCACTTCTGTCATGAATAATTCTTATGAACAGACTCGATAATAAGAGTTTTCTTTTCGTTTTTATCAATTCCAGTTCATAATAATAATATTTAAACCAGTAACATTGTTTTAATAGTGCAACGTTAAAGCACGTGCACAGCTCTTAGCATCAGAATGCAACAAACCTACCGTACGATAGTACGATAATTTGACTATCGTATTGAGATTAATAATTTTATTTTTTGTCTTTTAAATTATAGTATATGCATAAATATTGTTATTTAATAAAACATCTTTGTATCTTGCATCATGTACATTCAAAGGATTCATGAAATTTGGTAATGCTTATAACCAAAGTAGACATAACCTAAATTACCATATTATCGTACAGTGTACCAGTGTTACCAGCCCTGAGCTGAAGAAGTTTCAGAAATTATTTAACTTTGTTGTTTTTAAAAAATTATTAATAATTGTGTTAAAGGAGGTTTTACTGAATTTCACTAATGCTAATAAACACCTCAATTTGTAACCAGTGAATAGAGAGTCTTTATTTCTATTAAAATAAAATACAAATAATTTACATTTTAGAAACAATTATTTCACAAGGTGGCGGCAATATTCAAGCGGTCAATGTTTGAATATTCATTTCATAATTGAGTACCACTATCATTTTGTTTAATGTGTATATGTCGATATCCAGACAAAGTATTTGTGTGTTATTAATGTATTTCCAGTGCGATAGAAAAACCCATCAAGAAGACCAAAGACGTTCATGGATGGTAAGTGGGGAGGTGAATGCAGCAAGATATTAGTGATCGTAAACCTTTTCAAACATGAACATTAGTTTCAATTTAAACATTACTAATTCTATCAACTACTAAACAACACTAATCATTGATGTTTACATTACAACGTGAGGGGTGAAGAAGAGTCAGCTACCACTAAATTTTAAACCAAATTAAAATAAACTACAATACTAATTAACCATCAGTTAAATTTAAACTTATTTTATTATATGTAACAAGTTTGGCGCCCAACGTCTGAGCGCGAATTAGGACGACGATACCCAATAAAACAAATAAGTAAATAAACAATTATTAAACCTAATTCGGCGGCAATTACATTGCAAAGATATAAAGATGTACCGAAGATCAACATCGAAGAAGCGAGCGGCGGAAGCCGAAAAAGAAGCTAGAATGGAGGAGAAGGAAGCGACGTCGGCAGAAGACATGGAAGAGATGTTACTTGCAATAGAAGATAAACAACCTGAACCGGCGGAGGAGGTCCAGCAACCAGAAGGTGAACCGGAGATCACACAACAGGAAACCCAACCAGAAGTAAGCCGACCTGAAAAACCAGAGCAACCAGGAAGCACAGATATCATGCAGGAAACGTACAGACTATTGAAGAGAATGGAAGAAGATAACCGGTCGATGAATAAGAAAATGGATGAAAACAGTCAATCCACAAACCAGAACATAGAGTCATTGAAGGAAGATTACCGGTCATTGAACAAGAAAATAGAAGATAGCCAGAAGAAAACGGAAGAATCAATAAACCAGAAGACGGAAGAGTTATTGACAAAAAGTATGGAAATAATTAGAGAAAATCTGTCTGAAGAATTGGGAATCAAAATCGGTGAAACAAACAAAAAGATAGATGAAATGAACGAGAAAATCAATAAGGAAATTGAAGCAATTAAAAGAGTGATAACGAGAGGATATGGCAACAGATGGCCGACATTAGCTGCAGAACTGAAGAGATCGCAAAAGATACCATAGAAACAATAGATAAGAAGTTTGAAGAAAACCTAGAAGCGACGGAGGAGAGGATGGCAGTGATGGCGACAGAAATCCAGGAAGAAATGTCTGACATACGACGAGAAGGTGAAATTAACAAACAGGAGGTTGTACAAACTAAAACAGATCTCAACAATCGAATTGAGATCCTCGAAAAAAAGAACTATGTTAGGACGAAGAAGGTTATAAACAATAAAGTATTTAAAGCGAAAATCCTAGAAGAAGAATAAGGCATTCCAAGAAGAAGGAAAATTATGAGGAACAGATGGAGCGGATCATTGAAGGATACGGCCAAGAAATAAGAGAATTGCGGAAGAAGAGAAACCTATCGGTGGAAAAACCCAACCAGAAGACAGATGACGATCAACCAGAATTAGAAGAGATACCAGAAGTTAATAATAACAAAGACCAGGAGGACACTGGACACGTGTGTACCAAAGACAATGAGAAGAGGAAGACGAGAAAACGGGAAGCAGATGAAGATCTGATAGCAGCGAAATGGAAGAGCCGGATGATAGTGAGGTATATGACAAGAACAGATAGAAGCCTGAACACTGAAGAGATCCGAACAACAAGAAGAGAGGGGAGCAATGACTATGGATAAACTGAGTAAAAATACACCGAGAAATGGGGCGGATTCTTTTGATAATGACTATTGTTACCAAAAATAATATGAATAATACATACGAAATACAAGATCCTGTAACAAAGAAAATTAAAAGTAATTATAATCAGACTTCCATGAAGCAATATATTGAAAATTGAATAATGCAAAAAGATGGAATATTATAATGGAAATTATTTAATGTTGCTACTAAGTAAGAAATAGAAAGTATAAATGTAAGAATAAATGTTGACAAGATACTAATTTTATGATATGAAAGTGTAATCCAAAGAAATAATGTAAAAGGTGAAGAAAATTGTAATTTACCCGTACTACAAATATGAGAATTCATACGAGGCGGACAAATAAGATCTACGGCATAAAAAGAAAATTTCCAACAGCCAAGTCAACCAGTAATTTACCATCTTACCCGTACTAATATAAAAAAGATATACGAGAACGACAAATAACACCTTTGGCACATATTAAAATTCCAATAGCCAAGTCAACTAGTTAATAACACCTTACCCGTACTAATATAAAGAAGATATACGAGAAAGACACCCAAGAACTATGGCATAAAATATATGAAATGTGTATATAAATTCCTAGAGCCAGTCAACTAGTAATTTACCATCTTACCCGTACTACTAATGATTAGAAAGAAATATACAAGATGATATACAGAAAAGGCAACATAAGAAGTTGGAGAAGTGAAAGCAAGTGAATATTATTAATATGAACAGCTATATGATACCCAAACACGAGGCAAAAAACCAGATGAGAGCCTATACTAAATGAAATGTAACACAAAAACGTGAATCATGAAGGTGAAGAAGATTATGAAGTGACGTTTAATGTAATACCGAGAGAAAAGATTAATTGATGACAAGGAAGAATGAAAAATAATATACTAACGAAGGAGATCATGTGAAAATACCAGTGATGAAACGTAAGCGAAATATCCCAGTAAAATGTGAAGAATTAAGTTACGATGAATCAAGAAGAAGAGAATATAATAATGTATAAACCGCAGATGCGTGAGATAATCCCAAGGATATTTATTATTTGTCGAAAGAACGACCACTTTATATTTTGAAATGATTTGAGATGAATGATTCAAGCGATCATTTATATTATTGACAGAGATGATGTGCCTCTGAATTTATTGTTGTTAGTATGGACAGCAGAGATGTATGCCACAGTGAGCCACTCTGAACTGCACCAGCTAAAATTATGTTAGGGAATTAGGGAATTAAATAAACAAGGGAGATAATTACATGGAAAGAAAAATGATTATGATTCAAATAGAAGAGAATGAATGGATATAAGAGGAACATGAGAGTCAATTTGGAAAAATACAACAATTGATGAATTCTTCAGAAAATCAGTATACGAATTCAGAATTAATCAATTCTTATAGGAAGGCATATGTAACGTATCAAAATAACGGTTACGTAGAAACATATATAATACGTCAAATAGAAGAGTAGCATAAGCATATTTCATCAAGCATGGAAGAAGGAACAGAAGTATGAGAATCAAAAGTGTATCTACAAATAAATAATATTAAAGCAACCCAACGAAGAAGAAAGAAGAGTCAAAAGAATATATCATCGAGTATAAAGAAGAAAGAGAAAATACCATGAATCGATATAATACGTTAGCAACTAGGCCCAATAGATCAAAATAGTGAGGGGATATGCCGAAAGTGACTATCATCATAAGGAAGACACATATCAAATGCAACCATCATAGTGAGAAAATAGACTAATTTGTCATAATAGTGAGATAAATATAAGACAATGATTATCATAACAGTGAGTGAAAATGTGAAAGAATATAACTATATTAAGTGAACATGAGTTATTACCAATAGTGAGTAACCAAGAAAAGCATCACAAAGGACAAACAATTAACATGAAGAAGAAACAGTTGAATAACCAGAAGAAGAAGAAGAAGTAGAAGAAATGTACCATGAAGAATGAAGATTATGTATGAACAGAACAAGACATCAACATTCCCAAAATATGGAAAGCACCCCAATCAATATAATAACCAGAATAAGAGTAATGATTATTAGACTAGTAATAATAAAAAACTACCTATCAAAGACGGACATAGTGAAACCAGTATGATAAATAACCAAGTGTTGAACCTTAATAAGTGATCACAAACAATAACAGTGAATACTTTGTATAAGTGCATCAACAAATAATGTAGTAACACTAACCCCAAATAAGCAACACAGACAATATTAGTGAAGTGTTTATAACTAAGGGAAGTGAATGACTATTAATAAGTGGAAAAATCAACGATTAAGCTACAATACAAGCTAAATTGCTCAAATTGCAATAAATTCTACATAGGCCAGACAGGACGTAGCTTCAAACAGAGATACATTGAACACACAAAAGCACTCCACACCACTACAGAATCTACCTTTGCAAACCACCTCATTGAAGCAAACCACACATATAAAAACATCGACAATAACATGAACATTCTACACGTACACACAAAAGGCCGAAAACTAGACACTCTAGAACAATTAGAAATATACAAACACACAAAAACAAATAAAATCGACATCCTAAACGAACAGACACAATTCAAATCGCACGCATTATTCGAACACATCTCACCACACACACACAGCTTCAATCTTTCGAATAACTATCCCGTCGCCAACAACAAGACGGACAACGCTACCTATGGCAGCCTCTGATGAAGCCTTCTAAAGGTGAAAGCCGGTTTAGGCTGTAAGGTAAAACTTTACGTTTTTACTTATAAAAAACTTAGTGTTCCGAGTCGTCAATACTATAGTGATATTTAGTTAAGTAACGGACACGTCATGGACAACGAAATCCAAGTGCTTAAAGAGATCAATAATAAAAGCTTTATAATCCTTGATATGAAATGTGCCTGAATGTCATAGTAACACAGGACACAATATAGACAAATGTTAAAGCAAATAAGTAGTAAACAAACTAATTTGTTAAAAAGAAACAAATCAATATATATATACAAGCCTAGATACAACCCACCAAAATGTGTAACATAGTTAGATAAAAAACCAAGTATTATTGTATAAACATATAGTGTAAAATGTGTACAAAATGTGTAAAACATAATAATAAACAATTGTAGTAACATGCCATAATGACATGACAGTATTTAAGATGAATACTGAATAAAATAAGAAGCATATTGTTGTCAACTAAATGACACATAACCTCACATGAACTGGACCTACAACATAAAATCATACACAATAATTAGATAAAGTAGTTATCAATAATTGTTTCATACAGAGACCAAATAAGAATAAATGTGTAAGACAATGAATACCATATGAACTGAAAGACACAACTATATGAGTCAGATTGTTAAAAATAACAATAAACCAATTAGACAGAATACCATGTGACCATGGAGTTAATCAAAAAACATTAACAAAACTTGTAAAGAGAGCGTAAGAAGGTTTACCAGTAGTTACAGTAATGTTAAATACAACTATGAGGATACCTCACAATCATTGTACAAGTAATTTAATAACTGGAATTTAATAAACCAAATAACTGTAATCGTAGGACTAGGTGTAAACAACCATCATACAGTAACTTAAAGAGATTTCAGCTAACAGAAAGTTAGTAAGTGCACTAAACAGACCATGTACAACATTTGTACACAATTTAATTATCAACAATGTATTTAATATGTAGTAAAAATAACTAAATAATGGACAGAATGGCGAGATGAGAGCATAATGTATTTTAAACAATACTATATATGTAAACAGAATAACATTTGCCAAAATAAAGTGTTAGCAAATGTATGTAAGAGTATCTAGTAATGTTATAGTACCAAAAATATGTAGTAGCGTAAGGGATAAGGGTGATGTAAGCAAATATAAACAATTGGATATATATGGCTTGTACGCCATTAGTACAATTTGCTTAAATCACAAATATATTTATATTATGTATTAGATAGTAAGAGAAATGGACTCCAGACGTTTAATCATAAGCATTAAGATATAATTACAAAAAAATATAGTGGAAAGAACTTATTTTTATTAAGAACCACTGTATGAATTTTAGATAAAGTGAAGTGAGTTATTAATGGACGGAATTATTACTTGTTTGGACTTAAATTAAAGACACAAGTGTCCGCAAAACAATGCCACTATCCAAATAACAATCAGACTATTAATAAGAAACTTATAAATATTATAAGATTTTCAGTCATTTTCGAATGGCAATGAACACGTCATAGATAATCTCAAACCCAAAGCAGTGATGCTAAAAAACTAAAATTTTAATTTAACTAAGGCTTTTGGGGTAGAGAGTACCACATTCTAAGCCAATAGAATGACCCGATTTCACCAGACGAAAGCAGAAGCTTTGGTGAGATAAACTAATTGTCTTCCAGCCACCGATGCGAGCGGAGCCTGCGTCAGTCATCCAGAAAAATTTTTTAAAATGTGCGCGTATACGAGTATATAGCCATATCTAACCCCAACTGAACACCAATGTTATCGAGTGACAGTGTTGTGAGTGATACAGTGAATTAATAAAAACGTGACCAGTGTATAATAAAGGTCATGTTATGTGAAAGAAACAGGGAGTATTATACATTAATAATTTTTAAACTAAAATGACAAAATAATATTCGTTGGTTAACGAAAATTATTGTCGACTACGCTAGTCAAGCGAACACACCATGCGTGTTTAACTAGAAACGATGAATTATTACCAGATTAAATGAATAAAAGTTCGTGCCTGATTTAATGACGACATTTAATTAAAATATTTTATATTCATGTTTAAAGAATAATAATAAAAGCGGAATTAATAATTCATACCGCAAACCATTAATGATAAAACATAGTCGCTTGTTTGACTATGATGTCAGCAGTACTTGAAAAACAATAATTTAATATGCGAGAACAATCATTACTGTTAATTATACATCTTATTATAAATAAATAATGTGTTTGTGAAGATAATATTAAGATTTTTTATGATATTAATTATTCTATTTTGTAACTTACTATCATCTAGGTAAACTAACCTATAACCAAAACACATTTGTTTGCCAATAGAGTCATTTCTGTCATGAATAATTCTTATGAACAGACTCGATAATAAGAGTTTTCTTTTCGTTTTTATCAATTCCAGTTCATAATAATAATATTTAAACCAGTAACATTGTTTTAATAGTGCAACGTTAAAGCACGTGCACAGCTCTTAGCATCAGAATGCAACAAACCTACCGTACGATAGTACGATAATTTGACTATCGTATTGAGATTAATAATTTTATTTTTTGTCTTTTTAATTATAGTATATGCATAAATATTGTTATTTAATAAAACATCTTTGTATCTTGCATCATGTACATTCAAAGGATTCATGAAATTTGGTAATGCTTATAACCAAAGTAGACATAACCTAAATTACCATATTATCGTACAGTGTACCAGTGTTACCAGCCCTGAGCTGAAGAAGTTTCAGAAATTATTTAACTTTGTTGTTTTTAAAAAATTATTAATAATTGTTTTAAAGGAGGTTTTACTGAATTTCACTAATGCTAATAAACACCTCAATTTGTAACCAGTGAATAGAGAGTCTTTATTTCTATTAAAATAAAATACAAATAATTTACCTTTTAGAAACAATTATTTCACAAGGTGGCGGCAATATTCAAGTGGTCAATGTTTGAATATTCATTTCATAATTGAGTACCACTATCATTTTGTTTAATGTGTATATGTCGATATCCAGACAAAGTATTTGTGTGTTATTAATGTATTTCCAGTGCGATAGAACAACCCATCAAGAAGACCAAAGACGTTCATGGATGGTAAGTGGGGAGGTGAATGCAGCAAGATATTAGTGATCGTAAACCTTTTCAAACATGAACATTAGTTTCAATTTAAACATTACTAATTCTATCAACTACTAAACAACACTAATCATTGATGTTTACATTACAACGTGAGGGGTGAAGAAGAGTCAGCTACCACTAAATTTTAAACCAAATTAAAATAAACTACAATACTAATTAACCATCAGTTAAATTTAAACTTATTTTATTATATGTAACAAGTTTGGCGCCCAACGTCTGAGCGCGAATTAGGACGACGATACCCAATAAAACAAATAAGTAAATAAACAATTATTAAACCTAATTCGGCGGCAATTACATTGCAAAGATATAAAGATGTACCGAAGATCAACATCGAAGAAGCGAGCGGCGGAAGCCGAAAAAGAAGCTAGAATGGAGGAGAAGGAAGCGACGTCGGCAGAAGACATGGAAGAGATGTTACTTGCAATAGAAGATAAACAACCTGAACCGGCGGAGGAGGTCCAGCAACCAGAAGGTGAACCGGAGATCACACAACAGGAAACCCAACCAGAAGTAAGCCGACCTGAAAAACCAGAGCAACCAGGAAGCACAGATATCATGCAGGAAACGTACAGACTATTGAAGAGAATGGAAGAAGATAACCGGTCGATGAATAAGAAAATGGATGAAAACAGTCAATCCACAAACCAGAACATAGAGTCATTGAAGGAAGATTACCGGTCATTGAACAAGAAAATAGAAGATAGCCAGAAGAAAACGGAAGAATCAATAAACCAGAAGACGGAAGAGTTATTGACAAAAAGTATGGAAATAATTAGAGAAAATCTGTCTGAAGAATTGGGAATCAAATTCGGTGAAACAAACAAAAAGATAGATGAAATGAACGAGAAAATCAATAAGGTAATTGAAGCAATGAAGAGTGATAACGAGAGGATATGGCAACAGATGGCCGACAATAGCTGCAGAACTGAAGAGATCGCAAAAGATACCATAGAAACAATAGATAAGAAGTTTGAAGAAAACCTAGAAGCGACGGAGGAGAGGATGGCAGTGATGGCGACAGAAATCCAGGAAGAAATGTCTGACATACGACGAGAAGGTGAAATTAACAAACAGGAGGTTGTACAAACTAAAACAGATCTCAACAATCGAATTGAGATCCTCGAAAAAAAGAACTATGTTAGGACGAAGAAGGTTATAAACAATAAAGTATTTAAAGCGAAAACCCCTAGAAGAAGAATAAGGCATTCCAAGAAGAAGGAAAATTATGAGGAACAGATGGAGCGGATCATTGAAGGATACGGCCAAGAAATAAGAGAATTGCGGAAGAAGAGAAACCTATCGGTGGAAAAACCCAACCAGAAGACAGATGACGATCAACCAGAATTAGAAGAGATACCAGAAGTTAATAACAAAGACCAGGAGGACACTGGACACGTGTGTACCAAAGACAATGAGAAGAGGAAGACGAGAAAACGGGAAGCAGATGAAGATCTGATAGCAGCGAAATGGAAGAGCCGGATGATAGTGAGGTATATGACAAGAACAGATAGAAGCCTGAACACTGAAGAGATCCGAACAACAAGAAGAGAGGGGAGCAATGACTATGGATAAACTGAGTAAAAATACACCGAGAAATGGGGCGGATTCTTTTGATAATGACTATTGTTACCAAAAATAATATGAATAATACATACGAAATACAAGATCCTGTAACAAAGAAAATTAAAGGTAATTATAATCAGACTTCCATGAAGCAATATATTGAAAATTGAATAATGCAAAAAGATGGAATATTATAATGGAAATTATTTAATGTTGCTACTAAGTAAGAAATAGAAAGTATAAATGTAAGAATAAATGTTGACAAGATACTAATTTTATGATATGAAAGTGTAATCCAAAGAAATAATGTAAAAGGTGAAGAAAATTGTAATTTACCCGTACTACAAATATGAGAATTCATACGAGGCGGACAAATAAGATCTACGGCATAAAAAGAAAATTTCCAACAGCCAAGTCAACCAGTAATTTACCATCTTACCCGTACTAATATAAAAAAGATATACGAGAACGACAAATAACACCTTTGGCACATATTAAAATTCCAATAGCCAAGTCAACTAGTTAATAACACCTTACCCGTACTAATATAAAGAAGATATACGAGAAAGACACCCAAGAACTATGGCATAAAATATATGAAATGTGTATATAAATTCCTAGAGCCAGTCAACTAGTAATTTACCATCTTACCCGTACTACTAATGATTAGAAAGAAATATACAAGATGATATACAGAAAAGGCAACATAAGAAGTTGGAGAAGTGAAAGCAAGTGAATATTATTAATATGAACAGCTATATGATACCCAAACACGAGGCAAAAAACCAGATGAGAGCCTATACTAAATGAAATGTAACACAAAAACGTGAATCATGAAGGTGAAGAAGATTATGAAGTGACGTTTAATGTAATACCGAGAGAAAAGATTAATTGATGACAAGGAAGAATGAAAAATAATATACTAACGAAGGAGATCATGTGAAAATACCAGTGATGAAACGTAAGCGAAATATCCCAGTAAAATGTGAAGAATTAAGTTACGATGAATCAAGAAGAAGAGAATATAA
The DNA here is from genome assembly GCA_034769895.1 of Magicicada septendecula. Lineage (NCBI taxonomy): Eukaryota > Metazoa > Arthropoda > Insecta > Hemiptera > Cicadidae > Magicicada > Magicicada septendecula. The sequence goes on from CM068367.1 coordinate 893,482,353, forward strand.
TAATGTATAAACCGCAGATGCGTGAGATAATCCCAAGGATATTTATTATTTGTCGAAAGAACGACCACTTTATATTTTGAAATGATTTGAGATGAATGATTCAAGCGATCATTTATATTATTGACAGAGATGATGTGCCTCTGAATTTATTGTTGTTAGTATGGACAGCAGAGATGTATGCCACAGTGAGCCACTCTGAACTGCACCAGCTAAAATTATGTTAGGGAATTAGGGAATTAAATAAACAAGGGAGATAATTACATGGAAAGAAAAATGATTATGATTCAAATAGAAGAGAATGAATGGATATAAGAGGAACATGAGAGTCAATTTGGAAAAATACAACAATTGATGAATTCTTCAGAAAATCAGTATACGAATTCAGAATTAATCAATTCTTATAGGAAGGCATATGTAACGTATCAAAATAACGGTTACGTAGAAACATATATAATACGTCAAATAGAAGAGTAGCATAAGCATATTTCATCAAGCATGGAAGAAGGAACAGAAGTATGAGAATCAAAAGTGTATCTACAAATAAATAATATTAAAGCAACCCAACGAAGAAGAAAGAAGAGTCAAAAGAATATATCATCGAGTATAAAGAAGAAAGAGAAAATACCATGAATCGATATAATACGTTAGCAACTAGGCCCAATAGATCAAAATAGTGAGGGGATATGCCGAAAGTGACTATCATCATAAGGAAGACACATATCAAATGCAACCATCATAGTGAGAAAATAGACTAATTTGTCATAATAGTGAGATAAATATAAGACAATGATTATCATAATAGTGAGTGAAAATGTGAAAGAATATAACTATATTAAGTGAACATGAGTTATTACCAATAGTGAGTAACCAAGAAAAGCATCACAAAGGACAAACAATTAACATGAAGAAGAAACAGTTGAATAACCAGAAGAAGAAGAAGAAGTAGAAGAAATGTACCATGAAGAATGAAGATTATGTATGAACAGAACAAGACATCAACATTCCCAAAATATGGAAAGCACCCCAATCAATATAATAACCAGAATAAGAGTAATGATTATTAGACTAGTAATAATAAAAAACTACCTATCAAAGACGGACATAGTGAAACCAGTATGATAAATAACCAAGTGTTGAACCTTAATAAGTGATCACAAACAATAACAGTGAATACTTTGTATAAGTGCATCAACAAATAATGTAGTAACACTAACCCCAAATAAGCAACACAGACAATATTAGTGAAGTGTTTATAACTAAGGGAAGTGAATGACTATTAATAAGTGGAAAAATCAACGATTAAGCTACAATACAAGCTAAATTGCTCAAATTGCAATAAATTCTACATAGGCCAGACAGGACGTAGCTTCAAACAGAGATACATTGAACACACAAAAGCACTCCACACCACTACAGAATCTACCTTTGCAAACCACCTCATTGAAGCAAACCACACATATAAAAACATCGACAATAACATGAACATTCTACACGTACACACAAAAGGCCGAAAACTAGACACTCTAGAACAATTAGAAATATACAAACACACAAAAACAAATAAAAACGACATCCTAAACGAACAGACACAATTCAAATCGCACGCATTATTCGAACACATCTCACCACACACACACAGCTTCAATCTTTCGAATAACTATCCCGTCGCCAACAACAAGACGGACAACGCTACCTATGGCAGCCTCTGATGAAGCCTTCTAAAGGTGAAAGCCGGTTTAGGCTGTAAGGTAAAACTTCACGTTTTTACTTATAAAAAACTTAGTGTTCCGAGTCGTCAATACTATAGTGATATTTAGTTAAGTAACGGACACGTCATGGACAACGAAATCCAAGTGCTTAAAGAGATCAATAATAAAAGCTTTATAATCCTTGATATGAAATGTGCCTGAATGTCATAGTAACACAGGACAAAATATAGACAAATGTTAAAGCAAATAAGTAGTAAACAAACTAATTTGTTAAAAAGAAACAAATCAATATATATATACAAGCCTAGATACAACCCACCAAAATGTGTAACATAGTTAGATAAAAAACCAAGTATTATTGTATAAACATATAGTGTAAAATGTGTACAAAATGTGTAAAACATAATAATAAACAATTGTAGTAACATGCCATAATGACATGACAGTATTTAAGATGAATACTGAATAAAATAAGAAGCATATTGTTGTCAACTAAATGACACATAACCTCACATGAACTGGACCTACAACATAAAATCATACACAATAATTAGATAAAGTAGTTATCAATAATTGTTTCATACAGAGACCAAATAAGAATAAATGTGTAAGACAATGAATACCATATGAACTGAAAGACACAACTATATGAGTCAGATTGTTAAAAATAACAATAAACCAATTAGACAGAATACCATGTGACCATGGAGTTAATCAAAAAACATTAACAAAACTTGTAAAGAGAGCGTAAGAAGGTTTACCAGTAGTTACAGTAATGTTAAATACAACTATGAGGATACCTCACAATCATTGTACAAGTAATTTAATAACTGGAATTTAATAAACCAAATAACTGTAATCGTAGGACTAGGTGTAAACAACCATCATACAGTAACTTAAAGAGATTTCAGCTAACAGAAAGTTAGTAAGTACACTAAACAGACCATGTACAACATTTGTACACAATTTAATTATCAACAATGTATTTAATATGTAGTAAAAATAACTAAATAATGGACAGAATGGCGAGATGAGAGCATAATGTATTTTAAACAATACTATATATGTAAACAGAATAACATTTGCCAAAATAAAGTGTTAGCAAATGTATGTAAGAGTATCTAGTAATGTTATAGTACCAAAAATATGTAGTAGCGTAAGGGATAAGGGTGATGTAAGCAAATATAAACAATTGGATATATATGGCTTGTACGCCATTAGTACAATTTGCTTAAATCACAAATATATTTATATTATGTATTAGATAGTAAGAGAAATGGACTCCAGACGTTTAATCATAAGCATTAAGATATAATTACAACAAAATATAGTGGAAAGAACTTATTTTTATTAAGAACCACTGTATGAATTTTAGATAAAGTGAAGTGAGTTATTAATGGACGGAATTATTACTTGTTTGGACTTAAATTAAAGACACAAGTGTCCGCAAAACAATGCCACTATCCAAGTAACAATCAGACTATTAATAAGAATCTTATAAATACAGTAGGACCTTATTATAACGGACCCCGTTACTACGGACTTCTTTTACAATGGACACATGTTTTACGTCGCACCCCCACCCCTAGTAACTATGTCAATGCACCGGAATGACTCACGTCCGCCGACAGTGCCGAATGACAGTTTTCAGAGACAAACACCCTTGTCAGGTATAAATCGTTGAAAGTTAAAACCCAACCCCAATCCACCATTGAATTAACTGGTTTGAGAATTAACTGTTGAGATAATAACAACAAATACAGGAAACTGTTTGTTTGAATGGTAAGGGAAAGGGAGTTGAAAACAAAGATAGGTTAACGCCTTAGCCAGGTATATTTTCACTCCCAACACTACTGGTCAGTATTGTTCAGTTGTTTGTCGCGCGCAGTCACACGTCCTGCCTATAACTTTTTTTAATTTATTCAAATCATATCGTTAAGTAAGCCAAGTGTAGGACAGAAACGGAAGCGTAAGGCAGGATAAACTCTCCATTATAGAAAAATTAGAAAAAGGAGCGTCTGTTTCTAGCATTTGTCGTGAGTATGAAATCGCAAAACAAACCGTATCGGACATTAAAAAATCAAAAAATGGCATTCGTAACTTTGTTCTCAAGTTCAATATAGAAAAGGAGAAGAGTGCAGCTAAGCGTATGCGGCTGCCTTCTATGGCAACACTGGATGATGCAGTCTACAAGTGGTTCTCTCAGCTTCGTTCATGTGGAATGGCTGTTAGAGGAATTGAAATTCAAGCGGCTGCCGAAAGACTCTCCAAACAGATGGGACTTGAACAGTTTAAAGGGAGCTCTGGTTGGCTATTTAGGTTTCGTCGACGTCACAACATTTCAAACAAGAAGATTAGTGGGGAAATTCTTAGCGCAGACTTTGAAGCTGTTGAGCCTTTTATAAAAGAATTAGACGATTTGATTATAAAAGAAGGTTATCAATTGAGCCAAATTTATAACTTTGATGAGACAGGTTTGTTTTGGAGAACTCTACCTGACAATACATAAGCTTCAAAAGCCGAAAAAACTATGCCTGGTAGAAAAGTCAGCAAGGAGCGTGTGTCAGTTTTGTTGTGTGCAAATGCAGACGGCACTCATATGCTTAAACCTGCTATCGTTGGTAAAAGCAAAAAACCAAGGACACTTAAAAATATGATGGACAATTTACCAGTTCACTATTATAGTTCCCGAAATGCGTGGTTTACAACTGAAATAACAAGTGATTGGTTTCATAAGAAAGCTGTGCCAGCAATTATAAACCACCAAATGGAAATTTTGAACATTCCAATAGAAAAAATAAAAGCTTTGGTTCTTTTGGATAACGTACCAACCCACCCTGATGTTGACAACCTCTGCAGTCGAGACAAGAAGGTAAAGTGTAAGTTCCTGCCTCCAAACACAACATCCGTGTTTCAGCCCATGGACCAAGGAGTAATTTATACTGCCAAGCGGCTTTATAGAAAAAAATTTCTCAATGAAATCTTAAAAGTTGATGAGCCATCCGCTGCTGAAGAAGATAGAAGGGGCCAAAAGACTCTTCAATACTTGAAGGCCTACAACATTCGATCTATGATTCACAACTTTGCTGATGCTGTAAAAGAAATTAAACCAACTACTTTGGTGAACTCATGGATAAAACTGTTAAAGAATGAAGAAGCATGTTTAGAAATAGAAAATTGTGAGACAGACGATTTCCGTGAAACTTTGCACAGAGGAGGGGAGGAAGAAGTTTTATTGGAAGATGTGGAGACCTGGCTTGAAGAAGATGAAGATGATGCTGGATTCCACTTGTTGACGGAAGAAGAGATTGTTGGCAGTGTCACTGAGAAAGAAGACTCTTCGGAGGACGAAGAGGAAGACAATACTCAGACAACAATAAAAGTGAGTGAAGTGAAAGATCATTTAAATTTTGTCATTGAATATGTTGAACAATCAAAAAATGAAAATGTGTTTGTTTACTATGAACACTTGCGGCATCTTCGTCAGTTACTGACCAACGAAATAAATAACAAACAGACACAACAAAAAATCAATACTTTCTTCAAACCAGTTAATGTTAGTAGTAATAACCTAATGACAAATATAATTAAATAATGAACCAGACCCTTCTTGTTGAAGAGAATAAAACAATAGAATGTATATAAAGTTTCAATTCTGGTCTATAATGTAAATATGAGCAGTATGATCTCATTTGTCGTGTATGCTATGTAAAATGATGTCAAGTAAAAATAAACATGTTTTATACTAATTTACCGAGTTTTATTGATGTAAAAACGACCTAACAAGACTTATTTGTTATATAACGGACTTTCATTACAACAGACAACCTTTAGCCCCAAATAGTCCGTTATAAAGAGGTTTAACTGTATTATAAGATTTTCAGTCATTTTCGAATGGCAATGAACACGTCATAGATAATCTCAAACCCAAAGCAGTGACGCTAAAAAATTAAAATTTTAATTTAACTAAGGCTTTTGGGGTAGAGAGTACCACATTCTAAGTCAATAGAATGACCCGATTTCACCAGACGAAAGCAGAAGCTTTGGTGAGATGAACTAATTGTCTTCCAGCCACCGATGCGAGCGGAGCCTGCGACAGTCATCCAGAAAAATATTTTAAAATGTGTGCGTATACGAGTATATAGCCATATCTAACCTCAACTGAACACCAATGTTATCGAGTGACAGTGTTGTGAGTGATACAGTGAATTAATAAAAACGTGACCAGTGTATAATAAAGGTCATGTTATGTGAAAGAAACAGGGAGTATTATACATTAACAATTTTTAAACTAAAATGACAAAATAATATTCGTTGGTTAACGAAAATTATTGTCGACTACGCTAGTCAAGCGAACACACCATGCGTGTTTAACTAGAAACGATGAATTATTACCAGATTAAATGAATAAAAGTTCTCGCCTGATTTAATGACGACATTTAATTAAAATATTTTATATTCATGTTTAAAGAATAATAATAAAAGCGGAATTAATAATTCATACCGCAAACCATTAATGATAAAACATAGTCGCTTGTTTGACTATGATGTCAGCAGTACTTGAAAAACAATAATTTAATATGCGAGAACAATCATTACTGTTAATTATACATCTTATTATAAATAAATAATGTGTTTGTGAAGATAATATTAAGATTTTTTATGATAATAATTATTCTATTTTGTAACTTACTATCATCTAGGTAAACTAACCTATAACCAAAACACATTTGTTTGCCAATAGAGTCACTTCTGTCATGAATAATTCTTATGAACAGACTCGATAATAAGAGTTTTCTTTTCGTTTTTATCAATTCCAGTTCATAATAATAATATTTAAACCAGTAACATTGTTTTAATAGTGCAACGTTAAAGCACGTGCACAGCTCTTAGCATCAGAATGCAACAAACCTACCGTACGATAGTACGATAATTTGACTATCGTATTGAGATTAATAATTTTATTTTTTGTCTTTTTAATTATAGTATATGCATAAATATTGTTATTTAATAAAACATCTTTGTATCTTGCATCATGTACATTCAAAGGATTCATGAAATTTGGTAATGCTTATAACCAAAGTAGACATAACCTAAATTACCATATTATCGTACAGTGTACCAGTGTTACCAGCCCTGAGCTGAAGAAGTTTCAGAAATTATTTAACTTTGTTGTTTTTAAAAAATTATTAATAATTGTTTTAAAGGAGGTTTTACTGAATTTCACTAATGCTAATAAACACCTCAATTTGTAACCAGTGAATAGAGAGTCTTTATTTCTATTAAAATAAAATACAAAAATTTACATTTTAGAAACAATTATTTCACAAGGTGGCGGCAATATTCAAGCGGTCAATGTTTGAATATTCAATTCATAATTGAGTACCACTATCATTTTGTTTAATGTGTATATGTCGATATCCAGACAAAGTATTTGTGTGTTATTAATGTATTTCCAGTGCGATAGAACAACCCATCAAGAAGACCAAAGACGTTCACGGATGGTAAGTGGGGAGGTGAATGCAGCAAGATATTAGTGATCGTAAACCTTTTCAAACATGAACATTAGTTTCAATTTAAACATTACTAATTCTATCAAATACTAAATTTATTTTTTTAATATTTTAAAAATAAAAAATAGTACTAATCCAAATATAGTCAATCCATTAAAGTTATATTACAATATATATATATATATATATAACATAAAAAATACATACGAATTAAAAAAAAAACAATAAATATAAATGAAAATACATTTTTCACATCATATGACATCACAAACATGTACACCAACATCCCAGTAGAAGAAACAATAGACATAATAATAAACAAACTTAAAGAACAAAATAAAAACAAACAATATATAACCGAAATAAAAAATATCCTCCAATTAATACTAAAACAAAATTACTTTGAATTTAATAGCAAAATTTATCAACAGCAAGAAGGTTTAGCAATGGGATCACCATTATGAAGCATAATAGCAGAAATATTCCTACAACACATAGACACAAAAATACAAAATATTATAAAATCACAGGACCCAAATGGCATATGGATAAGATATGTAGACGATGGACTATATGTATCAAATAACAAAAACACAAATGCAGAGAACATACTGAAACAAATCAATAACATACATCCTAAAATACAATTCACAGAAGAAAAAGGAAAACATAACAAAATAAACTATTTAGACATAACCATCACAAGATACAACAACTACATACAATATGCAATATATAGAAAACCAACTTCCACTAACATCATTATACCTAACCATTCTGACCATCCACCACAACATAAAATGGCAGCATTCTATTCACTATTTAACAGAATGTACAAAATTCCCCTAAACAAACAAGAAACTGACAAAGAAAGAAATATAATATACCAAATAGGTTATGAAAATGGATACAATAAAAATACTGTGAACAAAATAGAAAATAAAATCAAATATAAAATAAAAACTTAACAATTAAGAATCAATCAAAATGAACAACACATAAATAATAACAACAACAAATGGGTCACATTCACATACATAAATAATAAAATGACAAAACTAACAAAACTATTTAAAAACACAGATATAAAAATACCATACAAAACTAATAAAAATAAATCACAAATTCTAAATAGCTCACACAACAAAGATAATACAACAACTAACGGTATATACAAAATTGAATGCCAAGATTGCAATAAATGTTACATAGGACAAACAAAAAGCAGCTGAAAAAACGTTATTTTGAACACCTAAACGCATACAAAAAACCAGAAATATATAAATCCAATTTAGGCACACATGCAATAAACACAGGACACTAATTCCCAATCATAACCAATGTATCACTAATAAAACATATACCACACAAAGGCACCATAATGAACATTTGGGAAAATTTACAAATATACAAACATAAAACACAAAACAAACTAATACAAGAACAAATACAAATCAATACAAAACATGACACAATATTCAAAGCACTCAATATCGAAAATACACAAAATACAAAAACATATACCACAACCACACACAATAATACAACTTTAAAAGACCAAAGACCAACAAACTACCTTAATAACATCCAGCAGCCAACACACAAATACTTAACCAGAAACAAGATGGCAAAGGCTGAAGATGAGAGAACAGGAACTCTCGAAACATGTTCCAAATAAGGAAAAGAACATCTTGAGGTAATATAATTATAAATTTTAAATACTATATATATATATATATATATATATAAACGATACCAACAGCTATTTAAACAATTATAACGATACCAGGTGTTTAAACAGTTATAACGATACCAGGTGTAACTGTAATAAGAGTATTAAATTTATGAGTAGTTAAAATTTCATGTTTATTGTTTAAAAATCATTATAAATAATAAAACATTGTTAATAATCTCCGATCAAGATATCACTCATTATTAAGTTTTTATCTCTTAAGCTATACGGTGTTACACACATTTAAAACACTCATCTAGACATGTGAATAATCTTAATCTAGACATTTATTCAAATTAATTTAATAAAAGAAATAAAAGTTAAATAAACTAATACCTATTAGTTTTAATTTTGTTTAATGAGCAGACTCTGTATGTATAAGCAAGCACATGTTTGGAATGTGTGTGTGCGCGCGCGCGCGCCAAAGACTATCAAAGAGTGGGGTGGCAGAGAGAGATTGAGTGAGTGAATGGGAGAAAGTGAAATAGGAAAAAGAAGAATTAATTTGTTAGTATCATGATTAAACAAAATATTTCTCGTACTTGATATCTAGTCACATGATACGTGCAAAAAATATAATACATGTTAACGTAAGTCTTGAATTTCCCTTTTCTAAAATGTTTATATAGGCTGTAACGGCAGACAAACTTGTTCAGAACTAAACTAATAAAATATGCTTTCATTAATATTGATTAGTTGTAACGTTTAAGTAATAAGAGAAGACGTATCTTTCAAACTATAAATAATTAACTAGATGCCAGCGATATTCAAAACAAAGTTTAAATTACCTAGTAGTTCAGCGGGAGAGCTCTACCAAACCCTTTAACTATTAGCTAATAAACGAAACTCGCTTATATTGCCTGCTTCTATTTGCTATCCTGTTAGAGTTCTAGTCTAGTTACCACATTTTTCTGACTTTTTGTATACATAATAATATGTGCAATCACTGAATTTGGAAAGACTTTTGACCTTCATATGCGAGGAGTGCTTACAATTTCAAATACAGCAAAATTGTGTCACCGTGTGATGACTAGAAAACATCTTGAAATTAAGCTGTAAGAATGTTTAAGTGACATTCAAAATATTCTCTGCCAATGTAGTGACTGAAAGTGAGTTTTAATTTTTACATGGAAAATATCTAATTTTAGCTGTGGAAAAAGATACGAAGCCTGCAAGTGTTGATTTCCATTCAGTCTGCATTCCTATAAGACGACTTATTCGAGTGAAACTTAAATGTCATATATTTCATTCCCTAATTTGGAAGCAAACAATGCATTCTAACACAGTAATTAAAAGAGAATTTTCTCGGTAACATAACTTTTGTTTCATGGTGCCAAAAAAATACTGTTTAAAAACTGCAGTACATATTCATGTGAATGGTGTATGGTGTGAAAACTGTAAACTAGCAGATTCGTAAGTGTGAGGTACCCAATCTTGTGTGTGAAGTATGAGAACAAAACTAAACAAGAACTAGTGTTGCTAAAAATGTTAATTAAATCCCCTTGCTTTATAAGGGGATTGATTTCACAATCATCAATGTGAACAAAATTGTCATTACTTCTTAAGTGACCCAGTAAAATACAGGTAGTAAAGGAATTTTTCAAGTATTTCTCACCAAATGTATAATCGTAATAGCAAAACTTTAAAAATGTTAACCAGACATTAGACTATTAACCAGAGATGTTAATAGGTTTTTATTTAGTATCTATATCTAGTATCTAACTGCCGCGCAGGCGTGTGTGTAGTATTAAACAGTAACCGAAATTTAAAAACTGATTTTCAAGTTAATATAGGAAATATTCTATACGTTACATTAAAAATCGTAATAAGTACGCAATACCTAATATTTAGGATGCGCTACAAGGATTTTGTTAATGTTTCATCTTGTTGTTCAAGAAATTAAAAATAATCAAAAGTCAAATTTGTTCAATTCTGAGAGAGTTTACCTGAGTTTTTGTATTTTGGGAATGCATAAGCAAGCAAGCAGTTTGAACTGAGAATGCAGAAAAACTATACTAGAATTTTGCAAAACGGTCGCTGTTATGTATGAGGACACAACAAAGAACGCAGTGACATTATAGCCGGTAATTGATTTAATGACCAATTTTAATTTGTGGCTACAAGTTTGTACTTATTTTTGTAGTTTTACTGTTAGACGTGGTGCAAAAAGTATGACAGTTTATTTTCTTTATTAACCATAAATGTAGTAAGGTTATGAATGCAGTTATGAATTGCAATGCAACGAAAGTATGCATAACAAATGCAAGTGACCTTTACATGGGGGGGGGGTTGTAATAGCGTTATCAACGAAATTGGATCTGCCGTCGTTCAAGAATGCCTGAAATTATAATTTTCTTAACATAATTCTACTGATTACAAAATAAATAAAGTAATGCTATTTCCTCAAATAGACCTAGAATTTCCAGATAAAAAAAATGATTAAGACTCTGTATGAGGTTCATTGATCCGTCAATCACGTAAATGAGTTAGAATTTTTAACTGAATACGACATATAGCTTCTTATTTGAAATGCATGTATGAATCAAGTGTAGTATACTTACCTACATACACTCATGTGTGTATGTGTGTGTGCGCGTGCGTGTGCGCGTGTACTTCTAAACTTCCCTCTTCATTACATCCCCCTACAAGGCTCTGTCGGTTTTATTTACTTCTTTTGCTTTTTATTTTCCCAATACCATATTTTTTTAAGCCACCTTTCTTTCGATATATTTTTCATCTCCCCATACCAAGTCTACTACTTTTTGTATCGTTCGTTTGTATCCACACAATTGTTGGACTATTTATGATCCAACTTCTTTACTTTTTATTTAGCTTCTCCAGTAATTCAGTTTACAGCCATACGAGATTCTCTTTCTAACCTTGCACGCTTTTGACCCGCGTAGAGTCATTGTCGTCTTGTAATGGTATCTTTAACTTTTATTGTATAACTTTGCTTGTACAGTTAACTTATCCTTAATAACTTACATGCACAGTCTTGGTAATAGGATAAATAATTCCCCCAAAATTATTCACTAATTCTCAATTAACATAGTTTTTGTGAAGCTTAGGAAACGTACAGTAGTTATCTTCAGGAGATATGACATCAGCCACAAAACTACGTTGTGGATGTTAAACAGTGTCGTTTCCAGTAGCATGATCATCTTACAGCATTTATGATCCAACGTTTTGACAGGTTTATTTAGATAAATTTACAAAAGTGTTCAAATTTTTAAAAATTTTCCAACAGAATAGTCTTGATGCTTGTATACTTCCAAATCAGTAACTTGGCTGATTCTCAAAATACCAACACGTGCTCGGCCTGATCTAAACCTAAATCCACACTGGTTCTCACATAAATTAGCTCAAGTTTTCATTTACGAATTTTCCCGCATAATCTTCATATACTATTTAAAGCCGTAGTGGTCATGTAATTAGAGTAATCAGAATTACTCTTCACAGACGTTGGTTGCTAACATAATCCTGTTTGAAATTCGATGGATACGGCTTCCCTATTGAACCGCGTATTATAAAGGTGACAAAGTGAGCTCAACAGTAGGCGAGGGCCAACTTGGATTTGGTTATAGTTGGACATTTAAAAGACCGTCCATCAGTGACTACCTACATTAAATGAATTATAGTACGTACTATGTGTAGTTATATTCTCATTTGAAATCTTTTATCTTTAGATATGTCTGTATACCCTACAACAAATTGCAAGGTAGCCAAAAGTGACTTTACTGTTCCCATAATACGGCATATTAAAGAACTGTACTCTATGGACTTTATTACACTACGCAACTGATTGCAAGAAACGTTGTGGGGCATTGGTTCATATGTAGCGTTTATTATACTTACTGCAATTGGTTGCACGGTCTGCAATCGATTCCAAGACAGTTGCAAACCTTGCAACTGTTCGTGCAATTTTTAGTTTCAGGCACTCGTTGTGGGGCATTGATTCAAATGTAGCCTATTACAGTATGCAACCGATTGCATGCAATACGTCTGCGTGCGCATTCTGTAGACAACGAAGAAATTTTATGACATGGGACCGACACAACATACATTCTTACAATTAGAAATTTTTACAAAACCGCCAATATCTCAAAAACGAAAAGGAGGATTTCATTGAAAAAAAAACCAAAATAAAATTTGTAATTTTTTCTAATTTACACTCGCTGACACCATATAGAATGAAAGTTTATCGCATGCCAAAAATTTCACTGTATGCAAATTAACAAAACGTTCATGACATGGGACCGTTAAAAATTTTTGTTCTTGAAAATGATTAAAGGATCAAATTAATGGTTCAAAGTTTTTGTGTAAAACCATACTCAAACTTCAAGGAACACGGCGGTGAAAGAATTTCTTCTATCAGATCAGTAGTTTCTGAGGTTAGCCCAGACAATAGTACAAACAAATTTTACCTCTTTATAATAGTAGTATAGATGACATGCTTACTCTGAAACTGATTGTAGAACAGCTGCAGCCTGTTTTTACTACCGTGAAAAACTAGTTTCATGTAGGCTTGAAATCAATTGCATGCAATCAGTTCGTAGTGTAATAGAAGCCTATCTTATCGAAAACCTCATGGTAACATTGCGTCTTGTCAGGATGTCTTTCTAGTTGCTATTTGACTGTTTCTAAGTACTTGTGAGATAATCTGTAGTAGGAAAGTTCAAGCACTGTATTTTTTTAATCAAAAATTGAAAATTTTACGAAGACACTGGTTGCCCCTGCTGCCAGACTTTTACTCATTTTTTCTAGCTCTCCTACTCATAAATTTTCACACTTCACATGATTCCTGATTTCTCGTCATAATTCTAATTAAGTTGGTTAGTTAAGTTAATTGTTTTTCGAGTGCGATGTAATTCTCTCAACTGTTACAGTGGAAGGATCCATGGTCCGTCGTATGTTTAATTCGCTTAATTTCACAATATAAGTAGCAACCGTCTTTGCTCATTTGGACTGTTTTTACAAATACCTTGAATTGATATATATGATTATTTTTTCATCATGGCTCTGATATAAGGTTAGCACTTAGGTGACCCAATAATCTAGCTTTTTGTGACCTCATTTCACCCATTCTGATAGATGTGAACCACCTTTCTCCACTGAGCACTCTTCACAGTATTTTCTTCTTGACACGCTCTGAACATCTAGATTACAGTATATTTACTGCTTTCCATTCTTACGGATCTCCAATAAAAAAATCATAGAGCCCAGCAGTTTATTTTTTTCAAACTGTTCTCTAACTTATTTAACCGATCTGTTTTGTTAAATCCGGATATTGAAGAGACAACTTGGTGTTTGGTTCCTACGTTGCATTATTAACATATTCTGTGATTATTAACATATTCTTCTCCTTCAAGCCTCACTTGAAATTCTATTCGTCCTTACAACGGGTACTGATGTAACAGTTTATTATAACAAAAATATAGAGGTGTGTACAGATCAAAATTAACAAAAGAAGATAGAATGTAAAATAATTTTCTATATAATGGAGTTGTATTCAAAAAACGTTAATCGACTAACACAACACTTAACGCAGGAACAAAATTTAACGTGAACAGTTTTTACAAAAATGTTTTTTCTCTTAACGATGACGTAACGCTAAATCATCATCTGCCAGTGGTCCGATCCACATGGGACTCGGATTCTTCATCATTCAAGTTTATTATTAGTATATCTGCAACGTCTGCGCAGTTGTGAAGATCCCACAAATTACCCTCTGGCCGTGTTACAATGACGCCACTTGTCTCCTGTTACTTTACCTTATCGTCTTGCATCAACTTCTATACATCGTTTAGTTCAAATGTTTTATTATTTTGTGACTTCAAATAAATTATGATATTAACTTAGGCCTACAATGCTATGGAGCAATCTCTGTGAACTGTGAATACTTTGTGTACTTTTCCCCTGCGATGCGTCAGTTGTATACTTCTTATTAAATGAATTCGGGTTGTTCTTTACAGTATTGTCGAAAATTAATATTGTTATCGTAACCAATAAACTATTTCATATTTTTTCCTGTAATTATTTCGGAAACGTAAAAGTTTAACCCTGTGACTGCCCATAATTATGACGCAATTTGTGATAAAACAATCTTGTTAAAACTAGGTTTTAAATACGTCCCTCCTTCATTTCTTTATGATATCTTGTGACTTTTTAAATTTTCTTTACTGGCCATTTAATGTCTGTTCCCACTTCCGACAAAAATGCTTACATCACTTTTAAGATCGTATAAACTTTATTGATCCACGTTTCTTCTAAATAGTAAATGTTTCTGTTTTCGTTTTCGGTAACCTCAAATTTTCTTAAAACAATTTCGGCAACATAGTATGATATCTTTTGTACATTTAATTACACTTTTTCTATTTCTAGTCACGAATAAAATCCCAATGATATTAAAAGTGCATGTAAACCAATTCGTTTGACATTAGGTACGTTAGAATCATCATTTACGCCAGACAGAAATTTATTTGAAGTACGAGATTCATTTTTAAGTAAGAAGCATATATACTTTTAAACCATTGTCTTTTTTTTTTGGCAAATTCATTAAATTTTTCAATGTTTACGTTTTCTTTGTTTACTAGGGGTTACCAACTTACCCGTTCTTCTTATTTCGTTTGGGATTTTATTAACACTCCACACTGATTCATCTATAAATTTTGAATTGTTGTTCAGTATCTTTATCGGTAAGTATTTGACATTTGACGTGTTACAAACATGTGGCACTATAATATTCTCCTCATTCGGTAAAGGTTTTCCTGATTTATGCGTAAATGTACTTGAGTCCAATACTGACGACGTGATTGAAATTTTTAAACTATCGTTATACTTTTAATAGATTTTATAGCGCAACTATAAAAGGAAGCGCACCGCATCGAACTGTGGATTTAACTTAGCGAACTCCAGTAAATGAGACGGTGACTATTGCGCATATTCTAATTCGCATCCAGCGGACAATTTAGTGATGCGACCATTCGTTTAACTAACGTGTCAGAGAAGGAATACAACAGTGTCCAGTACGATTCTTTGTTTACATTAGTATCAACGTAGTAGTAATCTACGAATGAATACATTTTAAGAGATATAACAAAAACCTTTCTCCTTCAGTATTAATAGCCGATCCGGTATTTAGAACTGGAAAAAGAATCTGTTATACTGTGGTACCCCTTGCGACAGTTTCTACTTGTAAGAGCATACCAGCTTTCATTGTTTTTGACAGCTCCTCCTGTTTCTATTTCTACTTTGTAACACGACTGAAATTTCACAGGACATACTTGCAGTTGTTGGAAACTCTGAACTCATTGTTTGAATTTCGATTGTTTTGAAACAAGTATGGTTCAACCGACCAATCTTCTTCTTCGTCACCTCTTCTAGTACATAACTAACTTGTCTTCTTAATCGCATTACATTCAGAGGAAAACAGCCTTCTCCTGCCACTGTATGTGTGTTATGTCAGTTTCAAAGTGTGAGCCAATTAGCAGCAATTACTGTTTACTGTGTGTGGTTTCTAACTGTAAGCACACTACCTCAGCGTGAACGTAGACCGTGGGTCATACACCGCTATGTCACGGTGAATTGTGTGAACAGTCTCTAGCTGAAAGACTCCTTCTTGTTAACGATAGAGTATTGTTCCTTATCAAGTCAATCATCAACATGTTTTTGAGGTGAAATGGCCGTCTGGGGTTTGAACCAAGTTGCCCAGGTACCAGTCCCACAGCGCGTAAGTTGATGTGGAAATGAAAATGCTGAAACTATGAAGAAAACGTATTTTGCTATCAATGTACCAACTTTTGTATGTGCATATAAACTGGTTAATCATATACATATAGTTACGTAGGATGATGTTTTTCGTGTGTTTGATGCCTAAAGTATTGGAGTTACGTTTAAATACTTGTTGAGATTTTTAACTGTGATTAATTTTTATTATACTAAAAATAGATAACTGGCAAATTTAAAATTAAAGAAAGGCTTTTACGGAAAACAAAACTGACGTATCAGTTAAAAGTACCGATGCCGCAAGTCACAAACAAATTATACCAAACTCCAACATAGTACGAGCAGGCGTTTTGAATTCGCTGAAAACATTCAACAGTTAAAAGTGTAAAATTTTGTTCAAAATACTTTTTAACATTAATAATTGGCATATGTAATACTTATACAAGTAGGAGACTTCAATATTAATTACACAGAGTATAAACAAAACATTGTATACGAAATTAAGACTAGGATAGTAAAAAAGAATTTAATCTTTTGGTGATCACAATAATTCTTTATATATTATAGTGTATTTATAAAAATTATTAGAAGGCAGAAAATAAAGAAATAATTTGACTGTGCTATTTTGAGCAAACGAAAAGAAGACATAAACATAAAAAAGAAGCCTACATACTAGACCAAATAGGAGATGAAATCAGTGACGCGACAATTCTTGAAGCGGAAAGGATAATGATGGCGATGATGATGATGATGATACTAAAGATAGAAAGTATGCGGGCATAGATATATTAATTTATATATTATCACCACATGATACAAAACAGCAGAATGCTTTTCAGTCAGGTCAACATGTATTTCAGCCAGCAGCGCTTCCGTTGTGTTCACACTGAAGAAGAATTATGAGTTTGGGACATGGTAAATACACAATGTGTTGAACACTCGCACTCAGAGTTAACGTTGTTCAGATATTTATTAGAAATATTATACTTCCTTTATAAAAAAAAATCATTGACAATACTCTAATTTATAATAATGAAATTTATATTTCGTAGTTTATTATGCATTCATAACTTATTTATTTATTTTTGCATTTGACAAAGGCAACTTAAAAATCAAATAGTACATTTCATTTTGCTCAACTAGTAAAGCCAAAGAAATACTCTATCATATACATTTTGTAATTGAAAAGAAATAAACTATTCCGTCGTAATTTTAATAAATTGAATTTTAACGGAGTAAGTAGACATTTTCTTAGTATGTCGTTGTACGCTCTATTTATTAGCTAGTTTCCAGACCTCGCTGCATATTCTAGTTTTTTAATGTAAACTTTGGAAAACTAATTAAGTTTTCTAAAACAAAATTTATGCAATTAAGTTCTAGTTGTTTATTTAGAATGAAGTGGTTATCAAGGTTCTTAAAATGTTACACGCAAATGCAGTACAATAAAGACGTTCGATCTGGTTTGATCCTTTGCGTTAGTTTCTAAAAACATGTTTCATAAAATTGTAATTCAGAGAGTCAGAGTTTCATTTATTAAGCCTATGTTTTTTCTTGTTCCCGAAAAGTTGTACTTTTTGTTAAAATATTTGAAAAGGAAGGGCGTGCTGCCATCGAAATGAAACGCCACAAATAAATCTGTGTTTAATTACACAAGTAACCTACTAAAGAGGACTAAGAGACTTAGACCACGTTATCAAAACAGTGATGACGGCTCCATACATAAGACAGTTAAAATAATTGTTAGGTTATTTATTTGATTAAATAAACGTAAAACGCAGCTGTCTTGAAAAAAAAATCAAGTAGCCTATACCATATAGTGAATGTTCTGAATTTGATACTTCAAAAAATTAAAATAACAAACGCATTAATCGACTTGCTAAAATCTCATTATCTCGTAGAAAATTTAGTCAAATAAAGTAATATTATGGCTGTCATAAGTAGAAAATACGCGTAATGACGTTTTTAATTAAGTGCACAGGTAATTTGTAGATTTAGAGCTCGATGTGACTAAAATTTTATATATTTTTAAGGTGATCAGAGTAATGAATCTTCTATGACAAACGAAACCATAATTACATTAACAAAAACACTATTATAATTTATTAGACAAGGAAGTAAGTATATGATTTTTAATATTGACAAGTATCTTCTTCCACAAAAATGAAGAGTTAAACTCCTAAACTGATATCTCCAGTAACTATTCCAAAAGTCAGAAGGTAGGAAATTAAATATAACTCAATATTAATTACACAATTAGAAATATACAAAAAACATTGTATACGATAATTAAGACTAGACTAGTAAAAATTGTTTCACTACTTTTAATTTCGTTATATTACGTCATATTTCCAGTACGTTATGATATAAACATTTTGTGTTCGGTTCCTTTATGCCATGGGTCTAAACGCGCACAACTCACAGATGCTTAAACAGTTTCTTTTTGTTACACCAAAGCAGAAGAAGCTGGGTTCTATGGCAAATGAAGTGTAAGAAATTCCATGAAATATTTACTGGGTATTGAAAACTCGTTTTCCAAAATATTGTTTATCAGACTCCAGCTTACCGTGAAAAGATAATGTCACCTTATTGAAACATTAGTATGAAACTGATTATCACCTAAATGCCAACTAAACCATTATCAATCACTCGTAGCTGAAACAAAATATAACCACACCGATGTCACAACGTACAACAGCAGACTTGTTTTTTTACAGATTTTTACTAAAACATAAGAAATTATAACTTAATCAGCATACCGTTGTAGCACAACGAAGTTTTTACCTCATTCTACAAAATAAGGTTATATAGGAAAAGAAGGGAAGAAGTCATCTGGAAGGAATAATATCAACTTAAATAAGAGTAGCAGGGAAAAGTAATTACAATCATCAATAAAAGGACTTAACAGAACTAAACAAATCGATTCAAAGAATTCACATATAGTCAATTTATAGCCAAAAAGTGTTAAAAAACAAATAGTATGAATATCATACCAATAAAATAATTAGTAGACCCAGTAAGATACGGAGTAGTGAGGAATAACAGCCCAGGACAAATAAATTAACATGACAATTTTCAAGATATGAAGTAGTAAGGAGTAACAACCCATAACCAATGAATTGAAATGGAATAATAGCAAAATACCTAAAAAACCTATTGTAAAGACAGAAACCTCTATAGCAGCAAACCACATAAATGAAAGAACTTAAACCACATTAGCTATACCAATTTAGAACCAAAACTAATAAAATAAGAGAATCCAATACAAATAATCAGAGTAATGTAACCTTAATTATAATTAAAATAAATGTGATTAAGGGGAACACCCCAACCAGTTTTAAAAAAAGACAACAAAAAGACAATTATCAATATAAAGTTTTAATGTGTTTATTTACATAATTATTTTGTGTTATTATTTTTGTGTATACTAGGAAATACTAGATGTTAGTATATAAGAATTTATTGTATTTGAACCATGTTAATTAATGTTGTATTTTTGTAAAGTAAGGAAAGGCAAAATAATGACTCAAACGACCCATAAATAGTACATCAAAAAATATAAAACTAATAAGATGGATTCATAATAACATTGCTAGTAAAACTGAAAATTGATGACCAAGACAAATTCAACTTTGACCATATAAACTAAATCAGAGAATATAAATTTATAGAACCTAGACTAAATTAATATAAATTATCATCTTCAGAATACAATATATATATATATATATATACACACACACAAAATATTTTATCCTAATGATAACAACGACATATAATGGTGATTAAAGGAATCAACATGTAAAATTGACTTAAATGGTGATTGTACAAGAGAATGCCTAACAGCAGTAAGCTAGCACTAGTAAAATGCAAATAACTTGTTAAATATTTAAAATAATAGCCAGACATAAAAGGTAAATTACAAGGGTGTAATTAGTAATCAAGTGTGAGTAAAATTGTAACATAAAACCTATTGGAAACCATTTAATAGGTATTTATGTGAATCAACATAGGGCCTATAGTTAAATTTCAAAGAATGTAATTCTGAAGCTTAATTCAAACCAAAACCGGTCAAATTTAGTATTAACTTGTGTAAAACAAAAGCAGGAATATTGTTCTATAATTAGAATTACATAGAAGTACTAAACAAATAATTTATAGCCAATTAAATATAAAATATGACATTTTTTTCAATAAGATTGAATTATTTGATAGGAACAGCTGATTCATAAACAATGAGAAATGATACCAAAATCTTATGGAATTTTATATATGAAGGAACAAATATCAGTTAGTTGATTGTTAAAAGCCAAACGAGACAGACGTGTCAGAATACATCTCAGAGAATTGTGAACGGAAATTTTTGACTAACACAACCAAGATATATGATGAGTTTACAACAGTTATAAAAGAATGTAAAATAAAGTGACTAATAATATAATAACGATCATTGAAACCATTAAACAAAATCAAATAATACTAAATTAAACTGCCACTACATATAGACACGACTGAAGAACTAAATTGAACTCAGATAACCAGACACCGAGTGAAGGGAACCTTTTTGACATAACACTACTATTACCGAACCAAAATCCTGTGGATGAATACAACTACACACTACAACTTGTGAAGATTCCAATAGCGACATCACGGAAGAGGAATTAAACAACTAATACATTTATTTGGGACGAAATCTTGGAGCTGAATTTGCCTAGCAGATCAACTCATCAAGGCGGCCATTGTGATTCCATTCGAAGAGGCTGATGGGAGCGTGACGAGTGACGTCAGAGAAACCATCTGTATCGTAATATTAACATTTTATATACATTATACTTTATTATTTTGTCTGTTTAATGAATAAGTTTTTAATAATTTGTAAGTATTGAATTCTCTTGCCTTTCCTGACTATTTCTACAGTTAAAAGAACCCTTATACTATTGAATATTTATTTATATGTAATAATCGAACTGGAACTTAATCTCGAATCAGACTCGAGCCAGTCGCGGCAATTCAAACCATTACTTTAAACCTAATAAACTTAATTATTGTTTAAACGTTGTTTTATTGATGATTATTTGAGTCATAAATTAAATTACATTAATTATTAAATATTAACGTGAACTTCTGAAGGAAAGGAACGAGCAGAAGAAGAAGTACAGACACTGAATCGGCCGCTACATGCAATCGGTTTGGCCACGATAATCCATTTAACGTGAAAAAACAAATAATTCTTCATCAGAGCTAACACAGTTATTAAACAGTATTTTTTATTAATTGAACATAAAACAATTAAAAACAATTACACCAATTAAAATTAATTAATGACATAAAAAATAACAAATAAAATAATAAAAAATAAAAATTAAATAAAATTTTTTTTATTAACCAATTATTATTTGTAATTAAATTTGTTTTATTACACCGTATAATTTAAAGCACATACGTGTCTATATTTTACACGGTTTAATTTGCTGTACATTAAATCAGCCACATTTCAGCATATTTTTTAACAATAAAGCATTACGTAAGTTTGGATGTCTATCTCCACTAGGCGGGAGAGACATGCGTTATGCAATCGTTTATCAATGGTAGAATTTCAATACTTACGTTGTTACACAAAAACACACAATAACTACAAACTAACAATGATTTTGAGTAGCTTCAAATAAGGTTCGTTTGAATAATTAATAAAAGGTTTATAGTAAATTTATTAGCAATTAGGCCGCGAACTTTCTTATTACTCTCGATTATTAATATTTACTATAAACTTAGAAGTCCAGTTTGTTAATTAAGGTTGTCGTCATGTGAGATATGTGTTAGGAAGTTTCTAGCACCTAATTCAGTAGACTAAAATTCTAGTCTACAGAATACAGTCTATTACAGATTGTAAAAAATGTGAGTAATGGATCAGGGCTAAATTATACGGGAACATACCACTTCTCTCCCTTACACCCGAGACAAAAAGAGGATGTAAATAAATATTGCAAAACAACTAATATCATACAACACATGTAATCCAGCTTGCGCAGAAATAAAAGAAGAGCTTCTTGAGGGCCAAGTACCATCCGACCGTTATGATTTAACAGCCAGGGTTTTTAAACAAAAGTTGATAAAGCTCATGGACATGATTACTAAGTGTTACATCTATGGAGCGACTCGATACTGGATATATTCGATCGAGTGGCAGAAAAGAGGACTTCCACATGCACACATATTAGTATGGCTCAAGAATAAGATACGCCTCACTGAAATAGACAGCTTTAATTTCGGCGGAGCTATTAAACCCAGACGAAGACCCTATTTTCTTTGATATTATCTCCAAAAATATGATTCACAGCCCCTGTAGAGCATTAAACCCTAAATCGCCATGTATGAAGGACAGAAAATACCCTAATATGTATGTAGGCCTACTAAAAAAATACCCTCGCGAGAAGCGACAAGAAACGCAGACGGGAGACAACGGCTACCCGCTTTACAGAAGGCGACAACCAGAACATGGAGGTTATATTGCTACTATTCAAATGAGGGTGGATAATCAATATCAGGGTATCCAAGTAGACAACAGGTGGACCTCACACTTCACTACTTTCAAAAATGTTCCAAGCGGATACTAACGTTGAATACTGCAACTCAGTGAAGTCCATTAAATATATATGTAAATACGTAAATAAGGGTAGTGACATGGCAGTTTTTCAACTTGAAAATTAAAATAGACAATTTGATGAACTTATGCAATATCAAGTGGGAAGGTACATCAGTAAGAACGAAGCGGTTTGGCGTATACTAAATTTTCCGATTCACGAACGACATCCAACTGTTGTTCATCTGGCCGTGCATTTAGATAACGGCCAAAGATTTTATTTCACAGAAGAAAACGGCCCGGAAAGAGCTGATCGACCACCCAACACAACATTGACAGCCTTCTTTCTTCTGTGCCAACAAGATCACAAGAACTTTGTTGTACCCAGAAGTTCCAAAGTATTACACGTGGAATAAATCAAGCAACATGTTTTATAAGAGGAAACAAGGTGAACGGGTGGACGTGCAAGTGATGCTTTATGACGTGTGTATAATGTTCATCCAAGCAATGCCGAATACTTCTTACTCAGATTACTTCTTCACACTGTCCGTGGGCAGATCTGAAAACTGTTGATGGGGGGGGGGGATGTGAGACATTCGGAGAGGCATGCTGAAGGCGTGGCTTACTTGAAGATGATCAACACTGGGACCTAACATTGTTCGAAGCGTCTCTCACATGTTTTCCAACTCACCTATGAAATCTTTTCGCTGTAATAATAACAATTTGCGCGCCGTCGAATCCATGTAGTTTTGGGGACAAATACAAGGAAAATCTCAGCGAAGATCTTCTCAGGAAGCGACAAAGAGCTAACCCCGATGTGGATTTAAATTTTAATTCCGATGTATTTAATGACGCTCTCATTTTGCTTGAGGATAAATGAGTATCGATCAACGGCAAAACTCTTTGTTAATTAGGTTTACCGGCCCCAGTCAGAATAGGTTTTCTTGTACTTGACAGGGATGTTCTGCGAGAAAAAAGCTACGACACTGGCCAATTAAAAAATTTCGTCGTTACCAATAAGCCTCTCCTACTCAATAACAAACCTTATTTCAAGTCAAATTGGGGGTCTATTTTTCTCGATGCTTCGTGTGGGACAGGAAAAACATTTTTAATTAATTTATTACTAGCAGAAATTCGAGCGCAAAATGAAAGTGGTCTTGCCGTTGCATCGTCAGTTATAGCCTCTACACTTCTGAGAGGAGGGCGAACAGCTCATTCCGCCTTAGGTTTGCCCTTAAATTTTACACTATCAGAAAGTCCTATTTGTGACATTAGCAAAGGCTCGGGAAAAGCTAAAGTCTCACAGATGGGCAAAGTCAGTGTTTGGGACAAGTGTACTATGGCACACAAGCGAGCTGTTGAAGCCCTTGATCGTACAATGAAAGATTTACGAGGCAACACTGAAATAATGGGAGGAGCTGTTGTGGTTTTGGCTGGAGATTTTCGCCAGGCGTTACCAGTTGTTCAACGAGGAACACCTGCCGACGAACTTAATGCTTGCCTCAAAGCATTATATCTGTGGAGACATATTCAAAAGCGAACACTGGCGACCAATTATGCGAGTTCATTTAATGGGAGATATTACTGCCGAAAAGTTTGCAAACCAACTACTGTGCCTTGAAGATGGTAAATTTCCATCCGACCCAGTAACTGGCTTAATTTCTTTTCCGGGAGATTTTTGCAATATTGTGTCATCTGTTCAATATATTGTTGACAAAGTTTTCCCGGACATTGCAGCCTATTTTAAAATCCATCAATGGCTTTGTGAATGTGCCATTTAGCCTCCAAGAATGACAGCGTGAATAACATTAATAACCGTATACAGGGCCGACTTCCCGGCTCCGTGATCACTTACAAGTAGTCACAAACAACGAGCAAGCTGTGTTCCACAGAATTCTTCAATTATTTGGAGCCTCCGCACATCCTGACTTTAAAAGTTGGAACGCCGATAATATTATTACGTAACATGGATCCACCAAAAATGTGCAATGGTACGAGGCTATGCGTTAAGACCCTCATGCCGAACGTAATAGAAGGATACGCCAAAGGAGAAGATGTCTTTATTACACGTATTCCAAGCGATATGCCTTTTGATTTTAAGCGGCTGCAATTCCCCATTAGGCTTGCTTCGCGATGACAATAAACAAAGCACAAGGGCAGTCCCTTAGGGTAGCCGGAATCAATTTAGAAAATGCATGCTTCTCACATGGCCAGCTATATGTGGCCTGTCCAAGGGTAGGCACGCCTAATCGTTTGTACATATATGCACCAGAAGGAAAACCTAAAAATATTGTAGGTATATCCTAAAGCGTTAGAATGATAGTGTACTATCATTTGTAGAACACTATTTGTATGCCCATAAATATATTATGAATTCTAAAGTATTTTGAAAGTAATAAATGTAACGTAAATGTAACATAATGTAATAATGTAATTTGAAAATATTTTGAAAAATAATTGTAACTTACAAAAATATATGCGTTTTCTTTCATACACCTCTCTTCCCCCTTTCTTTCATACGCGTTTACATTCCTCTCACCTCTCAGAAAATCTCAATCCCTGACGATCCATAACAATAAATGAGCAAGTAGTAACGCGGTTAAAAACCTTTAAATAGAAACAAAACTGCGGGAAAAACACAAAAATAAAGATAATTTGACGAATATTGATTTTCAAAAATTGTCTTTAAAAAAATGCCAATTAAAAGAAAACAATAAAGCGGGCAAAGCCGCGGATGTAACAGCTAGTATATATTGTAAAATAAGACCTTTTCTCCGACCTATATTAACAGAATACCGTATGATCTCGAATATGACGCGCAACTTTATTGAAAAAAAATCGTATCAAAACTAGGATACTCGACTCAACACTTTTCAGTGTCTTGTTACCTCTTCTGTACAATCCAATTTGAGTCTTCCGCCTTACGTACATCAGACGCTAAGTTAGCGACAGTGTAGTTCATGTCGTTGCCACGTCAATGTTAACGGAGCTGCAGATTGTTTTTCACTGTTTGCTTCCTTGTCACATGCGTCTGCCGCCGATTCACTGAAGTGACGTGTGAAAGTTTTTAAGAAATACATTTTACTCAGTTTGCTAATGAAAATATAAATGTAACAGCGAAATTATGAATGGTCAGTAAATGGGGTTGCGATGACTTAAGGTTAGCGAAATGTCAGGCAGAGAGTTTTGTGGACAGAAAGTATCCTCAAATAAGAATGTAACTCCAAATAGAAGAGAATCCGATGGAATATATAAGTGAAAAGAGGCAATTTGGTTATGCTGTGCCTAGAGAAATGTGGCAAGTAAAGTCTTTAGCGCTGGAGTTGGAAACTTCAAAGCTTGCCCCATGGATCGATAGTGATACGATGCAAAATAGGCATGAGAAGAAAAACTATTTCCCGGCGTTTACAGGTTACGTACGAGGAACAAATAATTTCCACAGATATGTAGACATGTAATTATATATATAAAGCAACTCTGAAGAAAATGTTCACCCATTGGATGGCTGAGGAATACAAGCGTATACTCTCATGGAAAATCAAGCGGCCGGACATTGGACATTGCGATTATTTACAGTCAACGTAAAGTTACAAATAACCAGACAGGCGGAAGAAATTGAGAAACATGGTCAATTCCGCAAATTCGGTCTGAGTGAAAGGTGTATCAGAGGTGTATCAGACTCGGAAGTGGAAAACGGACGATTGGAAACGCATTCCATTTGTAATGGTAATAAAGTTTTGAAAGTGTGGGATCTCCTAAAATCGTAGTGGGACGGAAGACGATACTACATGGGCGAGCGACGACGATCATAAGATGATGAAACCTAAGGTAACATTTATTAAAGGTAAGTAGTATCCTACTTTTTTCAGTTTGAAGTTTATATAATGAAACTCTAACACACACTGTCGTAATAAAATGTGACGTGAGGTTCTCTAAATAAAATCGTAATATAATAAAAATGAGGAAGCAGAATGAGCATTAATTATGAGTATTGGTTTATTTTCGTGTCCTAACTGTAGTTGTAGGGTGACTAAAAAAAAACCATAGCACCACATACCGTCACTGTATGAATGTACCATATAACATGTAATTAAGTTTGTGTTTACTAAGTGTCAAAATAAATATTGTTTAAAAAAAGTTAAAGAAAAGATTACTTGTTAATTTGTTAAATTAAAAAACCGGGACACGCAGCTTATTCGGAGGCGCGGGGTATTCGAGAAAATGCAGCAAATGAAAAGTTTAATTTATTCAGGCACTGGAACACTTGTTCATGCATTAGTAGGATTTATGCTGCGTTCAACTTGGAATAAATTACGCTGCTCGTCATTAAGGTAGTCTTTGAAACGAAATCGCCTACGGGTGAAAGCTTAAGTAGCTTCACCTCACACGTTGGGTCAGTCCGATGCAACCGCAAAGCAAGACCCAGCCTTACTTGCACACTAAAGGGGACCGCAACACAACTTCCTTGTGCTGCAGACATATGACCGAGCAGTACCGTAACCAACTGGCGTCCATCGGGCTCCGACCCGGCCAATGCGCACACTCGGAGGTGCTAAAATACCTCGTGGACTCTTGTCCACTTGTCGTAAGTCCCTCCCTTTTATCCCGTCTCTCGTGGAGAAGAGAGAATCAGTCTCTAAACTCCTTCGAACTGAAGCGGCTGTTCGGGTCTCGTTACTTTGCCCGTTAGACATACAAAATGTCTGTGCCACAACTTGCCCGTCCAAATGCGGTGAAGCTGTAACCGCTTTTGAGGGCACGCATGTAAACCATGACTGTAACAAATAGTCTATTACGTGAGGCGTGACAAAGGGCCTATCTGCCGATTTTGAGTCAGTGTCCATGTAATTTTTTGATTCCTTTTGTTATCGCTTCCTAAAAGGTTCTAGAACAAAGTTAAGGAACAATTTTGGCCCGCTCTCACCCCTAAAGGGTTGAAAATATGAAATATTACAACCCTTGCACAATAACAGACAACTTCGACGCTCAGCTGTTGCTTCAAAAAACACGTGCCGGCTGTAAGCAGTGAGCATCAGGTAGCGCATCAGGCCTCTCTGGTCTCCGCTAGAGGGTCCCTGTTTTTAGCGGTCATAATTCAAAATTCAACAAAAAAATATATATTTCATCCATGATTATAAAATTTAATTAAAGAAAAGTCGAACCATAAACATTATATTATTTTATTAAATTAAATATTCGATTGATATATAAAGAACCAGCAATACAGACACTGACAGATTGCAACAGATATTATTTTGTTTACAATAGACGTTAAAAAATAATAATGATACTTAATTTTATTGTCAATTTGAAAAAAATTTAGTTTATTATAAATTAATAGGCTCTCAGGACCGCACCCGACCATATAACGTACGATAACAAAATCTAACTGTTGGAGCGCGTTTACATTTTTAGTCATAACTCGGTCAATATTTAAGAAAAAAAATTTAAACAAAATGCATTTTGTAGTACATTTAAGACATTTATTATTTTTTTATACACTATAGTCAAAAAGCCTACTGTACACTAGATATTTTGCCTAGAAATCAAAAATGTTTTACACAATGTCGGCAAATACACCTTTAAACTGCTGTACAGTAAAGTTTACTAGACATGAATCAACCGTTTTCGTGCTAACTGCGTAGGTTATGTAATGCGCATGCGTCAACAGAGAAACATAGGAGAAACATAGCTTAGTTTTCTCTGAGACGCTGTGGAGGTTATTGTGTGAGTACTTTTCAAAAAACATCAGTATTCATCAAATATGAAGCGTTTAGTTTCATTTCATTTTAATAAGAACAGCGTAATAGTAATAGATAAAGCCTCTTACCACAATGTACAAATAACTCCACCTCCAACATCATTAACAAAAAAAGGCAGACATGATTAACTGGTTAAAAACCATAACATTCCTTGTAGTCCATCTATGTTAAAGCCTGAGGTGTATGCACTAATTAAACAAAACAAACCAACTTACAAAACTTTTAAAATAGATGCTATTTTGGCAAACCAAGGACATTCTGTTTTATAACTTCTACACTAGCAGCCGGATTTTAATCCTATGGAACTGACTTGGGCAACCGTGAAGAAGCGTGTTGAAAGAAAAACCGTGCATTTTTCTGTGGACAGTGTCAAAGGAATTTTATTGTATTTCTCCTGCAGGCTAGAGATCAAGACGTGACGTAATGAAAATTTAAAATGACTACGTGAGATCGAACCAAATAAGGGATACTGTAACAGATCGTTTAGAAAATAATGTAAGACGAGATAGCAGCAGTGAAGGCAACTTGAG
The DNA here is from genome assembly GCA_034769895.1 of Magicicada septendecula. Classification (NCBI taxonomy): domain Eukaryota; kingdom Metazoa; phylum Arthropoda; class Insecta; order Hemiptera; family Cicadidae; genus Magicicada; species Magicicada septendecula. Next base: position 893,511,904 of record CM068367.1, read on the forward strand.
TGATAGTGATAATAGGCTAATGGTGATAACAGTGACGGAAATATTAGTAGGGTGAAGAACTGACCTAAATAATTATTGTAATTTCATGTAAGTAAATGTGCTCTACGGTACTTAAATAGTTTCAGTCTAATTGTTGCATTAATATTGTCTCTCCGGTTCTTTACGGATAGTTTACATCTGCTTGTTTTTTAAACACACACACACACACACACACACACACACACACACACACACACACACACACACACACACACACACACACACACACACACACACACACACACACACACACACACACACACACACACACACACACACACACACACACACACACACACACACACACACACACACACACACACACACACACACACACACACACACACACACACACACACACACACACACGCACGCACGCACGCACGCACGCACGCACGCACGCACGCACGCACGCACGCACGCACGCACGCACACACACACACACACACGCACGCACGCACGCACGCACGCACGCACGCACGCACGCACGCACGCACGCACACACACAATCATTTCACGTACGAGGCTGTTATTAATGTTACTTATTCAAACAAATTAAGATGCCAGAGCAATGTGGATCATATATTATTACGTTTTTCGTGAATCGTAACAGTAACACAAAGTGTACACATTCCAAAATATATAACGATTGTTGATGTCTAGCCTCGACTTTCGAGAGACATTGCAACAGACACAGCACGCCAAGTCACTGTTTACAAAATAATGGAAATCTTTATTAGGCGTACATTGTCTCTTTCTGTTGTGTCTGACGCTTGTTTCGTCTTACAAAATGTCCACGTTTACTGTCGTAATCGAAATCAAAACTTACTGTTGCGGTTTGGAAGCTCTTGATGATCTCGAGTTGTTCCAAAGACGCTATGCAGGAAGGGCTGGATTGTTTGTACGAAAAGAAGTGGACTGTAATACTGATATTAGAAATGCGTTTATTGAAATATTAAGATGTATTGATCATGATCGACACGTGCGGATGTATTAGAGGCCATAACGCCCATAATTTAGTCTTGAAAGAAATCGTAGTCCATTGAAGATGGACACCGGTAGTTTGATTAAATTAATTAGTATGATACATATTTAAGAATTGTCCAGAAGTCGCGGCTGGAAGTGAAATTGTTTAACGAGAGTTCCGCTCGGAGCCTGGTTAGAAACCTAAACTAAAACTTGTCTCCCGTCGGCCAACTGACCGCCGGCAGCGTTTGATAAGCACGTGACGTCAGCCGCCCGTGTCGCATTGCAGTAGGCACTGCGTACAGCTGATAAACAAAGTACAAAGTTTGAACACTTACCTACAACCAAATTTTGTAGGTAACCAAATTTTAGGTAAAAACCTTAAAAACAATTAAAAGAATAACAAAAGAATTTTAAAATTATAAGAATAATTGGTTAGTAAAAAGTTAGGTAAGTTAGTAAAAAGTAAGTTACATATATGTGTGCGTGTTTGCGTGTGTGTGTGTGTGTGTGTGTATGTGTGTGTTTTGGTAGGGCTGTAAAATTTAGTTTGGTAAAGTATTTAGTAATATAATTACAAATGTAGCTAATGAAATGTAAAAAACAATAAATACATAAAAACGTTAAAAATTAAAAATAAACAATTGAAATCACTATAAGAATCATAGACAATAGAAAACTAAATAAATAAAGTTATAAATATAATAAAACGAAAATAATTGTGAATCGACAAAGCAGTGTAACTGCTTTATTTCAGCTGTCATTTATAAGCGATATCAGTTTTCAAATTTTACTACTTTTACAGAGAAAAACGTAAATTTAACTATTATACTATTATCTTTCATCTTTAATTATTAAAGAAGCGTAACTTCGACACATTAGGTATAAAAAGTCAACCCGTGTCAAAATAGATTACTCTTGTCACATTCGCATCTTATTAACAGTTCAGAGAGTAGACCAATATTTTCAACTGCGTTAGTAGACATTTTCCTCTCTCGTGCCTTTCACTGCTGCCGTCTTCTCCCCACTACAACCTGCGCGCTGATTCATGTCTGTTTAATACTACTGTAACTCATCAAATTTTAGTCATAAAGGAATGAAACAAAATTAACAATTTTTAATGTTTTATAAACTTTATTTTTAGACCATATCAATTTCTCGATAAAACGTATTGTTACTGAGATATTTAATAAAAAATGTGAATTTTGGCGAAAATCGAAAAACTTGAATTTTCTTAAAACGTTACGCGGTACTGTACAACAATACATGTATGCTTCAAAAAATTTGAGGACATTACTAATATAATAGACAACCGTAAAGTACAGTATCTGGGCTTAATATACATATTTGATAAAATGGCGGACGTTCATTTTTAAATTTCTTGGAAAAAATTTGCAGAAATTATGATATTTTCCTACAGACCGTCGTTATTGTTCAAGCTAGACAAGTGATTAACCCACCATTGTTTAGAAAATTAACAGAGCTTTCATTTGATACTAATTTAATTACGATCCAAATATTTTTCGCCGAATTATATAAGCTTTAATCATGTAATTTGATCAAAAAACGGTGAATCGGCATTTTGTTTTGGCTGTATCTCAAGAATCATTTGACATAATGAAACCAAAAAAAGTGGAAAATGTTCATCTGTTAATAAGCCTTTAATTTTAGCTCATACAAATTCTTTAAACAATGGCGTTGTTTTTGAGTTATTTGCAGATTAATGTTAAACACGCGTTTTTTGGGCAAAACTTTGAACCCTTGTAACTGGCAAACAACGCATTTTTTCGAAAAAGTGTATACACCTTTTTGCTTAGAATTTGATTCTCTATCGGTTACTGGGGTTAATTAAATTTTGTTTTTTAACCCCCGAAAAAGGGGTGAAAACAACCCTTAAATTTAAAATCGGGCCAAAAAATGTCCTTAACTTTATTCTATAACCTTTTATGAAGATATTGCAAAAAAATGAGAAGGATCCATGAACACTGACTCAAAATCGGCAGAAAATTCCTCACGTAATAGACAAAAAGTGAACCGCGAAATTGTTTGTAATAGGGCGAGCAGCTGGACGAAACTACCAAACGTTCAGCCTTGACAGCCGAGTGCCAGATGTAAGGACTGACCATGGGACTGACAAACGACTACTCGACGACAAAGACGCCAGCCGTCATCATATACACCCTATGGCAGAGAAGAAACCAGTGTTTGCTCTATCCCTTAAACTTGTTCTGTAAGTCCGTCTCATCACCACCGTCGGCCCGAGAATCATAACTGTCCACCCACTGCCGTGTGATTGGCCCATTTCTCACAGGACGAGATATTACTTTTTATTAAGATATTAAAATACTAATATATTTTAATCATCCTCACAAATTTTGTTTCATGTACTGTACTGTGTGTGTGTGTGTGTGTGTGTGTGTGTGTGTGTGTGTGTGTGTTTTACCTATTTAGCGCTGGGATACTCAGTACATTGCACAATAGGTCTAAGTCTGTTCTATTCAGTTACATCATTTAGAACTCTTGCGTCTCGTTACGACTTCGTGCGTCTGCATTAAAGTATGAAATCGAAAATATGATTTTTCGTTGAACTGCATTTGTATTTTTAAAATAAATTTTCATGTTTTATACTATGTATAAATTTTCATGTTTTATATACTATGTAGATAATCTAGCAGGCAACGTGTAACGAATTTTACAAAACGTGTAAAGATTTTGCATGAAAATTTTATTTCGTATTACAAACGTATGTTCGAAATAGAAACCTGGGCTTCAAGGACGAGACATTATATTTCTTTAGTCACTAATGTCAGAGACGTGAACAATTATAAATCTGTCGACGACCATAACTTCTTTTGTACGTCTATGTTACAGAAAGAATGCGAGCCCAGCACCATTATGACAATAATTGAAAAAGGGTGAAACATTAAGTAATATCACTTTTGTTTTGTTCGTATAAGGCCTCATACAGTCAAGATGAACAGAGAAGGTGTTTCTGTAAGGCATTAACCACTTCTGTTTAAGTACAAAATCCAATTTCCTGCAGCAGCTTTTCTCCTCGTCGCCTCTATCATTTTTCCGCTCACCTCTATCAATTTTAATTATCTTGCAAGCTGCTTGTCTGAAGTGATGTTCTTTTTACGCCTTCATACTTCTCACAAGATATAACCTACTTTTTACTTTGCCCAACCAAAACAGTTAACTAGGTACGTTAAATTTAAAAAATAATTAGTAGCCGAGTAATAAAAAGTAGCCTACATGGTTTGTAATCCCTTAAATTACTACTTTATTAGAATGCTGTATGTTACAAAATAGAAACACAGTTACGTGACTCGACTTTATGTAAAGTTATTAATTTTTATTATACACATGTCATCACAACCTGCTCGCTATTTTAATAAAAGTAAGCATACAAACGGAAGCGCAGACTTTACGACTTCATGAACAAAAAAATCACGTGTGTTTATCTGCGTTAGTATAACAGTGTAACAGTTCTCATGTCTGTTGTAAAATAAATGTCACAAACGCTATCGAGTCTTTCACAGTAGCAGTACTATAAAAAATCTATTAATTTGCTTATTGAAAATTATTCAGTCATGAAATTTATTAATCATGTTAATAATAGCATCCCAGAGATACTTTGGACATGCTTGGAGTCTTTTCTTGTCACTTTCTCCAATTGTTCAAGATTTATTCCCGTATAGGGCAACACTCCACACGTATGTCTTTACTAGATTCTTCCTTATTTTTAGGCTGATAGTGTTTGAAGTGAAGAGGTTTTTTGTTTGTTGAAAGCAATTTTAACCTGGTTAATTCTGCTTATAATTTCCTTACTGATACGTCCATCACTTGTGATTTTACTTCCTAGATAGTTATATTCTTTAACTGCCTGGAGAACATTATTTCCAAGAGTTATTATGACTGGATCTTCTTCCTTCCGCCTACAGACTAGGACTTTGGTCTTTTGTTCATTTATTTTCATATTGAATTCATTCTTCATTACTTGATCCATTGTGTCAAGAATCTTTTGTAGATCTTCGTTGCTCTCGGCAGTCACTGCTATGTCATCTGCGAACGTTAGCATGTCCACTTTTTCCCCGTGTATGTTTACTCCGAGATGGGTGTCTTCCCTTACTCTATCGATCGCTTCTTGGATGTACAAGTTAAATAAACATGGAGACAGAGAACATCTCTGTCTTACTCCTTTCTCAATGTTCGCTTCCTCTTGATGGTTTCCACATCGAACTATGCCTGTCTCGTGCTTGTAAAGATTCTGGATCAAAATTCGTTCTTTGTAGGGCACTCCTGTTTTGTGTAGAATACTGAACAGCCTGTTCACTTAACGTTATCGAAGATCGAAGACGAAGATCTAAGTCAACAAAAGCTATAAATGTCGCTTTGTGTTTCCTCAGTCGTTTTCCTATTATCTGTTTTAATGCCAAAATTGCCTCCCTTGTTCCCATATTCTTCCTAAAACCAAACTGATCTTCTCTTAACGGCTCTCTATGTTACTTTCTATTCTTCGAAGGATGATTCGGGTAATTATTTTCGATGTATGAGACACCAGGCTTAACGTTCTGTAGTCCTTGCATGATCGAGTATTCAATCTTTTAGGTATTGGCACTTTGATACACTTAGAAAAGTCTTCTGGCAATTCTCCTGTCTCATATTTTACAGACCAATTCATACAGTTCTGTTTTTAGTTTCTCTCCTCCCGTCTTAAGCAACTGTGCTTTATCGTCAATACAAGGTGCCTTATTTCCTTGAAGCTCATCTAATGCTTTCTCAAACTCTTCCATCATGATAGGTTCCCCACGCTCTTCATGTCTTATTTCATCCTCTTCTTCTATTCCATATCCTTGATGGCCATTCTCTGAATATAGGCATTGTAAGTAATCTTTCCAACGTTTGGCTACTTTGCCCTGATCATATATCATCTCTGTCTTCAGTGCTCTTGGTCTTGGTTTTTCTTCCTCTAAAGAATGTTTTTATCATCCCATATGCCTTGTCTATTTGTCCTGTTTTCATGTACTTATCTGTGTCTGCACAATTTTTTTCCAGATATTTTTCTTTATCAAGTTTCGCTTTTCTGTTGATCTTATTCCTTAGGCTTTTATATTTCTTTCCGTTCTTCATCAGACGAGCTCTTATACTGTCGCCTTTCTTCTATCATTTCAACTACCTCCTTGCTTATCCACTCCTTCCTATTTTCTATCTTCGCCTTTCCCAGAACCGTCTCTGTTGTTTTCAGGATACTCTCCTTTATTCCACTCCACTTTATTTCTACATTCATGACTTCTTCAGTTCTAATATTCTCTATAGCCCTCTCCGTTTCTATTGTATATTGGTTTTGTACCATCTCGTCTTTCAATTTTGATAACTGCCAGTGTTTGATTTCTCGTTTCTTTAACTTCTTCAACTTAAGGTCATAGTGCATCATGACTAGATTGTGGTCACTGTCAACATCTGCCCCAGGGTAGCTTTTCTATCCTTCATCTGGTTTCTGAATCTCTGTCTTACGAGATTTGTCGTAATCTATTTGTGCTCTGCGAATGTCACCAGGAGCTTTCCATGTGTAGCGTCCTCTAGCATTATGTTGAAACAGTGTATTTGTAATCATGGGCGTAACTTGGGGCCTAACTTTGGGGGCAGGGTAAAGCTTCATAAATTCAAGTGTGTAGTGAGACCATCTATATAATAAAATAAATAAAATATAGTATATACAAAATTATAACGTTTAATAATAATTATTAGTTAGTAAACGATGGACAAATTCATTTTTTAATGATCAACAAACCTTTCTTCATAAGTTGTACTTCCAGTTATGTTTACCTACAACAAATATACTGTAGCCCTATAAACATAAACAATTTCAGTTCTTCCAATTATTATAACCAGTTTTCGTAAACGCATCCACTCCCTTAGGCACACTGTCACAAAATGCTCCTCAGTAGTAGCAGTAAGCCGAATCAGTCACAACACAAAGAAATTTTCAAATTGCCAGTCAGGCAATTTTCAAAGAAATTAAGCAGTGTTACTCCTTTGCGTTTCTTATCTCCCATTTCTCAGAACTTAGGAACATAAAAAACCAAAACAATCACAACAATAACGAATTTAAAAAAGAGACGAGCGATGTGTACTTTAACGGACTACGTACACGACCGAGTAACCGACCGCACTTATATCAGTAATCATTAACAAATGACATATCCAAACGACCGTTTTTTAAGATTCGTGAACAAAGCCATCGACGTCTTGCGCAGTAAGCCAGCTTTGTTCATACTGCCGAGTCTGTTAACCCTACCATAACGCTCTCTTTTACACTGGCCTGTAGTGTTTGCGAAATTCTGCTGAACTGAAAACAGCGATAATCTCGAATCAAACAGTAAAGAATCCGAGCACAGAGATGATGACTCAGAAGAATATGTGTGACAAAGAGAGGAAAGTAAAGGGAGCAAAGTCTTTGAAGTACAGCTGCGCTTATTATTTCATTACGGTGTTCCAAAACAAATCTTTGTGTAAAAGGCACGCATTGTATTCCAGTTAATTAGGTCTCTAGCGTTTGTTTTTTCGAACAGGAATATTATTTTGACATATATCATTCAAATCTGTCAAACATTCCCCTTACAAGTTTCTTCGAAAGAAATAAGAATAATAAATTTATGGCAACTAGTCGTCTGATAACAGTACAGACATTGATAAATAGTGCTTACTGTGCTCGCAAGCATAGAAGTTGTCTCAGGTTTGACTATTGTTAGTTTTTATTTATAACAACTGTAAACAAAATTTTATAATGCTCGGAGCATTGGGAGGGCAAGTGCCCCCCTTGCCACTCCCAAGTTACGCCTACGTTTGTAATAAATAATTTATTCCTGGCAAGAAATTCTATTAGCCTATCACCTCTGGCATTCCTACCCCCAAGTCCATATCTTCCAACAATACCGTCTTCATTCCCTTCCCCCACAGTTGCATTCATAATAAGGTAGAAACATCAATATTGCGTATTTAAATACACTAAAAACTCGTTTATCCGAATCGCGTTTATCCGAAAATCCGGTTTATTCGAAACAATTTTTAGTATATTTTAAAAATACACAATAGCATTTTCCTGTCGCTATAATCTATATTTAATAGAGTAGAGAAGCGAGTCTACGTGATATAAAGTAGAAAGTCAATACTCAGAACTAATTTGGATAAGGGGTACTCCGAATTATCGATTTGTTCGGATTTTCGAACATACAGTATTATGTTCATATATTGTAAACATAAAGTACTATATACTGTTATGTATTGTAACAGTACATTTCTGCTTCCTTTTAGAAGCCGAAGGTGACACAATAACAACAGTTCACATAGAACAATCCTATGTTAATAAACAACTGAAATGCGACTACTGTATAAACTGTACGGGGAATACAAAAACAGCGGTCTGACAACTGCAAAGAACAGAAACATTTTCGCACTCGCACCGTTACTGACTGACTCAGCACTGGTATGTACTTGACTACACCGACAAAAGGCAGTCTTCTCTATGGTTCTTTCATCGCATAAACACGGGACAGAAACATGACTGTTTTGCAGACACAATGTTTGAAGAGCTATTGTGTATTTGGAGCGACAAGACGAAACTTCCCCTGCAGAACTTCTAACAATGAAACGACTTCGAGATCGGGCGGCCAGCACACGAGTTTCAAAGCTTAGGCAAAAAGCTATGATTGATTATTGTACGAGCAAGCAATAGGACTGTTCCAGTACTATAGAAACTATAATTTACAGTGCGGTGCCGTTTCATAGTTTATTGTGTCATATTCACTGTAAGTAACTTTTAAATTATTATTATTAAATAAAGTTACTGTACTTACATATGTATTATTAATTAAACAGAAGTTTCGGTTTATCCGAAAATTCGTTTATCCGAAACGGGCGCGGTCCCATCAAATTCGGATAAACGAGTTTTTAGTGTACCAGTATATGTTTTGAATATAAATCACTGAATCTTAAGAGGCCATAAGAAAATCTATGCAAATCGTTATTAGTATGGAAAAACGTAAACCGTTTATACTGAACACGGTAGTTGTTTAGTTTCAGTCTGCACCTAACTTAAAATAATTAGTTTAGACATAAACGACTCTTACTTAAATTAGAATTTAGGGTTTAACAGGGAATGTTTACTTCTCTACTGATTGAATCTAAATGAAAGTTAATATTACAGACATTTTTTAAAGTTGTGTAGAGTGACTTTGTCTGTGTTTACGTTATTAAAATATTGTCAATAATGTTTATACTTTAATTAAACACCCTTACGATTTTATACCCTCATTGTCCTGCTACAAGTCCAGCTTTTAATCTTGGTTCTTTTAACAATTTGCATCTTATCCATAAATAATAATCCATATTATAAAAATAAGCAGTGGCGCAATTTTGTTGCGTCACGATGCTTACAAACCCTTTATATAAATCAGCAGAGTGGCGCAATTTTGTAACGTATTGCCGCGTTACAAATCCAGGGAACCCGTCTTAACTGACCTCTGCCAATTACATGGGCTGCCTACGTTGTAACGAACTGTATTCAAATCAAATTAACTGAACAAATTACTTACTAACTGTGTAAGGAAACAAGGGAAGGTATTGTACTGATTTACGCACTCATTTTTTGTGTGTGACAAGACGACTTCTCTTTATTTAACAACTGTTACTGACAGATCCCATGACATCACTAATTAAACTAAAGTATTTAAATTCTTTATAAAACTTTGGGATCAAATTGACTCTATTTTGATATACCTCGGATCCGGGATAACTTTCTGCATTTGATAGTAAAGACTTTTAATTATTTTCAATACATTATCTTAGCTTGCAAGACTTCTTTAACCATTTGAAGAATGGTACTATTACTTGGAATAATAATAAGATACATTAATATATAAAGCGTTACAACGTATGATGTTTGATTTTTTTACAGTAAACTCTTAGATTTACTCTTTTAATTTTTACATAAAATTAATTGTCTTTGAAAAGTCTCTTTTGGAAGTGTGTAGTGTAACAAATATTATTAACTCTCGATAGACAGGCTATCGAGTCACCTTTAGAATGGGATGTAGAAACCTCGTCCTGGGGTGTCCGTCTTGGGAAACCTTGTACGCGCCGTCATCATCTGGACCGGGTCTTCGTCAATAATGTGTCGAAAGTTCGCAGAGGAGATTGAAGCTTCTTCGGTGTAAGTATATGCAGATTCTCGGATGTCCTAAACAGCATCTTCTGCCGGGTATACGTGTCTTTAAGCAGTTCCTGCAGATCACATCTTCAGGAATGATGTTGAAATTTGAGTTACTTCTTGAAGGGAGTCGTCATCTTGCTTAACACTATTACTTTTTGTTGTTACATATTATTTCTTCTTGTTACCACATATTTATAGTTAATGGTACATGTCACACGCTTTTAGCAGTGGTAGTTACTAAACTACTTTTAAATTAAACAAACAAACTAACAACATTTTATCAGAGCTTTCGCTCGTACGTCTGCACTCTGTGAGGTCAACATAGCGAGAGAGAGTTTTTCTGCCCGCTTCGACTGGTTCTTAACAAAAGAGAGGGGCAACTACTCCGCGAGAATATAGTCCCTATCTATATTTAAGTTAACACTTTTAATTACAAAAACTATGCCTTAATAAACATATACAATGTTAGTGAATTATTTTAACGACTATCTGTGTCTTCAGATTTTTTAATTATTAACATTATGATTTTTATCTTATCCTAAATTACAGACGACTCGGAAGACATGTCGAGTCCGGAATTAACAGGTCATCGCATGATAACAAGCAAAGGGTTAGATATGACAATAATAACTATTTACAATTTGCCTTTTTATTAATGTTTCTTTGGACTTCTTAATTACTTCTTCTTCTCATACTGAGTACATACAGGGGTTTTAGTTATTATAGTGAGATTTAAAATTGCTTAATCGCTCGCAAACTTAATTTTTTAATTTTTTTTATTTCACGATTACTGTTACAATTTAAATCGTCACATACTCCACCGCTTAATTTGCACGTTACGGTTTTTTTTTTTTATAACTGGGGACTTGGAGTATGAATGGTGTCAGTGTGTGAAGTTCTTTATTATTACTATTATTTATTATTAGTGCACAGTTTGTTTTCTCTAATTCTCTTTAAATTATCTTGTTCATTTAAATGATCGCCTTCGTGAAATTCCCTTTTTCTCACTTCTTACAGTACTAACTTATATTTTAATCTTAATACTAATTTCCAAACCTTAGATTGGAAAGATCCCTACTTATCCGTAACTCACAACATCGTGGCCCGACTGACATCAGCTTACTCTAACTACTCAAGTTAGCTTTCAGCATTCATTAATGATCTTTGGCACCTTTCTACCCTATCATTACCCTTTTCAGTCGGCGCCGTTGTGACCTGTAACGTTACATGTATATAATTCTCTCTTAATTATATACCATAAACTTATTTCTAATGTAATCTAAGGAGGATCCCATACTCCACTTTAGATCATGGTTACTTGAGAGAAGCGGAATCTCACGAAGATAATTCTCTTTTATCTCTTTAACAATAACTAAACAAACTATGCGGGAGGGGAGACACTTTACACAATGCATTGTAATGCACACTAGGGGTGGTTTTCAAATGTTTAGGCTAGCACCGGTTTATCACAATAGGGAGGGTGCGTGGCTGCTTACTACAATTCTGAACACGCTTTATTTCCTCTAACTGGCCACCACCGGGGTGTTTACAATGTGCAACGTTACTTTTACTATTATTATTCTTTTCCCTTACTTACTGCTACACTTCACACAATTTAGTTTAAGTTAAGATTTAATCAGCTTTATTATTTAAACAATTATTATTATTTACTTTTTCTGATTTACTTTCTTTATTATTATTTACTTTTGGTTTTCTTTATTTATTTATTATTTACTTTGGAGAGATTACAGAAACTTACTTAGAATTAAATTCCTATTTAATTACCATATTTACTTAGCACACTTCATTTATTTTTATAAATTTATTATTATTAAGTCACTACATTATTTAATTGTCGTCACGGTGAAAAACTTGCTCTGCTATACTATACACTATTACACATATATAAGATAAATTCACAAGTAAATAATTTACACAAATTATACAAGAACAATTTCTCTTCTAAAGGAGAGACAGAAATTCCACACACATATTTTTCAAAGTTAAATACCGATCAGCTGTTTTCTGGAATGTAGGTCACCCTCTTTATTTAGTTAACAAAGGTAGGCTGAGTGTGTTAGTGAGAATGGGGGGTTTACTCTTACGTATTGTTCTCTACACAATGCCACCGATTACTTTCTGAACAGGTCCGAACTAGCGGAGAGGGGCTAGCTGGCACGCATAGGGTGGATCTTATTCAACAATACAGACTACTATTACGCTTTATAACACTTTGACTCTATTCATTCATTTACTTTCCCCAATTAAATTAATTATTTATTTTGTCACAATTTCAAATTACGAAATTCTTTCCACGTAATTAACTGGGTCTACTTTACGCAGGAGCATTATTATTATTAACAAAGTTTTGTGACTACAGACACATGTTAGTGTATGTCTAATATATACTATACAGAAGTATTCAAGAAACAACAGGTCATGGATTGTCATAAAACCAACCTGTTACTGATTGCTCAGTTGACCAAACATTACAAGTCAAGTATGCAAGTAGGTACATGCATATATCTTCCTACAATGAGATTTTAACTTCTACTGACTATCATTTACGTATTTTGAGATACGTAAGATATGAGATATGCTTTTAAAATTAAATTTACATTAATTACATTCTCTGAGTGCATAGATCAATAACATTCAGTGAGTTATTTAATTTACTAACAAATTAAGAAAACTACAGAGTGGCGCAATTTTGTTTGGGTCACTCTGTACACAATTACTCTTACAAGATAACAACAACACAATACCTATTATAAAAATAAGCAGTGGCGCAATTTTGTTGCGTCACGATGCTTACAAACCCTTTAAATAAATCAGCAGAGTGGCGCAATTTTGTAACGTATTGCCGCGTTACAAATCCAGGGAACCCGTCTTAACTGACCTCTGCCAATTACATGGGCTGCCTACGTTGTAACGAACTGTATTCAAATCAAATTAACTGAACAAATTACTTACTAACTGTGTAAGGAAACAAGGGAAGGTATTGTACTGATTTACGCACTCATTTTTTGTGTGTGACAAGACGACTTCTCTTTATTTAACAACTGTTACTGACAGATCCCATGACATCACTAATTAAACTAAAGTATTTAAATTCTTTATAAAACTTTGGGATCAAATTGACTCTATTTTGATATACCTCGGATCCGGGATAACTTTCTGCATTTGATAGTAAAGACTTTTAATTATTTTCAATACATTATCTTAGCTTGCAAGACTTCTTTAACCATTTGAAGAATGGTACTATTACTTGGAATAATAATAAGATACATTAATATATAAAGCGTTACAACGTATGATGTTTGATTTTTTTACAGTAAACTCTTAGATTTACTCTTTTAATTTTTACATAAAATTAATTGTCTTTGAAAAGTCTCTTTTGGAAGTGTGTAGTGTAACAAATATTATTAACTCTCGATAGACAGGCTATCGAGTCACCTTTAGAATGGGATGTAGAAACCTCGTCCTGGGGTGTCCGTCTTGGGAAACCTTGTACGCGCCGTCATCATCTGGACCGGGTCTTCGTCAATAATGTGTCGAAAGTTCGCAGAGGAGATTGAAGCTTCTTCGGTGTAAGTATATGCAGATTCTCGGATGTCCTAAACAGCATCTTCTGCCGGGTATACGTGTCTTTAAGCAGTTCCTGCAGATCACATCTTCAGGAATGATGTTGAAATTTGAGTTACTTCTTGAAGGGAGTCGTCATCTTGCTTAACACTATTACTTTTTGTTGTTACATATTATTTCTTCTTGTTACCACATATTTATAGTTAATGGTACATGTCACACGCTTTTAGCAGTGGTAGTTACTAAACTACTTTTAAATTAAACAAACAAACTAACAACATTTTATCAGAGCTTTCGCTCGTACGTCTGCACTCTGTGAGGTCAACATAGCGAGAGAGAGTTTTTCTGCCCGCTTCGACTGGTTCTTAACAAAAGAGAGGGGCAACTACTCCGCGAGAATATAGTCCCTATCTATATTTAAGTTAACACTTTTAATTACAAAAACTATGCCTTAATAAACATATACAATGTTAGTGAATTATTTTAACGACTATCTGTGTCTTCAGATTTTTTAATTATTAACATTATGATTTTTATCTTATCCTAAATTACAGACGACTCGGAAGACATGTCGAGTCCGGAATTAACAGGTCATCGCATGATAACAAGCAAAGGGTTAGATATGACAATAATAACTATTTACAATTTGCCTTTTTATTAATGTTTCTTTGGACTTCTTAATTACTTCTTCTTCTCATACTGAGTACATACAGGGGTTTTAGTTATTATAGTGAGATTTAAAATTGCTTAATCGCTCGCAAACTTAATTTTTTAATTTTTTTTATTTCACGATTACTGTTACAATTTAAATCGTCACATACTCCACCGCTTAATTTGCACGTTACGGTTTTTTTTTTTTATAACTGGGGACTTGGAGTATGAATGGTGTCAGTGTGTGAAGTTCTTTATTATTACTATTATTTATTATTAGTGCACAGTTTGTTTTCTCTAATTCTCTTTAAATTATCTTGTTCATTTAAATGATCGCCTTCGTGAAATTCCCTTTTTCTCACTTCTTACAGTACTAACTTATATTTTAATCTTAATACTAATTTCCAAACCTTAGATTGGAAAGATCCCTACTTATCCGTAACTCACAACATCGTGGCCCGACTGACATCAGCTTACTCTAACTACTCAAGTTAGCTTTCAGCATTCATTAATGATCTTTGGCACCTTTCTACCCTATCATTACCCTTTTCAGTCGGCGCCGTTGTGACCTGTAACGTTACATGTATATAATTCTCTCTTAATTATATACCATAAACTTATTTCTAATGTAATCTAAGGAGGATCCCATACTCCACTTTAGATCATGGTTACTTGAGAGAAGCGGAATCTCACGAAGATAATTCTCTTTTATCTCTTTAACAATAACTAAACAAACTATGCGGGAGGGGAGACACTTTACACAATGCATTGTAATGCACACTAGGGGTGGTTTTCAAATGTTTAGGCTAGCACCGGTTTATCACAATAGGGAGGGTGCGTGGCTGCTTACTACAATTCTGAACACGCTTTATTTCCTCTAACTGGCCACCACCGGGGTGTTTACAATGTGCAACGTTACTTTTACTATTATTATTCTTTTCCCTTACTTACTGCTACACTTCACACAATTTAGTTTAAGTTAAGATTTAATCAGCTTTATTATTTAAACAATTATTATTATTTACTTTTTCTGATTTACTTTCTTTATTATTATTTACTTTTGGTTTTCTTTATTTATTTATTATTTACTTTGGAGAGATTACAGAAACTTACTTAGAATTAAATTCCTATTTAATTACCATATTTACTTAGCACACTTCATTTATTTTTATAAATTTATTATTATTAAGTCACTACATTATTTAATTGTCGTCACGGTGAAAAACTTGCTCTGCTATACTATACACTATTACACATATATAAGATAAATTCACAAGTAAATAATTTACACAAATTATACAAGAACAATTTCTCTTCTAAAGGAGAGACAGAAATTCCACACACATATTTTTCAAAGTTAAATACCGATCAGCTGTTTTCTGGAATGTAGGTCACCCTCTTTATTTAGTTAACAAAGGTAGGCTGAGTGTGTTAGTGAGAATGGGGGGTTTACTCTTACGTATTGTTCTCTACACAATGCCACCGATTACTTTCTGAACAGGTCCGAACTAGCGGAGAGGGGCTAGCTGGCACGCATAGGGTGGATCTTATTCAACAATACAGACTACTATTACGCTTTATAACACTTTGACTCTATTCATTCATTTACTTTCCCCAATTAAATTAATTATTTATTTTGTCACAATTTCAAATTACGAAATTCTTTCCACGTAATTAACTGGGTCTACTTTACGCAGGAGCATTATTATTATTAACAAAGTTTTGTGACTACAGACACATGTTAGTGTATGTCTAATATATACTATACAGAAGTATTCAAGAAACAACAGGTCATGGATTGTCATAAAACCAACCTGTTACTGATTGCTCAGTTGACCAAACATTACAAGTCAAGTATGCAAGTAGGTACATGCATATATCTTCCTACAATGAGATTTTAACTTCTACTGACTATCATTTACGTATTTTGAGATACGTAAGATATGAGATATGCTTTTAAAATTAAATTTACATTAATTACATTCTCTGAGTGCATAGATCAATAACATTCAGTGAGTTATTTAATTTACTAACAAATTAAGAAAACTACAGAGTGGCGCAATTTTGTTTGGGTCACTCTGTACACAATTACTCTTACAAGATAACAACAACACAATACCTATTATAAAAATAAGCAGTGGCGCAATTTTGTTGCGTCACGATGCTTACAAACCCTTTAAATAAATCAGCAGAGTGGCGCAATTTTGTAACGTATTGCCGCGTTACAAATCCAGGGAACCCGTCTTAACTGACCTCTGCCAATTACATGGGCTGCCTACGTTGTAACGAACTGTATTCAAATCAAATTAACTGAACAAATTACTTACTAACTGTGTAAGGAAACAAGGGAAGGTATTGTACTGATTTACGCACTCATTTTTTGTGTGTGACAAGACGACTTCTCTTTATTTAACAACTGTTACTGACAGATCCCATGACATCACTAATTAAACTAAAGTATTTAAATTCTTTATAAAACTTTGGGATCAAATTGACTCTATTTTGATATACCTCGGATCCGGGTTAACTTTCTGCATTTGATAGTAAAGACTTTTAATTATTTTCAATACATTATCTTAGCTTGCAAGACTTCTTTAACCATTTGAAGAATGGTACTATTACTTGGAATAATAATAAGATACATTAATATATAAAGCGTTACAACGTATGATGTTTGAGTTTTTTACAGTAAACTCTTAGATTTACTCTTTTAATTTTTACATAAAATTAATTGTCTTTGAAAAGTCTCTTTTGGAAGTGTGTAGTGTAACAAATATTATTAACTCTCGATAGACAGGCTATCGAGTCACCTTTAGAATGGGATGTAGAAACCTCGTCCTGGGGTGTCCGTCTTGGGAAACCTTGTACGCGCCGTCATCATCTGGATCGGGTCTTCGTCAATAATGTGTCGAAAGTTCGCAGAGGAGATTGAAGCTTCTTCGGTGTAAGTATATGCAGATTCTCGGATGTCCTAAACAGCATCTTCTGCCGGGTATACGTGTCTTTAAGCAGTTCCTGCAGATCACATCTTCAGGAATGATGTTGAAATTTGAGTTACTTCTTGAAGGGAGTCGTCATCTTGCTTAACACTATTACTTTTTGTTGTTACATATTATTTCTTCTTGTTACCACATATTTATAGTTAATGGTACATGTCACACGCTTTTAGCAGTGGTAGTTACTAAACTACTTTTAAATTAAACAAACAAACTAACAACATTTTATCAGAGCTTTCGCTCGTACGTCTGCACTCTGTGAGGTCAACATAGCGAGAGAGAGTTTTTCTGCCCGCTTCGACTGGTTCTTAACAAAAGAGAGGGGCAACTACTCCGCGAGAATATAGTCCCTATCTATATTTAAGTTAACACTTTTAATTACAAAAACTATGCCTTAATAAACATATACAATGTTAGTGAATTATTTTAACGACTATCTGTGTCTTCAGATTTTTTAATTATTAACATTATGATTTTTATCTTATCCTAAATTACAGACGACTCGGAAGACATGTCGAGTCTGGAATTAACAGGTCGTCGCATGATAACAAGCAAAGGGTTAGATATGACAATAATAACTATTTACAATTTGCCTTTTTATTAATGTTTCTTTGGACTTCTTAATTACTTCTTCTTCTCATACTGAGTACATACAGGGGTTTTAGGTATTATAGTGAGATTTAAAATTGCTTAATCGCTCGCAAACTTAATTTTTTAATTTTTTTTATTTCACGATTACTGTTACAATTTAAATCGTCACATACTCCACCGCTTAATTTGCACGTTACGGTTTTTTTTTTTTATAACTGGGGACTTGGGGTATGAATGGTGTCAGTGTGTGAAGTTCTTTATTATTACTATTATTTATTATTAGTGCACAGTTTGTTTTCTCTAATTCTCTTTAAATGATCTTGTTCATTTAAATGATCGCCTTCGTGAAATTCCCTTTTTCTCACTTCTTACAGTACTAACTTATATTTTAATCTTAATACTAATTTCCAAACCTTAGATTGGAAAGATCCCTACTTATCCGTAACTCACAACATCGTGGCCCGACTGACATCAGCTTACTCTAACTACTCAAGTTAGCTTTCAGCATTCATTAATGATCTTTGGCACCTTTCTACCCTATCATTACCCTTTTCAGTCGGCGCCGTTGTGACCTGTAACGTTACATGTATATAATTCTCTCTTAATTATATACCATAAACTTATTTCTAATGTAATCTAAGGAGGATCCCATACTCCACTTTAGATCATGGTTACTTGAGAGAAGCGGAATCTCACGAAGATAATTCTCTTTTATCTCTTTAACAATAACTAAACAAACTATGCGGGAGGGGAGACACTTTACACAATGCATTGTAATGCACACTAGGGGTGGTTTTCAAATGTTTAGGCTAGCACCGGTTTATCACAATAGGGAGGGTGCGTGGCTGCTTACTACAATTCTGAACACGCTTTATTTCCTCTAACTGGCCACCACCGGGGTGTTTACAATGTGCAACGTTACTTTTACTATTATTATTCTTTTCCCTTACTTACTGCTACACTTCACACAATTTAGTTTAAGTTAAGATTTAA
This sequence comes from Magicicada septendecula, assembly GCA_034769895.1. Taxonomy (NCBI): domain Eukaryota; kingdom Metazoa; phylum Arthropoda; class Insecta; order Hemiptera; family Cicadidae; genus Magicicada; species Magicicada septendecula. Next base: position 893,530,939 of record CM068367.1, read on the forward strand.
TCAGCTTTATTATTTAAACAATTATTATTATTTACTTTTTCTGATTTACTTTCTTTATTATTATTTACTTTTGGTTTTCTTTATTTATTTATTATTTACTTTGGAGAGATTACAGAAACTTACTTAGAATTAAATTCCTATTTAATTACCATATTTACTTAGCACACTTCATTTATTTTTATAAATTTATTATTATTAAGTCACTACATTATTTAATTGTCGTCACGGTGAAAAACTTGCTCTGCTATACTATACACTATTACACATATATAAGATAAATTCACAAGTAAATAATTTACACAAATTATACAAGAACAATTTCTCTTCTAAAGGAGAGACAGAAATTCCACACACATATTTTTCAAAGTTAAATACCGATCAGCTGTTTTCTGGAATGTAGGTCACCCTCTTTATTTAGTTAACAAAGGTAGGCTGAGTGTGTTAGTGAGAATGGGGGTTTACTCTTACGTATTGTTCTCTACACAATGCCACCGATTACTTTCTGAACAGGTCCGAACTAGCGGAGAGGGGCTAGCTGGCACGCATAGGGTGGATCTTATTCAACAATACAGACTACTATTACGCTTTATAACACTTTGACTCTATTCATTCATTTACTTTCCCCAATTAAATTAATTATTTATTTTGTCACAATTTCAAATTACGAAATTCTTTCCACGTAATTAACTGGGTCTACTTTACGCAGGAGCATTATTATTATTAACAAAGTTTTGTGACTACAGACACATGTTAGTGTATGTCTAATATATACTATACAGAAGTATTCAAGAAACAACAGGTCATGGATTGTCATAAAACCAACCTGTTACTGATTGCTCAGTTGACCAAACATTACAAGTCAAGTATGCAAGTAGGTACATGCATATATCTTCCTACAATGAGATTTTAACTTCTACTGACTATCATTTACGTATTTTGAGATACGTAAGATATGAGATATGCTTTTAAAATTAAATTTACATTAATTACATTCTCTGAGTGCATAGATCAATAACATTCAGTGAGTTATTTAATTTACTAACAAATTAAGAAAACTACAGAGTGGCGCAATTTTGTTTGGGTCACTCTGTACACAATTACTCTTACAAGATAACAACAACACAATACCTATTATAAAAATAAGCAGTGGCGCAATTTTGTTGCGTCACGATGCTTACAAACCCTTTATATAAATCAGCAGAGTGGCGCAATTTTGTAACGTATTGCCGCGTTACAAATCCAGGGAACCCGTCTTAACTGACCTCTGCCAATTACATGGGCTGCCTACGTTGTAACGAACTGTATTAAAATCAAATTAACTGAACAAATTACTTACTAACTGTGTAAGGAAACAAGGGAAGGTATTGTACTGATTTACGCACTCATTTTTTGTGTGTGACAAGACGACTTCTCTTTATTTAACAACTGTTACTGACAGATCCCATGACATCACTAATTAAACTAAAGTATTTAAATTCTTTATAAAACTTTGGGATCAAATTGACTCTATTTTGATATACCTCGGATCCGGGTTAACTTTCTGCATTTGATAGTAAAGACTTTTAATTATTTTCAATACATTATCTTAGCTTGCAAGACTTCTTTAACCATTTGAAGAATGGTACTATTACTTGGAATAATAATAAGATACATTAATATATAAAGCGTTACAACGTATGATGTTTGAGTTTTTTACAGTAAACTCTTAGATTTACTCTTTTAATTTTTACATAAAATTAATTGTCTTTGAAAAGTCTCTTTTGGAAGTGTGTAGTGTAACAAATATTATTAACTCTCGATAGACAGGCTATCGAGTCACCTTTAGAATGGGATGTAGAAACCTCGTCCTGGGGTGTCCGTCTTGGGAAACCTTGTACGCGCCGTCATCATCTGGATCGGGTCTTCGTCAATAATGTGTCGAAAGTTCGCAGAGGAGATTGAAGCTTCTTCGGTGTAAGTATATGCAGATTCTCGGATGTCCTAAACAGCATCTTCTGCCGGGTATACGTGTCTTTAAGCAGTTCCTGCAGATCACATCTTCAGGAATGATGTTGAAATTTGAGTTACTTCTTGAAGGGAGTCGTCATCTTGCTTAACACTATTACTTTTTGTTGTTACATATTATTTCTTCTTGTTACCACATATTTATAGTTAATGGTACATGTCACACGCTTTTAGCAGTGGTAGTTACTAAACTACTTTTAAATTAAACAAACAAACTAACAACATTTTATCAGAGCTTTCGCTCGTACGTCTGCACTCTGTGAGGTCAACATAGCGAGAGAGAGTTTTTCTGCCCGCTTCGACTGGTTCTTAACAAAAGAGAGGGGCAACTACTCCGCGAGAATATAGTCCCTATCTATATTTAAGTTAACACTTTTAATTACAAAAACTATGCCTTAATAAACATATACAATGTTAGTGAATTATTTTAACGACTATCTGTGTCTTCAGATTTTTTAATTATTAACATTATGATTTTTATCTTATCCTAAATTACAGACGACTCGGAAGACATGTCGAGTCTGGAATTAACAGGTCGTCGCATGATAACAAGCAAAGGGTTAGATATGACAATAATAACTATTTACAATTTGCCTTTTTATTAATGTTTCTTTGGACTTCTTAATTACTTCTTCTTCTCATACTGAGTACATACAGGGGTTTTAGGTATTATAGTGAGATTTAAAATTGCTTAATCGCTCGCAAACTTAATTTTTTAATTTTTTTTATTTCACGATTACTGTTACAATTTAAATCGTCACATACTCCACCGCTTAATTTGCACGTTACGGTTTTTTTTTTTTATAACTGGGGACTTGGGGTATGAATGGTGTCAGTGTGTGAAGTTCTTTATTATTACTATTATTTATTATTAGTGCACAGTTTGTTTTCTCTAATTCTCTTTAAATGATCTTGTTCATTTAAATGATCGCCTTCGTGAAATTCCCTTTTTCTCACTTCTTACAGTACTAACTTATATTTTAATCTTAATACTAATTTCCAAACCTTAGATTGGAAAGATCCCTACTTATCCGTAACTCACAACATCGTGGCCCGACTGACATCAGCTTACTCTAACTACTCAAGTTAGCTTTCAGCATTCATTAATGATCTTTGGCACCTTTCTACCCTATCATTACCCTTTTCAGTCGGCGCCGTTGTGACCTGTAACGTTACATGTATATAATTCTCTCTTAATTATATACCATAAACTTATTTCTAATGTAATCTAAGGAGGATCCCATACTCCACTTTAGATCATGGTTACTTGAGAGAAGCGGAATCTCACGAAGATAATTCTCTTTTATCTCTTTAACAATAACTAAACAAACTATGCGGGAGGGGAGACACTTTACACAATGCATTGTAATGCACACTAGGGGTGGTTTTCAAATGTTTAGGCTAGCACCGGTTTATCACAATAGGGAGGGTGCGTGGCTGCTTACTACAATTCTGAACACGCTTTATTTCCTCTAACTGGCCACCACCGGGGTGTTTACAATGTGCAACGTTACTTTTACTATTATTATTCTTTTCCCTTACTTACTGCTACACTTCACACAATTTAGTTTAAGTTAAGATTTAATCAGCTTTATTATTTAAACAATTATTATTATTTACTTTTTCTGATTTACTTTCTTTATTATTATTTACTTTTGGTTTTCTTTATTTATTTATTATTTACTTTGGAGAGATTACAGAAACTTACTTAGAATTAAATTCCTATTTAATTACCATATTTACTTAGCACACTTCATTTATTTTTATAAATTTATTATTATTAAGTCACTACATTATTTAATTGTCGTCACGGTGAAAAACTTGCTCTGCTATACTATACACTATTACACATATATAAGATAAATTCACAAGTAAATAATTTACACAAATTATACAAGAACAATTTCTCTTCTAAAGGAGAGACAGAAATTCCACACACATATTTTTCAAAGTTAAATACCGATCAGCTGTTTTCTGGAATGTAGGTCACCCTCTTTATTTAGTTAACAAAGGTAGGCTGAGTGTGTTAGTGAGAATGGGGGGTTTACTCTTACGTATTGTTCTCTACACAATGCCACCGATTACTTTCTGAACAGGTCCGAACTAGCGGAGAGGGGCTAGCTGGCACGCATAGGGTGGATCTTATTCAACAATACAGACTACTATTACGCTTTATAACACTTTGACTCTATTCATTCATTTACTTTCCCCAATTAAATTAATTATTTATTTTGTCACAATTTCAAATTACGAAATTCTTTCCACGTAATTAACTGGGTCTACTTTACGCAGGAGCATTATTATTATTAACAAAGTTTTGTGACTACAGACACATGTTAGTGTATGTCTAATATATACTATACAGAAGTATTCAAGAAACAACAGGTTATGGATTGTCATAAAACCAACCTGTTACTGATTGCTCAGTTGACCAAACATTACAAGTCAAGTATGCAAGTAGGTACATGCATATATCTTCCTACAATGAGATTTTAACTTCTACTGACTATCATTTACGTATTTTGAGATACGTAAGATATGAGATATGCTTTTAAAATTAAATTTACATTAATTACATTCTCTGAGTGCATAGATCAATAACATTCAGTGAGTTATTTAATTTACTAACAAATTAAGAAAACTACAGAGTGGCGCAATTTTGTTTGGGTCACTCTGTACACAATTACTCTTACAAGATAACAACAACACAATACCTATTATAAAAATAAGCAGTGGCGCAATTTTGTTGCGTCACGATGCTTACAAACCCTTTATATAAATCAGCAGTGTGGCGCAATTTTGTAACGTATTGCCGCGTTACAAATCCAGGGAACCCATCTTAACTGACCTCTGCCAATTACATTGGCTGCCTACGTTGTAACGAACTGTATTCAAATCAAATTAACTGAACAAATTACTTACTAACTGTGTAAGGAAACAAGGGAAGGTATTGTACTGATTTACGCACTCATTTTTTGTGTGTGACAAGACGACTTCTCTTTATTTAACAACTGTTACTGACAGATCCCATGACATCACTAATTAAACTAAAGTATTTAAATTCTTTATAAAACTTTGGGATCAAATTGACTCTATTTTGATATACCTCGGATCCGGGTTAACTTTCTGCATTTGATAGTAAAGACTTTTAATTATTTTCAATACATTATCTTAGCTTGCAAGACTTCTTTAACCATTTGAAGAATGGTACTATTACTTGGAATAATAATAAGATACATTAATATATAAAGCGTTACAACGTATGATGTTTGAGTTTTTTACAGTAAACTCTTAGATTTACTCTTTTAATTTTTACATAAAATTAATTGTCTTTGAAAAGTCTCTTTTGGAAGTGTGTAGTGTAACAAATATTATTAACTCTCGATAGACAGGCTATCGAGTCACCTTTAGAATGGGATGTAGAAACCTCGTCCTGGGGTGTCCGTCTTGGGAAACCTTGTACGCGCCGTCATCATCTGGATCGGGTCTTCGTCAATAATGTGTCGAAAGTTCGCAGAGGAGATTGAAGCTTCTTCGGTGTAAGTATATGCAGATTCTCGGATGTCCTAAACAGCATCTTCTGCCGGGTATACGTGTCTTTAAGCAGTTCCTGCAGATCACATCTTCAGGAATGATGTTGAAATTTGAGTTACTTCTTGAAGGGAGTCGTCATCTTGCTTAACACTATTACTTTTTGTTGTTACATATTATTTCTTCTTGTTACCACATATTTATAGTTAATGGTACATGTCACACGCTTTTAGCAGTGGTAGTTACTAAACTACTTTTAAATTAAACAAACAAACTAACAACATTTTATCAGAGCTTTCGCTCGTACGTCTGCACTCTGTGAGGTCAACATAGCGAGAGAGAGTTTTTCTGCCCACTTCGACTGGTTCTTAACAAAAGAGAGGGGCAACTACTCCGCGAGAATATAGTCCCTATCTATATTTAAGTTAACACTTTTAATTACAAAAACTATGCCTTAATAAACATATACATAGTTAGTGAGTTATTTTAACGACTATCTGTGTCTTCAGATTTTTTAATTATTAACATTATGATTTTTATCTTATCCTAAATTACAGACGACTCGGAAGACATGTCGAGTCCGGAATTAACAGGTCATCGCATGATAACAAGCAAAGGGTTAAATATGACAATAATAACTATTTACAATTTGCCTTTTTATTAATGTTTCTTTGGACTTCTTAATTACTTCTTCTTCTCATACTGAGTACATACAGGGGTTTTAGGTATTATAGTGAGATTTAAAATTGCTTAATCGCTCGCAAACTTAATTTTTTAATTTTTTTTATTTTACGATTACTGTTACAATTTAAATCGTCACAACAATACGTCAATATTCAAAATTCAATACTTTTGACACTAAACTGAACAAACGATTGTCCGATAATATTGTTGGAGAAGCCAAAATCGTACTTATTCACTAACGGCTTTCAATATTGTTTGTCACAATTTCAATAGAGATGTTGTATGGTAGGATTAACAGTATATTCTAATTACAAAAGAGGACTGACTCGTATTAGAATATGTCACATTATCAGGATAAATTTTAGATTGTACTAATTAAAAAAAGTACATAAACACTTGTGTATTTAAATTTTGAATACCGGAAATGTAAAAAACAATATATACGCAAGAATGTATACTGTCACCGGTATGCACGTGTCCCATACGGCTGTCGTCGTTACAATGACCACCGCACAACTGACACTTCCATTTTGTCTCCGATTTGGACGCTCGTTTCCTTTTTCTTATTTTATATCTGTCATTTCCGTAATCCTACAACATTTCGTCCTTCTCTGTGGCATAAAAACCACAAAAATGATCTGCTGTACGCTTTCTCTATTTACTGATGTTGCAGCAAGCTTAACAGTTGTTTCTTTTCAACACATGAAAGCAGTTCCACAATATTATAAAACGTTTGCACACAAATTGTTAGTTTAATAAAACGCGCCTTTGTATTTCCTTATTTCGCATAAACCATAACTTGGTGACAACAGATTGGTCGAACAGTCAAACGTCTCTAACAGCAATTGACTCATTGACACATAGACAAACGCTATAGTAAACATGCAAACATTTAATGGTGTAATACGTATCTAAAAGAACACTATACGTATTATTTTTAGGTGAAGTCATTAACAAATAGACAGGTAACGGTACACCTGTACCGCGCTGGAAGCCTTTCACTGTGACTGAATACATATATCCATACGTAGTACTGTTATTGTAATGCGAACGAGATATGAAATGATACTGTCAAGAACTAATGGCTGCTACAACGACGGGAGGTGGAAGAAAAACCCAATGTTTGAACTGGAACAATTTGTCCCTTCAATACTAAGGTATCTATGGAGGCTTACATACCACAAATCCGCTGGTATTGGCGGTGTTGGATAACGCTGGTCGTCAAAGACGAAGCTGGAATATTATATCAAATATGTAGTAAAATTTGGGAGGCAGGGGTCTAGCCACTAGAACGGTCGAAGTAATTTTACATCTTTATCCACAAAGAAGAAGCGTGTAACTAATGCGAGGACCAGAAGTTTGCATTGATCTCTCAAGCTAACCAGATGTTCTATATTGTAAGAACAAATATTCCTACAATAAATTTCCACAAATTTTATTCGTAGCTCAATCTTTTAGCTTTCTTGTTTCAGCTCATTAATCATATTTTCTATATTGATTAGGTTTCTCTAAACCTCAGGTGTGAAGACATGTTCCATATATTTACATTCTTTTATTGTCCCATTGTAATTACTGAATACAATGTTGAGAACACCTTTGGTAATAGGCTACCATCCTGTTGTAGACCGTTTTTTGTTGATATTTTATTTGATATTGATTCAGTTTTATTTAAGTTGTCGAGTTGTTATGGATTTCAGACAAAATACGCAGAAATTATTTTCTTGTTCTTGTAATAGCCTTTTCTGTACCTTTTGGTAGATTGAATCAATTTCTCTTGTAATCATCAAATTCCATGCAGACTCTTTTTCCATATTCAAGTTCCGTTTATTTTGCTTGATCAGGTGACTGTTGATTGTTAAATACCGTGAACTGTAAGTGAGAATCTTGCTGAAAACCTTGTATATTCATGACAGCAATAAGAGTCATCTGTCATTTAGTAATTCGAATCTAATCCTTGTTTATTTATTAAGTCACATTAGACTGTTTTTCTACTCCATTTTCCTTCCCCATGTACTACAGAAGCGTTTTTGAACACGGATACTACTTCAAGAGAGATCCTATAGCATTTACAGTTTAATAAATAATTTGTTCTCAGTGTAGCATTTCTGCGATTTCCCTGATATAAGTTCAATGTCCTGTTTTCTGCATATTTTTCAACAAGTTTTCCTTTAGAGTGTCTTAGATGACATTATTTATTGATTCGTTTTTATGTGAGGAATATCTGATTTATGTATTACTCGAGTTTTACTCTGTGTACTTCGTAAATCTTTTACTTATACGTATTTACTACTTATTTTTGGTCTCGTTTCATATTTAAAGTTTTATCTTCTGTAGCCATTAACATTTTTGTTAAAGTAATGTCTTCTTTTACACTCTTTATATTCTTATTCTTCTCTATAACATGTTGAGGTTCTCTGGTAGGCCTATTGTTTTGTTTTATTTTTTGCGAAAGTCTGTGTATTCAAATTTTCATCTCTCATGTTATTTCAGAGAAGGGAAACTTAAGTAGACTCAAGTAAATTCAAGGGTGGAAATTGGAAAACACAAGAGAATACGTTACTTATTTGAAAAAACTTCAATATTAGGAAATTGCTTGCATTGCTTCAATGTTTTTCTATCCTACATTCTTTTATGTCTGCATAAAAATACTCATGTATTTAATGAAAGTTTTGAGATAACAAAAAACTGTGTTATATGAATGAGACTCCACGCTTTAACACTTTCAGGGCGTGTAATTGAAAAAGCAAAAGCTACGTTTGAATTTAGGTTTAATTAAGAACACTACATTTCTATTCTTTTTTGATATTACGGTTTCAAATCCTATTAAAATTTTTTAAAATTAATTATTGTTTTAAATCTCACGCACATTGCATTTACAATCTATCCCACGTCAGAAAGGTTTAATTCTTATCACCTTTCTTTCTAATAAAATACGCCTTGCCTTAGTAGCTTTAGAAATAGAAACTAAATAAAAATAACAATATATTTTTAAGTTTATAGTTTCATATAAGTTTTCCTACCACTCAATGAAGTGTAATTAAGTCTTACGTACGCCTACAATCAATTTTATATCACATTTGTTGCAATCATTCGTCTCCTGCCGAATGCAACAATCCGCGAATTGTACCTTGCCCGACGCACTGACGTCACGCCCTCCCCTTTACCAACCCTATCGCTTGCTTTGTAAAATCTCGTCAGTCTCCCATCAAACGCTGTGAGCGGAGCGGCCCGTCGCCGGACTTTCGTCAAGTATGGGAGCCTCAATAACCAAGTTTAAAACTTGGTTCAACGTTCCGGACAGAAGACACGAGAACACGAACTTCGTACAGTTTTACACGATCTTCCAACACAGACATAGCAGTGGTTGAGACCAGGTACGGAGGAACACGCGGCCGTAGCGACCAGATACAGCAGGTCGCAAACAAGGATTTATCTGGATTGCCAAGTAACATTTTTACCTAATAACTTACGGTACTAGTTGCTGCATAATCACGAAGCAAAAGCGAGACAAACTAGTTACTCGTCATAAGTGTCAGAAACAATTTTATAAACTTTTGCGATAGATAACAGTGTCAGAAATATATATATATATATATATATATATATATATATATATATATATATATTTCAATCACTTTCTGCTACAGTCCGTTTCTTGATGTATTTATAAATTTAGTTATAAATATTAAAGTAATATATATATATATATATCTCACAGCGTGTACGCTGTACACCATTTTGTAAACTAGCATTGATTTATGCGACACCCCCATATTTAGCATTTAACATTTTTTATATTCAGTTTTTCAAAAAAATTAGCTCAGTACTGACCGTTGCTGACTGGCACATAATTAGGTAAATTTTAGAGGCCCGTAATGTTTTTAAAATAAACGGGTCGCATCCGACTCAGCTCACACATTGATGCTTTCAACAATTTCTTTTACTCGCACCTCCTCCTTTTATATAGCCTAATTATGTTAATTATAGAAACATTTGAGAGATAAGTTGTAACACAGGAAAGGTGTCTTAAGCATTTTGATGTACTTAGATATTACATTATGTTATTTGTGTGTATGCTGAACACTTCCGGGCACCAGCAGCGAAAAGTGCTGCCGCAGCACATTAATAATGTAAAAAAAACGTATATTAAACTCCTCTAAATTTATTAACAAATTACATCTTAATAATATTACAATTTTTGTAACAATTCTGTAGCTTGAAAATATAAAACAGGCAAGTTTATGTTAAGTCACTTTCACACAATCATATAAAAGTAAAATATGTTTGTAATTTGGGAAACATAATGTCATTAAATTTAATTGATGGCGACTACCTTGATTTGCCAAATATAAGTGATAATTTGGACAGTAATGTGGAAATTTTTAAGTTTCCCTATTAATTACAGGCTAATGCAGCCGTGGGTAACCGTGGTACGTATACAAAATGGCACACGGTAACAGTAAAAATTTTCCAGGTATCTACATTGAGACTCACTGTACAAATGAATGTTAACGTCACCGGCAACAACCTTAATTGGGGACTTATCAGCTAATTACATGGAATGTTAAATTTAATGAATGACGGTTTTGTCTGTATTTTAGAAAACTGTCAGAACCATACACATGAAAACTCAAACTGACTAAATCTTCCTAACTAAACATACGACTGTACTATCAAATGCAAAATATAAAATTGCCCTTGACTATGTCAGTTATGCGGAAATTAGATATTAGAATAACATTATGAGTATAAGAATTTTTATTTCTGCTTCCTTTGATTAGTATTCAGAAAAACATGGCGTATAAATATCTACATTATTCCTTGATTAATAATTCTAATTCTAATTTGTTACTTAGGTTTCATTTTAAGTTCTGAAAACTTACACTTTACACTAGTACACTTTAAAACTGTACATTTTTATTTTTTAATCTCCTTATTTTATCATTATGACAAAGCAGTAGATAATAACTGTCAGTTATCATCTGTGTTTGGCGAATACAGAGAACAATAAAGCAGGGAGAATTGCTGAGTTAATTCAATAAATCACTATCTGTTCATATTTTTTCCCAATACAATACAGCACACACACACACACACACACACACACACACACACACACACACACACACACACACACACACACACACACACACACACACACACACACACACACACACACACACACACACACACACACACACACACACACACACACACACACACACACACACACACACACACACACACACACACACACACACACACACACACACACACACACACACACACACACACACACACACACACACACACACACACACACAGACACACAAGTTCGTCAACACAAAACAACAATGAAAAATCATATGCATTGCACTGGGACATATGCTGATAGGATTAGTAAAAACACGATTCAATAAAAACAAGTAGGCTAATATCTTTCTGTTCTTCGAGTTTTACATAATAAGCATAAACAAGAACAATGACCGAACTGGTAGCGATAATAATACATTGCGTGCGACTCTAGAAGATACGAATCGATAAGGTGTGTGGGTGGGGCTAGAAGGCAAAACAAGTACTGTTTGACGTGTATCCAGACATACGCATGTCTCTTTGTGGTGAAGTATGGAATTCATACTTGAAGAGACACAAAATATATGAGTGTTTCTAAAGACTCATGTGTTTTGATGTTTAGTGTCTCTCCAACAAATAAGTTATAAGAAGCTTATTAATAAAGTAGGAACTTCAAAATTTCGTCATACGTTAATTCGGCTAATTAAACCAATCGTGTCTAAACTCTATAAAGTAAAAACGTCTCCAAAATATAATGTGGCAAACTTCATTATATTTTTACTATAAAATTAAGAGTCTAAGCCAATGTGAATAGCATGATGTGTGGTTTACAAAGTGTCAATTACTTTGTTTTAAGAGTGATAAGAACAGTTGACTTCATGGAATTTTAATTCAAAGTAACTTTTGAAACTACAGTTATGGAAACATACGATCCGGTCATCTATTAGGCGACGTTTTTGTATCATAGATTGTGATATTAATGTGGGATAAGAATATCACTAACTGGGAAAACAACAAACGAAAATATTTTGCAAATAGCATTGAAACTTTTGTTTTTAAAAGTATCACGAAGCTACAGGGTATGAGATTATTAGCATTTATATTGAAAACAGCTGTGTTCGTGGAAACTTAATAAAACTACAAAAAAGTGTTTCCTTATGAAGATAAACATTGTAATACGACAATCGAATAGCCTTGTGTAATGTTTGTGAAAGGTTAGAATAAGGCAAAGCCACACTGAGTTTGGATACATTTTAAAGGCCGTTTTGATATTAGAAAAAATTACAGACTTCTTGTAGAATTCATCCACAAATTGCCCTTCAGTCTTATACTTTCTTGTCTCTTCTCCTCACAATCTATATTATTAATAACTCATACAGACACATACTCGTACATAACAATTAAGCTCATAACGTAACACCACGTAATATAACAGTTGCATTTGCGATCTCGTGCTGAAAACTCACGCACATATCTCTCAAACAAATATTTATGAAATGTGCCGTGTGAGAGTACCTGTTATTGATTGACGATTAACGTACCAAACTTGGGATTAACTATTAAAAAAATTAACGATTAAAGTAATCGTTAAAGATTGTTTTTAACTTTTTAACTTAATCGTTAAATTTTAAAACGTTTAACTTTAATCATTAATCGTTAATTTTTTTTACGATTAAATAATTAATGAGTTAATTTTTTTTTTTTGCTTCCCAAGTGGTAGCCAAAATAGTTGTTGAAGTCAATGTTGGAGAAAGTGTGTTCTAAGTATTCCTAATCCTTTGGCAGACAATGGACTGGTTTCCCCCATAGCACCGTTAGGTCTCCTTTGTCTCTTTGTTGTCAACGTCCGGGTGGGAAGGATGGTTTTCTGTCTTTTGTTGAATTATTCGCATGACTACCCCAGAGAAGTAGACAACAAATAACTTCTGTTTTGACATCTCGAGTAGTGGGAATGCAGTGTTGCTAACGTACGTTTTAATAATAGGCTGAGATCTAAAACGAAATTGCTTTACATGTGCTGAATATTACAAGTGTTCATTAGTGAGACGAACCGGCAACATTTATCATCTGCTAGGCGAGCGCGTCATAAACGTTTAGCAATCATTGGATAGTTCAAAGAACACCAAATTCTACTCCTGTTACTACCCAGACATCACAAAGGAGGTTAATTTAAACAGATTTTCAATTTCACCAATATATCGTTCATTGTCCGTTCTCATGTGCTTGTTGTAATTTTTATATTTGTGCAGTCAGCATAGTGGCAATTGTTATTGTTGTGTTTCTACGTCTTGTGTTGATTGGTTTGTAAATAGAGTAGTTTTTTGTTACGTACCAGTACTTTTGTTTTTTCACGAATTTATTATCTCTGTCATTTATTATTTTTATATTAATATGGCATCGTCATATTTGCTACAAATTTAAATATTTTATGAACGTACTGAGAAAGTAGACTGTCTTAATTTAACTTTTAAGTGCTTGATGTGTGTGCCCAAGGTCAAATATATTATACTTCGCTGACTGTATTGTCTAATTTGAGGACACACATAAAGGTAGCAGGTTAATATATATATATATATATATATATATATATATATATATAGTGACAGGACGAATAGTCACAATATGACAACCGTCACATATGCGTATAGCAAAATAGAAATACAGTGCATAAAGCAATGCTCTGCTTTAGTATAATAAGAAACAATGTATAAGATTAAGTAAATAGAGTTAAGAAAATATAATAATAAGAATTGTGTAATTGTGTATCAATATTTCAAATGTAAAAACAGTTTAAAAAGAACCTATCAGAGCGTGAACAACAACCCGTGACAGTGATAAACCAATAAGGGTAGAGTGTCATTAAACTAGCGGGAAAATACAGGGCGACGTCGCTAACGCGCTCAAAGCAATTCAGTCTGCATTAAACCAGCGGTTCGAGTAGTTCGCTTTAAAACACTAGTTCGGAAAGTCTATGTTAAACAAACCAGTTCGAATAGTTTGCAGTAAAACACTAATACGGAACATCGGTTGTGAATTACTAGCCCGAGCAGTGCGTAGTGAGAAAAATCACGCGACAAGTTAAACGTAAAAACACTCGAACTTAACGTGGAAGCGACTCCGTTCATAGAAATCAACCATAGTGTAAAAAAATTAGCATCTGACCGTAAAAATTCCACATCAGGGAGGCAGTACAATTCCACATCAGGGAGGCAGTACAATTCCACCTCAGGGAGGCAGTACAATTCCACATCAGGGAAGCTGAGAACACTCCACATCAGGGAAGCTGTACACATATCCACACCACGGAGACTGGATGAACAAGAAGAGGAACAATTGGAACATTCAAACCCAGAAACGCCCATGAGATAGACGCCGGAACTACAGTAACAAGTAGAGTATTAAATATTTAAGTTTGAATTCAAAAGACAGTAACAAGAAAGAGAACAATTTCAGTGACTATAAAAAATAAATTTATGTAATTAGTAAAGTAAGATAACAGAGCAAATTGAAGTAGAGTCATTTAAAGAGTTAAAGTAAAGTAAAATAAAAAGACAAACATTAAACACAATTTTTATAATAACTAAAGAGTTAGAAGTAATTATTTCAAAAATAACACCGATCCATCACATTCTCACACACAGGTCTACAGAATATAAGTATAGCAGAGAAGTAAAAGTAAATTCAGTTAAGGTAAGTCTAATTAAAATTGCATTGGTCTTTGTGTGTGTAGACTGAACAGTATTAATACTCGCTGTTGCCCAAAATTGGCGATACCAGTAAAACACACCAACAAAGTCCAGTTGCAATATATATATATATATATATATAAAAAACTCAAAGTCTGAGGATTTATTTGTGTTGAATACAAATCCACACCGTTATACCGATTGCCACCAAATTTTGCACAGCTAACCTTTGACACAAAGAAAAAAATACTGTTTAACTTGGAATTTGATATTCTGTCCCGTTTGCACGATTTTGGCCCTTTGAATTATGCCCTTTTGTTGACGTGTATAAAGATGTCAACAATACCATGGAGACCAGAATTAATTACCATAGTAACAAATAAATAAACAAAAGCTGTTTAGCGGCATCGGAACTATACCTTTATCTGTTCTTGCAGTATAAAAGCCGGTACCAATTTGAAAGCTTGACCTTGAAACAGTTCCGACAGGCGGGGTAAGGAAGGACGGGTTGTATGCAGTTGGAAAGGAAAACATCCGCTGTCAATAAATGTTAATGCTCCGCTACGCTCTGCTTACATCCTTGATATCTCGAGACTTTTTCTCAACACTTTCTCGGATTGTGATCTTAAAATTTTACTTGGACTTTCAGAAAACGGTTAAGCAAAAAAAAAAAAATTATAGGTCATCGATTTGGAAAAAACGTTCCCCGCTGGATGAAAAAATGTTTACGCTCACGTACTTATTCGATGCCTGTTTGAAGAAATTTACAATTACATTAATAATTTACAGCTTTAGTATTCAACTACTTCTCAGAAAATGTATGAATTTAAGTATACCAAAGATTTGTTATAAATGAACGCAAATTATTAAAATATGATCCGGTACAGTGGCGAAGCGTCAGTGGAGACAGGGTAGACAGTGTCTCCCCAAATAATTTATTCATAAAGTAATTAACTTTTATTTATGGATTAAGATGCGTAAGATACTCATAAAGGGTATAAAACTAATTTAAGAAGTTAAATACTACGCGACATGATGCGACCGCGTGATCCACGGAACCTTGCTGTGCGATGCAACTGTATGCGGAGTATCAGGGTAGACGTTACTTCGAATGTCTTTTCAACAAGGCTGGAGGTGAGGAGGGCTTTGGTTGTCGACAACGGGAAGGGACTTGCGCGCGCAGCATAATTGTATGTCCAGTAATCACGTCAAAAGACACGTCTCCTCTGACTGAATAGTACAGAATTTTCGCCTGGCCGCCTGTGTTTGTTTCATTATGCGCGCGTAGTGAATATTTGTTTTTGTTGAGTTTACAAATTATTTTTAATTTTGTATATAGTGTTATAGACTAAGAAGTGTGTGATCATTTACGTACTAATTATTTATTAATAAACATTTTTAAGTGCCGTCCTTTAAGTGTTTTAAGCATACTGTTTAATCGATTTATTGCAGAAAAATGAATACTGTTAGTACCAGTTCTGTTGCAGAAGTATTTGATATGAACTCTAACACCTTTGATTCACTAAAATTTTTGTTAAAATACGAAATCGATACGTTACCTTTAGAGCAAAAGGTATTGCTCTAAAGTCAAAAATATCTCGGCCGCCTTTAGATTTGTCGCAGAAGGATGGAAAAATTGTCAGAAAGTTTGGTATAGTAAACACAGATGGCTCTCTGGTTTTAAGCGAAACAAAACTCTGCACTCCTATTATTGTTTGATGTTTAATGGAGAGGAACCATGGAGCAAAGTTGGAGTAGGCACTATAAAAAATTTTGAAGCTAAAGCCGCTAAACATGCTGGCAGCAAAACTCATATACAAAATTATGAGATTTTTCACATGCTAGGACGTAACAGAATAGAACATTGCTTATCCGAATCAGCTAGAATTCAACCAGTATAGCACAATGAAAATGTGGCTCAAAATCGAAGGATAGTAGGCCGTTTGATAGATGTCGTTTGTTATTTAGGGAGGCAAGAGTTAGCTTTTAGGGGCCATAAGGAAAATGAGCAGTCTCTTAATTAGGGGAATTATTTAGAAACTTTAAATTTACTGGCAATGGAAGAGTCTTTCATGAAGGAACATATAGAAACCAGCACTGTATTTTAAGGCACATCTTCTGAAATTCAGAATGATTTAATCGAATCTGTTTCCATCGCTATTAATGAAACAATTCGTGATGAAATAAACAAGGCTGATTTTGTTTCCGTTCAAGCTGACGAAACAACCGACGTATCTGTTAAAGCACAACTGAGTATAATTGTGTGATATGTTCGTGGTTTGAAAACTGAGGGACGCTTTTTAGGCTTTTTTGATGTTTCTTCTAACAAAAGCGCAGAAGGGTTGGCTAATAAAATCATTTCAGTTTTGAAAGAATATAACATTGAAAATAAATTAGTAAGCCAAACATATGACGGTGCTTCTGTGATGGCTGGTCGTCACGGTGGAGTACAAACCCTTGTTCGTCAACAATGTCCACAGGCAATATTTGTGCATTTCTATGCTCACCAACTTAATTAGGTCTTGTTACACAGTGCAAAAATATTAAAGAAGTTAAATTGTTTATATGTAATTTAACTGAATTTTATAGTTTCTTCAGTAGATCTGCTGCTAGATCTGATTTACTCCGAGAAAAAGGGTTTAAACTTCCTCACCCAACATCAACCTGTTGGAATTACCATTGCGGGCAGTTTCAACAATCAAAGAACATTACAAAGAACTACAGTATATCGTGCGGTTTCTCACATTATCGAGTGTGATGACTGGGATCCTGAGTCTGTGAGTGCTGCAATTGGTCTCCTAAATATTTTAAAGTCGACATCTTTCATGTTTTTCTTGTGCGTATATGATCGAATTTTTGTATTTACTCAACATCTGTTTAATGTGCTCCAGGCAAAATCCAGCAGTGATGTAAATCTCTGCATTAATGAAATTAGGACAGTGAAAGAAAGTATCGCAGCACTGCTTTCGAATAAAGTGCTGCAAAACTTTATGGACGAATGTAGGCGCATGAATGCTGATCCTAATAATGTATTGCTGGAATCTGTAAGTGAAGTGCATAAACGTGTTGCTTTTGAAATTCTTGATTCTGTAACAGTGCAACTAGACACCCGATTCGGCGAATTTGAAAATATATTTTTTGGTAGAATTTCTAAATAAGAAAAAGTTTGTTGAATTTCGGAGAAATTTTCCTCAACTCCAGTTTGACAAGCTGAAATGTTTCTTCCCAAAATTCTTTGACTGAGTAACATTGCGTAATGAATTATTGAACATCTACAACAGTGATGATAAAATGCTTCCGTGTGTTAAATTGCTAGAATATATTGTGGAGAATCAACTCGAAAGTGTGTGTGAACAAACATTAAAGTTACTGAAATTAGTACTGAGTATTCCAGTTACGTCGGCATCGACTGAGCGTTCAATGAGCTACACTGAAGATGATCCGGAGGGAGAGAGAGAGAGAGAGAGAGAGAGAGAGAGAGAGAGAGAGAGAGAGAGAGAGAGAGAGGCAGACAGACAGACAAAGAAAGACAGACAGAGACGGAGACAGAGAGTGAGAGTGAGGAAAGGGGAAAGGTGTAAAGTTACAGTAGTAAAAACCATGGGATTTCTATCGGAGGTGGCTACTGACAACGTACTTGAAAATAATGAACGAGTATACTCAGATAGATAAAGTAACCTTTTTGAATCCGCCTTGTGACTTCTTTTTAATATATAGATGACGCGTATAGACGATTGAAGCATATGCTCCAACATCAGATCAAAAAATGTCACTAGTAGATTGTCATTGGTTAACAGTCCTTTGCACTGTATACGCGTCAGTAGGTGCGCACCTATTCACGTTTGGTCGATCTCATTGAGTATAATCATTATTACATACCCAGTTTAATGAAAGATGATCAAAATGTGTAGATTTAGTGTAAAAATGTCCGAAAGTGTTTAGCACAAACTATTCTACTTTTTATGTCTGCTATGTCTAGACTAATTTTCTAATTTTAACATTACAGCAGCCCTAGGCACTCACTCTGTACTTCACAGTTAAAACTCTGCTACTCATTCATAAAAAGTAAGAAACGAGCTCGAGTTTGGACGTTATCAGGTGGAGAGTGGTATGAGCATGATACAGTACTTAGAACGGAAGTTGTTGGAGAACAGGCAGCTAATTCCACCGATACCTGATCAATACCTGATCAGAAAAATTGCAAAACACTATTCTCAGGGGGTACAGATCGCTATCATTACTCGTGGGGTTAAAATTATTAATGAGTTCGAGCAAGTATTATCAGAATGCATGAATTTGAGAAGTGAAGCAAGGACAATGACCCGGACACATTATGACAGTCGGCACGAGCATAAACAATGGGTAAGTGATGAAGAGGAGAGTGGGAGAAGGGTCGAGCAAGGACGGGCGCACGAAAGTGAAAACCGGCCAACTACACAACACTACAATAGGCGGCCAAACAAATTTAAAAATGAACCAGAGCCGATCCCTTCGACTAGCGGTATCCAGAATAACAAAAGCGCCACTGCAATGTCAAAAAACTAGGGCAGTGTTGTACATATGAATTAGATTTAAGCACCATTAATAAGTATATTATTACCACTTTTTTAGATGTAAGAGACGAGTTATTGTGTAACGATGATATAAATGTAACCTATCGTGTGAACAAGTGCCCGGAGACCAGGATATCATTAAACGGAGTGCCCATCTGCGCATTAATCGATACTGGAAGCCAAGTAAACGCTATATCTGAGCAATGGTTTAAGAATAAGAAGAAGGAATTGGGGAACGTAGAAACATTGAGACTATAGAATACTGTTATCAAAGGAGCAACTGGAAATAAATCGAAAAGGGTGACGCAGCAGGTATTGTTGACGGCCAGGATCGGAGATGTGGAAGTTGACAGCGTATTCGTCGTGGTACCAGAGCTAGTAAAGGATTGTATAGTAGGCGTGGGGTTGCTGGAAGAACATGGGTGCGTTATCGACTTACACAACAAACAGTTAACAATTCCAGGAAAAGGGGACTAAAAGGAAGCCACGGCAGAGATATTTCACGTAGAAATCGCGTCTGTAATAAGCATTTTAATCCAATGTAATAAAAAACAGAGAAAAGTTATAATTAAAAGTAAGGTATAAACAAACAGTACAAATAAGAATTGTAACATAATAAATCAAGGTACTAAAGAAACGATATGACCTAGGAAAATGTTGAGCATCAAAATTATTGTCAACCATAGTTAACAAAAGGTCAAACCACTGTAAATTAATAATAATAAGCTGGAATTGTTATATAGATTTTCTTTTTATAGTAATCACAATGTATTAAATAGTTTAAGGAATTAGAACATGATTTTGTGAAGGCCAAATGACTAAAATGGCCTATAAAACCTGATTTTGTAAATCATCAAAAATATCTATTAGTTCATACACACAGGTCATGTTGGGTATCAAATTGTTTGTAATTTTACCAGGAAAAACAAGATGTAAATTAAGTTAAGCATAATTAAGTAATAGTCAGGGAGTAATTAGTAGTGGAAATTGAAAAAACCAAATAATTTAAATAATGATGGTCATGTGACCCATGAACTCAAATCTATTGACCAATGAGAAATTAGCAGAATTTGGTCAAGACCGTTGAAGGAGTAAGAAATTCGATTATTCTATTGTTAGGCAGCAAAACGTACAGGACAGCTCTGTGAAGCCGGGAGCCAAAGTCTAACAAAGTATCAATTCTGAGTGGGGAAAACATAAGAAAATTATATAAAACAAGACAAAATTCAAAAATGAAGATAATGTAAATCTAATAAGTATGAAATAAGGAAAGGAACCAAATAACAAGTAAAATATAAACAAAAGTGAAAAGAAGTATTCCTACTAGATATGGTGAGATCTTAACCTTACCTTACCTTAACAGTGAAAGCACTGTTTACTACTACACAACACCAAGAATAACTTCACCAACACTTCTTAACAACAAATTTTGAAGAAAAACAGAGAATTAACTATAATTACAGTGAACACTACAACTAAAATCATTTATTTTAAAAGAAACAGTGACATAAAACGTTCGCATTATTTGAGGTGGAACACCAGCGGCCATCTTTGAATTTATCGTCATCAATCCAAAATCGAAGCGGCCATGTTGGTTGACTTTGGTCGTTTGAATTAAATAATTATTGTTTAATATTCTAACAAAAATAACTTTATGAGTAATAGTAAGTAAGATTTTTAAATATTTGTAAGTATTATACTTCCTAAAAGCATTTCTGACCTTTCATAGGAGTTAAAAAGAACCCTATAATTAATATTATGAAATAGTAAAATTTAATTTTGTTACAATCGACCCGAGGTAAAGAGTCGGTCCGGGAAACGAACATTTTTGATCTGTGAGTCGTAATACTAATTTTAAAAGAAATAAAAACCAATAAATATAATTAATTGATTTTAAAAGGAGTTTTATTTATTAAATAAAGTTAGAATAGAAGATTTTTAAGTAGGAAAGGAAGAGTGAACACACCTAGGCAATTTGAACGTCATCGGAAAGGAGTGAATGAGCAGATAACCTTTATGCGACGAGTCGATTTCACAATCGAACCGAACTGACGCAAAACATTTCTTTAAATAAAACTTTACCAAAACTGATGAAAAGCAAATAAACATGAATTAATAATTCTTAACCATTTAATATCAAATTAAATAATTTGAATAACGGAATAAATTAAATTAAAATAAACTAAATACAATTAAACGAAAATTTAAGACAAAAAAAATAAAAATAAAATTTTATCAAGTACCAATACTTTTGATAAAATTTATCAATTTTGATAAAATTTATTTTATCAATAATAAAAATAAATAGTAAATCAAGATAAATTATAAAGAAATTAATAAAGAAAAGAAGGCAACAAGATTAAGAATATGTTACAGAATGGGGCTCCAACGCGGGACTTCACAAGTAAAAGAAATCAAATCAAATTAAGTCAACTCAAAACAATTTCATACTTAATAGAGTACATACAGTCCGAAGATAAAAGATACGTTACAATATATACTGTATATATGTATAGTCCTATACAGAAGTTTATTTAAAGGACACATATTGTAAGTAAAATAGTGACAAATAATATAATCACACTAGTCCGATAAAGTCGCTACTGAAAACAGAATGTGTTGTCTCTTTCCATCAATATGCAAAACATTTTACGTTATGTAATCATAAAAAGACATTATTGAAGTGCGTTGTTAATGTATTTTTGAGTTTATTCTTTTGCCACTTAAACGTGATTAATTCTAATGATAAATAACGGATTTTAGATAGAAATTGTGGTGCAAATTGAACCTTTATAATTTTTAAACTTATGTGGAAAAATATTATTATTTTCATTGATATGCACGTCCTTGAAACTTGATCACAAAGTAGAGATTTCTTGCATTAGTCCATATGGTGCACTTTCAAACAAGCTGTCAGTAACTTTTTTTAACTTTATAAACTTTTACCTGATCCGAATCCCTTAGTCAGGTATTTCTCTCAAACAGATTAAAAGATTCTAGTCTTATACGTTTGAAAACCTTCATTCATTTATTTCAGTTATCTCAGTGGTTCAGAGTGATTATTTTCTATCAATAAAATGAATATTCAGAAGCCCAGTTCGGCCATAATATTGATAACTGGAAAATAATTTCAGTCCTAATTAGTTACGTCAGTGAGTCGTTAGTTCCGTTAGTTATGATAAAGATAATAGAAAGGTTTCCATCAGAATGAAATTATCGGTATCGTGTTTTTGACATCTAACGACTGACAATGGCAAAGAAAAGTATATGGTTTTTAAATAGACAGAACTCATTAGAATATCTAAATACAATAACGCGTATTTTAATTCGCCTGCATTTCGATGTTGTGGTTGTGCCTTAATTTGTCTTTTTGACATGGAATCCATAGGTATGTAATGTCTTACTCGCACGTTTCGCGAAAATCGACCGTTATGTTTGAAATGTACTTTCGGCATACCACTGTCTCACGAACCGCTCAACCAATCCCAGCAAACCAGGTGTCAGGTGATCGAGTCACTCGGCCCCCTTCCACCAATAGTACTGAGAATTTTGACAACTGACTTCAGTCGCCTCTAGGCTTTGTCTGCGTGAGGGTGTTTTTGCGCCGAAAATTTCTAAATTGCTCCACTAAAACTTAAATATCTCGGGACCTACAAGTCCGATCGCGAAAATACAAAGTGCGTTGTGATCCTCAGAACTAAATCTCTCCAATAACACCAATTCCGAGTACCATAAGCACTCACAGAAAATAATAACAACATTTGAACTCTAAAATTTGAAATGCCTCGACCTAAAAATCGCGATAAAACTCGAACCAAAAATTTCAAACCGAAAACCGGCAAATCCTATGTAGAGCGTCAACAGGCCTATCGTTTGAGACTAAAGTCAAAGAAATCGGCTGAGAACTTAGAAAATGGCAACTATTTGAAGATTGACGAAACCCCGTCAGCGCCCAAGCGGCCCGCATCTCCGATACCTGGGTCATCCGGCGTGCCCCCAAAGCGACTCAGATCGAGCGTACGGCTAGCTAGCAAGAAAACAGACGATGAGAACATTAAGACGATGAAGCTGTTTATTTAACCAACCCTTCATTCCTTCCCAAACACAAGTCTGCCCATGATTCCATGTCTACCGGTAATCCCACGACTACCAGGTTTAAAATTTTTATTTTCTAATTTGGTGTTAAATTTATTTTAGTTTAATTAGAAATTAAAAATGAATACTACGAAATTAAAAAAGACCTATTGTGAGTAAGCTATGTATTTATACTCTATTACTATACATTATATAAATAATAAAACCATATTTGTTTTGACAATTCCCGGTAAGCGCTTTCTACCATTCGAGCATGATGGTGATTCCGAACTGATAATGAGTAGCCTTGAAAGCGCTAATCGGTAATTGTCAATGTAGTCGTCTGAAACATTATATTTTCTGTTTGTAAAATATACGTTATAACGTTTTTGTTTGGCATCTCAATAGAAATGTTGAATCGTTCACTATCTTTTTGGTTTGTACATAAAATAGCCAATACACAGACGATAAAAACAACAATAATGATAATAATATATTCATGAAATAGTTTCTATTTTTCGCTGTTCCATCTTTTTCACTGAAATTAGATGGTCGGCATGTGAGATATATCTACATATTGACTTTGTAAAGTGTAATAGTACAAAAGTACTTTAATTGATAAAGTTTCGTTGGTGGTTATAATCACAAACAGAAGTAACACTGTTGCACACCACTACAGAAAAATTATTCCGATTAGCGCTTTCAAGCTTCACAGCTCATCATCAGATTCGGATTTATAGTGGTGTGCAACAGTGTTAATTCTGTTTGAGAAGTACTTTATATACCAACCATAACCCTAATATCATATTACGTTTTCTGTATTGTTCGGGTGTACAAAATAAAATAAGGAAAACATTAAGGAAGGAAATTTAAACTTAATATTTTTCAGAAGGTTAAAACTCACTATATAAGAATATTCATCATTTGAATATAATCGGTTAAACTGATTATATGTATTGAAATAATATTTATTTTAATTGTGTGAATTTTGTATTTTAACAATAACTATTAAAGAATAATTAAATTATATAATTTGTATAAATAATGTTTTTTTAAATTGTATATTTAATTGTGACTGGTAACTATGTTCCTACATCTCACATCTACGGTATAGACGAAAAAGACGCATTTCTATTCAAAAAGTAAGTGGTATTAACGTGTTCGTAGTCTAAAACACAATTTACTACTTGGACGCAGGTGTTGAAAAGAATGTAATACACTTAAGCAGTACACTTGGCGCTCCTTCAGGGTTCAATATATTGTTAGACTCGGATACTTCAGTTGAACGATAAGCAGAACATTGTCCGTCTAACAGCAGGAATTTTTGTTTATTTAATTCAGTTTATTCTACCGCCATTTTACTGGTAAATCTGTAATACTAACCAGCAGTGTAATGCAAAACTAATAACACAGCAAAAGAAAATTCCTATTGTTAGTAACGAAACATGAAAAAATGTGTCTTACCTACTTGCGCGCAATTGGCGAAACGCTTGTCGCTTGTTAAATCATTACTGACTGATTAAAATTCTCATGAATCAATTGGTTTATACTTAACAGTTCTTATTACAATGACTTTAACAATAATATCATCAAAACTATATGTTTAAAGGAAACAACAAAAATAATTTCTAATTTAATTGTCTCTTCTTTTTAAAAGCGTTTGTTATCTGGGCCTGATTTTAATTTAATGTGCAAAACTAAACAATCCTAAATTTTAATTTTATAGTTACTTTTCCCCAGCCTATCCTGAGATAAATTTCTCATATAAAGTGAGTTAATTCAACCTCGTGGTCATCGGACGTACGCACTACTTGAAAAATTGAAGCTATATTTTGGTATCGAATTCAATAGTGGAGAGTTCTATAAATGTACTTTTTTCGGGTTTTGTCAACACGTTCAACGTTTCGATCACATTATAAGTTTTAGTATTTCATTATTGTAGAATTTCATGGTAAAAGACGGTAAGGTAAAAAGGTAAAATATATTTAAACAATTCACGTACAGTACCAAATAATATGTGGATGTCACACGAAGGTGAACTGATCACTTATCGTCGAGGTTCTGATCACTTTTTTGCTATAAAGATAACAAAGACATGATTGATCTTTCAATAACTATATAATAAATTATCAGAGTTTAACTAGTTTGAATGAAAATATTATACATTCTTTAAAATATTTTTTCCAGGTAATATAAATTAGTAAAAATAAATGTACACACAAAAGGAACAATACCATCTAAGTAACGTGTAACCAATCGTAAGTTAGATGACGACAGATATAAAACGGGGAAAGAATGTTGATGGAAATGACAATTGAATTATAATAATTTATATAGAGGTAGTAACAGAACTAATACGGGAAAACAAAGATTTTAAAACAGGAGTATTTTAAAAATCTATTCTGTTCATTGCCTGCCACCTGTGTGCACTTTAAAAAAGAGTGAAATAACCGACATTGCTACAATAGTGTATAGGTATAGGCTAATTCGTTCACATGTTAATCGTTCACATTTTAATTATCTGAAATCCCATACACAATTAAAATTTGCCACATCTTTCTTTCAATAAATTAGAACGCCTGCTTAGAGTCCATGCAACCATGTCTGCCCTTTCAATTATCTGCTGTGACAGTTCACTGTGCACAAACTTGTTCTGTCTGATATCACCCCACCATGAGACAGTCTCAACAATTATATTTGCTGTACAGATAATATCAATGCAGTTTATAGTGGGTAAACAACAGTGCGTTGATCGTCACCAATCGCCTGAAAGTTTTAAAACCATACTGACGGTGCCCCGGACCATTCTACCGAATCTTGTCTTCTTCTTCTTCAAAAAAAACAGAAGATTGTTTCAGATAATGTAAAATCCAAGCCGCTGAAAATATGTGCTGAAATACATGTGACTGAATGTGATATCCAAGAAGCTCCCACGTGTCATGCTATGTACTGGTTTCCGTTTCCACCAATTGTTCACGCAGTTACAATTCTTAATGAACGTGCTTTTTCTGTGCTGCCAAAACTGACTTTAGCCTTCTAATTGGAGTGCATGAGCCTCCTGAGCCATGCTGAACGTGTTTGTAGTTCATCGTTTCCAGTACCATCTCCAAATGTGTGAGCTGTAAACTTGATTTGGAAGTCTGTGCTTCAGACCTTCAAAGATGTCTATTGTAACGCGACTTTCGTAGTCTGTCTAATTAATTAATTATTTTCAATTACAAGTTTCACATTGTATGCCAAATATATGACAATATTAAAGAAATTTAAAATATAAAATTTAAGTTGGTGATTTCCAAATTTTTTATTGATATCATTGGAGTATCGTTGGTTGTAAGCCTCACGTGTGGAATGAGTTGCACTAACTGTATAGTAGTCTATGAGTAACACCTCCCGTGGTAAGCATCAATTAAATTAGTGGTTAAAAATATTTCATTAGATTATATAATTTAATTAGTAGGGGGCTTGTGAGAGTTCTGACGCAGAAGTGACGTCATCCCCCCTCCACCACCACCCTTCATGGCGGGAAATTAAAAAATTGTGGTGGTGGGGGTAGACTTCCGTTGGTGTGTGTCCATCATGACAGTGGTGGGGGATGGAGTGGGGGTAGGTGGGGGTGTCCCACGTGACAGTGGTGGGCGTGACGAAATTGTGGGTCGTAAGTCGGCCATGTTGTTGTCGGCGTCGGCCATTTTGTCGGGCGGCGCGGCGATGTTGTAGGGGGGGTATCGATGCGTTGATTGGTGGAGCTATGGCCGCCGTCCGCCGTTCGCCGCCCGGCCGCCGCCTGGACGTAGTTTGGTCGGCGTATCGTTCATGTTGTAAAATCGTCGGCCATGTTGTCGGCCGGATATCGTCGATGCGAAGAGACTGAGTGACGTGTATTGCATTGTTGCCAACTTGTGAACTGTGTTAAATTTGAACGCCGGCCGCCCCCTGGACGTAATTGTAGATTGGTTGTAAATTCGAATGTGTGTGTGTGTCTGTGGTAAGTATATATTGTGTTCGTCATTATTGCGTTCCACGAAATTCTCGATGACGTGGTCCCACAGTGCATAATTGAAATCAATTCACTTGTAAAATTGAATATCGTACATCCATGCAAAGAAGATAAGTATTACCATATATGATATTCTGATTGATATGTAATTTCTATTGCATGAACGTAGAAAAAAAAGGTGTAGTGTCATCTACATTTGTTGTAAGAAACACATATGATATGTACATAAAGTGTCCACGTGTATGCACTGCATAAGTGAACATCACTTCACTTATAAAACACACATCATGCACGGAAAATAATTAGTGTTTATATTATTCTGATGGGTATGTAATATCTGACAGTTAATTTGTTTAACATTGTGAAACAAGATGCAAGCCGTGGATGATGTAATCGACTCCCGCTGAGACCTTCACACAGCATGCACGTGCGGAGTTATTTATATCCGCTTACAACAGGATGCTGACTGACCATATGTTATCACAGCGTGTGAACGTACTGAGGGCGGGGGGCTTTATTCATTTTAGACGTACATAAATTTGTTTAACTATGTGAAACAGGATGCGAGCCAAGCTGATATTCGGTAGTGGTCGTCCTTGACTTTGGGTGTGGTTAACCATGGCAGCTCTAACGTCTTTGTGTGTTGCTTTTTTTTTGTCATCGGGTGTGCATTACCTGTTACCATCTCTTTCGCGTTCATCCTTGAGTGGGCTTTTCGCTATTGTATAAACCTGGACGAATTGCTCTCAACGGCACATCATTCGACGAAACTCAAGTGGAATTCGTACAGGGTGAGTTTGTTTTTAAATTATTCTTTAGTTTCTGAAGTGTATTATCATCAAGCAATTATTTTAAATAAAATTGATTTTTTTTAAATAGTTGTATGTAATAACACACGAACGGACGTTGTGCAACGCTCGTTCTAGCTTGTACATTGAGTGGTGAATAGTGTTAATGTTCGAAGGACTTTTGAAATTAAATACAATAAAATGTTAAAGCAATAACGTTTAATTAATTAAAAACAAATAAAATACATGTAATCAAAATATATTACAATTTAAAATACATAATATGTAAACGCACACAGTAGTGACGATTACTGTGACAATTACTATGTAGCGAAAATTACAAAATACATAATATGAAAACATGTGCAATATGACAATTGTGTACAATTAAATCAAACGAAATATGTGTAAGCAAAATATATTACAAGTTAAAATACATAATATGTAAACGCACACAGTAGTGAAAATTACAAAATACATAATATGTAAACACGTGTACACGTGCACAATGACAATTGTGTACAATTAAATCAAATGAAATATGTGTAAGCACATTATATTATAAGTTAAAATACATTATGTAAACACACACACACACACACACACACACACACACACACACACACACACACACACACACACACACACACACACACACACACACACACACACACACACACACACACAATTGTGTATAATTAAAACAAATGAAATAAAATACATCTAAATACACTAAGTACAAGTTAAAATAAACACATGCACTATGACAATTTCGTACAATTAAATCAAATGAAATATGTGCAAGCAAAATATATTACAATTTAAAATACATAATATGTAAACGCACACAGTAGTGAGAATTACTGTGACAATTACTATGTAGTGACAATTACAAAATACAATAAACGCGTGCACAATGACAATTGTGTACAATTAAATCAAATGAATTATGTGTAAGCACATTATATTATAAGTTAAAATACATTATGTAAACGCACTCACAATTGTGTATAATTAAAACAAATGAAATGAAATACATCTAAGTACACTAAGTACAAGTTAAATTACATAATATGTAAACATAAGCACAATGACAATTGTGTACAATTAAATCAAATGAAATATGTGTAAGCACATTATATTATAAGTTAAAATACAATTTGTAAACGCACGCATAATTGTGTATAAATAAACAAATGAAAATACAACTAACTACACTAAGTACAAGTTAAAATACATATGTAATTGTACGCACATGCAATAACAATTGTGCAAAATTAAAACAGATGAAATATATGTAAACGTGTGCATTGACAATTATGTACAATTATACATGCTAAATAATACATATGAAATACAAATATATTTGTTAATTCAGAAGATGTCCATCTGGTCTTACTCTAAAATGTCCACGACGTAAGCCCTGTCCAATTATTTACAATTATACGTGCTAAATAATACATACGAAATACAAATATATTTGTTAATTCAGAAGATGCCCATCTGGTGGACTCTAAAATGTCCACCACGTAAGCACTGTCTTTTTCTCCGCGATAAACCAGTTGAAGTGAATATGGCACTAAATTATTTAATTCATCATCATCGAAAACGCTTGCGTATCTCTTCGGCAGATATACACGATATTTTAATTTAGTGTCCCTGTAGTCCTGTATAGTGGCGAGTATGGCCTTCCCGTACTTTGCGTCTATGTTTTGTAATTCTTCTATCGGATATTTTACACCAATTATTAATTCCTTAATTTTTTTATATTCTATCGCGTTAATGGTTGCGAACTTTGCAACGAATGATGCCATTTTAAAATGAATAATTTATATTTCGCTTGCGCGTCTGTCAAGTTCTGAATGAATAACACTCGTTCGTACCGATATAAATAGGGAGGTTGTTGATAAGGGGGAAACCGGAGAGTGCATGGAGAGGGGGAACCACTCGACGCACAGTAAGCGGTTATTATTAACCGTGTGAAACAGGATGCAAGCCGCTTTCCCACGCCATGTTCAGCGGGTTGGTGGGGGAGGCGACCCGGTTATTTTTTTATACGTCTAGACAGGGTGATGTCATCGACTCCACTCTGCGTCTAGACAGGATGATGTAATCGACTTCAACAGTAAGGCAACGTTTTATATTTTTACGATGCTAAATAAAACAACAATGTATGCAATTAGTAATTTACCAGAAACCTACTGATTAGTCTAAAATCCGATACAACCCACTCGCGTTAAGCGTGTATTCTATGATTTGTACATATTTCCGGAAATAAGTGGTGCACGAGACAGGCTGTTCCGTGTATTGAACGTAATTGTTCGAGTTTGGGACAACCGAAATCTTCTAAATTTATAATATTGAAATGTACAATACGCTTCTTCAGAAATCTTTTTTTCTGTAATCCTTTTACGAACACATAGTTAAAAGGAAACGTGTACTTTACTAATATCGACACAAGAAGTTCGTACGATGTGTCCCCGTCCGTCCATTCTATTCTATGATAATGCTCCGTTAACCAACGGTTTGTCCTCATGTGTTTGTGAATCGAAACGAACGTGTTTACTGGAGGTGCAAATATCCAATGCCTGCTGGCAAATGCAATAATCTCCATAACGGCTAGTTCCTTGACGAGTTCGTTTCCATCGTTGTCAACGAAACAGTGAAAGTCAAGTATGACTGCTATCTCATCGTCGATCATCCTTGTTTCGTTACAAACAGTGTGTTCGGTGTCACTAGGAACGCTGTTGATCCGTCCGTCTCGCGAAACAGACACGTTGTATGACGTGAAACGATTGTAAAGAATTTTTCGGTACGTTTATTTTGTACCTTATCTGTTCGTCACGGATCACTGCAACAAATTTGTGTGTCAAAACATCATATACAAAAATTTCTACAGGGTACAGTATACACGCCGGTACCAATCTGAAAGCTTGACCTTGACGACAGCTGGCAAAGGCAACAGATAATAGTCTACTTAAAAATATCGTGCAGTTACTCTATAGGTGACTATTTGCATTAATTTATACCGGATCATATTTTAATAGTTTGCGCTCATTTATAACAAATCTTTGGTATACTTAAATTTATACATTTTCTTAGAAGTAGTTGAATACTAAAGCTGTAAATTATTAATGTAATTGTAAATTTCTTCTAACAGGCATCGAAAAAGTACGCGAACGTAAGCATTTTTTCATCCAGCGGGGAACGTTTTTTCCAAAGCGATGACCTATACTTTTTTTTTTGCTAAACCGTTTTCTGAAAGTCCAAGTAAAATTTTAAAATCAAAATCCGAGAAAGTGTTGAGGAAAAGTTTCGAGATATCAAGGATGTAATCAGAGCGTAGAGTAGCATTAACAGAAAAGACGGGAGCTGTGTTGTGCTTATGTTTTCAGTTCCAAGTGCATACAACCCGTCCTTCCTTACCCCGCCTGTCGAAACTGTTTTAAGGTCAAGCTTTCAAATTGGTACCAGCTTGTATACTGCGTGCTTTAAGTCACTGCAACGTCTGTACTCGTACGGAGTTAACAGCTCCATGCGTCCGTCCACAACGCGTGCTGACCAAACACTGAGATATACGAGATTGTGGGAGGTATAAACACTTCCGTCACAGCAGCAGCAGTATAGATTTTCAAATAATTTTTTACTTGTTTATGTCGTGCATAAGCCGAAACGTTCTTGTTATTTTTGAAACTGGAGTGAACTAGAAATATGCTCTCATGTAAGCGGTGTATGCGACTCTACATAAGGGACATGTATTTAGGGTGATGGCGCAATTCACGCATGTGAAGAAATGTCGACAGAGAAGAAGTACGACTTCAACGATTTGTGCGTAACAAACTTTGCACATCGTACCCTGATCCGGTCCCCCTTCTTCTTTTTGTTTATTCTCTTTGACCGTGTCGTTGCGTTGTTCGTTCTCTGATGCCGCTGACGCTGCTGCTGCTGCTCCCGGTTCGGTAATGATACCCAACGCCTTAATGATAAATTTGTTATCTTTCACTAACATTACGTAAGAGCACACGGGGAAATGACGTGCGTGTTCCATCTAAGCGTTTTCTCCATGTTCCCATTTGTTTAAACCGCCTCCATAGCAAAAACAAATCACTCTATCGTTGCATCCGTTGTAAAAGAAACCAGCTTCGGCAAGTTCTGTAAGCGTTATCGTCAACGATATCGGCCAATCTTTAAAACACTTTAAACGGTTTTCAAAGCTTTTGTAACTTGGGTACGGTGATATGATTTTTTGAATCAAAGCGACCTGCATTTCTTTATCGTCCGGTGATACTGACTTGATCATCGTTGACGGTTCAACGCATTGTCTGAAATAGCGATTGTTGTTGGGATTGTTATCGTCGTCCTCGTAATCGTGTGAAAGCATCTTGCGCGTCCACTCACGACTCGTGCTGTTGAAACACTGAGCGAAGAATAGGGGAAGGAGAAGACGTTTCCCCCTCCAGAAAGGAGGAGGAGGGGTTACAGGTATTAAGAAAGTAAAGTACATGAATATTGGTTACATTTTTTTTAATATAAAAAACATACATTAAATACATACATAATATTCTAAAAAGCAACATATTATTTACAGCAAAAAAACAATAATAACGTACATGAATATTGATTACATTTTTTTTAATATAAAAAACATATACATGAAATACATACATATTACTCTAAAAAGCAACATATTATTTACAGAAAAAAAAACAATAATATACAGAGTGACTTTAATTGTGCCTGCGCACTGTGTTGGACAGCGGAGTGTACACGTTGAGCGAATCGTGGAGTATCAAGCAGTAGGCCGCGGTCTGACCGAGAAAATTGCTCGATGACTCGAATTCCAATCTGACATCAACCGGTGAAGACTTGAGCGATTCGTCCTGTCTGCTACAATCGAAGACGAATAGCGGTGCTTTCGTTATGAACTCAGTCGGTGTTAGAAGTACGTTGGGTTGAGTTCTATGGTAGTACGATTTTTGAAATCGTGTACACATATCGTACAGCAGAGCGTAACGTCCGTTATCGATATCCAGGTTCAGGTTATCGTATGGATAGTATTTGTCGTTCAGAAAGAGTCTCGCGTTGGTCACCTTGCAGTGATGGAATTTGTCCGCGTGTTTCTTCAGATCGTTCTTTCTAGCGGTCTGGAAGGTGAGTATCACGTACCGCGGTTTCTCAAGGTGTGTCGTTGTTTTCACTGTCCAAATCTGTCTGTCGGTCGACGGTAAAGCCGGGTACTCGTGCAGTTCCTAACTGCGAAACGGTAAGAATAGTGGTAGGTCCTTGCGTACAATGTCCAACAGTCGTATCCTCACTTCATTGTTCACGTACACGAACGGAATCATCTAAGAGATCTTGGACAGTTCTATATCAGCGTTAGCGGGCGTATCCGTGACTAGAACAGTGCGTTAACGTCAGTGGAAGTGCGTAACAGTATCAGTTCCTGTTTCATGTTTAATATAACGTGCGTGAAATCCTCGGCGAATCCCATCAGCATCCTCAAGGGTTTGCAAAAGTTGAATTCTCCATTTTTACTGGACAATGTTATCTCGTTAGCCGCGGGGGCAACCCAACCGGCGTTTTTCATCAAAACAACGTCTTGCGCGCCGACGGATAGCATGGTTTTAAT
Source organism: Magicicada septendecula (assembly GCA_034769895.1). Classification (NCBI taxonomy): domain Eukaryota; kingdom Metazoa; phylum Arthropoda; class Insecta; order Hemiptera; family Cicadidae; genus Magicicada; species Magicicada septendecula. The sequence goes on from CM068367.1 coordinate 893,564,958, forward strand.
AGTGGACGCGATGCCGACGCTCTTGGTGTGATCCACTTCCACACCGGCCAGTTCGTAACGGATTTCTTTGAAGAGAAACGCGATCGCATTGTTGACCATTTTCACGTTCGCGGTATCGGCACTACCGGTCTTTTTGCTCAACTTGCCTTCGATGTACAGGAAAATTTCCATCGGTAAAGTGAAGACTTCCTGTTGCAGGATAGGTATACGTATCTCATGGTTATTTCCATATCGTGACGCCGACGCGTACGGTGCGTAAGGATGATATTCGTAATGTGTGATGGTGTCTTCAAAAAACGGACGTCGTTCGACCGATAATACGATACCGCTGTCCGTCATGTTACTTGTTTTTCTTGAGTTTGAATCCTAGTGAAATCAGGTAGCGTCGGTTAGTTGCTGTTAACCGTGTCAACGACGAACGTCTACTGATACCCTTCCCAAAAGTGTTGTCCTCTTTTATCTTGTGGTGCGAGCCGCCGCTCTTCATTACCGGGAAAGCAGTGGTATCGGTGAAATAAAATCCCATTATTACTACGCACGTTTCAGATGTATAAGTGCGGTGATGACCTCGTCTTAAAAATTCACGATATCGCCGTCCTGATCGTGTACGGACACTGTAACGTTACGCAAGTGTAGTACGTTAAGTGGAAAATAAATGACGTTTCTGGGCGTTTCGACTATCTTGAATCCTGGCTCGACGGTCGGGTAGAACGAGTGGAGTATATGCTCGTTTCGTCCCGCCTTGTACGAACCTTGTACAGCATTACACCTTATTTCCAAAACGTTTACTTTGTTAATGTTTACGGGCGCGTCTAACATGTGTAATATATACGCTTCAAACTTGCGGTTCTTGGAAAAACCCAGCATGGTACCGATCGTGTGTTTCGTATGCCCGAAATCTATCTCATATGAACAATAAAGTTCGCATTTCAGCGTGTTGTTGTTGGGTCGTAGAGTAAATTTTGGGTCTAATAGTGCTTTTTTCAGGTACGTTTCGATATCGCTGATTTCGTACACACCGGTCGGTATTCTGACGAGTTCTAACGTTTTACGTGGTCCCTTTAGTACGGGAAAGACGTTGTTTCATCCGCTTTCCACGTTCGGTATAGAGTTGTACGTGTTAAGTCCAGCAGTCCCGCGTACCATTCACCGTCTGTCAGTTCAAGCGGTGGAAAAAGTTACAAACCAGTGCGCTCGGATCCGTACCCGTGACGGTGACCGTAAGCGCAGACATTTGTCGTTTACTGATCGTTCGATGTCAAAAACTCCAAACATAAATGTCGGCAGACGACTGTGTCCAGCGGCTGTTTCCGCGCGTAATTGTAACGAACATCGGTCACGTTCGATCCAAAGTACCGTATTAGCTCGACAGGAGGACATAGATTGCCGAATCCATCAAAGTACGTGACTCTGTCGTCTCGCTTCTTGTAGCATACCCAATGTGTGCCCGCCCCGGTAGCGTCGTCCAAATTCACGATCGCGCTTTCGTTCTCCCACGGTGATGTACGTCGCGCATGTACACGCCTCTGAAATAAGATACACGCAATCGTTTCGCGTACTCGTACAGATCTCGTTTGGACAACGGACGCACGAGTATTTCTATTAGTTTTTTCGGTACGGGCGAAGATAGAATCCAGAAGCCTTTTTACCACCGCCGTCGGTCCGTCTTCGACGTCGACCTGTCCCCGTTGTCCTCCTCCCACTCCTGATTATCGTGCATCGAACCGATTTGCGAGGACCAGTGCGACGACGACGTTTACGCACACCACCACCGCAGCATAGTCCACTGCCTAACGCTGATTTCGCTTTCATCGTTGCCGCTACAGCCGCCGCGTATGCTCTTTCGCTGATGCCCGAATTCAAGGCTTTCACTCGATCCCACGCCTTGCCAGCTAGCACACGATCCGCTACGCGTCTTCGTTCGTTGTCCTTGTACTTGGCGTAAGCGATATCGTGTTCACAACAGGTTTCGTCCAACTCGTTGATTCCACGATCACCAAGTGCCAATCTCTCCTCTGGTTTCGTTCCGGGTCCACAGAATCTGTAGCCGGGCAAGTGTAGTTCCACCGGTAATACGTCCACCGCTCGATTTATCAGTGTAGGTACTGACTTTGCGACGAATGGTACCGCGCTTTTAACTATTTTTCCGATGAGACCACGCCCCCTTTTTTATCAACGCGACTACGAAGTTCGTACATGTCTACTGTTTCGTCTGCTGTCGATAAAGGGATCTCCAATCGCGCTTGTCCTTGGATTTGTCCAGATCACTAATCAACTCCTTCGTCTCCGCCTTGCTCGTAAGTAGTAACTCTGCCTCTTCGGCACCGAATGAAGTACGCGCTGCGTGTGTATGCAATTTATAGATATACGATACTACTCTCCCAACGGTGTTGGAACACTTTTGCGAGTTTGTACATTTCGCTCTTCGCGTACCGCTTCGTGTCCTCCAATTGACGTGCGTTCACTGCGTCCGTGGGCCGTACGCCGCCGTCGCCGACGTTCAGAATAGTATTTCATTGTGCGTTGAAATAAGTGTTGTTTACCGCAGTGATCGTGTGTCGGTTCAAAAATTCCAAGTTCACCGCGTCCTTGTTGACAGGTGGCGCTAACTATGTTATCCGCACATTGCCAACCATTAGGTTAGAGTTCGTATCCTTCGGTATGATCTTCGCTCCACGTATTCTTTGGCCGCAGCGTCTCTCGCGCGAATCGATTCCCTAAGAGACTGTATGCTATGGTCCCGCGCGTCGATGGCGGCGCCGTTCTTCTTGTTCGGTGCCAGTTATGTGAAACACAAGCATGTGTAGTCTACGTACTGCTTGTTGACTGCGTCTGTGAGATCGACAGGAGCAGCGACTTTGACGAGCTTTTGACCTTTCACGTCTATTCTAGCGAAACCTTGTGTCGTCGATTCGTCGACTAGACAGTGGTCACGCACGAACCGCAGTGGAACGGTATCATGAGCATCGTGCGGCTCGCCCAAGTTGAGTATTTTTTCCCCGCTACGTCGAAGTGTCCGTCCTCGGTCATCGCGATACCAACATCCTCCTGCAGACTGCGTTGCATCTCCCCTTCTCACTCTGACGGTGCTCTGGTGTCTGCCGAACTTGTCAACGCTCATCTCGTGAATGATGCATATCGTCCGCTATGCACGACATTTATACGTACTCACGTAATAAATATCGATTAGTTTCGATACGATCGTACTGTCTATACATTTTATTCCAACGACAGAGTGTCCGTCGGTATGTTTCCCTTTCACGATCGTGTTTAAAAATTCATCGTACACGTATACCCGTCCGTATTTGAAGAAATAAATCTTTCCACCAGTGTATCGGAACTCACTATCGACGGCTTCTGGTAAGCCGACAAAGCGATCTTTAACGTATCCGTGTTTCTTGATCATGAAAGAACACTTGTCTATCTTCCCGTAATACATATCGTTGTACAACAGAAGGGTACGACCCGTGTAGGTGTGTATCGCAGCGTTTATTTTCGTCAACGTGCGAACACCGAGCGTTGTGATCGATCGCGGATACCCGTTCACCGGCTGCAGACTGTGTATATCGAACATGTATACGTATTTGTCTACGAAGAGTACCACTTCTTCGGTCCGTGGTCTCTGGTACATCGCCGAAACGTTGAAGAACGTCAGCGGTAAGAACGTCAACCAATCCATCAACAGAAGCGGACTCCCTCCCGAACGTTTCGACTCGAGATCCAGCGTCCACAAAAAGTTATCATGCACTATATACAGATGTCTGTTTATTATTAAAAATTGATTAACCTTCTTTAGTCGACATAAATCCGTTGTCGTGCGGACGGTGTCGTTCGTTGTCGACGGTGGCGTCATCGTCGTCGTCGTCGTACCGGTCGGCGGCTTTCCGTACAAGTGTTGAATGCCTCTTATATCATCGTCTCTCAGCTCGAACGGACCGTCCGAGTGCGGTACATAGAAAGAGTACATGATCGATTCCCTCTCGAGGGAATGAGACAGTCCTAACGCGTGTCCAATTTCATGCGTTAGCACCTGTAAAAAACTGGTCTGATCGTCCGGTATTTCGGTTGTGTTCGTATAATTCCACGATTTGTAGTAGTCCGTGTGTATTTCGGTAGTGTTATACGGTAAATCGGGCGGGTAATAAGCGTGTGCGAGTGTACCTCCGCGTCCGTCTAAATCGTACCCGCAGATCGTGCACCTAGAGGTTAGAGACTTGTGTTTAAAATATTTCATGGCGATGACTATGTCAGCGTTTATGTCGTTGGGTCGATAGTCGAATTCCAGATTCGAATGTTTCCGCCATACAGCGAACGCTTGTCGTGTCGCTTCTATAGCGCTGGCGGTGCCGTGAACGAATCGCCACGTCAGTCGTCTCTTGGCCCACGGCGCTTGTAAGGTGTACGACACGAAAACTTTGTTACCACATCTCCGCGCTCGCATCAGATTCATCGTTTCGTTGTTCAATGTTTATAGTTAAATTGTAATTCTCTTGAAACGATTGCAGGTAGGAGAAAATAACATTGGCGTTGACGGTGACGTTGTCCACGCCAAGTCGTAAACTATCGTCGGGCACGTATCCGTATCGTGTCAAGTAATCGATAGCGAAGTCTACAACGTTAGCGTTATCGGACGACGCGACGACACTCGTGCACGCGATAATAAACACTAGTGCGATATACATGTTGTCACAACCAAACGTGGAATGTCCCCATCGTGTGTACGATGGTATTATTTATACTTTGTCTGCTTTCAGAATCGAATAGGGAGCACGTCGGCTACTTTCGACCCTTGTAAATCCTAACGGTGTTGTGAATCCTGCCTTCTTCTTCTTCTTCACAACGTAGAGACCGTCGAGTGTAGTAGTACACTGAACCTCGTTCTGTGTGTAACTTTTGACGTCTTTTCTTGATCAAATCTTCGTTGATGTATTCTTTCCGCGCCAAGGTCAGGACGTACATCGTCTCTGATTCGACGTCGACTACGAAGGCGAACGCATCCGTCCTGTATTTATTTTTAACAGACGCTTTGATCACAACATAGTGCAAGGGATACAGTTTGGTAGTGTCCATTTCGTTAACGTTAATGTGCTTATGAGGCATTAACGGGTCCTTTAAGATCGATTCCATCACGGTGCTGCTGCTAATGACGGATGATGTCGTATACCGCTCTTATTATACGATGCTATCGGCTTCACGTAGTCCTTCCACTATGGAGACGATTTCGTTCGTGTGCCCACCGTTTCCGGCATGCTGTGACGCCATTAACAGTCGCAATCTGTCCACCAGTTCGTTCTGATCGTAAGCACGTAATCGATTTTGTCTTTTTTTCTGGACAGCGCCTTATACGTTGTGTCGGTATTATTATGTCCATGTCCCGTACGTTTCGACGGAAACAGTTGTGATATTATTCGTTTATACTTTACACCTCTGTTCGCGTTCACCTGTGCGTTCGCTAAATAATAATGCTTGTGCGCGTTGGTGGCGCGCAGTATATCTTTGTACGCCTTCAGTTCCGTCTCGTTGTAAACGTTTTCTTTAGGGTGCTTTATGAACACGAGTTCGTAGAGACCTGGCGAACCTTTGTATCGTTTACCGTTTATAAGGATCGTATCGTCCGTTTCGATTTCAAACGGTGAATCACCGATCATCCATTTTCCGTTTTCGTGTCTTACACCGTACGTATAGTCCATCAGACGATCGCGTTCGGACGATACGGTCATACGCATGTACTTGTTCGCTAACGATTCACTGTCGTATTTGTCCTGAAAATATCTACGCGCTTCGCGCCTTCCTTCCGGTGTGTCTAACATTTTTTCAATGTTGAGACTAGGATCGTCCTCATCGTTATCGTTCAATGTTTCGGCTATCACAGGCGTTTTCAGGAAACGTGGCGTCGATCGGGAACGAAGTGGTGTTCCTACATCAATCTTACTAATTGCACCCGTCGGATCCTCCTCCTCATCCTCTTCCCGTTTCATCTTTTTCACTCTCATCGGCTTTTCATTTGTTGTTTTACGTTTTTTTCAAACCAACGCTTGCGAAATATTTTGTAACGGTTTCAGAATCGGTTTGTAACTTTTGGATAACTTTGCTTCCTCTTCACGGATCCCATTTTTTAACGCACGGTATTTCTTCCGTATGTTGTCACTGATCATGTCAATATCACGTGCTAGTCTTTTCTTCTTTTCGTCCATCTCGATAAACGGTGGTACGACGACTAATGTCGTTGACTCCAGTACACATGTATTTACCTGAACGTTCGACGACTTTTTTTTTGGTGAACAGTTGTTACGAGCGAACAGTCCGCGAGTTTTTTTTTAATCGTTAGGTGCGACTACTATGAAACGGTCGAAACCGGCTCTGTACCTGCCGGTGTCGATAGAAGAATCCTTGTCCTCAACGAGAAAGCCGTAACGATCGTTCCACGCTTCAGCGCACACGTTCTTAAACGTGTCGTATTTCATGTCCGTGTTGACGTGATGGTTGTACGCATGTTTCAATTTGATATCGTCCTGTTTGAACAACACTATTAGATTTGCATTGTCACGAACCAACTGTTTCAGCACTTGGCTGTACGTCTGACAAAGGTAAAACGCGTCCACACCGCTGTGTCGTCCCATAGAGAAATACTTGCGTATGTTGTGTTGTCTTTCACAAAACACATCGTCGAACACCATAATAGAATCGGGATCGACCTCGTCGGGTGGCGGTACCACGTCGTTATCGTTGTAGGCGTGATAACCCATTCGTTTGTTGGAAAGTCGTGTCATCAGAGTCTCCGGGTTGAAACAGTGATTTAGAAAACACGTATAGGTTCGCGAATCTCAATCCGTTCACATCGAACAACAGGTTGAACATGACGTTAGTCTTCCGCACGCGGAAGGTCCGCAGATGATCGAACGAACGGTATCGGGCAGAAGACGTCCATGTTTACGTTTTTTTCTGCGACAACCACCGCCACCACCACCGCCACACAATTTCGAATAGTCCACGTCCTTTATTTTTAGTCTGTGCGCTTGTTGCAATATTTTCATGTTGATCCGCCCAAAGTCTATTTAATAGTCGCACTATGTCCGTACAGTCGACAGATATGTGACTGCACACACAAGTGTCCGGACCTGTTTCACAGTTCGGATCCGACCAAACACATTCTTTGTAGTGATCGAATCCGGTGCCACTAGGTACTATTTCGCTGAGACGGAACCACGTCACACGATTGGTAACCCGTTGCCAGTACTCGTGCACCGTCAAGATCCTGCGCATGCGTTCAACGTTGTTTGCGGTCGTGTTCACGACGTACTCGTCGTAACCTGGATGCGACACAATGTCTTTCACATTGTACACAGCGCGCATGTTGTCATCGTAACGCACCGACGCATACTGGTTCTATTTCCACGAGTCTAATCGTTGTTATAGCAAGTTCTTCTTGTGTATCCATGAATCGTGTTTACCGTCGAATCCTAACCACCTGACTTTCACACGATCACCTTTACGTTGTACGATCTTTTCTACCAAGTACACGTCACCAGTGTTCGATTTACTGATTTCATGTTCGTAAAAACCACCTTTCAACACTTCACCCGTATGATCCTTTAGCGAATAAGTGACGGGTACGCTGCCGGTACGTACCGTGTGAACGATGAATATCTCGTTTGTCCAGTTGGGCGTGTATCCTTTGGCGAACGTTATTTTGTGTTTGCTTATACGCACACGATCGCCTACTTTGAACTATGGTCGTTTATAATCGATGCTCCTCGCTGTGGTCTTGTGAATCCGACGTAGCACCATGCGTTCGTTGGATTCGTTCACCTGATGCGGTTTCATTCCGATCGTTCTGTGCACGCTGTCGTTGTACGCCCTGACCAGTTCCGGTAACATATCCAATCAACGGTAATGACCTTGTTCACTGAAAGCGCGATACATGTGCGTTTTTAACGTACGATTGAAGCGTTCCACAATGGACGCCTTTTTCTCACTATACGTGGAATACAGTGTGACACCGTATCTGTTCAGCAACGTTCGTACGGCGCTGTTGTAGTACTCTTTCCCGTTGTCCGTCTGCAGATATTTCATTTTATTAGCGCGCAGAATCGGTTCCAGAGCTCATGCGACCTCTACACCTGTCTTTGTTTTCAACGGAACAGCGTACGCGTACTTGCTAAACGCGTGAATGATTGTCATGAGGTACTTGAATCCCTTGTTCACCTTCGCGTGCGGTATCATCACTACCAGGTCCGCTTAGTACAAGTCATGAAGTCCCTTCAACTCGACCGCACGTCTCGGAAAATTCCTTCTTACCGGTCTGTGCAACTCTATCGCGATAGTCTTGCGAAAGCTCTGCTGTATGTTTTTCGACTGACGTTTCATTCTCACATTGACGTGGCGCAAACCGTGATTCACAATACGCTGGAACGTAGTAAACCGTCGGCTCGGTGCTGAACGTAACTCTCGGCGCTTCCGGCACGCCCGTCTTCCATCATATGACTGTTGTGACGCTGCCGCTCCACATCCAATTATATCAACTCGACCGAACGGAAGAACAGCGCGTTCTTCTTTCGATGATGCAAGTACGTTAAGACGTGAGCTACTCCCATTACGGACGAGACCTATTCCGCTGAAATATCTCTTGAGCGCGTGTTGTTTCGTGTCCAACGCTCGTACGGTCTTTACGGAATTAATGTCTTTGAATATGACGCTACGTATAACGTTGTCGCGGTACTCGTGCATTTCCGCGACTACAACGTTATCGTTCTCAGGTAGGCGCTTGCACATGTGTTTAGCTTTGAGTTCGGCGATCGGGCGCTGACTTCCTGAATCCATGTGCAGGTGTATCAGGTACGAGTTCAACAACCAAAATTCATCCATCATAGCGCCTGTGCACGCTGCCACTGTTTGTACAAACGTCGGTCTTTCACCGTGTACCCTTGTTCATGCGAATACCGCAGACCAAAGTATTCACAGTACTCGCGGAGTGTAGGCAACGCCTCTTTCAGAAAGAGTACCGAAAACAATCCCTGCGCCTTGTTGTTCACCAACGCGAACTGTTTGCCTCTCGCTAGTGTCGGTAACGAGAACGGTGGACAGTGCACGTCAAAACGTATGTTGTAGTTAAGATCCAGTGCGCACTTTGACGCTATCACCGCCGCGCTTCTGTATATTTCAATCAATGTACGTATCGAAATAGTGCGCTCCGTAATGACAATGCAACACGAAGCGTGAGGGATTGAACTTCCGTAGGCGAGCATGTCCGTGTACACTGTGGCGTATTTCATCCCTCCGTGCGATCGTGTAAACCGTGCACACGTTGAACGGCGTGATACAGTTCGGGAATCGGACGGAAACGCAAAAGAAAATTCCATCCATGACGTACGGTACACTTGAACATATTCTTTTCGTAAACCACGAGTTCTAACGGTACGTTGTTTAGTTCACACTCTTCGATAAATTCAAGCCATCGTGATTTGTTGTGTATACGATAGGAGACTCTCATCAACAGCACGATCGGTGGCAGATCATTGCTCATTTTTTTTTGTGACGCCAACAACGTCTGTGATATCTGTCAACGCCGAACTTGTAACGTGTACAGTAGTTACCACAAAATCGTTTTTTCTTCACAAAATACATGGAACACAAGTTGGAGCGTATCGCGCTTCATAACGGTTTTGTTATCGCGAAATGTTTCCCATCGTCGTATCGATAGACGTCCATCGTGTCAATGATCCGTGATGCAAGTGATACCGCTTCGACATCGACACGATATTTAAAGTGTATACGTATAATGTTTGTGGAATTTTTATTTTATTTATTTTTTTATTTTTTTCATCATGGGCACCATCGCTCAGACTTTGAACTATTTACACTCATTTAGTAGTAGTAGTAGTACTACACATAGTACTACTAGTGCTAGTACTAACACATAGTACTACCCAAACGGGTATGTATGTGAATTTATGCCGGCACTGAAAAGAGCCGTTTTTGCGTGCGTCGACTTCTACAAGTGCTCGCGGACGAAATCCCATGTAGGCATTGACGCCTTATGGACTTGGACGCGATCATCACACACCGTTCAATCCATAATTCGTACTTTACACATACAGCGTCTCACAACATCACTGTCGCCTTCGTAAATAAACCCGGTTTTGGCCAGGTCAAAAAATTTCACGTTCGCATTCGGATATCTACGAACGTAAAAGTTAATATTACCTCGACGACGGATGTTGTAAAAGCTCTTTAGCCGGTTTGCAAAAGAATATGTGTACACGTCCATATCTGAAGCAAGAATGTTCGTTTGTCGCGCTACATTCCGCCTCCTCAGAGGTAGCTGCGCGCGCAACCGGTAGTGGGGATTGCTGTCGTCAATTGGTCGGTATGAAATAAAGCACAGTAGTGGGAGCGGATAGCTGCGCGCGCAGCCGGTAGTGTAAGCGGAGAGAGGATCGCTGTCAGCGTTCACTTCGTAGTTAACCTTCGAGTCTCGTGCAGGCTAACTTTCACGTGCTGCATATAAAATGTTGATTATTTTCTAACTTCGTATTAGTCTTCTATTGTTCCTGAAGCTAGCAAGTAATTGATTTTGCTTTTATCATATCAAGTTTTTTGTATTATTGTGATTCTAGCAATGCAGTCGTTTGCTGTTGATCGTAATCATTCGTTGCGTGTCGCGTTGGTCTCGTACGTTTACACGCCTGTTACGGAGGACGAAGAATGTGTCAACGATGTCATAACCTTTTTCGATGAAATGCACGATATGTTACGTACGGACATTCTAAACGAACTGACACGTTTGCTTACTATAAAGTGGCATATAACGGTTAAAGCGAGAATATCAATTTATATCGTAAACGCTGACACAAACGAGGATGAAGAAGTGACGACTGAAGGCTATTTTCACGGACGATGTAATACGACGCTGATCGGTGACCAAGACGTATTGCCCGAATGTTTAGAAGCTTCGTATGAAAAAATCATCGAGTCGATTTATAAATTCACACGTGAGGGTAGCGGTTGGGCGTTGGACCACATAATCTCCTTAGAACTTGTTCTCTCGCGGTACCAACCGCTGGCCGCCTCCAGTTTCATTCGTACACCTCCTGAATTGTCTCGTACTAAATCCATCATCAACGTGAACAATACAAGCGATAAAATGTGTTTCGTATGGTCAGTGTTGGCCGCACTGTTTCCACAACATAGAGACAGCGAGCGTGTATCCAAATACAAATCACATATCCACAGTATCATCACTTCTGGTATAACTTATCCCACCCGTCTATGCGACATTGTGAAGTTCGAACGAGACAATTCTGACGTTTCTATAAATGTTTTCGGTTACGAAGAAAATGAAATTTACCCGTTAAGAATAACACTTTCCAGTGGCAGACAACATCACTTTCATCTATTAATTCTTACCACCGCTGACCGAAAACATTACTGTTTAATAAAAAATATTAGCCGCTTACTGTCTTCACTAACCAAACACAACGGTCTTTTTTCTATTGCATCTACTGTCTGCACAGGTTCTGCGAAAAACGACTCCTTACCGAACACGTCCCCCATTGTTCACCGTACGGCGAACAGAGAATTCGTTTACCCATGAAGGAGGAGGAGAAGATAATGTGTTTCAAAAATTACACTTACTGCTATAAGGTCCCTTTCGCGCTATACGCAGACTTTGAATCGTTCATCGTCCCTTGTCATCGCTGCGACGCTCCTCCGCACACATCGTCCACCATAACAGAGTCGTTACATCTTCCTTCAGGTTTCTCCTACCTCATAGGCGACCACGAGTGTAATATTTTTAAACCTCAGGTCGTTTATCGCGGCGAGAACGTGGTAGAGACCTTTCTCGATAGACTAATCGTCGAAGAGCGTGAACTGTACACGATCATGCGTACCATTGTGCCCATGACTATGAGTGATCGTGACGTATTATCTTTCACGACTGCCGTCGTATGCCATCTCTGTGAAAAACCGCTGACCGATGACGACAAGGTGCGCAACCATTGGCATCTGAGCGGACAATACCTGGGCGCAGCTCACAACGTATGTAACCTCAACTACAAGACTCCCCAACACATACCCGTCTTTTTCCATAACTTACGAGGTTACGACGCACATCACTTGATACAAGGGTTGGGTAAATACGACAATGCCAATCTTACTTGTATCGCTACCACTAGTGAACGCTTCGTATCGGTCTCGTTGGGTGCCCTACGTTTCGTAGACACGTTGGAATTTTTGAATACGTCCTTGGACACACTTGTTGGAAACTTGCGCGCGAGCGGTGCTGATTTCGCTTTAACAAAGCAATCAATGTTTCGAAGAACACTTCGAGCTACTCTTACGTAAGGGCGTGTATCCTTACGATTACATGACGGGTAGCGAGAAGTTCGACGAAACACGTCTGCCTGCACGCGAACACTTTTTCAACAGACTGAGTGAATCGCCCGTGTCTGACGAAGATTACGCTCACGCGCAGAACGTGTGGCGGACTTTCGGAATCCGTACGCTGGGCGAATATCACGATCTGTATCTGAAAACAGACGTAGTGCTGCTGGCCGACGTCTTCGTGGCGTTCCGTGAGATGTCCATGCGGTACTACCAGATCGATCCGGCTCATCTTTACTCGCTTCCTGGCGTCGCTTGGCACGCGATGTTAGGGTGCCTTCACACGAGGCCACCAAGGTGGTGCCACCATGGCCGCGCCACCACGTGAACACGTAAGTTCAAATGAGCTCTTTCACACGAGGCCGCGCCACCAGTTTTGGCAGCGCCACCAGCCAACTGTGAGTCGACATGCTGCGATTTTTCAAGCCACCAAGTTGGTGGCGCCACCAGGTCGTTCCCTTCTATCTTACCAGCTCCTTCACACGAGGCGCGACCAGACGGCGCCACCAAGTCAACAGAGGATGAGCATCTCCAAAAAACCATCGATGTTTAACATCGATATTAATATCGAGCAGACTACATCGATGTTTTCAAGCCGATATTGGAAACTGCACTTTTATTGTCACTATTTTTGACAAAATGTTTCCATAATTTACTTTTGGGTGGCATAATTAACGGGTGGATAATTATGAACGATGACGATGATATTAAAAATGCAAATATAAACTATTTGAATTATATTGTAACACTAACGCAATTAAAAGCGAAACTGGAATGAAAAATAACTGTAAAAGACAAAACTAAAGCTGAATGAAAACCAAATACTACTAACGTAAAGGGTAAACCGTTATTCCGTAAGTTTGTAAGCTAACTTTGAAACTGTTAAAACATATGTAACGGTCTCCTATGAAACGATTTTGTTCTATTTTTAGTTTACCACGTAGCTACATGTACATGGTACTTACTATTTACCAACTAGCCAACTACCTAGGATCTACCATTAATATCTAAAATAAAAATTTGTCGATGTAAAATAAATAAAATTTAACAATAAATCTAAGTTTTTATTACAAATTTGTTAAAAATGTTCAAAGGAAAAATATAGAAACGAAACCATCGATTGTAAAAACATCAAACAACGAATGTTAAGCATTGATGTTTTTCGACCATCGGCTATCGATGCTCATCCCTAGTCAACAGTTAATTGCCGTTCACAGTTCCTTGAGGAGCATTTTTTGTCACTCTCGCCTGTTGTATTTTATTTTTGTTTGTATTTTGTTTTATTATTATTCTTTTGTTATTTTGTTTGTATTTTTGTAACCAGTTTCAAATATTTTACAAGGCGAGAACGTTGTTCCGATTCTGAGAAGGTCTTACACGTTTGATACTGAAAAATATATATGTGAAATACAATCGAGATTGTATGCGCTGTGGGATCTGACGTAAAACGAATATGATATGACACCATGTTGGTGTCCATACCAGTCAGACCATCCTTTAAATGTAAAACCAGTTCGTCAAAAGATGCTATAGATATTCTTGTATAGTTAAAAAAATTTTCCTTGTGCTTTTGAAGATCATTGAATAAAAGGCAAAATATCCCTTTGGAAGATTGGTCCTGTAAGAGTGGGTGAATCCAAAAATATCTTATTCTTTTGCGCTGTTTTCGCGACTTTATGTAAGTGTACACCAAAAATTGAGGCTGCTATTTCTTCCAACTCCATTTCAAGACTTGATCGCTTTCTTGGTGGCAGGAACAAAAAGATCACGCCACCAGTGGTGGTGCCACCAGCATCTGTGGTGGCGCCACCATGGTGGCCTCGTGTGAAGGCGCCCTTAATGATGACCGGTGTGCGACTGGAGCTGTTGACGGATATAGATCAGCATATTTTTATTGAATCGGCCGTTCGCGGTGGCGTTAGCATGGTATCCAACCGCTATGCCAAGGCCAACAACCCGCTAATCGCTGATCAGTATGATGCTTCAAAGCCGACCTCTTTCATATTGTACACCGACTGCAACAACCTTTACGGTGCAGCCATGTCACAACCACTCCCTTACGGCGACTTCAGATGGCTCGATCGTAACAAAATCGCCTCACTGGACGTGTGTACTCTGAGTGATGTCTGTGACACTGGCTACATACTAAGAGGTCGACCTACACTATCCACCTGAACTTTATGACCTCCACTCCGATTATCCGTTAGCGCCCGTCCGTTCCTGCGTCAATCCCGACATACTTTCACCGTACACTCGACGACTCCACACACGACTGCACTATACAAAACGGTATAGCGGATCGGAAACGCCTTCGTCGTCCGTTCCCAAGTTGCTGACGACTTTAGACGACAAGCAAAAATACGTTCTTCATTTTCGTAATTTAAAGTTGTATCTGAGTCTTGGCCTAGAATTGAAAGCGATCCATAGGGTGTTGAGTTTTAAACAGAGAGCGTGGATGAAACCGTTTATCGATTTCAACACACAAAAAAGAGCAGCAGCCACCAACAGTTTTGAAAAGGATTTTTCAAACTGATGGTCAACGCCGTCTATAGCAAATCGCTGGAGATCGTGAGGAAACGAATAGACTTCCAACTAGTCTCTAACGAACGACGGCTGCATAAACTGGTTTCAAATCCACGGCTAAAGCGTATGATCCGCTACACCGATGACTTGGTCGGACTGGCCTTACGAAACAGGACGATATTCCTTTCCCGTCCGGTATACGTCGGCTTCACAGTACTCGATGTCAGCAAATTGATAATGTAGATTTTCATTATCGGTACGCTGTCGCCAAGTACGGTCGACTATTGACGTTGCTGATGACCGACACGGACAGTTTGCTTTACAGCATACGGACTGACAACATGTACACTGATATTAAAGAGGATCTCAACCTTTTCGATACATCAGACTATCCCGCTAATCATCCTTGTCATTGTGACGACAATAAAAAGCGAAATGTTACTCGCTGTTGTTGTGCGAACGCACCGAAAAAAAGGTGGCAAAAAGTGTGCCAAGGGCAGCAATAAAAGATAGGTTACGTCATCGATTGTACAGTGAGTGTCTTTACGATAGTCGTACGGTTTTCATCTCTGCTGAGTGTATAGAAGCGATCGTCATAAGCTGTACACACAACGTGTAACAAAACTTTCCCTGTCACCTTATGACGATAAGAGGTACGTACTGGACGATGGCGTAACTATCCTCGCATACGGACACTACAGGACACATAAACGTACGTTATCCGATGACGATGCTGGTCCTAACGTGAAGAGGCTGAGGTACACGGTCCAGTAACTCATGGTAAGAATAAACTCATATTTCAAGTATAAAAAAATTATTTATTACAATTCATAGAGTGCAAATTCAATAGATCTTCACTGGGTAGGGGGCGAGTTAGACGACTAGACGACAACAGTTAATTTGTTAACATTGTGAAACAGGATACAAGCCGTGGATGATGTAATCGACTCCCGCTGAGACCTTCACACGCTGTGCACGTGTGCAGTTATTTTTATCCGCTTACAACAAGATGCTGACTGACCATATATATGTTATCGCAGCGTGTGAACTTTGTGAGGGCGGGGGGCCTTATACATCTTATGTGTACATAAATTTGTTTAACCTTGTGAAACAGGATGCAAGCCGTGGGTGATGTAATCGATGAGACCATCACGAGGGAGGGGGAATATGTGTTTAATTTTAAACAAGAAATTGTCTGACCTCGCAGCGTGTGTGAACGCTGTGAGGGTGGGGAGACTTTGTTTATAGCAGACTCCCACCGAGCATATCCATATATATGTCTTTTGTCGTGATGATTATCACATTCAGTTTGTTTTACAAGTTGCCTGTAAGTATTTACTATATTTTTACGTTAATGTTTGGCATCACACACACACACACACACACACACACACACACACACACACACACACACACACACACACACACACACACACACACACACACACACACACACACACACACACACACACACACACACACACACACACACACACACACACACACACACACACACACACACACACACACACACGCACGCACACGCACGCACACGCACGCACGCACGCACGCACGCACTTCATTATGTTCTTTACCTAATTATTATACAACTTTCATTACGTTTTACAGAATGAACGGAAGAAATTATAAACACGTGTCTGAGGAGCAGCGACGAGTTCGATGGTAAATACATCATTTTTTTTTTATTTAACGAGTACAAAACAGAATATAACATTCGACTGAATTACTGTTTTTTTTTTTTAGTTCACAACGGTTACGACGTGCACTGCTGGGTAGTCCACCATCTCCTCAACCCGACTCGAGTCGGTAAGTCCGTTTTCATTAACAATCACTTGTACTATTGAGTTTACGTCCGGTGATCAAATTATACTTTTTTTTTCAGTGATGCTGCCGGTCCATCTGCTGCTGCTGCTGCTGCTACTGCAGATCGTCCATCTCCTCAAGCTGGCACGAGTCGGTACGTTTGTTTTTCATTAACGTTCACTTGTACTATCGCGTTTACATCCGGTATTAAAATTGTACTTTTTTTTCAGCAATGACGACGAGACCCACCACGATGAGATAATGTACGATGATGATGACAGTGAGATACCAACGGTGGAGTTGGGTGAAATGGATTATGTAAATGATGATGATGATAATGATGATGATGATGACAATGCCTCATCGGCAACATCGATACCCGTTATTGAATTAAATATGTAAGTCTTCTTCTTATGCGTACATACTTTCTTTTTTCCATGACTGTACATGATTTTATATTTCGACTTTTTCTCCAGTGACATTCGCCCACACCCACAACCGGTGTCTCTTACACATCCACAGTCACCACCACCTCAACCGCAGCAGCAGCAGCTACCATAACCTCAACCACAGTGGATCAACACACGCCTTCACCCGCAGCAGCCTCAACCGCAGCAGCTACTCCCTCAGTCCCGGCAGATACCGCAGCCTCAACCGCAGCAGCTACTCCCTCAGCCCCAGCAGATACCACAGCCGCAGCCTCAACCGCAACCTCCACGTCTATACCTTCCCCCGCAGCAGCTACGTCGGGATCCACGTTTGCGGTCCCCTCCAGAAGACGCACCGGCTAGCGTCTTCTTTGATGTAATAGATACGGTGGAGCCGAGGATACACGGTGACCCCACGACGATGAGGCTACTTCTAAGAAGTAGATTCCCGACGTGGTGTTGGAGCCGTGGAGAGCTCTGTCCCGTACATGGAATGATACCACACACTTCGTGTAGTGTGTGTCAGGAAAGTTACACTGAGGGTCAGAGACTCCCTTTTAGCATCAAACCCAATTAACATCCCATTTTGAATAAAACACTGAATCTGTCTCTAAGCTCCCTAATCCCTATTGTACCATGACCTAGTTTTGCTTCATACAATACAAGGGTTGCTTTGTTAAATTCTAAGGGTTTATAACACTTGATACTTAACCCTAATGAACAATACTAACTTTTGGTTAACATCTTATTGCTCAAGACGTGCCTTTTTCCTTGTATATTATCAATAATATAAGTTGAGTTCTTGTACAAGTAGGCAGCTTGTTAATTATTCTTATTACTATATTATACCCATTTTATACTCCTCATATCTTACTCTTAATTACACATCTTATTTCTTTTTACGTTTTACAATTGCTTGTATTATTTTGATATCCTTATTTTCTGGTTAATTTACTAATAAAACATGCATCTTGGTGCAACAAGTCATTCTCATTAAATATATTATTAATGGTCCATTATTAGTGATAGTTATTATTTATTTTACTGACCAATAGTCAGTTCACTTATCACTTGTTATAGTAATAGTATTTACATTAACTTGTTATTGGTATTTCTGTTGTTTTTGAATGTACAAGGTTAGTCTTTTATACCCTATCACATTTCATCATGTTAATATACAATAATACAATAATTACAACATCCTTGTGACCTAATCTTTGTTTTAGAATGGTCTATTTGTTTTCTAGTTTCATTTAGATATAACGTATAATAGGTTTATAGTATATTTACTACATATTTTGTGTTTACCAGTGTGATTTCAGATTTTGTTAGGTTAGGTTGTCATATTTACCTTCACTGACTAAATTTAGTTCACATTCTTTGTCTTTATTATTTATTTTGATCACTTATTACTATTTATTAATAGTACTCTTAATGTACTCTTTGTGATTACAATTATTCAGTTTCTTCTAGAATTCTAAGTACATTTTAAATTACAAAACAGTCCTGGTTCTGAGATTCAGTTTGGCTGTTAGTTTTGTTACATAAATGGTATAGTCTTAATGCCTGATACAACCTTATAATCTTATACTATACATTATTACAAATTTCATTATACTAATAAATATCCCTTCACTATCCTAATCTGTTGGGTAACTTTTATTTTATGTCTAAGTTATAGTTATAGTCATGTCTTTTGGTATGTCTTGTCTGTCACTTTATTACTTATGCTTCTTACACAGTAGGATTCTATATTTTAATCTATTCATTCTTTATATATATTGTTCTTTATTTATGGGTGGTTGAGTTAGTTTAAACTCTTTTTACTTTATAAAATTAACTGTTTTTTATTATTCACTTGACATCACCTTTACTTAATGGTAATACACCCTTTACAAGTTATTTTTGGATTGACCTGATTCATTTCCCTGCATATTTTTGTCACACACACACACACACACACACACACACACACACACACACACACACACACACACACACACACACACACACACACACACACACACACACACACACACACACACACACACACACACACACACACACACACACACACACACACACACACACACACACACACACACACACACACACACACACACACACACACACACACACACACACACACACACACACACACACACACACACACACACACACACACACACACACACACACACACACACACACACACACACACACACACACACACACACACACACACACACACACACACACACACACGCACGCACGCACGCACGTACGCACGCGCGCGCGCACACACACAAGACAGGATTTGGCATCCAAAATTTATTGCAGGTGATCTGACTTCGAGAGATATGTCCTGTAACTTACTATCTCTGCGACAACTAGTAGTAGTGAGGGCGTTTCCTCTTCTTCGGGCCAATAACAAGTTTACGTTGATGTCTATCGTTTGATCACACAGTTATGGTAGACAGATTATTAGCGCTCGAACAGATCATTGGTCCGAAGGCAGAAAAATACCGCTTGTTGGTAGGAGTAGTTGCTGGTTTTCTTCCAACAGCGTTCTATCTTATTTCGCTTGCTGCCTTCATGTGAAAACACAGGTATTTGTTTGTAAACCAAAAGGAAAGAAATGATTTGCTAAAAATTATTTATTAAAAAGAATGATTTGAGATATACTGATAAATATTCATGTACATATGTGTGTGTGTGTGTGTGTGTGTGTGTGTTTGTGTGCTTGTGCTTCCTGATTTTATACTACGGGTTTTGTATGTGATGTTGGGATAAATATCTTTCCCCGATACGGGATGACGCTGGTTCGAATTACCTGGAGATCCGCACATTGCTGCCCCAACTTCGTGAGACAGCGGGTAGCTGAGAGCGAGCTTCTTGGTCTTGAAAGGTTATTGTAGAACTGCGGTTGGGGAATAAGCAATAGAGTTGCCCCTCCAATGTACAAGTCGCCTGACAAGCGTAGCTCGGTCTGTTGTGCTACAAGTTATGGTTACTAGCTTGCAGCACTTAGCATTTAGCTACGCTGAGTCTATGCAAAATGTAATGGTAAAATTAATAAGATAATTTACAAACATTTCTCTCAGACTCAAGCGGTTCGTGTGCGCAATGAACATCACCAACATTTATGACTTTGGCCCTAATGTTTGTCATCCGATTATCCTGGTTCATGAGTGTTTATTTTAGACTGCTCGATATAATTACCCTTCGTTACTACTTGTGTTATGGAACTAACAAAACGTTTGTATCGTATGATACAAAAAAAAAATTCATTTATTTACTAAATAATATCACTACTAATTATAACATCTATTTTAATACATACAACAAGATTAGACATTTCAAAGACACTTTATTGACCACAATTAAACGCTACATTGGAAAACAATTTTCATGCATCTATATCCCATACGCTTTCATTACCTTATTATATTCGATACTAAAGATACTGATGATTGTACCACGTTATATGTATTTTGACGTTACCTTACTTTGCTATTACTTTCAGTAATAGTAACATGAGTAACATTAACTATATTTAGTTATTAATATTGTTGTACGCACACAAGCACGCGCGCGTGTGTGTAGTTCTTAAGGAATAATATTTTTTTACTTGATCAAAACCCTTCGAAATAATTGAGAATAATTATAAATAATTGTTTCTCTGTTATTATTATAGTACTGTACTTCACATTACCAACGCGGTTTAAGAGAACGACTGTAAACTGAACTAAGATTTCAGAAGTGTTCAGATTACACAGAAACGCAAAGAAAATTCAAACTTACGGGAATACATAGGAATGGAGTTGCCGGCTGATATAATTGATAAGGAACAAGTATTTTAATTATAAACATAAAAATATTCATAGAATACGTAATTACTGAGAATTAAGAATAAAAGCTGTACTTACAATTAGCGTTGTTTCCCTATTTTCTTCACTGAATCATAATTCAAATCATATTATGATCTTGGAGTTTACATAAATAGCGTTTAATACATCACCGTTTATTTAATATGTCGTTACGTATCTTAGAACTTCTGAAGAAATATCGCTTAGTTAAGAATCAACGTATAAAACCAAATTTTTGAATGTAATTTCAAAAATAATTGTTTCTATAGAAATAAAATTTGACATTTTTGAACAAATATTTTCGATAAAACCACCGCACAAAATTGAAATGTGAAAATTTAAACAGCAACACTTTATATAAACTATGAGAAGCATCAATAAGAGACTCAGTCATATTGGTCAAAGCAAGAAGAATATATTAAGTGCACGCAAAATAGAGTGCAGCTTACACAAGATTGAGAACAAAGTAAGAAGAACAGGTTTTGTTCAGAAGAAGTCACTGCTATTACGCTTTTTAAGCCCTGTGTTCGCTGCATTTACAGTACCAGGTAACCTTCTGGGCTGCATTTCCGAACTTGCTGGTAAGGCTCTTAGAACTATGGGAACAACCAATTCAAGGACTGCATTAGAAGTAGATCAAAGCGATGACGGTCGGTCGCTCATTGATAGAGATTATTCATTAGACAATATGGAAATCTGCAAGAAAGTAATATCCTGTAAAAGCAACGTTTGCCCAAATACACAGTGCCTGTCTTGTTTAGAAGACAGGCCAGCTACCTCTATGTGTCCCGTGTGTGCTCAGTTCTTACCTTCCCATTTCAATTTGTCTTGCATCAGATGTAAGAAAACTAAGCCGTTAGTTACTATGTGCATGAAGTATCATGGGGAAGAGCCGAAACTGAGGATGTGTCCTTGCAGGAAATGCAATAACGTCCAGCCAGTAGAAGACTGTGGTGATTCTGAAGTAAGTGGCCGTAACGTTGGAAGAAAGGAGGCAGTTTTCCTGTCTACCACACGTCTACTTCAAGAAATACCGCATGGCTATCGGCTTAGAGATACGGTGGCAAGACGCGAAAGACATCATTTTCGCAGGTATTATAGACACAGGCGGCGTATATTCAGTGACTACAACCCGCGTTTTTGATGATGCTCCTCAAGAAGGTATTTTAGAAGTATGTGCATGTTTGAACTCATTTTGTCTCAACGGACTTTTATTGTTGACATTACAAAAATAAAATATTATTAATAGGCCTAACCATAAAGTTTTAATTATTATTTTATTATGTACAAATATTTGACCTGTCACTAGCAAGTTGCTTCAGTGTTAAGGTTTTATTTTGAGCAGAAGAAATAACCTCATGCTATCATACTTACTTTATACCTGTCTTCACAGAACCACTCCTGTTGCACAAGAATGCATGTTGATCTCCACTAGCTGTTACCCGACACAAGAAACGGTAAGTTGCCACTACGTTAAATCGATATATTCTGTACATGACAATAAATGAAGTACGCCGGACAGCTTTTTTAAGTACTTCAGCTCATACACATGTATAACTCTGTATTACATACACGTCTAAGTTTTTGTAATCTTTATATCAATCTCGGGTTTCAGGGAATGTGAAAACTCGTAATTTGTGTTACTTTATCTCCTAAGTATAGTGAGGTACACTACTTGTTCAAGCAAATTACCAGTTCACCAAGACTTCAAACGATTTAACATAGTACAAATTAGAATTATTTTTGTAATAATTATGTCAGCATCAGAATATAGGGCTGTTGTACTTAGTTTATTTCTGAAACAAATAAAATTTATGTAGGAAGTAGAATTATTTTCTAAGCGCCTTCCATCATCAAGGCCAGAACGTAAATTACCAATTTACGCTAGAGTATAATCTTCTGTTTTGGATATAACTTGTTTAGGATACGACCCTTGAATTATTAAACATTCTTACTAAAAGAAAACACACTTAGATATATTTACTTAAACAAACAAACCTACAAAAAAAATAGAGAAAAACCTACAAACCTACAAAAAACCTACATGTCCTTGAGAAGATACTTGACAGAATGGCTATGAGAATTCAAAGTCCATTTTATAAAATCATTATACACTAAGAAGTAGGAGCAAACTGAAATAACAGCTCACAGCATAAACAATTCGTATATTGTTTACGTCGTGGAATAAACATTGTGGAACTCTTTGTGGGAACGTGAATCTAGAATTCTAAGGATTTTCGTTGGACTTCTGTACACATATCTTAATGCCTGTTTTCTGAAAAAAAAAAAAATTACATTTCGCGCTGCACTGTACGTATAGATAAATTTTATAGATCTACATGTTCGTGCACGTCTGTACGTAGCATATCTGCAGAATGAGTTTATTGAATGAAAGTGACAAAGTAATTTCAGCTTAAGCTTGCAGGTATGAACGTTTAAACTTAAACTATTACCTGTTCAATAAGCACAAAGCACAACACATATTTATTAATTTTACTACTTAAGGCTTAGACTAATACACCTGTGGAAAAATAAACACGCTTGAAAATTCTTACACTCAAATTTTCAATCATTAAAGTGACTAATGTCCTTTTAATGTGCATTTTCAGTTTTTTTTGGATGTAACAAGTTGACATGACAGACCCATATTGTCGATTTTTCCTGAATCTTACTAGTATAATCTTTGTGGCAAACTACTAACTTGTTACTTAGAACCTGATAGTGCGACCATTCAGTTCTCAATTTTAGTGTGGCCGATACTCAAGAAGCCACTCAGTTTTACCTCAATCTAGGGCCAAGCCTAACCTTCTGCCGAACGGTCTGCTTGTGCGGACGCAGCCGTACTGTAAGTAAAAGAATTATCCACAAAGAGACGGGCGCGACATAGTAAACTCTTAGCATCAAAAGACCGACAGTCTTCTGAAGAGACACAGTTGATGAGATTCTAGGATTGTGGGGAAGGACATTTATTTATTTCAGATTCCAGGAGCCTCGAGAGACTCATTACCGTAACTGTGGATATGATGGACAATATGTAATTCGAGAAACGCAGAAGCGGCTTTGAAAATTTTTAAGACTTACAGCTAACGCTGTAAAATGTGTACTGTGGAGTTGAAAAACAAAGTAGACCCACAGGTAGGAAGTAGTTTTTGAGATTGTCAAGGATTTCCGGGATTATGACCATAATCTTGCACCTCACAGTGCTGATGTAGGCCTACACTGAAGCTAATAAAGCGTAACAATAAGTCCTGATACAACGTATGGTACAGTATTGCTCAATTATTTCTCGCGTTCAAGGCCACTTTCCCCCTTCTTAGCCGCGTCTACTTATACTGTCTCTACAGCTTTCTGCCCTCCCTTCCTATGAAAGAGCGGGAATCAGTCTACTGTTTCGTTAAATATCCAATGACAAATTACATTGCGTATGTGTGTGCTTTTTAGGAGAAGCGTAATAGAGGAAGCAAAGGTCAGGGTTTTCTCTGTGACCTTGAACGCTAAATATCGTTGATCAGTAGTATAATGCATTAATTGTCGTGAGCATACAACTGTTGAACATACTTGACTTTGACATGACATGACATGCAACTGACTTTCACAGTTTTACTAAAAAACTTTACTGCCGAGACTTTTTAATTCTGAGTGGAGATCAGACACTGTGTGTGTATGTGTGTGCACACACTCGTGGGGTTGTTTTAGAAAGTAATGTTTAACTCCTGGAAAAGTTTGTAGTGAAGTGTGAAGACTGCAGTGTTTGAAATTACTACAGTGTTACTCTTTGACATTTAAATGGTATATGAAAGTGAAGAATGCTTGCTATAACTACTTTTTGGATAAATAAATTCAACCATTTTAAGAAAAATTTCAAGGTACAGTGATCTTTGATGTAAGCATTATAGACTGTTGGTGATTACAAATTCCACAAAGCACCTGCTTTTTTATAAAAAGCGGTCACAAAGAAGGAGAAAGCAGGTGCTTTCTGGAGTGAACTGAAAAATCGTTGATTCAAATCAAGAATATTATTCCCAAGTGTCTAATGAATTGAAGTTGACCGTAACGAAAACGTTTGATTTCATTTCTATTGAGACTCAGGCGTTCTTATTTAGAGAGATGTACTATTCAAAACGTACGTAGCGTGTAAGAACAAATAAAATAATAACAAAAAAGAAACGTTTACCTTAAATCAAAATTAAGTGGCTTAGTCATGTATCAAAACCTTGAACCGAATACGCATTATATATAAACAGGATTCTGTAATTAAACGGGTTTTTATTGCCAAACAAACTCATGCGGAGATTGGTCAACTGTTAAATTAGATGGAACTAAACATGGTCGTTTGAATTCTCACATTATAATATGTTATTCTGTAGAACCGTGGCGTGTTCCCGATATTTAGCGTTAACAAAAATTCTGTATAGGATAGTATGTTCATCATGAACTGTATTTTGTGATGTACTTTTTAATTATTTAATGTACAGAACTTAATACATATATCGTAGGTACAAGATTACTTAAAGCTTGGAAGTTTGAGAAACCATTCAGATCAGATGTTACACGCTTCGCCAGTAAACGTAAACTAATGGAAAGCTACGGTTTGGCTGATCAATGAACACAAAGAATGATTGAAAATAGAACTGAATATTTTGGCCAGTTGCCTAAGAAGTAAGAAGTTCAGGGTAGGGCATAAAATCGATATCGGTACAAAGCTGGTTCGGCAAACAGTGGGATCACTTAAGAGAGGAAAGGCAAGTGGGTTTCGGGTATATCGATAGAACTACTGAAAAGCGGTTCGACAAATTAATGTAGCCTATATGTTGGTTACATTGTTGGATCGTTCATAAACTGCGATCGACAAACCACAAAGGTGTTAACTTGCACAGTTACCGTCACATTTGAATATTTTTTAATTTTATTTTTATATTTTTTACAGGAAGTTGTTTGCACCAGTATCTTTATATGAAACTATTCATAGGGATCACAAATTATCATTTGAAACACTTATTGATTTTTTAGCTTCATTGAAGTGAGGGTTGTAATATGCACACTCTTATAGAACGACACTATCGCCACTTTCTACAATATTTCTTAAACAAATATTCTATCACATCTTTGAAAGTGGTGTTTCTAATCAAATTACTCCATCACTTTGTCCTAGCTACCGTACTGTCTTTGTTTACTTTGGTCTCACTGTAGTGGAAACAGAATGTTTACCTTCTCTTAGAATTTGACTTATACATATAAGAAATGAGTTTAAGGCACATAGCTGTTAAAAGGCAATTACGAAAGATATCTTTTAAATGTGTATTTAAATTGTGTGTGTGCACGCGCGTGTGGGCACGTGTTCATTTGCTGGAGTGTAATGTACATATTCTTGTCTGTACACGTTCTATCTTGTCTACTTGGTCTTGTCGACATTTCCTTTGTTTACATACCTCATGTAATTTTAATGTTTTTTTTTAATTACCATTCACATTACTCTTCTAATGGCCGACCCAGATTTAATTTTCAGCATTGGTTACACTGTTGCCAGGTTTCGTGTCTGGCGATAGTGCACTTCGCACATTGAAGGCGGTTGGAGTAGACGTCACCGGAACAACGTCGTCGATTTTCTGCTGCACTGACTGAACATTTTTTAGTAAAGGACTACAAATTTTTGTACAATTTTATTAATGTTTTACTTATGATGTAAATGCTTATGTGTTAACAGTTACCTGAAGTAACATAACTCAGTTCTTTATATGAAAATATCATGACATTAATCATCAAAAAGAGCTTTCTCTATAACTGGAAGTGTGTATACATTATTTAACGAATAAGTAGTGTAGACGATCAACATAAAATATCAGGTGGCTGACGGGGAAAGCAAGGACGAAACATTTGTTCAATTGGAAAAGTAATTATGTATAATAATAATCCTGAATTGTAAACGTGCAAAACATTGTATTCTTAAAAAAATGGCGTTAAAAGTAATATAAAATTTATTTTATATATTATAGTATCACACACGCACACACGCGCGCGCAGGGTGTAACGCAAAATATGTCCTTATTGTACATATTCGGATTTTATGCATTGATATAAGAAAATTGTTCGTATACACGCAGGTCCCGAATCGTTTTATTTTCCGTCTGGCGTTTATTTTTTGTGTTCTTTAATAAAAAACTTATATCTCAAGAAGCGGTAGAGACATCTTAATGAAATTTTGTCCACATGTTCAATTCAGCGTTTTTAATAAGTTCATAAATCACGGTTATTTTGTGGTCTCAAATTTCAAAGTGGCGGCCACTTTAATTTTTTGATCCCTTATAGCTCGGTAAATTTTAATTTATCAAATTTAAATTTAACAAGTAACGTATTATGTATTTTATTGTAAACACAGTGACATCTTGATTGTTTAAAGCTGGTTATATATAACTGAGTCATAAAATCAAGCATAAATTTTGACTACTTGATTTTTTTTTGTGCCGGACGTAAGTTCCTCTAGTATTAGAAAACATTATTTAAAGTTAATATTTTTAAAATTATCTTACTAATAGTAGTTTGTAACAAAGTAAAGGATTGGTTTTTAGTGAAATTAATAACTTTTTAATTTAATGTGATGAGGGTTTTCTTCTGGCCAGTAAAGATTATTCTGGACATTTCATGTACAACTTGCTACATCACTGAACATGTGAGAGACTAAATAAGTGCTGACATTTCAGCAAAACTGTAATTAGCCATTCTGGATAATTACATGATAAACGATGAGTAAAGTAACACAAGCAAATTGTTGCGTCTTAGACGCTCTCGATGCAAATCTTAAGTTGGTCTTAGAACGCTAGTTGAGGTGCTGGTGTGAAATGAAATAATTAAGTGGACTGTATACGTTTGTTGGAGTTAATGGTTTATTGAAATTAGTAGAAAATAGTTGCTGGCGCGTGCAGTTTAGCGCTGCATAGATGCCTGAGAATTAAGATAGAATTAAATGTTGAAAACCCATAATCATGTGTAGGCCGAGATCGCCTAAGTAGTTAGCGCATGATGCTCATGCTAAAATTAGAAATGTTGAAAAATAATGTAGCCGCGGCTGGCGAACTGAGCGAGATGCCCGCTCGGAGTCTTGCAAGTAACTAAGTTAAATTTGACTGCTGCTAGCCTGTATCATAACCGGCAGCAGATAACAGGGAGAAAAATGACGTCACTACACGCACCTGCAATGCGGCATTTAACAGCACAAAGTTTACATAGGTACAAAGTTTACATAGGAACAAAGTTTAACCATACTGCCCGCACAAAATCGGGGCGATTTTGCAACTTAAGTCAATGAGTGAATAGCACATAGTAATTGAAATTACATGATACCAAAATTCAATACTAAATAACAAATGCTAATACAATAACAACGACATAACAATTGACATGCATAACAGTGGAACTGTGCCGAGTTTTGGAAAAAACTCGGCTGTTTTCTATGTTAACGACGTGACGGGCATTGCCGTATTCGTTAATTAGTTAGCTTAGCCGTGCCTGACCCGTTATCAATACGTTTGCTATGCTGATCGGCGCGCGCTCTGGGGTCAGCGCGACGTAACGTTTTTTCGGTAGCTGCTCGAGGCAGTTCTCGTGTAGCAGCTGGCCTTGACTGACCTTGCATTCTCCCGGCGGCATTGAGTTTGGATTTCGTATACTATTATCTACTATGCTTAGATAATCGCTACGTGACTCTCCGGTAAGTGTGTTTAAGGTATTTTACTTATTATTTGATAAAAGAATTGTATTTTAACTTAAAATCAACGCCGATGCAAGGCGATATATATATACGTAAATTTACCACGTGGCCAGCACAGGTTAATTTCTGATTATTCATGTCTTGAACGTTAACACTGGCTAAGATAAAGTATTTACAGTTTTATATGTCTGTCTATTTTTCTAATTATATCAAGAGGGGCGTAAGAAAATCTATTTTGTTATTTTGTTGAAACAACGTGCTTTATGAACCTGTTCAAGTTTGCAACTCATCTCGAAATTGTAATAAGTGATTAATTAGTTGACGAACAGTCTATGAATAACTATTTATTTAATTCTAAATTCTATACTGAAGGTAGTTTCAATGCATACTTAAATTTCAAATTTTGTTTAAACTGAACATGTTGTGGTGTGTGAGTTATGCTGGAGTAAAAGGGGTATTGTGAATTACTGAACACTTGAGTAATCACCCATATATATAAATGTCCAGGGTTCCTGATTAAGACGATCTCCTGATTCGCTCCAGCTGGTGGCCGATCATCTGCCACCCATGCCATTAAACTAGTGATTCTCTGTCTGAGCCGCCGGGAGGAAGAGATGGACAACACACCACAATAACCTCAGGTTTTGTGCCGGACTATAACCAGGTGACATTTAAGCCTTTAAGAAATATTTTTGGCCGCTACAATGTAGAACATGTGATATTATTGCTGGAACAGCTCCAGTTAAAAGTTTCGTTTGTGCACAAGTCCAGCGGAACATTTAGTGGTTATACATTTTGGCAGATTCATTTTACAACGCTTACGCCCCAGATTAAGTGTAAACCCAGACGGGGTCATGCGTCACCCGATTTTGATGTTAAATTTTTCTCTTATTGCAAAAGTGTGGGGAACTGAATGTTACTGATTTGTATGGGTGTTAATTATGTTTGCATGGGTGCCGGGGTACTTTGTTGGGGATTTTCTTGATTATATTTATAGATCTATATGGGTTTTGTTTTTTTTTAAATTATTTAAAGGTTTGGGGGGTGCTTTGACCTGCCACCGTCACCTGTTGGTGCCTTCATCCACAGGTCTCTGACATGTTAAATTCTGTTGCATCTCGTTCGGCGCATGGCCGTGCCTGAGGTCAACCCAATTCTCTATGAGTGCCTCAAATATGTTTTATTAGGTTTTACATTATAAAATTTTATTTATTAAAATTTTTATTATACATTTTATAAAATTTATGTTAGCTGTTTAATAATTCTGTAATAAGTAAATTTTCATCTTGTTTTACTGCCATAGCCAGTGCATTAATTGTTGAGTTTGGTTAATATGAGCACACTACCGGTTCTCACTTTTTCAATTAAAATTGTATTATACATTTTATAAAATTTATGTTAGCTGTTTAATAATTCTGTAATAAGTAAATTTTCATCTTTTTTTACTGCCATAGCCAGTGCATTAATTGTTGAGTTTTGTTAATATGAGCACACTACCGGTTCTCATTTTTTCAATTATAAATGTGAGGTTGTAAAATCAGTTCTATGTTATTTTCTGGTGGTTACGTCCCACTAGGGTTTTTGTTCAAATCTGTATTTGTGTAAGAGCATAAAAGCAGCTGAGAAATATCCATTTTATAAGACCGTGCAGTCATGTTGACCTTGCGATGGCACATTACTATTTGGGGGAACATTCCTAAATTTTGTATACTTGTAATAATTTCATTTGTCGTAACTCTGTTATAATCTGGCGAGTTAATGGATTTGTTTTTTTTAATGAAAAGTTTTTATGGCTTGCTGGGCACTTTAGCCGATTACGGTAGTTTGGGATGGGGGTCTTGGTGACAGATACTGGGGTTATATTCTCCTGAGGTATGGTGAAAAATATATATATAGGCTGTCCGCCAGGTGAACATGTGTGTGTGGTATATGTATATATATATATATATGTGTTCTATGTGTATTCATGTAAGTATATTGATTGATGTTGTATTTATGTGTATTTATGAGAAATTATTGAATTATGAACTATGATGTTACATGTGTATATTTTCAGAATGTTATAATGTCAGGGAGTGGAGTAGAAGTTTTTAATGAAATTTTTTAATTCTATTAAAGTTATACTGAATGTCAAGACTTGAAATTGCTAATAAAATTTGTTATTGTTGTTTAACCATCGAGTTTAATTGCAAGTCCCGTCCCACTGGACCCAGCGCATTTTTGGCTTCTCTAGGCCCTCGGCCTAGTTTTAAATAACTAGTGGCCCCTCTTTCAAAAAAAAAAAAACAACAGCAATGACACCAAAAGAAAATCAATAGTACATACATAAACGATATGATTGACATACCAAATTCATGTAAGGATACACAATGCATAATAATTTACATTACATAGTAATAGAATAATGATACTAAAATTCCACAACACATACTAACATGATAATGATAAATGATAATACAATAATCAGACAGACATAATAGTTGGCATTACATAATAATAGGATAATGATCCCAAAAAATTCAAAAATACATAACCATAGAATAATACAATAGTAAAAGACATACAATTCATATGCACGATATTAGAATAATAATCCCCAAAAAATTCAAAAAATCACTAATAACATGATGGTGATACATAATAGTACAATAGACATAATAACAATGTAATAATCATAACAATTAAAGCATGTGATCGCCCGGGGAATGTCCCGGGCATGAAGCACGATAATGCTATAAAGTTCACATCATTGAAACGTGTTGCATGAACGCTCATGCGATTAGTGTGAGGCCACTGGAAGTGGACAAAATTTATGGATGGGTCGACGTAGGATACCATTTGCGGTGCGAACATCCGCGACGCGCACTAGTGAATCCTGTCCCGAATAGACATTAGTGACTACCCCGCGTTTCCACTGCAGTGGGGGGGGGGGAATTGTCTTCTAGAATAAAGACGAGTTGTCCGGGAGTCAAATTTTTTGATGGGCTGCGCCATTTGTTGCGTTGTTGCAACTGGTGCAAATAATCTTTCGACCACCTGTTCCATATAGACTGGGTGAATCTTTGAAGCAGCTGCCATCTGCCCAAACGACTAATATTGACTTTGGAATAGTCAGGTTCCGGGTGTGCAGTGAGCGGAGAACCAACCAGGAAGTGAGCTGGAGTTAAAGGTTCGGGATCCCTAGAGTCATTTGAGATGGCGAACAAGGGGCGTGAGTTAAGGCAGGACTCTATTTGAGTTAGGATAGTGTAATATTCCTCAAACGTAAGAATGGTTCCGCCGACAACGCGCCGCAAATGAAACTTGACGCTCTTGACTCCGCTTTCCCACAGGCCGGATTTTAAGAATTTCTTTAATACAGAAAAGTAATTGACAGTACTATTTAGTTAATCTACATGTGTTATAATTGAACTCACTAAAGCAAACATATGAAGTACTAATTGAAACATGCCATTATCATTTTCTGTTAAGTCCAAATACTGTAATTTTAATTGTTGAAATTCAAATTATGTGTAAATACTTGTAGCTGAATTTATTAAAAGTTGTTAATTTAGTTATTAAAAATGCATCGTTTACTTTATTAAACATTACTCTTATTTAGTTAATTTGAAAAAATATAATAACTTTAAATAAATAAATTTTTCCTATCTTGGAGGAATCGAAGTGCAGCACAAAAACGATCAAGTAGTCAGAATTTACGGGTAAGCTGTTTTCTGGCATGATTTGGTTATTTGTTATCGGAATTGAACAAACAATTTGTCATTGTATTCACAATAAAAGGCTTACTATTTTACTTAATAAACGTTAATTTGATAAAATTAAAATTTACAAAGCTATTAGTGATAAAAAATTGAAGTAACCTAATTTTGAAATTTAAAATTATACGATAATCGAGATGTCTTAAGTTATTAAAGAACATTAATGTAAACATTGTAACGTTACATATAATCAACCCAATACCAACATAAAACAAATTAATTATAAACAATCCAAAGCAAAATAAACAACAAAATGGGAACATTAAAGAAGAAACTAGGACGAATAGTGACTAATTAAGGGGAATAAAAGAATAAAGGAAATTATTATTAACAAATAATGTATTACAGAATAAATGAAGACACACGACTGAAGACAAGACAACGTTGACCCAAATACCCAATAGATCAGACAGTGAGAAGAAGTCAGCAACACCCATTACAAGAGATTTATTAAGGATGATAATAGAATCAGTGCGACTAGGGAAAATAAAATTGATTTAACTACAAGAAGAAATAAACAACGACAAGAATAAAATAAATCATGAGAATATAAATTATTGATAATGATGGAGAAAACAGAAGTGATTTGAAAGCTGAATTAAAACCCTATGCTATAACATGACACTGACATCAAACTATTAATAAACTAACTTAGATGACTTGACAATATAACCAGAACTCAAAGGTAAAACAATGATGGTAGGAAAAATAAAGGGGAGAGTGAATATAAGAATTGTAAATGTATAAATTAAGAATGTATAAAGATAACAACTAAATGATGTCCAAAAGACTAGTTCAATATGTAAGGTAGATATGAAATTATAAGAGAAAACTATTAGTCAACAATAATGTTGAGATAGTCACAAAAATGAAACATCTAACTATAAATAATAAAAACTAGCAATAATACATGTGAAGAATTCAGTACAATATGTAAAAACAAAATCTAAGGTCCAACCATTGTTAGGAATCCAGGTGGAGACACAACCTAAACTAACCAGCAAGTTTCAATTAGAATTGTCCAAAACAATAACAGGAATGTTCTTAGACTAGAGTATATTATAATATAAGCAAACTAGAGACTATAAGGAGCATTCCATTAACAAAAATAATTATATAGAAGGACTTGTGTACATTAGAAGTGTAAAATAATATGCTCAGAGGTACAGCATAGTGTTGGCACATTGAACAAATTAAATAACACATAAAATAATAATAAAAGAAAAGAGACTAATGTCAGTATGATAACTGAGATGTAATAGTACTAATGTAAGGCAACTCAATAATTATTGCCATGAATTTAATACTAGTGATGTAAATTAAATATAACTTATATGTGAACCCAGATGCATGAAACATAATTTTGCCGAATAATACCGAAAGTACACGGAAATTACAAAAACTGACCAATCAGGGGTCATTATTGAGCATTAGGAACCAGATTTTGACACAGGTGAGGACACAGTTCATCTCGAGACATCGACGAGGGATCCACGCAGGTCACCGAAGACAACAATGCAGAATTGATAGCCGACAGCTGATCAAAATCGTCTTAACCTCGAATCGAATGTAAGCAAAGTGAAAGTATTTTTATATCAGTGTTCTAATCCGGAGTACGTGCGCATAGGCAGTGAAATACTTAATATTTAATTAAATATTATTTAATTAAATAAAGAATTTTAATAGTGATACTACCAGAAACGACATCGAACGCAAGTATAAGTGACAATTACTAAATATTCAAAATAGTAATAAAAGTTTCAATGACGATATTAGCGAAACTGATTAACCATATTATATCAACTTAAATCCAACAAAGCTTGGAACAATATTTAAATTAATAATTCAAATAATTATTATTGAAGAAATGAAGAAACAAAGACAAATGACTTTATGTATTTAATTGATTAAAGTGTTTTATTAAATGGTAGTAATTGTAAGAGAAGAGATTTGGTCATATGGACAATTAATAGGTTTTAAGTGTAACAAGAGCTATTAAGCGAATTTAAAAAAAGAAAGAAAGTGAACTAATTTTAAACAAACCTTATTTTCAGAATTAACTTGATGAACATACCGAGATAGGATGTATCAATTAATTCATGATAAACTTTAAAAACTTTGATTTATCATATACTAATTATTATGTATTGTGTTTAACTTTAAGATTGTTCCAAAATATTTAATAATGTTCAACCCTATTAGCGAGGAATATCCAAATACCTGTATTTTTTGTGTTATCCAATTTGATGAAGCAGATAATGAATATTTTTACTAAAATGAATTCCTAACCGTATTGTATGGATATTTTAATGTTGTTAAAGAGGTATTAATAATTTAAAGTTGATTGATTAATGTTCCAATGAAACTAGCTTTAACCTCAAAGATCGACAAAAGTCATATGTTTGTTTTTTATGTTATTCATTAAGAAATTTGAATAATGTTATCACTCTCCCACTACTAAATAATGATAGTAGTACATTGCTTTATGTTTTTTGTATCTTGCAGTCTCAAAGAACCTACTTTATTTATAAAATAATTAAACCAAACATTAACGTCCCATGTGGCGAAGACTAAAAAGTCAGTATGGTAAACCCTGAGATATTATAATTTTAAAGAGTCTATCAGTAAACTTGAACCAAAAGAATGATAAATAATATTATTGTAATTTAACCACAATTCAAAAATAAGTTCGGAGAATAAACATAATTTTTACCCCATCCAAGAGTTTTGACAAATTATTTCGTTAGACTACGACGTTACAGCTTAGGTGGACAGCATCAACGGTTGGCAGCATTGGTGGCGGTAACAAGTGGGTTTAAATAATTTTAAACTTTCTGACCATCAATGCAAATCAGCTTTGCTATTAGAACACCACTACAAGTAAGTACCTGTATAACCGATCACTTCTAATCTCAGTGAGGAGTCACATAAATAGTTTCGTCTTATCAACGAGAGAACGTCGAGAATCAACTACGAACTCATTGAACCCGAACATAAAATAAACTAATTATTTTATTTAAACAATTACTAAACCAACGATCACAAGCTCCAAGATTTTTAAAATATTCAAAAGCATTAATAATAATAAAACTTTAAACAGAGGCATAAGTAGTTCGTAACAACATCTGTATCAAATTTCATTAAGATATCTGTAACGACTCTTTAGATGTACAGTTTTTAAAACCATAAAATGGTGGCCAAATGGAGGAAAACAAGACGTTTTCGGACCTATGGTTGTAGGAATTTTCTTCTTGTATTGAGGCATAGAATTCGAATATTTATATTGAGGACACCTTTTACATTACATCCTGTGTTAAACACACACACACACACACACACACACACACACACACACACACACACACACACACACACACACACACACACACACACACACACACACACACACACACACACACACACACACACACACACACACACACACACACACACACACACACACACACACACACACACACACACACACACACACACACACACACACACACACACACACACACACACACACACACACACACACACACACACAACTGTAGTAACATAATGTAAAGTATGAAAAATAAAAATGATGTTAAAAACACTATTTAAAATCAAATTAATAGCTTTGGTACACATACTATCGCTACATACACATATTACTGTACTATTAAACAAACAACAATTAGTAAGGCATAATATTTTGTTATAGTAGATTTATATATACTACAAAAAGAAAGTTTTGGTAATAAAAGAGAAATTTTCGAGAATTGAAAAATTTGCGTTAGGTATTGTTTTGTTTGCTATTCACCTCGTTTAAAAGTATATTCCACCACACAGAGACTTAATGAATTGTGAAACATTTTTAGTCAGTGTTTTGGGTAAGAGAAATATCTGTATTCCGTGGATATAAAATTTTGATATGAAAGCTGGATATGAAAGTTGTATAAATGTTTTTATTATTAACGCTACAAGTCTATAAGGAAAATGAGTTAACCCGAAATAAGTCGGCGACAAGTGTCCGGTGTAAACATTATAAATAATTGTACATATGGTCCAATCTACCTTAAGTTGAATATTAAAAATTGCATTAAAAATAACTTAGAGTATTTACTACAACTTTCTTGCTTATACTATATGTCTATCTCAAGAAATAAAAAACTTCGTCACAGACAGAAAATTTTAATACACGCGCTGACGGCATTAATTAATTACAGAAATACAAAATCAATAAAATATTTATTTACTGCGCTTTGGCTATTAAGATGAGTTCATTACAAAGCCACGTTTATTGTAAACGTGATAAAAATTGACTCTGTAGATCACAGCATGTAAAACATCAATAAAATTTAAAATTCTTTTTAAAATTTGTACTTCACATTTAGTACTGTTGTCACTGACGGGAGGCAACATTGCAAAGACAGAAAATGAGAGACGTCTAGGACATACACATGGGTAAGAGAGAGCATGACAGCTCCCATAAGGCCCAATGATGAAAATTATACCAGGGACGGTCAGGGAAGTTTCCTCTCTTTCCACTGTTAAAGGACCTATCCTTTTTATGACACCAATGTTATGACGGTCTTACGGATCGTCGTGTTGTACAATGGAAACAGAATAACTGCCACCAATGAAGTCAGTAATAACAATCTTTTATTAGACATAACAACAGTTAGAAACCACCAAAGGCCCAATTGAAGTTAAGTTTGGCCAACACAGAACAGTAAATGCCATCTTATTATAGTTTTGCACAAATTAACATAATAATCGCTTCCCACTAATCCGAAAATCACAATACAAACACTTTGAACCTCATTCTAATATTGCTGATCTATAACTAACTGGGTCGCTTCGAAATCCAGTATTAGCACCACGCCCAAAGGTGATAAGAATGCAATAGCATCTTACCAACTAGAAGCAGAACAAATACTGTTTACAATTCATATAACACTTCTTTATAAGTAATTTTTTCTGTCTAGGGTGACAATTAACATATTTCAGATACACAAAGCGCTTAGTTACCAATTAACCAATTATTGATAGATTGGTAAATGTTTAGAATTTTGTTTATTATTCGTCTCAGAATTTTAAGTGGAAACCGATTTATTGTGTTACCTAAGAGAGAGAAGCGAAAGCTCTGTGCCGTGGCTAGACGAGTCCCGGCAGATTTTGAATTCGAATTGCCGCCGCGTGAGTCTAGGCGCCCTAGATTGCTTTGACCGCTGCATTCAGAGCCACGTGTAAACCAGCTGTAGCGACCTTGAGTAGCGACGTAATTTAGTCAGGCCGTGCATCACCGCTGTGACGAAATAATTCAGCTGGCCGTTTGGTCAGGTGACCACTGCCAATTTGCAATTATGTACTTGTTTTTTCTGCAAAACGACTTCGGTTAAAGAAATGAATTCTCGTTCTCATTTCGCTAACGACACTCCAAGAGAATTCATCTGACGGTCCAGGGGAGGTGCCTTGTGCTTGTGTTTCATGTAACATCCTATCCACTATGTAGGAGTAACCGATATAGTAGTTTCAGGTTAGTAATAACTTCTTCGCCACTAATTTAACTATGGGTATTCTATTATATTTGTGTGCACGTGTGTGTGATCCGAAAGTTTAGAATCATTTTTTTTAAGGCCTTTTGCAGTCCATAAAATTGCATGTTGCTCCAGGTAACTGAGCACGTGGTTAATTAGCTAATAAAAGGGGTTCCATAATTAAAAGAGATAAAATGTAATTAGATCAGGAAATTTTAGGGTGTCAATATGTAATGGAAAGGTTATATGTAAACTTGCAGCTATTGATATTTAAAAATGTTAGTTGAATAGCCAAATATCTAATTGAATGTTCGTTATAACTAAGTGCACTTGAGGTGTTGGCAAGTTTATGACATTGAGTCTAGAGTGTGTTCGGTGACGAGAAATTGTGAGAGTTGAATTGTATTCACGACGGCAACTACAAACAATATTTTTACAGGGTCCTCGCCTTAGACAAAGGAGAGGAGTTTCGATCATGGTGACAAGACCAGACGTCACCATGGGCAGAGCAAGCTAAGGAAAATGCCACTCCCCGAAGCCGTCAGGTGAACCAGCTTACATCTTAAGATCCCGAAGCATCGCCGACCCTGTAGAGCAATGAGACTTCAAGACCTCCGACACACACCACCTTTCAAGCAGAGTGTTTTCGATGGCAAGTCAGTCTTTAAAACAGGTGGGAACATTCCGTTTACTAAGTCAGTGAGCAGCAGTGCACAGATGGTTAATTGATTTAAATGACACTCTAAATTTTATAAAAACATTGCTATAACATATCAGAAGTACAGTGTTTGGTTCCTTAACAGTTTAATTAAATTTCAAACACAATATTGTAATGAGAGAGCAAAATGTAATCTGCTGAAAGCTACAGTTAACCTTTTCAAATAATTTGATTGTAATTATTATCTGAAACCCAATTTTGAGGACTGATTAAAGTTTTGTAATGGTCAGAACGAATCTGAAAGAGTTCAGAATTTAAAGTAAGATCTAAGGTTGTAACTTGTGAGAAACATTTAATAGTTTAAAGCTGTACTTAAACTTTCAAATAATTAATTATAACTTACTGCTATAATTCTTATTCCGTTTAAACTTATAAATGATTCATTCTTTCATTATTTGACTAAACTATTGCTAACTGCATCTGCTAATGATCATTCATACAGAATACCTATATATATATATATATATATTTGCTAATATAAATTTATATCCATGAACAGTAATTTGTTGTACATTATAATGATCAAGGTTTGGTTAGAACCAGCCCTGTGATTACACACTTATATTTGTGAATTATATCATTAATTTCTAAAGGATCCTCCTATTATGTGCTTGATGAATTCTGGTTTAAATAACATTATTATTATTATGAACACATATTCTATGTATATATGTATATGTGAAGACATTTAAAACAAAAAGAAAATTAAGAGCTGGTTTGAATTTTGAATATTATTCTATACTCAGAGGGTGTATTGAAACTGTATAATATTGATATGAGGAAATGCAATAAAAGTTGTTATTGTTAAACAAGCGTTTTATTGCAAGTCCGGTCACAATGGGCTCCAGCCAGTTTTCTTCCTCTAGGCCAGTGGCTTAGTTTAAAATTTTTACGTAACGGCCATAGCCGTTACAGCTCACTGCTGATAACGTTTCATACCTACGGAGTATATTAATACTTCTCACCGAGTTGCCTTTAGTACCTTACACTGTGTTCCATATAACAGAGCATTTCAGATGGTGGCAGATGTAGGCTATATTATGCTCACCGTACTTGTTGTTTGGGCATTTGTGTGATGCGGTGTTATGTTCCTGATCCACCTTTTGGTATTCTGAGCTGCATGTTGAGCTGGTTGGTACTGTACTACGTACGTATTAGCCGTTATTTCTGTATGGCAGCCACTTATTACTCCGAATTATCAACTTTTTCTGTATGCTATTGTTTTTCACAGGTTAGTTGCTGGTTTCCTGCTGCCTACTAATTATTCTCACAGTGTAAGTTTATAGGGCCATTTAAATAACATTATTACAGGTAACAATAGTAGTCATTCACAACAATATTTGTAATAACAATAGTAAAATGACAAAACTCACGACAATATAATTTCACTGTCATTATTTTATAAAAAACGACATGTAAGAAATAAAACATTGATTTATTATACGTTCTCTAGCACTGACATGTAACACTTATGAAGAGAAAAAATACAAACATGCCCCCCCCCACAACACTTGCGCCCGCGTGCTCGCACACCAGACATTGTTTGAATAAATGCATTAGAGGGAAGATTCATTACAAAAAAAAGAAACAAAACAACACAACACAATCAAAACGGAAAAAACAAAGCAAATTAATCAATGTTATATTCTATGATTATGTATAAAAATATAAAAATTTGAATGTAGTGTTTCTTCAGAAAATTAGTTTGCTTTAGAAGCACCATGGATCAAAAACGAAAGTAAAGATTTTGAAAACATTTGAAAAGTCTACGTCGGGCATCAAATTGTGAAGAATTGTATTTAAAATGGAAACTAGGAATCTTTAATAATTTGGCACAATAATTACCTGTCAACACCTCTTACAAATATTGGTCCACCTGAAAAAAAAGAAGTCTATGTTTGTAAAATAAACTTTACATATTGTTATCAGTTATGTACCACTTACGAAAAGTA
Source organism: Magicicada septendecula (assembly GCA_034769895.1). Taxonomy (NCBI): domain Eukaryota; kingdom Metazoa; phylum Arthropoda; class Insecta; order Hemiptera; family Cicadidae; genus Magicicada; species Magicicada septendecula. The sequence continues at coordinate 893,605,647 of CM068367.1, forward strand.
TTAAATGTAAGTTCATAGAGCCCTAAGACAACACACATATAATTAATTGCAACCAGAACTAAATTGTTTGTCATTTAGATATGATGGTTGTTTTAACTATAAAAATGCGGTAGTGGAAAGTTTTCGTGCATATTGTATTCATAACAATAAAATAAGAAATAGCAATTGTTTTACAAGTATTATTTTACTACAAAAATAATAGAGCGATCTGGATTTTTGTAATTTTTTGATAATTGAAACATTATCTAATACTGAAATTTATCTTAAAATTAATGTATTTCATTCAAAATAGTGAGTGAGCTCGGCAATCAGGGAGCTTAGTGATGTAACTCTCACATACATTAGGCTATGTCATTACAGAACTAAGTTGTTGAAGTATTGATGTGTTGTGTATGGAGTGCTTCCCTTGGATTCTGATGAAATGCAGCAGAAATATGAATGTATGAACGGTTTACAATTGCGCAAAAAACGAAAAGGTGTTTTAAACACAAGGAAATAACACAGTATCCACGGATCAGAATTTATTGTTCTTTTGTACTAACAACAATAAATATGATTAAAAACTGTAATAGATTACTTTCATATGTTATATACAGTATTCTCATAATAGTCTAATAAAGAAGTTAAAAGCTATCAAAAGAAAGATTTAGAACAATCACGATACTACTGAAAAATCCACAAGCAACAAATGAACACATACATTTGATAAACGATGAAATGAAAAAAAAAAAATTTGTTGATTCCTTAAAAGCTGTTGATTCATTATACACAAAAATGATCAAGAATAGTTTAGAAGAAGAAAGAACTGGAAACGAATATTGCATATTCCAGCCGAAAAAAAAATCAGTGACTCAGATCAAATAAGACGTTATTAATTGAAACATATAAGTAACAAAATTAAGACAACTCGTTAATTAATAAAACTATTAAATACAACTCCTTATCCAATAAACGTCCAACAGAAATGGTAATGGAGGGAAAAGATGTTCTTACAACACCTATAAACAAAGGTGTTTTTAACATTTGTCGGTCTATTGTATTTGGGAATCGAAAAAATTAAAGAAGCTTAAATTTATTTTCAAATTTGATATTCATACTTGTGTGTACACACGTACTCACATACAGATACAGTCATACAGATAGACACACACACACACACACACACACACACACACACACACACACACACACACACACACACACACACACACACACACACACACACACACACACACACACACACACCACTATAGTTGCGTACTGATGAAAATAAGACGTCAGAAACACATTATTAGTTAATTTTTATATTAAAAACCAATAAAGAGATAATTAAATGGTCTGTGTTAGCGATTTAGAAGCGGCAATTAAAGTAGCCGAAACCGAGACTTAGTGTACAACAGTTTCCGTTTAATATGAGAAGAGTTTAGTGGATTTCACATGTTCTGTAAAGAAAGACGAAGTTTGAGTTTACACGTTTGAAGTAGAACGGCAAAGACTAACCAAAGTTCATTTTATTACCGCAAGTTTCTTTCTCTCAAAAGTTACGGCTCTAATTATTAAACCGTACTTTGTTTTACAGTTATTCATTGCTTATTAAACATTTATAACAGTATAGTCGGCTTTGCCTATTACTATACGTTTGTAAGGTTTTCACTAATTTCATTTCATTTAAAAGAAAAAAATGAAAGCTTTGCTAAAACAAACATGGTTAGCATTTTTGCATAATCTATTATCTTCTCTACTACGATTTTACTATTTACATTTTAAACTATTTTCTATTAAAAAAATATCGGTATGGAGAACCATACATGACTTCCATATTCTAAGATTTAAATTTAAAATCATTTTCGAAATGAAATATTACCATAGAAACTACTTCTTTCTACTTACTGCTTCAGCCTTAACCACAGTACTGTGGTCACTAACATATACCACCTCACGTTATCGCACTCGATTTTCACTGATGATGGAAGTCGATGGCATTGCCGAAACGTCTGGTTTTGTAGAAAACATTGGACTACGGCCAAATATCCCGGGAAGGAATTTTAACAAAAACTACTTCTTTGTTGCCGATAACGTTGTACACACATATATAAAAAATATGCATAAAATTAATGGCTTGTATAAGTTAATGATTGATCTCCATTAAGTAGTGCTCAAGTTTCCAAAGTTTTAATATTATGATGTCCGTAATTAAAACATCAGAGCAGGTTTAGTGTGAATGAGGGTACACCGTGGACTAAAATTTTCAACATTTCCTATTGAGCGTTGCTTAGAGTAAAGCTGCGAATCTACAGTGTATGTTTCACAGAACAAACACGCGAAAAAGAAGGAGCGCTCCGAAGTCACTCATGGACCCTCAGCATCTTGCAGAGGGTTCATTCCCTAAAGACGAAAAGTCTATCTATGAACCGTTCCTCTGTAAACACGTGCAGTTACACTGCCCAGCGATCCACAGGAAGCAAATTGATGTCCATTTTTTCGGCTTGCACGCGTTATGTTGGTGTGGGTTTCGGCACTTTCCATTTAAAAAGCGTGCAAATGTAAGAAAATAAACATGAGTGAGGCCGGAAATAACGCGAATTGTGTGTGTGTGTGTGTGTCTTTCCTGCCTTTTTATTGCTGTAGTCATAATAATAAAATGGAAACGTAAACATTACATAACTGAGATATGCTTACCTGCCACGAACGATATATTATTTTATACATGTACGAGGTGTGTTCAAAAAAAGACCGAACTATTTGTGTAGCACGTCAACTAGCGCATAGAGCGAGCTGCAGAATTAAGTGCTGCTAGCACAGGTTTTGACGCCTGAATGCCGTTTTCTCTGTTCCGTCACGATCTTCAGTCTTCGAGTTATACGCGCTGACGCGCTGTAGTGGGCACGGGCACACACCGTCCGGCGGATTTATAACGAAGTGAGAATGAAGATCTTAACACAACGTGTGTGTATACAATTTTGCTGCTGACTTCGTAAAATCTTTACAGAGCTATTTCCATTGTCTTCCAAAGTTTTCATTACCATTTGCATTGGTACGCAGTTGTTGACCGATTTCAAAACGGGTCTCTTTCTGATCGTCGTCAACAAACACAGTAAGAATTTTTCAGTGATACGATACATTTAAATTTTTCTATCAAAATTTAATTTTACGATCTTAAATGGATTCTGTCAGAAAATATCAGCATTTAAACGATGATTTACAATTACCACATCACGAGCTCTCTTCCCATGATCTTCGATATCGCTTTGATCTGCACCGACCATTGTTTTTCCCTCTTTAAAAATTCTTAAACTAATCGTTCGCCTCACGCAGGCTTCCGCGTATGCTTAATTGAAAACCAGAATGTCTCTGAAAAGTTTTAACCTAGTTTTGCTGCAAAATTTCATACGCACACGTTGTTCTCGCGGTCTTTCTTAATCGCTTTGTCACTAATCCGCCGGCCAGCGTGTGCACGTCCCCACTCAATGTGATATACCTCAAAGACTACTGCTAATAGCGGAACACAATAAGTGGTAGTTTGTTGTCAAAAACTATCGCTAGGTGCGCGCAAAGTCGCGGCGCGTCGTTTGTGCGGATTGATGTGTTACTCAAAAAGTTTGGTCTTTTTATGAACACACCTCGTATATTAACTCATACATAATTTACATTAAAATGAAAAAATTATAATTTTATTGCCTGGCAACAAAATTATTTTATTTTCAACAATTACCATTGTTTGAAAAAGTTTAAATGAATTTTCAAGTACTTTACTCTTGTTAAAACGTAAAAGGTTGCAGGTAAACTACCCCTTCCCCTTAACCGATCTTCACCAAAATCAAAAGGCCTTGAGTCCCCTACAATTCACTGACGTATGCAAAACATTATTTGATTCTGTTTGAATTTGCGGCTGTTATCGTTTGCCATAGAAAATACCCTTGTTAAAAAAACGTTGCAGGTAAACTACCCCTTTCCTTAACCGATCTTCACCAAAAACAATAGGTCTTGAGAACTCTACAATTTAGGGCTGTATGCAAATAATCTTTTGATTCTGTTTGAATTTGCGGCTGTTATCGTTTGCCATAGGAAATACCCTTGTTAAAACATAAAACGTTACAGGTAAACTACCCCTTTTCCTTAACCGATCTTCACCAAAAATAATAGGTCTTGAGAACTCTACAATTCAGGGCTGTATGCGAAACATTATTTGATTCTGTTTGAATTTGCGGCTGTTATCGTTTGCCAAAAAAAAAATTTCCCTTCATAAAAAAAACCCGTTGCAGGTAAACTACCCCTTTCCCTCAACCGATCTTCACCAAAAACAATAGGTCGTGAGTACTCTACAAATCAGGGCTGTATGCAAAAACTATTTGATTCTGTTTGAATTTGCGGCTGTTATCGTTTGCCATAGAAAAAAAATCTACAGACAGACACACAGACACATAGACACACAGACACACACACACAGACACTTTTCGAAAAACGACTTTTTTCATGTTTTGAATGTAGTACAATCAGAATCTGCAATAATCTCGAACATGATTTTTTTTGCCATCACCATACTTCCATTTCCTTAAGGAATATGGAAGTAAAATAGTTTTCCTTTCCTTTCTGTTGTTTGTGCTACAGTTCTGTGCTTTGAGGAATAATAAATTATTGTCACTAAAGTAACAGGCTACATAAAATGATTCGATTCCGATAACATGTAAGTAAGCTTAAATAAAAGTAATATAACAACTGTCCATGGCTCATGTTAAACTTACATCCAAAACGCATCCGGTAATACTATTGGTATTATAATAAAAATATAAGTTACTATGTGTAAAATATAGTAAAGTAACAAGTTGGCCTAAGTCGAGGTTAAACCTATTGCGTGCCGGAATAAGTGAATAGGCTAGTTAGTATTACCTAGTGAAGGTATTAATAGCGTTTTTATGGTAACAAAATAATAAAAATACAGTGTACATAAATAAATTGTAGACTTAACTACAAAATGTATTTTAGAATAGAATAGAAATAGAAAGTATATTTTTACTTTCATTTATACACTACAATTTGTAAATAGCAAGATCTGCATAACGTGGACATAGACAAACAAAGTTGTTAATCTGCCCTTTGTGCATAACACAATTTAATGTTCTAATCTAGTTTTCTATTTATCCAAGAAATCTATTCCAATAATAATTATTCTTTAGATAACGTATGCTTACGAAATGAAAAGATAATGGAATATTGGTTGATCGCTGAAGCCTACAACAGTGATACGTTGTTGGCTATTATGAAGTAAAATGGTTTGTTTGAACTTATAATCCTTGAAATCGTTCTAAGGCTTTATGAGCTAATGGCATAAAACAATTACGAGAAGACTGTGAAAACAAAATCACTTTTATTTATTCATCTGATTATGAGGTACCGCGTTATATAACTCACTTCGATAATTTTTAAATACACGTTTCATAAGGAAGTGTACAATATAACAAATTAATATTTTCAAATTTAAAAACAAATGATGTAATTGTACTTTAATAGGATGGAATCTTGTTATATAAGAGTAGCGGAATCAGAGAGGTGTACAGTACAGTAATTCTATGCATTAATCTTTGAAACGAATTTATCATAATATGCATTGTAATAGGCCTATGATAAATAAACACTAAATGGTAAATAAATCATAGGAAATAGTCTGTCTTTCAAATAGACTTAGGTCAGTGTGTTGTTATAATAAGAGCAACTACGATAAATGACGATGATGTTTGTTGTTGTCATCGTTGTCGTTGTTATCTTAGATTTTCTGGTTGTCGTTATTAATTCCATAGGCATATAGATAATTATATTAATTAAGGACATAGAAAATTCAGCACCATGTAATTTTTATGACTGCGACATTCGATGTGCTGTCTGAAGAACCGAAGTGATTAAAAGAAACATTTCATAGTAAAAATCTATGTAACTCACAATACATAAAGTCTAATTTTCATATAAACATTGACGCCCAGGCGGGTGTTCTTTACCTATTTGCAGTGAGTATTATAGAATTTAGTTTCTACATTAAAGTGAAGGCTTCATACAATGTAGTTCCCATTTCTTTAAAACGCATGCAGTTTGATATTGTTACGACATTACAGAACAATTAATTAACGCTCTAAACGTTTTCCTTTATTGTTAGTGGGTGGTATGGATGTTTCTGGATTTTCAGCGGGGTATAAATACAAGTATTCAGCGACGGTCAGTTCAGTTTGAGTCGCAAGTTATTGTCGGGCGATTACTCTGTGCGTTCAAGTGGTTATTAGTGAAAAGTAATTGTTGTGGCGAAGTGTTTTATAATCGTGCGGGACAATTGTAATACAATTGTGTTTTATATTAGTTGACATTTTATTGGGTATAAACAATTTTTATTTCATTTATTGTAAGAGACTATCTTGTTGATTATAAACTGTTTTATTGTGATAACTAAAGCTGGTGATTAGTGACTTAATTGGTGTCTTGTATTTTGGTTTTCAATGTACCATACGACGATCACTAGACCGTCATAACAGTGTGAATACGTACAGTAAGTCTGAAGAGGAAGACTGTATACAAAGTGTTGTGAAAGTTGTTAGGGAGTAATTTGTTACCAGGATCATCCTGTTGGTCGATGGATAAAAAAATCTAAAGAAACAAAGCGATTTTATTTCGTTTTTAGGTAACACGAGAACTCCTGATCGCGTAATTAACAATAGACCTACTCATTTTTCACTAATGTGATTTATGTCAACATTATCATCAAAACCTATTGCAAGCGTTTCCTGACTCTAAGGAATTACGTAAAGTGACACTATCGTTTGCAAACAGAAAGTGCATTGTGTAAAATATTTCGTAACAATTACGTCAACTTTGAAAAAAATATTCATTTTAATAAGCTAACCTATGGCATATGGATTCCATTGGAACGTTCGATAACTGCATACTCAAAATAATGTTTTGTTGAAGGTAGGCCTATACATTTATTTACAACGTTACTATTGTTTATGGGTACCATATAATTATATATAAAACTCTTTAACATGTATATGTAAAGTTTAAAATTATAATTTATATTCACTCAGGTGATAGACGAACATAACTTACGGTTGTGATATTTGTATTGTAAGAAAAGTTACTCATAAAATATGAATAACATTTCACTTTTTTGAGTATTTTTGTTAGATTTTCATAGATAAACGGATCTGATATAAATTTGTAAATGAATATTTATTTAGCTTATTTATTTATATAAAATCGGCAAAATATAAATTTATACTCTGTAAAAATTAAAGAAATTTTAAAGAGGTAATTTTGGTCGGTCGTTTTCCAACTTTTATAAGTAACGTAAAATAATAAAAATGTTACACAATGTATGCATTATAATGTGTGATCAAACTACTTAATATTCACGTTTATTTAGACTGTATACGTTAAGGAGGAGAAAAAGATGTGAATGTTAAACTTGGTACGAATAAAAGATACTTATCCAAGTTACGGTCTTCACAAAGCAGAACCCTACACAGCTGTTCGTAATAGTATGTTGTATTTAATTTCGTAGATATTGGCTATTGAATCAGTTGGTCTACTTAAGAAGAGGCAGCAAAGTTTTGGTATTAATCACTGCAAACACCACGTTAGAGGGCTGTATTGCTGAACACTGAAATAATAATCTCAATCGGGAAAGGTAGTGGTTAATTAAAGTCATGAAAAGGTTCAAAGGAACTTCTTGAGAATAAGTAGGGTTGAAGGTCCTTGCTGTTCTTAATGGAAAATGCAGAAACACCGTTTTTGTTGTTCAGAGGTTGGGAATAACTTTTGTCACTAACATAAAAGGAGAACACGCTTGTTCAACAACATAACTTTTGCATTAAAGTATTCTAGTATGCATGTTTGATGATTTATTGACTTACAAAGTGTACAGTAATTTTATAAATCCCCTTGTTATTTCTTGCATGCAAGTTTGCTGTAATCAGATTATGTTTAAAGTTTCTTAAGTTACAGTTTACCACTCCATCATTTTATAATTTTCAGAAACGTTTATACCCTAAAAACGTTCGACATATATCTGACTTGAATACAGTCAGTTCAATTTCCATAGCAGTAGATAATGGACACAAGAAAAAAATCAGATCAACTGTAAATAATATGAAACAGAATACACTTTAGACAGACACAAATCTGTTCTACACTCAAAAACCGTAAAGTCACTAGGTATTAAAACATATGCGACTCTTTTATTACAGTTCTTACTTAAAAAATAACTCGCTACGGTCTAAAAATAAACTCAGCTTTACAGCATAATACTTATTAAAGGAAACAAAAATTAAAACAAATCTTTGAAGTTTAAAATTAAACACAGTTCAATGTGGAGTAATCCTCCAGTCATCGTTACCACTATATATTAGGCAGACGCCCCGTGCGCGCGCGCGCGCGCGCACACACACACACACACACACACACATATTTTATATACTTTTGTGACAAATGTGAAAAATAACACATCGGAAGAGAAGGTGTCATAACATCAAGCGGAAAAACAAATCCCACTGCAGTTACAGCCAGAAGTACAAGGTAAAATACATCGCAGTGCAGAAGCCTACACTGTAGGTGTGAAAGTATCAGTTTGTGAGTATCACGTATACACATGTTTTAATGTTAATACATATTATACGTATCCAATCTTAAATTCATTGCATGTATCAGTGACATGGATGTTTACAGATTTACCTTACGAGGCCTTATTTGCAACTTAGGGGTTCAGAATGATGGACGTTCAGAGATAAATAACTATGATATTGGGAATTTTCAAACAAAAAGAACACATTGTACTATTGTGCAGTGTAACAGATTTTGGTTCCTAAATATTCCATTACTGTTTTATAGTAATCATTAAGCACTAAATACAAATTACAGAAAGAATTTAGCCAGATTCGTAAACTGAATACAATTAACATACAATTTTATGAATGAAGTAATTAAAAATGTTTAATAGATTTATATGTTTAGAAAAGGTAAGGAACGGTTGCAAATGATTCATACGTGAATATAATACGTAAGCACTATGTGCACTATATCAAGCAATGTGTTTGATAAAACAATGGTATCATTATAAAACACTTACAATACGTTTTCAAGACAATGGAAGAGAATATCTTCTCGACGGTTTTCATAGAATCACATTTACATTTCAGATGTGAACAATCCTTGAGGTTTCAGAGAGGGGAAAATTTAGTATCTTCGAGTGTGGCAGTCACCCCATTCACGTAAGTGGATTTAAACCATGGGCGGTAATTCTGTCAGACTGTTCCCCTCTACGTAATACTTTCTCCGTTTAATAAAATGTTGGTTAATATGTGGAAACAGATGCGATTCAGTACTCTGATAATAGAAGCCCATAGTTCACGTTTCCCCACTGGTGCAACCAATTTGATGCGGTAGGATCACGAAGGGACATGTGATGCCGATGTAGCAGCAAACGATACTCTTTATATTTTTTAGGATACAAATTCGTAACGGACGCCTGTTACAATGTTATGTACTTTGCAGAAAATAATTTTATACATTTTCAAATAGTCAAAAGATGTAATTTAGATTTAATAATACTTACAATATTATTTAAAATAATGATAATATATAATATAATAGTGAAATGCAGTATGTAGTATAATATTGAAAAGTAGTGATCTTAAAATTACAAACGGATTCTTTAGCTATAAAGAAATACATAAGTATACGTGGGTGTCTGAAATCGATTATAGACTATACCTACAGTTATCTGGATAAAGAAAATAAAAAATTTGGATCGTGGTCAGAGCAAAGACAAAAATGTATCACAGTCACACAAAAATATCAAACGTAGGAAGCAGATCTAACGGAATAACATAGAAAATTAAAAATTTATTTTAATTTAATTTAGTAATAAAATAAAATTCCGATGTTATACCAGCAAAGGTTAGGTAATAAAACACATGATTTAATACACAAAGTTGTTGAGAAAGTATACACAAATATTGTAGAAATAATCATAAAGCTGCTGATGAAGTTCCCGGATTTAAGAAATAGGGACAAACCAGGATCCACAGTGAAGTGATAAAATATAACCTTAATAAAACAAAAGAAGTAGTTACATAAGAAATGGCTTAATATAAGAAGAGACGATGATAAAAATGATTAGTTGGGAATAAAACAAACAGCAGCCAAGCGAGAGATGTGGACAAAAGAGCCAAGAAATAAGTACATATAGGCTATAGAAGACAGAAAATAAACCGGGTCTTGGAGATTTATAAAAAACCAAAATCAACAAGAAGAATGACCGTGTATGGATTGTAACTAATACAAATGCAAATATGGAAAAACACTACGAGAACTATTACTAATGGCTAGATCCGAATATCTCAGTGTAACACACTTAGAGGTTAAAGTGGCAAAAGAAAAGATAAATTTTGACAGTTGGATTGTGAAAAAAGCAATTATTAACTTAAAAAGTTGACAAGATTCTGGCAGGAGTGATTACTGCAGAACGTTTTAAGTGTGGTGTCAATGACGACACAATATTTTGACAAGGACAGTAAATAAATACCTGAACAGACATACAGTACTCAGTAACTGAATAGTATATTTTTATCAATTCTAAGAATAGCGATGATTTGCTTAAATTATAGAGGGATATCATAACCAATACATTAAGTCGGGTGTGCGGGAGAATTCGAAGAATTTTAATAGAAGAGAAATATAGAGAAAATGACGAAGAAGAACAAAGTGGATTTCCAGTTGAGAGGCTTTTGCACTGATTACTTGTTTTCTATGAAACAGCTGACTAAGAAGACGAACACAAATCGAGAAACTATGATGGTCATAGATCTTCACAAAGCCAAGACACGATGCCAGTGCCCAAGATGTGGGAATGCTCCAGGAAAGGAGTATACTCAGATGTTGATAAAACCTTGATAATTTTATATGATAAATCTAAGTGCCAGATAAAAATAGAAAATTTTATCACTAGAATTTATTATCAGCAACGGCGTCCATCAAGGATGTTGTGGAATGACCGTGTCGTGTTCACGTTAGGTGTCAGACAACGTCGGCGGGTGTTTCAAAATCGGTCTGTTTGTAATTGAACATGCCTTCACATGGCACTGGAAGTTTTCATTTACTGTTGAGCATATCATATCAAAGGAAGACGTGTAATATATATATATATCTTACCGTTTCGATGACTGCATGTGTGTCTGACTTACAAGCTTTAGTTGCATGAATAATTTTTTGTGATAAAAGAAACGTTTAATGTAATAACATAGCTATACGTTATATGCGAGCAATAAAAAACGGGACCTGTTAACATACTTCTTAATACTGTCAAGAAATTGTACACCGATAACAAACGTTGTTATACCTTACAGTGACAACATTTATCTATTAAATCTTTAGGTTTAATTATAAGTTCGTAATAATCTTGTACCTGTAAAGTTTTACGAAAAATAGTTTCTCTAAATAAGCTTTTTGACACATCTTTGCATGACAGTAGCTCAATGTGGCGATTCTAAGTAAAAAATGTAATTATATTCTAACAAACATACCATACATTAATAAAAAATCAATACAATTTGGTAGCGTCCCCACTTATAAAACGACTTATAAATTTAAAGATAATAAAGCGTAAAATTAATTCAGTAATTGAGCACAATTTCTAATCAAAACATTTGTTTTATGAAAATTACAAAATTTTAACAAAATTATAATTATAAGAGACAACATCGCGTGTAATCAAGTGTCTTACGAAACCTTGTGTGGGAAATCTCAAAATTTTCTGGTCACCACTAATCAAAACGAAATGTGTTTTAAATAGTAGCCTATGTAAATTATTTTAACTGGATATAAGTGATATTAATCCTTGTTAATATTATTACTCTATAAGAACATATAACGAATTTCTTTAAATTTACAGAAGTAATATTTAACCGTGTAATATTTAATATGTAATGAAAAAAAAAACACTACATTCCGTATTGAAATAAAATTACATGGACTACACAGAACCAGTAATTGTATGTGGTGGAAATTACGATGTCCATTAAAGAAAATACTAATGACGTATAATCAAAGTGAATGATAATCAGTTAACTGAGTGGTATTAATCAAGTACACGTAGTCTCTTGAAGTATTGATTTCTCTCAGTGCAACATATCTTCATAACATATTCAGGATACGCTGCGACTGTATTAGTATTCAGAGCAGGCTTTCGAAACTGAGTTCCTACTTACAAGGCATATACATTTATTGCAACATTTTAGGAATATTTTATGTTTAAGGGAAAGGTTAATTCCAGTATTTATTAAACAATATTATTCCTTACACTCTTAATGAATAAAGAAGTATTTTAATGTTTCTTAATTTAAAAATGTATACTTCTTCTTTTCCACATCTACAAAGTAGAATTAGGCTTCAACTTTTATGCCTTTCGAAAAAAATAATTCATTTTTAATGATTTTTTTCAAGTCTCCAGTTGTTCAATGGGCGATATACTGCTACCATCTTTATGGCTGGTTGGTTGCTGGTAATTTGTTCGCTGGAAGTGCTATTTTGGTTTTCTCTTAGGGTACTTAATGCACTCACAAATAGATGTTCTAAAAGCTATGTTAAGAATAACTTTACTTCTTTATCTGTAGCTGAACCTCACTTCTGACCCATCAAAGAAATAAACTATTGATGTACCTTTCTTGTTGACGCCGAAACTTGTAGTTCATGTAGTAAACGTAGTAGTGCTATTAGCGATTTAAATTATAACTCTGTTTTATTCATAACTGTTCCACATACTCAACTAAATTTATCTAAATTATTATAACATAAAATTTATACATATTTAAGTAAGACGGTTGGTCATAAAGTTAATAACCCATCTTACTCTACTATTTCTATTTCCTTATTTATGCAGGAACAGATTTTCTGTTAACTTTTATGTTCCTTTCCAAACATTAACATATAGTAGAATACGGTATTCATTTTGCTGCAAGGTAGTAAAACCTGAACTTTAAAAGTAAGTCAATGGGTCCATATTAATAGCAGCAGAGGAAATAACGTCAGAGGGAAGACAAAATGGGTTTATGTTAGGAAGGAAAACAGGACTGTCAATCATAAGGAACCAGTAGTTAATAAGTTAGAAGCAGGCAACAGGAAATGGTATAGTAATATTGTCAGAATAGCCAAAAAAGGCTGCCCAAAACCTTGTTTGAAATGGGGCAGTGTAGAAAATTAAGAGATTCAGACAAAGGAAACGATAGGTACAGAAGACAGAAAAATGGTAGAAAACGTGAGGAAACAGTGGGGAGTTAAGAGAAATGATAAGAGACAGGAAGAGTTGGAAATTCGGTAAGGGAATCTGAAAACATGACGCTCTATGCAAAGAGAAGAAGAAGAAGAAGAAGAAGAAGAAGAAGAAGAAGAAGAAGAAGAAGAAGAAGAAGAAGAAGAAGAAGAGTAGGAGGAGGAGGAGGAGGAGGAAAAAGAAGAAGAAGACACAGAATAAGAAAAAAGGAGGTATGAGGCGGAGAAGAAGAGATGTTTTTCCAAAAGTAGGCTACTGTTTTCATCGTCTTATTACTGTAAGATGTATTTGTTTATTGTATTCACTAGTAACAATGTACTAAAGTTCTATACTATTTAATTTAATGTTAACGTCAAATAATTATTATATTTAATATTGTTTAATTACTTTGTTTTGTCAGCGAAAGTGTGAATGAAAAGATATTTTCAGTCAATAGAAATCCTGGTTGGAAACATTTGTCTTTACAATGTGGATGCTCAGTAATCTTTCCGGCAGACGAAAGGAATAAGAAACTAACTGTCCCGATTCACTGCCTTGTCAGTACAGCTACATCATTAATTGCGACTGCAGTTGCTGTCTTGTCATAAAGATATCGAAACGTATATATCAGATGTTCTGGTTAGCCTTCAGTGGCTCGTAACATTAAAAGCTTTCATGTAATCACTTCTACATTAAGGCGTTAACTTATTAATATCTATTGATTATATTTGGTCTCCAGTCGCAGTGAAATTGAAATTAATAAATACCTTTTTCTTTATCCGTGCTACGACTACGTCTTTGATGTCTTACGACATGTTTCGGGAACACGTTCCCATCATCAGGTAAAATTTTTTCTTCTAGTTCATAACGAACGTTTGTGTACACCAGCCGAATATATAGTTTGATTACGCGGTCAGTTATAGTACGGCAGTGCGCACTGTTACGTGGACTGAGTTCTATCATACTCATTGTGTTATGTGTTTATGTGTTGATGTGTTTTAATTATTATATTCTTGACACGTTCGTTATGAACTAGAAGAAAAAATTTTACCTGATGATGGGAACGTGTTCCCGAAACATGTCGTAAGACATCAAAGACGTAGTCGCAGCACGGATAAAGAAAAAGGTATTTATTAATTTCAATATCTATTGGTTTGCACTACAAAGTTTGGTTGCTTCGTATTTTTTGGTTAAACAATATAAATAAATGAAATTTTTACTTTCGCTGTGTTATACGATTTTATTGTAAATATATATAGGCCTACAGACCTACTACTGATCGTATTTTCTGTACAGAGAAAATTCCATTAACTTGTTAGTACTAAAAACATTGTTTTCAAATCTAAGCATTTGGTCACGACTTCATTATCCAAGCTAACTTTACTCACGTAATAAATTATTAATGTAATTTATTCAGAGTTTACGATACTATCAGAGAAGCGTTTTTCTCTTGCTGAAGTAACCAGCAGCTATTAAATACGCGTCAGTTAAATCCTTGACATTACAGTGTAGTTTCGACATAAAGGATCTTCACAATTTTAGAAGCTACATGGCTTTATGTTTGATGCAATTTAATACGCAACGAGTTAAGAGTACGTACTTCAAAGTGTTCTATACTACTGGCTGGAATGTCGTGAGTAAAAGCACTGTAAAACAAACCGTGAAATGCTCTCATAGCGCTTTCAGTTCCTATTCATCGGCACTCAGCGTCCTACATTTATCACATACATTTCTCTTTAATGTATGTGCTTTAAATATTCTGAGGCTTTTACACCAATAACGAAATTGCACTTACATATTGAACAAATTTATAGAATATAATTATGAATTGCCATAAATTCTATGAATTTATAGAATAATTCTTTATTGTCGTAATAAAATTGTAAATACTGCTCCTTGAATTTATATTTGAAGTTTAAGAAAACCGTTATTATTAGGGGTACCGTTTTGTCTACGAAAGAAACGGAATTACAAAATATAATTTTTAGAGACTGTGACTGTGACTTTTTTTAGAACAAAACTTAATGCTTATAACACCTGTATTTGCGAACATGGGAAATATTTTTCAACTACTTCAAACAGCAAATAACAAACCTTATAATGCGAGTTTTCAAAAAGGAAAAGAATATATTCTAAATTAAGTATAAACTATAGTATATACAAACATATAAACCTACTGAAGTATAGTACAAATAAATGGAGCAGATACTTCAATATGTAGCACATTATATACTAATAACAAAAATATCGTATTATGAACATGAATAAAAGAAATTAAAATTTTTTAGTAAAATTTAAAAGTCTACAAAACTATTTCTTCAACAATTTATGCAAAAAGTTAACATAGGGGACACAAGAAAAATTATACAAATTCTCAATGAAATCTCATCGAGATTCTTTTCTACATGAGCGTTAAACTATTTCGTTAGCTGATTCTTTGTAACAATGTAACATCAGGACAATCAGTCTCACTTCAGTAAAAGATTCTAAATGAATCGACAGAATGCACTTAACGTGAAAACTATTAGTAATCACCATTAGTAATGTGAAAGCTTGTTTACTATCATATGCTTTTGTGCGTACCACAGAATAAATTCCAGTCTTTTTGTTTAAATCCCTTTCTGAGGATTTTGTTTAAACTATTTCTTCCAAAAAGATGAGTTTGTGATGGAACAGGATCATATAGCTTTTTGTAGGAGTAGTATGGAGATATGTTCTGATATTCCCCCGTTTGACAAGTACTGTAATTAATAAGACTGTCTCTATAAGTCAGTAAGATTTCACCGCTGTTGAATTAATAACTGCTATACGTAACTGCTGCCCGATTCTTCTTAGCACTGTAACTGCTGTAACAGTCTTTAACATTACTGTACTTTTAAGAACATCAGGCCTGCCTCTAGTATGACACCAACAGTTATAAACAATTCTGTTCTAAAACTTTGCAGTCAAATTTTCTGGTAATAATTTGGCTTATTGCGCTACTCAGTATTAAGGATATGTCTCGTATTCACTACTGTTTATACCATACGAATACCTTTTGTTCTTTATGGTTATTCAATTACTTAAAGTCAAGTGTATCTTAAAATTAAGTGATATTTACTATTGAATATACACTATAATATTTTAATGGTATTGAAAGCACACTTAAAAGGTGGAAAAATATCAAATGCCAGTTGTACGTCAGTCGAATTGTACGTGAATCACGACGAAAGCTAAACCAAAATAGATAAACGTGTATCGCGAATTTATGGCGGAGCGCTGTAGAGAAAATTAGTTAATTTCAAATTTGCAGTTTACTAATTTTTATTTAATATTTACTTACGTTATAATATAGATAGTATAGAATAGGTAATATATTGGTAAACTGTGGACTGAACACAATTCTACCCTTGTGTTTGTGGATGTCCACGCAATTCTACTGTGGACGGAACTGTGTTTTACCCTTTTAATCACTTAATGAAACTGTCTGATAAATGATCTTGCTTTGTCTCATGTAATATAAAGTGTAACATTATTATTTTCACGAGGTAATACAATCTGAAAACAGATTTTAATAGTAATTGCTCCAAGATTTTACACTTTGCCTATACTCTTGTAGCGCTGAAACGAAGAATACATTTTAAAGTCAGTCTATATATTTCACACACAAGATAAGACGTGGTTTGTAGATGACTACAGCCACTCATAAAAAAATGTAAATATTGTGAATACTACTAGTTAGTTACTAGTTACTACTACTAGTTAGTTTAGTTATAATACTACTAGACTACTACTACTATTACTGCTACTACTACTACACTACTACTACTACTACTACTACTACTACCACTACCATTACTACTACTACTACTACTACTACTACTACTACTACTACTAACTAGTTGGTTCTGTTAACTAGTTAGTTATTTCATTGTTATAATATTCAAATGTTGTTTCAAAGTGAAAATCTGGTTAGATCTCACTAACACGTGGTGTCGGTCGCCGTAATTCGTCGACACCTTCTTTACTGCAAGATAGGTCATTCTGACGTGGAATTAATTCTGCGTATTGATTTTAATGATACATTTAATTGTTCTTCGTTATTTCTTTCAATTTTTTGCACTTTTTATTATTTTTCCTATTATTTCTTGCTTTACATCAGAGCAAATTCAAACACGTCTACTCTGGACAAGAGCTTTTCAACAATATTCACAAAAAATCTCGTAACCGAAACAAAGCGTCATTTCATGTTTCGATTACGAATGTGATTGGTTAAAAATTAAGTTTGCGTTAAAAATTGTGAGCAATAAACATCTCAAAATTTACATTTTTCCCAATATTCCGAGATATCATATATCTCGCCCCTTAATTAAAGATCTAAGTCCAGATATGAATTTCCCATGAAATATTGGTTAAAAAGAAATGTTGGTGACGTTTTTAGGCCTAATATTAAGATTTCTGTAATTTTTGTATAATAGTAACTTTTTAACTGTAGAACTACATATTATGTTTTGAAAATACATTTTACATCACTTTCCATGGTTAATATTTAGCTTATAGCCTACATATTATTTGTTTTCCAATCTGGTTTAATATTACATGTTATATTCTTCAACATAGGACTAAAATTACCATTCTAGGTAATTTACAAAATATTTGCTTATTACTTAATTTTTATACAACTTAGTTCTACGTTATGTTTTAACAGTTTCACTATCTAGTGCAACAAAATACAAAACAATATTACGTAACTATTGAAATTTGCTGTCTAGTATTACAAGATTTTGATTTACAGTTATTCAACTTTAAAACCCAATGCATTACTTAATGACATTTTACTATTTATAGTCCAAATTTTTAAAAGACTCAGTGTTATTATGTAGTTATACAATGACATAACACTGTTATTATTTTGGGATATATCTTAAGTCAACCCAATCTTACAGTTCTTTAGTTAGTACGATTAGTTTGTACAGTTCTTTAGTTCATACGATTAGTACTTTCTACACTGTATAATGTTTCTAAATTATATTACATTAATTATGTTTACAATATTTCAACATGTTAGCTATGATATACTATTTTAAACATGATTAGTCTCTTAAATTGAGGAGGAAGAATTCCCTTTTTAATTTACTATGGCTTTCGTATGCAGTGTTATGTTACATTACATATTATATATACTGTATTTATAACCTTTTGTTTTAATTTTATATTAACATTTACCGACATGTAGAATATTTTAAAATAAGACATCTTACATTGTAGCGTAAAATCATATACACATTAATTGTAGTGTACTTTATTAATTGAAGCGACTTGACATTTTAGATTATAGGCCTTACATTATTTTTGCAAGAGTAATGTTGATATAGTAATTTTTACCTATATAAATTAGACGTTTTACAATGAGAAAGCTCCGAAGAGCTGGTAAACAGAATTTTGTATTTTGGTTTGTTTTGTTTGCGCAAGATCAGGTTATTACCCTTCTATTTACGTAGAGGATATCCCTTGTACGTGCTTACAGTAAAATTGGTGGGACAACAATATTAAGGAAATAAACTTTGGGCGTTCAGAATTCTTCCTGTTTAGCAAACTCACACAAGCCCGTGTCCTCGAAAACATTCAACATTACATTTTTTCCTTAGCGC
The DNA here is from genome assembly GCA_034769895.1 of Magicicada septendecula. Taxonomy (NCBI): domain Eukaryota; kingdom Metazoa; phylum Arthropoda; class Insecta; order Hemiptera; family Cicadidae; genus Magicicada; species Magicicada septendecula. The sequence continues at coordinate 893,624,559 of CM068367.1, forward strand.
AAATTGACAAAGATAAATTATTAGATATTTAATCAATTCATAAAATGGGCTTGAGACAACTTTTTGTCAACGTGAGCGCTGGGCACGTTTGTAATCCGTAATCTCGTATCTCCTTGTATTTGCGTTGTCTTAGGCACTAGTTAATTCTGCCTAAATGCTAAATGTGTATATATGTTGGTCTAGTTCTTGAAATAAATTTTTATAACTTGTTAACTCACGGTTTGTTCGAGATAGTTGAAAAAGTAAACAACATATGCAATTTTTATTTACCTGTAAAAAGGTATTGTTTTGACTAAAAATCTTATAGTCAGACAAACAGAAGTACAAATAAAATTTATAATTGAAAACAACAATAGTGTTAGTCAACAGGTACGATGAAACATATTCTTTACTTTAATAGAAATTATTATCTGGAAGGGACCGAGCGACTGTCGTATAATGGATTCATTTTTATTTACGTTGTAGTAATGACATTTGCAATCGATTCAAAATAATTCCAGTTTATCTTTTTCATCACAGTCTTGTTTGTGTATATAAATCAAAGTAAATGGTGTGTATTATTCACATAGGATATGATTTATAGGTTATTTGTTTACTGTATTTTGAGTGACTGTGTTAAACAAGGAAATATTCTTGTTTCACATTAACTCGTTTAGTTAATTTTGAAAAATTTAATACAAGCGTACACGGAATGACAAAAATAAAGTTAAAATCTTATATTGAATGAATGCCAAGCACAGTCGTTTGGTGTAATATTAAAAGAAATACGTCTTCAGGAATTCTAATTTAAATAATCCGACCGTTAAAGGGAATTTTTATAAGACTTATGTCTTCGTTTTTAAATCTCCCAGGGGAATTGGGAAAGTGACATGCCGTTACTGACTAAGACGTGACTTTATTTTCAATTCACTACGTTTCTTGCAATACGATTAGCAACCTTCCTTCTCCATTTTTGATTTTCCGCTTTCTGTTTCAGTCCAGGTGATCAATTCAAAGCGTTGTTAAAACCCATAGTCGATCTTTATTTCACAATGAAATATATTTTGTATGAAAGTATTTTAAATAGATATTAATATTTGTTGTTAATCCTGAATATCTTGCTTTAATGCTTTGTTAACAAATTTTATTTATGATTCAATTAGGAAATACGTATTTTCCAAACATATTTGTTTGCAGGAGGATGGCATACGTGGTCACGTGACGGGAAGTGAGAAAATTGTACGTAACTGTGCAGGATTGCTTTACATATAGATATCGATTCAGAAATAGGAAATAACACGGGGAGTAGATAAGAGAAGGTAACAAGCAAACTGTATGAGATGTCGACTTGGAATAAATTACAAGTAACGCTAGTGAATACACAATGAATTTTATCCACTTTGCAGCTTTGACCCATTTATCTCAGGCTGAGATTGCTTCGGGAACAAAACATTGTCTGTCGGGATAGGCGTTAATATTTTAACGTCAGTTTAGTGCATTAAATCGTATTTCATTGTATACAAAAATTCTTAATTTCCTGAGAATAACTGTACAGTCATTTATCTTACCATAATAACCGCGGGCTCATTTTGTTATAGTTCTTAACAATAGCTACACATTTGCTATGGTACACTGGGCTCGTTTGCTATATATAAGCTAATTTGCTATGGTACGTCTTAACTATGCACCACCATCGTTAAGACTGTATTCCGTTTGACAGTATACGTTTAAAATAATTACATAATATATTAAAATATAGTTTTTAATAATATTTTTTTTTGGTTTTTAGTAACGGTCATTAACATTATATTTTTCTGTTCCCTTCTTAGTATTTATAGAGTTTCTGTTTTATTTTATTTTCTAATTTTCCGCTAGATTTTATTTCACATCTATTCCCTATTGCTACTTGATTAATAATATTTCTCGTTACCTTTTTTGTCTGTTACTTAAACGGACGTTCTGTGTAACTCAATTCGGTGTATTAAAGAATAAAAGCCGTAATTTTATGATGAGTCGTGTATTTAAATTCAAGTTTAAATTAAAATGCAAATCGATTATACATTGTTACCGATATCTCTGACGATGCAGGTAATTCTCTGGTATCTATGTTACACAAACCAATTGTACATTTCCTGCAGGAACTTATTTCACAATGTTTGTGTATGTGTATATGTGTGTGTGTGTGTGGTGCGCGCACGCGTTTGTGCAGAGGAAGAGAAGAAGAGATAAATCGCGAGTGACAGAGATCGTGGGAGAGTGAAGTGGGAGACAGCAAGAAAAAAGCTACAGATGAAACCCAACGAAATAGGAAAAATCTTGTTAAACCCAGATGACAATATTCTGTTGCGAAACAAAAAAGGTAAAAAGAAGAATATGTGAAAAAGTTTAACAACGATTAAGAGAGATAATCTTCTGTAAAAGCAGGTAAAGGACTGAAATGGTGTTTTAATGCAAAACGTTTAGCTGCGTCAGGCTCGAGCTTAGATTTGGAAAAATGTATGACGGCTTAAAATAAGACAATATTGAAACTTTGTTTTTCTGCAAACATAAATTTTTATAAATTTAAGGTAAGCGTTTAACATATAACACCTTGTATACGTATTTTGTCAGATGTTCTCTCTGTATGAACTGTTTAAAATCATATCGTTGTTTATTAAAAATCTAGATATTCATTATAAATTGACTCCAGTGTTCGATTATAACTTTATAAGTCACAGATGTAACGCTCTTTGCAATCAGATTACAACTGTAAAGTTTTAACCATTAATGAATGATATGACCATAATTACGGCTTTCGCTAATGACGGGCGCACAAATCTAACGTAATCCACTACACATGAAAATATTACTAATGTTGGCCTAATCAGCTGTTGATGATTGTCTTTACACTATTTGGGGTTATTAGGGTATACACAAATCTTATAGGCTGTACCAGTGGAAATTGATCGTCAAAGGGTGTAATCGCAGGCAGTTGGGAGGTCATCGATTGCCGAGCAAGAGTTCACGGAGTGAGTTGTGCATTAATTATAGTGGTATTATAGAAAGGTACATATCGAAAGTGTCAAGTTTTAATGGTTTAGTTGTGTTGCGGACTAATGCTTTTTATTTAACTCAACGATATTTATTATTTATTTACAGTTAATTGTAATTAATTCCAATTACGATGAATATTATGTTGTTATTCTAGCACACATAATTCTAGCATTAGTTTTAGTCAGTCCTATAGGCGAATGTTGTTACTATCGTGAGTGCTGTAAATTATATTAATTTCTCATTAAAATAAAGACAGTAAATCAGTTAACAAGTGTATAATGTACTGAGAAAATATGAATAGAAACACTCGAGATACAGAGCAAAGTAGCTTCTTCAATTCCAGAATTTTCAACATTGCAACTTTATACTTTTTGTACATCTTGAAAAGTCTTTCTGTGTTTCATGAAGCGGAAAAGTTACAGTATCGCTTCTTTATGTTTGGCGAGTGACTTTTCTAGTACACATTTATACATTAATATCTAACTTACTGATTTTTCCTCTTTACGTTTTCATTATAAAACGACAAATTTTATAACATTATAAAATTTTTTCTTTCAAATCATCTATCAGAATATACTGTTAATATACTATATAATATACTGTTAGTAGAATATATACTATCAAAACATCTACTAAACAAATACAAAATTTTATGTTGAATCTGGTGTCTTACAGGTGATCGTTGTCAGTAGCCGTTTAAAATAAACCGATCAGCTGAAATGTTTTAACGTTAAGCTTAAAATAACTACAGTAGTTGAAACGTTGCAATTTATTAACATCTAAAATGCAACATCTACAATATTCATAAGAAAATATTTATAACTAATAAAATGAGTTATGATTTATTGTACAAACCTAAGGAATAATTATAGTGATCACAATATTAAACCATATTACATTTAATTGTAACATTGTAACATTCCCGAGTTCTTTAAATAATGTAAATTGAGTTAATTAACCAACTGTACAATGCTTCTGGACAAAGTAATAAAGCATGTAAACGATATTCCTGCATTGTGTCCCGTCATTCGAACGTTATAACCTGGTTTTTATTTTACTTAAAATCTCAGCTGAGTATTTTACTTTTCACCTGAGTAAGTAAAATTGAGTTAAATTAGTTGATTTAGTTTTAGCATCTATTCTGGCGATAGAGTGAGGTACACTCACACTAAGATAATTGAAAAACAACGTAGTAAAAACAATGTAGTATGTAGGCGTAAAATCTGTTTGCTCGTTTCTCAGAAGGCGATGTTAAAGTATGTTACACATACAGAGGTCGACAAGCCCATAAATCCGATAAAATTAAAAGGTATTGTCAGATTCGTGGAACTGAGACGCGTTCAGCTACCCTCATTTTATATCAACACCCTATAGGCTTACAACCGAGCAGTGGCGGCGCTAACGAAACGGGGGCCCCCCCGCGAAAATAATTAGGGGGCCCTATAAAAATGGTTAAATTTTGTATACGTAATAGGGGAAAACACTCAAATGAGTTTCTATTTACGTGTGTTTCACAACAATGGTTTGTGAATACTTTCTCGTCTATCACAAAGCGTTTGCAATTTGCAAAGGATGTTTTACACGTATACAAACTCTTAAAATTCATTGTTGCTAAATACACAAAGTTCTATACAAACTATAAAAAAACCAAAATAAAAAGAATTATTATTTTTACGTCAAAGATCTAAATTCAGACTATGAAACAGTACCGCACACAGAGTGTTAAAAATTTATTATTTAAAAACGAATATCAAAGTAATATTCTAGCTTTTTTCAAACATTTAAATTAGTTTGTAACTGAATTTGTGAAATTCTTGAATATACTCTATACACGTTCTCCTTAAGTCTAATCCAATTGAATAACACTCGAACTCAAGTAATGTAGAATATTTACAGATGAGGATCAACCAAAGTTCACTGTTTTCCTAAGCCTAGTCTTCTTTTTTTAATAGCTAAGAACTTTTCAACCACTTCGTTGATATTAGTTTTCTGTGTCTCTTCATGCTCAATGCTTAACAGTGCCAAGTCACTCAACCGAGTTTGGGCCATGGCACTTCTTAAGTATGACTTAATTAATTTAAGTTTTGAAAAGCTTCTTTCCGCTGTAGCTGTTGTGACAGGTATGGTTAAATAAAGCTGCAAAGCTGTAGTTAAGTCTGGGAGGCAGCTCATAAGGCAGCTGTTTTCTTCAACCAGTAAATTCATCATTTCTCGAATGCTTCTCTTGTGTACAATTTCTTTGGCCATCAGAGCTTTGAAGGATATTACTTGGTCAGGCAGTGATGTGGAAAGGTCACCAGGATACACATTTACCAGAGCCTTACTTTTCTCCACTATTGTCTCTTGTGAGAAGTTTACTAAATTCTGAGGCGTCAGGAATGAAAACCTATCATCAATGCAACGCAATCCTTCGAATCTCATTTGTAGCTGAGCTATTACAATATCTAGTGTTGGATTGAAAACTTTTACTTCAAATGATTTCACTGGGTCGTCAATTCTATGGTCAACTGATAATTCAACAAAGAAGCGTTTTACAACTCGCTTACGCTTATTTTTCATGTTACAAGTTATGTCCCATGACTGGGCCAACTGTTTAGCACCAGGAAGAAAGCCGGCAAAGTCCTTTCTTAAAACTTTTAACTCATCACAAGCGCGGCTTAGAAACTGCCACGCTCTGCCTAGGTCAACAGTTGGCCTCTGTAGTGCTTTCGAAGTTATATTTACATTCTCTAAAATCTTAGTTTCAAGGCAGAGCACAAGAATAAATTCAAAGTTTTCCAGGTAGTTTCTAATTGCTAATGCTTCTTCTGCCTCGGTTTTTTTGAGCTGTACAGAATAATTTCTGTCAAACACTTAATCACAATTTTGAAATCATTTCTTAAAGCTAACAGACAGTCGTGTCTAGAAGACCACCTTGTTGGACATAGCTTTTTTAAAGTTAGATTTTTGGCAGAGCTGTCTTCTTTAACGGCAGTGTTAAGTTCTTGCCATCTATGTAAGCTTTCACTGAAAAACACATAAGTTTTCTGTACTATGTCATAAAATTGTCTTATTTCAGAAATATTTGATACTGAATCATTGATCACCAAGTTCAGGTTATGTGCAGCACAGTGTACGTAATCCGCGTTTGGGACTATATCCATAATTCTTTTCTGTAACCCAGAGTATTTCCCGCTCATTGTTGCTGCACCGTCATAACCTTGACCTCTACACTTACTAATGTCAATTTCATTTGTTTTCAAAAAGTCTAAAATCTTACTTTGAAACCCCTCACTGTTGGGATCCTTTATTTCTTGAAATCCCAAAACGGACTCACTAATCACAGTTTTATAATTGCCAGGAGATTCTTCTACTATGTTAATGTATCTGATTACAACACTCATTTGGTCAATCTTAGAAATGTCTTGTGTGCTATCAACAATTATAGAAAAAAAGGAGACGAGTGAATCTGTTTTAGTAAGGCAGTCAATACTGATTTTCCTAGCAAGTTAATGATTTCAGTTTGAATGTCACAGTGGAGGTATTTTGATCTGGTTTTTTCATTTTCTAAGTGTGCACTAAGGAGAGAATCGTAGCGAGAAATTAAAGATAGTATGTTCAAAAAATTTCCACTTTCAGGATTTATTTCATGTAATGATTCTCTATGGCCAAGAAACGGCAATGAACACAGTGCCATGGTTCGAATGACATCCACAATCTGTATGAAAATATCTTTCCATTTTTTCCGCTCATCGGAAATTTGATCAGCTACCGTTTTACTCTTTTTCCAAGTGGCATACGTGAGACAAGATTGTAAATGAGCATTGCTACTTTCATGAACTTTAATTTTTTTACTGAGACCTTTCCAATCTCTAATATCGCCTTCACGCCAGCTTTGGGCATCAGCACTTTGGCTGAAAAGCCAACATGGTAAACAATAGATTCCATCTAGATTACGAGAGTAACAAAGCCAAAACCTGTGAACAATTTGGCCTGCTGCAGTTTTGAAAGAATAATATGCTGTACTGAAAGACCGCTTAGAAACGGAATCCTTCGGGAAAGGACCCTTTGTTTGACAAAGTTCACTTAACGTTATTAACTTTTTCACCTCGTCTGTTACTGTAGCTTGATTTTTATAGAATGCAATATCTGTCTCAAAACTTTGGCAGTTTGGATCGGAAGGGCCTGCTAAACTAGTTTTATTTGCGTGATTACTTATAACTTCAGTTGGTTCAAACTGATTTTCTGGTCCAGGTATGTCTTCGGACTGGCGAACACATTCAATGCCTAGCAGTTGTTCTTCTTGTTCATGTTGCAGTTGCTTATTTGTTTCCGTAGTTGTATCACTTGTATCCGACGGACTAATGTTTAAATCAGGTTTATTGTCACTGTCACAATCAACTTCAAGTCCGATTTTTGTTTCTTTTTCATTACTTGCACTTGACCCGGGTTTGGGTTGTTCAACTTCACATTTTGTGATTTTTTTAAAAACTGGTCGAGTTTTGAAAGTTTACTTTTAGATTCTTCTCGTTGTTTTTGCAGTTTCCTTTTCGTAGCACCACTTAAATATTCATGCTTACTTTCCATTTTATAAACTCTGTCTCTAACACTCTAACTCTACACAAAATACAAAAACTAAAATCAAATGTTAAGTCATTAAACTTAAACGGCACTAAATTACGAATTGAATGCAATACAGTACTATCGCGCAGGAGATGCGACGCACTACTGAGTACTGAACTACATTGTGTTGTGTTTGTTTACGTCTCCTCAGTGCCAGTGACTCATCGCACTGGACGTACGGGCACGACAAGAGATAAGATAAGCTTCGCTTACAAACTACAAACAGTAATGTCATTTCGGAAAACGTAGTTTTTTTGCATGTCTATACACTTAAATAAAACGTATATTTCGTATTTTAAATACAAACTTGCCGGTAGTCGGACCCCATTAAAACTTTTTTTCCTATTATAGCTCGTTTCATATTTTTTTCTAGGGGCCAGAGTGGCGGGGGCCCCCATAGGGTCCCCCCCGCGCCGCGGGGTCTGTGGGGGCCTTATCGCCGCCACTGCAACCGAGTGTACCTCCAAGTCATCTTACATTGACGACAGCCGGTCGAAGCATGAAAGTGAAATCTTTTGACTCACTTAATTTATGCACAGGTTAACACGTCTTAATCTCCCTCTGTAAGTCACATTTTGATGTTCCACTTATTCTATGATGAATTTTTTTTTGTATGACAAAGTAAAAGTGTTGGCGCGCAGTAATATATAATATAAACAAAATATTTTTTACTCGAGACCGGAATAATAACAGCACATTTTATTTAACTAACTGTCAGTAGGTCATAGTAAGTACTTCTTTAATACTTGGATTTCGTTGTCCATGAGGTGTCCGTAGATTAACTAAACATAATTATACCACTACCGACTCGGAACACAAAGTTTTTTATTGGTAAAAACGTAAAACCAGTTTTCGCCTGGACCAGCCTGAACCAGTTTTTGCTTAGGCTATTATAAGTTTCGTCAGAGGCTGGGAGCGCTGTCCGTCTTGTTCTTGGCAACGGAGTCGACTTTTGAAGGATCGATGTTGTGTGTGTGTGTGTGTGTGTGTGTGTGTGTGGTGATATGTTCGAATAATACGTGTGATTTGAATTGTGTCTGTTCGTTTAGGATGTCGTTTTTATGTGTTTTTGTGTATTTGTATATTTACAATTGTTCAAGAGTGTCTAGTTTTCGGCCTTTTGTGTGTACGTGTAGAATATCCATGTTTTTTTCGATGTTTGTATATGTGTGGTTTGCTTCAATGAGGCGGTTTGCAAAGGTGAACTCGGTAGTAGAGTGTAGTTCCTTTGTGTTTTCAATGTATCTTTGTTTAAAGCAACGTCCTGTCTGGTCTATGTAGAATTTGTTGCAATCTGAGCAATTTAGTTTGTAAACACCAGGTAGATCAAATTTGTTTTGTGCTTTGTGTGTGCGTTTTGACAGTGTGTGTTCTATTTTGTTTGTAGTTTTGTATGCGATCCTGTATCCTGCTTTTCTGAATTTGTGGGCTATTTTTTCAGTGTGGTTATTGATGAATGTTAGTGTTATGAATTTGTTGTTTTCTGTATTTGTCTGTTGTTTGTTTTGTGTTTTGTGTAGGAGTTTATTGACTATTGTTCTGTCATATCCGTTAGATTCTGCTAGATATTTTATCGTGTTTAGTTCGTCTTTGTAGTCTTTTTCATCTAGTGGGATGTTGTTAAGTCTATGTATCGTAGTTCTGAAAGCAGCTAGTTTATGTTGTATTGGGTGATTGGAGGAGTTGTGTATTAGTGTGTCAGTTGTAGTGGGTTTTCTGTATATAATGAATTTGTGTCTGTGTTTAAAGTTTGTGATGGAGAGGTCTAGGAAGTTTATGCTATTGTTGTACTTGTATTCAGCAGTGAAGGTTATGTTTTTGTATATTTTGTTTATGTGGGTTAGTAACTGCTCACATTGTCTTTTGTTTCCCTGTATAGAATTATGATGTCGTCAACGTACCTGTGCCAATATAGTTTTTATGTGAGTGTCTGTCATTGTTTGTGAGGATTCTTGTTGTTTCTAAGTGTTGGAGAAAGACCTCTGCTAATATGCTGGATATGGGTGAGCCCATGGGTAGACCGTCATTCTGTGTGTAAAATTTATTGTTATATGTGAAGTAGTTTTGTTTTGTGATAATGTTCAGAGTTTCTGTTATTTCTGTGATAAGTTCTTCTGGTGTGTTGTTCTGTTTGAGTTTTTTTTGTAGGATGGTGATTGTTTCGGAGATGGGGATGTTTGTGTACAGTTTTTTAATGTCAAAGGAGGTTAGTGTGGCATTATGGGGGATGTGTATGTCTTTTATTTTTGTTACTAGGTCTGTGTTGTTTTTACTGCAATGTTGTTGTCTAGTTGTGTATGTTGTCTGATTATTTTGTCTAGATGTTTTGCGAGTTTGTATGGAGGGGCATTTCGGTAATTGATAATGGGGCGGATCGGGATTTCTTCTTTGTGGATTTTGGGATGTGCTTGGAGGGTAGGGGCTGATGGTCGGATTTATCTCATGAAGGGCTTTTGTTTGTGTGTCATTGTGTGTTTGGCTTTGTTGATTAGTTGTTTTACTGTGTTTTGGTATCTGTCAGTGGGGGCGTGTTTTAGTTATGTGGTGTAGTTCTGTTCCATGACGTTTTGTACTTAATTGTGTAGGTCGTCTGTGGAGATGATTACAGTCGAGTTGCCTTTGTCTACTTCTTTAATATTTAAATATAAACATGTAGTAAATAATGTGTATGCATTTAACACTTATGTTGTGTGTGAACATTCATTTGATGATGTTACGTGTCTTGGTCTGAGACAAAATGATTAACTGCGAGGTTAATTTTTGCAATTAGGAATTATTGTTTCTGTATAACCGCGAATCACTAGAATTTCATCACGTGTATAACACAGCCTGGTCGAAAGCAAAAAGCGACGTTTACTGCTAAATGTAAGGTGAGAAAGGTAATCAGAAAAGTAGGACTCGTTAACATTAGGAGTCCAAATAAAAACACTGCTGTAGCAATACGAGAAGTCTTGTATACACGTCTCGGTGTATTTTCTTCACACTGCTTTACAACGGAGTATGCGGAAAGACGGAACTTAAGTCACACACTTCAGCCAGGTATAGGCCTATATCTCTTTAAGCGCTTCAAGCGTTTTGGATTAAAAATGTACCACACTCAATGTATCGGTAAAAAACAGTATTGGTTTAATATCAGTAGGCGATTACTCTGATGCTTATACAATTGCATTACACCATAAAAATTTTTCCCCTTATTAGTTCCAAGTCTGAATCCATTATTTCCAGTCCGGCTATTCTCTTGAGTCCGGTAATATTCTATGCTTACCAGTAATGCTGGCCACGTTACGAGCGTTGCGCAGGGTTAGCTCAGTAGTGGGGCGCCACTTCTCTGTCTCTGAGCATGCAGTGATGTTGTTCCGGACATCCTTCCTAGGTGTGTTGCCTTTACCACGGCTACTGAGTCACATCTACCCAGGGCAGGGCACTGCACACCCCGCAGTCGCAGTGTTACACTTTTACAATGTAATACAAGAATTTATACAAGGAAAAGAGATAAATGTTGTATCGGGAGACGGGCGTGTCTCACGAGGACTTTTAATTAATGTGAGGTAAGGCTCACGAGGAGGGCTTAGACAAGGGTGCACTTTTTCCCACTATTGTTTAATACGTATATCTTGACGATCTGCTTGGAAGACTTAATAATGGTACCCCTTCTGGCATCAAGTTAAATAACTTGTGGAAAATATCCTACGCGATCTAAAATTATGTTAAATGACCAGCTTATAGAACATTTAATTACCTTAGTCGTAGTCTTTCTTATACAGGGAGTGATGATCTCAGCAATAAACTAGGCAGGATCCAAACTATATGTGGAATACTGAGAAGGACATTGAAAAGGAAAGCTAGATAAGAGACGTGTATCAAATTCTACAAGACAATGGCAGTACCAGCACTGCTGTATGGATGTGAGACCTGGACTACAAGGAAGAAGGACTGGTGCCAATTACAGGCTGCTGAAATGAGCTATTTGAGATCGGCAAAGGTAAGAAACGAGTATATTAAACGAGAACTTGATATAGTTTCCCTAAATGAACTCATTCAGAATTATAAAAATTGCTAGCAACAACATCTAGAAAGAATTGGCAATGCCCGCTATCCGAAGTTGGCTTATGAGTATGAGCCGGTTGGAAGAAGATCTGTAGGCAGACTAGTCACAAGATGTCGAGAGTCATGAGGCCGGAACAGGACAAGTCCTATCCTATCCATGAAGTGATGATGATGAATTTTTCCTTAAAGATGAAATATATATAGCCTAGAACAAGAAAAAGTTTTATTATTTTTAAAATGAAAAGTCTAAAAACATTCTTGAAAAGCAAAGAAGAGGACCATATAATTATTGAAAATGTTAGCAGCATGATTCAGATAATTTTAAGTCTTAGTCTATAAGCATATGCGTAATTGGGTAACCAAAGAAGTGAATATATTATCTGCTGAATATAAAATATATTAAACGACCATAGAATATCATGGTTGTACGATTTTGTATATAAACTTGACAAGCTTACTTGAGAGTTAAGAGACATCTCATTTGAATTAACGTCATACACGTATCTTTTTGCTAATGTAAGAGTAATTCAAGAACCATTTGTTCTTAAAATTTTTACTTTACTTTATATTCGTAAAGATTGTATATTAAAAATGTTATAAGTGTGTTTTAAATCATTGTTTTTAATGTTTTTCATGGATAAGCGCTTTGAATTAATCTTTCTAAGAATAAAAAGACAAAATACAAATAATTTACTTGGAAAATGTAACATGTAATGGCCTAATGTAACTAATAGCTTACATAGTGTTTTCTGAAAACTAAAACGGTAACTGTTGTATAGTTTTATTAGATGTGCCTTTATACTTTACTATTATCGACGTAAATATCGTAAGTGCCTGTAGTCTTACCGAATGTAGGAGGGCATTTCACCTTCACCCGTGATTCCATATCTATACATGCCTTACCTGTTTTTTTTTTTTAGAAACAATGTCTTTCTAGGCAACGAGTATTGATTCTGGACTAATGCCAGACGTTCACTGGAGGAACTATATTTTCTTATTTTAAGTGACGTCGCCAGTATGTCTAAGGGTCGTAGCGTTCATATCAACAATATTACGGTACACATAAGACACGCTTTGGTAACGACCATAGGTGTTCAAGTACGGCGAGCCTACAGTTAATGTGGTTAAGTTTGTCTCAAGGCAGTCACAGATTTCCACATAATCGAAAGACATGAGTTAAAAAAGAATATGCATAAACGCGCGCGCACATGCACGGATATATACTAGTAACACTCCCTTGCCGGAGTAGCCACCAACACGAAGGACATGGCTGTACACATCACTGGGTATGTACGAGAAGCCAGAATGCAAACCAAACAGAGCGTCATAGTCAGACTGACGAAATCATCACATACCCTGTGACAGGGTACCCTGTATTCAGCGACATATTTACGACAACAAACGCAGCGAGGGAATTTTAAAACCGGAAGAGGAGAAGGGAATACTGTTGAAATATTATTGGGTCCTTTCAGCCAAAATATAAGAACCAAACTATTTATAGAAGTGACTCATAGAAAACTACCCAATTTCCCGACACGAAAAATGTATAGACAATTCCACCACGCAACACTAATATTTTAGATCACCACCACCACCACCACCACCACCACCACCACCACCACCACCACCACCACCACCACCACCACCACCACCACCACCACCACCACCACCACCACCACCACCACCACCACCACCACCACCACCACCACCACCACAACCACCATCTTATTCTTCTTCTTCTTCTTCTTCTTCTACAAGCAAAAGACTAGAGCAGATCCCAAGTCACAACCAGATAGACTAGAGCTGGTCACTCGAGCGATTTTTCGGACGTCTCACACTTCTTCGTTCCTTCGGCTTATAATTCAATAGTTGTTTAGGAATACGGTAGTCATCCATTCGTTTAAAATATTTACAACATTTTAGCCGATACTGGACACTCCTATCGAGCGTACTCACAATGTTCAGTTCTTGCCGTATATCTGCATTTCTTCTACGATCTTGGAGGATATACCCAACGAGGTTCTTGAGAAATCTATTTCGGCCGCTTGTCTGGGACTTCGTTAAAGTCCAATTTTCAGATCCATGAGAAGTGTGGGGAGGACGGTTATGCTCCATACTTTTCATGTATAGCATATTGTAACAAATTAAATTGATTCTGTTAATTTGTTTTTGTTTGTGTAAAAAAAAAATTTTTGGTTATTATTGTTTATTTTATTTTATTTTATTTATTGTTTGTTTTAAATTAAATTAAAATTAATTATTTAATTATGTTCCGTGGTGTTCCGAACTTATTGTTATTTATTTTAATTGAATTATGTCCTCTTCTGTATTTAAAATTCCTTTCACCAGTTAATAGGATTGTCTCCAAGAACAATCGATTAGTGAATTTTCCTTATTTGGAGGTTATCTTCCTTCTAAGTGGTGAAATTCTGGTAGTTATTGCTCAATTAAAATTATATATTATGCTAATTATTATGTAGGAATAAACAATATTCAATTTTATAATCTTCAATGAATTTTATTAACAAATGGTTATATAATCGATCTTCTATCGATTGATTAATCGACTCTCAGGGTATATCAATAGTGTACAATTATTTAGTATCGGGTTCTTTTAACAGTTATTTTATAGATAGTCAGAGAAAAAGGGCAAAGTATGGAAAGTATAACATTACAATATATCAGCTTAAAAATGAAAATACATATATGAAATTCAATATATAAGTGTGAGTAAAGAAATATTCGAACCGTTCAGTTGAATAGGCAGTGTCGCGTTGGATTGTGGGAAGAAAAAGATGGCCGCTTCGAGTTCAGATGAAAGACGAAATGCACCTCGCTAATTCTGCTTCCAATAAAGGCTGCTTTTCCTATGATCTCTCGTTCCTGCAGCTGCGATTCTTCCTTCTGGTTATTGTGGAGTGTTTCTGGTTAAGTGTTAGTGGTCCACTTTGATAAAATGTGTAGTGTTAAGTAATATTTCACTTTAGTCTGTTAGGTCGGTAATTGCACTTTCCGTTTCGTTGTGTGTAATTACTGTTTTAATCGTTTAAATGGTGTATTCACTGTGTTCTGTTCTTGTTTGAAGTTAATGTAATGTTTGTAGGTGTTCCTTGAATTGTGAAAAATATCCGGGGTGTTTGGCCGTGTTCCATGGTTAAAAACAAAACCAAAGGTTTCGGCAGCTCCACTGGCTGCCATCATCAGTGGAATAAGATTTCTGCACTTGGGGTGTCTACGTGCAGGCCCACAGTACTGTGGTATAGACTAAAGCTGTCCTGTCATGCTACCTGTACATATAAATTCGGCAAAGTCCCACGTACAGGTAAAAATGACACCATCAACCAATCACAACAGAGATGGTATATGATTGGCTCGCACCAAGATACGCCATTATGTGACTCACTTGTTTTCCAAGAAATACTGTGGGGAAGGCTGCTGATTTCCCGCGATGCTACCTGTGCTAATTGTTTACTAATTGCAACCTCCGCACAGGTAAGTACAGCATCACCGGCCAATCAGAAACAAGAAGGTGTGTGAGAGGCTCGCATCGCGCCATGCCATAATGTACTTAATGAGATGCTTTCGCCCCGTCGATTCATATAACCACCCATCGATTGGAAGCGTCAACATCTCCTAGAAGCTCTCTCTTAATGGGAAGTTGTCAGTTTTCAAGAGTGTTCAGTTTCCGGCTATTTTCAGTTTTCCGATCTGTGCAATAGTTAACAGTTTTGTGTTCAGTGTTACAACTACTCAAGAAAATAATAGTGCAGTGTAGTGTTCAGTGCAGTGTTGTGTTCTTGTGTCGTGCAGTGTTTCGTGTGTGTTACGCTGCTGCCTGGAGCTTGCTGGTAAGTGATCTGCTTTTTGTATTTTGCTTACCGTAGTGCTTGGTCGTAGTCCTTAGTTCCGTTCCGCCTAAGGCGTAGGCTTCGCCTCGCCGATGGCTGCCCGCAACCCTTCTTCCGTCGGCCCTTCTCAGGGCCAACCTGCTTGCGTCTTCTCAGGACCTCTCAATTCCTGCTCGCGCTCTGGCGCAACCACTCCCGGATGGCCCTTCTCAGGACCACCCTACACCTACCTCGTCGGGGGAAACTCACGACGCGGACTCGGCCATGGATACCGATGGTGCATGGGAGTCTGTCAGCCGGAAACGGCGTGTCAGTGCCACCTCCACTGAATCCGGTCGGACTTCGCGTCGAGGCTCAACCGCGGGGCAATCCACCATGGCCTCCCTACAACAACCTGACCAGCACCGGCGTATCCCGCCTCTGATTTTCGCCCGGCCTTCGGATTGGGGGAATTTCATGCGGCGTCTACACCGTTGCACTCCCTCTGGCACCTTGACTGCTTCGGCTCAAGGTGACAACTCCATCCGCCTTAACCCCACGACCGTGGAGAGCTTTCGTGTAGCGCAGAAGTTCCTCACGGACGCGGGGATCCCTTACCACACCTTTGCCTTGCCGGAGGAGAAGGAACTCAAGGTACAAGTAATTGGTATCCCTGCAGGTACCTCGCCCGAGCTCATTTCCAATGAACTCACCAGTTTGGGCTTTAGAGTTTACAATGTTACGCCTCTCTTCTCCCCCGGCAGGAAACTCGCGCGAAACGCATTCCTGGTGAAAATCCGAAAGGTGGGTGATTACCAGGCCGTATACGACATCAACATGCTATTCTACTTGAAAGTTAGGGTAGAAGCATTCGACGCCCAAGCCGGACCGAAGCAGTGTTACAACTGCCAGAGGTACGGACATTCATCGGCATTTTGCCACCACCCCACCCGCTGTTTGCGCTGTGGCGATAGCCATCGGAAGGACACTTGTCCTCTCGCTCGTGCTGCCGCCACTTGCGCCAACTGCGGGGAACCTCACCCGGCGTCATCGAAGTCATGTCGATTCTATGCTGCGGCTTTGAAGAAACTTTCAAAGTCCTCGCAGCAGCGCGCTACTGCGCCTCCCGCTAGGCCCCAAACATCAAGGCCTGCCGCCTCGGCGGCACCTACTCCCGCTGCGGCACCGGCACTTCTGCCTGCCCCAGCTCGTCCGGCGTCTACCGGGGCGCCCAGCTATGCGGCTGCAGCTGCTTCTCAGCCTGCCGCACAGCCCGCGGCCCAGCAGCCAACACCTGCTGCGCCGTCCAAGAAAAAGACAATACCATCGCCCCCCGCTTCCTCGCAGCACAAGCCCGCTGCACCTCAGCCACCATCTACTCCAGATGTCCGAGATCCTAGGCAGCCGAAACAAAAGGCCCCCGCCCAGAATGGCATCATGTTCCTGCACCCGGCGCCCAAGCCTCAGGCGGCACCGGCGTCTGCCGCGTCCTCGGACGTGACTTTCGCCGCCCGCGTGCATGCTTGGATCAACGCCCTGCTCCCGCAAATTCTTGCTGCCAAGGATGTCCAGTCCTTAATCGTTATCATTCTCACCTCTGTGACCTCACTTATCCCTCTCGATGGCTAGGCCCTTTCGGCTGGTGGCTTGGAACGCATGTGGCGTTCTATCTCGCCGTGCCGAATTGGCCGCCTTCGTCACCGAATATGACATAGACGTCATACTCCTTAGTGAAACCCACTTAACTCCCGCTCACTCTTTCCAGCTTCCGGCGTACACGACGTACCGCACAGACCGGCCTGGCCAGAACCGGCGTGTCGCATCTGGCGGCACTGCCATTCTGGTTCACAGGCGCATCGCCCACCGCCCCCTGCCGCCTCCGGCGACTCGTCGCTTGGAGGCGACGGCGGTTGCTCTCTGCATCGGGGATCGAGAGGTTCGACTGGTTTCAGTCTACCTCCCCCCTCGAGGTGGACCACCGCCCGACGAGAATGAATGGGACGCTCTCTTAGAAGACCCTTTACCTACCATCGCAGCCGGAGACTTTAATAGTAAGCATCCCCTCTGGAACAGCCGTGTCTCTAACCCTTATGGCCGCTCTCTGTACCAATACGTTCAACGTCATCCTCATGTGAACGCTCTTGGTCCTAGATCACCGACCTATATCCCCAATCACCGGGGACCTCCAGACGTCCTTGACATTGCTGTTGTCAAAGACTTGGCCTACCCTATCGCAATAGAAGCCGTGTCAGACCTCTCGTCTGATCACGACCCGGTATTACTCACTGTTCGGCCCACGCTGGACACACCTCTCCAGCCTCCCCATCGTGTAACGAGAGTCAACTGGCGATCGTTCCACGATGAACTGGGTCGAACAGTACCATCTGACCCCCAGGTCGACATCTCCAGCCCGGATGATGTAGACCGTTTGGCCGACTATCTTCAAGAAGTCGTCACGTCCGCTATGGACAACCACACCTATAACGTCCCTGCGCCCAACAGACGGTCGCAGTTACCTGAAGAGGTGATTCTGGCCATCCGCAACCGGCGCCAGCTCCGCCGGAGATGGCAACAAACCCGGGACCCTGCCGTAAAACGCAGGCTAAACGCCCAATCTGACCTTGTCAAGCAGCTTCTGCTTGATGCCACTGCTCATCGATGGGACTCATATCTTGAGTCTCTGGAAGTCACGCCACAGTCCGTTTTCCGGGCTGCGCGCCGACTCACTGGCGAGAAAAGGACCCGCTACCCCCTACGATCACCGAACGGGATTGTGTACTCCGCGGCCGACAAAGCAGAAGTCTTTGCCGATACCATGGAGGAACAATTTACCGTTCATCGAGGCGTCTGTGACCCCGGCCACTCGGCAGCGGTCGCAGACTTCCTATCTGGATATTTTTCCCGCCCTCCCGCAGACCCGATCGACCCGTTCGACGAGGCTGAAGTTGAAACGGCCATTAGTCGACTGCGCCCCAAGAAGGCGCCCGGCGAGGACCGTATTGGTGCAGCGGCCCTACTCAACGCCCCAGCAAGTCTCGTTTCCCTCATCCACGTGCTGTCTCCATTCCCTTCAATGGATGTCTCCGGCTCCATTACTATCCCAGCCCTTGGAAACGAGCCAAAGTCATCATGTTACCGAAGGCTCGCAAGCTGCGTACTCTCCCGGAGGATCATCGACCCATCTTTCTTTTGCCAGTAATATCGAAGGTGTTCGAGCGCCTCCTGCATCGCCGAATTACTCCCCTGCTGGATAATTTCGTCCGGCAGGAACAGTTCGGCTTCCGCAGGCAGCATTCGACCACTCTTCAACTTGTCCGAGTTGTCACGCAACTCACTGACGCCATCAACAGGAACCATCAAACTGTCGCCGTCCTTCTGGACGTGAGTAAGGCCTTCGACAAAGTCTGGCACGAAGGCCTTCTCTATAAACTAGCCACCTCCCCTCTCCCTGCCTCATTTGTACATCTGATGCGGTCGTATCTCTGCGACCGCAAATTTAGGATCTGCGTCGACGGGACGTACTCTTCTGTCCGCCCCGTCGCCGCTGGCGTTCCTCAAGGATCTGTCCTCGGCCCCGTTCTGTACCTAGTGTACACGAACGACCTGCCAGTATTGCCTGGAGTCACGCTCTCTCTCTATGCGGACGATGCGATGTACCACACCAGTTCTGCAAACCTTCGTTTTGCGACTGACGTGGTGCAGCGCCAGCTCGCATTACTTCCGGCCTGGCTAAGGAAATGGCGGGTGGCGATCAATACGGAGAAATCCGAGGCGATTGCCTTCTCCCGTCAGCTCACTTTCCGATGCCAGACCCTCTCCCTTGAAGGGAGTCCAATCGCTTGGCAACGTACTGTGAAGTACTTGGGCGTCACTCTTGATCGACGCCTAAGCTTCAGAGCTCACGTATCCACAGTGCTCCAGCGCGCCCGAGGCGTCAAAGCCAAACTCTACCCATTCCTATCGCCTCGAGGGCCACTGCCTGTGCGCACGAAGCTCTCGATTTATCTGCTCTTTTTACGAGCCGTCCTTATGTACGCAGCGCCTGCATTTTGGACCCAACTCGCCCCCGACGTCGTTAAACGCATGGAAGCCTTCCAAGCCCTTACCCTTCGCCTTATCTCCGGCTCTCCCTGGTATGTAAAAAATGATACTATCAGGCGAGGGCTGAAGATTCCGTCGCTCGATGGATTTGCGCGAACTCTTACGTTCAACCTCTTCCATCGAGCATCCATTTCAGACTTTCCCCACCTCCAACATCTCGATAACGATGATGGACCACCACCAGTCAAACGCCGCCGCCCTCGAGCTTTGCTCGACGACCCACCGTAATTTTAAAATAAATTGCCCTCTCACCATCTGTCCACGCGCCGACCAATCGGATCTCACCACCATCCTTCCAGTCAAATCCGGTCCGTTGCAGGCCGACAGATTGGTCGAGCGTTGTGCCGGCTTTAGGTGTGCCTAGCGCCACCTTCAGTCGGCAACTTCGCCCCTCCAATCTCTCGCCTGCCTCGGTATCGCCATAAGGCAGTCTACCGGACTCTTACCGGGCTGGCGGAAGTGTATCGACCCGTTGTGGGCGAACAGATCCCGCCAATCCGTGCTAAGCGTTCGCGTAGGCTTCCCTCTCAGGCCATTGGTGGATCGCGTCAGCGGTTCAGCCAATCACAGCCCGTCTCCTTCACCTCCGCCAAAATAAAAAAGGGGGTACCTATCCTCGCTGCGACAAGTCTCGCTCCAAGCACTACAGAAGCAACAGGCAGTCATCGGGCTCGCCCGGACGCTGCCGTCACTGGGGCACGCACTGTGCTGTGCCCTACTTCAACTTGGCAACTTGGCAACTTGGCCGTCGATTCATAGCGATCGCAGCATGCTTCTGAATCAAGACGGACTCCATATGAAGACGAGGGAAGTAATCACTCACCGCCGACAAGAGTTTCGTCTCATCGAAACGGATCCGATGGTCGGCATTGGCGAGCGCGTGTTCGGCCACGGCAGACTTCTCCGGCTGTCCCAGCCTACAGTAACGGCTATGTTCACCCACGCGTGTGCGGACGCTGCGCTTTGTGGTACCAATGTACACCTGGCCGCATGAGCAGGGAACTCCGTACACACCGCACGATGACAGCGGGTCTCGGACATCCTTCGTCGGCCGCAAGAACTGGTGTATCTTCTTTGTCGGCTTGAATACTGGCCTCACACCGTGCCGACTGAGCAGCCTACCAATGCGGTCCGTCACCCCATGAATGTAGGGCAAAGCCGCGAAACCGACGGTCTCACGTGAATCCACTTCCGGCCTGGCTGTTCTTCTCGGCCGGACCGCACGTCTCACCTCCCCGACGGAATACCCATTGGCCTGCAGCGCTAGTTCGAGGTGGCGCAGCTCATCATCGAGGTACCGGGGCTCGCATATCCTCCTAGCCCGGTCCACCAAGGTCTTCAACACCGCCCTCTTCTGGCTGGGATGGTGGTTCGACTGTTTATGGAGATAGCGGTTAGTGTGCGTCGGTTTTCTATAAACTTTATGTCCGAGGCTGCCATCGGTCCTTCTAAGGACCAACACGTCCAGAAAGGCAGCTGATTGTCGGTCTCCCTCTCGACGGTAAACTGTATCCGTGGGTGAACCTGATTGAGATGTGCCAGGAACCTGCCGAGTTCTTCCTCACCATGGCTCCAGATAACAAATGTGTCATCAACATACCGGAACCAGCACCTCGGCTTCAGCGGAAAAGATGTAATTGCCCGCTGTTCGAACCGTTCCATATAAAAGTACGCCACCACAGGACTGAGTGGACTCCCCATGGCCACACCATCAATCATTTCAAAGAACTCACCGCCGTACTGAAAATATGTAGTTTTCAGAACATGCCGGAAAAGCGCTGTAATGTCTGCCGGAAAAAGGTTAGCTAAGTGGCCAAGGACATCATCTACGGGCACCATGGTGAACAACGAAACCACGTCAAAGCTGACCATTATGTCTCCAGGCTGCAACGACAACCCACCGAGCCTTTCAAGAAAGTGTGTTGAATCCCTGACATATGACTCCGTACCACCTATATGTGGCCGGAGAAGCTCGGTCAAGTGTTTAGCGAGATGGTAGGTTGGAGATCCTATGGCGCTGACGATGGGTCTGAGCGGGACGTCCAGCTTGTGGATTTTGGGGAGTCCATAAAGCCTAGGTGGAAGGGCTTCCGAACACCGGACGGCAGCCTTCACATCAGGCTCCAAGGAAGACCGCTTAATGGTCCTTTTTAGGACCACTGCGGTCGGATCTCTTCGCAGTTTTTTTGTAGTTTTCTGGGTCCAGCAGTTCTCCGATCTTCCGTTGGTAGTCTTCGGTGTTCATTACAACAGTCGCACTCCCCTTATCCGCAGGTAATATGATGACAGACTCATCCCGCCTTAATGTCCTTAGTGCCCGAAGCTCACTCACTGGTATGTTGCATCGCGGCGGTTTCGCTCTAGCCAGGATCCTCGATGCTTCGATCCTGACTTCATCTGCCTGTTCACGCGGCAGCCGCCACACTCCAGCTTCAACGTTGGCAATGATGTCCTCCACTGGAATCTTCTTAGGGGCCACTGCAAACTTCTCCCCTCTCGCCAAGACAGCAGTTTCGGTGGTGGTAAGCTGGCGGTCCGACAAGTTCACTACTGTCCTGTCCGTCTCTAAGCTGCTTCGCTGTTGTTCCTGGTTGTTCTCCTCGGGGCTATCTCTCCAGTACTTACTCTCATGGCGCGATCGAACACTATCGCGAACGGCCTCGGAAGCGCTGGAACTTAGGCTATCCACCAGATCCCAGTGGCCAGGTGACAAAACAGTGCTTAATTCCAGGTGTAGGCGGAACAACCTCATATTGTTGTCGGCAAGATCTTTCCTGGTCTGGTGGATACGTTCGCGTAGCATCGCCTGCTCTGCACGTCGATAAATGCGACTGGCTTGCGGTGTAAAAATGGAGTTCTTCAATTTAAGAAACCGGGGAATAACACCAGTATCCCGGCATCTTGACAGAAAAGCCAGTGAACAGAGCAGGTGTACCTTCTTCTTTCTTAGCCCCTCAAATCGTCTGATATTTTTTGAAACATCCTCCCCGTAGAGGCGTCTTAAATTATTCCTTAGGCTTTCACGGCCGGTGTCACTTGAATTGTGAAAAATATCCGGGCTGTTTGGCCGTGGTCCATGGTTAAAAACAAAACCAAACGTTTCGGCAGCTCCACTGGCTGCCATCATCAGTGGAATAAGATTTCTGCACTTGGGGTGTCTACGTGCAGGCCCACAGTACTGTGGTATAGACTAAAGCTGTCCTGCCAGGTCAGAGCTGTTGGGTTGCGCGTCGTGAGACGACCCAATGGTTTCCTAGTACCGAGCCTCCGGTAGGGGCTCCTGCCTAGTGGTCCTGTCCAGACAGAATATTGTTAATTAATTTTTAGTGGTCGCTACAACGACATGCTCGTACTAGGTCGACTAGTACAGTATTTGTCGAGGCCGTTTCCAAGAATCACCTGGACGTGGTCGGTACTTGCCAAGGCCAGCTATGAGTGGGTTTGTCTGGGTCCTCGCAGCTCGGACGTAAAATTTACGTGCAAGTCGCCTTGCGGTGTCATCCAAGGAGCGGACACCGAGTCCTCTTCTCAGGAGACGAGAAGAAAACCGATAGGGGACTTTGGCCGCTAGCCGAAGCCCTCTATCGAGAACGCTTTGCAACCTTCTTTTTTCTTCGCTTTCGCTTGCAACCGCGAGGTAACCCCAGACGGGAAGAGCGTAGGTAATGATCGGCAACAGGTACGCGTTGACGATCAACTTACCCAGCTTGCGGGCCATAGCCTTGTTGGCAAGTATCGGAAACAGTTGCGCGAGACGAGCGGACGCTTTCTTTCGCATCGTCTCAGCGTGGGCACGCCAGGTGAGCCGACGATCAAGGTGGACACCGAGGTACTTTACTTCTCTCGACCAGGGCAAGTACGTTCTACCGAGTCTCACTCGGCCTCGTGGTTCTTTCCGGCGCTTTGTGAATAGCACCGCGGAGCTCTTGGTTTCGTTGACGGCAACTTTCCAGCTTTCCGTCCACGTCGAATACGCATCGAGTGCGCGCTGAAGTCGTGGGATAGCAAAGTCTGCGTTCCGATCGGCGGTATAGACCGCCGTGTCGTCGGCAAACAAAGCCATCTGGACTCCAGGCTCTCTGGGTGCGTCGTTGACATACACGGAGAACAGGAGAGGCCCTAGCACACTACCTTGAGGTACCCCGGCTGAGATACGTCTCTCGGAAGAGACGTGGTCGTCTATTCGCACGCAGAAAGTCCTCTCCGTCAGAAAGCTAGCAATCAAGCGAAGGTAGCAATCTTGGAGCTGGATTTCCCGGAGCTTGAACAAGAGCCCGTCGTGCCAGACACTATCAAAGGCCTTTTCCACATCTAGGAAACAGGCGACAGTCTGCTCTTTCCGACACCCGGCGTCCGTGATGTATTCCACCAGTCTCATCAGTTGATGAGTGGTGGAATGCCCCACACGGAAGTCGAACTGTTCGGGGACCAGTACATCGAAATTTCTTAGATGATCTAGTACTCTCCGTTGTACGAGACGTTCGAGGACCTTTGACGTGGCTGACAGTAGACTAATGGGCCGGAGGTTGCCGGGACGGGAAGCGTCCTTTCCCTGCTTCGGGATCGCTATAACCGTCGCCTTACGCCATTTCTGGGGAAAATAGGCCAGTCTAAGACACGCGTTGAACAGCGCGACCAAGAAAAGTACTCCTCGCTCCGGGAGTCGAGTAAGAGCGGCGTTCGAGACGCCGTCCGGGCCAGGAGCTTTTCTCGGCACGAGTTCAACGAGCCGATCTGTGACCTCTTCCCTAGTAATGGGTTCGGGCTCCGTAGTGATCGGAAGAGACAGAAAGTCTTCCACTTCGTTCTCGACTTCTTCGTCGAAGTCCCAGTCCATGGGCGGGTTAGGTGCGAACTGTCGCTCAAAACACGCGCCCAAGTACTCGGCCTTCGCCTTCGGGCGAGCCAGGATTTGACCGAAAGTTCCAGCAATGGCCGGGATGCGAGGCCGGCGCCTCTTCCCTACCAACGCCGAATGTATCCGGTAAGGGCTACTTTCGTCCGATCCGTCCCCTGCCTGGGCCACGGCGAGTTCCCAACAGGGTCTCCGGTAGGCCTGCATTTCACGACGTAAAATGCCGGTCGCCCGGTTGTACGCTGCCTTGTCGGCCGGATCACGGGTCCGCTGCCAGCGTCTCCGGAGGCGATTTCTCTCGCAAGCGAGAGCACTCGTCTCCTCTGGGATCCGCTGCCAGTGGGGCGTGACGCCAGGCTTCATCCTGGAAGACGCGTCGATCGCAGATACGACAGCCTCGTCAAAGGCGGCAACTGCCTCGTCGACTTGGCGGAAGGTTTCGAGTGGTCCCGCGTCTAGCAATCGGCGACTTAACGCCGGGCCATAGCGATCCCATTCTACCACCTTCCTGACATCTCTGCGTACGACGTGCTGGGTAGCGACGTGTATCAGGATAGGGAGATGATCGGACGATAGTTCCGTTAGCGCGGACACATGGACCGGACAGTCAATTCCTTGAATCACCGCTATGTCCAAGACATCGGGAGCCGCGTTGCGTTGTGAGGGGTAGAACGTAGGTTGGGTAGGCCCAATCACTTGTATCCTGCGAGAATCGGCAAACCTGCGTAAACGTTTCCCGTTTGGGGCAGTCAAGCGACTGTTCCAATCGCGATGTTTACAGTTCAGGTCGCCGGCCATGATGACCCTCCTGTGTGCATCGAACGCGACAGCTAGATCGGGGTGAAGGAGCTCTTTTTGCGGCGGTTTATACGCCGCGACCATCTGTACGCCGTCTAGAGTGTTTAACAACTCCACAGCGGTGCCTTCGAGGTGAGTCATTGCAGGCAAGACGACTCGGTGATGCTCGGAAGTGAGCCTCACCGCGACGGCATTACCGCCACCAGCAGTGCCCGGCCTGTCGTTTCGATAGCACACATAGTTGGCCAGTCGTAACCGACTCGCAGGAGTCAAGTGGGTCTCATTGAGAAGGACTACGTCGAGTTAAGTCGGGCCAGTAATTCTTGGAGTTCCTGGATCTTGTTGGACAACCCGTTGGCGTTCCAGGAAAGAATTGAGAAATCACGTTTGAGGACCCGACTCATAGAAAACCTACACAAGTGGCGGCTTCCACCAAGAGCATGAATCTCTCGGTTGTATCGGCAGTCTCCAAGCGGGAGCGGATGGACCTGAAGGTCTGGGCAACTTTGCGGAGATCAAATTCCGCAAGGAAGTCTTTGACGACCTGATAGTCGTCTGGATCGGTTTTTGAGGCAGAGTGCCCGGAGACTGTTTGCGCATAAGAGCGCCGAGGCTTGTCAATCGAGGGATTGGTGGAAGCCAGGGGTTTCTTAGGGCCAGGTGTAGCGCCTCTAGCGGAGGTGCTAGGAAGAGGGACAGATGCGATAGCGTCGGTCTTCACGCGCTGCGCAGGCTGTCTGGACTGTGCGGCTGGGTTGGCAGGAGCCCGGGATCTAGCGCCACGGGGCTTACGTTGCTGCTTCTTTTTGCCTGCATTAAGGTACCGCGGGGGCGGGAGGTCAGGCGAGGCTGCTTCTAAAGCAGGGGCAGGATTCTCCGGTGCTGGGGAGGGTTGAGAATTCTCAGGCTCCACAACCGAGATGTTTGGCAGTGGCTGGTCTGTCTCACTTTGTTTAGAAGCCGCGAGGTTACGGCGCTTTTTCGCCTGAGGCGGGAAAGGGGCCTGGGAAGGAGCCTGAGATGGAGATGCCTGAACTACAGGTGTCTGCTTCGGGCCTTTGCTGCGTTTTCGTTGCCTGTTGGCAACTGCGGCGAAAGACACGGCAGCCGTAGCAGGAGGCGCAGGGCCTGGCTGCTCGGTTGCAGGTCTGGAACCAGCTTCCGGATGCCTCGGTGGTGGCAGGCGCCCTTTCGGCTTTCGCCGCTCGAGCTCCCGCTGAAACACCGGACATGCCCGGTGGTTGGCGGGGTGACTTCCGCCGCAGTTGATGCACCTTTTGAATGCAGGGGCATCACAGTGTTTACTAGCGTGAGGTAGAGAGCACCTCACGCACGCCGGAGCGTTTGAACAAGTCTCTGAATGGTGCCCGAAGCGTTGGCACGTGTAGCACTGAGGCAGAGCTCCGGGAGCGCGGCTTCTTTCCACTTTTACGCGGAAACCAAAAAGCCGCGTAAGAGAGAGTAGGCTTGCGCCTGCCTCGCTGTTTTCGGCCATGATGCGAACCAGGGGAATTGGACGCCTTGGTCCGGCAGGAGCAAATACCCGATGTACCGCGCGAACCGTATAGCCCAGCTCTCGCAGCTCATCGAGGGTTTCCTCGAGAGGAGAGTTCACGTCCAAGCCTCTGAGGATAAGTGACAGAGGCTTTACGTGTTTCGGGGTGAAGGTATGGTATTGCAGGTCGGCGGATTCAACGAACGCCATGACGCTGCGGTACTCGTCCATTCCGCGGACAGCGATCTTGACAGTGTCGCCCCCAAGGAGCTTCAGGTCAACGCTGGCCGGGGAAAGTCCGGGAGCCACTATGAGTCGCCGGTAAAAACAGTGACGTTGTTCACGCCGTGAACGAACACGGGCGGGATGCGACGAGTGGCCGGCGGTGCTTGGGCAGCGCCGGGCACAGTCGGCCCCGAGCCGGATTCGCCATCGGCGGGGACAACTTCCATGGCGGACGCCGAGGAAGAGGTTGAGGAGGACCGGTTTCGCCTCGGTTTCTTAACCGGCCGCCCCCGTGGCCCAACCGCCACGAAAGCGTCGGTCTCGTCACCGGGCAGCGGAACCGTCCGTGGATCGACTACTTGGTCCGCATCCATAGCCGGAGAACACGGCGAATCGCTCGTGTGGGGTATGGAGGAGGCGAGCGACTGCGTGCTCGTTGACGCGCCCGGAGCGGGCATTTCCGCCAACGAGCGGGAGGTTTGCCGACCAGAGGCAGCCAGGCTGCCTCCGGCGGTAACCAGGGACCTAGGGTCCAGCCCGAGCCGGATCGCAAGCGGGACTGAAACGCTCAGGCTTTCTATGAGCTGGGCAAATGACCGGCTTCGTTAGATACCTCTCCTTACCAAGAGAGGTGTCCACCGGCCTCTTTACCTAGGCGATATCCAAGCTCGCTTACCACTGTATGAATCGACGGCATTGCATTATGGATGCGGGGTGTCTTTGCACCCGTGGCTTGATTGCAGCATCTGGATCGTGTCCAATGGCTGCCAGAAGTAAACATAGTGCTGGTACATGTCGACTGGTTACCTAATACTGGAAAAGGAAACAGCCAACCAGTTAACTGAGAAGGCGGGGGAGTATAACTTTTATTTGTTTAATGCACTGCCGCTGGTACCGATTCGAGCAACAGATGTTGCCCGTTTCAAGTCCAGTCAGCAGACGCCCTGAGGACGTCGGTCGCTCCCCGCGAGGCGGAGAGCCTCCGTGCCAGTGACTGATGACAGCGACAAGCAGCCGGCTCAGCGTGCTAGGAGGTGGACAGGAAGGAGAGAAGGACAGTTTGGTGAAATACTCTTGTCTAGGACTGATGATTACTTGTTTTTGTTTAATTTAAAGAGGATGGCGTTATGGCGGGTCATCAAGAAGCGTCCGAGGGCGCTTGACCCGAATGGGCGGTGGTGGTTCTGATGCACTGATGGTTCGTAGGTACGGGAAGGTGGAGGTCGAGGCTTTAGCAGAGAGAGTTAGAGCCAGCGACCGGACAAAGGAAGTCAAGGTAGGAACACGGAGACCCCTTCGAATCACGTCGTTCCTTACAAACCAAGGGGACCCCGTCAAGGATCGGAGTGTTCGGGACTGGAAAGCTTCCAGCCTACATCTGTTGGTGGTGGATAAAAGAGACCACCAGGCGGGTGCCGCATAGGTCAATACAGACCTGAGAAATAGCTAGATGGTAAGTTTCGTGCGCATGGCCAGGCGGCTGCGACACGAGAGGAAAGGAGATAATTTGGCTCGGACGCCGCGAGCCTTGGCAAGGGTTTCCGTCACGTGGGCGTTGAAGCAAAGGCGACGATCTAGCCGAACGCCTAAATACTTCACCGATTCTTTGTAGGCGATGGGTCTCCCTGCTAGGGAGAGGGGCTGGCATCGGGAGATGGACTTACGGGTGAAGCAGATCGCCTCGGATTTCTCCGTGTTGATCGTCACCCGCCATTTTCGTAGCCAGTCCGGAAGCTGGTTCAACTGACGCTGCAGCTTTGTACTCGCAAATCGCGGGGACAGGGAGCTGCAGTGATACATAGCATCGTCAGCGAACAAAGACAACGTGACTCCGGGCAAGACAGGCAGGTCGTTCGTGTACACAAGATACAGAACGGGGCCGAGGACAGATCCCTGAGGTACGCCGGCGGCGACGGGTCGAACTGTAGAACAGGACCCGTCGACGCTCACCCTGAAGGTTCGGTCGCTGAGATACGACCGGAGGAAAAACACTATGGTCGATGGTAGAGGGGAATTGGCAAGTTTGAAGAGAAGACCTTCGTGCCAGACTTTATCGAAGGCCTTGCTCACGTCCAACAGTACGGCGGCCGTAGCCGCTCGCCTGTTGGTGGCGTCTGACAAGTGCGTAACAACGCGGACCAATTGAAGCGTGGTCGAGTGCTCTCTGCGAAACCCGAACTGTTTGCTGCGGATGAAACCATCTAGCAGCGGCGAGATGCGAGCCAGCAGGAGACGCTCGAACACCTTCGAGATGACTGGCAAGAGAGAGATTGGACGATAGCTTTCAGGAAGCATGCGCGGCTTGCGAGGCTTCGGAATCATTACGATGTTGGCTGCTTTCCACAGGCGGGGAAAGTACTGTAGCCGGAGACAGGAGTTAAACAGCTCAAGAACGAGGTCAACGCCTGAGGCCGGGAGATTTTGTAGAGCAGCGGCCCCGATCCGGTCAGGACCGGGGGCGCGACGGCGATTTTGTCGGCAGATAGATGAAACTAGTTCATCCCTGTCGAACGGGAGGGCTGGGATTTCGGGATGGCGTAAAAAATGTCCAGATAGGAAGTCACGGAGTTCTGCCGAGTGGGCAGGGTCCGAGACGCCTTGGTGAACAGTAAATTGCAGCTCCATGCAGTCGGCGAAGACCTCGGCCTTGCCTTCTGATGAAGATACAACCCCGTTCGGAGTTTCAAGTGGGTTGCGAGTTCTCTTCTCGCGGGTCAGTCTACTCGCCGCTCTCCAGACGGAGGCGTGGTCGACTTCAAGAGACTCAAGGTATGAGTCCCATCGATCAGAGTTTACGTCCCGCAGTAGCTGCTGGACGTAAAGAGACTGGGCCTGAAAGCGCCTTTTGACGCCGGGATCACGGGTTCTTTGCCATCTGCGGCGGAGATTGCGCCGTAGCCAGATGGCGTGGAGTACTTCCGCAGGTAAGGCCGATTTACGATGATTCACCTCGAGAGTATATGTGTGTCGATCCATGACACCTTGGACCAACTTCTGAAGATGAGTGGCTCGGAGATCCAAATCGTCACAAGTGACGATCGGGTCCGCGGGGAGTGATGGTAACCGCCGTGAGAGCTCATCATGGTAGGAGCGCCAGTTGACTCTCCTAACAATCTGAGCGGGAGGTCGGGGTGAGGCCGACAGCTCACGGGCAGTTATAAAAAGGGGATTGTGATCGAATGAGAGATCCGACACTGACGAGACCTGGATGTGATGGGTCACGTCCTTGGCTATGACAATGTCAAGGACGTCCGGTCGATGACCGGAAAAGGGGAAGTGAGTAGGGTCTTCTGAGCCGATGACTTGAAGTACCGGGTCGTCGGAGGCGAACCGATACAGAGATTTTCCGTAGGCGTTGGCTACTCTGCTGTTCCAGGAGGGATGCTTGGCATTTAAGTCGCCGGCTACAATGGTTGGTAGGGGATGATCGAGGAGAGCGTCCCACTCCTCGGGCGGTGGAGGTAGCCGCAGGCCGGGCCGGAGATACGCCGCAACAACGCGCAACTCCGATCCGCCAGCTTCTATCGCCACCGCGCAACCTTCAACAAGAGATGTATCTAAAGGGGGTAGTGGCCTGTGGGATATCCGCCTGTGGACTAAGACGGCTGTCCCCCCCGAGGGGCGACAGGCAGGCCGTTGGGGACGATCCTGACGAAAACAGATGTAGGATGGCAGGTTGAAGGTATGGTAGCGAGGCAGATGAGTCTCGCAAAGGAGGACGACATCAGCGTCGTACTCCGTTACGAAAGTCATCAGTTCAGATCGTCGAGGGACTACCCCATGGGCATTCCACGCAACGATCATAAGACTTCTAGCCATTCAAAGGAAGAAGAGGAAAGAGGGTAGACAGTGATTGAAACACCAGGGCGAGAACCGTGGTTGTATCTGGAGCAGACCTGATGTTGTTTACCAAAGTTTCAGCCCAGGCAGTCAGGGGGTCCACCGGGGCCCGGGAAGATTCCCGAGATTCCGGAAGACGGACCTGGCTGGCCTCGGCCGGTGTTGCAGATGGCGCAGGGCTCGGGGACGGACGTGAGGTCTGCTCAGTTGGGAGCTTAGGTTGATGGCAGGGGGCGGGCGGGGCCCGCTGAGGTTTTACAGGCAAGGCCTGTGGAACTTGTCGCTGACGGCGACGAGTGCGCTTCGGTTTGGAGCTCCGAGGAGCGGAAGGCGGGACTGATGTAGCGGCCACAGCCGCGTATGAAGGGCCGGGCGCTTCGGCAGGCGCCGGGACAGAGGGGACTGCAGGCGGCGCCGAAACGTCGACTGCAGGCGGAACTGGGGCCCTGGGAGCAGCCGGAACTGCTGCCGGGGCCTGAGATGATGCTCCGGAGAGAGGTGGGAAGGCCTCTCTGCGGTTAGGGAGGGGACCTGCAACACGGCCTGCCTGCGCGCCAGGGCGAGCAGGAGTCCGCTGCAGCTTCATGGCAGATATAAAGTCTTTACATCCTCTATAGCTAGCCGGATGGTCCCCGCCGCAGTTGCAGCAAATGGCCGTGAACCCCGTCTTGGGCTTATCACACCCACGATGAGGCTCAGTACACCGCACGCAACGCGGAGGGTGATTACAGAACAAGCTGGAGTGGCCAAACCTCTGACAGTTAAAACACTGCGAGGGGCCTGGCCGCGGGTCAAAAGTACGAACTTGCACCCGCAGGTGCAGGAAGTTTTGGAGGCCATAGACCTCATCGAACTGGCCTACTTTGAGTAGTTTCACTAGAAAACTATTCACAGGACGGCGATCTTCCCCCTTGCCAGCATGCAGTACACTTACCGCCGTCGGCGAATAGCCTAAAGCGACAAGCTCCTGCCTGATGGTATCGGGGGCGGTCCAGGAAGGAAGTCCGGAAAGAAGAACAACTTTAATTTCGCGCTCTGAAGGAAGCGCGAAAGAATGGAAGGAGATCTTCCGATCGGTAAGAAACTGTTGGACCGATCGGAAGTCCGGGACTGTTGTGGCCGCAATTCAAAGCGAGGAGCCTTGGCACCTGGCCTCGAGTTTGGCCGAAGGAAGCAGATTCTGCAGGGAACGGAGAATTTCCCTGTAGTTACGATTGTCTGGAATAACAATCGGCGGAATTTTAGGTTTGGGGACAGATTTGGAGTGTTGCTGAGTAGGTTGGCTGGCGCTGTTACCGGGACTAGATACCCGATGCGTAGCAGCGGCCGGTGGCGGGCTGGCGACTAATTTTCGCTTGCGTTTGGCAGACTTGCCCTCCAGAAGCGAAAATTCACCGTCCCCCGTCCCCACACTACACATCGACGCACAATCACTTTCACTTTCACTATCACTAATTGTATGGGACGGCAGCGGGGTAGAATGAGGACCAGTACCGCAGGTTTCCATTAAGGTTACCAGCGGTGCCGGCAAAGGAACGGGAGTTGCGTTCGATGCCATCTCGGGATGAGCCGAAATGAACGTCGAAGACGCAAAAAGGGCTAGGAAAGAGTGACTTTCACCAGCACTGAATCACTACACTGACAGACAAAGAACACGAACACCAGACGCGCACTGCACACGAGTCACAAAAACACACGCGCACGACACAATACACTGGTGATTTATAGCACAATGATGATGATGAACACAGATGATGATATGGTGAAGAAATCACTTTGATAGATGTATAAATAACGGTTAAATTCACAAGCAAAAATTGCCATAAAAAGTGACGCAGCCTACCCTGGCAACAGCTCTAGGTAGACTTCTCTTTGAATCGACGGGGCGAAAGCATCTCATTAAGTACATTATGGCATGGCGCGATGCGAGCCTCTCACACACCTTCTTGTTTCTGATTGGCCGGTGATGCTGTACTTACCTGTGCGGGGGTTGCAATTAGTAAACAATTAGCACAGGTAGCATCGCGGGAAATCAGCAGCCTTCCCCATAGTATTTCTTGGAAAACAAGTGAGTCACATAATGGCGTATCTTGGTGCGAGCCAATCATATACCATCTCTGTTGTGATTGGTTGATGGTGTCATTTTTACCTGTACGTGGGACTTTGCCGAATTTATATGTACAGGTAGCATGACAGGACAGCTTTAGTCTATACCACAGTACTGTGGGCCTGCACGTAGACACCCCAAGTGCAGAAATCTTATTCCACTGATGATGGCAGCCAGTGGAGCTGCCGAAACGTTTGGTTTTGTTTTTAACCATGGACCACGGCCAAACAGCCCGGATATTTTTCACAATTCAAGTGACACCGGCCGTGAAAGCCTAAGGAATAATTTGTAGGTGTTCGTTTCACTGAATTTACGTTTAGATGTAATTTTACGAAACTCGCGTTTTTCGCATCAAGCTAGGCTTATCGAATATGCGCCATTTATGTCTCAGCTATTAGGTTAAAAATTGCTTAAGATCTCGTGTCAAGTGTACTTCACAATATCTAATAATGAACTAACTAACTTCCTTCGTCTTGTCCAAAAGTCTTAGCCAAATTAATATTAGCAATCCATTGTTTCAAAATTATTTTACATCCTGTGCATGTGAGAATTTTACATTATATAACTGAATATATTTTTGTTATTATTCAAATTTATTAACTACGAAATACATAATCTTCTTCTTCAGTTCATACTGTTTGATTTGATACCAAATAAGGTAGTTTTACTAAGTTTTTGATCTAATATGCTATATTTACTTCATTTTGAAAATTGTAAGTCTTAAAATTCACTTCCTGTCCTTTTCAAAAATGTTGCCATTTTACATGTTATATTAATGATTGTATTAAATTTCAGATTGACATAAAAGGTTTATCTTCCCTTAATTTCTTGTAATTTGATTAATTGGTTCTCTTTTTAAAATTGTACATTAATATGTGCCTCCCCTCTTAGAATTTTCAGTTTTTACATTTGCATTTTTAACAATCATTGTTACTATCTTTTTACTTTCTTTTATTTAATTCTGACATTTCAGTCTTGATTATCACTAGTAACTTATTCTAAATAAACAAAACATATTGGTCCTTCCATCATATACTCTATTTCTTACACCTAGTTTTATTTTCAGTTTTAATCTGTTTTTTGTTTGATTTTGGGGTAATAATTCTTTGTCACTTCACTTTTTATATGGCCTGCTCTTGTTTTATCTACTGTCATTCTAATGAATGTTGTATATAAAAAGTGGCAGTTATTATTCAGAAACACCTGTATTATCTGTCATGATAATACTTTATTTAATATTATTCATGGACACAATATAAACACTTCAAAGTTGTATTATTTCACAATTTACTCGGTTTATGAACTTCAATATTGCCACATTAGGTTTATTTAATATAACACAAAAACTTGCACTGATCCCCTTTTTATTCTTGGATTTTATTTCTAATTAGTTTTATAGTTTTATTAAAATCAAGAAATCTATTTATAAAAGATAATGAGGTTTGTTTTTTGCATTATATAATTATTTCACATTGGTTCACTTTCAATTCTACTTTATATACATTTGGCTTACATTTATTTTACATGGTTTCTAAATTTGAGTATTTGTTATACTTGCATTTGTTATTATTTTTATCACTTTCTTTTGGGGTTTGGGTTTTTTATAAGAGCACTCCTTCTTCTTGTGGATGCTGTCTTGTTCTGGTTTCTTCATTAATTTCTACTATTCTCCTTGTTCCTTATAACAGTATTTCCTTTTCTTATTGTGGATGTTGTCTTGTTCTGGATTTCTTCATTAATTTCTCCTATTCTCCTTGTTCCTTATAACAGTATTTCCTTTTCTTATTGTGGATGTTGTCTTGTTCTGGATTTCTTCCTTACTTACTCCTATCCTACCTGGGTATTTTATCCTTTTTTATTTTTTTAGTTTTGCAGTTTATTTTGATTACTCATCACTCTTTGTAATATTGATTTTAATGCAACTCTTTCTTCAATACATGATTGTGCTTTACGGTGGTTCTTAATTAATTTTTTATATTGCTTTCTTGGATTTAAAATGTTTTTATTTTATTTTATGATCATTCTACCATCCAGAACTATGGGCATTATCTGTCATGCTACAATATGTATTAAAGTATGTATTAGAGTGTGGTTCACGTGTCTTTTGGGGATGGTTGACCTGACAATGGTTTGATCTACACAACCGCTCACCGTGAGAGTACCGATGCTACAATGTTTTAACCAGTTAGTACTTCTAATGTGTTCGATATAGCTTACTCATCTCTTACACACCGCACGTGCTGAAACTGCAAGAACCAAAGTAATAGTTCTGACATTTCTGCAACAAACCTTATCAGATTTATACGTGTCACCAAAACTATTTCTCAGGCCTTATGAAAAAAACAAAGACTAAACAATCTGACCTCAACTAAAAACAGCCTATATTAACTTCTCGTTATGTACCGGAAAGACGAAAAGTATTCCAGCTGGTAGTTTTGCTGAATCATCAGAATTGGCCAGAACTGTGGGATCGTATCTGTTGATATTTATGAGGAACACTCCTCGGATATAAAGCAAGTTATTCACAGCAAAGAGGTCAGCATGTCTAAAAACATTTTAGGGCGGAGTATGTGTGTATGCGCGCGCGTATGGGGGAGATGGAGATGTGCGTGTGTTTTTGTAGTAGTTGCATGATTATTGGCACAACGTTTCTCTGCAAAATTGTTACTCACAGAGGTTTGAATGTGGGTTCAACAGCGGAGATCTACCACACAATTTGGGATAACTAAGTTTTACATGGAAACAATTAACATTTTACGGAATAAATCAAAATTTTCCGTACTTATACATTTTCCGTATGTACAATTATATACATACATATAATGTACATTTTCCATGTAATTTGTACTCATAATTACACGGCTTACGGTACATACAGAGTGCTGCTTATTATCATTAAAACTGTGTTTACTTGACATTATTGTTGTTACTAAACTATGAACGAGCGAAGAGAGTTATCAGTTTTAACTAGGCTGTTTGGCATTTGTCTGTATGTCTGTCTATCTGCTTGGGTTATGTCTCACGATAATGTTTGAACGCGTGTTTAACGAAATGTTTGATAATGGAGTCAACCGGTTTTCGTAAAACGGGGCATGCATATCCATACTTTTACGCTACAGAAACCTACTGTTTCTGAGATTAATCCCACAAAAAAGAGAAGGAGCGGAAGGCAAAAATCTGACGCGTCAAAATTGTGGTCAAAATTGGGTCAAATTGTATACCCCACAACTCATTAACCCATGTGGGGTACCAAATTAAAATAATTTTTAACCACAATCCACGATAATGTTTCGAAAATATCAAAATTTTATAATCTTCAGGGTCTTAAAAATTGAAAAATTTTGTTAAGTTTTAAAGAGCCCAAAAAAGAGATTAAACATTTGAAAAAATGTAAAAAAACGTTGTAAAAGAAATTGTAACTTATCCGAATGTTTACAATTTTTATGTTTATTGTATGATTGTATGTTTTACTATTGTTATATTACTAAAGAAATAGTAGAGTAATCGTGATTTGTGTAATTTTTCCTAAAAATGAAAACATTGTTGACTATTGAAATTTACGTAATAATAAATGTTCTTCGTTCAAAATATTGAGCGAGTTCTACAGCTTAGGGAGCTAATAGTGTAATGTTAAGAGTAGTCTTAAAAAAAAAAGACAGCAAATAAGTAAACTTTTCAAATAAAATTAATCTGAATGTAGGTCTAATTTATACTGTTCAAAATACA
Organism: Magicicada septendecula; assembly: GCA_034769895.1. Classification (NCBI taxonomy): domain Eukaryota; kingdom Metazoa; phylum Arthropoda; class Insecta; order Hemiptera; family Cicadidae; genus Magicicada; species Magicicada septendecula. The sequence continues at coordinate 893,661,194 of CM068367.1, forward strand.
ATAATAATTATGTGTTATAAAATATAAACTAAGTGTTTTGAATAAACTAAGTAGATATTTGAAATATCATTACAGAAAAGACAAAAAAAACGAACGTTCTGCTGTACGTATGATGGTTGACATAGATCATACCGAAGGACTAAGTTAAGAAAATTCACGAAATTTCTCACAGTCAAAGACTTAAACTAGTGATATTCATTAAAAATGGCACAGGGGAAAGATGGAAATCTACCTTTTGTTTCCCAAACACTGTAGTTAATGGTGTTGTTTTTCAGTTGTTGATTTCCCAAAATGAGTTGTTTTTCACATAATGTGAAATGTTTTTACGATCCATTTACTAGTCTTTTTACTAATTGGTGATTCGTTGGTTGAAGACAAGGCTAACACGCAGTTACTGAAGTGTTAATAGGTTGCTGACGGAACAACTTACATACACTTGCCAATACACCATCTAGTCACATCGCACACACCTAATACACCTAATCACCTAATACGCATCGCCAATATTCCATGTGTATTATAGGGAATATGTGTACGCCACACACGAGATATCTGATGAGAAAGTGCTTACGCATATGGATTTCAGTTATTTTAAATATGTCTTTACGCACATGACTTATGCGCCTTACTTGTACATTGCGACATTTTATATATGTTATAAATGACCCATCTCTTATTGTTTCTGTTTAAATTTTCGTGATTTTTAATTTACTGGTTTTGTTAATTTCACGTTTAAATTTCTCATAATTTGGCTTAGATGCTTTTTCATAAGGTTATTTTTTGAGTCACTTTGTATTGTAATAAACAAAGAAGCTGTTACACATAATATACAACATTTTCAATATTGTTATGTTGTAAAGACGTAGGTAGGTAGGTTAGTTATGTGTACTCTACGTTGTAATAAGTCACTATTATGTTTAGCTAATTTACTAGACATACTTTTATGATCTACATGTAGATGTTTGTACAGTTGCTGATATTTGTCAAACCCTGTATATTAAATGAGGAATACGGTGCCTAAATATCTGGGAAACTATGAAGGGAACGAGTTATTGACTAAAAACTTTGGTTTCACTTCGAGTATGTGTTGTAATAGTAAAAACCGACATACGCCTTAAGAAAAATATTTTGCTGATAGCAACAATAATTAACCATTAGTTCTCCGGATAATATGTTGAAGACATTTTCTTTGGTTGACATATTTACATAAAAGTTTAAAATATTGATCGTTTTTCTTTAAAAAGAGAGTTCGGTATTCCTTTTATCAAATTAAGAAATGTAATACGTTGTTGTTGGAACGTGAAGATGTGTATAACGGATGCGGTGTAGCGACAGATGATATGTTTAGTACCCGTAATGAAAATACGTTGTAAATAGGAGTTGCTTAGAAAACTAAAGACAAATACAGAAAAAAGGGAATACTAATGGCAGCGTCTTTGTGTGAGTGCATGTATCGGTTTCCTGTGTACTGTTAGTTACTGTGCGTACGCAGAAGTTGCTTTGAGCAAATAGAAGTAAGTTACTGAATAACAATTTACAGTCTACTGACATTTCGAGTTCCTTGACATGTCTGTTCGTTCTCAGTTACCGCTAAAGCTTTCCTGAAAGTTTCCCGTCTCTTCAACATTGTTATCTGCTGTAAACAGCCAGGTGTTTGTATCAGTTTCCCGTCTCTCCAACATTGGTATCTGCTGTATACAGCCAGGTGTTTGTATCAGTTTCCCGTCTCTTCAACATTGTTATCTGCTGTATACAGCCAGGTGTTTGTATCAGTTTCCCGTCTCTTCAACATTGTTATCTGCTGTATACAGCCAGGTGTTTGTATCAGTTTCCCGTCTTTTCACAACATTGTTATCTGCTGTATACAGCCAGGTGTTTGTATCAGTTTCCCGTCTTTTCACAACATTGTTATCTGCTCTATACAGCCAGGTGTTTGTATCAGTTTCCCGTCTCTTCAACATTGTTATCTGCTGTAAACAGCCAGGTGTTTGTATCAGTTTCCCGTCTTTTCAACATTGTTATCTGCTGTATACAGCCAGGTGTTTGTATCAGTTTCCCGTCTCTCCAACATTGGTAACTGTTGTATACAGCCAGGTGTTTGTATCAGTTTCCCGTCTCTTCAACATTGTTATCTGCTGTATACAGCCAGGTGTTTGTATCAGTTTCCCGTCTCTTCACAACATTGTTATCTGCTGTATACAGCCAGGTGTTTGTATCAGTTTCCCGTCTCTTCAACATTGTTATCTGCTGTATACAGCCAGGTGTTTGTATCAGTTTCCCGTCTCTTCACAACATTGTTATCTGCTGTATACAGCCAGGTGTTTGTATCAGTTTCCCGTCTCTTCACAACATTGTTATCTGCTGTATACAGCCAGGTGTTTGTATCAATAAAACTACATTTTAAAATATATCGTTACGACGGTCTCACGGATCGTTGTGAGACGTTTGAACACAACATTCTGAACTGAATACAAGAGAGATCCTTCATTATAACTTTAGTAACAGTTTAAATAAACAAAAATAACAATACAAGAACAATAAACTAAATAAAATCGTATATAACAGGTCTTGAAGTTTACGATTGTCCAATTCACAAACAACAAATATCACTTCACTAACGTTGTAGCAATAAATAATAAGTCCGCATACAGCTATTTACGATTATCATTTTACACAGAATGCCATTCTGTCATAACGGACTCTAAATCACAATTTTGCAATTGACTGGCCTCCTAACACCGCTGTTAAACAAGGTTGGGAGATTGTTCCACGGCAACATCATTGACGTGTGGAGAATAATGGACCAGTGTCTGGAAGGGGTAGAAGTCTCTTCAGCCTTCGGAATTGGGACTTTAGCCGACCTTGCAAACATCTCTGCCGTACATGCCGCACAGATTGACTATCTTAAAATAGCGTGGAAATACCTCCTATAACCTATACTAACTCGTGCACGGCTTTCATTCATTGGATACTACGCATATTATCCGCCTTTCTACCGCCACCTCTTTGTACTTCTGTAATTCTCATACACCTTTCGTTCCTTTCTTATTAATACTGTGATTATTTGCACAATGTTTAACGTATTTAATATATGACAGTAGAGAGATCGTTCTTGCCATATTCAGCCAAACATTGTATTCAATCTACTTAGTAATAAAAGCAAGGGAAATTTCTCTTATTTAATATTGTACAGATGCAAATCTTATACTGTGTATCGCATGTAGGCCTAGGTATTATGTACCATGCTCTATGACAAGTTCACAATAATTTTATTGAGAAAGTAATTGGTATGATATCTAGAGATAACAATTTTCTTTCAAGAAATACTCTTTCTTGGTTACAATGAATTGTTTCATAAAGATTCGTATTACACCTAGTTGTGTGTAATATCACATTTAACGCGAGTGAATCTGTATTAGCGGAAACTGTAATTACATTTGTTTTAATAATCTGGAATTGGCATATCGTGAAACTACATTCGTTTCTGATCTCATGACCATACTGCTACCAGTGTGGTTATTCCTTACAGAGAACTGAAACTAACTGTTTTAACTTATAAATGACTAACTTTGCTGATTTTATTATTTTACCTAAGCGTTACATGTAAAAAAACATACAATTCCTTTTCCTTTTTTAGATGCAAGGACAAGTAAAAAGAAATATAATTAATGTATTACGTTTTCACATTATTGGATCTATAAGTAAACATAAAAAAAAAGAAAGATCTATTCAAATTTCCGTTAGGTAGCACACATAAATACTGCTATTCTGCTACCGTGACTGATATTTATCAAATATGTTTCCCAACAAATGACAAAACTACGTTTTTCGTAAATGGTTTGGTTGTTTATTTGTGTGTGTGTGTGTGTGTGTGTGTGTATATAAGGCAAAATTAATCATTAAATTTAGTATTATGAAATTTCTTTTATTTATGTAACTTTTAGATAAACAAATTCTAGAGTATTTATATGGTAAAGATTAGCATTAGTTAACAATGCTGAGAGTTTGGAGAATGGGGATACGGAGACGGAGAAGGTTGTAGGATGATCGAGAGGAGCGGAGATATGTTGGCGACGAGGTCTGGGTGGGTTGTAGCATTGAGGATGTATGTGTAATGTACGAACTGTATATGCATAAGTATCTTGTATATCTTTGGACTATTTTGTTAACTTTAAAATGCAAAACTTTCCAGGAAATCTGTCGTACATCGATTGATACGTGAGTATAATTGAATTTAATTATTTTTTTGAAACACATTTAGCTATAAGCCTATCGTTTATTTAGACTATATACGCTGAATATAACTTACAAAATTCTTAACATTTCTGCAAAAAAAGGAGAGTCTAATAGAATGTAAGAGCCATTAATCGTAATGAGAAAAACGTTTGTGTAATATATCGGTATTAACGAGTTTTGGGTCTACTCGCGCAACTCACTACACGTGCTCGTCGAAAACCAAACTATAGGCCTACAATATATTTAAAGATTTATAAGACTTATTTGTTTATTTATTTACTGCTTTAAGAAAGCGCTTACTATCCTTACATTTTAGAAATGTTTGCGATCTCCAATAAGAAAGTCATATTTACCAAGTTGTACTTCATGTCCTAAAAGTCTTAATAAGAGAAACGCAAGTACTCTCTATTTTGCACATTTTTCGTCAACAAAAAAATTGAGTTTATTTAAAACACACGTAAACTAAAAATACAATAATTTCCGTGAATTGATTATCAAAGTGTTGAGGTGGGACTACTTTTAGATCTTAATGAAATTTTAGTATAATAATAATAGATTTTTGTCCTGGCTTATTATTGATCTGATGAGGTAGACGTAAAGTCGTAGCCATTTGTACACATTTATTAAAAGAAAAAAAGAAATTTTAATTAAATATTCATTAATTTGATTTTTTTGAGCAAAATCTAATTAGAATAACTCGTCAAGGGAAAGTGGTTGTTTAATATTTAACAGGCGTTCTCTAAGAAGCTTGAGTTTTTTTATCATGCAAATATTTCTCTGCTGATTGCTTCGCTAATTGATAATTCCAGCTGCGTCCGAGTTGTGATTAATTTTTCATTTGAAAAGTGCTTATGTCGTGTGCCTAAAGGAATTTTTGTTTTTTGATCTAACATAATAATTATTAATTTACGTTAATCAACATTATAGCTCATCGGATGTCTAATATTATTAAGAATTAAAATTAAACTATAACATTTTTTGATATGTATATTATTTTAACAAAACAATTCGGTGTGTCAATATAAAACGCAGCATGTGAACTGGATCTAAAATTTTGACTAAGGATTATTAATTTTATAAAACTGAGAAAGTTTTAAGTTGCACCTTAGCAAAGCAGCCGGTATAAAAGAACATAGAACACACACAAACAACAAATGAAATAAAAGCGAGTCGTGCACAACATTTGGGAAACAAATTAAAGGTTGCCATATAACTTTGGGGTACAAACGACTGTGTAGGTCAAAGTCTTTGCTCCGTTCATTTAATTATAATCACTAATGTTACAGTTACACATACTGCACATGGTTCACAACATAATATACATGACGTCACTGTACTTCTATTCACACAGGCTATGTCTAAAATCTCTTGAGCTGACAAAACTGTGAATGTCAGTGTACAGGATTTTTAGCATCTACACATATAATTCTATAAGGAACACAAAACTGAGAGTGTTCTGTACGTCGTACAACCTTGGGAAATGACTCATTCTTCGCGTCATAATTTCAGGGCCTCGGGAAAAATACAATTTTTTCTTTAAGTTTTATGTTTAATTAAATAAATAAAAAGCTACCAGATTTCACAATACGCGGTCTCGGTACCATGTAGTGTTGAACATATCGTTATGTCAAATATAGAGGCCAGATTTATAATTTTATATTTAATAATAAATAATATTTTGTCTTACTTTTTATTATTTATTACATTGTTTCAACAATTTTATTATACATATCTGTCATCTTCAGAAATAGGGTATACAAATAAACAGTCTCTTTATAAGTAACTCAATAAGTTTCTTGCAGTATTCTTGAATAATTCTACTAATTATAAAATTATAATTACTTCTAAAAGTGGTTGATATTATTTTTTATTGTCCTAACATACGTTTCACCGATAGAAACGTACATTTTTGATGTTTTTAATATGCGATTGTATCGATTTACTACGATGTGGAAAAGAAGAAGTGTAAATTGTTCCTACTTGTAAATTGTCTATTAGGCCATTGAATAAAGGCAGATTTTGTGAAAATCTGGACAAAAATCCTCCAGACACGAAATTTGGTAGAAAGTTAGGTTTTGGGGTCACTTCAATGGGGGAAAAAAATCGGACACTCCAGCTCACCGCTGGGCCCCCTGGGGGGAGGAGGTTAAAAGGTGGGGCAAAACGGTTTGTTGTAAATATCTCAAAAACTAAGCAAGATATCAAAAACAGTTAAATACAAAAGTTGTAGCTGACCAAATTTTCCATCACAATGGTCCTTAGTACTTTTTTCGTCAGACGCACTGGGACAGAGATATGAGCGCTCAAATTTGAGACCTTTTTTTGCAATTTTTCGTATAAGGCATTTTACGAAAAAAAACTTGCACTTTTTTGAGCTTAGGCCGATTTTTGTATAGTAAAAAGCGCTAAATATGGGTATGTAAGTGTTTGTACATGTAATATCAAGTATTTGGATGTAAATTTTTGCATGTATATATTTATGCACACATATGCACACACACTACAACTACAAAAACGTGCATTTTTGAACGTAAGCGTTTTTAGTTGTATACATGTATATACACACACATATGTGTGGAAATATGTGTAGAAATATTTTCATGCATATATATTATACTTGTCTAAATCCAAAAATGCACATCTATACGCATGGATTAGTCAGTATATGCATGTAAATGTGCAAAAATGAGAGTCGGTATTTTGAAAAAAAAATAATTTTTGCGAATTTTTCGTTTAAATTTATCATTTTTGTACATTTACTGCTGTATATCAATATATTTACATTTATATAAGTATCCTACATTTTTTGCATGCACGTATGCACACTTGCATGCATGCACATGCGTTTTTATGCATAAAAACATACAAACTGTAAAAACGTATATTTAAAAATTCATACATACAATCAAATATTCATTCATACATGTACACAAATACACTTAAAGCTCTCCCACACTTATGAACACTGTTCTACGTGTTAACTGTTTGGCGTCTTTTTAAAGCTCATAAATGTCGTAATTATTTCGTGTATGGACCCATTTTGAAGGAAATTGAATATAGAATCCAAAAAATGTATCACAACTTATGTAAAATTTAGAATACAAATTTTCATAGTTTTGTCGTTCAATGCCTAGTAGGTGACTCATCGAAGCGCCATTAGAGACACGTCAAACTGATCGCGCGTGTGTGTGTGAGTGCGCTTTGGTGGGCGAGGGTGTCTTAATCTCTTAGGTGCCTTCCGAAAACGTAAGGAGTATAGTTGTAAATTATTCTATTTCTTAATGTAAAGTAAAACTACATAATGTTTTCAGTTATGAGGTTAGGTTAAATTTTTTTAGGGGGGTTTTAGCCTACTGTTTGAAGAAACAAAAGCGATGGTTAGGAAAAATATAATGTTTGATGTGTATATACAATTTTTATAACAGAGTAACATTTAAAATAAAGAACATGATGTTTTTTAAAAGACAACAACAAAAAATGTAAAGCGAAAAATGTATAGTTATTTCTGAATAGTAAGATTAAAACAACAAAAAAACAAAGTACTGTATTAACAAATTAAAACTAGGTTTGTTATTGATTAGGCAGCCAATATGCTTTTACGTTATCAGTAAAATCTCGAAAACTTCATTCAAAGCGAATTTTGTGCGCAACACAAAAAGAGGAACACATGTACATCACCTCGTCTTACTACGAGTTGGTTGTTTTTTCAGTGATATGCACAAATACCGAGTACCGAGCCTATTAGTGGAAAATGAGTTCTGCCACAAGAAAGGAAGAAATGTAAGGGGTGGCCCTTGGGGTTGTTTTTTTTCTGCGTGTCTTTCACAAAAAGCGTGTATTGTTTTAAAGGCATATTGGTTTCCATTGTTTTTCTAGTTTGCATGTTAAACTAACAACGACAACTTTTGACGTCACAGGAACGCATCAGTGGTATATCATTGCTAGAAACGTTTTTCGTAAAAACATATTGAAAATAAAAACGATAGCATTCGTCAATAAGCTGTTTTATAACATATAAAAGGCAATTTTCACAATTTTTATAACCTTACAAAAATTATATGCGATATTCTTTACATATCGATGCCCATAATCGCACAATATCGAAAATATATATGTATATATGTTGTAGTAGGTTTTTGGGTACATACGTGTATGTGATGTTTATAATGCCGATGTTTCGTTCCGTAATCCCGAAACATTTTCAAGGCGTATTGATGTTGATTTAACTACGGCGCGCGTTTTATATCTTGTTTCCCTTGTGATTTTGGCGTGGGAGGGTTAGAGCGTGGGGGTGAGTGTGTTGTGGCCATATGTTGCTTGTTAATTTGTGAACTGTCAGTTAGGAATTTCCACGTGGTCGCTAGTTTAGTATATTCATTTCTGTCGTTGACCGCTCCTTCCCTCATCCGGTAAATCTCGATGGCCTCTCTGTACTCTCTGATTTTCTCATATTTACTTTTTGCCAAGATTTTTATGTTTTCCGAAATCGAAAGTGTGTCCTGTTTCTTTGGCGTGTTTCGTTAGGGATGTGTTATCTTCTTGTTTTGCTACTGCCAATTTGTGTTCGCGGACGCGTTGACGGATATTTCTCCCAGAGTGGCCGATATAAGATCGGTCGCAGTTTTTGCATGGTATTTGATATTGTTATGACGGTCTACTTTATCGTCGTAGAGCACAGTGGAAAACAAAATACAAGACACCAATTAAATCACTAATCACCAGCTTTAATTTTCACAGTTAAACAGTTCGTAATTAACAACACAGTCTCTTACAACAAATCAAATAAATATTGTTCACACGCAATAAAAATATTAACTAATATGAAACATAGCTGTATTAACACAATAATTCTTCACGTCGACAAACACTCAATCCACACTAGCGGAAATCGCTCACGTAACTGCACTGACAATCCGCCTGCTATGGCTTTATATAGGCCCGGAGAGGTGCAGTACAGCTTTGCCTCCTTACTGCACGCCAGCAGATTAATCCTTATCTCAAGTGTTCCTGGAACTCACTAGAACCACCTACGTGAATGACGCAACACAAGCCACACTTGACGGGGGGAGTGGACAATGTTCTGGATTGTTCGGTACGCTTCTCGAAACAATATACACCTTGTCCCTCTAAATGTATGCGGTCCTTCGGATTTTGTAGAAAGGCGTTGATTTTTTTGTGCGTGTTGAATGTTGTCCTGATGTGATATTTCTTGAGTATTCTCTCTATTATGTCTGTTATGCCCTTTATATGGTAATGTTAAGGTGCTGATGTACTCCTGTGTTTCTTTCTCCGGTTGCGTCTTCTTTGTCTTCTTTTGTTTGATTGCGTTGTTTAAATCAGATGGGGTGTATCCATTGAAAAACAGCGTCTCCTTCAATGTGTTCAGCTCCTGTTTCCTGTCTTCTTCGTCCGGTAGGTGTAGGGCTCTGTGTGTGTCTTCACTACAGATTGTAACTGCGCTGGGTGGTGAAGGGACTGTCTGTGTAAGTATCTATTTGTGTGTGTGGGTTTTCTGTATGTAGAAGAGCTAAGGTGACCGTCTTTCTTCTGTATGAAAAGATCAAGGAATGGAATCTCCGTTGTTGTTTTCTGTCTCCGTTTCCATAGTGAACTCTATTTTTGCGTGGATGCTGTTTATATGCGTCAAGAACTCTGTTAATGTGTCCTTTCCGTGTGGCCATATTACGAAGCAGTCATCGATGTATGTAATCCACAAGGAATCTTTTAGCTGTGCTGTGTTCATTGCTTTTTTCTCGAGATTGTCCATGAAGAGATTAGCGATGACCGGCGATAACGGTGAGCCCATTGGTGCTCCTTCTATTTTCCTGTAGAAGTGATTGTTGTATGTAAAGTAGGTGGAGGTCAGACAGTGCTTTGTTAGTTCCATGATGTGCCGAGGCGATTTGTATGTAGTTTGTATTGTCTGGCGTTTTTCTAAGATCGGTATGTTGGTGAAAAGTGAGACTACATCAAAGGTGACCAGTGTGTCTGAAGAAGAGACAGCGAAGTCCGAGAGCCGTTCTTTTAAAGTAAACGAGTTTTTTATGGAAGAATCCATTTTTTCGGCTAATGGTTGGAAGTATTCGGCTAAGAACGCGGCTAGATATTGCGTGGGAGAACCTATAGCGCTAACTATCGGTCGAAGTGGGATGTCTGCTTTGTGGATTTTAGGCAGTCAGTATAATTTCGGTGTACATGAGGACTTCTCGCGAGGAATCAGACGTTGTTTTGTTTCTTTCTCCATCTGTACACTGAGGTTAAGTGATCGTGTCTTTTTCTCTAGGTATGTCGTAGGGTCTCGTGTCGTTTCTGTGTATGTGTAGCAATATATATAGGCCTATATGCATATTTGCCCAGGGCGGTATGTTTTGTAAATAATTAGTGTAAAAAGTATACGACCAACAGTTTTAAACAATTTTGTGCGGGAGAATACAGGCTGTGGCCTGTCGAAAGTGACACCTGCTTCGGTAGTGTTAAATACAGCGTTTGTGTCTATGTGTGTGTACGCCAGTTCCGACCTGCATTGAACGACAAGAAGGGGAAACACGTATGAATTGTTGGTTTTGTCAATTAATCAGATTTTAACCGGATTAAAATAAACTAATTAATACGTTTTAAACCTGTGATCAAAGACTTACCCCAATTCTAAAGACACCATTACATTAAGGAATTTTTAACGAGTATGGTGATATAAAATTATTGCAAAAATGTGCAATAATAAAGACGCTAACTAATTTAATGTTAATTACTAGGGTAATTAAATAGTAATTAATAAGTGTGGTATATGTGAGTGACCAGAGAAAAATTACGCAAACTACGATATCGTTCTTGCTACGAGTATGTTCATGAGATCGCGAAAATGAACCAAAAGGTGATTTGTAATTAAAAGGACGCTTTGCACGAACTGACAATGTCTAACACGTCGAAAACAGTCCCGGACCTGTCAGATCGCTGTCTAGTATAAATACCACTGGCAATTTTGGGGCAGTCTCAGACTTAAGAAATCTTCACACAACGTCACGCTGCCGGTTTGCAGATCGATCAGGACCACATACACACTTTACCACTCACACCAAGACGTATGGAGGAACTCTGGAGCATCACCAACAACAACCCGTAGAGACAGAGAACACAGCATCATCATCATCATCATCATCATCATCATCATCATCATCATCATCATCATCATCATCAAATTCTCAGGATTCTAGACGGCGCGCGCGCACGCACGCAACGGTAACGGCAGATGTATGCAGGTGATAAAAAAAATTATATTTTTTGTTGTGAAAAGAGCTCTCGAAAAGAACTTAACTATAAACAGTAAATAATTAAAGTTTTAAAGTTAAATAGGAGAATTTAATTTAACAAGAAAATTTAGAAAAGAAATAATAATCTTTTGTTGTATGTTAAAATTTGGGTGTGTCAGTAGAATTAAATGGTAGATTGGAAGTAAATGTTATATTATTTTCATTTTGTTTATAGCAACAATTAATTTTTATTCTTGAGTTTTAATATTATTTTGTTTGTAAATGAGTTGCTATAATTATTTAAAATTTGAGTTAAAGTCAGAGACACTGAAATAAAAAGGATGTAAATAACTTGTTTAACATGTTTGTTTAGCTAGTAAGATTATATGTTTGTTTATTTTTTGATATGTTATGAACAGCATAGCAGGTTTCATTATATTTGTGAAGCTTATAAAAGTGAATATTTATTTATCTAATATTTGAAATTTTAATATTTGAATATTTTTCTATTAATGTTTCAATAATGTTAATATAGCTTTATATTAACTGAAATAGTTTTTAATTCTTATTTTTAATAATAATAATTGGTTTATTTTTATACCATTTTATGTTTCAAATTAAAAGAAAACTGAAGTACTGGGTTGTTTATACTGAGTTGTACTCACTTATTCAATGGCTGGGCGGATGCCGGGAGGCGGTGGGAGAAACACGTGGTCGCCTGTTTGTTGGCAGGTTCGAATCAGCTTGACTGTTGGCATCTCAGTTCCCTTGGAGCTTCCAGCGTATTCACACGGAGTTGGCTTATGTCTTCGGTATCAGTGATGAACGACATTGTGCGAGGAAGGCCAGCAAAAATCTGATCGTAGGGATTTTATACACACACGTGTTGAAAGTTATCGCAGGGCAGGTACAACACACGCCGATCTGTCTTTCACAAATCCCTTATTGAAAGAATCTACCACATTTGAGAACTATTTAGGAGCAATGAATATTCGGTCATACCTTGCACTTGGTAACGAGTCAGTTAATGGTCATTTCAATTGCTGTTGCCATAATGGCTCAATTTCCCGGTGTCATAGTTATAAGGAGAATGCTGTCGCACCAAACGATCATACCGGATTAGATTTTACATACGTGTATTACTACTTTATATTAAAGTAGCAACATCATTCGCAGATCTACAACAGTATAACTTATCAGTCATGCAAAGAAGCAACACTTTCACGTTGATTGCTTGAAGATGACACAGAGTGGCACATGGAGGAATGCAGAGTATACACATGGCGTATAAACTTCAAGAGTTGTTCGCAATAATTTGCTGCTGTTGCAGATCAACATCACCGTTTTAATTGTAGACAATTTTCAAAATACCAATGATGGAGGACATGCAGGCCCTTGAAGGAAATACAGCATTACAAGATGTAGATGATATACTAAGAAATAATGGGTTAGACAGCAGGAGCATTGGTATACCAATACCAAATAATCTAATGCTTATTAAACATGTACACAATGTGAATGAAAAGGTCGGTCGCGGTGTTAATATGAATAAATTAAATCAAATGAAGAACAGAAATTAGTAATGTTGTGAATAGAATTATGTGTGCCATAGCGTGTGAGTCAAATGAGAAGCCTTAGAAGCCCCAGGAGGATGTGGCAAGACTTTGGTATACGCAACCATTCTGGATATTCTTAGGGGACAAGGTCATATCGCATTAGCAACATGGATTGGCGTAGTTGCGCTACTCTTGGATGGAGAAGCTCCATCGGTTATTCGGTCTGCCTGTGTTGCCTTCTTCAGTTTCCTCCATCAAGGCTACGTCAGAAAGAGCTACAGTTCTACGTGAAGCGCCAGTTATTCCAACTGAAGAGCGTCAATGATCCTGGCAGTATCAGTAGATTGTATTGCTCGTTTACTTCGAGACACAATGAAATGTGAAGATCCTTTAGTAAGTATATAGTTCCAATTGGTGGAAAAGTGATACTTGTAGTGGAGATTTCATGCAGGTCTTACCTGTAGTCCCAATAGTAAGTAAAGTCTAAACAAGTAAAATTTGGAAATTTATAACCACACTTCATTTGGCCCAAAATATGCGTGCCATTGCCAATGAACAAGAATTTCCCGAGTGGATACTTTGATTGGGTAACGGAACTCTTCCTGTCTAGCATGGTGGAAACATTAACATTCCAAGTAATATAAATTAAATTAAATTTAAATTAAATTAACATTTAAAGCAGATTCATATGCAAGGAAAATTCAATCGTTAACCATATCTTTGCTAATTCATTGGATGGAAATAATGTAGATGAATATTCAAACAGGACTGTCTTGTGAACCTTGAATGACAACTGCAAACTGATGAACCAGAGGGGGCTGTGTTTACTTTTAGGAAATTTGAAAGAGTACTACAGTATAGAGTCGGTCATCACAAATGATCCAGCGGAAAAATTGAATATCCCATTAGAATACTGAATACTGAATTCTATTACACCATCCGGAAAGCCACCTCATAAACTCATCCTCAAAGTTAGAGCTGTTGTAATGCTCATCAGATATGAGCTTCACTTTATATAATGCTCATCATATAATGAATATGAGGTTCGGTTCAGGTTTAGTTAATCGTGCCCGCATGGTGGTACATGGTTTAATGGAACCCAGTAAACCTGGAGGTTCTTACAGGGCTTGGAGAAGACAATACCTTTTTCATGGCAAGAATAAAGCTTATATCAACCGATCCAAATATGCTATTCTGTATGTCACGGTTACAGATCTCATTAAGAATTGCAGTTGCTATGACTATAAATCCCAAGGTCAGTCTTTTTAGGAAAATTGGAATATATCTACCTGTGCGGGTTTTTACTCATGGGCATCTGTACGTGGCGTTGAGTAGAGTGAAGACTCCAACAGATGTACAGGTAGTCATTAACGAAACGAGTGAGCAAGGCCAAGATGGTGTTACGGGACATACAAAGAACATCGTATACACAGAAATACTGTTACAGAACGAAGCAACCACTTACAGTAGGTTGCTTTTACCACAGAATACTAACAGCAAAAAACGGGTACAATTAGTTTCTGAATTTGTTATAATATTAAATAAAAGCATCATCATCACTTCATGGATATGATCACTTCACTTCTCCTGTTCCGGCCTCATGATTCCTGCCAATCTTGTGACTTGCCTGCCTACAGATCTTCTTGCAACCGGCTAATACTCACAAGCCAACTTCGGAAAGCAGGTATTGTCCATTCTTTCTAGACGTTGTTTCCAGCAATTTCTATAATTCTGTATGAGTTCATTTAGGGAAACTATATCAAGTTCTCGTCTAGTATATTCGTTTCTAATATGATCGAGTCGCGAATTTTCCTTTACCGATCTCAAATAACTTACTTCTGCAGCCCGTAATTGGCACCAGTCCTTCTTCCTTGTAGTCCAGGTCTCGCATCCATACAGCAGTGCTGGTACTGCCATTGTCTTGTAGAATTTGATACACGTCTCTTGTCTAGCTTTCCTTTTCAATGTCCTTCTCAGTATTACACATAGTTAATTAAAAGCAATTCTTAATAAATTTGTTTCTCATTTCATTGAACTATCTTTAAACATTCTCAATTAATTGAGGCTATTGCCCCAACAAGCCATTAGTTATAATATATTTTAGCATTTTCGGGCAGAAAATGACAAAATATTTTCAATATCGTCAAAATATTTAATATTTTTATGGAGCAACAATTCACTTGGGTGGGTGGGTGAATACGGTGGAATGTTATTGATTAGGGTTGATCAACATTACTTGTGTGATGTAATTTATACGACGTATGTATGTGTGTGTAATTTGTATTTGTATAAACGGAAGAGAGCTAGATCAGTAAGTCTCTGTGTTTGTGTTGTTGAAATACGTTTTTGAAAACTCCCTATTAATAGAAAATCAAAAACATTATAAGTGAATGTATCAGGTTATTAAAAATCAACTTTATCAAAGTATAAGCATAATACACAACTGTATTTGTGGTCGTGAAACTAGCACGTTTACATCATGACAAAAATAGGCCTAAATCTTAAGGCGGTGCGGACGTGTTTCTGTTGCACCTTTCGAAATAGAATGTTTGTTAAGCACGAAAACAGTTTTGTATCCGTGTTTATATCCATGTGTAGGAAATGGACTAACTGATGACTACCCAATTCTTTGAAGACTTGTAAAGAATGGACTCATGGGGTTTATCTTTGACCGAATCTGTGTTAGATTAATATGCTACGTGGGTTTCCTATTTCTGCACATTAAAACAAATACTACATCTTATACTCACCACAACTTATACACACAGTCATTATAAATTCAGATTAGCATTAAGATGTATACAATGTTTATTTATTTAGGGGATATTGCTCAAACTTGGTATTACGTACAGAAATATGTGCGAAGCAAGGGGCAGATATCTGTTTTTGTCACAGCGTTAAAGGAACACGCTGACATATCAATTTACTTTGTTATTTCTTACCACCCACGGCTGAGTAATTAGAATTAGACTGAGCGAATAAGTAAATATTGTAGGCTATTAATATCCTTGTTAAAATTCATGTACATAATAAATTGTAAATATGAGCAGCCGACAGTAAAAAAGAATTAGTGTCTTTACGTACGATGTCTTAATGTCCGTAAATGTAAAGAATAGGAAAACAAAATAGGAAAGAATTAACCGGAAATTAGTATAATTATGTATGTGTTTCATTCATGTATATGTTATTTATTGTTTCATAAATTTACACAGACTCACATGTCAAGATAAGCAAATACCACTATGAAAGATAAAATCAAATCTTTTTGTATTAATATTTATTGGCTCCTAAAACTAGATTGTTGTGAACAATTAAAGTAGCCTAAAACATTTTCGAAGTTTAACATATGCTATACAAATTGAGTAAGCTTGTTCTATCTGTTCCACAGTTGATATATAATTTCATTGAGTGCTGATTTACATCTAGCAGCCAGACCTTCCATAATGCTTGCCTTTTACATGTTAACTATTTGTCGAAAAGTAGGCCCAGAAATCAAACTTCCCTGAATCTCAACTCCCTTTATCTAGAGTTAGAGAGTCGGATTCGGGCATCTCACTTGTTTACGACAGGTACGAATACAGTTTGTCCTCACTAATGAGAAACAAAAACCCACCTTTTCGACGTTCCCTGCAGTCTTATTTACTGCTCTTCGCAACTTTTATTTTATTATCGCTGTTGATGATGACGAATAAAACTAAGCAAGACTATCAAAGTATAGGTATTTTTCTACACACGTTTCAGTGCCTTTAAAAATGTCGTTGTTAGAGATAATAAACAGTGTAATACTCGTGGAGAGCCCCGAGGAACGCTTTCTCGAACACACGGCGGGTTGAAATGGTTTTCTACGACGAGGACGCGGTAGGACATTCCAGGAGAAAACTAGGTTTTGGAAGGTTTGCCTGAAATTACCACCTGCGGAGCCGTTGCAACATACTGTCTCCTCGTTGAGTCACGGGGAAGGTATTGGTTCCCAGAATGGGTATTTCGTACTACTGTACACGGCACAATAAGTGTTGTGTTGTGTTGTTACAGCGTAATACGTTTCCGAAAATGCAGTCTCGCCGAGGCCTCTTGTGCTGATTGGAAGAATTTGTTGTGTATGTTTCTGATCAGTTTTCAAGTAGAGCTGCTTGCGGTCAGTCATGTCTACTAAACATACTCATTATAAAAGTCTCGATTAAAAAAAAGGTGACATCAATGGTGATCGAATTGAAGAGTTTATGTGCAAAACAAAAAGCTGCAGAAGGAAATGTGTTGAAAAGAAAAAGATTAATGATAATGTTTGAGGATAACATTAGAACTGTAGATTGCTAGAGGTGGAATACAACATTTTATATTGTCTTTAATGTGTTTGTTTCTTACTCCCTCACTAATTCGTCTATTTCACAAATTCGTCACCTTTTCGGTCCCGTAGGTGATGAATTAATGAGGTTTTACTTTATTTCCATCAGTATTATTTATCACCATTTAAGCTCACACAAGCTACCACAGATATTAACGTGCTCTGATAGGATAGTAAGTACAAACGGAGCATAAAGGTGTTAAGAAATAAGTACATGCTCTGATAACACCCCCTCAGAATTGAGAAGTAAAGCTACGAAACGAACGGCAACGTAGATAAGGTAATGTTCATTGAAGTGTGAACATAGCTTCCACAACTCGTAAAAAGGAAGTCAGTGCAGTGTTATTGCAGCAGTCACAGAAACGGGTGCGGTGTACACTCGTAACACCTCACTCTCTCACACTATCTCTCTCTCTCTCTCTCTTTCTCCCCCCCCCCACACACACACACGACGTTGGGTGGCAAGCGAAAGTAAAATAGACATAAGCTTCATGGCAAAGAACTCGTTACTGTTATCTGCGCTAACGGAAGTGGCACGTCCAATTTTAACCTCATTCTGGAACAGCAGTCCAACAGTCGCAGATGTCAAAATGGAGTCCACCAGTCTGTTTTATGTATCTAATCTTAACTTAAATTATTAGAAATTTTATGAATGCATTTACGTTTGTAGGCGATAACGAGTTTTGCGTTACAAACAGGCGGTATAACTTTAAATATCCAACACAGTTTCTCGAATATTTAGGAATAATTTGTGAAAATAATGGTCAAGTGAAATCATATATTGTTCCTGTTTAATACGAAGTGCGTCGGCAGTATTTGACTTATTACCAAACTCAAGTTACAAAACTCAGAAACCTTAACTGTATTGCATTATAAAATATTTACTATTTATTATACCATGTAGTAAGCTTGTTATATATTTTGGTTTATACCCGTTATAATAAGTGCAAAATTTATTGCACAACACTGCGTTTTTGTATGTATTAAAGTAAAACTAAAAATAAACATTCGCCAATCCAAGGATTTTATAATGTTAGATATTTATAACATAATATTGTAATAATAACGTTACTGTAGATTTTTATAAAATTAAAATATATCACTGGACTCAACAAAATTTTAAATAACGAAAGATGAGTTAAAGTAAATGCGTAAAATTTCATATTGAGTGCGAACACAAAACAATACGATACAAAACATTTCGAACCGCAATATGTTTACTTTAGATATAATATGATAACGTTAGTACAGTACGCCCACAGTGTGACTGACGACATTAAATGCTGACGACACAATACTTTATTAAATTATGAAAAGGAAACACTATAAAGATCCTGTTTACACAATGTAAATATAAACAAGAAGTCTAAATATATGCCTAGTATATTCATTAACCCCGAAAATAAATCAGTACATAGTACATTGTTCCATTTTATAAGGAATCACTATTGTATCTGCTTGAACTTAATTTTACATGGGCATCACGTGACTACTTTTGGATTTACATACATAATCAGCTGCCTGGCTTTTTGTTCTGTCCCAGTTCAACATCACGCAAATCCAACTTGATGATACACAACTGTACTGGAACTGCCGTTACTTCACAAAATTTTATTTTTGTGTCTGGTTACTTCATTTTCAAGCGTTCTATAAATGATGGCAAAAACTGTTTGATGGTTATGATTATCAGCAAAATTAATCTCAAAAAATAATGTATTATACACACTTGATATTTTAGTGTGTTGAAAGTGCATTGAGTTTCAGGCGAAAGGTGAGGATCAGTAACTCCTTGTTTATACGAACTGTGACCTACAAATGATGAAGAAGAAGGAGGTGATTTGGGTTTAATTACAAACTGTCTCTTCATAAACATATAGATAGATTCAACGACCTCGTAGGTTCGTCATAACTTTTCTGGAATAAAATTCTTCCAAATTGATAACTTTAAATTCAGAAACGAGTAACTATAGTTTATAAATGTGTAAACCCATGAGCTGATGGAGAGATTGTTCCTTGTTGAGTCTGGACCTCCAAATTAATATTCATGAGGGCTTGGCGTTTGTAGAGAACCAGACACAGGTAAATCTTTGTCTCTTAAATTGTGATGGAAGAGGGATACGGAAATACGCCAATTCTTTGGATATGTGATTTAAATTTACAAAGAGTATTTTAAATTTATTTGTGCAATCTGTTTACATAGAAACAATAAGCATATGTGATAACGACAAATTGACAAAGGTGAACTCATCCAGAGACTGGGTCTCTATGTGGTTACTAGGACTTAAAGTATTTTTACACTGAAATATTAAAGGGTAAGTCCAATGGATTGATAATATGATGCGTAGCAATTTTGCCTTACGTTTCTCAAGAATAAAAGGTACTGAGAACCTACGCTGTTCACCACAGCTGTATACTGAATCCCCAGTCTGGTTTAAATATAAAGTTATAAACCAACAGCTATTTCGAACTGATAATTGTGATTTTCTACCCAGAAGTTGGTAGCGCTTGCGGAACTTGGTATCAAAGTATTTCTTTTTCTTTTTCTGTGAGCACCATGTCAGCCGTTACCGAGGTGAAGCCCCTTGTACGTAATCAGTTGTAAAGTAGGGTTTACGATTTACTTGTAGTCACTGTCATTTTACAAGTTATACCATGACATTTGGTAAAAGTAATGAGCGCTGATTTCATTTTGTTTAATTAAAGTCTGTATTTTTTGGTAATATTTGTACTTTATTTAAATTATTTTGTAAGACTCTAAATACTTTTATTTAGTATGCGTGGTAGTTTTGCGTACAGCAAGTGTCGCATGGTGTATTAATCCATCCTGTACATACTTCTGATGTGCGCTTATTATTAAAACAAGTCGTAATTTTACATTGTGATACATAATAATCTTCGTACGGTTTGTTCACTTTTACAATATAACACATATTAATGGCAAATAGTATTGCAACCATACATATATTTGCATATTTACCCAGGGCAGTATTTTGTAAATAATTAGTGTTGTAACGTTATGTTTTCCCCTTACATAAAATAGGTCTCCATTTAAACCATTCTATGACCATAATAAATGAAGAACAAAATAATAAGCCATTAACTAACTTGTGTAATATGAATATTGTCTTAGATTATAAAAAAGATAAGAATAATGTAAGATACGTGATAAGAACTGTAATACAATACCTGCTTATATTGATAATAATAAGATTTTTACTCCAGTAAACTGCATTAAAGAAATAAAAAAAAATAAAGGTAATACTCCATACTGCAGTAGGCCTAACAAACTGGATCCTCAATAAAGAAAATTCCTAATACAGTAAATAACTTATAAGTACCACAAGAATGAAATCGAATAATAAATTTATTTGTTATTATGAATAAAATAATGTAAATAAATAAGAGTATTAAAACTTGTAAAAATAAAAATGTAAAGAGAATTGAACAATGAAACTAAATGTAAGCCTACATGTGAGGTTAGGTACTACTATAATGTTCTAAACAAAAGAAAGGACTAACAAGGATGGTAAAGTCCATGAATTGTGATCAGAAAGTGAAAACCACATAGGAAGTAGTAAATAAGACAATAACAAATAGATAATAGTGGTTATAAATGGAAGTATAACTTGAATAGGGAGAAATATGATGAGACAAGCCTATCAATGTTTGGATGTGAAAAGATCAATTTTAATGTAATTTGTTTAAACAAACTACCTTGTATAAATAATACAAGAAGTTGTATTATTAGTATGATATGCTAGTATTAGAAGAAATGTTTAACCATTAAGTATGAACCATGTAAATAGTGTAACAATGTACACTTGGATCAAACCTTCAGAATACTGATTCTGAAGCTTATAACACTTAGAATAAGAAGGAAAAGTAATATTAAGTAACAAACGAGGTTGTAAAAGTTTCTGTATGTTGTGAAGAACATTTTTGAATAATTGTAAAATAAGAAGAGACATGTAGTTGTAGGATAAGAATGAAAGTAATGGTGAATACTGTAGGCACCAGCCAGACTAGACCACACATTTTTGTTATTTATAATAGATCAGTGCCAATTTATGTCATTACTATTGTTGTAGAAGTTTAATAATGTTATCAAGAACAATTTAAAATGATTGTCTTGTAGTAAAAATAAGAGTTGTTAAGGTATGAAAGGAATTAATGTTCAAACTACCATAGGCCAGTATGCCTAGGTAACTTTATTATGTTAGTTATAAGAAATAGTTATTAATTTGTGTCATTTAAAATTATTGTAAAAGTTGCAGTGAGATAATTATAAAGAACAACTTATAGTAATTGTCTTATAGTAAGAGTGAGCATTGACAACAAAAGAAAGAGAATAATGTACATAGTAATACAGGCCTGGAGCCTAGGTAACTTATTTATGTTATTGGTAATCAACTGTCATTAAAGTTTGCAATCAAAGGTGTTACAAAAGTTTAATTAGAGTGTAAGGAACAATTGTGATTAGTTATAGCAGATTAGAGTTAAGTAATATTAATGTATAAAAGAGAATTATGGTGTCAGGAACCAAGGATTGGTTAGGCCACAGGAGCCAAACATGATTGTTATAATATTGTGACATTATTCATTATTGTAACTAATGTTGCACTCTATGTTTTATCAGTAAATACCATTTTTGTTATCATGGATAAGTAGATAAATCAAGAAAATTAATATTCTTGCGAAATTCTTAATTAATGCCAATGTTAAGATTAGTATTTTGTTATTATTGAACAAAAACATATCAGGTGGGATGTCAAATTGTTCATCTCGAAGAGTACTGATGAATGGTATTAATGAATTTTTAATTGGACATCGTATAAGGGAATTATATTGATTATAAAAATTTTGATAAATTTTGATCATCTGAAAACACTTTAGTGAACCCTTTTAATTTAGCCCTGAACCCACGCGAACAACGCTTCAAAGCGTCTATTTTAACGACCATTGCCGATTAATTACGGAAATTAGAACAGATTAACCAATCAGAGCTCATCACCTGTCAGTCGGAACAAGAATTGGGTCAAGGTGAGAGGAGAGTCTGCAGTGAGTACTCGAAGGGGACACCACGCACCCCCTGTGACGAAAAATTCGTGTTTAACCTAGTAAAGCCAGTCATATTTTTAACCTTCCAGTGCAAGTTAGGTTAGGCACTATGTCAACAATAGACAACCTAACCTATGACCGAGTAACCGTAACGGAGTGTAGTATCAGTGTTGTGTAGTGAATAATATAAGTCAAATAAACAATACAGTAAATAAAAATAAAAGTGAAATAAATAAGAGAGTGTACAATCAAGGATGTATGGTGTCAATTAACTAATAATACACTGTCTAGAACTTAAGAATTTTGTATACACTTTCGATTATTAGAGACACTTGTAACTTAAATGAACACTGTAACTATATTTAACCACTTACACTATTAATTTTTACTTTATTTATTTTGAATCAATTATTATTTCTTTATTATTCACATTTCAAGAAACACTAATCAACTTGTTTACTTTGTCACATGGACATAGTCCGACATTAGTTTTGTTTACAATCGTAGATTTAAGTATGTATTTAGTATAATCCAATTGTTATTATTCCTTTTATGATGTTTTGTTCTTCATAAAAGACATTTTTCTTTCTATATCATGGTCAAAAGAACCCAAGAACTTAATAATTATATTGTAATTAATACTAATGTTTACGTGAGCTAGAGGTGGGCCGATATACCTGTAACAGGTATTTTGGAACGATATTTTTGTGGAACGGATGTAACAGTGACTGAAAAGTTGAAATACCTGTTATTCGCGGCGACGCTGTTCCGAGTCGAGACATGCCCCCCTCGCTGTTCCGAGTCGAGGCACGCCCCCTACACTTCTATACAGACACACACACACACACACACACACACACACACACACACACACACACAAAGTACGCAAGTAACAAGTAAACGAATACGCCAAGGCTAAATACTAGGCGTACAAAAATATCGCTGCTACGCAAGGAACAACCAGTATTTCAAATACTAGGTATTTTAAAACTAGGGGTATCACCGATACACAAGGAACAACGCGTATTACAAATACTAAGCGTATCAGAGGAACAGTAGTATTTAGGAACACCTAGTATTTTAGGAACAAGTAGTATTTTTATATCAAGCGTATTTCGAGTAGAAAGTAGTACGAAGCCACTTTTTCGTCCTGAATACTTCATTCTGCGCAAAGAGACGAAGCTGTTTTTAATAAAGGAAATAATTCATCCTGCTGTTACATTTATTCTCGTGTGATATGCAGATATATAATACAGATTATATGCTAATAAATTATATATTATACTAGTCACCAACTTGTAACTAAAATCGGTTAGTAAAATTTTATGTTTTTACTCAAAAAACTTTGTGTTCCGAGTCGTTAGTGAAATAGTTGTATTTAATTATATTGAGTTATAACCTATAGAGTGGCTGATGTTGACAAGCTATATTATACTTTTTATTAATGTGATTTTAACTTCACTACACATCTCACGTAAATGATGAGATTGTTGTAATGGACATTTATGCACTTTATCTAGTCCTGTTCCTTAAATATCTGTAATGCATTTAATTTACTTTTGTTGTTGCTTATTATTCATAAGTTTTTATTTATGTATTTATATTTATTTTATTACCATTTGTTTTTGTATTTTTATTTGTAAAATTTTGTTTATTCTCATTCACTCTTGTGGCTTACTGTTATGTTTTTATTATACGTTTCTGATGTTTTTTCACATTATTTTTTGTGGTATTACGTGTAGGCCTACTCTAAATTATTTAATTGCCCCGAGTTTCGCAACTGATTTGTCTAATCAATGTTAGTTTGTTTACTACTAGTGAAAACTTAAATTGGTATTCCCAAAGGGAGATAGGCCTATAAATTCTCTTGTTTCTTATTTTCATTTAAACAGTAATAGTTTAATAAAGTCACAGTGTAAAGTAACACTGTTAATACTTTTAGTTTAAATTTTTTTTCTTATAACAAATTATATAGTATAGGTTATATAATATCTTCAAATAAATACACAGCAAGTAGGTTTATTAATAGGTTTATCTAGGTGAAAATAAACCTACTTGCAGTGTATTTATATGAAGATATTACATAGGAGACTTGCAGGAAACTCAAAACGAGTTACTTACAAAGGATAATATACGTTATGTATATATAGTATATAATAATAAGGTATTTGTAACTGTTCTTTTTTTGGAACGGTATTTTCATACCTAGTATTTTAAAATAACAGTTTAGCCCACCTCTAACCGTGAGCTATCACCTCTAATGTTACCAACTGTGAAATAAGTAATCGTCTTTAGCCGGATCAATCAGTTTATGTTCTGAGAATTATTATGTTTAACCAAGTCAAACAAAAAAAAGAGAATAAATGAACACTAAAGAAAAAATAAAAGCATATTAAAGGAAAATACTGGTGTACGAACTCCCATTATTATTATTAGCGATCTTTTCGCCCGACCTGAAGCTTCGTGTTCTTCTATCTTTACAGGTTATGTTGGCAGTAGTTCCTTTGTAATTTATTAGCACCAATTCAAAAGTTTAATTAATTAAGTGGAATCAACCTGGTAAAGCAAGCAGCACCTTCATGCATGTTACCTACCCTACGGTTATGGGAATGATTATTAATTAAACGGAAGTCCATATTTCTTTACATCAACAAGCCACTGTAACGAGCAAAAATTTAAAAATTTCAAATTTTCTCCTCGACGGATTTTGTTCACACGAAGTTGTGTCAACGACTTCTAGTCGATGCAATAAATAAAACGTAATGTGAAGATGTCAGAATAGCGTCGCTAACAAGACAATAGGAAGACGTTAAGTTCTACTCAACTATAGAAATTGGATGTACGAGATGACAGGGGAAGTTTAGCTAAAAATTATTACCCACTACAGTCGAGACAAAGCAGGCGAGGACATTCACACGTGTACTGAGAATTAAGGCATACGTTCAGTCAGGTTACGTCAGAATACGAGGTACTGCAAAAAAGGGGACAAGATGTTTACAAAGAGCGTACGTACAGCACTTTAAGAAACAATGTATGAAGTGGATATTTGACAGGACTCTAGCCAAGCTACACAGCTGGAGGTAACGTCTAAGTGTCAGACGCAATTTACGATTAGAAAGTCAGGGTGACTTCACCAGCCAACATATGTCAAGAATTATTAATAGTTACAAAAAAGGGGTGTAAGAGAGAACAATACTTCGGAAGGACCCAAGAACAGATGAAGGCAACTTAGAAAAACACAGTGTATATCCCGCACAAAAGAGTGATCGACAGGCGCTTAATAGCTAGAAATTCTGCGAAATAGGTCAACGTTCGAACAGGACAAATCTGGGGATGTCCGACAACCTATCAGAGTACAACTCTTGCGAAGAACACCGGTGGAGAGGACAGTTTCTATAGCAACCAAAAGCAAAAGCGTATCAGGAGATACATACCAAAAAACCCTGGTGTAGTGGGACGAAATATTCCGAGAAAACTATGAGCTGACCTATCACAAGTAAGAAAAGGCGTGGACAGCCCAGAAGACAAAATTTGAGTAGGGACAAGCTGATAAAACTATGTGTCTAACACAGGGACGCGGTTAGTATATTTAAAATTCCAAGTGGCTAGTATATTACAATCTTGCGGCCAGTATATCTCAGTAAATTTCAGTTTCATATAAATTAACAGACTTAGTAACATCGTCATGTCATAATATTCAGACTTAGTGATTTTCTAATAGTGGAATTCAAAGTGCGATTTAACGGACTCATGTAGTAATCAATCAAAGTGAAAAATACAATTTCGACACGTACAAATATCATTACTTGTGTATTGTACAAAATAGACGAACTTACAATTAGTCAGTGCTATTAAATCACATTAAACATAATTGAACATGAAACATTTGAACGAACTAACTAATCATATATACATTGATAGAAAGTGAAGTAAGTGACGAACGGACATAAACATTAATGTTGCAAAATGAACATACAACACTCATTTTAGAATGAATTATTCAAACTAACACAAAATCCATTACTTATTTACACAACTCTATTTCGACGCGAGTTCTCGTGGGTGTATACAGTGTTTGTGCTATCGACGGCAGTCAACAAGATGTGTCTTTCTGTCTTCATCACCACAAGGACCGGACATCGCTGGACACTAAATGGATATTCTAAAAATCTCAAGTAACCATTATTAATTTATTACTTTAAGTAACTACTATTGACCTGATTCTTTCAAAGAATTCCTACCCTGGGAAGTTATAAATAAATGTAATGAATACAATTAGAGTTAAAAGTTATAAATGACGAATGTGTTAACAAAGACTATCTGGGATTAATGAACGCATCAATAATTATTATTTGAATTGTTGTATTCTATGATTTATGTATGTATGTCTTTTTCAGCAAATATATAAACTAGAACTTGTTTATTTGAAATATGTATGTATTTACAGGTACAACGACGTTTTTATATGTATGATTATAAAATTTAAGTTATTTAAGTTGATTTTACACATGCGTTCATTATTACAGATAACCTACATGTTGAATTAATCTTTGAAAACATAAATTAATTTTCTAAGAGTCTTTTTACTCAGTGATTTAAGTGAATTCACAATATTAATTGTTAACTGATATCAATGTAAATGGCGATACCATTTGTTAATCTATAAATAATTAAAGTAATTATTCAATTAATTCACAATTTAATTAATTGCACATTATAGATAATGGCGCCCAACCGCACGGCATGATACGTAGTAATAAAAGTAATTGATACGTACAAGTTTGGCAAAGATCAGGCAGTAGTAAAAGTAGACAAAGTAGCATTATAAAATAAGAAATAAAAATAAGTATTAGTGTCATAAGTCAGTTTGAATGATTACGAATAGGAAGGCAAAGATGGCTAGCAATTCCGATAGCGTAGAGTTCGACATTAATAACCAGTTAGGTATGGTAAATACGGAAGATAACACCACACCTAGCGACCCAAATAGCGATGTAGGGAGTCAAGAGGATAGGGCGCGAGGACAGACGTCCAAACCAGAAGACGTGAGTCTACAAACGTTGATGGAGTTCATCCGACAACAGAGCAGAAACAAGAAGAAAATAGTAAATTAATTAGCGAAAAGCTAGAGAAACAAGAAGAAAATAGTAAATTAATTAGTGAAAAGCTAGAGAAGCAAGAAGAAAGTAATCAATTAATTAAAGAAAATTGTAGATCAATTAGCGAAAAGCTCGACCAGCATAAGAAAGAGATGAAACGGCAGTCAGCGGAACAGCTCACGCAGATACGGTCCGAGATACGAGAATACCAGCAGGCCTGGGAAAGGAAGATCAATGAATTACAAAAGAGACAAGATGATATAGTAAGAGAGTTGAGAGAAGATGCGAACAAGAAATACGAAGAGATACAGGAAGCACGAGAAACCGATTGCCAAGAATGGATGGTAGCGATCCACAATACCCAAACAACTGTTAAAAAGATTCATAATAAATTTGATGCTCACGTCAAAGACGCCAATAAGAAGCATGAAGAGTTAAAGGCCGAAATACATGATACCATACGGTAGGAACAACAAGAACAAGGCGAAACAAACAACAACATGATGCAGAAATTGGAAGAAGTCGACGGGAGACAGTGTTCAACGGAACAGAAGTTGGACGAACCCACAAAAGAAAAGACGACGCGAATAGAAGAATTGAAATGCCATTTAACAAAAGTAAAGGAGAACCAGGAGAGACTACAGAGACAATTAATGGAAGGTGAGTGTGGCACGATGAACCGAATTAATGGACCTAACCACAACGACCTCAAATATAACGGTACTGACAGATTCCCCATGGAATTTCTTAAGGAGCTGTCCGAGGTACAGGAACTATACTACCCCCACTGATAATATTAAGTGGATAGGTAGACATTTAGAGTTAGACGCCGGAATTTGGTGGAGAGTTATACGAAGCCAAATATCCAATTTTGAAGAATTTAAAGAAGCGTTCTCGCAAAAATACTGGGGACAAGAACGGCAAGACAGCATACGAGATCATCTTGAATATGGGAGATTTGATTGGCGTGGTCCAATTAATGCGTTCCAATATATAGAGCGCATATTATTGGAAAGTAGACAATTATCACCTACTCTGACAGACAGACAGTTGATCCGGAAAATCGCGCGTCATTTTGGGCGTAGATCCAGCTCGCTGTTATCACGAGAGGAATTACAACAATTCCAAACTTTGAGTCTTTAATTATAGAATATACACAAATTCACCCAAGAAATAACAGAGAGTCGAATTATGTAACAACGAGCGAGGGGAGAAATTCATACAAGGAAAGTTAAAGTTTTACAAACAAAACGACTGGGACGCAGAAGAAGGCTTGGGGTGAGAGACAGCACGTAAACACACAACAGCAACGCACTGGGGGAGGCGACCCATAAATACAATAGAGTTTGTCAATAAGGGTGCTTCGACTTCGAGCAATGAACCCAAAGCGGCTCGCCAAGAAGAAAAAAAAAATTCATTTGTACAGTAAAGGAGATAGCCAACAATACGGATGGTTATCAAACTAATGTAATACTACCTAACTTAAGAAACGAATTGTTATGCGATGATGACGAGGAGATTGTCCAACTGATAATAAAATGTCCAGAAATAACTATAAAATTTAACAATAATATTACGGTACAAGCTCTGCTTGACACGGGAAGCGTTATCAATGGATTATCGGAATCTTGGTTCAATCAAAATAAGCAAAACATAGCACCTTATGAAATTTTACCTATGACCAATACTTTAATAATTAGCGCGGTAGGCAATAAATCGAAATTAATAAGAAAGCAGATATTATGTGATATAGATATCGATGGGAATAAGTATGAATGTGTGTTCCTCATTATACCAGACCTGATAAAACCATGTATTTTAGGAATTAGTTTTCTCCAGGAAGCAGGATGTCTCATTGACATGGGAAAAAGGGTCATCGAATTAAAAGAAAGGCTGACGAAGCAGCGTGCAGAGTGTCAATTATGCATATGGAGGTGGTGGACATAGAAGAAGACGAAGATATCATGCGAAACATCGATAAGAAGGTGGAGAGCATTGACTGCGGAGATAAAAGAATATTGATGAGGTTAAGAGAGATTCTCGTAAGAAATAAAAGTTTATTTAGGGAGTGCCCCGGAAGGATCGAAGGATACGTTCACGAGTTCCAAGTCACAGACCGGACACCGTACTTCCAGAGAGGATGGCCTGTCCCATTAGCATATAAAGGGAAGGTGGATGATGAGATAAGACGAATGTTACGGTATGGGGTCATTGAGCGATGCAACAGCGCCTATATCAACCCACTCGTTACTGTTGATACGAAGATGGAAGAGTACGATTATGTCTGGATGCGAGGAAGGTGAACAGCGTGACGATTCCGGACTATGAGGGAGCCTCACCGATAAACGATATTTTAGCTAGATGTAGTGAAATGAAGTATTTATCCACCGTAGACTTAACAAGTAGTTTCTGGCAAGTACCACTGAAGCCAGAGTGCCGGAATTTCACCGCTTTTATGTATGAAGGCAAATGTTATCGCTTCACAGTTGCGCCGTTTGGACTGAGTACCAGTTCTGCTGCACTAACCAGGGGATTGGACACAGTATTGGAGGAAGGAGTTAAGAAAAACACCATCATTTACGTAGACGATTGCTTATGTTATTCCGGAGATCTAGAAACACATTTATCACATTTTGATTTATTGTTGACTAACTTAAGAAGAGCGAATTTGACCATCAATTTAGATAAGTCGCAATTTTTTAGGCAAGAAATTGCATACCTTGGATATCGTTTAACTACGCAAGTAATACAGGCGACGGATGAGAAGATTGACGCAATTATGAAGTTTCCAACACCTCGAAACCAAAAGCAACTAAAGGGTTTCTTGGGCCTAACAAATTTTTATAACCGCTTTACGGATAAATACGCCGAAACCACCAGACCGTTACTTGAATTATTACGAAAAGTACATAGATTCACATGGACACCGGAACTAAACAAATGTTTCCAACAAGTTAAGGAACTATTTGTAGAAACAGTGATCTTGAAGTTTCATCGAATAAACCAACGATACTACATGCAGTGCGACGCCAGCAACTTTGCATATGGCGGGCAGCTATATCAACTGGACGAGGAAGGAAAAATCGGAGTTATAGCATTTACTAGCAAAACATTCAAGGGTGCAGAAAGAAATTACTACACCACTGAAAAGGAGCTCTTGAGTATTGTGAGATGTCTCGAAAAATTCCGTATATATATATTAGGGCAACCTTTAACCGTTATCACGGATAATAAGGCATTGACCTTTATGAACAAATGCCATTTAAATAATTCACGAATAACACGCTGGATTTTAAGTATCCAAGAGTACAAGTTCGATATCGTCCATTGCAAGGGCAAAGACAACATTGTTGCTGATCTTCTAAGCAGAAACCCAGGAGACGCCACGTTAGAAGAAATTAGCGATAATACGTGCGAATATTTAATTAATCACATAATAATCAAGATGGATGGAAAAGTAAGCAAAATAATTATGGATATTGGAAAATATCAACTTGAAGATACTAAAATTAGGACTATTATAGATAAGATAAATGAAGAATGTTTAGATAAGGAAGTAAGTAAATTTTATAGATATGTTAACGAGAAATTATATAGACTACGTAAGGGGGA
Source organism: Magicicada septendecula (assembly GCA_034769895.1). Taxonomy (NCBI): domain Eukaryota; kingdom Metazoa; phylum Arthropoda; class Insecta; order Hemiptera; family Cicadidae; genus Magicicada; species Magicicada septendecula. The sequence continues at coordinate 893,692,344 of CM068367.1, forward strand.
ATGGAAACTGTACATACCGAACAGTGTATCCGGAGAAGTAATCGCCGAAATACACAGGATGTATGGGCACCTGGGATCGAAGAAATGTACAAAAATGTTACAAGAACATTTTACCATAGACGGAATGTTGAAGAAAGTGAAGAATTACGTAAGGACGTGCGACGTGTGTCAAAAATGTAAAGACGCAGGTAACAAGGTCTTGTTCGGCGGAACAAAAGCTATTGTCCCGTTAGGTAGGGGTGACCTAGTGAGCGCGGACTACTTTGGACCGCTACCCGTCTCGTCCGCTGGGGTAAGATATTTGTTCGTTACTGTAGACAATTTCACAAAATACGTACGACTGTTTACACTTAGGAGGGCAACGACCGCTGCCACGTTAAGGAGGGTACACCAGTATTGTGAAGAGTTTGGGAGTCCCAAAGTGATTCTCACTGACAATGGGACACAGTTCACATCGAAAAAATGGGTGAACGGCTTAAATGAGTTAAACATTCAACCAAGATACACCGCAATTAGAAACCCATGTGCGAATCTGGCTGAAAGGATTAACAGACAGCTCGGAAATTTATTCAGGATCTTCGTGTGTGACCAACATACTAAGTGGTCGCGTTATGTATCTATAATCGAAAGTTGCATTAACGAGACGTATCACGAGACTATAGAGGTAACACCCTATGAGGCACATCTCGGCAAAAAACCGACAAGAGTTTGGGAAAAATACCTAGACAAAGACATACTTCAAGTTAAAGGAGCTGACCACAACCAAATATTTGTAAAGATGAAAGAGAAGAGGGAAAAGCAAGCTAAGTTGTGTAATGAATCCAAAATCATTACTAAGTTCCAGATTGGTGAAAAGGTTTTAATAAGGACCTATTATCAGTCAGACGCGATCCAGAAAAGGATTGATAAATTTTGTGAACTATACTGTGGGCCATACAAGGTACATCGAGTTCTTGGGGATGCTACATACCAGCTCGTCGACTGCGATGACGAAAGCAAGATCCGAGGGAAATTCAATGTGAGACAAATGAAGAAGTATTATGAGCCAGAGAACAGAATGTGATATGAAAAAAGGAGAAAGTGGTAGAACATGTCTTAATGGGTTAGCTGAGGGAGATAAGTCATCTACGTTAGGGTTAATGACGCGCTTATCTCATTCAAGCTGGCTTACTCAAAAGAAAAATATGTAATCTAAATGTCAATTGTAACTTAAGAACCTACTTAATTATTAGATTAATGATGATATGTTAGATAATAAGTGTGAGTCAATATTTTGATTGACATTCTTTATGAATTATTGTAGTGAATACAAAGAACATTTTAGTTACGACAACTTGTTTGAATAACAATAAATTATTGAAACAAAGTGAAAAAAAGGGACACTTAAAAGTAAATAAGTGATATTGAATTAATAAACTATATTGCAAATAAATCTTGTTAAAGTGAATGTACATCATTGATAGGTTAGGAATTTGAATTGATGTTAGAACGAAGCAAATAACTCGTTATCAAAAAAAAATTATGTGTATGTATATAGATGATCAAACAATATGAATATAAACAAATTTAACGTAACGGATATGTTAATCATCGATCTAATTATAATTAAAATTTTCAAGAACAAATTATTGGTAGGATTATTTTTACTGCATAAGATGTATATTGTAGGAGATTTTCTTTAATTATATGTAAAGCGTTACATTAAATCTATTGAATTTAATATTGACTTGTTTGATATTGTATTGTACGGATAGTATTCTAGAAGGTAAATGAATTGTTTGGTTAATTAATGTACATACCATCCATTGAATTTATGATTTGTTTTGTGATTAGAGATAAGGTACTTATACGTAATCAATATGTAAATACGAAGATGTTAAATGCGTTCAACCATTCCAGATAGTTAGAAATAAATTCGTAGATGCAATTAAAACTAAAAGGGGGTACACCAATTGTAATACAAGTCATGAAAAGTAGGTTAATACGTTATATCCCTCCCGGAGGAAGATGAACATGGTGAGGCGACGTACAGGGCGCAGAATTTGTATTCAATTGTTCCCTAAGGTCACATCATCAAATCAAAATTGAGGACGCTGTAACGAGCAAAAATTTAAAAATTTCATCGGCAGTGCACATTCACACGTGTACTGAGAATTAAGGCATACGTTCAGTCAGGTTACGTCAGAATACGAGGTACTGCAAAAAAGGGCAAAAAAGGGGACAAGATGTTTACAAAGGAGCGTACGTACAGCACTTTAAGAAACAATGTATGAAGTGGATATTTGACAGGACTCTAGCCAAGCTACACAGCTGGAGGTAACGTCTAAGTGTCAGACGCAATTTACGATTAGAAAGTCAGGGTGACTTCACCAGCTAACATATGTCAAGAATTATTAATAGTTACAAAAAAGGGGTGTAAGAGAGAACAATACTTCGGAAGGACCCAAGAACAGATGAAGGCAACTTAGAAAAACACAGCGTATATCCTGCACAAAAGAGTGATCGACAGGCGCTTAATAGCTAGAAATTCTGCGAAATAGGTCAACGTTCGAACAGGACAAATCTGGGGATGTCCGACAACCTATCAGAGTACAACTCTTGCGAAGAACACCGGTGGAGAGGACAGTTTCTATAGCAACCAAAAGCAAAAGCGTATCAGGAGATACATACCAAAAAACCCTGGTGTAGTGGGACGAAATATTCCGAGAAAACTATGAGCTGACCTATCACAAGTAAGAAAAGGCGTGGACAGCCCAGAAGACAAAATTTGAGTAGGGACAAGCTGATAAAACTATGTGTCTAACACAGGGACGCGGTTAGTATATTTAAAATTCCAAGTGGCTAGTATATTACAATCTTGCGGCCAGTATATCTCAGTAAATTTCAGTTTCATATAAATTAACAGACTTAGTAACATCGTCATGTCATAATATTCAGACTTAGTGATTTTCTAATAGTGGAATTCAAAGTGCGATTTAACGGCAGTCAACAAGATGTGTCTTTCTGTCTTCATCACCACAAGGACCGGACATCGCTGGACACTAAATGGATATTCTAAAAATCTCAAGTAACCATTATTAATTTATTACTTTAAGTAACTACTACTGACCTGATTCTTTCAAAGAATTCCTACCCTGGGAAGTTATAAATAAATGTAATGAATACAATTAGAGTTAAAAGTTATAAATGACGAATGTGTTAACAAAGACTATCTGGGATTAATGAACGCATCAATAATTATTATTTGAATTGTTGTATTCTATGATTTATGTATGTATGTCTTTTTCAGCAAATATATAAACTAGAACTTGTTTATTTGAAATATGTATGTATTTACAGGTACAACGACGTTTTTATATGTATGATTATAAAATTTAAGTTATTTAAGTTGATTTTACACATGCGTTCATTATTACAGATAACCTACATGTTGAATTAATCTTTGAAAACATAAATTAATTTTCTAAGAGTCTTTTTGCTCAGTGATTTAATTGAATTCACAATATTAATTGTTAACTGATATCAATGTAAATGGCGATACCATTTGTTAATCTATAAATAATTAAAGTAATTATTCAATTAATTCACAATTTAATTAATTGCACATTATACCACGTACAGTTTGAATTGCATTACTTTAGTTAAATGATGAATTAAACAATTTTACAACTCTTAGCAATTCTAAACTTTGAATTTAAGTGGTTTCAACTAACTGTTAATTGAAACCAGGTGAGTGCAACCATACAACTAGTATTCAAGAGTAAGATAGACAATACAATATATTAAGAGTACATCCAGAAGAAAAATCATTATGGTTTTAATTATGGTTTTGACTATGGTGTTAACTGTTTAATTTTTTAACATAAGTAAGCTAACCGACACAAACGGTATTATTTTTGTTATTTAACAGAATAGGTGTCCACAAAGTGAGGCGTGTTAGAATAAGAGAAATAAATAGAAATGATAATATAATGTAAACGATGATATTACAGTGTAAAAAAAGTAGGATAAATAGTTTTAAAAATGTTGTGCTTGAAAGTACAGGCGTGTACACGCCGTAGCCTGTCCAAAGCGTACACCTGCCCCCGACGTAATTGCTTACAGTGTAAGTCATTGTATGGTGTCTGTGTGTGTGAGCCGGAACCGACATGCATTGTGCTGCGTATGAATTGTTAGTTTTTATTATTAAATCAGGTATTGACATGAATATAATAAATTAATAAGTATGCTTTTTACCTGTTACCAAAGACATATCACAATTCTAAACCAAATCAAACTAGCTACACACGAATTGACAAAGTTCAGCATGTAAAAAACAATATCTGACATGTCAGTTTCCCGTCTACTGTAAATACCTCCGGTAACTTTGGACGAGAATCAGACTCAAGAAATCTTCACACGAGGACACTATGTCTGTTTGCTAATCGACAGACTCAAAACATTTCACACGAGATCACTATGTCCGTCTGCTAATCGACTTCAACTCGTCATCATCGGCATCATCTGCAGTACACCACGACTGATGGAGGAGCACAGGACTACCATCAACAACAGACTATAGAATACCAAGGAAGCGTCAGCATCATCATCATCATCGTCGTCATTGTAATTACTCAGGAAACGCGCTCGCTCGCTCACACACACACACACACACACACACACACACACACACACACACACACACACACACACACACACACACACACACACACACACACACACACACACACACACACACACACACACACACACACACACACACACACACACACACACACACACACACACACACAACGGTAACTTCGACAAGACACAGACGACAAATGAACAATTATGTTAAACAAAGAACTCATAAAGAACAGAATATGAGATAATAAAGTAATATAAAGACTTAAATATAAATACAGTAGTGTAAATATTCGGAGTAAAAGACGTAATTGCAAGTTGGTGTTAAAAATAATAATTTTATTCTGTTCAATTTTAAAAATTGGGTGTGTGATTATAAATCATAAATATTCTTAAAGTAAATACTATTTTCATTAAAACATAAATAGCAACCATTCAATTTTTATTTCGTAAAGTTAATATTATTAAAGTTAATATAAGAAAATGGAAGTATGGTGATGGCAAAAAAAATCGTGTTTGAGATAAGGGCTGATTATGATTGTACTACCCTCAAAACACGCAGAAAAGTAATTTTTAGAAAAGTGTCTGTGTGTTGAATTTTTTCTATGGCAAACGTTAACTGCCGCAAATTCAAACAGTATCAAATAATTTTTTTCATACCTCCCTGAGTTGTAGAGGATTCAAGGCCTATTAATTTTCGTGAAGATCGGTTAAGGGGAAGGGGTAGTTTACATGCAACCTTTTACGTTTTAACAAGAGTAAAGTACTTGAAAATTCATTTTAACTTTTTCAAACAATTGTAATTGTTAAAAATAAAACAATTTTGTTGCCAGGAAATAAAATTATAATTTTTTCATTTTAATTTAAATTATGTATGAGTGAAAATATATCGTTCCTGGCAGGCAAGCATATCTCAATTATGTAATGTTTACGTTTCCAAAGTTTTATTATTGTGATTACCGCAATAAAAAGGCAGGTAGGACACACACACACACACACACACACACACACACACACACACACACACACACACACACACACACACACACACACACACACACACACACACACACACACACACACACACACACACACACACACACACACACACACACACACACACACACACACACACACACACACACACACACACACACACACACACACACACACACACACACACACACACACACACACACACAAAATTCGCGTTATTTCTGGCCTCACTCATGTTTATTTTCTTACGTTTTCTCGCTTTTTAAATGTAAAGTGCCGAAACCCACACCAATACAACGCGTGCAAGCCGAAAATTGTCCAGCGTGGACAGCGATTTGCGATTTGCTTTCTGTGGATCGCTGGCCAGTGTAACTGCACGTGTTTACAGAGAAACGGTTCATAGACTTTTTGTCTTTAGGGAATGAACCCTCTGTAAGATGCTCAGGGTCCATGAGAGACTTCGGAGCGCTCCTTCTTTTCCGCGTGTTTGTTCTGTGAAACGTTAGATTCGCAGCTGTACTCTGAGCAACGTTCCATAGGGAATGTTGACCACGGTGTACTCTCATACACACTAAAATCTGCTCTGACGTTTTGATTACGGACATTATAATATTAAAACTTTGGAAACTTGAGCACTACTTAATGGAGATCAAACATTAACTTATACAAGCCATTAATTTTACGCATATTTTGAAGCAATAAATGTTTTAATAAATTAATACAATATGTGAACTTATTTCTATTGTGATATTAGCATTACAAACTAATATATGCACATGTGTATGTATGAAAAATATATAAATATTTTTCTCCTCTGGAAAATTGGTTGCTCCTCCTGGAAAATATTTTGACCTCCCTGATGGCTAGTTATTCACTAGCCTGTGTGGAATATAGCGTTATGACACGGATCAGAATGATGGGTGTTAAACGGAAGACACAAAAAATTTAAGGAAGAAATGTTTTGCTAAGAACTTTATAATTATACGGGTGAACAGAATCGTCGTTCAGGAAATCAGAAGACGAATGGAAAAAAAGGAAGACTCGATTAAAAAAAAAAATGACTAGTACAGTATTTACAGGAAAGACTTTGATAACACTATAGACGTCATTCACCCTCGGCCGATAACTCCAAGCGAGAGTCCAATTTCATTACAGGAATCAGATCACAGCCCCCTTTGGCCAGCTCTTCGTTCGACTTACAAACATTTTATCCTAAAGTACTGTCCTTCCTCACGAAGGTTGACACCCACCTGACATGGGGGTACCATTTTAGCTGATACGTCATTTCTTCAGAACTCAGGCATCCACTTATTTGATGTTTTGTCACCATATCTAGCCCTGCTTCTTGTCAAATATATATTATAGACACAAACGTAAAATTCTGCACCTGTCATGTCTTGTTTTCTATGGCGAACAATATCTGTCACAAATTCAAACAGAATCAAATAATTTTTTGCATATGTGCCTGCGTTGTAGAGGACTCAAGGTCTTTTGGTGAAGATACTTTGATTTTGGTGAAGATTGGTTAAGGGGTGGGGTTACAAAGTGGGGGAAATTTTTTCTTTAGAAATTATCGAACCGAATTCAATTAAATGATTTTAAATATAAATCTTACAACTTGGAAGTTATGTAGGCCTATGGTTCTCCATACTGATTTTTACTTCCATATTCCTTAAGGAAATGGACGTATGGTGATGCCAAAAAAAATCGTGTTCGAGATTATTGCAGATTCTGATTGTACTACACTCAAAACATGAAAAAAAGTCGTTTTCCGAAAAGTGTCTGTGTGTCTGTGTGTCTGTCTGTCTATGTGTCTGTGTGTAGATTTTTTTTTTCTATGGCAAACGATAACTGCCGCAAATTCAAAAGGGGTAGTTTACTTGCAACGGTTTTTTTTTATCAAGGGAAATTTTTTTTTTTTGGCAAACGATAACAGCCGCAAATTCAAACAGAATCAAATAATGTTTCGCATACAGCCCTGAATTGTAGAGTTCTCAAGACCTATTGTTTTTGGTGAAGATCGGTTAAGGGAAAGGGGTAGTTTACCTGCAACGTTTTTTTAACAAGGGTATTTTCTATGGCAAACGATAACAGCCGCAAATTCAAACAGAATCAAATAATTTTTTGCGTACAGCCCTCATTTGTAGAGGACTCAAGGTCTTTTGATTTTGGTAAAGATCGGTTAAGGGGAAGGGGTAGTTTACCTGAAACCTTTTACGTTTTAACAAGAGTAAAGTACTTGAAAATTCATTTAAACTTTTTCAAACAATGGTAATTGTTGAAAATAAAATAATTTTGTTGCCAGGCAATAAAATTATAATTTTTTCATTTTAATGTAAATCATGTATAAGAGAAAATATATCGTTCTTGGCAGGCAAGCATATCTCAGTTATGTACTGTTTACGTTTCCATTTTATTATTATGACTACCGCAGTAAAAAGGCAGGGAAGACACACACACACACACACACACACACACACACACACACACACACACACACACACACACACACACACACACACACACACACACACACACACACACACACACACACACACACACACACACACACACACACAATTCGCGTTATTTCTGGCCTCATTCATGTTTATTTTCTTACATTTGTACGCTTTTTAAATGGAAAGTGCTGAACCCATACCAACATAACGCATGCAAGCCGAAAAAGTGTCCAGCGTGGATAGCGATTTGCTTCCTGTGGATCGCTGGGCAGTGTAACTGCACGTATTTACAGAGGAACGATTCATAGACAGACTTTTCGTCTTTAGGGAATGAACCCTCTGCAAGATGCTGAGGGTCCATGAGTGACTTCGGAGCGCTCCTTCTTTTCCGCGTGTTTGTTCTGTGAAACGTACACTGTAGATTCGCAGCTTTATTCTAAGCAACGCTCAATAGGAAATGTTGAAAATTTTTGTCCACGGTGTACCCTCATACACACTAAACCTGCTCTGATGTTTTAATTACGGACATCATAATATTAAAACTTTGGAAACTTGAGCACTACTTAATGGAGATCAATCATTAACTTATACAAGCCATTAATTTTATGCATATTTTTTATATATATGTGTACAACGTTATCGGCAACAAAGAAGTAGTTTTTGTTAAAATTCCTTCCCGGGATATTTGGCCGTAGTCCAATGTTTTCTACAAAACCAGACGTTTCGGCAATGCCATCGACTTCCATCATCAGTGAAAATCGAGTGCGATAACGTGAGGTGGTATATGTTAGTGACCACAGTACTGTGGTTAAGGCTGAAGCAGTAAGTAGAAAGAAGTAGTTTCTATGGTAATATTTCATTTCGAAAATTATTTTAATTATAAATCTTAGAATATGGAAGTCATGTATGGTTCTCCATACCGATATTTACTTCCATGTTCCATAAGGAAATGGAAGTATGGTCATGTCGAAAAAAATCGTGTTCGAGATAAGGGCTGATTTTAATTGTACTACCCTCAAAACATGATGAAAAGTCATTTTCTAAAAAGCGTGTGCGTGTGCGTGTGCGTGTGCGTGTGCGTGTGCGTGTGTGTGTGTGTGTGTGTGTAGAATTTTTTCTATGGAAAACGATAACAGCCGCAAATTCAAACAGAATCAAATACGTTTTTGCATACAGCTCTGAATTGTAGAGGACTCGAAGCTTATTGATTTTGGTGAAGATCGGTTAAGGGGAAGGGGTAGTTTACCTGCAACGTTTTACGTTTCAACAAGAGTAAAGTGCTTAATTTTGATAAATAAAGTATCCTGAAAAGAAGGTCATAATAATCCACTGTAGAAAGGTAGATGAAATATCTATAAATGAAAAGGGTAGTTGAAGGGGGAGGGGGTAATTTTCTATAAATTATAATGGTAGTTGATGAGGGAGGAGGTAATTTTACTTCCATGTTCCATAAGGAAATGGAAGTATGGTGATGGCGAAAAAAATCGATCGTGTTCGAGATAAGGGCTGATTCCGATTGTACTACCCTCAAAACATGAAGAAAAGTCATTTTTTGAAAAGTGTCTGTGTGTAGAATGTTTTCTATGGCAAACGATAACTGCCGCAAATTTAAACAGAATCAAATAATTGTTTGCATACATCCCTGAATTGTTAGAGGACTCAAGATCTATTGATTTTGGTGAAGATCGATTAAGGGGAAGGGGTAGTTTATCAGCAACGTTTTATGTTTTAACAAGGGTAATTTTTTCTATGACGAACGATAAGAGCCGCATATTCAAACAGAATCAAATAATTTTTTGCATACGTCCATGAATTGTAGAGGACTCAAGGTTTGTTGATTTTGGTGAAGATCGGTTAAGGAAAAGGAGTAGTTTACGAGTTGTTTTATGTTCTAACAAGAGTAATTTTTTCTATGATGAACGATAACTGCCGTAAATTCAAACATAATCAAATATTTTTTTTCATATGTGCCTTAGTTGTAGAGGACTCAAGGCTTATTGATTTTGGTGAAGATCGGTTACGGGGAAAGTGTAGTTTACCTGCAACATTTCACGTTTTAACAAGAGTAAAGTACTTAATTTTGATAAAAAAAATATCTTGAAAAAGAGATCATAATAATCCACTGTAGAAACGTAGATGAAATATCTATAAATGAAGAGGCTTGATGAAGGGGTGGGGGTAATTTTCTATAAATGAAAATGATAGCTGAAGGGGAGAGGATAATTTTTATTTATATGTCATGTGTACTACGTTATCAGCAACAAAGAAGTAGTTTGTTGTTAAAATTCCTTCCTGGGCTGTTTGGCGTGGTCCAATGTTTTCTACAAAACCAGACGTTTCGGCAGTGCTATCGACTGCCATCATCAGTGAAAATCGAGTGTGCTAACGTGAGGTGGTATACGTTAGTGACTACAGCACTGTGGTTAAGACTGAAGAAAGAAGTAGTTTCTATGGAAATATTTCATTTCGAAAATGATTTTAAATAAAAATCTTAGAACATGGAAGTCATGTATGGTGAAGTAGTTTCTATGGAAACATTTCATTTCACTTTGACAAAATTCTATATATTTTTAGGAATTATCGAACCGAATTCAAGTAAATGATTGGAACTGTATGAGTACCCGCAATACATTTCGATGTTTTTAATATGCGATTGTATCGATATATTACGGTGTGGAAAAGAAGAAGTGTACTAATTGTTAATTGCCCTATTTCTTAATGTAAAGCAAAAATACGTGTTGTTTTCATTTGGGAGGTTAGGTAATAATGATTTTGGGTTTTTAGTTTACTGCTAAAATAAATAAAAGCTGTGGTTGAGAAAACATAACATTAAACGTGTAATACAATGCTTATAACAGAGTAACACTTAAAATAAAAAACCTAACGTTTTGAAGTTGACAAATTGGAAAAAACAACAGCAAATACAAAATGAAAAATACAAATATTTATAATGGAAAAACAAAAAAAACACTGTATTAAGGAATGACAACATATGCTCCACACATTGTACATAATGGATGTTTGTTTTTTGTTAATACAAAACGAGTACTTGTCGGAAAACGAATTTTACCAAAAAAAAGAGTTCTGCCACAAAAAAGTGACATGTATAATAATAGGCAAGGGGCCCTAGGGCCACTCCCGCCTTACTTCATGTTGAGTTTTTTCGTGGTTTTAGAAAAAAAAAATAGTTTTACATTACACACGTATTGATTTCCATGTATAATTTCAGTTTTCATGTTAACCTAACATAATCAATTTTTGGTGTCACAGCCACGACCCGGTGATAAATTACTGCTACAGTCATTTTCCATTAAAAAATGACAAACGAAATCAATTGCAATCATCAGCCAACTATTTTGCAACATACAAAATTAAAATTTGTATAATTCTTTCACTACATAAAATTATGTGCGATATTCACTACATATCGAAGCCCAAAAATCGCACTATCGATATGACTGCAAGTACGCATAAAGGCAGTACCAAATGATTTTATATATAATATGAGAATATGAAAGTCATGTATGGTTCTCCAAACCGATTTTTTAATAGATGAGTTGCTATGAATTTAAATTTTAATAATGATTCAAACTCAGACACCCATGCAATATAAAAGAATTTTATAATTTGTTCATCATATATGTTTAGATATTTAAGACCATATGTTATTAAGGTGTGCTGAATAGCAAAGATATATTACGTTTTCAGAGTGTAACCTTATAAAAGAGAATATTTTGAATTTTCTAATTTCAAATTTTAATAATCAATTAATTTTCTTTGCAATATTTAATAAACCGTTGATTGATTCTTTTACACGTTTAAATTAATTATTTTGTGTCATCAACGTCTCACTCCTCAATTTAAAAATAAGTTTATTGTGCAGCCACATATACTTAACGCAACGAACACACAAAAATCCTACGACCTAGCCGGTGTTTAACACTATACAGTTGCGTTGCTTACATGAAAAGAAGTGTATTCATTTCATAAGACTTGTAACGTTGCAAAGAGTATATGCAATTTGCAAAGCTCCGTTTATTGAGACCTTGTTTTTGAATGTTTTATTTTCAGTAACTTTAATTTTCTGAATGTATACTGTGAAGACTACGTGAAGTATCTTACAACTCGTGAAGACCCATTTTTGCACGCAGAACGAAAACTAACTTTCTATATCTGATTCTGATTTACACAGCTGAGACAGGTGAAGCTCAGCTTTACGAGTCCGTACACAACGTTGTGTACTTAGATGCTAGTTAGGAAGAGATTACTATTACCTACTGGACGTATTATCAATTTTCGTGTGTTCCAAACGACAGCAACAATTATTTTTAAAAGTTTGATTAACACTATGTTCTGAGCCTCATAATTTTCCTAAGTTGGTACAGTCGTCAGTGAGCATGGCTGTTTAGCACAGTAGGCCTACTGTGGTCTCTAACGTGAACACTCTACGTTAGCGCAAACTCAAATTTTGCACTGATGATGGCCGTCGATGGCACGGCCGAAACGTCTGCTATGGATTTTAGCGTTGGACCACGACCAAACGTTATGTAACTCAATTTAATAACGTTCTACACATTGTTTATTCTGAAAAACATACTAAATTAATGTAAAGGAACCAGTACTCTAAATCTGAAAACTAACAGTGGTTTCGAAATAAGAATTTAAGAAACAGCGGTTAGTTATAGTTCATTTAAGAATCTTTAAAGTTAACTGTCATGCTGAAGAAAACTTTAAAACAACTTTTAAGATATATCATAATCATCACAAACTGGAGAGAATTTTTTTAGCTTCATTTTTGCAATCTATTACAAGAACACTTATGAGTTAAAGGAAAGAAAATTCGTGTTATTTGGAAGATGCTCCAACGAGCGCTCCTCCTTTACTGTGCCTAAAACAAAAGTCAAAAAAGTCAATTCAGTATGGCTATTTGTAGAGGCGTGTTAATCGTCTTGTGTGTCCTGCGTCATCCAGCATATTTTTTGTCACCTCGTTAGGGCGCGCTGTTGATCTACTTGTGCACCTAGAGTAAATATTGTTTAATTTCAATCTTGAGGTTCTTCTGTATGACGTGATTTGGCACGCACTGACCACTGTCCTGAGTAAAATGTTCTGGATCTCTAGGTTTGAGTTACTTGGTGTTCCCCACAGCTGAATGCCGTACGTCCAGATTGGTCTCGTAGAAGAGAAGTTTATTCTCCAGAGATATCGGTGACCTCCTTCCGAGCAACTAGTACAGTGTGTAAAGGTATAATGAAGCTGTTTATTTTTTGTTTGTACGTGTTTTTGCCATGTGCGACGTCGTTCAGGAAGAGGAATACCACATACCAACTTTGCTCTGAAGTTCTTAAGCGAATTTACCTTCTCTTCTAACGTCTTCCGGAACCTTTCAATCTATTTTTACTAATAAGATAGTTAACAAGTAAGTAGACATTAAATACGTTGTTGCAATTATTCGGCTTCTGCCGAATGCAACGATTTGGCGCATCATCAAATTAAACGGAACTAATCAATTAATCGCGATATAGAACCATTTCCGTACTTTGCCCAACGTCCTGACGTCACGCCGTCCGCCCCGTTCGTTGTCTGGTAAGGTTTTAACCGGGCGAAATTAGTCAGTCGACATTTAGAAATAACCGTGAGGAGAACTACTCCTCGTCTCCAAGTCGACACATGAGTGCGGAGCCTTTTACCAAGGTATTTATTGTCTGTTTGGCTAATATGAATCAGTACCAGTATCTAACTGTATTGCTTTGTCATTTTGTAACTATGTTATATGCATCTTATGTAAAAAGGAAAAAAGAAACAATTGTAATCTGTAACATATCTTGAAGCAACATGCTTGTAAACGAAGCCTCTTAACAAAAGCCAGTAAAATACAAAAGGAAAGTGTGTGAATTTTGTGTCAATTTAACGTTTTTTGTGTTAGAAAATAGCTATGTCAGAAAACAAAGATATGTAATTTTATGCCAGTTTGATATTATTATGGAACTTAAAGCTTAACTTTATGATTATAATGCTTGTATTATAAATGAATGTTAAATGTAGAAAAATTTAATGTGTGAACGCAATAATGCGGAACGTATTCTAAAAATTGTGGAATTTGCAGTAGGAACTTGGTTCTACGTTGGGGACGAGAGTTCCACGTTAGCGACGATAGCTTCATGTTGGCGATATTAATTTTGGTAATCCGTTAAAAGAAACAGAAACTACAGGAATCCAGTGCTTCTCACGTCTTTACTTTATCGAAGTACGCAGATTCTACAAGCTACGCGAAGAGTTCGGACCCACAGATCTTGGCATCAATTACATCTCCTTGACGCCATCGTATCATGCAGGCTATCCAAGTAACACCTTAAACTCTTATTAACACCTCGTGATAATTGCACACTATTGATAAACGAGGATATGCGAACATTTAGTAGTAACAGAGACTTTTATAGATAAGTGAGAGTAAAGACAAAAGTCACTGACAATCTGTAGCATGCTCGCCATGAGTATTTGATTTTGTACACTGGTATTGATACATGTCACCAAATTATTTTAATTAATTTAGCTTACAGTTGACCTTCTCTAGTATTGCAATTCGAGTAATTTAGTTCTGAGATAATTTAGCACTTAGTTTGACGCTTCTAGTTGCTAAAATGTAATAGAAATTAGCCTGCCCAAATTATATTCAGTTAAATTTAATCAGACAAGTTTTGTTTTATGAAATTAAGCTATGAGCGCAAAAGTCGTAACTCTGTCGGTGAAACACGAAGCGAAGAGACAGGTAAGGTAATTATCTGCAACGTATGTATGTCACCCTTAATTCCGTTAGAGGAAGTCAGTTTAACGTTCCCCTGTACCACATACAACTCACATTGTCACTTCCTCAACTAGACAGGTTTCACTTGTTAAATTCATGCCAGAAACACAAATACACACGTGTTTACATAGGCTCGCATTTACACGTGTGAATGTCTATGTTAATTATATAACTTTACAGGCGTACAGATTTAGGTCTATATGTGAATGTATTCATAGTATCTGGACTATATTTGTATACCTTCCAACACATAGACGACAACGTTATTAAATCTACACGAATAATTTACACGTCAAAACGATCATTCGTCGAGAATTTAAAGACAACGCATCTGTATCTGTAAATCAGTGAAGAGATATTATAAGCTTCTTTTTAATTTCTCACTGATTTTTAGATCACATTTAAAAAAAGCCTGTTAAAAATATTTATTAAATATATAAAGAATCTTTAGAACAGAAAATAAATCAACCATACTTACAGCCGTTTAATGAAATTAGTTTGCGTGTAAGAAATTTAACTGTAGTAAGGCAGCTGTAGTATGGCACTGAACAAAAGTATTCTACAAATTCCAATTAAAATCTCTTCATTTGACAGAAAATGCTGCCTGGTACGTTGTAAACCAAATCTCATATCATTGCTTCAGAGTACTAGTTATAAACAATGTGTAAAATATTATAATAAAACACAGATCATAACTCATAATGAACGATTAGTATTAAACTAAAGAATAATAAAAACTTTGCGGTGAGAAGAATAAAAGGAGTATACTCAGGAGATTAGTAAAAGACTGTAGAAAAGACAAATTAGCGAAATAATTTGACGTAAAATTTGTGTTTTTGAGTAAAGACGTTTTCAAGAACTTAACAAACGAAGTAACTTCTGTGATCAAATTTACAGCAACTTTAAAAATATTTTCAAGTCAAAGATTTGATAGCGTGCAACCATTATATATATATATATTTTTAAGATGTAGGAATACTCGAAGATTATAATTTGCAACAATAAAGATATTGGCTTTACGTAAGTTGTAATAACTTCAACGATGTAGACTAACTGGCTAATTTGCATCTCCAGACTTTATTCTGCACCTCCGGATTGCTTCAGATCATTCAATCTGCACATTTATTAGAAGTTTTGCGATGCATTAAGTAGGCAGTAAGTAAATAACCGTCCTAATTTATTTTTCTTACCCACGACGTTCAAACAACCAGCTCTTAATTTATCTTGAAGATAATGCCGATATGAAAATTATACAAATTGAATTTTATTTCGTTGTTGGTACGTAGATTCTTCTTCTTCTTCTTCTTCTTCTTCTTCTTCTTCTTCTTCTTCTTCTTCTTCTTCTTCTTCTTCTTCTTCTTCTTCTTCTTCTTCTTCTTCTTCTCCTCCTCCTCCTTCTCCTTCTCCTTCTCCTTCTCCTTCTCCTTCTCCTTCTCCTTCTCCTTCTCCTTCTCCTTCTCCTTCTCCTTCTTCTTCTTCTTCTTCTTCTTCTTCTTCTTCTTCTTCTTCTTCTTCTTCTTCTTCTTCTTCTTCTTCTTCTTCAGTGATATTGAATATATGGAACTACTCATTCCTCTGACTGGGCTATATATCCTCCATAATACACCCTTAGAAACATTTCCAATATTTATTTACATCATTTTATGAGGGTCTACACTTTCATTCATAGGTGGCAACTGGTTTTAACAGTTTTATATGCCGTATATGTAGATATATCGATCTTTATTTTATTTAAAAATTTTTTATGTTTGTTTACAGTCAGGTCATATTCTATATAAAATTTCTATAATACTGTCTCCTTT
Source organism: Magicicada septendecula (assembly GCA_034769895.1). NCBI lineage: Eukaryota > Metazoa > Arthropoda > Insecta > Hemiptera > Cicadidae > Magicicada > Magicicada septendecula. Next base: position 893,709,032 of record CM068367.1, read on the forward strand.
TAATGGCTAAAATCGGCTATCAAAGTGACTTCTATCAGTTGTAATTAAGTTTTTACGACATACTACTACCCATGCAGTGGACTGCATTGTCGATATGGTTCTGCACATCTAAACAAAAGCTATCATAGATAGCAGGATGACGAAAACACGACGGGCCGGCTTCGTTGAACTGCCCGGGCCGGCTAATGAGCTGCAGTTGACATCGTAGCAACATCGCGTTCACGTGGACTGGACATAAGAATGCCATTTTTCAACGAGACAATCTGATTAGTGCACAGAGATTGTTTCGCGACAGTGTCACAGTTTTAAGCACACGTTAATGCATCAAAGGATTCCGACTGTTATCTTTTTAGCTGTGGCAGTAATACAGAATATTGTTTTAAGTAAATTTATTGGTGTACATGAGTTGAGAGGGAAGCTATCCAATGATATCATCCCGTTATAGGCTAATCTCAATGACACCAGTATTTGATGCTTGCGAAAGGGAAAACACTCCACTGAGCCTGTTTAACTCTGGTATTACTACAAGTCAGATGTGTGTACCTAGGAAAAACACGCCAAAAACTATGGTTTTTAGTATTCTGAATTACGTTACATGTGCAGTGTCGTTTAGATCAACTGATATCACTAAATAATGGTCCGTCAATTTTGCGTAACAGCAGCGACACACAAGTCGTTATTGTGGTGATAATGTTTTTAACTTCTTGATCAGCTTTTCTATGAAATCTGATCCATGTACATAGCGATCCACCACCCTGCAATATTCTGTAACAAGTGGCAAACATTTTAATTGTGTGGTGTAGCGGCATCTCTCGTCGCATGGGCTGCTACGTAAAATTTAAGACTAGGTTAGTAACCTAGAGGAAGCGAAAAGTGTGCTGGAGTCCAAACAGAGTGACAGGATTTGCAATCAACACTCTTTTAACAAAATTTATTAAGTTTAAGTTGGTGACACAACACTCCAGTATGTTATCCTTTTACATAAAGTCATTCATTTATATTATTGCAAAATAGATATAAGTTATAATACTGCGACAGTACAAATAAGTGATGTACTGAGCATGGAATATAAAAATTTAAATTTACCTAATAAACTGTAAATAATTAATAATATATTAGAAATAAGCATGTCAGGGATTGCAAGCTTGACTCAGACAAAAATATGAACAGGTGTTTCGACCTGAATCGACGTGCACACACACACAAATGTAACTGAAAGTGTGTACACAGTATTTTGCTAGTGTGTGTGAACGCAGGTCTCTGCAGGCGAGTTTGCCACCCCAAGATGAATAATTGCACAATTACTGTTTTTCCGTAATTATTCATAAACTATAATTAAGAATTAAAATCCAAAAGCACAATAAAATGTAATAAAATTTACTAAATACTGTGTACGAAAACCACGCGAAAGTGACACACCGTACGAGTGTAATAGTGAAATAACTGTGTACAAATCGAAAGGGTTAAGTTGCAATGTCCAAAATTACAGTGAACATGTGTTGTAAAAATAGTTATAAGATAAGTATAAGAGTATACTTACAGGACTCTGCAATTCGCAGAAATATAAAAAATAGCGAATTTGACAAAGAGTGGGGGAACTGAATCCAGAGACAGTTTCTAACATGTCGATTTCGTACCACTGCAGGTGTCGACCAAGACATGGGTATAAATAAGACACGCAAGCTACAGTGGTTCTCTTTCTTAAATCATCCACGGTGCAGCGGGAGCTTATGCCCGTCAGCACGGCGTATTTATTTTTTTTTTGTAAACAGTTTAAATTTTACAGTTACGTACAACTATGTAACTAAGTTGTAAAGACAATCATTTAATTAATAACAGCAGTACATAAGAAGAACTACATAAGAAGATCCATTAACGTCAGAAACAGCACGAGGAGAGTTCCAGAGAGTGATTCGACACTAGACAAGAGAGTGATTCGACGCTGGACAAGAGGAGAGTTCCAGAGAGAGATACGACGCTGGACAAGAGGAGAGTTCCACAGAGAGAGTGATACGACGCTGGACAAGAGGAGAGTTCCAGAGAGAGATACGACGCTGGACAAGAGGAGTGTTCCAGAGAGAGAGAGTGATACGACGCTGGACAAGAGGAGAAGAGAGACAGCCGACGCTGGAGGCGAGACGAGGACGAATACCGATAAAAAAAAAAATGATCGAGTATGATTGACGACAATAAGGTGATAAACAACTTATTTATATCTTAATCATACAAAGAACTCAAAGACAATTAGAGAGATTTCTATTTTAATTAAAAGTAAGAGCAATGTTTCTTGTAAAGTAGAATTAAAATCATAGATGTTTTAGAAATACGATTAACGTAACAAGAGCTCAAATTAATATGATATAAAATGATTACAAAGCATTTAAATGAAAACAATTAGTATTTGAGAAAACAGTACTGAGAAACAAAAGATAAATTCAATAACTATTAATATTTTGAGTACATTACAATATAGAAAAAAAGATTTAAATATTGATATTTTGAAACACATTAATTGACTGAGTAGTCTGAAAATGAGATTTTTCTTTTATACAAAAATTAGTAGAATAGAATATTTAGTCAGTAAGGATGTATATAGCTTAAGCCTTACGGCATAATAACAAATAATAACGAATGTTTTAAATCGAAGTCAGTGCCATGTGCACATTTTTTAATAGTATCAAATAAATTTTAATTACCGTTTCAAGTTACTTAGAGTTCTTATTGCAGATACACCTGAAACCCAATTTAAATATTATATTGTTACGTAATTTGTCAATCTTGAACGTGAGACCGGTCACGCCTATTTTATGTATATGTAACGTTGCATAAATTTGGCGCTCCAAGATCGTGGGGCTCCACAAATTTAAATTATATTAAATTTGCAATTTATTACGTTGCATATAATGTCGCTTCCAACGTGGGGCATCACAAACATAAATTACATGTAAATTTGTACACATACAATATAATATTATGCAACTTTGCAACGTTGTAATGTTACATATAATGGCTCCCAAAGAACGTGAGGCTATTCAAACACAAATAGAAGTGTATTTGTATTTGAAAGTAATTTTAACAAAATTTTAATGTTACAATACATTAATGTGCAGACCAGCATACCCCATGAGGGAGAACACGCGAACATGCTTACAGTGGAAATAATGAATCAATTAAGTTAACCCCACCCCTTAATAAAAACATGAATAACCCTTCACTCTAATTATAATAAATAAGGGTACTACAGATAAGGCTCGAAATAGTTTAGGGGAGGAAACATGCTCTAGCAAAACAATTTAACTACTCCTTCATGGTTTATGTCACACCAGTTACAGAATAGTCAGTTACAATCTTTTAACTATTTGAGTTCTTGTGATTTGAGATATTGTAAGTTCTTAACACAGATATTTATGTGAACACTAGGGTAGTCTGTCTATGGAGTTGATGCTGATTGAAGAGTGATAATTAAAACGTTCCCACCTGTGATTCTGAGGAGAAGAACTCAAGCGGTATCGGGATGAACAGTGTACAAGGAGTGTTGCAAATTGTCCCTGGATTCCGATGATTGTCCACTGGCTCTCGTTCCGTGCATATCTGGGTCCTTCGGTGTGTTCGGTTGGCTCAGCCTGGGTCTGACGGCTTCGGGGAGCATTCTGGTGCGCTGCTCTGCGGGTAGTCACAGGTGTTAATGTGATTACCGCTCTTCCCCTTTCTCCTGGCTGGTGCAGGGACCCTGAACGCCTCTACAAATAACAGACGCATAGTAAAAAGATCAATCCTGGGCCGTCAGATTTGCGGAACTTTCAGCTCGAAGGCTGGCAGATAAATGAGGACGAGACCTGAATTAGTTGGTCCCACATCCTGCATAAACCAACCTGTCCCGATTTGCAAAAAAACAAGCCTTTGGTAAACCTGATTGTGAACAACGGACGGCGATCAGCTGATACAGCGGCAGTTCACTCGATCGCGTCGCCGGAGCGTTGACAAAAAGCATTGGCGGTACTGCTGCCAACTGTGCTGGCAGCACTGAACAAGTCCAACCGCGCCGGGAAATTCAAACCCCGGCACAGTAGTTGGGAGCAATTAGCTGATATAATTATAACAAATACCAGTCAGGTGTTGTTTAGTTTAATTTTGTATCTGTATTGACAATGATCCCGGAAAACAATTCAATACTCATCATGTTCATCGGATTATACCTTGTGTAGGTTTTCGCGGTTTCCCATTCTGAGACATCGTCAAAGCATTGTATTTCATACAAATCCATGTGACTTCAAGCTGTCGATTAAGAACTCAGTTAACCTTATAATAAGGAAAAAAATTGAAATTGTAGATAGTACAATGACAAAAATGTTTAATCTAGTGCTTAAACTCTGCTATAATTGCATAAGAGCAAAAAAAAAAAAATTCTCTGCTGTGTATTAAACATCTCATAATTAATAATAACTTATTTATCTTTCTTTATGAATTGAGTTTTATTAGTAGAGAAGAAGGTCCAAATTTGGGCTACCATTTATATTTTCCACCATATATCATATTCTAGTGAAGTGAATTTCGTAATGTAACAGTAAAATAGCTCAATACTTTGTCGAAATCAGGCCTGATCAACCTGAGTATAGTTATCATTGTTGTGCATGCAAACAATGTCGATATCTAGAGCACAGCTGTTACGATCTACCCAGCCGGTCCGTTCTTATCAGCAACTGATAAGACCCCAACTCGGTAGGAAGCCTAACTACGTAGGAACCAAAGATTGTGGCAGTCTTGAAATGAGCCATTGCTGGTCAAGTTCGCCTACTACTGAGAGTCAACGTTTCGAGCGCTGCAGTACAACCCTTTTCTCGACGTGAGGATCTATGCACTTAGCCAAGTGCGAAAAGGTAAGGCAGTTTACCGAAAATATCTTAATCTATTTTCCATTGCGGGAAAAGCGAGTGTAAATTGTTCCAAATTATAACTTTATGTACTTATTTAAACTTTGCCAATCATGTATGGACAGTACTGTTTGTCAACCTCACAGTGTAATGTGCTCACAGAATATCTCAAGCCAATTAATTGAATTACTATTGTATTTACATTTTAACTTCAACTTATTAATAAATTATTTATAACTAAAAGCTTAATTTATGGTTAATATCGTAAGTGTGGGACGGCACATGCTCCCTCAATTGAGAAGCACAATATCTTGTCTTTACGTGAAAGTGTATTCCTCATTTGTACAAAGTAAACTTTTAATATTGTAATATATCTGTAGAAAGTAATTTTGTAAATAGTATTACCTATAATTTAATATTGTTGTAAATAATGTTAATCAAAAGGTAACAATTACATTGTGAACCTCGAGTTCAGTAGGAGTAGCAACGAAAGGCACGATCAAGTAGGCAGTGCCGCCACAGCTGTTGTAACTAAAGCTAACAGCGACATAATTACCGGGCTGTGGTCAGAAATTTAATGTAAATATTGTAGTTCGAATTGTTTTGCCCAGATAATGTATTGTTTATTTCATATCACACTTTATCTAAAGCAATTTCATAACTAAACCATAAATTTTATCGTATTAGATTAGTTGAATGATATAAACACTTGGTCACCAAATATTATAGCTAGGGTTTCGAAACAATGAATAGTAGTTGAATACAATGTTTTGACTTTCATGCAAAATACTTTATTGTGGACAAGCGTATAGCGAATCTATGCAGCTAAATAAATTATTGAATTAAATTATCTTATTATAAATTATTACATTTATTACTCAGTTCATATTCCTGACCAATTATAATTAAAAGTTGTTGATAATGTGAAATTTTTGTTAACTGTAAATGTATTACTAATTAGGGGGTAACTTTTCCATGTTTAGAAATTTACCTTTGAAGTTTTGAGTGTAAATTTAGTAACTTGCTTTTGTACTTTGAATATTTAATTGTATTTCGAATATTTTGGTAGATAAACTTGGTGAAATAAGAAAAAAATGTAAAACACATTCTAGTGAATGAATTAGTGTTCAATGTTTGTTTGCATAGGAAGATGTTAGACACACATTACTATTATTTAATGAATTTACAGGGTTTTAATTTTGATTCCTGAATTGTCTGGGACCCTGATTGCTGTTACTTTGGAGCATTTTCACACCTGGGGCTTGTTGCTGTCATCTGGAGACTTCTTCCGCCGCCGCGTTCGCGACCGACCTGGACTTCCGATACGCTTACTTTTCGATTGTGCGTGCATTACGCGGAGAACTTGTGGTGAGTGTATCTTTTCCTTGATTAATTTCCTAAACTGTGCCACGACGGGTGTTTCGACACGGACTTGCGGAGAGTTAGTCTTCGAGGGATTATCACTTCTGCGCCACATAAATACTGTATATATTAGTATAGCGTATTACATAAGTTATTTAGATTTAAGTTGTTGTCAGTTTAAACATTTATTAGTATTGCGGCATCAGTTAATGATATACAGTCATTTACTCTCATTGTTATTTGGAGATACAAGCAAAACTTAATAAAATAGAATATGATTTCTTATTTTGTATACCTTACATGATTGGTATAATAAATTTGAGCAAACTGCCTTATCAAGTGGTTTAGTGGTCAACCTTATTGGGACGGGATTGAATCTCCGTGTTCGCCCGTTGGTTTTCCCTGCACGGAGTGGCGCCCTTTAAAAAAAAAAAGAAAGAAAACTATATATAAGTGAATTGGATTTCTGGTTACCACTCACACTTCTTGATACTGACGTAGGTGGTGTTAATATTTATCAAGGAACCCCACCCCGTCTCCACTAGCTAGCCTGGGTAAATTCGGTGGATAGCAAATGGCGCCCAACGTGGGGCGAAAGAAATTTGTGGGTGCCCTTCTATCTGTTGAAGACATCTATATCCGTAACATCTGAGATAAATTTATACCAATTGTTTTGGCATTTTTTCCGGGTTTATTTTATGCTTGAAATCTTTGAATTCTTTACAGATTTCTTATTGTAAATGTTTTGATTTTTGATAATTTTGAAATATCTATTGGGACTGTATTTAGCTGTAGAATTGCGGTCTACTTAAAGCTACATTTTGTAAAGTTGAACTTGGACATTTGGTATCAGATTTTTGGATAAGAACTTGTCATTGGCTTGATATATAGCCATTGGTTTTGTGTATAACTTATGAGCATTTCTCCTTCTTTGTTAAATTTGGTTGAGGAAAGTGGAAGTTGCGTATGAGCTCACGATCCGAGGCCTTTCAACTGATGGTTCGGCTAATGATCTTAGGAAACGGTTGACGCAGGCGATGTCGAAAAACACTCGAATAAATGAGGCTTCCGTCAATTCACTTCAATTTGATGAAGAGCTGGAAGGGTGTACTTTAATTTTAGATGACTTGGAGGACCTAGTACAACAATATGAGGGAAACTTAAAAGATGACGAATATCAGAGGATAGTGGCAAGGCTGTGCCATCTCTACCCTCGAGTTGAACGCATTCCGATTCCAGATGCTGAGGACACCCAAGAAGAGGAACCGCAGGAAAAGAGGATGGAGCTACAACGCAAGGTGAAGAGTCTATTGGATTCTTTTGTCACACCTGAATTGGAGAAACCGAAGATAGGTGAAGGACCAGCCAGAACTACAGCTACTCAAGAGACTCTACCAATTAAAGAAGCCTCGGTTGCTGGTCACAGTAAGAAGCCATCACTAGGACCCAGCACTCTCCCTTCGGCGAAACCAGTTGATACTATAAACCGGCACAACGGCACACCGTCTGAACTTGTACTAGCCAATCAGGATAGATCCCAACTGATCCAGCAATCTCAGAGCTTGGCAGCAAACACAAAAACTGTTCCCGTGTACAAGTGGGGACTAAGATTTTATGGTCAGGGTGGTCAAAGTGTGGGTGCTTTTCTTGAGAGAGTACTTCTACTTCTTACTTGAGATTCGTAGAACTAGGGGCGTAACCCATGAAGAACTCTTTAAATCAGCTGTTCACTTATTTGCTGGACAAGCATTGGTTTGGTATAGGTCAACCATATCTAGGGTTAAATCGTGGAATGAATTATGTCAGGAGATGAGAATTGTTTTTAGAACTCCTGACTATGACGTTAGGTTGCTGCAAGAGATACTTAATCGCCTCCAGGGAGAACGGGAGTCAATCGATATGTTTATTGCTGCCATGGAGGGGTTGTATAGCAGACTGTCAATAAACACCCCAGAATCAGTCAGACTTGCTCAGGTTCTGAACAATCTGCACCCTACTCTTCAAGATCGACTAGCACTGTGTGACATAAAAACTCTGGAAGATTTACGCCTGATGGGACGTAAGGCAGAAGCAGGACGTTTTAGGGTTACTGTACCCCGCAATGTAGATCGAACTATGGGTGTTTTAGAACCAGATTTAGCATATGCTGAACCCCATAAAAGAAGAACCCCACAAATTTCTTGTATCAGACAGGTTGCACCAACTAAAGGAAGTGTTAAGTGTTGGAACTGCGGAGCAAGAGGACATCGATATGCTACTTGCAAGGAGGCAAAAACAAATTTTGCTACGGCTGCGGAGAGCCAGATACCATCAAAAATAAATGCCAAAAATGCGGGCCAAATACTTGTAGACGAGGAAGTCAGCTTGATTCCTGAAGTTGGCTTCCAAGACAGTTTAATTAATATAAAAATCAATTACATTCTCTATTCTAAATCTGGAGATCCCCGACCATACTTGGAAGTGCGGGTATTTGGCAAAACAATTAGAGCCTTACTTGATTCAGGAGCTTCACACTCAGTTTTGGGTAAGGAAGGACTTTGGATATTAGAGAGGTTCCCAGCCAAATTGAAACCTATTGAGAACAAATATGTGGAAACAGCGGATGGCCAAAAACATATGATTGAAGGAATTGTTGACCTTCCTGTTACTCTTGAGGCTAGGACAAGAAACCTAGGAGTCATTGTTGTACCGAGTTTGAACCAGTCACAGTAGAGGGATAATGCCGGTTCAAACGCACAAAGGAATGCCGCCTTCCCCACGGTCAGAGATTTTTCCCACGCTCTCCCCACCACCGCTGGACCACAGCATCCCAATGGACCACAGCATCCGTGAATTTCCGCGAATAAAATTTTTTTTATTTTTTTAAATTGATTTTTTTATTTTTTTAATTTGATGTTTTTATTTTTTTAATTAAATTGATTTGCATATCAAGGCGGTGGGATGAGGCTCAATGGACCACCAGCATCCGTGAATATAATTTTTTATTTTTTTAAGAAAGCTGATTTGCATATCAGGGGGTGGTGTTGGGTGGGAGGTTTTTTTATTTCATATCAGTGGGTGGTGGTGGGTGGTAGGTTCCAACTCGATGCATTATAGTGTATATTAAAATATATGATCAGGTGTACCAACCTTTGCATGAGTTCAAATTTGTCGTGTGTTATAATGTATATTAAATCTATATGATCAGGTTTACCAACCTCTGTATTATTATTATAGTGTATAGATATTTTATATGAGCAGGGTTGTCAACATTTTCTGCGGCGGGGGGAGGGAAATTCAAATATGTGTTATATAGTGTATATATTAAAATATATGATCAGGGTTACCAATCTTACATTATTGTGTGTGTATAGAGCAGATCTGCCAACATTTTTTTCTCTTCTGTGGTTTTCAAACTATATGATCATAATTGTTACTCTCTCTCTCTCTCTCACATTTGAATGTAAGTAAAACTATCTCTCTCTTGTTGTCAAACGTTATGTTCAAACCGTTTTCTCCTCTCCCTCTCTCTCTCTTTCTCTCTATCTCTCTCTCTCTCTCTCTCTCTCTCTCTCACTGTGTACATTGAATAATTTTAGCTCTCTCTCTCTCTCTCTCACTCGTTGTGTATGTCTCTCTCTCACGTTGTCAGTACCGCGCGCATGTATATGAAATTAGAAATTTTATATTTATTCGACAAATGTTAACGCCCTCTCTCTCTCTCTCTCACTCGTGTCAACAAATAGTAACGTCCTCTCTCTCTCTCTCTCTCTCTCTTTCTCTCTCTCTCTCTCTCACTCTCACGCGTTTCAACTATGCAAGGTTTCATACCCTTTCTCCTGTCTCTCTCTCGTACATTGAGTAGTCGGTGTGATGAGTAAATAATTTTAGCTCTCTCTCTCGTTGTCAAACGTCGTCTTCATTTTTCATGTATCAAATAATTAATTAATAGTTTTATAATGCAGTCAGTGTGATTGATCCTTGTTAGAAATATATATATTTGGCAAGTGGTACAATACTTCTGTTTAATGGGTACAGTTTACACACGCACATAGGTTCAGTGGTGTATAGCGAAATAAATTAAAATTATACACACACATGAAAACGGTGGTTGAAATTCATACAAATCTTCTGATGTAACAGTTCACAAAAATAAATTAATTGTACACATGTTCAGAGGTGTAGAGTGAAATAAAATAAAGTCATAATTTGTTTAAATGATTAAATATATTTAAAATTCATAATATAAAATTCACAATTCATAATTAAATAAATACATTATACAATTGAAAATTCACAATTCATAATTAAATAAATACATTATAAAATTGATATTTTTTCGAAAGTTTATATATAATTGTGTCGTACTTGTAGGAGAAGCAACCTGCAACATAACAATACAACAACATTAAAATCATGTTAAATATCACACACACACACACACACACACACACACACACACACACACACACACACACACACACACACACACACACACACACACACACACACACACACACACACACAGATATAGTTGCCAGAATCAACGCTTTACGCGAGTAACTTCTTAAATTATGTGTCACTCTCTCTCATAAGTTAATGTCCATTCATCAAAACTTTGTAAATTAGAATCTGCACTACATTCAAACACACGCACATACAGTGATAAAAATTAGTAATGTAGGTTGTTACCTTAACGAGATACATGCAGAATTAGTGCTGTTACAAAATATATATATAGTAGGAAAGCCCACAGACTACTAGAAATAGTTATCGCCTGAAGAAAAGAAACCACACATTACAACAAACGAGGCGGAACTAAACAATGACTACAAAGAAGACTAGTAGAATGTAATGGTGGTGGTGGTGGTTATCAGGAAATTTTTCATCCCCTGAAGCTTTGCATGTACATACATGCAGAATTATGGCTGTTACATAATATATATATTAGGAAAGCCCACAGACTACTAGAAATAGTTATCGCCTGCAGGCATATACAAGTTTACTAACGAAATTAACAATGCTATGAGACACTCACATTAAAAATGTTTGTATAACAGAAAAATCATTAATTATCCACTCTCTAAGTGCGTGCACATTATGATTTGTACACTGTGTAGAAGAAGAATTGCAATGTGTAAGACATAACGTACCGGGAAATAGATATGGTATGTTTTTAGGGCAACCAATGTCATCAAGATTTATTATATGATGATGAATTATTTTTGATTCTAAAAAACGTTTTTTCTACCCTTCACAAACACATATTTATATATGTTCGTATACGTTGTTAACACTGAAACAAGATTGTCGTACGGTGTCTCTCCTTCACCCCATCTCAGCCCATGATAGTTTGTCGTTAACCAACAGTTGGTTCTAGTGTATTTCGAATTCGTAACGACTGTAGCAGGCGGGGCGAAAATCCAATGTCTGCATGCAAAACGTGTTACGTCCATAACCGACAACTCCTTTACTATATAATTGCCGTTGTCATCATAAAAGCAGTGAAAGTCAATTATTACAGCAGCGTTTTCCGGTATACTATAAAAAAAAGAAACCACACATTACAAACTAATATTTATAAACACAAAGATCGTTACAATAATGGTAATAATACACAAACTTACGTTTACTGCCGGCTGAACTGAAGAGTGGAGAGAGAATAACTAACGATATCACAGTGAGAATTCTTTTGTTGTTTTTGTTTTTAACAGGTGGTGTAATGTGGAATTTTAGCAGGTGGGGGAGCAGAGTCGCCGTCGGCAATTAATTTGGCACGTACGCAAGCGTATCACGGTCATTGTCTAGTATATAACGCTAAGATTTTAATAAAACAATTATCAGTTTTAAATAATAATTTTCGGAAACAACCCACGACTTAAAATATATAGTTTACCTTGTGGTATAAAATTCAAACTATTAAATTGTCTCTCTCTCTCACACACATTTCTGATTACTATACAACTAATTGCATGTATGTTCAGAGGGTTATACCGAAATAAACCAGTGTGTATTCGCTAAATCCTCCTTTCACTTTCTAATATGACACATGACACTCATTAGCGGCACCACCGCAAGTAATTATGGATTAGAAAGTATTCACTTCCAAAACAAACACCTGCTTTCCCCTACCACCAGAGACCAATATATATACGCAACAAATTAGACGATAATGTCTCATTGACTTGCTTGCGTGCACTGATAAATCTATCACGACATTTTTAATAGTTGGAAGACTGTTTGTATTATTGTGCATCTCAGTATACGCAAGTTCCTGTGTGTAGTCAACATACGCTAGTTTTGGTGAGTGAGCATAATTTATTGTATGTACAGATTTTATTTAAACGTAAAAATTATTTGCATTAAAACATTATTTATTGAATTTAATACATGTATGTGTATGTTCAAATTACAATTTTAAAATATATTCTTACCGTATTTTTTATATTACACTTCTAATTGAAGATATATATTTGAATTTAATACATGTGTGTGTAAGCGTGCGCGTATGATCAAATTACAATTTTCTGAATATATTCTTAACGTACTTTTATTCTTAACGCACTTCTAATTGAAGATATATATTTTTAGGTATAACTGAATTTTATCGGTTTCACACTGACTGCTTGCGTGCGTTGATAAATCTATCACAGCAGTTTTTTTTAATAGTTGAAAGACTGCTTGTATTATTGTGTGTCTCAGTATACACAAGTTCCTGTGTATTCAACATACGCTAGTTTGGTGAGTGTACAGCATAATTTTATTGTATGTACATATTTTATTTAAACGTAAAAATTATTTGCATTAAAACATTATTTACTGAATTTAATACATGTATGTGTATGATAAAATGACAATTTCTGAAATATATTCTTACTGTATTTTTTATATTACACTTCTAATTGAAGATATATAGTTGAATTTAATACATGTGTGTGTATGTGTGTGTGTGTGTGTGTGTGTGTGTGTGTGTGTGTGATCAATTTTCTGAAATATATTCTTACTGTACCTTTTATATTACACTTCTAATTGAACATATATATTTTTAGGTATAACTGAATTTTAGCGGTTTCACACTGACTGCTCGTGTGCGCTGATAAATCTATCTCAGCAGTGTTAATAGTTGAAAGACTGCTTGTATTATTGTGCGTCTCAGTATACACACAAGTTCCTGTGTAGTCAACATACACTAGTTTGGTGAGTGTACAGCATTATTTATTGATTTACTACATGTATGTGTATGTGTGTGTGTGTGTGTGTGTGATCAAATTACAATTTCGGAAATATATTCTTACTGTACTTTTTATATCACACTTCTAATTGAAGATATATTTTAGGTATAGCTGAATTTTAAGCGTGCGTTCTTGAGTTAAGCTGTTGTTGTAAACATATGGAAATTCATAATGTTTACCGGTTCGTTTGTTTTCCTACTCACAATCACTTTCACTCAAATAATTGATATTTCTTTGTATTCATACACAGTCTTTTTATATTCAAACTATTATTATTATCTGAAACAGAACTGTATATATAGATTCGAGTGGTATGTAAGACGCTGTTATATGTTACTAAAATCATGGCAAATATTTTCATTCTAAGCATATTTACTGTTTAATAATAATTACAACCCAACGAATGATATATATAGTTTGATGCTTTATAAGTTTGTGTACATTGGTTGTATATTGTAAGCATGAAAGTATTATTTAAATCTGTTATCTGCTTCTGTATGGAAGTCATCTATAAATATCAAGTCAGTGCGACACAACGTAATTGGACCTAACATGATTCATGCCAACGTGTGCGCTCGTTGTGTGTGCGTGTGCGTCTGTGTGTGTGTTCGTGTGTGCGCGCGTTGCGTGTTTGGTTACGTTGCGTATGTGTCTGTGTGTGTGTGCGTGTGTGTGCGTGTGTGTGTGTGTGCGCGAAAATAAACTTAATTTCTCGATCTAGCAAATAGTTGGTCTAAGCGTACATGTATTATGTACAAATTGATATATAAAAAACGTTTAAGATACACCAACATAATACCAGCGTTATAACAGTACCTTTTGTTTTTCAGTATTCATTCATTCTCTCTCTCTTGAAGATCATGGCTAACCTTCAGCAGGAACGTGGGGAGGAGCAGACTGAACAAGGTAAAAAGTTCAATACCAATTGTCACAGTTAAGAAATTATTTTTGTAATTATGTAGCGTGCAAACTTGCTGATTCGAATTAACGTTTGAGTCATACTATGTCTATTGGTGTGTGTATGAAAAGTCTCACTCTTAACATCGTTTAGAAATTGACATGTAGATGAAAATTTTTCATGTTCCTTCATAGGTTTGTCACCTTCTTTCCAATCAACTAATTCAATTCCACAACAAAAGCATTTAACTCTATCGTCTACGAATGACATACTATGCCCACAAACATCGAAATTTATAGGGTAGAAGTAGAACCCTGCAAACGCTAACTCGTCGGGGCTAATAAACGTCACTTCCCAATACTTGAACGATTTTATTCTTTCACTTTCAATTCTAAAATCAGGAGTAGCCGACATCTTCACGTTTTGTAATAAACTGACATATTACCCCGACGAGTGTTATTTATTTACTACAAACATGAATTTGTGTACACGTTATTTATCATTCCTATTGGTTAATAATACTCATGTTTCTATTGTTTCAGTTGTGACTCGGTTTTATATCGAGAGGAACAGTAGTGTCCGAGGGTGCATCACAACTTTCGACTACCTTCCAGTGAACGTCAACGCGTCGGATCATGACATAGTATTCGTAATGACTGAGGCACGTCCTTTATTGCTTGAGGATATTCAGGCAGAGCAGGCACGTTTACGCAATATCAAGTGGCATATTGCGTGCAGGATACGTTTTACCAAAACCGTGGTAGATGGTGACAGTGGTGAGGAGAAAGAGGTAACGAAAGACGCCGTCTTCCACGGACGTTGTCGCACGTTGCTCACGGACGACAGCGACGAGTTGAATTGTCTACTCGATGAATCCTACGATAAAATCTTCAATAGCATAACTAATTTTACCCGTGACGGGAGCGGATGGTCGGTGGATGCTGTACTTAAGCTGGAACTGGTTGTTGGACGGTACCAGCCTCTAGCAGCGTCCTCCTACCTTCCAACCCCGCGAAAACTCTCACACACCAGGGCAGTAGTCAACATCAAGAACCCCCATGATGAAATGTGTTTTCTGTGGTCTGTTCTAGCCCACATACACCCTCAAGTAAGAGATAGAGACCGTGCTTCAAAATACATCGCATTCAAAAACACATTAAATATGTCCGGTATCGAGTACCCTGTTTCGTTAAAGTCCATTTCCAAATTTGAAGCACAGAATCCTAACATTTCTATAAACGTTTTCGGCTATGATATAGAAGACAATATCAGAAACGAATCAAAAAATGAGGTTTACCCTCTGAGAATTACCCCGAATAAGGACAGGTCGCATCACGTTAATCTTTTGCTTCTGACCGATACAAATAGCCGAAAACATTACTGTCTTACCAGTAACATGAGTAGATTGTTATCATCCCTAAAACACGCTCATAAATCATTTACTGCGACTACTGCCTACATCGTTTCGCCACCGAACATGGTCTGTCCGATCATCTCCCCTACTGCACACCTTACGGCGAGCAGAAAACCAAAATGCCCACGGAGGAGGAGAAGTTTATGTCCTTTAAAAATTACGCGCACTGTCTTAAAGTACCCTTCACCGTCTACGCCGACTTCGAGTCCCTCATCACTCCGCTTCAATCGTGTTCACCTGGTAACAACGTCCCGACGACAGTGCACAAGTTAGGTGAATTCTACTCCGTCGATAGCAGCGGTGCCCGTCAGAAAATAACTTCTCCTCCTGTATCGTCCACATCATACGAAGCGATGCATATCCCGTCAGGTTTCTCCTATGCTATCGTCGATCACACGCACAGCCTTTGGAGAGAGGCTAAAGTTTATCGAGGTGAAAACGTTGTAGACACGTTCTTCTCGTGGTTGATGAAAGACGCCGAGGATATGATGAAGGTGGTACGACATAACGTACAATTAATTATGTCCGATGATGACAATGTTGTGTTCACTAACCCCACCGTTTGTCATTTGTGTGAGCGCCCTTTGACAGACGATGACAAGGTACGCAATCATTGCCATCTTACGGGGAAATTCTTGGGAGCAGCCCATAATAGCTGTAATCTGAGCTAGAAGATGCCTCGTCATATCCCCGTCTTCTTTCACAACCTTCGTGGCTACGACTGTCACCATTTAATGCTTGGTTTAGGGAAATATAAGGACGAACGCGTATCCTGCATCGCCACATCCAGTGAGCGTTACGTGTCGTTCTCCCTGGGTCCCTTGCGTTTCGTAGACTCCTTTCAATTTCTTAATCGCTCTCTGGACACACTCGTTACCAATCTGTCCGCGTCCGGGAGCCAATTTCCTTTGCTTAGAGAGGAAATGCTTAGACGGGGTTTCGATGAACAGACCAATCTGCTCGTACGCAAGGGGGTATACCCATACGCTTACGTTGACAGTATTGATCGGTTCAACGAAACAAGTCTACCCGCTCGTGAACACTTTGATAACCGGTTGATGGAATCATCTATTTCGGACGCAGATTACGAGCACGCGCAAAACGTGTGGAGTGCATTCAATCTGCGTACGTTTGGAGATTACCATGATTTGTATTTGTTGACAGACGTAATGCTGCTGGCCGATGTCTTTGAAAGTTTTCGAGACATGGCCTTACGCGATTACTGCTTGGACCCATGTCATTTTTACACGCTTCCCGGACTCGCTTGGAACGCGATGCTAAAAATGACCGGGGTCGAATTAGAACTGTTGACAGAAATAAATCTGCATCTGTTAGTCGAGTCTGGGGTCCGCGGAGGCTGCGCGATGATATCCAACCGTCATGCAGTCGCTAACAATCCTTTGATTCCAGATCAGTACGATGTTTCGAAACCGACCTCATTCATTCTGTATACGGACTGTAACAATTTATACGGTGCAGCCATGTCGCAACCATTCCCTTACGCAGACTTCCGATGGCTCGATCGTAACGAAATCGAGTCCTTGGACGTACGTAATGTGAGTGATGATTCCGACATCGGATACATCCTCGAAGTCGACCTACACTATCCTAATACCTTACACGACCTGCATTCCGACTACCCGCTTGCACCTGTGCGCCAGCGCATAACACACGATATCCTTTCTCCCTTTTCCAAACGTTTACACGAGAGTATATACAGATCATCGTATAACGAATCAGGGTCATCCGTAGAGAAGTTGTTAACAACTTTGGAGGACAAACAAAATTACGTTCTCCATTATCGAAATTTGAAATTGTATTTCAGTCTTGGTTTAGAGCTGAAAGCGACTCATAGGGTGTTGTGTTTTAAGCAAAGCGCTTGGTTGAAACCGTTTATCGATTTCAACACCCGCAAGAGGCAAGCAGCCGTCAACAGCTTTGAAAAAGACCTTTTCAAACTGTTGAACAACGCCGTATACGGTAAGTCGCTGGAGAACGTACGGAAACATATAGGCTTTCAACTAGTCTCGGATGAACGACGGCTTCAAAAACTAGTTTCCACACCTAGGCTAAAACGTATGATTCGTTATACGAACGATCTGGTGGGGCTCTCACTCCGTAAAAAATCCATCGTTCTTTCTCGTCCCGTGTATGTCGGCTTCACGGTGCTTGACGTTAGCAAAACAATAATGTACGACTTTCATTATCGTTATGCTGTCGCCAAGTACGGCCGCAACGTTAAATTGTTAATGACTGATACAGACAGTCTGATGTATAATATTCAAACATCCGACTTGTATGCAGATATGAAGAAGGACTTGCACGTTTTTGACACCTCGGATTACCCCCCGTCTCATCCTTGTTATAGCCTTAAGAACAAAAAGGTTGTCGGGCTGTTCAAGGATGAAACGTGTGGTCATCCTATTAGAGAATTCGTAGGTCTCAGAGCGAAATGTTATTCGTTCCTTGTGGCCCACGAAGATCCCGGCAATGAGTGTCAAAAACGTGTGTGTAAAGGTATGCCTCGAGTTGCTATTAAGAGGAGTCTGCGACACGATATGTATCGCAAGTGTCTCACTGATCATTGTCAGTTTTCTGTCAGTGCGTTGTGTTTACGTAGCGATCATCATACGTTGTACACGATGCGCGTAAATAAGCAAGCGTTGTCACCGTATGATGATAAGCGCTATATATTAGACAATGGCCGTGATACGCTTGCGTACGGTCATTATCGGATACGTGCCGACGACGATGACGACTCTGCTCCTCCACCTGCTAAAATTCCATGTTACACCACCTGTTAAAAACAACAACAACAACAAAAATTCTTACTGTGATGTCTATAGTTATTGCCTCTCCATACTTCAGTTCGGACGGCAGTAAACGTAAGTTTATGTATTATTATTATTATTGTAACGATATTTGTGTTTATACATATTAGTTCGTAATGTGTGGTTTCTTTTTTTCAGGTGATAACTATTTCTAGTAGTCTGTGGGCTTTCCTACTATATATATATATATATTTTGTAACAGCACTAGTTCTGCATGTACCTCGTTAAGGTAACAACCTACATTACTAATTTTTTTATCACTGTGTGTGCATGTGTTTGAATGTAGTGCAGATTCTAATTTACAAAGTTTTGATGAATGGACATTAATTTATGAGAGAGAGAGAGAGACATAATTTAAGAAGTTACTCGCGTAAAGCGTTGATTCTGCCAACTATATCTGTGTGTGTGTGTGTGATATTTAACATGATTTTAATGTTGTTGTATTGTTATGTTGCAGGTTGCTTCTCCTACAAGTACGACACAATTATATATATAAACTTTCGAAAAAATATCAATTTTATAATGTGTTTATTTAATTATGAATTGTGAATTTTCAATTTTATAATGTATTTATTTAATTATGAATTGTGAATTTTATATTATGAATTTTAAAATATATTTAATCTTTCGAAAAAATATCAATTTTATAATGTATTTATTTAATTATGAATTGTGAATTTTAAATTTTATAATGTATTTATTTAATTATGAATTGTGAATTTTATATTATGAATTTTAAAATATATTTAATCATTTAAACAAATTATGACTTTATTTTATTTCACTCTACACCTCTGAACATGTGTACAATTAATTTATTTTTGTGAACTGTTACATCAGAAGATTTGTATGAATTTCAACCACCGTTTTCATGTGTGTGTATAATTTTAATTTATGTCGCTATACACCACTGAACCTATGTGCGTGTGTAAACTGTACCCATTAAACAGAAGTATTGTACCACATGAAGAAGAGTGTATTGAAGATTGCTACGCCGTTAACCTATGGATTTGTCATCTGTAACAGCACACAGGTAAGTAGTTCATTGACAACAACACACACACATAGTTAATATTTGCCAAATATATATATTTCTAACAAGGATCAATCACACTGACTGCATTATAAACTATTAATTAATTATTTGATACATGAAAAATGAAGACGACGTTTGACAACGAAAGAGAGAGCTAAAATTATTTACTCATCACACCGACTACTCAATGTACGAGAGAGAGACAGGAGAAAGGGTATGAAACCTTGCATAGTTGAAACGCGTGAGAGTGAGAGAGAGAGAGAGAGAGAGAGAGAGAGAGAGAGAGAGGACGTTACTATTTGTTGACACAGTTGACACGAGTGAGAGAGAGAGAGAGAGAGAGAGAGAGAGAGAGAGAGAGAGAGAGAGAGAGAGAGAGAGAGGGCGTTAATATTTGTCGAATAAATATAAACTTTCTAATTTCATATGCAAGCGCGCGGTACTGACCACAGAGAGAGAGAGAGACATACACAACGAGTGAGAGAGAGAGAGAGAGAGAGAGCTAAAATTATTTACTCAATGTACACAGTGAGAGAGAGAGAGAGATAGAGAGAAAGAGAGAGAGAGGGAGAGGAGAAAACGGTTTGAACATAACGTTTGACAACAAGAGAGAGATAGTTTTACTTACATTCAAATGTGTGAAAGAGAGAGAGAGAGAGAGAGAGAGAGTAACAATTATGATCATATAGTTTGAATTTCCCACCACAGAAGAGAAAAAAATGTTGGCAGATCTGCTCTATACACACACAATAATGTAAGATTGGTAACCCTGATCATATATTTTAATATATACACTATATAACACATATTTGAATTTCCCTCCCCCCGCCGCAGAAAATGTTGACAACCCTGCTCATATAAAATATCTATACACTATAATAATAATACAGAGGTTGGTAAACCTGATCATATAGATTTAATATACATTATAACACACGACAAATTTGAACTCATGTAAAGGTTGGTACACCTGATCATATATTTTAATATACACTATAATGCATCGAGTTGGAACCTACCACCCACCACCACCCACTGATATGAAATAAAAAAACCTCCCACCCAACATCACCCCCTGATATGCAAATCAGCTTTCTTAAAAAAATAAAAAATTATATTCACGGATGCTGGTGGTCCATTGAACCTCATCCCACCCCCTTGATATGCAAATCAATTTAATTAAAAAAATAAAAACATCAAATAAAAAAAATAAAAAAATCAATTTAAAAAAATAAAAAAAATTTTATTCGCGGAAATACACGGATGCTGTGGTCCATTGGGATGCTGCGATCCAGCGGTGGTGGGGAGAGCGTGGGGAAAAATCTCTGGCCGTGGGAAAGGCGGCATTCCTTTGTGCGTTTGAACCGGCATTATCCCTCTACTAGTCACTTATCCTAGGCATAGACTTCTGGAACCTTATGCAAATAGTCACAGACATTTACAACAGGACTTGGGAATTTGCACCGACAAAAGTGGGACTGGCATCGATTTGGACAAAAGGGGGACTGCAGTCTGAAGAACATCTTGATCCTGAGCAGAAGAAAAGGCTAGAGGAATTTATTGAAAACCAATTCAAACAACAGACAAAACCATTAGGACGGACAAGTGTAGTAGAACACCGAATTGATACAGGCGACGCCCAGCCCATAAAACAAAGGTATTATCCGATGTCCCCTAGTATACAGAAGATTGTGAATGAGGAGCTGGACAAAATGTTGGAATTGGGAGTTGCTACTCCATCAAAAAGCGCATGGTCTTCACCGATAGTTTTGGTAGACAAGCCTGACGGATCGAAAAGATTTTGTGTTAATTTTCGTCAATTGAATGCTGTAACAAAAAGAGACGCATATCCTCTACCTCAGGTTACGACAATTCTTGACAGACTGAGAGATTCTAGATACCTGTCCTCATTGGATATAAAATCTGCTTATTGGCAAATCCCGCTTGCCGCAGACAGTAGAGAAAAAACAGCGTTTACAGTACAGGGTCGTGGACTGTTTGAATTTGTGACAATGCCGTTTGGCTTACATAATGCGCCTGCCACTTGGCAAAGGTTCATCGATCAAATCATAGGAGCGGACCTAGAACCACACGTTTTCGTGTATCTGGATGATATAATTGTAGTGACTCAACATTTTGACCATCACTTGGAAGTTCTGGAGAAGATATTCAATCGACTTCGAGCTGTGGACGTGACTCTCAACCAGGAAAAGTGCTGCATTTGTCGCAAGGAGTTACGCTACCTCGGATACGTGGTTGATAGTAGAGGTTTACGCGTGGACCCAGAAAAAGTTCAGGCTATTGTTCAGATTCCCGTGCCCAGAAACCAAAAGGAGGTTAGACAATTTTGCGGAACGGCCTCTTGGTACCGCAGGTTTGTCCCTGACTTTGCAAGTAGACTTTATCCACTCACGTCCCTGCTAAGGAAAAACAACAGGTTTACGTGGACAGATGAGGCCCAAAATGCTTTTGAAGACATACGCAGTTGCCTGGTTAAAGCTCCTATATTGACATGCCCTGATTTTAACAAACCCTTCATTATATCATGTGATGCGTCAGGTGTAGGATTGGGAGCTGTTCTCACTCAAGAAGGAGAGCAAGTAATCGCTTATGCATCTAGAACTCTGTCAAGAACTGAACAAAAATTTTCGGCAACAGAAAGAGAGTGTTCGGCCGTCATATGGGCGGTGAAAAAATTCCGACTTTATGTTGAGGGAAGTCACTTTACAATTATTACTGACCACTACAGCCTTTTGTGGTTGCATAACTTAAAAGACCCCCAAGGTCGGCTAGCCAGATGGGCACTTCGACTTCAACCATACAGCTACACTCTAGTCCATAGAAAAGGGAAAGAGCACGTGGTTCCAGATATGTTATCAAGATCTGTGGAGCAGGAGCAGGAGATGGTTCCAGTGGTCTCCGAAGTTCTGAAAGTTGAAGATGGATGGTACAAGAAGATGCTACGGGAGGTGACCGAGAAGGGTGACCAGTATCCCACTTGGAGAGTGGAAAAGGACCTTTTGTGGAAACACATCCCTAGTCGAACAGCGCTATGGGATATCACTTCAGAATGGAAGCGAGTCATCCCCAAAGAGGATAGAGCTAAAATCATCCATATGTGTCATGACGAACCTACAGCAGGTCACCTAGGATCCTTCAAGACATTTTCACGAGTACAAAACCAGTTCTATTGGCCAAAAATGCGACAGGACACTTCGAAATACGTTGCACGCTGTCGAGTCTGTCAGACCACAAAAAGTGACAACCAACGACCAGCGGGAATGATGGGATCCCGCAGAGGAGTAGATCGACCATGGAAAATGATTGCGGCGGACCTGTTAGGGCCACTACCTCGGTCCACTTCAGGCTATAAATACATTCTTGTGGTCACTGACACCTTTAGCAAGTTTACTCTTTTGTTTCCCCTGCGGGCGGCAACTTCATCTCTCGTAGCCAAACACCTGGAGCAGAATATTTTCCTCATGTTCGGCATTCCCATGTATCTTATTTGTGACAATGGAGCGGAATTCTCTGGAAGAGCACTAAAGACTTTAGCGACCGAATACAAGACCAAGATATTGTACAATGCTAGTAGGCATCCCCAAGCAAATCCAACTGAAAGAGTCAATCAGACAATTGGAAATATGTTGAGGGCTTTTGTCGGCGACAACCACCATTTGTGGGATCAACAGCTGCCAAAGATTGGGTTTGCGTTGAGGACGGCCAAGCACGAAGCAACGGGATATACTCCAGCATTTCTCAACTTCGGGCGAGAGCTGACATTAAGGACCAAGGAGGCGGAAGAAAATGGAGAGACACCAGAAGTAGACGAGACAGAATCTTATGGGCGCAAGATGGAAGAGTTGAAGAATGTTTACCAGGAGGTTGAAACCCGGCTTAAATCAGCACACCGGAAGAACGCAGTGAGGTATAATCTACGGAGAAGACAACAAGATTTCAGAGTAGGTGAAAGGGTATTGAAGAGGAACTTTCCCCAGTCAAACGCCGTAAACTACTTTTCCACCAAGCTGGCACCAAAGTTTACAGGTCCGTTTATCATTTCTAAGAAGGTATCCCCACTGGTCTATCAACTTAAAAAGGAAGATGGATCGAACTTGGGAAATTGGCATGTTTCTGATCTGAAGCGATTCATTGCTTAAGAAAATTTCAGGAAATTTTCTTCGAGTTGGGGGGTAATTTGTAACAGTAAAATAGCTCAATACTTTGTCGAAATCAGGCCTGATCAACCTGAGTATAGTTATCATTGTTGTGCATGCAAACAATGTCGATATCTAGAGCACAGCTGTTACGATCTACCCAGCCGGTCCGTTCTTGTCAGCAACTGATAAGACTCCAACTCGGTAGGAAGCCTAACTACGTAGGAACCCAAGATTGTGGCAGTCTTGAAATGAGTCATTGCTGGTCAAGTTCGCCTACTACTGAGAGTCAACGTTTCGAGCGCTGCAGTACAACCCTTTTCTCGACGTGAGGATCTATGCACTTAGCCAAGTGCGAAAAGGTAAGGCAGTTTACCGAAAATATCTTAATCTATTTTCCACTGCGGGAAAAGCGAGTGTAAATTGTTCCAAATTATAACTTTATGTACTTGTTTAAACTTTGCCAATCATGTATGGACAGTACTGTTTGTCAACCTCACGGTGTAATGTGCTCACAGAATATCTCAAGCCAATTAATTGAATTACTATTGTATTTACATTTTAACTTCAACTTATTAATAAATTATTTATAACTAAAAGCTTAATTTATGGTTAATATCGTAAGTGTGGGACGGCACATGCTCCCTCAATTGAGAAGCACAATATCTTGTCTTTACGTGAAAGTGTATTCCTCATTTGTACAAAGTAAACTTTTAATATTGTAATATATCTGTAGAAAGTAATTTTGTAAATAGTATTACCTATAATTTAATATCGTTGTAAATAATGTTAATCAAAAGGTAACAATTACATTGTGAACCTCGAGTTCAGTAGGAGTAGCAACGAAAGGCACGATCAAGTAGGCAGTGCCGCCACAGCTGTCGTAACTAAAGCTAACAGCGACGTAATTACCGGGCTGTGGTCAGAAATTTAATGTAAATATTGTAGTTCGAATTGTTTTGCCCAGATAATGTATTGTTTATTTCATATCACACTTTATCTAAAGCAATTTCATAACTAAACCATAAATTTTATCGTATTAGATTAGTTGAATGATATAAACACTTGGTCACCAAATATTATAAATATTATAGCTAGGGTTTCGAAACAATGAATAGTAGTTGAATACAATGTTTTGACTTTCATGCAAAATACTTTATTGTGGACAAGCGTATAGCGAATCTATGCAGCTAAATAAATTATTGAATTAAATTATCTTATTATAAATTATTACATTTATTGCCCAGTTCATATTCCTGACCAATTATAATTAAAAGTTGTTGATAATGTGAAATTTTTTTAACTGTAAATGTATTACTAATTAAGGGGTAACTTTTCCATGTTTAGAAATTTACCTTTGAAGTTTTGAGTGTAAATTTAGTAACTTGCTTTTGTACTTTGAATATTTAATTGTATTTCGAATATTTTGGTAGATAAACTTGGTGAAATAAGAAAAAAATGTAAAACACATTCTAGTGAATGAATTAGTGTTCAATGTTTGTTTGCATAGGAAGATGTTATATGCACAATACTATTATTTAATGAATTTACAGGGTTTTAATTTTGATTCCTGAATTGTCTGGGACCCTGATTGCTGTTACTTTGGAGCATTTTCACACCTGGGGCTTGTTGCTGTCATCTGGAGACTTCTTTCCGCCGCCGCGTTCCGCGACCGACCTGGACTTCCGATACGCTTACTGTTCGATTGTGCGTGCATTACGCGGAGAACTTGTGGTGAGTGTATCTTTTCCTTGATTAATTTCCTAAACTGTGCCACGACGGGTGTTTCGACACGGACTTGCGGAGAGTTAGTCTTCGAGGGATTTGGACGTTCCGGATTTGGCCAGGTTAGCTGGTAAAGTAGAATGCTCTTTGCTGTTTTTTTCTGGCCTAATGTTAGAGCTGCAAGTCTTTGCAGAATCAGTTTCTGATGATATAAAATCAGCATCTGTGAAGATGTGTTTCTTTAGGGGATAAATCCCAGTGGCCTTGAAACCATTAACTGCAATTTCTCCTGTCTGCACTTTTAAATAAGCCTTACCAAAGAGCTCCATCATGTCGTATGGGGTCACTGGTCCTTGTGAATGACAGAGCCACTGCCTTATTTCTTCGCTATAATAGCTCTTTAAGGGACCCATAAAGATTTTAGCCAAAGGTTGGAGTTTATGTGAGCAATGCGGTGTAAATGACACAATCGTTACATGATTTTCTCTAGCCGACTCAATGAGGTCAACATTTCGGACGTGGCTGTAATGGCCATCTAAAAGAAGCAACACAATAGATTGCTCTGAAGGCTTCACTTTTTCTACAAAGTGTGAGAACCAATTGGTGAAGATGTTGGACTGAATCCAGCCCGAGGGATAAACAACGCCAACCTTCCCTGGAGGAGCTCCTTTCATGAGGTGGTTATTCATGTTTTTTCTGGGAAAAACAACCAAGGGCGGAACGAAATGTCCGGAAGCACTCATGCAGGCAACTACTGTGATTGTCGAACCTCTCTCTGCAAATGTTAATGCAGCAATTTGCCGCTTTCCCTTCCTCCCGATGACTTGAGGAACTTTACTTTGGACAGTGGTTAGCCTGGTTTCATCTACATTGTAGACTCTTTCAGCAGGGAACTTGTGTTTCGCATAGGCTTCTTTTAATAGCTTAAAAAGGTGTGAACATTTTCCTTGTTAAACCCCAAGGAACGTGAAAAAGATGTTCCACATGGTTTTCGCAAAGATAATTGTTATTTATGGCGTTGTAGAAAGAGATCTACCCAAGATCTACCACCCTCTTCAGATTTAAATGGGTGTTCTTTGCCGTTCCGAACAGCTAACTGGTATGCGATTCGGCGCAAATCTTCACGCGTGTATCCAAAAAATCTTTCTTCTATATTAAGTAAGTAGGCTACTAGCTGTTTTTCAAGTTCATGTCCTAAAACAGGTTTTCTTCCAATTTTCGTTAAAACCGCTTTAGAAGGAGAAATATCACTTCTTTTGCTCAGGTAAGGTCGTACGAGGTACGTTAAATCTTTTTCTGCTTTTAGAGTCCCCATTTTTTTTCTCGGACAGCACAAATTGTTTTTACCATATCTGCCTCATTCCATTTCTTTCTTTTGTTCTTAGGAATATATTTCGGCGTTTTCTTAGGCATTCTGGAATCAAAAAAGCCTAATATTAGCCTTCTGATAACGTGGTGCAAAATTGAGCTAGTAGCCCGAATTTAGACAATGCATGGTAGCCCGAGTTTAGACCATTCCTAGTTCCAACTTTCGAGGTTAACTAAAAATCGAAGGTGTTGCGTAACCGTTTAAACAAAAACAATTATAAAAGCCCGAATTATCCTTAACATGATAGCTATAAGTGATTTTACTCAGTTACGCATGTGTGCCTCATAAGATGATAATGAATACATACCTGAAAAAGTTTTGTAAACACTAAAAATGAGAATTGCTGGGCCATCATCATCATCTACTCATCTTGACGTTTTACTTAACGTCTACTCATCTACTCACGCACCAACTTGAAACTAATAGACGGGAATTCGCTTGACATTGAGCAACGTTTCACGTTGTTTCCGCTAGACTGCAGCACCTTACAGTACCCGAAAGCCTGCTAGCCTAAATTTAGACCTAGCCCAATTTTGGACTTTCTCCTATAGTATTTGTGTGTGTGTGTGCGCGCGCGCGCGCATATGATTGTGATTACACAACGTCGTTAAGTTATTTCACTTATAGTCAGTAACAAACAATTATTATTTAAGTGAAAGACTTATATACAGTGGGGTACCTAGAATTTGTTTTTGGGAGGGTTCCGGGATCGAGTCGGGTTCATACAAAAGAAAAAACAAGTTAAGACTAATCAACATTGCTTTCTTAAAGTTGCTGAAAAATACGAGATGAGATCTTGAAATCAGTCCCATTAAAGTAAACGCGTTATTGAAACATTGTTAAAAGATACTGATTGACTGAATTGATTTCCTATGTTTCATATTTTAAACATATACCCCACTAAAGAGCTACTACTACACTAGCGTATACAGCTGAAAAAATAAACTAAAACAGCCTAAAAATTAAGAGGTTAACAAAATTCGTTAATTTTTTCGACCATCTGAGGGGGGTCTGGTCCCGTTTGTCCCCCCCGCAAATACATGATTGACTGCTATTAATACGTTCATTCATTTTGGTAACTCAGTTATCCTTATTGACTAAGGAGTAACCTAATTCACGAAGTGAGTCACGTCAAGGTATGGCGTTAGTGATATTGTATCACGCCTGTCACGCAGTATCGTGTACGTCTTTGAACTCTGTACGAATAATTACAAGAAATTGATGATGGCATAAGAATTGTGTATAATTGAATAATTCGAATCAGTAGCTTGGTGTAACAATCCGTTATTAGTAAAGTCAGAACAGGAGAAACAGTAATTAATTTTTAAAACAGAGTAAGCGGTTAATATGTCTTAGTAAGTTGGAACATCCAAACGGAAAACTATTGGTTACCCTACAGTTATACAACGAAAACACAGTTATTATTTTGAGTCAGCATTACTATATGGTCATTATTATTCAATTATTATGTGGCCATTGTTATTATTTATGGCCAGTATCAATCAGTGAATTAATGAATAGTTTTTATCACTCACCAGCGAACATAATTTAACCAGATCTGTAAGTAGAAAGGAAGCAATTAATATCATTTTCCATTGAGCTTACAGACACTGAAAGTGGCCTGCGCGCAAGTGTGTACGTGTTCACGCGCGTGACGGATTTAAACTGAACTTGTTTTAAAGCTACTAGAATTTTTATTCCTAGAGGTACGGTACCCATTGTATTACCCACACCTAAATTTTTGGCAATAGTTTTTCAATTGATCTCCACTTTTTACAATTGAAAAAAAACTACTTAGCCTATATAACAAAAAATTGTAATTTATTATTTCCTGTTATGTAAGTAAATTTAAAAACTGTTGAATTGTGAATTTTTCCTAAAGGACAAAATAAACAGCGACGAAATTCAACAACGGACTACTGTAGTTATTTAAAAGTTTTTAAAATTCGTTGAAATTACGTTTGTAATAATTGTAGGTGGAAATTAGGGAATAAAAAGTCGCAAATAAATTCAGAGTAAATATTTATAATTTTCTCAGTGATTTTGTGCGTTGCTATAATATTCTTTCTTCAGAACAACGATGTGTATAGTTTTGTATCTGTTAATATATGGCGACAAACGCATATGTCTATTGTAAGTAAACTATAAATAGAACAAAAGCCTGCTGTATATCTGTATTACCGCACATAGTTCACACCCCTTTAAGACGTCTTTACACATAAAAGGTTTTTAAGAGAGCTTCCAGTTAACTGATAACACAGAGAAGCCGCTTGTCTCTGTATTGCAACAATGAACGAACAGAACACTTTGGGACAATTTCATTGTAGAGGGGGACAAACAGTGTAGTCCTTTGGGTACGATAAAGAAAATCTTCTCGTGCATTGTAAAGGTTCTTGCCTCTACTTTCCCTTCCCTTCTGGAGTAGAAGAAAATAAAATATTGATAGAGGTGGATAATTTTCGTCTCATATGTTTATATCTTTCATGTTTACCACCATTCTTTATACAGTATACGGACGTTAGTGCGAGTTTAAACGCCAGATTGTATGCAATATTTTCTGTATCACATAAAGAAAAAATATCCGCAGCAATCTTTTAAACGCTTACATTCTCTATACAACTTTGCTAGCCGGTGTGTGCACTTGCTTGCTCAAAGCAAAAAACGCGCGCGCGCGCGGGCACACACACACACACACACACACAGACAGAGGGGCTCTTTCTCTGTCTCTCCTCTCTCTCTACTTTATAAAAGGCACCTTTATGGTTCTTGTGGTTTTTTTAAAATCTCTATAAAGAGTATTATGGCAGCGCCAAAGCATTTTTAACAGTTTATGTAGTTAATATATGCGTGTAGTCTAGACCTATGTACGTGCATAAGTATGCGAGTTGCTTGTGTGTGTGTGTATTTTCAGCTGCTAACTGTTCCAGGATAATATAACAGTAACGGGACTGTATTACAGACAAAGTAAAATTTAGGAACAAGCATATTAATTATAATTTTTTGTATTATGAACCTATGGTAATTTAAAGCAGCAAATTATAATACGCAACTTCTATCACTTTCTAAGTAATATTTTAAAACTCAAGAAATTTTCTTTCATAAAAAAGCATCTGTTACCAAAGTAGGTCTACTACGCAGTCACATTTTCAACACCATTCAAGCGCACTGTCTTAGATAATGAAATACAAAACTTTTTACTTTTATTACACACAACTTCGATACCCTTTACAATAATCTCTCTAAATCAATCTATTAATTCTTAGAGAATCTGATTTTTTTAACGTAAATTTAGAAATTCCCTTTCATAAGACGCTTATTCATAATCAGATGATGGTGAAACATACGTCTATAAGTTCTGATTACAAATAAAATTCTTCGTCGGCCACAAACCCGAAAACAGAATATGAGGTTAGCCACCTGTCCACAGGAAAACACTTATCGCACAAAGAACGAATTAATTGCCTCGGACTAAGATGGATTCAAGGACGTCAGAAAAGCAAGAAAACAGAAACGTGGCGCGCGCGCGCGCCCACAAAACCAAGCCACTTTAAGGAGATCGCTGGCTGTAGTCCTATTATGCCCTAGTGACAATGTTACATCCATTCATTTACTGGAGAACTCAAAGCATTTACGTACATGTAAATTTGCATATTTGATTTTTAACTTAAGGATTTCAATTTGAATTTTAAGGATTGCGTAAGGATATATTTCGACGACACGCTTATAGCAATTCCCTGATTACGGTCTGAAAACATTCTAATCACGGTGACTTCTCAAATGTAAGATTTCACATAATTTTTTAAAGAGAAAACAGTTATTCACACGATTTATTTTTAACAAAACACAGGCTTACACACGTACTTATTTAGACAAAAACAAAAATTCCGCTCTCGCGCGCGCGCGCATGTGTTAGAGGGATATTTATTGTGTTCTTATATATGTTTCTTCCTGAATAATTTGTTTTAGTTCTCTTTGTTCAATTATTATCAATTATTATATAATTGCTCTATTAAACGAACGGGCTATTAATTATTTCCAGCATTAGTTAATCGGGCTATTCGTTAATTGCGCTATTAGTTAATCAGGCTATTAGTAAATTGCGCTATTAGTTAATCGGTGTATTAGCTAATTGAGCAATTCATTAATCGGGCTATTACCTAATCGCGCTACTAGTCGACCGGTCTATTAGTTAATTGGGCTATTATTTAATAGTGAGTTTAGTTAACTGCTCTATTGATTAATTGGTGTATTAGTTAATCGGTCTATTAGTTAATTGAGCTATTAGCTATTTGCGCTGATAGTTAATCGGGCCATGATTTCATCGCACTATTAGTTAATCGAGCAATTATTTAATTGCGCTGTTAGTTATTCAGGCTATTTGTTAATTGGGCTATTAGATAATCAGCCTCTTAGTTATGTGAGCCACTGGTTAATAGGTCTATTAGTTAATTGCGCTATTGGTTGATTGGTCTACCAGTTAATTGCGTCAACAGAGATTAGCGCTAATAGTTAATCGGGCTATTAGTTAATACGGATATGATGTAATTGCACCATTAGTTACTCGGGATATTAGTTAATTGGGCTTATTAGTTAATCAGACTGTCAGTTGAGTTCTTAATTGGTTAATCGGTCTTTCAGTTATTTATTATTAAAACTATTATAAAATCAGCATCTTAGTTAATTGCGCTATTAGTTATAGGGATATTTGTTAATTGGGCTGTTAGTTAATTGATCTGTTGGATAATTGGACTATTAATTAATCAAACTATTAGTTAATTGCGCTATTAGTTAATAATGCTATTGGTTAATTGAGATGTTAGATAATCGGTCTATTAATTAATTGCTCTATTAGTCAATCGAGCTATTAGTTACTTATGCTATTAGTTATTCGGTCTATCAGTTAATTGTGCTATTGGTTAATAGGTCTATTAATTAATTGTACTATTCATTAATCGGGCTATTAGTCGATTGATCTATTAGTTAATCGTGGTATTAGTTAAATGATCTATTATTTGATAGGGTTATTAGTTGTTCTATTGTTTAATTTCGCTATTAGTTAATCGGGCTATTTGTTATTTGCCTATTAGTGGATCGGACTATTAGCTAATTGAGTAATTAATTAATCAATCGAACCATTAGTTAGTAGAGCTGTTAGTTAATTGGGCTATTAGTCATTTGCGCTATTAATTAATCGGGCTATTAGTTATTCGTACAATTAGGTAATCGGGTTAGTTGGTTTCGTTATTAGTTAATAGAACAATTAGCTAGTAATCCTATTTTGTTAATTGCGCTATTTTTTAATCGCGTTGTTGGTTAATCTGCCTATTAGTTAATTGCGTTTTTGTTAATAAGTTTGTTAGTTAATTGCGCTATTGGTTAATCGGTCTTTTAGTTGATTTCTCTATTGGTTACTCGGGATATTAGTTAAACCGTCTATTAATTAATCGCGCTATTAGTTGATCGACTTATTTGTTAATTACGGTTTTATTTAATATGGGAATTAGTTAATCCCGCTATTAATTCATCGAGCTATTAGTTAATTGGGATATTAATTAATTGGAATATTAGTTAATTGCGTTATTATTTAATATTTATATTAGTTAATTGCTCCATTGTTTGATTGGTCTAGTAGGTGATTGCGCTATTATTTAATTGGGCTATTATTTAATCGCGCCATTAGATAATTAGGCTATTAGTTAATTTCGCTATTGGTAATAGGGCTATTAGTTAATCGTGATATTCGTTGATTTCGTTATTATTTAATCCGACTATTAGTTAATTGCGCTATTAGTTGATCGGGATATTAGATAATTGAGCTATTAATTAATTGGTCGGACGGTTAGTTATCGCGCTGTTAGTTAATCGGGCTATTAGTTAAAGCAGTAATTATTATTTTTTTTAGCTTTCCGCTAGCAAAGACATCAGGATATTGCTAATGGCAGACTATATATGAAATGCACAATAATAAATGCAGAATTGGTTTAAAACTTCAGTTTACGGGCCCATTGAAGTACGTGGACCTTACACAATTAGATCAATGTACAATTAATAAGTAAAATACAGTAATAATTGGTGATTACACAATTACAAGTTACAAGAGCATATAAGCCGCCTACATAATTATTACTCTATTAAAAACTTTAATTACAGTTATTCAGTGTCATGTTAGGCTATAGAATAGAAATGGTGGCTACTTAATTCATAGCTAGATTGCTTAAAATTCACATTTAATTTTAAGTAAAAACTAAACTAGTTTTTTCTGGCTTTGTCAAAATTTCTTTTTTATAATGTGTTTCTTAAACATGACGTATTCTACGTTGTCTCATTTTTCGTAATAGGCCTATGTAATGAAATTTCTGTTCACCAAGCTATTGTTACTACATTACAGAACAATCTACGTGTTTCTCGAATGTTCCAGTGGAACCGGCTGTAATGTTGTGTGCGTACGTGATTCTCAACGCATTAGCTAGATTGTACCAGAATTCGCGCGGCCGCGCGCGCTGTGTCAAGGCCGCAATGAATTACGCTCTAATGTTTTCCTTTATTGCTGATGCGGTGTAGTATCGAGTATTCTGGAATAATTCTGCTATCTATTTAAACGACGACAGCTGCTCTTAGCGGTCAGTTCGAGTTGCGATATATTCGAGTGCGGTTTGTAGTATTGTGGGTGTTTCATACACAACACTCGAAGTGTTATGTGTTTTAATATTGCGTGGGACAATTGTAATACAATTGTGTTTTATATTAGTAGACATTTTTATTCCGTGTAAAAAATTTTTGATTTGTTGTAAGAGACTACCTTGTTGATTACAAACTGTGTAATTGTGATAATTAAAGCTGGTGATTAGTGACGTAATTGGTGTCTTGTATTTTGTTTTCCACTGTGCCCTACGACGACCAGTTAGACTGTCGTAACAATATATTTACCATCTAATGTCCACTACAGTGCTATACCTACAAAAATGTTATTACTGAAAAAATTAACATTTTTATTTCAATGTGATTACATAATACATATACTAACTACATTTAGTTCAAATCTAATAGAAATAACTACAAAAAAAATGTATAGGCTATAAAATAATCCGAAAATTGAGTTAGTTTATTAAGTTTACTCTTAATAGCCACTCTTAAGTTTACTCTATTAGTTCTATAATATTCTTTTTAACTTATTATATGAGTTATGTTTTATTTTCGTTACTATTGCCAGTTCTCTGCTTACATTATAGCATTCCCAATCTTAGTGCTTACACGTGGGTAAGCTTTCTTAACTTTACAATAATTTTACTACCTTTAAGAACTATCATTTAACACCTCTTAAGAGCACCATTAACATGCTGAATCTTCTATTTATTATGAATTCGGAACAGTATGTTCAAATTTACTAGCTCCTATTATTACTACTTGGCTTACAAAACTACCAAGGGCCCTCAAAAACTCTATATTTCATTATTTCAATATTGATCCCATCTAAAGAAGGTGTTTTTCCTGTTCTTTGTTGTCTTTCGTGACCTTTCCATTTCCGTCATCTCGATAGGGTCGATACCTATTATATCCGGTCTTTTCAATGTATTTTGTTTTGTTTTGTTTTTGTTTAGTTTGTTTGCTGTTTGGTTTATTTTGTATATATTGACATATATACACCATTATCATATAAACGATCTGCAACTCTGATTAAAAGTTGTTTCAACATCCTTGACCAAGCATACAATAGGGACAAATATGTACATGTCTGGGGCGTATACGTCAGCGACGTACATCAATGCCTGGGGAAAAGCTTCATGTTGAGCTACCGTTCTATTGCAGATTTGCGTCCCTTAGCAACGGAAGTATTTTTACAAGTGAATCTGAAAACTTATCGAGAGATTTCACAAAGTAAATAAAACATATACTTTTGTTTTGTTTTATAAGAATATTCTGAATATGAAGATATTTTATAAAGATATACTTCAGTGTACCGGAAAAACTGTAGACATTATCTGTAAACTACACTTATTGTTAAAAAAGTATTTTAGATTTATAATTTGCAATATTTTAACGAGTTATCGTTAATACCGGATTATCGTTAATATCAATGTCGGATTAATATTCACTAATGAACAGACAAATATGGGGTTAGGTCAAGACCATAAATAAACGGATAAACAAGCAGCCATTAAATTCCTCTAAACTAAATTAGACAGCCTGTAGACTAACAAATTCTTCTAATTTTCCATAGGCTGCAATTAGAAGATGCACACAGGCACACACGCACACACGCACACACACACACACACACATACACACGTTTTGCGAAAATTACTTTTCTACATTATCATGTTTGCTGATTACTAATCGTCTGTAATTATATTGAATGTGAGTTTAAGCATTATCAGCACTTTTAATTCCTATACAACTTAGAAGAAAAATGAAATTAACATTTAAAAAAATTTGATGTAAAAGGCCTTTGTATAAAATAATTGTCTCTTTTAATATATGCAGAAATAAAAATGATTACATTCGTTATGATGTCGTTTATTTTAGAAAAGTTAAATGTCTTTTTGCAGTAACGTCAAAAATTAATAAAATTTGCAGAAAAAATTATTTAAGTAAACCGTGATAGTTGTTGAAGGATTTGAGGAAATTAATTACCGCTCAGTTACACATGGAAATTTGCTTCTATAATATAAATTGTTTATTAACGCCTCATTTTAATAACAAATATTTGTAAGTCACTATTTGTCTAGCTTTATTTAAAGTAATATTATTTATCTTGAGTTTAAATGACACATTGCCAGCACCAGCCTTGAAATATTAGCATATTGAAAAGAGATATGATGGCAGACCGAGAAGAAAAACGAGTTCCGGAACAAATGGACTGGGGCCTAATCCTTGAAGTAAAGACCGTGATGTCGATGAGTTTGTAAACAGGTTTTATTGTAATGCAGTTAAACTACTAACCACGGCTCTGTTCGCACAATTAGTGGCATAAGACTTGGATTTTTACAAATAGTTTATTGTTCTGTACTATAAGCTATTTATTGTACTGTATTGTTTATTGTACTATAGATAGTACATTCTTTATTGTTTTGTTACTCGTACTTAGACGTATTCTAGTAACTCCATTTTACTCTGCCTATGATTGACATTTCTATGCCTACGTACTTACGTACTGCAACTTTGTTGTATTTGATTCCCACTGAATACAAACTTCTATCGTAATCGTTTTGTAAGTTGGCATGACGGTGGTTTTATTGACAGAGCAACTTCATCATTTTTGTGAAGGCAGCACACAGATAAACGAAGATGCAGAAAGCTATGTTTCTAGACTGGATAATTAGTTAAACTTGGTTTTAAGATGTAAAAATTTCATTTATTACTTACACGTACAATCTATACTTATCTGCCTGTCTATAGGCCTATGTACCGTTATACACTGTAAAAACGTTTTCCTATATTTGAAGCATTTAGGGTGTACTTCAAAAAGAGTTTTTATTTGTATGATGGTCGGCTTACACAAATGGGATACGTAGTGGCTATATATTGTTCCTTTCCGAAAACAGCTATGTTTTGTAGACGATAAGCAAATG
This sequence comes from Magicicada septendecula, assembly GCA_034769895.1. Taxonomy (NCBI): domain Eukaryota; kingdom Metazoa; phylum Arthropoda; class Insecta; order Hemiptera; family Cicadidae; genus Magicicada; species Magicicada septendecula. The sequence goes on from CM068367.1 coordinate 893,745,475, forward strand.
AACAAAAGTATTACCACGAATACACGACAAGACACACGTAATAATATTTTGAGTTCTTCAAGAGTTATTATTGTATTACTGAAAATGACTAATTAAAAAATTTCTCCTGTTTATTTACAAAAATGTAGGACGGAATACATTTACGAACTCGAACATTTAACAGTTATATTTAAAATATAGTTTGAACAATTAATGTACAACGATAGAAACACCTAAATGACGTCACTACTAAAACTAAATGACAAGACTGCAGCCGCCAACATACTTCTCCTCGTAAAGGAGATTCAGTTGTTAGCAAAAATATAGGTACGAGCTATGAAAATTATAGGAACATTAAAAATTGCGTAGTTAAGTTAATGGTTAATATGTGGTAGAGATGGTTATTACTGTTTTTTTATTATATATATTTATTATTATGTAACTTGTTGTTACATTTATTGTTATAAATAATTTGTCGTTGAATATGTTATTACTTATTGTTATATAGTTGTTATATGTTGTTACTTAGTGTTATATTTATATTTACATTTATATTTATATTCTCTGCTAACCTAGAAGAGAAAAATATATTTATGTTATATACCTGCATGATGTGTATTTATAATATTTATAATGTGTATTTTTAATGTGGGGGTTATATTTCTCACTTTATTTTGCATTATTTAAACAAATATTTTTATTTATCTCATTTATTTGAATTATTTGGTATTTAAACATATTTAACAATATATGTTACTGCATCAGTATAAGAATCTGTACAAATTCATTTTTATAATTTTTGTGGTCACTAATGACCGCTGCTGTTGCAGCGACCTTATAAATAAATAAATTAAAAAAAATGTAGATATTTTGTTGCGTTGAAGTGCTTAGCAATGTTTTAGTTATTCTAGTCTACTTTTTTAATTGTAACTGTATTGTTATATACGCCTATGTTATGGAGGCTGAGAACACGTGAAGTTTTGAAATGGAAATGTTTAATCAATCAATAAACTCACACGAGCCAAGGATAAATACACAAAAAACACGACTTTTTAACAAATATGTATGTACAGGTAAAAATGTCATCGTGTTTACGGAGACGTATGCTACATAATGTATAATATGTTTAGCTAAGTACCCGCCTAAGCAAGGAACAGGTTCATGTAATAGACGTTTATATAGTCTATTAACCAGCAATTCCAAAACACTACTCCAATTTTGATAAAATTGGTTTTAATCACTAGAACAAAAATACTCTTAATATTAGTCAACAATAGAATAAAATTATAGTTTTAAGTATGTGTTGTTAGAAAATAATAAGATGCTTTGATGACTCGATAAACTTGACAGAATTAGAGAAATATTTGTCATAGGAATATAGCAAGTTAAGTTAACAAGTTTTGGAGCATTCTAAAATGTGCAGCTACGTAGATTTATAAACTTAGTTCTGTAACACTCTACTTTTATTGTGTCACCTCTGACTGACAGAAAGTACACATTGCCTTTGGCCGGTGTTCAGTGCTATACGATTGTTTGCATAACTAGAATACATGTGTTTGACAAGTAATACAGGTTATTAACGTAAACTATAGAACGCGAAGCAATAATAATGTTAGTTTATCTGGCACATACAATATTAACAAACCGCTCGTTGATCGCACAGCAAATAACCTTAATTTATTATTTCCTGTCTACCATGCTTTCATGGAATAGTATAAAGAAAGGACTTTTGAACGACTTCGATAATATTAATCTGATAATTTTAACTGAAAGTAGCAATAGCTTCTTACAGAACAGTGTAACATAGACAGACAGTGTTAATATGAAGTACGTGTCGACTTTGGTTCACTTTATGCAAACAACTTTTTGCAAATTCAAATTTATTCACCAAGGAAGTATAACGTTTCCATATTGCATGAATGTGAAATATGTTATTAAATATTAACAATTATATAGTTGTACTGGTCGAAAATGTTTACATTCAAATCTTTGTGTAAGTTACATACGTTTGAACTAGCCTTACCTGGAATTCGCTTTCTTTTGTTGCTTGCCCTTAAAAAAAGCTAATTTTATTTACATCTCTTTCGTTAAAATTTAGTGTTTATTTTGTCTTGCCTGGAGTTGGCTGTATTTTATACTTGCACTCTTTTGTGATTGTACAGCACAGCGTTTGCATTTCTTACCACTATCATTCATCCAAAATATGAAACATTAAAAGCTGATTTATTATTAAAATTAATTGAGTCTAATACCAGCCAAATAATAGTTTTTAGGTGGGAATAGAGCGTTTCGCAAAATTTTGAATAAGTTCTGAAATTATGTTTGAAAGAAAATGAAGTACATAATTATGTATTTATAAATAAGTACTTATTTGTTTAGACCTAACTCTGTAGTATAGAAATAAAGTTATATATTATCAAATTGTAACTACTTATGCAGATAGTTGATTTTATATTTTTATCGTTTCAATTGTAGTAATGCACGTTTCACTGACTGTATGAATATCTTAAGAGGGTTATAAATGAATTATAAAATAATCGAATTGATTCAATTTTAACACAAATATAACGAATAATCGAATTTATTTCGATTTTAATTTAATATAACGATTTAATTAGATTTAAATTATTGATTGTTTGAATGTTTATTTATAAAAAAAGATCAACTACTTGTAGAAGTAATTATAATTGGATAATATATAATATTATACAATAATACTGCAAGAAACTCATCCAGTTATTTATAAAGAAATGATAGAAGTAAAGTTATGCATGCTTCTCTATTTGTAAAATTACGTATGTTTTATTGATTTTCAGAGAACTTGTGTCTTCGAGCGCGTTGTCATAGCAAGTAATAATTTCTTAACACTCAAAAAAGTTAAAGTTTTTGAAGGTAATTGGCTGACATAGTCTTCTGTTCCTATCTGAATAATGTCTTAGTGGTTTATAAAGAACCATATTAATTAATAACCTATTATTAATGTGTTTTTGACGTGAAACGTCTTTAAAATCACACCGAAACATACGGATACCAGAACAGAAATTTGTACCGTAACGAAAAGGTCTATATCGTCTTGCCTTAATAACTCCCTAAATATTAGTCTCAGAGACGTAAGTGCGTGTCATTTTTTAACATATATGGTCAGCTCGCTGTACGACCTTGAGTTTGCGTCGCCGGTGAGCGGGTTGGCGGGGAGGGGGCACAGCGCTGATTGGCCAAAACCGGCGCTCTGGCTTCTTTCCATTCAGTGTAACTCAGGACTCAGACGTGGTAGCGCGGTGATTCGTATGTTTGTGTATAGAGTTTGTAGAGATCGATCGATTTAAGTAATAATAAGTGTATTTTGGACAATATTTCTATGTAAAAACTTGAGTCGCGATTTAGCCGTGGAACCGTGTAGACGGTTGTTGTGCGCTGTTATCGAGTATTGTTATGTTATGTTATGTTAAATATAGTTTATCTCTTGTTAGTGTCTTGTGCTAAGTAATCAGTGCAGATATAATATTATTTTGTGTTCAAAGTTCTAAAAGGGCTTTCAGTGAGTACTTAAAACTTTAATAATTATTGTTGGTTACAATTTATCTCGGTCGTGTTTGGCGGCTCAGGTTATCGGCCAAGTGCATTTGACTGTTATCTGGCTTGTGACCCGGTTCGGACTGGTTCTACATCGCATCCACTCAGCTACAAGATACGGTAAACAAATAGCGATGGACTTTATCAGCAACATATTCAGACTCCGTACAATCCAAACTTCTATGTAAGTAGCCAGAACTATAACCCTAGTTATGAGCATCAACAACAAAATACTCATCTTAGAGGTAATTCGCAACCTCACTTTCAGTCACAAATGCAGCAGCTATATCAACAACAAACTAGTTGTCCTTTCTCAAATATGCCGGCACCTAATGTCTGCAATCAACTCCCGAACCAAATGTCGTCGCAAATATTAACGAACACTAATACCAATATGGCCCAAGCAATACCTCCATTCAGCTGTCCTACCAACATCACACAGAACTCCCAAGAGGACATAGATTATGATTCATTAAGTGAAGACTTATCCTACTCTGAACCTAATGAAACTGAAACTGCAAATGAATCTTGCGTACCTTGGCAGCAAGTTAAACGCCCCTCTAAAAAAAGGAAACGATCTGCTACAGCAACTAAAAGCATTTACTTACCTCAAACAGCAAATAGATTCGATCCCTTGTCCAACATAGATACGTCTCTTAATCATGACGATTCTGGCAACTCAAATAACGTTAATACAAACAATCAACGGAAAACACCAAAGCCTCCGCCTATCTATATATACGGTGTTCCGAGCTATAAAGCAATGACAGACTTTCTAGCATCGGCTGCAGAAGACGAAACATACCACAGCAAAGCTCTCTCAAACAACACAGTTAAAATTCACTCCCACACCGTTGACACTTACAGAAAATTAATTAGACTACTCTGTGAAAAAAATATAGTCCATCACACCTACCAGCTGAAATATGAGAGAGCCTACCGTGTTGTCATAAGAGATCTTCACTATTCAGTGCCATTAGAAGAAATTAAAGACGAGCTAGCTAAATATGGCCACAAAATTCGGAATATCATAAACGCGAGACACAGGAAATCCAAGGACCCACTGCCTCTATTTTTTGTAGACCTCGAGCCCCAAAATAACAATAAGGAAATATATAAATTGGAATATCTACAAAATACAAAAATTAAAGTTGAACCGCCAAGAGTCAAAAAGGCAATAATCCAATGCACACGATGCCAGGAATAGGGCCACTCCAAAACTTACTGCAGAAAATCATTTATCTGCGTAAAGTGTGGAAAATCTCATGACACTAAAACGTGCAAGAAACCTAGGGATACCCCTGCTACCTGTGCACTATGCGATGGCAGTCACCCAGCCAATTATAAAGCGTGTTCTGTCTACCAAGACCTGATAAGATCTAAACTTATGGGCAATCCACAACTGCTACTCCACAGACACAATCTAATGTGATTCAGAATTCTCCATCCCCTCTACCACCACCGCGAATACAACTTCTACATATGCTCAAATCACGGGCGGAAGTAGAAAGACACAAATGACTAGCAACAGCCACGCAACTCCACTAACAGGGAAGTAATGGACCAACTGGCAATTTTCCTAAGTGAGTTCAAAACTATGTTCGCTCAACTCATTAATCAAAACAGCATTATCCTCAACATGTTATCTACAGTCATAAATAGAATACCTCAGCAATGACCCCGGCACTAAGAATAGCTGTCTGGAATTCGAATGGGCTTTCCGGCCGCATACAAGAAATTATCCTCTTCCTGAATATCAATAAAATTGACATCCTCCTAATTTCAGAAACCCACTCAACGGATCGAACAGTCTTCAAAATACCGTATTATAACATATTCTATGCTAACCACCCTGACGGTTCAGCTCACGCAGGTTCAGCTGTCTTCATACGAAACACTCTTCATCATTATGTAATGGAGCCACATGTCACTGCAAAAATCCAAAGTGCAATCATTAAAGTTCTCGCCCTTCCATGGCCCTTGACCTTAGCAGCTACATACAGCCCACCACGCCATTCCATATCAACAGACGAATATCTAGAGTTTTTCGCCACTCTGGGACCACACTTTCTTGTAGCGGGGGACTGGAATGCGAAGCATACTGCCTGGGGCTCAAGGCTTATCATACCAAAGGGTCGAAATCTACTGGCAGCTATACACCATCTTCATCTCAGCTACTTATCAACAGGAGAACCTACGTACTGGCCCACAGACTTAAATAAAATTCCAGATCTTCTTGATTTTCCGATAACAAAAGGAATCTCGCACTTATACACCAAAATCGAACCAAATCTCGACTTAAGCTCTGATCATAGCACCATTATAATTACATTAAGCACTAATGTAATCTGGAGGGAACCTCCACCTGTTTTATGCACTAAGCAGACTAACTGGGATTTATTTGAACACATTATCAATGAGAATATCAACTCTAACTTTCGCATTGCGGATTCCAGAGACATTGAAGAAGCCGTTCAATACTTTACTAAACTACTACAGGATGCTGCATGGCAAGCTACACCAGAAAGAAGAAAAGTTTTACCAGATTATCATAATATACCTCTGCACATCAAACAACTTATTCAAGAAAAACGACAAGCTCGCGGTAAGTGGCAACGAACGAGAAACTCCCAGTATAAAACAATTCTCAATAGGCTCACCCATAGAATTCGCGCAGCTATGCAAGAGGCCCGACACGCATCGTTTGAACACTACGTAACATGTTTAACACCCCATGATCATTCAATATGGAAGGCGACAAAAAAAATCAAACGCCCGGTAATCCCAGTATCCCCCATTCGTAAACCTGACGGCAGTTGGGCTCGAGCAAATGAAGATAAGGTGAATGTGTTCGCAGATCACCTTTCCCAGGTTTTCACCCCAACCTCATCAGCAATTGATGACTCAGAAATTCTAACTTACCTTGATGCTCCCTGCCAATTATCTCCTCCAATCAAAGCGTTTGCCTTCTCTGAAGTTCTCAGGGAGATAAAACATTCCAAGACACATAAAGCCCCCGGGTACGATTTAATAGTTGGAGAAGTTCTGAAACATCTTCCCAAAATAGCGTTAGTACTACTTACAACTATTTACAACAGTATGCTCAGACTGTGCTACTTTCCAATCCAATGGAAATTTGCCCAAATTATCATGGTCGCAAAATCTGGCAAACCCCCTACTGACCCTACATCTTACAGGCCAATAAGCCTTCTTCCACTCTTGTCAAAAATATTTGAACGACTTCTCCTGACCAGACTAAAACAAATAGTGCCCTTTAGGTACCTGATCCCTGAAAACCAATTTGGGTTCAGAGAAAAACATTCTACAGTGCAGCAATGCCACAGAATAGTGAACAAAATTAGGGATAGCCTGGAAAAGAAGACGATGTGCGCAGCTGTCTTCCTGGATATTCAGCAAGCTTTTGATAAAGTCTGGCATGAGGGCCTTCTGTACGAGCTGAAGAAACAACTTCCTGATCAACTATATTTACTGTTGAAATCATATGTGCAAGATAGACACTTCCAAATCAAAATCGAAGACACTGTGTCCGTAATCTCTCCTATAAAGTCGGGAGTGCCTCAGGGCAGCGTTCTGGGGCCATACTTATATCTTATATTTACTGCCGACCTACCTGTGACAGACTACACTACCACCGCCACCTTCGCTGATGATACCGCTATCCTCGCAGTAGATCCCAACCCGGAACGAGCCTCTGAGAGACTGCAAAGCCATCTTTACCTCCTGCAAGATTGGTTCCAGCGGTGGAGGATCCGAGGTAATTCTGCAAAATCCACTCAAATAACCTTCACCATGAAACGTAGCTCTTGTCCACAAGTCACTATAAACGATGCCCCCATACCTATAAAATCAGAAGTTAAATACCTGGGGCTGCATTTGGACGACAAATTAACATGGAAAGCCCACATTCAGGCTAAGAAACAACAACTCAACTTAAAAGCTAGGCAACTGTACTGGCTCATAGGTAGAAAATCTCAGCTATCTCTCGCAAACAAAGTCATCATATATAAAGCTGTGCTCAGACCAATCTGGACTTACGGTATAGAATTGTGGGGCTGCTCTAAACCTTCCAGACAGTTCAGTCAAAAATCTTGCGTTGCATAACGAATGCTCCCTGGTTCATCTCTAATTATACTCTTCACAAAGACCTCAACATTCCATACGTTTCTGATGTCATCAAGATGCAAGCCGCTAAGTACAAGAACCGCAATAACCTGATCAACGAGCTCCTCAATCCATCACTGGATGTAAGAAGGCTGAAGAGACAGTGGCCAGATGACCTGACCCAGTGAACGTGGTAATCATCGCTGGATGGTTCCCACCTCAAGTGACGACGTATACATAACTTTTACTTATTACTCTGTAAAATGAGTAGATTGTAAAACTGCATTATAATAAATTAAAAAAAAAAAAAATGTAAAAACTTAAAGTGAGCATGTAAAAAACTGTAGAAATTCAATATGTCAGCCTCAGCCCGCGCAAAAGCCAGCCGAAAATATGAATTACGCATATCGTTGGAAAGAGGAGGCTATGGGCCACGCACAGGTACCCCAATGTCCGGTGCCGAGCGAGCGAGACTGTTTCGGGAGCGTCGCAAAGCTGGCACGGCGCGCTCAGTGAACGACGCCGACGGCACGAGCACCTCGAGTGAAGATAACACCCATACATCTGTCGAAGACGTCTCCGAGTTGATGGATATCAACATCACTCGAATTGATGTGATGCAGGACCATTGGCGTGCAGCGGACGAACGCTTCAAAACGGTATTCGTAACTAACCAATCCGTTTGGTCTATCTTGCAGCGTTTGTGATCGACTTTGGTTCGACAGAGATTTAAAGAAGGCGAAAGCTCGTAACATTCCTCTTCTTCAGACTAAATTCCCTGGCGAAAATGAAGCGGAATTTCGTTTATGCAGTACCTGTAGCAAGTCGATAGATGCCAATAAAATCCCGACGCTGTCGCGCTCGAACGGTTTTCGATATCCCCCGAAGCTGGACGGCCTGCCGCCGCTTGACCCGATCAGTGTTCGGTTGATTTCGCCGCGCTTACCCTTTATGCAAATTCGTCGTCTACGCTACGAAGGTAATTACGGTATAGTCGGCCAGGTGATCAGCGTACCCGTCGATGTGAACAACATGGTGCAGCAACTACCGAGGCGGATAGACGACGACTTTGCCTTCAACGTCAACATAAAGAAGAACCTCATCCACAAATCCAATTATCTTTGAGCGGTTTCGTACGCAAGTCGGTATCAAGGCTTGGCTGCGCTACATGGTAAACCAGCCGCTGTACAAGCACTACAACATAGAGATTGACTGGAGTCCGTTCGACAACGACGAGGATGACAATATCGGGCCCGAGTATCAGATTGAGTCCATCGACCCCGACTCTGCCCCCCGAATCGGAGATCCTGCTCGCCAGACAACATACGGTGCTATGGAATGAGGAGCAATGTTTGGACATTGCCCCGGGGCAGAACTCGTCTCCGATTAACATAATCTACGATGTTAACGGTGAGGAACTATCCTTCCCTCAAATGTACTACGGTGTGCCCCGCCAGTTCGACCTTAACGTGCGAGTCACTCCATACATGATGTCAACCAGCGAGATTCGACAGTTGAAATAAATACCATGTACCATTCAGTGTCTGTTTTATGTTAAAATAAAATTTGGTACGCAGTCAATGTCCCGTTTTCATTTCAATCCAATACGCTAAAAGCGACTCGCTGACATACACGTTTCACGTTAAACCAACGGCCGTGCGCCCCGACACAGTGCCCCCGCCCGATTTTTTTTTTTTACTACTGTAAGGTAGTAATTTCCTATTGATATGACTATCCGTGGTACTGATTACTGTGGGATACGCACAGTGATATAGTTCACTGTTGTTTATTCTTTATTGTAATATTATTCATTATCGTTGTCCATAATTCGTGTTTTGAACCCAAATCTATTGACTTTTTTCAGGACGCAATTGTTCTGGTTCAATAATTTATCTTGGAGTAGTTCTTCTAATCGAATTAGTAATATTCACTATTAATACAAAATGCATCCGTTTATATTCCAAATGTCGGTGCTGCACGGAGTTTTTCTTTCTCTAGCGATTTTTAACGGTTAGCGGGTTTTTTTTCCTTAACGTCTTTTTCATTCCTTAGCGGTTTTTCCTTCTTATTTTCCTTCTTATAGCGACATGATCGAAGCTGTATGACGAATGTTAGGTAAAGAATTACGTTAGTACCAGTTGATTTGTACTTTTGTAACGTTAGGTGGTGGGTGGGTATCGTATTTTAGTATCGTTAATTTTCTAACTAGAGATATCAACATTTTTTTTTGTAGAAATTCCGTCGGTAGTTTTTTAAAAACAACCGCTTTAGGACACTTCATTAGGACACATCTTCTCTCATCGACACAGAGATTTCTAAGCTCTTAGAGCTTAACGAGAGCTCAACTTCAGCTCTTAGTTCAGCAACATGTTCCCCCTCCTCCTATTATTAGCGTCTTTTCCTTGGGAAACCTGTACAGATGTTGGATAATTCTACATTAATCACCTGTTACACCTTAAATGTGTTGGAGGCTATTACTGACAAGGCTTCCTAGTTATTATAACTTTGTATTTAGTACATAACATGTATATCTACTGTTACTTCAGAATTCAAAGTCGATTTTTAAAGAGAGAATCTTTATCTTTGTTTTTTTATGTTGGAGTTGTCTGATTTCATATGGCAATCACCTTCCAGTAAAGACACTGTTTTTGTCGTAGACATTATTTACTCTATTTTAATGTAATGTGAATACAAGTGAATTAGCAGTATAGGCTTTTATTAAATTATTATAAGTATTATTTACTAACAATGTGCACAAATAATTTGAATGGTAAGTGAAATGAAACATTTACAAAAGAGATGAAAAACAATCCGTTTTTTAGCCACTGACTGTAATCATGACAAAGCATTAATGCTGATGTACGGTATACAATTGTGTAGATTAACTGACGATATTATCGCACAGATGCTTGTACGTTGACTGTAATGAATTCACTATTAACCACAGAAACATAGAATCGTAATTATAAAATAATCCAATTAATCAATTATTACATTCAACGGTTTTTGCAGTAGCGTTTCTCTCTAATTAAACCTGCTTATTAAAGGTGTATCTGAAAAATAATTAAACTCTAAATCTGTTCTCAAATTTGAAACAGTAATAATAATTATCAAAACAGTTGTTAACGTAATGTTTTGCGTAATACATATCAACATATAACTATTTGTAAAATTCTGTATGTGTGTGTGTGTATTGAAGGAGGAAGTGAGAGTTGAGTGTTGTCCGTGCATTTGATATTTATATTATGAACACTTCATTAAACTAAAATAATTAAACATTTCGTTATTCCACGTTGATCATAATAACGCAATTAATTTATTCCGAGGAACGCATAAACAAAGTGCAAAAATCATATAATAACAGTAATTGTTTTTACATAAACACAGACACAATCGGCGTGCAGACGTTAATACAAACAAACTCATCACTCTAAGAAAATGGTTTGTAGGGGGATTTAATGTAATAATTTCCTAGATTAAAATTAAAAAAAAATAACTCAAGATTCAGAATAATGATATTAAAAAAGTCAGTTACACAGTAAGTTACTAAAATAAATAGTATACTCGTTTTAATTATTGTTGTATTAGGTAGTAATATAATAAAGTTTTAAAGCTTTATCGTGGATTGTTCAAAATTACCTTATTTGGACTTCGTGTGTATACCTTTTGTATGAATGCTAGTTTCGCTTGTACCATGAAAAATACCGTAGGAGTCTCAAATTTGCATGTCTAGACAGAGGTGTATCGAACAAGACAGGCAATAAAACTACTACTACTTCAGTATACTAATCTACAGTTAGATAACTTGTTATTATGTCACGTGTTACCTATGTACCCAAGCTCACATATTGAATGGCATAGAAAATAGTTATTTAATGCTGCTGCTAGGATGCTTGAACAGCAAACATACGCGTAACTATGGCAGTTTTGTGTCTTACATCGTCAATAGCATGGCCTTTGAGTTAATGTGTAAATACAACTCAAATTTGTTATTCAGTGATTTTATTGTACTACTTTCGCACTGAATGATTTACGTATGTTGTAATATCTAATGATTATACTGTTATTTTTCATTTATACGAATATTTTTTACGTTACTATATACGTTAACACTAAAACCAAATCCAGTTTTGCTGACATTCAAGTGAAAAAGTTTCAGGATAATATCATTAAAAATAATCAAACAGGTTTTATAAATTAAACAAACAGAAATAAATACACATGCAAAAAAACTTTTATATTAAGGAAGCAACCCAGCTGAAAATAAACTTCAGTGTTGCATTAATAAATAAGTACCGTATGATACAATAATCATATTGTAGGCCTACGTACACTGTTGTTCTGTAGGTGTTTGGCAATAATGCAAATGATGTAAATATAGAAGAATTTAATGTTTATAGGAAATGAGACTCTTAACAGTGATGACTAACTATGAATCTCTTTTGGTGACGATAGTTTGTGTAATTAAAATTACACAGAATTCGCCACAGATTCTGGTGTGTTACCAACAATAAGGACAGTTGTTATTCGATAAGTGTGGGAATAAAGATTATTAATGATAAAAATACATCAACTTTGACGCCAAAATAACTTTTAAAATCATTTATTCCCTTACCTACTCAATTTAATCGAAGAATTGTCGTTCGCAAATTTTGCACAATGAGGATAAAGACTGCAATAATTAAAAAATCACACAGAAATAGTGTTATTACTTAAATACATGACCACAGACATTCTATTAAAAATTGTTTAAATAAAATTAACGTATCATAAAAGTATATAATATAGGAGCAAGATAATGAAAAAAATAATTTGCACAAAGAGCGATTCCCCTGGTAAAAGAGAATAGATTTCTACTACCCAAGTCAAATATTCTCATCACTGAAAAAAGATTAATAACGAGAATAAAGCGACATTTTATTAAACTTTCGTATATCCGGAGCCACTTCTTTTCATAAAAATGAGTAATCATTTTTTAAGTAAATAAAATAATCATATTTGAAAAATTTCATTCACATTATTGGAGTCAATAAATTAACTAATAAACATGCCAATCAAGTACTAATAGGACTGACATAAAAAAGCACATAAGTAAATAAGTTTTTTAATATAGACCAATAAGTTTATAAGATAATTTTTATAAAAAAATCTGAGAAGCGAGTAAACTCGTCGTAGACGTAAATATTTATAATTGACAAGGGTTTAGAAACTGTCCGCACAAAAGAAAAAAAAACATTAAATTAAATGAAGAATTAACATTAAGATACTTTCAGAATAATGTAAACAGTATTGAACATACAGGGTCCGCCAGTGAAGCGGAAAATTTTGAAAGTCCAATAGTTCATTTTCTGCTCACGAGAGGGCGTGGAGGTTATCGATTGTTGTTTTACATTTAATGCCATTTGTTAAACATGGAGCAGTGGTCCGGTGCACAGAGTGCTTTCTGCGTAAAATCGTTTTATAAGAATGGTGACTGTGTGACTTCTGTACAACGATTGTTTCGTAATCATTTCAATATTCCACGACATGGAAGAGTGCCGTCCGCTCATGCAATTATGTCATGGGTGAAAAAGTTTGAAGAAACTGGTTCCACATTAAACTTAAAGCATAGAGGAGCAACAAGGTCTGTCAGAACAGAGGAAAACATTGAAAGAGTTCGAGTAGCATTGACGCGTAGTCCACAACGTTCTGCAATGGAACATGCATCCGCACTAAACATTAGTGACACATCGTTACGACGAATTTTGCATAAAGACTTATCTTTTCATCCTTACAAAATTCAAGTAATCCAGGAGTTGAAAGATGGCGATATGCTGGCTCGCAGGATTTTCAGCGAAGAAATATTGCGACGTGTAAATGATGATGAAAACTTTATTCACCGCATGTTTATGTCAGATGAAGCACATTTTCATTTGAATGGATATGTAAATAAACAAAATAGTCGATATTGGAATGATGAAAACCCAGGTGAGTTGCATGAAAAGCCATTACATAGTCCGAAAGTTACGGTGTGGTGTGCAGTTTCATCATCTGGCATTATTGGGCCATATTTTTTCCAAGACGATAGAGGAAACACCACAACTGTCAATGCAGACCGCTACACACACATGGTCAGAACATTTTTGATGCAACAGCTCCCTAGGTTTCCGGAAATTAATTTTTTCCAGCAGGATGGGGCCACAAGTCATACTGCTCGTGTGTCCATGGCTGCTTTAAGAGAACTCTTCCCGGACGGACTCATATCCAGATATGGCGACATCTCGTGGCCTGCAAGATCCCCAGATTTGTCCGCATGCGACTTTTTTCTTTGGCGATTTCTGAAGAGCAGGGTGTACATTGATAGACCGCACACCATACCGGAATTAAAAACGAATATCAGACAAGAAATTGCACGGATTCAACCTGACCTGCTTCGTCGAGTGATGGAAAATTTTCGGTCAAGATTAGAAGAATGTTTACTTTTATTTTACGTTTATTTTTAAAAAGTAAAATAATGGGATACTTTACTCAACTCAAATCTGTAAAAAAAATTCTGATAATAAATGTTTCATGAAAAAATTGGGTACTTTTAATTTTCCCGCTTCACTGGCGGACCCTGTATAACATAATGTTATTAATATTACTCTGAAAACAAAAATAATTTATTATAGGCCTATTAATACTTCTACGCAAGGAATTAAATTAAATTATTTCATTCGAAAACATAAAAAGAAGATCGAATGCAAATATTTCAGTCTGAACATAAGAGTATAACATTATCATCATTATCTGCAAGGATTAAACCAAGGATGGTTTGTTCCGGTCTCAAACAGGCGAAGCCTAGAGCTGGTCACTCCAGCGCTTTCTCGGACGTCCCACACCTCTCCACCTCTTCGGCTTATAGTTCCATAGTTGTTTGGCGATGCGGCAGTCATCCATTCGCCAAAGATGTTCCCACCAATTCAGTCGATACTGGGCAATCCTGTCGAGTATACTCACAATATTCAGTTCCTGCCGTATATCTGTGTTTCTTCTATGATCATGGAGAGTATACCCTGCCACGTGCCTGAGAAATCTCACTTCAGCCGCTTGGATACGACTGGCCTGACCTTTCGTTAAAGTCCAATTCTGAGACCCATAAAGAAGTGTGGGAAGGGCTATCACCTTGTAGAATTTTAGTCGTGTTTGTTTACATGCTGACTTACGAGTTCGCCTGGTGGTCCCGCACATAAGGTTGAACTTATGCAACTTATTCACAACGTTGTTGCTTGTATTATAAGACACACAGCAGCCCAGGTATTCAGAATTGCTGACTTGTCCCCGGACAGTACCATCTATAAGAATTTTTACCCGTACGGGATCAGTTCCACGAAAAACCATCAACTTGGTCATAAGCGTGGATATTTGTAATCCAGATTCGATTTAACAAATGTATACCCATCTGCAACCTGTTTTCCGTGTCCAACAGAATAGCCTGATCGTCCTCAAGCAACAAAGTGTCAATTGCAGAGTGGCCAATCATAAAATGCTCCGGAAGACACATCTGCCAGTTTTGTATGGCATCGTCAATACATAAATTAAAAAGAGAAGGTGATAATGGACGCCCTCGTCGTACTCCACAATTTATCAAGCCAAATCTAGGAGCTGTAAATATACAATCTAAACATGATCTGCCCTTCGTGATCTAAACAGAAGAGTATAATAATAGTCTAATTAACCACCAAAACGAGACGTAGTAATGATATAAATAATTATATTTTAGAGTAACCGTAGTTAATTTAGTTAATCGGACAAAATGAGGCGTTTTAAAATATAAGTTTAAAAAAATTCCACTAAGGTAATAGGAATATGAGGATATCTCAAAATATCGGGGAATATAGTAAACGAAATAGAGGACAACCAATTCTGATAATTAATTTTTTAAACTATGCAGAAAAAATAATTGAAATAAGAAAAAATTTGAGCCAGTCACTTTCGTAATAAAACCTACGCGTGTAATTACTTAACTTAATATGTAATTAATTATAATTATAGATAAGAAGGAATATACTATCATCTTATCTCCCCTGTTCTTGCGGTAAAAATAAGAAAGGATTATAAAATTTAAACAAAAATTATAGAATCAAAACATCAATTAATCAAAACATCAATTAATCAAAACAAAAATTAGTACGTTTTAAGGAAGCGTCGTAGAAAGCCAATTGAATATAATTCCAAAAAAAAAAGATTTTCTTAAAAACCCGGGTAAATCTTTTGCTGCTTACTATGGATGGTACATAGTATGCTACAGTTAAGAAGGACTGTTTCTAGAATTGTCCGAAGAAGGTTAAGTTTAGCTTAGAATTTGAAATGCCACATTTCAAGCTACACAGTTTGATGTACAACTACTCAGTTCATACAACTGAACTATCCTTCTGCTTTAGAACTAGAATTCCATCATATTTATTAATTACAGTTTAATTAACAACAATCGGTTTTTGATAAACATTGTTATTGTTATTTTGAATGTTCATCCTCTTCTTTCACACCACTTAATGAATATTAATTACTACACTTTCACATGTAAAACTTACTTTGTTTATTTTCCTCGTACGACGTTTCAGCGTGATGTTCGCCTTCCTCAGCGAGGTATGATACTGAATGTCCGGAACTTGTAACGGTTTTTTCTAGTTGGCAGGTTGCGTGGGGGTGTGTGGGGTGGAAGGGAGTTGGCGCGGGATTCCGAAGTATTGTATGTTTTGTGTATTATTGTGTCAAAGAGTGCGTGTGATTTAAAGTGTAATTGGTCGTTAAGTATGTTGTTTGGTTGTATTGTGTACTGTTTGTATATTTCGTATTGTTCTGCGGTGTTAAGTTTTCGACTTTTAGGTAAGTAGTGTAGGATCTCAAGATTGTTTTTTGTGTTGGTGTAGCTGTGGTTTTTTGTTTGTATGTGTGTGGCGAAGGCGGAGTGTATGTTGTTATTGGATAAAGGTTTTAGGTGTTCAGAAAATCTTGAAGAAAAAGATCTTCCTGTCTGCCCTATATAGAAATTATTACAATCGTTGCATTTTAATTTGTATACCCCTGTTTTGTTGTATATGTATATGTCCGTGTTTGTATCGTTGATGTGTTTTTTGATGGTATTGTTGGTTCTGTAAGCTATTTTGTAATTGTGTTTCCTGAATGTGTTGGCGATTTTGTGTGTGTTGGAGTTGTAGTATGTGAGTGTGATGTATTTATTTGGTTGTGTGTTGTTGGTATTTTTTGTTTTGTTGTTTTTGTTTAGGATGTGTCTGTGTAGTTTGTTTATTAAATCAGGGTTATAACCGTTTTGTATTGCTATGTATTTGATTGTGTTGAGTTCTTCTTTATAATCTTGTTTATTACTTAGTGGTATTTTTGTGAGTCTATGGAGCATATGGTTGAATGCAGCATGTTTGTATTGCGTTGGATGGTTTGATGTGTTGTGTATGACCATGTCAGTTGTGGTTGGTTTCCTGTATATTTTATATGTGTGTGTATTGTTTGTTTTGTTAATTGTTAGGTCAAGAAAATTTATACTATTGTTTTGTTCTATTTCAAGTGTAAATTTTAGTTTGTGGTGTATTGTGTTTATGTATTTGTGGAAATTTTCGACCACTGTTTTGTATTGCCATTATATAAAAGTAATATATCATCTACGTATCTGTGCCAATAAATGATTTTGTTGGTGTATTTGTTGTTGTTTATTGACTCACAAAAATGCCACTAAGTAAACAAGATTATAAAGAAGAACTCAACACAATCAAATACATAGCAATACAAAACGGTTATAACCCTGATTTAATAAACAAACTACACAGACACATCCTAAACAAAAACAACAAAACAAAAGATACCAACAACACTCAACCAAATAAATACATCACACTCACATACTACAATTCCAACACACACAAAATCGCCAACACATTCAGGAAACACAATTACAAAATAGCTTACAGAACCAACAATACCATCAAAAAACACATCAACGATACAAACACGGACATAGACATATACAACAAAACAGGGGTATACAAATTAAAATGCAACGATTGTAATAATTTCTATATAGGGCAGACGGGAAGATCTTTTTCTTCAAGATTTTCTGAACACCTAAAAGCTTTATTCAATAACAACATACACCCCGCGTTCGCCACACACATACAAACAAAAAAACCACAGCTACACCAACATAAAAAACAATCTTGAGATCCTACACTACTTACCTAAAAGTCGAAAACTTAACACCGCAGAACAATACGAAATATACAAACAGTACACAATACAACCAAACAACATACTTAACGACCAATTACACTTTAAATCACACGCACTCTTTGACACAATAATACACAAAACATACAATACTTCGGAATCCCGCGCCAACTCCCTTCCACCCCACACACCCCCACGCAACCTGCCAACTAGAAAAAACCGTTACAAGTTCCGGACATTCAGTATCATACCTCGCTGAGGAAGGCGAACATCACGATGAAACGTCGTACGAGGAAAATAAACAAAGTAAGTTTCACATGTGAAAGTGTAGTAATAAATATTCATAAAACATTGTTATGTGTAAGGTATTTTGGTTGATAAGTATCATAAGTGATTAGGCAGTGCCACCTCTACTTACAAGCCGTGATGTTGTACAGTTGGCAACATTGCAAGTAGACCGGTTCCCACCATAGGTTCCCATGTGAGTGTTTGTGTTTATTTTGTGTAAAACTCACAAAACAAACAGTGGAAAACGATTAAACGTGTTCTGAACCCTTCATTTTCTGAAGGTTATTAATTATTGTGTACCCTTCTGCATATTATTTATTTGTAAGGTAGGTTTTCAACACTAATTTCTCGCTAATACATAACCTCAATTTGTGTTCTGAATTACATTAATCATTTTTATTCTAATATTTTTTAGATGCCAAGAAGGCGTGTAGTGCCAGGGTGCAGATCGAGTTATGATAGCACTTTGAACTTTGAAGCACGAAAATCCCGTGACAACGTTTGCATTTCCCAAGGGGGAAGCAAGAAAACAGGCATGGATGCGTGCCATTCCCAGGGCTGCTAGGAATCCCAGTGCTTATTCTGCAGTGTGCATCAAACACTTTCGCCAAAGTCACATTATTAAGTCTCAGCCATACAAAAACCCAACTTCAGGAGAAATTCGAAATTAAAATCATTACCTCCAGAAGCATTAACTACAGCATATTTCTGTAGGTTAATAGAACAATGGTTTTCAATATGTTGTTCTAAAATTTCAAAGGCTGGTATTACTGCAAAAAATAAATCTGCTAAGTTCGAATTTCTTTTCAGGTTTGTAAAAATTTTCCAGAGCATTTCAATAGGCAATGGCTGGAAGCCTTTAAATACAGGCATGATCATGTCTACATTGTCCTTATGTAGAATAACAGAACAGCTGCTAAATGAAGGCTATAAATTTGTATTGCTGCATAGATTTACACAAGATGCTGCGGAGAATATTTTTTCACAAATTAGAAGAAAAGCAGGTTCTTGTCCTTCTCCATTGCAGTGTCTGAAAGCTTTGAAACTTATAACAGTTTCCCAATTTATTTCTGATATAAAGAGATCATCTTACTTCAATGATAGTGATATATTTTTGATTGATAATTTACCATCCAAAGACTGTAAGCCTAATACTATTACTGTAACAACTTCTGCTTCAGTTCCTGTCTCGACTGTGTCCTCTTGCAAAGAAGTTGCCACATCTTGTATATCAACTGCAAAAGATAATGAGCTTTCTGCATCAAATTATTTTAGTTTACCTCCTTCTTCTTCATTAGTTATGCCTTCTATTTGTGTTTCTGCCTCCAATGACAGAGTTCCTGAATTCAGTTTTCATACTGTACAGTTGGGAGATTTACAATTGACTACATATGAAAAAATATTTTATTTTTTAGGTGGTATTACAACAAATGCAATGTTAAAGAAAAATGTATGTGATAAATGCAAACAGTTTTTAAATGAAGACCACAGTGATGAAACTTATGATACATTTGTACATTTTTTAAACTTGGGTGGTCTAAAGAAACCAAACAGTGAAGTTTTGACCTTGATTTGTAAGTGCGAGGTGTTATATAGACAAAATAAACAACATATATTGCATAATGGTGCCAAATTGCTGATAAATAAAATTGTACAACACATATGCCCATCTTTCGCTGTGTGCTGTAATTTAAAAGAAAAAGTTGTTAAACACTTCTTTACTGTAAGATCATATGCAGTAGTTGATTTCAATAAAAATGTAAAAAAAAGGTGTAAAATGTATCGAACAGCTTCTGAAAAAAGAGGAAAACATAAATGGCAAATGCATATCTGTAGAATTGGAATTGTTTTATGATAATTATAGGTAATAAGATGAAACAAATTGTATTTTATTACATTGAATTCAGTTATATTTAATTATGTTTAATTGAAATTAATTGTGTTATATTCTATTTAATTGTATTGTACTTAATTTTATAATATTTAAGTGAATTGTCTTGCTATTACATTTAATGGTGCTGTGTTTCATTGGACTGTGTTGTGCTGCATTGGATGTATTATATTGTACTGAACAGGGCTCTGTACTGAATTCCCTTGTATTGTAACCAATTGTGTTACATTGAATAATTGCACTGTGTTGCCTTGAATTGTGTTCTGATGCACTGACTGTATTGTATTGTCTTGTGTTACATTAAATTAAGTCACTTTGAATATTGTACTGCATTGATTTGTGTGGAATTGAATGTGATTTCCCACTGATTTTCTTCAAAGTATACCTACAAAAAACACATTATACGATATATATTATATCTTTGTGGTTTGGGCAAAAAGACTTAAGTCAGACTTTAGCAACAGATGTAAGATGTTTCGACTTTAATGAAATAGCATCTTCATATTTTACAAACAAATTTTAAAGATACACATTATTAATAATAACAACGATTCTTGCGATGTACGATATGGATTTAAATTAGAAAGTTCGTTTCTATTTCTCAAAAAAGTGTTTAGAGAAAGTTGTTTCTGAAGGTCGGAAGAAACAAACCACAATCTCAAAGTTTCATTCATGGTATTTTAGCAGTTCTTATATCTAAAATATATTAATTTAATTACTTATAGTGATTATTGTGAATACAAATAATGTTAAATGTAAGGTTATATTAAAATGCTATTTCATTACTGATGTCCAAGCGAGGAGAAGAGAGAAATATGGACGGAACGTCTATACAGCTGAACGGCAGCAAAGAACCAAAATGGCGGGCGAGGATACCTAGTCTTTATAGAGCCCTAATCCTAGCGATACATTCTGACCCCTCAGTAGCGTCTCTTATGCTACAGAGTCACTAAACAGCGTTCAGTTATGACTTGAGGCATAAAAATCAATTCTTCCAAATCAGTAAACGTTACCATCACCACACTTAAGGCTAACTGCCTTCCAGTAACAATTAAAGTTTAACCAATACCTCATGCCGAAAGTGCTTAATATCCTGGGATACACTTGGACAGAAGACTGACGTGGAAGAAACATATATCTTCCATGAAGACTGAACTTAACCTCAAGGTCAGAAAAATCTACTGGCGGGTAGGCAAAAAATCGCGGTTAAGTCTCGTCACCAAACTTTTAATATACAAACCAGTTCTTAAACCCGCATATATTTATGGTATTCACCTTTAGGCCAACATAGAGATTATCAGTCCAAAACTTTAAGATCAATAGTTGACGCTCCATGGTTTTTTTACAACTCTACACGCCGAGACCTAAAAGTTCCTACTGTAAGAGAAGAAATTGTGCGCCTCTGCGGGAAACACATGTAAATTAGAATAGCATCCTAACCCCCTAGCTATTAATTTGTTGGATAACAGTGAAGACATGTCTAGACTAAAAAAACTTAATTGCTAGATCTACCCTGCAGGTTCAATGAATAACGTGTTACCTGTATTCTTACTGTATTGTAATGTCTGTGTTATCTGTACTGTAATCTCTGTATTATTTGTGTAGATTATTAACATTAAGCGTTAATATCAACTAACATTTGTGCCCTACAGGCTCAGCGTTTAGTATGTTGATGTAATGTTCTCAGTTCATGCCAGCAGTAAGTGGTAATGTCATTTTGTTAACATGTTCAAACACTTACACTTTTAATTGTAGTATTTGTGTGTGTGTTTAATCTGTGGACAATAATAATAAAAGCTGTCAGTGGACAACTTTTCGAAAAATGTGTGTATCATTTAATTTGTTTATTGTTCTCGTGACAAACAGATTACAAATTCAACTAAATTAAAAAAAAAAACAGAAAAAGGAACCACCAGAATGTTCCGAATCGCTCTTTCCGTAGACCTAGCACCCAGCACTTGCTATCATAGTTATCTTATAATATGGATACCTGTAAGTATGTTTATTTTTTGTGGGTATAAATTTATATTCTAATCACTCGTGAAATTATCAATTTTTTTCAAGTAAGATTTACGGTTAAGGGCGGGACTGATTTTTAAATACGTGAAGTAATTAGTATTGGAGATTGCGGAGGTGCGGTTTGCTCATATTTATAATTACTGAATGTTTTGTTTTTGGCGGAAAACGGCGTTACTGTTAGTCACATCACGTATAACACAACAAATCACCCGTACAGGTTGCATTCTGTGCATGATAATTCTAAACACCGTGTGCTGACATTAGGTAACAGTACTTAATGCCTCTGTAATTTAACAATTTTTTTTTTACAAATTATACTTTAATATCAGGCATCCCAACACACGAACACACGACACATTAAAAAAATATATATTTGAGAGTCACGTGCGTGCGTTTGAGTACTAGCACCAATGAAACTGTGTTCCATGCAAACGCAAGTTATATTACGCGATGTTTGGTTTAGCTTGGTTGTTAGGCCTACATATGTTATTTGTGGATATAAAACACAGATGGAAAGGAGAAGAGGCGGGGGCAAGAAGATATGACACTGAAGGACAACATGTGGATAAATTCCACTCAAAATGAGTTCTTTTCCTTCAAACCGTCTTTAAAATGGCTCTAATTGTAGTGACGATTTTAGTTTACCACTGTCAACGTTAACAATCGTTACAAAAGGCTATGCATGTATGCACGTGTACATATGTACGTGTAGAATGTTCGTATTTGTAAGAAAATACTTTTTTAGTGTTACTGATTTTCCGTTTTCTGCGAGTACTACTGTGATTGTAAATACCAATGGTCTCATATCCTATAGTCTCGTGGCATTTTTAAAAAGAAACTGTTCACTGCTTTATAAGAGATTACTTAATTTTATGGTTTTCTTTCTTAGTTCTATCATTTCCCATATGAATAGCAAAAGAAATAATATAAAATCACCCGACTGAGTAACACCGCATGCAATGTTTGGTAAGTTTAGTTTCGTAAATTACTTTCATTCAAAACTCTATAAAACAACTGATCGTGTTATACAATGTCATAGACTTTCACAATACTTGTCAATGTTATTATTTGTTAAAACTACTGGGATGTTCGACCGTGGTCTGATGTTAAAATTCGTATTCGTTTTCAAACAGAGACGGGAAGAAGAGAAGAGGGGAGACATTTACCACCATGCCATGAGTCTCGTCTCCGATGAGGTGAAGACTAGTTCGAACGGTCAAAACGTCACTCAGTAGATGAGATACGGATTTTAACATCAGACCACTACCCAATAGCTCTGTATGTTGCTTTTATTGTCAAATACTTCTGGGTACGTACTCTGATATCACACTGATGTACTCCTCTAACTCTGGAATGTTATTATTAATACAGCTCTTGGAAAAACTTAAACATGGATAATTATCGCGCGATTTTGAACAAGTAAATTAATAGGGTTTTTTGTATTATTAATCTGAAATAGTTGACAGTGGTAATGGCATTTGTATTGACAACCAACATGAGAACGCGGCACCATTGTATGTAAAGTAGAGGAACAAGCGTGGTTCATGTTCATGAAGTCGTAAAGTCTGGCTTCATTCTGTAATTTCACTTTTATTAAAATAGGGAACAGATCGTGACGACTAAGTATTAGGCCTGTTCGGCTACTAATTATTTTTCTAATTGAAATCACTGGATTAACTGTTTTGATTAAGGGTAAAGTAGACGTAGGTTATATCTTTACTATAAGAAGTGTGAAGTTGTGAAAAGAACAGCACTTCAGACAAGCAGCTTGCAAGATAATTAAAATTGATAGAGGTAAACGGACAAATTAAAGAGTTGACAAGCAGAAAAGCTGCTGCAGAAAATTGGATTTTGTTCTCAAACAGAAGTGGTTAACGCCTTGGTAAAACACCTCTTTGTTTATCTTGACTGAAGTAAGACTGTCTACAGAGCTGAAGTAGAATAAAATAATGATGTTATACAATATTGAAATTATTGTCATGATGGTCACTGCCTCGCTCGCCTACTATAATGTAGACATACACGTACAATCCCAAACTATGGTCGCCTTCAATTTTATAATTGTTTTTATTCTGCTACTAATAACTCAAAAATGTAAATTTGGAACAAGTGCAGTATATTGTTCTTCGATTCCCAGGCGGGAATGCACTATGTCTGATTCGAACCTACTTTTCAATGCGAAATATACTTTTTCTCTCTATAACCTCTAAAGGTTTTTAAAATTAATAAAATACATTGCCTACCAGAATATTAAAAAAATTAAGCACAGAAAGGGAAATTAGGAACTGGTTTATAAAATACAAGTAACATAAGTGAACAAAAAACACTGTCATTATTCGAATCCCTAATTAATGCAGACACAGAAACAGAAAATTCAGTAATCTAATTGGATGAAACACGTTTATTGTACAATGGACAGGTTCGTCATTCGAGCGTTATGAGTATCACAAACAGTTTGTGGTAGACAAACCACTTCCTACTTTGGGAAGATGACAGATATATGTAAACATATTAAATTATTAAAACGTTCACGAATTAATCATACGGCTGTGGGAGACAGACTTTCTGATTCCCGTGGCCGACGGTGGTGTGGGCTGACTAGGGAGGGTGCACGGTTGTACTAAACAATAAAACTTCTATTTCGGACAGAATCCATCGTATTTAAAACCACGTAATGTTCCTAAACAATGCAATCGTATCTTCTCATATTTTCCAAATATTTATAGAAATGTGAGGGTTGGACATTATTATGAAATACGGTCTGAGATAATGACGAATTGGAAACCCAATAGAAAAAAAAAAATACGACGGATTGTGTCTAAAGTAGGAGTTTTAATCATAATGTTGGACTATCGGGAACAAGTTTTAAAGAGCGAATGATTCTGCTTAGGTTTAAGAGTTTGAGCAAACACAGACTTGTTCGCGATTGTGGGGCTGTCTGACGTCTTTAAAACGGCTTTACCGACAGGGGTCATTTGGACGTTCCTTACGTCGAGCGATCGGCTGTCCGTATGAAAAGCCAAGCGTTTGGTAGAATTTCTCAGCTGCTTAAATTCCATTCCAAACAGCTTGATATTCACTAGTTGCCCAAAGGGGGGGGGGCGTTGTGAGTTATTGTGCGTCTATGAGAAAGGTGGTCACAACCATACAACACACAGAAGTGCAAGTTGGAGCACAGATATTTTGCTTGTCTGACGGCAAGATAACGTTGAACTCAAGTAGCCGCTTTAGTTTGAAGAGCTCAGAGATGCAGTCTCTTTCCCTCGAGGAGTGTCATAAGAGCTTATGAGGGCCGATCGTGGTATGTAGTCTTGAGAATATTAGCGTGGCGTAAATACCACCTTACGGTTCTCCTTAGTTGGAATACTCTGACTACCTGCGTGGTGGACAACTCATCAATACTACTACATCAAGTTATTACTCACCTTGGTGATTACCGCGGTGATCTAACATTATTCGACAGCTTTGATTCCAGGTACCCGATCTTTTTCCTATCATCGTAGCAAAGTATCTGTAAGCAGTTGTTAGCAGTTGCCTTTGTATTTGTTTTGCCCGATGTATAACTTCCATCTGGATCATCTGTTCATTCATCTGCATCACAGAAGGCGAGAAAGTAGGCTACGTTCAGACCATTCCGAAATTCTTTTTATTTCTTGGTTGGCTTGCTCTCTGCATTACCATGTATCAATCTTTCTTAATAATTGCGATGATTTCAATTAGACTTTTAATGATACTTAATAACCAGTAACTCTTATTATTACTGAGATGATAATATCAGTAAATGATGTAATCAATAGACTTTTTAGTTCATGGAATATTAAATTTTACTAATGTCATAGTCGTAGTAAATTTTCACTACGTGTGAGTCCGTTATGACATTTTTATTTAGAATATTTAATAAACGTGCTACCGAGGAGTTAGCATTAGAAAGGTGTGCGTGGTGGGTGACCAGAGGAGTGGTCACACCAGTTAAACTCCACATAATGCCTATGACAATGCTGTGACATGGCGGGTGAGTAAGTGCCGTTATCAAATAAGCAGTGCCCCATACTGCGTTGTACAGAAATGGATTGGGTTTCCAAAGGCAAGAAGATGGTTACTCCAATATAAAACTAAGAGCAGACCGAGCCCCATTGTTCTTGTGGTGGAAGCAGTCGTGTGTAACAGAAGAGAACTCTGATTTTAAATTCCTGGCCCTCCAAGCTGGGGAAGGCCAGGCCAGTAACCTGCTTATGTAAAAGATTAATATTACTTACAGGGCTCATAAGAGCTTCGGATCAAGGTCGGGAAACGTCTTTAAATGAAATCATCAAGGAGTGTACACAAGTTTGGTGTGAACGTTTAAACCGCACGTAACCCAAAAGTTACCAGTAGCAGTCTTAGCGTACCAGCGACGTCGGTAGAGCGAGGAGCAGATGCATTCCGGAACAGGTCACATTTATGGTCTATTCCTTGAAGTGGAGACGACGATGTTATTAACATGAAAATATTAATAGTGTACTAGTAAATATATAAAATATAATATATTTATTTTATAAATAACGTATATAAAATGCATTTATATGTACAGTATATAATAGTATCTATAGTTACTGTATTAGCTCCTATTAGTATATGTTATGCAGTGACACGTTTCCAGAATTCAGTTATTGGTCGATATTGAACACAAGAAACTTTTCCAGCTTAAAATATAAAAATTATGTTCAATGTTATAGTATGTTAGTGCTGATAATTTACGTAGCCCGTTATAATTATACAGTGCAATAGCGAGCAATAACGAGCCACAAATGGATTACACGGCAACTGAAAAGTCTCAGTTCACCTCTAGTAAGACTAATTCAAATACGTTAACAAAAGTGATTGTTGTCTCTGTACGCGTTGCTGTAATACAAATTTCAAAACTAATACTTTGTTTTAATAATGATATTTCACTATTTAGTAAACCTTGATCGATGTGATTTCTGAAGCCAGATAAGCTGTATTACAATCAGTATTAAAAGTTAATAAATTTTGCTTTAATAAAATTACTAACCGTCCTCTTTTCTTAAATTTTAACATTAATTGCCATTATTTCAAGTGTGGAAATAGCTTCCTAAACCGATACGTAAACTCCTGCATTATTTCTTTGTCACCACTTTCCTTTGATGCTGTTGCCTAAAGCAGCTATCTAAAAACCAATTTCACCCTCCCAATAATAAGACAAATTCCTCTCCTGACGATTTTTATTCTAGATTGAATAGTCCTAAAAAGAAAGCTTATAAGCTTATTTTCATGACATACCGTTAACAGTTTCGGTTCCCCTTTATAATTCTTGTTGTCGTACTCCTCCCTCCTCAGACTTAAAACTTTATAAATACAAGTAAAACTTTTAATCGGAAATTGGTTAGTTCAAACTTTTTGTAATCAGAAATGATTCTTTTAAAAACTACATTCATTTGAACTAACACAAACCAATTGCACAAAATATTAAAAAAAGTTGAACTTAGCTATTTGATGGTAAAAACCAAACTGTAAAATACTGAAACGTGTAAAAGAAATAACGGTTTAGTTACACCGTAAAATAAACTACAGTATAATGAATTTAAGATCTTAATATAGGCCTAATGAAGTTTTGTATATTGTAATGTTACATAAGATCATGACCACCAGAGTCCCAAACAACCAATAATCCAACAAAAACAAATCATAAAGAATGCTACATACAACTTTAATGTTTTTAACCAAGATAAGTAGAAGGTGATTTTAAATGAATAAAGAATACATATCTAACAAACTGGTGAAGATGATCGAAGAAACAATGACAATGCCTTAGACGAAACGTAATTAGCTGACAACTAACCCAATAGATTAGGTGAAAAATGTGAAAACCATAGACGAAGAGGAGAAACTATAAATCGAGTAAAGAAGAATATTACAAGGCCCAACTGGATACCAAAACAGGATGAAGAATAAGCTATGCCCTACACGAAACAAAAGAAGAATTAAGACAAGATGAATGGATCATAATAAGAAAGCCCAGAGTAAAGGACAGAGTGATAAGGATGCCTGATGAACTAATATAAATAACTATGCCGACAAAGAAAGCTTATAAAGTGATTAAATGAGACAATGAATAAAGGTCAGGAGAGTGAAATAAAATTAGTAAAGGTATAAATTAACTGTGTATCTGGAAGTATAATAGACATGAATCATATAGACCAGCCTTATAACTAAAGCAAATGTAGGGATATTACTTATCGAATGATGTTAATAAATACTGTTAATAGAGACAAAAGGGTGTATAATAAACCTAAAGTCATAAATAACATTAGTAATACTATGATAATGTGAAATAAAAGACATTTAAATCAAAATAAAACAACACATTGTTGTCAAACCATGATAGGACCCTTAACCTCACTACGTGTGAATTATGCACCTAAAACAGGAGAATTAAGTAACTAAATGCCTAATAATCCAATTTCTGTTGAGGGGATAATGAACTTAAATGTTAAAAGGGTAGTACCCACACAGAATTAATGTATAGAAACAGTAGAATTGTATTGTAATTAGTATAAATACAAACAATAAGTTAGACATTCTGATGTTACCTAACAAATCTTAATAAAACTGTAACATATGGTATAAAAGAGGTGAGACATTAGTGTCAATAGAACCAGCAAGGTTCACAGTCACTTACATAATGTAAACCAATTGTAATTAGATTAAAATTATAACAAGATAATAGAAAATAGACATACTGGTATCTTGACCCCAGATGCAAGATGTTTTATTGTATTAACAAAGCAAGGTGATATACTATTACCAATCAAATGATGGTAACACCTCAATATAATTACTATCACTATTTTGTAAAGGAGAATGATCACTTAAATTAAAAATAATTAAGAGTTAAGAGAACAATTGTAACACCATATAGTGTTTTAACTATAGGTGTACCAAAAGGGTAGAATTCAGGGAATAATTATGTCGAAACCACCAAAGGTAACAACTAAAAGTTGTCATAGTTAACTTAAATAAACCAGTAACAATATTCAGAAGTAATCCAATAGTAATGAACAGACCACTGTTAAAACTAACTTGGTTGGTAATAGGCCTAAAGGAGCCCAGAGTCTGATACTAAATATTAAGTTATACAGGGTATCAGACTAAACCAACAATAGTAAAATAATAAAATAGACAAAGACACCAACAAATGGTTAAAGTGTAACCAATTTTAAACAATGTATTATAAGATTAGAGCAGGATAAAATTTAAGGCCTAGGTGCCAAACACTGAATATGTCATTAACAAAAATATACAACCAAGGGGATTGATTAAGTTAGCCAATGATAACCAGAAGTTGAAGGGAACCTTTAAGAATAAGTATGAAGTGTAACTAATTCTTAAAATACCTTCAATGAATAATTACATGTAAATCTAAACCATAATGCTATCTGTACAGCAGGATTTATGCTCACTTTTAGAGTTGTTATCACAGATAACTGATTTATAATATGACTAAAGGACAGAAAGAGACTGAATAATCATCAATAAACCTAATTGTGAAGTTAAATTGTAAATGATAGAAAGTAAGATAGTTTTAGCTGAAAAATGTAATAGGCATAAGTGGTGAAAATAAGTAATTGTCAAACATAAACAGAATTATGGCTTGAGGGGTATCTAATTGATCTAGAGAACAATTGAAAACGATTGAGATGAGTCAATTAGAACTCCCAAGTACCATAAGAAAATTAAATGCATTTTAAATATTTGTGTAAATTGAAGGAAATATTTTCGTACTCTTGAACTCAAAAACCGACGCAAGCGAAAGTGCCAGTGAGGTGTCATCGAGATTTCAACCAATCAAATTACCTATAGCGAGGCTTGGCTAACAATGGGACGCCAAACTGAGCGTCATTCTTATTGTACGATCGACTGAGGAAACACGACGAGAATTCCCGACGCCAGAAAAGTAAGTACACCTAACCTGTGCGTGTAGTAAACGTCCGAGTCAGAGCTAATACGAATCAAATGTCTAAAAGACATTAATAAAGTGACATAAATGAAATAATAAAGAAAGAGTGAAGTGCGAATACGATTGCCAGTGTAAATCCCGGCAATCGCGGTATTATAAATAAAAGGGAGTATAGTGATTTAATATCATTATTGTAGACTTAAGAAGTGAACATAACTTGACACTGCATAGAATTAAGAATAAATAAAGGAACTTTAAAGAGGCGTTGAACCGCAAAGTCAAATAAGAATTAATGAAATTTATTCGATCTAAATATAAATGAATTTGTAAAGACAGTAGGTTTTACTGAACCAAATAGGTTAAGTCAATGTACCACCATTTCATAGCTTGTGGACATGCTATTAGAAATAAGTAAATTACCTGATAAAGGATATCCAAATTAGTATCCTAGTGATATTTGGATCGACTGAAGAGATCATAACTTTACTAAACTGAATTTTCTTTGTCAATTGGCCAATTGACCACTTAGATGTTTAACGAACCTAACTGGTATTCTATTAGACACGCCAGGTCTAACTTAGAAGTTGACGCAAGCCGTCTGTTTACATTTTTATAAAGTAATGAAATGAGATTATAGTGTTCCGAGGTGACCACTCTCCTATTAAACAATATAATTGTTTTGTTACATTAACGTTTCGTATATTGTACGCTCAAAGAACCCCTGTTGATTAATTTTATTGTAAACAAACATTGTGGAATATTGTAACCACATACGCAGATTGACCACCCTGAGATTTTAAAAGAGTATATAACCAATGAAAAAGTAATTGTAAAGTTTAACCTTATCATGTTAAAGGTTCATGATATAAATGATCAGATTTCATTAAGAAATAAATTATGTTTAACTAAATAATTCGAGTTGGCCCGATTATTTCAAGTAGATAGGCATTTACAGGCTTGGCAGACGACATGCAGCGGTTGGCAATACAAACGGCGCCACGAATGATTTGAATTAATCTTGTTTTTTAGGGAAGCTGATACACTTTACCTGCTCCCGAGAACACCACACAAAGTAAGTACCGTTATTCAGAATTGTCTTGATTACAGTTGGAACAAACGCCGCCGAAAATATCTGCTAGTGAAGAAGAATCAAACTCTGTCCGATACTCAACGTTCAACAAACTATGAGCCGGCTAAACCAGAAAAAATAATCTTGAATGCTTTAACTCGACGACTTCTAATAATAATCAAAACCACAACCAAATATTAAATTAATATATAAACAATTTAATTAAGTAAACCAAACATAATTAATTACATACGACAATAACAGTACGACGGATCTAGTTACGTTACAATATTGACCCTTAAGATAATTGAACTTAACTTGAATTTGCGCTTGTTTTACAAATCTCAATGTGATTAATTTATATACGTTTTACGTTTTTATCAGCCTCATTACACTTGTAATGTATTTTACAATAATTTTATTATATAGATTTATTAACTAATTTTGGTACGTAAAATTTAAAAAATACGTAGGCCTATCTATTAAAGAAGCTCTTAATATTGTTGAGTTCATATCAAAACCGGCAGAAGATTTTTATTTAGGCAGTTCGACGGCGAGGAATATAAACAAGAGAAACTTATAACTTTCATGCCTTATATCTGTTTCCGGAAAACTGCTACATGTTAATACTTTTTAGCTAAAAGAGCTTTATGCAAAGAGTTTTATCAGCTCTGCAAGAACGATATTGCAATGGCAAATGCTTATTTTATTTTATTTTTATTGTACCTTAATGAAAAGACAAAGTAGATTCTTTTATTTAAAAATATACTTGGATCAGAAACTTGATAAAGATGATGAACATTGCCTTGAGAGTTTTAAAAACCAGTATATAATATTATATATGTATATATTTGCCATTATCCCGTAGGAGGTAAAAGCTATCTAACAATGATGATGCTGTAGAAACGTTTCAATGTAAATTTCTCAATAAAGTTAAAAAATTAAGATTATTCGCCAACAAGGTGTCAATGTAGACGGCATTGGTTTGTTCTAAAGGATCTTACCAAGGGAAATCAAAGTTTAAAACGCGAATAACGTAGGAAATGAATCAGAGGACAAATTAACAAAGAGTGACTAAATTAGGACCTCGAATGATACAGGCTACAGTAATAAACGTTATCTGCTGTGAACTGAAAATTACACTGAACGTAATTAACAACTATTTTCATCTAGTTATATACAGAGGTCAGAAGAAATTCAGCATTCATAGAACTTAATTTCGAGACACTATTCTGTCAACAAATTATTCCGCAGATAAGAAGGCATCCAAAAATCTCTTATAATTCCTGTAAATCACGACTATAGAGGGTTCCTACATGGCTACAGGCACTTAAAAGAGATGATAATAATATCAGGGCTATATAAATTGCTCTGATACGACTAACAAAACTAACCGTTATTCAGAAAAATAGTTGAATATTACCATATTACCAGAAAAATTATTACCCTACTATAGCTCAAATAAAAGATGTTACAGCATTTTGAAATAATCAGAATTTTGAGGATGTAGCGTACTCTCACTTCTTGAAAAAAATAGTTCTCCTGCTTCTATATTTATTATAAAGTCTAGAGGAAAGTTGTGGTTCAGATTGATTTATAAAGGGTTGAAAATTTAATACTACATAACAAAAAAATGATAATGATAAAATTGATAGGAAAAGCTGTTAGCAAGACCAGATACAGCAGCAAAATGAGGTTTGAAGAAAAACAAGATTGGATAAACGAAAAAGACGAAAAGATTACTGACTGACAGACATATAATGTATTAATTAGCAAAATGGGGAAATGTGATCGATTCAAATCGAGGAATCGAATCAAAGTTTGAAATGTTGCGGCTACTGTTTAGGAAACATTGCTGATAAAAGTCCTACTGCCGATATACATTTAAAACAGTCCGTACAGAAGACGAAAAGACGATCAGTATACCTACACAGACAAATGTTTCTACAAGTATTTTTAGTAAGACGTTGTCTTTAAAATGAATTAATAATGTTAATTTTTGTGAAGTTTCGACAACATAAGTTGTCTAATTTGTTTTCTAATGTATGTTCAAATTTCAATATGTGTTTTAAGAGTTAATGTAATACTTTAATAAGATAAACGTTTCTTAATAAAAATTTCAGTTGTACACTAATACATAATGTAATAATTTATATTATAATATAACATTAATTTATAGTAAAATAAATTAAATAAATATTAATGTAATAAAGTTAATATAAAAATATTATAATTGTAATGTAATTTTAATGTAACATATGTTATAATAGTTCTTAATGCTACTTATTAGTATTTTTCTAGCACTTCGTAAAAGTAATATCAGACGATAGAGCGTTGGCTTATGGAAATTACTACATTTCCTTTCTTACATAAACTTTTTTGGTTAATGAACAGTTTCATTCATACCACATATTTTAACAATTTAATAATGACTTTTTATAAATTTCGACAGTTTTCCATTCTCATTCATGGCTTATAGAACTTTATCAACTGTCATGAGCTCATTTTGGATGAAAAAATGATGCATGCACACGATTGTTAAAAACTGAGTTTGAGCAATTATGAGATTTATTTCATTCGAGATAATAACAGCTTTGAATTACTTGCGAAAACGTGCTCACTGATGGCGATAGGAAAGTGCTGCAAATATTAAGAAACGGCCAGTATTGGAATGACACACACAAAGCTACCAAATTCTATCTCAGACAGAAAAGGGTGAGGTCGAGTCTCCTGCGCCCACAAACACGGGCCCTTAGACTACAGTATGGTAACCCTAATAGAAGAGTCTCTGGTCCCCCTCGTAGGGGGTTGTGCAACAGGCCAGTAACGCGTTCATGTAAAACTATTAGATACAACGCTCAAAGCAGCCTCGGAATAAGGATCGGAAACTATGGCAATAGGACTCTTTCAAAGGATAAGGATTTGAATAAATATAAAGCGGAATAATTAGTGGTGTGATCATTTGGATAGGATGACGGAGGCTCGATTGCCAAAAGCGGCGCTAAAATATAAAACCACTGGTAGAAGAGATGTGGGTTGCCCGAGGATGAGATAGGTGCCGGTATAGGTTTATATAACTTAGTTCTTGTAGTGACGAAGAAGGAGAAAAAAAGAAAAAGTGACGACCATAGACAATTTAAAGAAGCACTATTTTTATAACGTAGAGTAAAGAGGAAGATAACAGAGCTAGAGGAAGCCTTGCAACATCAGAAAATTAAGAAATATAACCCAGAGAAGCATTATGAATTAACGACTATATTAGGACTATATTAGACTGTAAGAATTGTCACTGTGAAGCTAAATGTATAACAAACATTGTAAGTATTGTGCGCTGAACAACATGTGCAAATTGTAAACGTGGAAATTAGTGTTGAAAATAAGTAAGAGTTTGAGAAAGAAATAAATAAGTATGTATTGAGATGAAAGTGTGCTACTGTAGCTGCTAATATACAGTTTCTTACACTTATAGATATCAAGATGCAAACAAAGTTTTATAGCGTATTACTTATAGGAGATAATAATACAAAAGTAAATAAAATATTAAACGTTCTTTAAGGAAAACTTTCTTCTAACACTCGAAAGCAGTTAGTTCTTTCTTTAACAGCATTGAGACAAAAGTTTAATACAGACAAAAACCATTAGTAAAGAGCAAGACTCCTGATTTATCTGTTAATAACAGATTTTTTAACCTAGAGTTTCAAAATTTAGAGCTTTCTAATTTTTACCATTGCAGTCTTATATTAAGTAATAGAGATACTGATTAGAATATAATAGTCTAAAAAACAAGCAAACTTTTAATAAATAATAAAATCAAAATTAATTGGTCTGCAAAGGAAATATTCAGTTTGTCTTTAAACGTCAAATTAAGTTAATTCACCCGTGCTAAAACCTCTAAGAATTTTCACATGCTTCATGTTTTTTTTCTTTACGGCTAATCTTACTGTTCCATATTTTAAAACCTCGTTTATTCGGTTTCACGCCTGTACGTCTGTAGCTACAGTTGATATGGCGTGTCCGGGACTTTCGAATGCTAAGTAGACAACACGATACTTTAAAAACTCTGAACTCGAAATTCCTACCGTGATTCGTCTGGATTTCTATAGGAACTCCATAACGGCAACAGAAGTTTTGATCTAACGGTATTCTCACAGTAGTAACCTCCTGATTTGGAATAGTATAAGCTTTCACCCACTTGATAGTCACTTATAACTATGGTGTACCAGTTTCCGTAGTCTGTAACGGGGAAAGGTCCACAAAAATCTATGGGGATTCTCTCTGATGGAAGTCTAACATTATACTATGTCTTTTTACCATGTTTCTGATTTGTGGTCCTCAGGTTGTAACACATATATCACAGGTCTAACACCATTCCTCTACAGTGTGGCGAACATGAAGCTAATGGAACCTTGCCGAATTTTGCCAATTGTTTTATTTACACCAAGTTGACCTCCAAATGCCCCATCATGCATTTTATTCAAAACATGGTTTGCTTCTGGGAACGATCCTCTGCATAAACACATCTCAACCATCTGCACTTTCCCAAGCTCTTTTCAGAAATCCAGTCAATACTCCCTGAAATATTAGAGATTCCCATTTTGGCCAACAACTCTTCAGCACTTTGGATCCGTGACAGATATCTTGCCAATCCGGATGATGTCAAAATCGGTTCAAGAACTTCGTCAGCCATATGTTCTTGTCGGAAATCTTGTGCCGTAAACCGTAAGTCAAGAAGTGAAGGTTTGAACCTGCTCACATGCGTTTTGTTCTTCCTTTCTGCAGCAACGTCGGCAATCTTTTGAGCTCTTCGTGATAAGCCATCTGCATTATCATGTTGTACCTTGAACTTGCATTATTGCAAACGTTCAAGTCTCATAGCCAACTGCCCTTTCGAAATTTTAAACCTCAAAAGTCACGCAATTCAGCATGATCGGCACGTAGTGAAAACTCCTTCCCATACATATATTTATAGAAGTGCTCCAGAGCTCGGACGATTGCAAGGAATTCTTCTTTTGAAACGCAATAATCTCTCTCTGCTTTGGAAAGCGTCTTACTGTAATACACTATTACCCATTGTCCACCGATTTGCAATTGAAACAAAACTACTCCTAGACTAGTATTGCTTGCGGCTGTGCTACGACGTACAGAAAGGGAGAATTGGCTCTAACCACAATTCCATTTTTTAAGTCCTAAGGCTTTATCTCACTTACTCAACTCAACCGTTGGAATGTTCGTTCCGTTAGTTAATGTAGTGGTTTAACAATAGTATCCTTTTACAAAACGTTTGAAATGTGAGCTTAACCCCAGGGAACTCTGAACATCGCAATTAGTCTTTGGAAGGATGCAGTTTTTCACAGTGTCCACTTTATTGTGGTAAGTACTAACACCAACTGCTGAAACTAAACAGCGCAAATATTGTAGTCTTGAAATGGAGTGCTTAGCTTCAGTTGGCATCGCGAATTCTGATTACAGCTACCTTAAAGTTTTCAAATGATCCTTGAAAAACTTTCGAATAACTATGACATCGTCTATGTAAA
Source organism: Magicicada septendecula (assembly GCA_034769895.1). Lineage (NCBI taxonomy): Eukaryota > Metazoa > Arthropoda > Insecta > Hemiptera > Cicadidae > Magicicada > Magicicada septendecula. The sequence continues at coordinate 893,782,107 of CM068367.1, forward strand.
CAAGGCAAGTTTCGACGCCAGTGCTCGGAGAACCAGATCCGTTAGCCTTAGGGCCTACATACGTTGTTGACGCATAACATGATCACAAATTGGAGGAGGCCACATGTTGTCGAGAAAGCTTTCTTTTTCTTATCTAGTTGTTGAAGACCCGCTTGCTATTATCCACTCTTCAGGTCAATGAAGAAAACTGCCGAGCTCTAGACAGCCTGTCGAGCGTATCGTAAACGCGAGGTAATGGATAGCAGTCATTCTTTGTCACGTCATTTAGCTTCCGGTAGTCTAGGTTCAAACATGCCGCTAGTCCACCGTCCAAGCACTTGACAAAGGCTCGAATATTCCCGCTGTCAACGTGTTCTGAGCTAACCGAGATATTTCCTCCTCTTTAACTAACGGAGGTCTTTGAGGAGGTTGAAATATCAGTATTATATCTCCTGTATTCACGCGACGTTGAACGGGAGAGATTCATCTCAACGACTGGCTCCAAACCGCAAAAACATCTTAAATTCATGTGAAAACTGTCTGATTCTTTAACCTCAGCCTTTGGGAGAAAGTCGGAAGATCTGTTGGATAGCTTCTCAAGTTTTTCTGGTAGCTTTGAAGCCTTGGGTCTTTGTTGCATCATTCCGGCTACCACAGCCAGAGAAAACATGTTATCCAGGTGTGTATTTCTTTATAAAATGATAGTCTGAACCACATTATTTACCGCTCTAACAGGAACACTGTGAAAGCTACGTATGTAGACAATCGATATTACCTATGCTTTTCAACCTGGGTTATTGTGAAGACGAAAAATAGTCATGATTTGCCCTTCCTGGAACCATGCTGGGCCTCCGTTATTGCATTTGGTCGTATTAAGCAGGCTACCCCTCTACAGTTATGAAGTCATTACGATCCCCTTTTTACTTAACAGTGTCACATTAAATATTACAAGTCACTAGTTACAGATGTCCGCACACAGAAAGTCACAATCGCTTACAATAAACGCACAATGAATCGTCCATATACAGTAGGCTATATACTAAACTCGCTGCTTCGGAAGCGTCGCTTTTATACTTCGCTTGTGTTGTGTAATACGTATCAAAATTTGCCTTTAAAACTACCTACAGCATATGTGAAACAGAAATTTTACATCTAAGACTCTGGAATAACATAAATAATAGATGAAAACAGTGAAACCATTTCTACTCTTCTTATCACATATAACGATATTTTTTTAGAATCGCTCCTATCAATTTCCCTTTTAAAACTTTAGCCTTTTGTTTTACCGTATCATCCGTTCAATTCCGAGGCTGTCCGTTGCTTCTTTGAGCCATACATATTTTTCCAGTGGATAAATGGCTAACCTTGTCCACCAGCCTTCCTCCTTTATCCGGGTTTGGGACCGGCAGTGGTATACAATGTGCTACTCACTCCAAACACATACACACTCAATCCGCATTTTCATTTACCACAGGCGTAGTTGAATGACACAAGGCACAAAGAATGGATGACACAAAGTTAGTGAAAAAGGCAAGAGATAGTCAACCAAACACCAAAAGGAGCATTGTTCGGTCACGGAAGAGGTGAGGTGACAGCATGTAGGACCGTTGTTAAAGAACAGGACAGAGTCCTAACAAGGAAGTTAAAGAAGAAGAAGACTCTTTTGCTTTTATAAAAAACCGATACTCTGAATCATATGTGTACTTTTCCGTTTAATAATTTATAATAATGCTGATATGGTTATACCATGTTCATTATTCTTATCACCTTAAAATCCACATTTTAGGTGTTCATTTAATTAAAAATGTCGTAGTTAATATCTACTATTTACAGCCACAGTAGCAGCAATATTATTTGATTTGACATCATTTTTACCATCTGATGTAATTCTAGTAAGTAGATTAACAAGTTTTGTAAATTTAATATTTGAAAATGTTCTAATATTTAAGATATCCCGGCATACGTTATTCATTTTTATAAGCTGTGTATTAGGTTTTTGTTATCAGGTCAACCGACAAACATTTTGAGTTGTCACTTCTGTTTTGGTAACGGTATTCGTTGAAGAATCTTTCATGTAAGGGTAAGTTAATTACTTGTTCAAGTGAACATGGTCTTGTCTAGCGTGGTGCCGTTCGACGACAGCGTGGTCTTACTTTTCAAAAAGTTTAACAATAACCAAACGTAAATTTGTCAAGAATAAAACAAAACTTACGCTTCAGAAATAAAACACTGACACTCTGGTCTCCCAAAATCTTTTTAGAAACGAACTAACACAAAGGAACTAAAACGGACAGAATATCTTTATTATAAAGAGTATATGGGTAATGTTCACTGATCATGACAAATCATTTACTTCATTAGTTTTCCAAAGTTTGTAACATAAAATATACTATGCAGCGCGTTATGAAAATCAACTTATTAATAGAACGTACCACGACATACTAAAAAAGTTTCTATTTACTTAATTAAAATTGCAATTTATTACAATTACGAAACTTATTACGGACAGAATGGTTTATTATCTGCTTAATTAATTCGTCAAAAAGTTACAGCATTTCTTTGAGACGCTTGGATTTACTAGTTTGGAAAACTGAAATGTACGAAGTAATTTTTAAGTTTTCTTGTTGAATAGAACAAATTAAAAAAAGTTACACATGGTTTATAAGCTACGTCGTGTAGATTTAATTATTACTTATTAGTGTGCTTTAATGCATATTTGTGTATAGTAAACATAATCGAGAACGTGGCAAGGAAACGTCGTTTATGAATGCGTAAAAACTGACACTTCTTTTAATTGAATGAGCGAAGCGAGTTCTAAGTTTTAACTCGACCGTTTGACATTTGTTTGTCTATTTGGGGTATGCCTCCCGACAACTTTTGAACGCATCAACCAATTTTCGTAAAACTTTGCATGCGTATCAATACTTTTACCCTACAAAACCCTATTGTTTTTGAGGTTGATCTTCCAAAACATAGAGGAGTAGGAGAGAAAAATGTGAGGGGGCAAAATTTAAAAAAAATCACAACAGTCCATGCTGGGTATCAAGTTAAAGGAAAGTTTTATTAAATTGTGACTATAGTTTGTTTCTGAAACGAAATTTTGGGACACGGGGGGTAGACAGTGTGAAAATTTTGACAAAATTGCAAAAGTTCATGTAGCATATCAAATTAAAAGGAATTTTAATTAAAATTTAAATTTAGAGTTGAGTATTGAAAATTAAAAAAAATTTTTGATCTCAGGACCCGAAAAATGTGACAAAAATGTAAAACTCTAGCCTGGTGTCGGACTAAAGGAAACTGTAACACAAATCGGATTGTTTAGAAATTTAACGTTTATTGTATGATTGCACTACAATAGTTACTTTATAACGTTTATTGTATGATTGCACTACAATAGTAACTTTATAACGTTTATTGTATGATTGCACTACAATAGTTACTTTATAACGTTTATTGTATGATTGCACTACAATAGTTACTTTATAACGTTTATTGTATGATTGCACTACAATAGTTACTTTATAACGTTTATTGTATGATTGCACTACAATAGTTACTTTATTGTATGATTGCACAACAATAGTTACTTTATTGTATGATTGCACTACAATACTTACTTTATAACGTTTATTGTACGATTGCACTACAATAGTTACTTTATAACGTTTATTGTATGATTGCACTACAATAGTTACTTTATTGTATGATTGCACTACAATAGTTACCTTATAACGTTTATTGTACGATTGCACTACAATACTTACTTTATAACGTTTATTGTACTATTGCACTACAATAGTTACTTCATAACGTTTATTGTACGATTGCACTACAATAGTTACTTTATAACGTTTATTGTACGATTGCACTACAATAGTTACTTCATAACGTTTATTGTACGATTGCACTACAATAGTTACTTTATAACGTTTATTGTACGATTGCACTACGATAGTTACTTTATAACGTTTATTGTACGATTGCACTACAATAGTTACTTTATAACGTTTATTGTACGATTGCACTACAATAGTTACTTTATAACGTTTATTGTACGATTGCACTACAATAGTTACTTTATAACGTTTATTGTACGATTGCACTACAATAGTTACTTTATAACGTTTATTGTACGATTGCACTACAATAGTTACTTTATTAAACAAAATATAGAAGGGTAATCGGGATTTTCGTAATTTTCCTGATAATTGAAAAATATTTAATATCAAAATTTATCCAACAATAAACGTACTTCGTTCAAAATAATGAGCGAGTTCTGTAGCTCAGGGAGGTTACTAATCACAAGAAATTTGTAAATAGGCATACACCCTTATACACTGCCATTTGTGAAATGATCTTAGGGACTGTTTTAGTGGATAGTTAGTGAGGATCGGTCAATAATACAACTTTTAGTTATTTTGCGTCGACGTTTCGACAATATTTATTGTCATCCTCAGGACCTGTGTATGAAATGCAATAGAAATATCAAACATAACGAAACAATTAAATATTTGGGTGAACGTTTTGGTGATGTGAGTGTGTGCGTGTGTATGTATGTATCATTTTTTATGTGAAGACTTATGATAGTTTGTTTACATCTTCAAATTATCTTTAAGATGTAAACAAACTATCATAAGTCTTCACATAAAAAATGATACATACATACACACGCACACACTCACATCACCAACACGTTCACCCAAATATTTAATTGTTTCGTTATGTTTGATATTTCTATTGCATTTCATACACAGGTCCTGAGGATGACAATAAATATTGTCGAAACGTCGACGCAAAATAACTAAAAGTTGTATTATTGACCGATCCTCACTAACTATCCACTAAAACATTCACTGATTGACGGTCACTAACAATTTAAGGATCTTAGGGACGTTTATGTTTTAAATATTAGTCCTGCAGGTGATCACAATTTTTAACGTTTACACTCCCATATTCTGCCACTGAAATTATCCATGTCATATTCCAACATCTCGATAGAAATGTTTCTGATTTCTGTATACTTATATTGTTTTTGAGGCTAGCGATGGAGTGTCACACAGTTTGTGTTGAAGGTAGCACACAGAATAAGTATAAGCTGACAAATCTGGTAACCTAAAGAATGAGCTTAAAGAGGGGTTAATTTATCCTTTTAGCGACTATGTCCTTCAATTTATCAAGGACAAGAAATGTTGCACTAAAAGTCAAAGCCGCCGTTACACGATAGGAATAGAAACGATTACTTTGTTCGGGCAAAATGCAAATTAGAGTATAAAATGTAACTCTTTGGTTTGAAAGAAATGAAGTTGAATTACTGGAGATAGGCTAAATAAAAAGTAGAGGGATCTATGGATACAAACCAACGATTAAAAAAGTAATTGTTTTGAGATATTTGAAGTTTTAGTTGATTTGGTTTGAGCCACATGAAAGTAGATGGCCTCAGAAAGTATTTGCGACAATCAAATGCAAGAAGAAAAAGCCTGTCCGAAGGTTTCGTAGGCAGGTGGAATGAACAGATTGTTTGAGAGATATTAATTTTGGATTGACTGGAAGAAGACGCTTGAATTTATAAGCAGAATTGAAAGTAAATATCAAGAATTCGCGCTCGCGTGCACACACACACACACACACACACACACATACACATTATTACAATTTGGTAGAATATCAGGTGCTAAATACAAACTAGAAATTTATGCAATCTGGTTACAAGGTTTTTGTTGTTGTGGATTCTCTAATTTACTAAGTGAGTTAATGGAAAGCAGATTTATTGTTCTTGTTGCAAACTCCGTTATAATTACACTTGGTCATATGTTTGCCACAGTTTCCTACACACATAGTTTGCTGTTGTATGTTTTGTACAGCTTGACATATCGCAATCGTAGTAACTATTCTATGCTTTTATGTTAATACATTGAGAGTATTAGTTCGTCATGAGACGTTGTCGCGGATGGACGTGTATTGGTTCGCTTTGTAAATAGTGACAACAAAGTCGTTGTGTTCTTTGTTTATTATTATAACTAATAACTTAATAACTCAGTCTGTCTGTTTAAGCCATAAACAAACTCTCATCTACTTTTGAGATATCAAACATACTTTGTCCCCTTGCGCGTACGTGCGCTCGTGGGTTTGAAGAAGAGTGTCTGTGTACAACCACTAAAAAAAAACGCTTCCGTCTGGAATATGCCCTGGATAAAATAATATAATCCATAGTCAACAATATAGTGATCAGCACATTAAACTATTCGATAAGCAGTTTTAACCGATAACACACAAGCAAGCCTTGCTGCCTTCATCTCATCAATTTACGCCAATCCAACAGACTCCCACAAATAATTTTTATCGATGTCCCAACAAATTATACTGTAGAATATAAACCTTTCAACCTACGAACGCACAAGATTTCAGTTCCAGACAATCTCATCTACCAGCGACGAGGACGATGTAACAAAAGGCAAGCGATAAAAGTCAGGAATACCAAAAGAATATTCCAAACAAAAGTCCGTCATATGGAACAAACGACCCATGACTACAAAACAGAAACAAACAATCGGTTTGCTCCGTTAACCAACGTAACTGAAGTAGTTTCGCTTGAAAAATCCCCAGTGGGAATGACAAAAATACCAAAACCCCCACCCATTTTCATACATGGCGTTACAAATTATAGCGCCACGGTGCAACAAATTAGGAACGTGTGGTGCGACTTCAAATTCTTATGTAATTAATTATGTCTGATGTACGAATAACACGTATGTTGTTACTTCGAGTAACTTGTCCTAGAGCAAACTTAACATTTCCTTCTGCGTGACGTCTTAAGCGTTGGTTTGTTATTTTTATACATTACACAAATGTGCAAAAATCCAGCAGAGAAATATCCGCGTACTTCACGAGAGAAATAACATTTGTTACTTACATATAGGCCCTATTTAAAGAACATTCAAATTTATAAAAAATACTTGTAAAACTACGATGTGAGTTTTCCTATATGATGTACCCGAAAATCATCATAGTGGAGTTTGGACTCCCAACTTCATTTATTTCAATGCTTGCATATGAATTACTTCTATTAATAGAATATTGATAAACAACGATAAACAGAGGAATTTTTACTTCTAATGTCTTTATGTTTTGACTATGTATAAAAGCCGACACATCATAAACGAATTTTCTGTAAGGTCTGTATTAAGTACACCGTACTTTTTCTTCTCGAGTGAACAGAAACGTTGAACAGAAATTTGCCTATTTTAGACTGCGCTGATGGATAACTACGTGTATTCGCTTCTCAGTTAATCTAATTTATGAGCGTCTGATGAAGTGAACTGAAAGTTTCTACTGTGTTGTTTAAATTGTGTAAATTGAAAATATGCGATATTTGCTCAACGAATACTTGTACAAATGTAAGTTTTCTCACAGTTTTCGTAATAACCATGAAGACAAAAAAGAAGAAAGTAATATGTGTGTGTGTGTGTGTGTGTTTTGGTTGGTTGGTTGCCCGTGCGCATGCATTTACTTTTTATGTTAAAAGAGAAGCTACGCATCTTGCAGTTAATTTAAAATATTTCAGTCTGATTCGTAATTTACTGTACAAGCAATGTATTCATTTAGCAAGGGAATAAAAGCGAATGAAAAAAAAGACACTAAAATCAAAGAAAGGCAGAAGTAACTGAGGAACGGAAAGCATTAACCTTCATCTGTTTAACCTTATTTGTCTCTGCACATCCCCAAAACAGGAAGGCATGACCTTTTAAAAGTTTTGTTGTTTAGAAGAAAGACATTTTTTTTTAATGAGCTATCTTAATCACCATTGTCATTCTATCACATAATTAAGTATAAACTTTTATTAAACTATAACACTGTTCTTTGTCTTCATTTGTTTTTAATTAAAATTTTGCTTAAACGTGTTTAATATAACATAGGGCTCAGCTGATTTTCGTAACCGCTTCTTCTCTTCGTATAGGAGATCCCCTTCTCTTATAACCATCTTCTTCCTACAACCTACCACCGCCACCACACTCCCAGTTGTCCTCCTGTAAACGACTTATCGCTTGCAGTCTTCACTAATACGTTGTAACCCATCCTGTTCCACTTCCGGATTCTCCACAATTCTTTTTAGAATTCCCATTTTCCATTCTACGCAATGTCAACATAACTGATGTTAGTTTATGGATTTTTGTTCATGATTACATTTGCACACCATTCCCGTAGTTATAATGTTCTTTTAAGAATTAAGACAGTTATTAAATTTCATTTGATAAATTATAAATTTATACTCAGTGTCCGATTAATGTGGAAAACACATGAATATAACTCAGTAGCAATTTAAGTGCAAATAAATTCCTAAATAGTTTTTTATTTCTCTGAAAGATCCTCTGAATGTGTTATCTTCTACTTAGTATTAAAGAAGATAACATGTACCAAGTAATACTGTATTGAACAACTTGTCACAAATACAATTTTGAATGTTAATCCTATTCCAAAGTTACGGAAGTGGAAGTAGACTGAGATTCTTTCACAATTTATCTCCTTAGGTTCCTTCCAGTCTTAAATTCAGGAAAAAAAATTGTTAAATGTGGTCTAAAAAATTCAAAAATCCATTTGTTTCTAAAAATAGATTTTTATACGTAGATTTTCATACTAATGTGACCAATTCGCACCAAACTCTAGGATAATAATCAGTTCAATAAATGTAGAAACATAAAATACGACGTTAAATAAAACGTAATATTTCATGTACGTAAATTTACATTTAATTAATTATTTTTAAAATCTAATGTATGTCTATATACACAATGCTGGCAAATTCTTAAACATGTATAATTATGAGTTTCATAATTATAGCTAATAACGTGTTATAAATAAATATATTTATTATAGGCGAAATAATCGAATTGTGAAGCCAGCATGATTTAACGTAACTCACTTTACGTTAACAGGTAAGTAAAATGAAGCAACAAATACAAAACCGTCAACAGCGATATACTGTGTGAATTCTGTGTTTCCTCAAAACGGAAATACAAATTACCTACTTCATTGGAGTGGGACCGTAGTATATGAAAACGATAGAGTAATCTGTTCCACTTGATGGAGTTCACGACAGCCGTTCGAGCACGTTGTCTGCAAAATTAATTGTTCTCATTCTCTATAACTCAACAACACAGGGCAATATAGGAAATACATTATTAATTGCCAGAGAATTAATTAGTTTTACTTATATAAGCAATAGAATAATTGTCTGCCACAAACACAGAATCTGCTGTATTTAGTGTGTCCCCTGCAAAAGCGTTCTCTTTTTGGTTTAATATGAATTAATAGGTTACACCGAGAAAAATTAAAACAAAAATAAATCTTTCTATAATATTAAATAATATGATTGCATGAATTCGGATGTCGCAAATAGCCTGAGGTAAGGACGTAACAAATACATCCGTTCTCTGCTTTGTATTCACACTTTTGCTATCCCACTGAAGAGCGTTGTTTTAATGTAGTAATATTGTTTAATTATGAAAGGCGTTTTACGGAATAACATTTATGCTTTGTGTTTTATTTACTAAATTTTTTTCTTTTAAATAAAACCTTGACTGTGTGATACATGTTTACAGGTGGGTGTACAATTTATCAATAACAAAATACTGTAATTCGTAAAAATAAAATAAAAACTGATATACTCAAATGTCAATTTTGTGTAAACAAAAAAAAAGTAGATTATGAATGTCTCAAGTCATAACTTCTCGCAGACTTTTCAAGTATATATCTGGCAACTATTATCAGAGGTCTGACATACAAGTGTCAACCCGACTTACGCCACTTACGTTAATTACATTGTAATATAGTACATGGAAATAATTTATTGCTTAAAATGTTTGCTTTCAAAGAAAAGATAATTAAAACTACAGAACAATAATTAGTTTTGCATCCGTCTGGATAGCATTGCTTCTACAAATACATTTGTTGCCATTATGCAAACGAGTTTCATATTATGATATTATGAAATTAATTCTTGTACCGTTTCTCCTAATGTCCTCACTGTAGTTGCTGCATTTGTTTGTTATTCTATAGCGTGAGTTTGTTTCCTTTCCTTCCCTACAACAACGTACGGTTCGTTAATTCCAAACAAAAGTATAATTTTTCTTTCCCCACGCTGTTAAATTTTGTACAATGTCCAACACTGTATATTATTGTGCTCACGTTAATTGTATTTTCTCACTCTCGTTTATTTAAAAACACACACACACACACACACACACACACACACACACACACACACACACACACACACACACACACACACACACACACACACACACACACACACACACACACACACACACACACACACACACACACACACACACACACACACACACACACACACACACACACAAGATACAGGAAATTGTGAATTGTAAAACATTTTCTTAAGCGATTTCTTTGCTTTCGTTTAATGTTTCTGATAGTTTTTTCATGGTTTAAACTTTATTCACTATTCATTGTACTCATGTACAGTATCTTCAATTAGTATACAAGTGTATACAGATGTATTTCTTATACAAGTGAAACCATAACTTAAGCGAATAACTTTGCATTGCAGCTTTACATTTTCTAACAGAATATAGGCGACCCAACAAACATTTTTGTCACTGAAAAAATACAGAATTTTCTCGCAATTAGTGGATCTTCGTTTCACGAAGCCCGTAATCTAATACTTACAGTTAGAAACATGTAAATTTTGAAACCAAAACAAAATGTCGATAAAATAATTTTAATCAGTTTAGTCTGAATTTTGAAAGTGTCCTTTGCAAGACACTGTTGAAATGGTGATCGGCTAAAATACTGAACAAATGCAATCGCTATGCAGATCAGTTTCTGCAGAGTAGACCCGTCTTGTTAGAATGTATTTTTTTTAAACTGCCAAATTCTTGTTAACCTAAAATAATTTTAAACACAGTTCCACACTTTTAAACAAATTCCGCATTGGCTAAGAACATGGAAATTAAATAATAAGAGATACGTATTAGGAAACATGTGCTCATGTCTCTAACATACGAAAATATTATGATTAAAAATCATAACATGACAAATACAGATTGTATGTCGGCTCTGTCAAGCCTTTTGCTCTAACTTATCCTATTTTCACTAATCAGTGTTTCGAAAGCTATAGGCAGAAAAACTTTAAAATAAATGGTATGTCGTACATGCTAATTCTCTTCTCAGTTTTACTTTTAACATATTTAATTTATAAAATTTAATATAGGCCTACTTTTAATATAGAACATTAAGTAAAGTAACAAAAATATTGGCGTATATTTATAATAAAAAATTTATTCAGTAGAACGCCCGTAAAATTTTTTTATATTTTTATTAAGGTGAGGCATACGAGTAACATAATTTGTTGCTATGTGTTCTCTACAGTCGTATTTATAGTTGTCGAAGCTTGGGCATTAAAGCAGTCTGAACGGCAGAGTTCAGACAGTCTAAAGCAGCACTGAAGGTAAGAGAGTTGTTTGAATGGTATTGCTACCACAGGGTGCTGCCTCTATCTTGAGCAGTTGATTTACGAATGTTGATGTAATAAAGGAGAAGAAATAGCATACTCTGTAAAAAAATTGAATAATATAAATTGATGAAAAGAGAATGATACTCTACATTAAAATTAATTATAGAAAAATAAAATGCAACAGAAATATAAGAAAACAGTCTCTTGGTTTTGAACTTGGGGACTGGTGAGTTCCAGTTAACTATTTAGATCTGGTGCCAAAAACATGCAAATTGCCGAATTGCTAAGGTAACTACAAACTGCGACAGGAGATAGGACCACAAAAGAAGAATATTTGTTTAAAAACTGGTACACATCCAGAAATCTGTATACTCTGTACATACATCTCACACTAGTTTGCAAGTTCAGGACACCACGGAGAAAATAGGACAATGTGCTCATATGGAAGTCCTACTGCTACTAGCCGCTCTCAAAACCTTTATTTCTTTTTCCGTTGATTGAAAATTCAGTTGAATTAAATATCACTTTGGAACAAATATTTACTTTTCCCGTTAACTCAGTTGATTCTATTTACTATTCACAGTTTATCTATATTTTATTTTAAGAATTCTAATTAATTAAGGTAATTAATTAACATATTTCTAACTGGAGACCGTATATCTAATATATAAAAATGAATATTTGTTTGTTTGTTCGTCTTCTATGCGTTCCTATACCATTCATCCGATTACGATGAAACTTTGGTGAGTTGTTGTGTGCGCGCCCGCGAAGGTTTCTGACAAAAAAAAAGAATATTTGTTTGTTTGTTTGTTTGTTCGTCTTCTATGCGTTCCTATACCATTCATCCGATTACGATGAAACTTTGGTGAGTTGTTGTGCGCGCGCCCGCGAAGGTTTCTGACAAAAAAAAAAAAAAATTCTAAAGGCGCGCTACCGGATTCCGGTAGGTATCAAATTACCGGCTCCCAGTCGACTTTAAGCTATTCTTACACTCAGTGAAACAGGTCGAGTCTTACTTTGGCCCATCGTAATATTTTAACCCTCTGTTGTCATTGCTTTCGGGCAACTCAGCCGATTCGAAGCACTTTTTACAAAACATTCGGAAATACAATTCGGCGTTTCAAATGACATCCTTTGGAGCCGATAAAGTATTCCAAGACCAATATATGCCAACTTTCAGAATTCAAGGGCAAATATATCATCGCGTAGGATCACTTCTACCAGTTCCCGACGCTGAACATAAATTTTTACAAATCTACTTCATGGGCGACGATGATGTGCAAGTTGATCAGCGATGCAATGCGATTCCAGGCACCAAACGTCATATTATATCAACTTTGCAAATTTGTTTGCACCAACATAACGCCCTGATAAAATTGTTCAAAACATCACTTGATAACTTGCCGGCGGATAATTACGGAATCCATATAAGAGCCGACAAAACACCAGTCGGACAGCATGCCAGACGCTACAACGCACCTACCATGAATGAATTAGCGATTGTTATAGTTGGAGAAGAACGTGATACGCGTGATATAATTCTTCAGCGACGGAATAACACAATTGTACGTGTCGCTGAAACACATCGATCTTACGATGCGTTGCAGTATCCCATAATTTTTTGGGAGGGGGAGGACGGATATCACTTCAATATTATGCAAACTAATCCAGCTACAGGTAATTGTATTTATTCTTATTTCCACACATTGTATCATATGAAACAAAAATCACCCTTCATACATTCGTAAATCAGATTTACATTTATCTTATCGCTTCTTTCATTTTATTTCTTCTTACAGGTGAACAACTCAATAAAAAAGTATCAGCAATGAATTATTATTCAAACCGCATAATGATACCTCAAAACGGAACAAATTGTGTTCTGCAATGCCGTCAACTGTTTCACCAATACGTGGTAGACATGTATGCGAAAATTGAATCTGAACGTCTCCTCTTCATTCGATTAAATCAAAAATCGTTACGCTCAGAGGAGTACATTCATTTACGAGATGCGATTGCGAACGATAGAAACATCAGCGACATTGGCAAAATGGTCATACTTCCAGCAACGTTTACTGGCAGTCCGCGACACATGCATGAATACGCACAAGACGCCATGACATATGTGCATTCATACGGACGTCCCGACTTTTTCATCACATTCACATGCAATCCAGCATGGGACGAGATAAAAGAGCTTCTATTGCCCGGTCAAGCTCCATCCGATCGACACGATTTGACTGCACGAATTTTCAAGCAAAAACTCACGAAAATGATGGATTTGATTGTGAAGCATCATATTTATGGTGAAACTCGATGCTGGATGTATTCTATTGAATGGCAAAAGAGAGGTCTTCCTCATGCACACATTCTCATATGACTCAAAACGAAAATACACTCAGCTCAAATTGATGATGTCATTTGTACAGAAATACCAGATTCTGAAGAAGATCGATTGCTGTTCGATATTGTCACCAAAAATATGGTGCATGGACCATGCGGTGCTATGAACCCACAATCACCATGCATGGCAGACAACAAATGCACGAAAAAGTATCCCAGAGAATTCATTCATGAAACTCGCACTGGTGATAACGGCTATCCTCAATACAGACGCCGTAAACCAGATGATGGAGGTCGCACAGCTACAATCAGAATGAGAAATGCCGATATTGAAATCGACAACTGATGGATTGTGCCATATTCGCCTTTGTTATCAAAAACATTTAAAGCGCATATCAACGTGGAATATTGCAATTCCGTCAAACCAATAAAGTACATGTGCAAATACGTCAACAAGGGCAGCGATATGACAGTATTCAGTGTTGATAATCCCGATGCGCGCACGGATGAAGTTATTCAATTTCAGACAGATAGATATATCAGCAGCAATGAGGCTGTGTGGCACATTTTGAGTTTCCCAATTCACAGTCGGCATCCCAATGTTGTTCATCTTAGTGTTCACCTTGAAAATGGACAAAGAGTCTATTTCACGGAAGAGAACGCACGAAATGTTGCTGCTGCACCAGCGCACACAACACTGACAGCATTTTTTGCGCTGTGCGAAGAAGATGTATTTGCCAAAACATTATTGTACGCAGAAGTACCAAAGTACTATACATGGAATGCCACATCGAAAAAATTCCAACGACGTACACAAGGCACGCGAGTTGAAGGCTATCAAAATCTGTATTTGTCTGACGCATTGGGCCGTATTTACACAGTACATCCAAATAATGCCGAATGCTACTATTTGAGAATGCTGCTGATTAATGTCAAAGGTCCAACTTCATTTGCAAATTTGAGAACGATCGATGGCGTAGAATGCCAGACATCATTTATCATTGGCGTAGAGGCTTGCCAAAAACTTCATTTACTCGAAAATGACCAACATTGGGAAATTACATTGATGGACGCCTCTGTCAGGAGTCATCCGCGACAAATACGAACATTATTCGCTATCATTTTGACCACATGTTCGCCATCCAACCCTAACGATCTGTGGGAAAAATTCAGAGAGGACTTGAGCGAAGACATTTTGCACCGTATTCGTACCGTTAGCAACGATAATACCATTCTTTTTTCGGACAACATTTTTAATGAAGCTCTGATAGAAATCGAAGACATATGCTTAACCATCAACAACAAAACACTCATTCAACTTGGCATGGTTGCACCACAACGTTCTGCGTATGACCTTTATGATCGAGATTTATTGAGAGAACAACAATTCAATGCTGATGACTTGCGTGCATTTGTCGAAGCAAATAAACAACTCTTAGTTGCAGATCAAAAATTGACCTACGACACAATTACAAATGCGGTGGCCAATGGTAGAGGCGGTCTGTTTTTGATGCGCCCGGCGGCATAGGAAAAACGTTCCTCATCAGTTTGCTATTAGCTCAAATTCGCTCTCAAAATGGAATTGCTTTGGTCCTTGCGTCATCAGGTATTGCGGCTACATTATTGGATGGTGGACGAACAGCGCATTCGGCGCTCAAATTGCCATTGAATATACAATTTGCCGAAGCTCAAACATGTAATATTTCCAAAGGTTCTGGCATGGCGAAAGTGCTGCAAACTTGCAAACTGATTGTCTGGGATGAATGCACCATGGCACATAAGAAATCGCTTGAAGCGCTTGATCGAACTCTTCATGACCGAACGAGCAAATGCAAACCCATTCGGTGGAGCTCTCATTTTATTAGCAGGTGACTTCCGACAGACTCTACCAGTCATACCAAAATCAACACCAGCTGATGAACTCAACGCTTGCCTCAAAGCATCGCATCTTTGGAGACATGTGCAGAATCTCACATTAAAGACCAATATGCGCGTACATCTGCAGCGCAATGCGTCAACCATATTTTCAAAACAGCTATTGGACATTGGTAATGGAAAAGTACCAGTTGATGCCGACACAAAATATATTTCATTTCCATTGAAGTTTTGTGTCATTGTTCCATCGATCGAACAATTAATTCAGAAAGTTTTCCCACAAATTGCCACCAATTACAAAAATCACCAATGGCTTTGCTGAACGTACTATTTTGGCAGCAAAAAACATCGACGTCAATGCAATCAACTACGCAATCCACGAACAAATTGCGGGCGAGTCTGTCACCTACAAATCGATTGACAGCGTCATGAATGCGGACGAGATTTTAAATTATCCAATTGAGTTTTTAAATTCGTTGGATCTTTCTGGTGTGCCACCGCACAGATTGTCACTCAAAATCGGCGCACCAATAATTCTTTTGCGCAACATTAATCCACCACGATTGTGCAATGGAACCAGGCTCGCTGTCAAAAAACTGATGCTAAACGTCATCGAAGCGACAATTCTGAATGGCAAGTCAAAAGGAGAAGGAGAAGATGTGCTGATTCCACGTATTCCCATCATTCCCACCGACATGCCATTTGATTTCAAACGACTGCAGTTCCCCGTTCGCCTTGCATTCTGAATGACCATCAACAAGGCACAAGGTCAATGTCTTAAAGTGTGTGGATTAAATCTGGAAAATCCATGCTTTTCACGTAGTCAATTATATGTTGCATGCTCACGAGCCGAAAAATTTATTTGTTTTTGTAGAAGACGGAAAGACCAAAAATATTGTATATCCCAAAGCACTTGAATAAACTTTTTCAAATTTAATTTAATGCACAAAATATCATTGTCTTTCATTTATTTTGTACATGTAAATGTGTCTGCTTTGTATATGTGTACCTACTTAGAAAGAAAAAGAGGCATTGCAACGCATGCCGGGCACAGCTAGTAGTGTATGTTTAACGAGTTCCAAAACACATATTTTCATCATTTTACTAAAGAAAATTCTTATCAAAAGTATAAAAATATTTCATGGTTAATGAAAAACTTATGATCATTTTTATATCTGTCAGTTAGAATAATAGTAACTCCATGGGGCCAGAGTTCTCAACTGAACATGTAATCGGCTATAGAATCAATTGTTATAAAACAATGAAAAGTGTTCCTGGATTTAAGATTGTTTGTTATACTAAAGTATCTATATTTGATATTTTAATTTTAAAAAGTTTTAGACATATTTACCAGTAAATAATTAGAGATGTTTACTTCTCCTTATTAACAGACTGTGAAGTAGTAGGCCTATTTGCTGATTCACGTTTAACGTACTTCCAATTGTTATACGTTGTTATTTATAATTTTCTTTTATGTTGGCTACAAATTAAATTAACAATTATTTCTTAGTAATATTAAAGTATCAATATTAACTCAGTTACATAATTTCCTTTTAACGTTACTAAATTATAAATAAGTAAAAAAGTTGTACATTCGATCCCCCCAAAAACTTAATTCAGTTTTGTACCAGAAATACATATTGTAAGGTATCCCTATCCTGAAAATAATAGAAAATAATATGTTTATTTAAAGACGTGTAAATATAGTATACATATAATACATGAATTATCAAGTATAAACCCTGAGGCGGCCGATGTATTTTGAGCGTGTGGTGCCAATAAAGGACTAAATTTGTACCAGGCCAAGGTTTTAATCGACACGTGTCTGTGACCTCAACTGTTTTTAAAGCCGTTATTAAAAACAGACATTTCTTAAAGTAAATATTTTACCAGTGTTAAAACTAATATATGTATATATATATATATATGTGTGTGTGTGTGTGTGTGTGTATGTGTGTATAGGCTATATATGTGTGTATGTATGTATGTATATGTGTGTATATATATATATATATATATAAATGTATTCTAATATATAATGACAAGTAATTATAAATGTCCAATATTTATTTATGGAAATGCTTTAATTAGAAAATGAATACTAGATACCTGGGTCCAGCATATTCAAGCCTACGCACTTCATTCGATCATTCTTGCTAAAAGTATTCAATGTGCTTGTAAGGAGCTTTTCAAACTGTCTACTATTCAAATCAATATAGAGTCTATTTTAATTTGAGAAAAGTATGTGAAAGAATGTACGGTGTTTTTCATTGCCAGGAAATAATTTACTGTGTTTTATTATTATTATCGCGTAAAATAATTAAATATTCTCGCACACACGCACTCGCCTACGCATCTTTCCGCACCATTTCACAACACTAACAGTCTTTTTTTACTGTCTAAAATATACTTAAAATAACAAAATAAGGACATGTCTCTTATCGACTAACATACAGTATCCAAGCCTGCAGTCTTTACTTATGTGGACACATATTTACTAAGTAGTATTTCCTTTAATAAAAAATTCAAATTAATAAAGCATGGCCATTAAAAGGCAACTAAAATTGTCGTTACATGAATTGTGCTAAGTACTTTACGGCGGACAGTAGTTTAACTGCTTAGAAGTTAATAAACTGTTTTATTATTAATAATTATTGAATCATGTGTAAATATTTCCTAGGCATCTTTCTTTTTGTAATTTTACTTTTTGATGTAGCTTCAGAAAACGGTAAACGAATTTCAAAACTGTAAACTGAATAAAACATATAAATTCTTTCCAATGTATTAAATTACGCTATATTAATATTTTAAAGTTAACGCAACATTTTAGAAAGCTTTTTTCTGCTAGCCACCGGTTTGGTAATTTCATTTCTACGTGCAATTACGGTAGCAGTGAACAATGAAAACTTCCATAAAAGTTAATTAACTAATGAAATAGGCTATTTGTTTCATTTTATGACTTCGATTTTATTTTTGTGAGTCCATATAGTACATAGATTACCTTCTTTGACATACCTCCTTTGCATGTATAGTTTTTATATTAAATACAATTTTCGCACTGTCTTACAAGAATATTCAAACGGCTTGTTTTTATATAACGGAAGTACTTTAAAATGCTTAAGATTGAAAATTGCGCTTCAGAAAATTATTATGTATTCTTAAATTGCGTGACATAACTAAACAGCCCATTTAAAAGTAAATCACATGCTGTTTGAATCTATTGCCTGAATCAGCTGTTCCGTGAAATAAGAATTATACTTATAAATTTATGCTGTTTTAATTAGTTTCGTCAGATATCATTTGTCACAACATTATTCCTGTCCAAAAAATTAGGAATCACATACTGGCCACAGTATTTAAGCCACAGTTTCTAAATTTTATTTTTGCATGTAATTACTTACTGCAGTTTTAATGAAGAATATCTGTACGCTAATGGAAATGTTCACTGTATGAAGAAGGAAAATTTTATACTAAATTAACTGTTTGAAATATAAAAATATGAATGGAGCTACATAAAAATATGAATGGTGGAATATGAGCAACTTAGTCTTTGAAGCTAGTTAAACATTTAATCACAAATTTTTGAATGTAATATAATGGTTTTCTCTGCTGATATGTTTTTTTATCAATGTACAAAATATTTTTAAGTTTCAATAACAAATATGAAAAGAAGTAGGAAAGTATAAGTCTGACAATATCTGTTCATATTCCCCCTGTATGTGGGGAAAATGAGCAACTCAAAATAAATTAATGAAACACAATTTGTTATAAACCACGTGATTTTTGTTGTACATTACTCTAATAATTACAAAAAAATATAAAAAATCATTATTGTATTTAGGAAGTAAGCATAAAGGGAAAACTTCTGTAATATAAAAAAGGTGTAAATATTTAACAAGAGTTCGTAGAGCACTAAAACAATCTTGAAACGTTTAGAAATAAAAATCAGTTAATAATTGTATTACAATAAAGCTCAAGCATAATCTAATTAAAAAAATTTAGTTGATGATAAATATAAAATTATGCACAATAATCACACACAAAACCACCACAATCATAATCAACTTACAGCTTGTTGAACCTATGTTTTTACGTTGCACACTGTACCCACTTTCCCTACTGTTATCTTCATTGAATATTGACCACTGCAAACGTGGCATGTGGAATTGTTTTAAAATTTTTCTCCTTCTGTTGTGTTTTTATTTTATGTTCTTTAATTGAACCAGCTGACGTGAGTTCTTTAGAAGTTTCTTGTCTTCTTCTCTGTGCACTTACTCACTTAACTATTGGTAGTGGAGAAACACTAATGTCTTGTACAGACACTCTTTCCAATCTTTGGAAATTATCCCGCTCATCGGCTATATTCCGTGAGTGAAATAAGATGCTCATATTCCCACAAGAGTAGAGCCATATAAAACTTAAGACATAAGCACATAACCTGCACTGCTCTAGGCCAAACATATGGCGGCCGCTTTCTCTTAAATAGTATTTACGGCAGAATATTAAGTATTTTGTACAGAAATAATACATTGGTAATTAAATCTTAATTATTTAGACGCTTGAATAACTATGGAGACATATTCGTAATAAGTTTAAATGATTACTTAGCTTAAAATAAGTCTGACAAAGCAGAGGCGAGATCTAGCGTGGCACTACCTTCAGCACTGCACAATAACAATCCAAATAGCGTCACCAACACTAAACTAGGGGGAAATAACTTTTCGTCTTTGACAAATATTAACTCTACTTATATTCCCCACATTGCTCATATTACTCTGAATTCCCTTATGCTTTACGTATATCCCTAAGCGGGAATATTAAGTTGATTTATCAAACTAAACATGTAAAATTACGCAAAAAATGTTTGTTTCAAGAACGAATTTTAAGCCTACTCTTTGTGCTAGTCACCGTTTCTGTGCTGGAAGCAAAAAACTGGGTTTACTTGAAATTTATTTTCAGCAACAACTTTGTGAACAAATTTAATCATCTGACACACGCTTGGTTTACGCGCTTCACGTCCTCTCAGTGCTTATTACGCTCTCCCTTCCCTTGCTTTTTTTCCTAGGTGCTTTTTAATCCACTTAATTTAGGCCTACTTTGCTGTAGGAAGGTTATACAGGCCTATACTCAAACTTAGAATTCAGGTATCTTAGAATTCTTAGAATTTGTGTAGAATAGGCAAATGTATTCCAAAAAGATATAATACATTCTACGAACGGATAAAAGACGGTCGACACAGTGAAATCATATTTCATCTAAAGTTTACAATTTCACTCCATCTATTTACCTTTAATATCACTAACATCGTAGTTTGTTATGCTTTAATTTATTGGTTTGGCACAGCAAATATGATTTTCTTTATATTGAATCTTGCTTCACTATTTCATACTATACGAACATAAAGACACTCAGTAATTTTGTATATATTTTTTTAAATGTTTATAAGTAATCGGCTGTCTTTCCGCAGAACAGTACATAAATAAATATGAATGGCATAAATATATAGGGAATGTAAAATTGATCTAAGGCTTTCACGGCCGGTGTCAGTTGTATTAAAGGTGTTTACCGGGCTGTTTGGCCGTAGACCACTTTCAGTATATAGGGAATGTGTTTTTGTGTCACTGTAGTGTTATATTAACTTAAACAACGTTCTATTACTAATACGTGAGACTATAAGTGATAGTTCGTACATTTCTTAGTAACAATACAGCTTGTATCGTATTAATAATTGTTGTTGTTCAGCTTTTGTATTATAAACAATATAAACGGAATATAACGTTTCTGGTTATGGTGGGAATCAGGAAAACAGTGATACAGAAGTCATGACTTTGTAATTGCATGTATAGACAATTACGAGTAAACAGGTTAACAATCACTACGTGTATGTCTACTTTAATTAAATTGACAACAATTTTGTTAGTTACATTGATAAAATTGGAGTTTAATTATTAATTGTTTATTGATTTATTGTTGTCATGCTGCCGAATACTAAATCCTTTATTTCATGCTCATTTTTTGATGAACAACTTACTTCAAGACTGTACTGTTCTAAAATCGAACGGGGATTAAAAAGCACAGATCAGAACCATGTTCTGAGTCAGTAAGCACCATAGTACAGAGAATAATGTATGAGAAATTGACGGGAATAACAGAAGTGCTTGGAATTGTCCAGTGATTGATATCTGTGATGGAGTTGAGTGATTTATTTTGGAAAGAGAGTTGTACATCGCACCTTACGAATACCGAGGGTCATGTCTACGGCTGTCAGAATAACACCGAATGTATAGTACCATTAAATAGGTAATTAAATACAAGTCACTGGAAAAGTCTGACTGTACAGGACGTTTGATAGCTATATCCAAAATATTAAAACTAAAATATTAATATTGTTGCTGAAATATTTTATTGCTGTTTATATTTAGTCGATTGTGATGTACGTAATTCTTTTCGTCAGCATACCGAAAAGATTTTTACTGCTATTGAGGGTACTTTCCACTCCGAGGGTAGTCATAATAATTAATGATTTTGAGACCTGTTGTATAAAGAATTGATTAGTAGTCTGAAAACACTTTTCGTCAAAACCGAAAATTGACAGAAACGGTTTTGACGAAAAGTGTTTTCAGACTACTAATCAATTCTTTATGCCGTTTTCTGTCAATTTTCGGTTTTATGAGTTTTATGAGTTACGATTTACGAAACGTTTCGTACACATGCTTAGATAGATCGATAACACTGTATGAACGAACATCATATCCATTGAAAATTTTAGCTTCAAATTTTAGCATAAGCACCATTGTCCCCGTACAGAGGAAGTCTTTATGGTCTCAGGCGATCAGTTTAGGCGATCCGTGGTTGCAGCTGATCCTCAATAGATGATGGGAATGAAGATTATACAGCTGCTGAGGTTCACTATATCAAAATCAATTACGCATCAGATCTCATCACCATTCTTGATAGTGTCAAAACGAATGCCTCGGTTTCACCACGGTCAAGCCAATGAAAATCTGACTGAGGAATTGAGGAATCTGACTGAAACTTTGATATTGCCTTTTGTTCATCCTGACTTATTGGTTAGTCATGGTCATATTTTGAAAGACTTCGTAGACTGAGAAGGATTAAAAAATGAAAGAGCTTAGAGTGATAGGTGCATGAAAGTAGGTACATAAATTTAACTAACGCTATAATACAAGTTTTTATCGCTTCATAGTTTGAATTAATTAATGAATCTTTTTATAGTCATTTTGAAGTCTCGCATAGGTTTTTTTTCAGTCCAAATTGAATTCACAGTTATGTGGTTTGTGCTGATCGTTGTTGAATTTGACATATCATTATTACTGTTAGAAACAGTGAGATACTATATAAAGATGAACGTCAATGCCAAACAGTAGATGGAGTTATCATCTTTAGCATTGCTTTTTATGCGAATCTTTTAGAGGAATGTCTCGTAATAACCCAAGATGTAAAAGTTTCCTAAAATATTACGCCAATTTTTACATAAAGACGTGGTAGATCCGTTGAGTCTTACACCCTTCAGCAAAGAATGCTGAAGGAAAAGTTCTTATTGTCACATAATGAATGCATACGAACTGACGTAAGGCCTTGCAATTGGCTTTTGTTCGCTTTGACTTATTGGCTAGTCAAAGTCATATGTTGAAAGACATCGTCGACTAAGAAGAATTGAGGAAATGAAGTAGCTTAGAGTGATAGGTGCATGAATATAGGCATATAAATCTAATTAACGCTATAATACAACTGAGCTTTTGGGTGGCTTCATAGTTTGCATTAATTAATGTCAGTCGTGTGCTTCTTGTGAAACAACTCTAAAATGGAGTTATTGGGCAATTTGAAAATGAGATTTAACGAGGTCTATACAGACAATAAGAATTTACCTAATATAAGACTTAATTTATTATTTTTTATGGCTTCCCCTATAAAAAAGAGTTTATTATAGAAGTGATACGCTTGTGTTGTGGAACTGTTAATTTCTCCTCTTCAATCACGTTAGTTTGCTGACGTTTCATGGGAGTCCACGGTGTTTAGAGTGCCCTTCTTTGGAACATGTCTTTTACGCCTTCACTGTCATGGTAAGACAATTGAGTCGGTAGAGCCACTTACAACGTATGAACCTGTGAAGTGACTTTCAGAAGGAAGAATTGTTAAGAACAAAAGACAGGAATAGGGCCTGTTTTTGTTACAGTATTAACCTAAAATTGTTACAATATTAGAAAAGCAAGGGATATCATAGGGGAAAGTGAAAAGGTTAGCGCGAGATAAAAAAGAGTGGCAGAAGTTTGTAAAAGTTTTAAATGTAATGCAATGTATTGATTTAAAATAGTATATAAATATGAGGTACTCATTGAATGAATATGGTTTATATAGTGTTTATTGTAATGTATATAGTGTAACAACGTAATATACGGTTCCTATTGTGAAAACACAACAAAACCTATTTCACATGTAGTGAGTGGTGAGTATCATAAAAAAAATGAAGATATTTTATCATGATTAGATAAAAAACGCCAGTATCCTTTTGTAGTAGGCATAGAGAAGTGAGCAAGTGAAACAAAAAGTCAACAAAGCAATTGCCTGAGCGAGAAGCATGCAAGAAGGAGTAATTTCATATTGTTCAATTAAAAAGATCCCAACACAACTGAAATTCTCTCAGCCATGGCAAATGCTCAGAAAGAAATACGTTATACCTCTTATTTTCTTGTTTGTAAATGTTAACTTATTTATAAATGTACCAACATAGATTTAACTAATCAGACAGAATTACCCTGCATACTGCATATGTAGTCCGAACACAAACATTCATAAGAGGGCGTTGCCTGTATTACGTTACAAATGGAATTTTAAATAAATGTGTCTAAAGGATCAAACCGGTTATATAAAAATCTTTATATTTAAACATGTCTTCAGTAATTAAGTACAAAGAACTAATTCAAATAAAAAGGAAAAGAAGAGAGAATTTTTAATTTAGTTACTTTAAAATAACACACATTTGTGAAAACAATAAATTCATACTGCGGCTAGTACACACATACAGAGATAACCACTTTCCACTTAACAGTATCGTTGGCGTGCAGGCACCAATGAACTAAAGGCACCCTACACAAAAGAAAACATTTAGCCTACAACAGAGACTGTCTACAAGTTGATCCTACATAACCCATACTCGAGCCTTGTGATGGAACAGTCATAATATTTCGTGATCAAGTGTGTCACACAAATTGCATTTTAATATTGTTACGACGGTCTACTTGATCGTCGTAGGTACAGTGGAAACAAAATAAGTACAAGACACCAATTAAGTCACTAATCACACCTTTACCTTTTTTTAGTTAAACAGTTCGTAATTAACAACACAATGTCTACAACAAATCAAATGAAAATTGTTCACACGCAATAAAATGTCCACTAATATTAAAACTCAATTGTATTACAATTATACCGTCCGAATATAAAACACAACACTTCACTAATAACTACTTGAACGTACACAGTAATAACTCGAACCGCTCTGTAAATATATCGCACTAATACTCCCGAACCGCACAGTCAAAAATTCGCCTCATACTAAACTGAAAGTCGTTTGAGTACCGGTATTTATAGCTAGTCGAATATCTAGACGATTCCTAATTGCGTCGTAGCGTGCGTATGAACTACGTAATTAACTGCGGCCTTGACACAGTCCACACAGCTGGCGGCATCGAGAACTTTCTCGTAGATGCGTGTACAAGCCGTACGCCACACGCTTACACTATGGATCTCTCTGGAACTTTTGATAAACACGTAGATTGTTCTGTGACGTCGTAACACTGCCTCCTCCTTAAGCCTGATCGTCCCGAACTGGCAAACCGTTTTTAAAGTTGTACTTAGCCAGGCGATCTAGGTGGACGACCTTGAAATTTCGCTGTCCTTCCTGTTGAATCCGATAAAAAACATCGTTAATTCTTTTTTTCACAGTGTAGGGTCCTTCCCAGTTAGACTGAAGCTTAGGTGAGCGACCACGACGGCGTTTTGGATTGAACAACCAGACCTGATCTCCTTCTTGGAAACCCACACTATTGCTGCGAATGTCATACCTAGTTTTCATTTTATCACTGGCAATCTTCAGCCGTCCTCTTACCAAGCGATTCATTTCTCGCAGTTGGTTTTCTAATTGCGATGAATAGTTCTGTGGCTCTTGGGACTGAGTCTCAGGTGATCCGAACATTAAGTCCCCAGGAAGACGAATCTCCCGCCCAAACATCAATTTTGCTGGAGTCATGCCGGTTGTGTCATGTACTGATGACCTATACGCCATAAGGAATAGTGGTATACGTTGGTCCCAGTCTGTTTGGTTCTCGTCAACAATTTTCGAAAGATGCTGCTCAAGTGTCCTATTGAATCTCTCAACCATCCCGTCCGACTGAGGATGCAGAGGCGTTGTCCTGGTCTTTCGAATTCCTAGTAGACGGCATAATTCTTTAAACACTCCTGATTCGAAATTTTTCCCTTGATCGGTATGGATTTCCATAGGGGCTCCATAACGGCAACAGAAGTTGTGAACTAACTGCTTTTCCACAGTGGTAACCTCCTGATTTGGAATTGCGTAGGCTTCCACCCACTTAGTAAAGTAGGTGGTACATCCATGATGTACCGGTTTCCATCGTCAGTAACTGGGAATGGTCCAGCAATGTCTATGGCAATTCTCTCGAAAGGTTGTCCAACGTTATACTGTCTCATTTTCCCCCTGCTTCTGGTTTGTGGGCCCTTGCTTGCAGCACATATTTCACACGAACCCATTCCTCTACGTCGTGGCGAAGATGAAGCCAATAGAATCGCTTCCGTATTTTGTCAAGGGTTTTGTTAACGCCAAGATGGCCTCCAGACGTTCCATCATGCATCTCCTTCAAAACAGACTGCACTTTACTTCGGGGAACTATCAACTGCATGACCACGTCTCGTCCATCTGCACTTTCCCAAGCCCTTTTCAGCAATCCGTTTTGAAAGGTGAGAGATTCCCATTGTGCCCAGTAGCTCTTCAGCACTTCGGAACCATGGCAGATATCTTGCCAATCCGGGCGGCGACCTTCCTCTTTTGCTGTCAATATCGGTCCAGTGTCTTCATCAGTCATCTGTTCTTGTCGACAGTCTTGTGTTGTCCAGCCGTCAGCCAGGAAATCTACAGTGATGGCTTGAACATGTTCGCTTGAGTTTTGTTCTTCCTTTCTGTGGCAATGTCGGCAGTCTTCCGGGCACGGTCTTCGTGATAAGCCATCTGCATTACCGTGCAGGCGCCCACGCCGATGTTGTACCTTGAAGTTGTACTCTTGCAGACGTACGAGCCACCTTGCCAACTGTCCTTCCGGATCTTTAAATCTCAAGAGCCATGCAAGCGCGGCATGGTCGGTACGTAGTGAAAACTCTCTTCCATAGAGGTATTTATGGAAGTGCTCCAAAGCTCTGACAATTGCCAACAACTCTCTTCTTGTAACACAATAATTTCTCTCTGGTTTAGAAAGAGTCTTGCTGTAATACGCTATTACTCGTTCTTCACCGTTCTGCACTTGAGACAAAACTGCTCCTAGACCAGTATTGCTTGCGTCTGTGTCTACGATGTACTTCCCTTCGGAAGCTGGAAAAGCGAGAATTGGCTGCGAACATAATGCAATCTTCAACGTTCTAAATGCTTGGTCACACTCTCTCGACCATTGGACTCTAACACAAAATGTTATTGATGAAGAACAGTTTGCAGAAAAATCGTTGAAACCTATTATCACTCCGTTACAAAAGTTAGTACAAGAGAAAACGAATTCGTCATTGAGTAAAAAAGAAGAACAACAATTAGATGTTGAAATGGACGATATTCAGTCGCGTTTACAAAACAAAAGATTTTCAGAAGAGACCGAAAACATCCCAATATCGAACAAACGAACAGTAGAAACACCGTTACCATTGCCGCGTGAAGAAGAAATAACGTATGAAACCTTACCCACGGTTGAAGAATTGATGTCAACATCAAAAGGACGACAATCAATTGAACCTTTTATCGATATATGGTTTAAAGGTCCGTTAATAAGACACTATATGCGTAAATTTTTTGATGACAGTAATCATGATATTGATCATGTTTTTGGTCCATATTTTGGAGATAATAATATTTTAATGTTAGGTAAATACCCTTTAAAGACTGATGAAAGTGATATTATTACAATTAATAATGTTATGTACAAAGGTACACCTGGTTTGTACGATCTCATTTTTATGAAAACCCCAAATGCTTATGTATATTCACAAGAAGATTTAGACGACTACTCGCGTATAATAAGTGAAACCGCGGCATATTTAAGTTTAAAGACAAACAGAGTTAAAAGCAGTACTAGTTACAAATATAAAAATATAATTAAGCCTATTATTAATAAGCTTTCACAATCATCCGCATCAAAAGTTGGAAGTAGCCGATTGCATAGTGATACAGAAGGTCGCGGTTTATTAAATTTCAGTAACAATAAACCAGTGTTTGTGTACTGGAATAATGTAAATGAATTATGCGATAGATTAAAATTATTGATTGCTTCACAAAGTGCAGGTCATTCGGAGTAGGGTAAGAATGAGAGTTCTAACGCGGAAGTGACGTCACAGCCCCCCCTTTTGGCGCGAAATTCAAAAATCCATGTAATGGGGGTAGACTTCCGGCGCAGCGTGTCGTCATGTGCAGAGGTTATGATGGACCGGGGGGGTAGTGGTGTGTCCCACGTGACCTCGATGGGCGTACCGAAGTTGTCGGCCATGTTGTCGTCGTCGTCCATTTTGCGTGGTTCCGTGTGCGTTGATTGGCGGAGGCGTGGCCGCCGTTCGTCGACAAAATGGACGACGACCCCACCACGACGGGCGAGGATCAAGCCAGGCCGCCGCCCAGCGACGATGACGACGTCAACGACGACGGCGAAGGGCGAACGGCGAACATAGCCACGCCTGGTGGCCATGTTGGGAAAGCTGTGATGTTGTCGGATTGTGCGTGTGTGCTGGTTAAGGTTGGGCCACGTTGCCGGATCGTGGTGTGTTATAGTGTATGGTTTGGGTATATGTTTTGTTTTTCCGGAAGGGCGGCCATGTTGGAAAAGCGTCGACGTTGTCAACTTGTGCCGGCCACGTTGTCGGCTCGTGCATGTGTTATAGTGTACGGGTTTTGTATATGTTTACACTGCCGTTGTCGGCTCGTGGATGTGTTATAGTGTACGGGTTTTGTATATGTTTACACTGCCACCATTGTCCGTCGACGTTGTCAACTTGTGCCGGCCACGGCTCGGTGTTATAGTGTACAGGTTTTGTATATGTTTACACTGCCACCATTGTTGCCAACTCATGAACTGTAAATTTGAATGTGTGCTTTTGTGGTAAGTATAAATTGTAAAAATACAAAAAATGTGCACAGCATCGATGTGAAACTCTTGTTGACTGGCTATTGTAGTGTAATTGTTTTGATTGACACTTCACTTATAAAACATGCATGATAGAAGGAAAAAGGATAGTTGAAAAGAAAAGAAATAACTAAGCAAATTCAAAAAATTTACATATTTATATACAATATATATACCGAAAAAAAATTACAAATACAATATATATATACAGAAAAAAAACATTATAAATAGACATATAAATAATATAATTTAATGAAAAAATAAATAAAAAGTTCAGTTTATATTACATTTTATATACAATATATATACAGACAAAAAAAACGGTTATAATATATATACAAAAAATAAAACATTATATCAAAAAAACATCACTTTGTATATTACAATAGTAAAAAAAAAAAAAAAAAATATGGATACAATATACAGAAAATAAAACATTATATGAAAAAAAACATCATGTTGTTCATATTTAATGTGCACGACCATCTGTAACAGAAACAAAAACAATATTAGTGATGTATAATTGATAGGCGTAGGATGGATTAGAATAATGTGTACTGTTACATACCTCAAAAATGCATGCGTGCATAAAATGGGTGTATTGGCCTGCTGAATGCATACACCCGACATTGCGGACATCCTGGCGGCGACCCCTCCAGTGCCACGGTTTGAAACCAGTTGATGATGCACAGATAGTGGTATGTGTGCCCACACATTAAGCCGAGGAGTGTCTGCCCCTCAGTATAATTTTCTTGGCACACACTACAAGATGTGTGCCCTAACATACCCTGAATGGGGCAGAGATCTCCACGGCTCCATCGCCACGTTGGAAATCTACTTCTGAGAAGTAGTCTCATCGTGGCGACTTCGCTATGCATCCTTGGTTCCACCGTGTCGATAATATCATAAAACACGCATGGCGCGTCTTCTGGAGGGGACTGTAATCGTGGATCGTGCCGCATATGCTGTTGCTGAGGTTGTGGTTGAGGCTGCTGAGGCTGCTGAGGTTGTGGCTGCTGTTGAGGCTGTGGGGATTGCGATTCTGGTTGTCGTGCTGTACTTATCCATTGCGGACGTGGTTGCGGCTGTTCCTGTGGTTGTGGCGGTGGTGATGGCGATTGTGGTGGTGGTGATTGTGGCGGTGTGATCGTTATTTGTCGTGCTTGTGGACGAATATCACTGGTGAAAAGAAAAAATATAAAAATCATGTAAAAAAAAACATGAAAGTATGTAGACATAAGAAGAAGACTTACATATTAAATGTGATGGTAGGTAATTGTTGTTGTTGTTGATGCTCATCAACATTATTTTCATCATCATCATTATTAGTTCTTTCGTCAAGCAGTAACGTATCACTGTCACTATCATCGTCATCATAAACCATCATCTCATCATTGCTGAAAAAAAGTACACTTTTAATACCAGATGTAAACGCAATAGTACAAGTGAACGTTAATGAAAAAAAACGTACCGACTCGTGCCGGCTTCCTGAGATGCAGCAGCAGCAGCAGCAGCAGCAGCAACAACAGCAGTAGCAGCAGCTGAACCGGTAGCATCACTGAAAAAAAAAAATACATTTGAATACCGAACGTAAACGCAATAGTACAAGTGATTGTTAATAAAAATGGTCTTACCGACTCGAGTTTTGTTGTGATACTGATGAAGGTCCCAATAAGGCCTGACGTAACCTTTGGGAACTATAAAAAATAAACAGTAAGTCAGTCGAATGTTGTATTCTGTTTGTACTCGTTAAATAAAAAAAATGTTGTAATTTACCTTCGAACTCGTCGCTGCTCCTCACAGACTCTTTTATATAATCTATTATCGCTTCCACTCATTCTGTAAAACGTAACAAGAAAAATGTTGTATAGTAATTTGCTAACATAATAATGTGTGTGTGTGTGTGTGTGTGTGTAATGTCAAATATTAACGTAAAAATATAGTAAGTACTTACATGCAAATTGAAAAAATATAATGAATGTGATAATACTTATTATGACGAAATGCTTATATATACGTATATGCTTGGTAGGAGTCTGCTATAGACAAAGTCCCCTTACCCTCAAAGTGTTCACCACACACACACACACGGCTTGCATCCTGTACGTAACAAAGCCCCTCGCCATCACAAAGTTCACACGCTGCGATAACATATGGCTAGTCAGCGAATAAAATTAACTGCAAATGTGCATAGTGTGGGAAGGTCTCAGTGGGAGTCGATTACATCCTGTTATAAATATTAACCATTAATGTCTAATCGTCTACCTCACCTCTCCTACCAATTGAAAATTAAATGAAAGTAAATAAATAAATTTTATATTTGCAATACAAGTTTATTATTACCATGAGTTACTGCTCTGTGTATCTTAGTCTCTTCATGTTAGGACTGGTATCGTCATTGGTTAACGCACGTTTACACACTCTGTAGTGTCCGTACGCGAGTGTAGTTACACCATCGTCCAGTACGTACCTCTTATCGTCATAAGGAGACAGGGAAAGTTTTGTTACACGTTGCGTGTACAGCTTATGACGATCGCTTCGTATACACTCGGCAGAGGTGAAAACTGTACGACTATCGAAAAGACACTCGCTGTATAACTGATGACGTAACCTTTTTTTTATTGCCGTTCTTGGAACACCTTTCGCCACCTTTTTGTCGGTACAGTCGGACAACAGGAGCGAGTAACATTTAGCTCTGAGTCCGACGAATTCCCTGATGGGTTTCCCATTAGTTTCATCCTTGAACTTCCCCACAACTTTTTTGTTGTCGTCGCAATGACAAGGATGATCTGAGGGATAGTCCGACGTGTCGAAAAGGTGGAGATCCATGGTGAACAAAGAATTCGTTTACCAACGAAAGAGAAGGAGAAGGTTATGTACTTCAAAAATTACACGTACTGTCATAAAGTCCCTTTCGCTATATATGCAGACTTTGAATCGTTCATTGTACCTTGCCATCGTTGCGATGCTCCTCCACACACATCGTCCACCACAACAGAGTCGTTACATCTTCCTTCAGGTTTTTCCTACCTCATAGTCGACCACGAGGGTAACATTTTCAAACCACAGGTCGTTTATCGCGGTGTGAACGTGATAGAAACCTTTTTAGATAGACTAATCGATGAAGAGCATGAACTGTACAGGATCATGCGTACCAATATCCCTATGACTATGAGTGATCGTGACGTATTATCTTTCACGAATGCTGTCGTATGCCATCTCTGCGAAAAACCGCTGACTGATGACGACAAGGTGCGCAACCATTGTCATCTGACTGGACGATACCTTGGCGCAGCTCACAACGTATGTAACCTCAACTCCAAGTCCGCCCAACATATTCCTGTCTTTTTCCATAACTTACGAGGTTACGACGCACATCACTTGATACAAGGGTTGGGTAAATACAATGATGAAACTCTCACTTGTATCGCTACCACTAGTGAACGCTTCGTATCAGTCACGTTGGGTGCCCTACGTTTCGTAGACACGTTACAATTTTTGAACACGTCCTTGGATACACTTGTTGGAAACTTGCGCGCGAGCGGTGCGGATTTCGCTTTAACAAAGCAATGTTTCGAAGAACACTTCGAGCTACTCTTACGTAAGGGGGTGTACCCTTACGATTACATGACAGGTAGCGAGAAGTTCGACGAAACATGTCTGCCCGCACGCGAACACTTTTTCAATAGGCTGAGTGAATCACCCGTGTTGGACGAAGATTACGCACATGCACAGAATGTGTGGCAGACTTTCGGAATCCGCACGCTGGGTGATTATCACGATCTTTATCTTAAAACAGATGTACTGCTGCTGGCTGACGTCTTCGAGGCGTTTTGTGAGATGGCCATACGGTACTACCAGATTGATCCGGCTCATCTTTACTCGCTTCCCGGCGTTGCTTGGCACGCGATGTTAAAGATGACCGGTGTGCGACTGGAACTGTTGACGGATATAGATCAGCATCTTTTTATTGAATCAGCCGTTCGCGGTGGTGTTAGCATGGTACCCAACCGCTATGCCAAGGCCAACAACCCGCTAATCGCTGATCAGTATGATGCTTCAAAGCCGACCTCTTTCATATTGTACACCGACTGCAACAACCTTTACGGTGCAGCCATGTCACAGCCACTCCCTTACGGTGACTTTAGATGGCTCGATCGTAACGAGATCGACTCACTGGACGTACGTACTCTGAGTGATGACAGTGACATGGGCTACATACTTGAGGTCGACCTACACTATCCATCCGAACTTCATGATCTTCACTCAGATTATCCACTAGCACCTGTGCGTTCCTGCGTCAATCCTGACATACTTTCACCGTACTCTCGACGACTTCACACACGACTACACTATACAAAAGGGTATAACGGATCAGAAACGCCCTCATCGTCCGTCCCCAAGTTGCTAACGACTTTGGACGATAAGCAAAAATACGTTCTTCATTTTCGAAATTTAAAGTTGTATCTGAACCTTGGTCTAAAATTGAAAGCGATCCATAGGGTGTTGAGTTTTAAACAGAAAGCGTGGATGAAACCGTTTATCGATTTCAACACACAAAAGAGAGCAGCAGCCACCAACAGTTTTGAAAAAGATTTTTTCAAACTGATGGTCAACGCTGTCTATGGTAAATCGCTGGAGAACGTAAGGAAACGAATAGACTTCCAACTAGTCTCTACCAAAGGGCGGCTGCAGAAACTTGTTTCCAATCCACGACTAAAGCGTATGATCCGCTACACCGACGACTTGGTCGGATTGGCTTTACGAAACAGAACTATTTACCTTTCCCGTCCAGTGTATGTTGGTTTCACAGTACTTGATGTCAGTAAATTGATAATGTACGATTTTCATTATCGGTACGCTGTCAGCAAGTACGGACAACGATTAACATTATTAATGACCGATACCGACAGTTTACTTTACAGCATACAGACTGACGATGTGTACTTGGATATGAAAGAGGATCTCCACCTTTTCGACACGTCGGACTATCCCTCAGATCATCCTTGTCATTGCGACGACAACAAAAAAGTTGTGGGGAAGTTCAAGGATGAAACTAATGGGAAACCCATCAGGGAATTCGTCGGACTCAGAGCTAAATGTTACTCGCTCCTGTTGTCCGACTGTACCGACAAAAAGGTGGCGAAAGGTGTTCCAAGAACGGCAATAAAAAAAAGGTTACGTCATCAGTTATACAGCGAGTGTCTTTTCGATAGTCGTACAGTTTTCACCTCTGCCGAGTGTATACGAAGCGATCGTCATAAGCTGTACACGCAACGTGTAACAAAACTTTCCCTGTCTCCTTATGACGATAAGAGGTACGTACTGGACGATGGTGTAACTACACTCGCGTACGGACACTACAGAGTGTGTAAACGTGCGTTAACCAATGACGATACCAGTCCTAACATGAAGAGACTAAGATACACAGAGCAGTAACTCATGGTAATAATAAACTTGTATTGCAAATATAAAATTTATTTATTTACTTTCATTTAATTTTCAATTGGTAGGAGAGGTGAGGTAGACGATTAGACATTAATGGTTAATATTTATAACAGGATGTAATCGACTCCCACTGAGACCTTCCCACACTATGCACATGTGCAGTTAATTTTATTCGCTGACTAGCCATATGTTATCGCAGCGTGTGAACTTTGTGATGGCGAGGGGCTTTGTTACGTACAGGATGCAAGCCGTGTGTGTGTGTGTGGTGAACACTTTGAGGGTAAGGGGACTTTGTCTATAGCAGACTCCTACCAAGCATATACGTATATATAAGCATTTCGTCATAATAAGTATTATCACATTCATTATATTTTTTCAATTTGCATGTAAGTACTTACTATATTTTTACGTTAATATTTGACATTACACACACACACACACACACACACACATTATTATGTTAGCAAATTACTATACAACATTTTTCTTGTTACGTTTTACAGAATGAGTGGAAGCGATAATAGATTATATAAAAGAGTCTGTGAGGAGCAGCGACGAGTTCGAAGGTAAATTACAACATTTTTTTTATTTAACGAGTACAAACAGAATACAACATTCGACTGACTTACTGTTTATTTTTTATAGTTCCCAAAGGTTACGTCAGGCCTTATTGGGACCTTCATCAGTATCACAACAAAACTCGAGTCGGTAAGACCATTTTTATTAACAATCACTTGTACTATTGCGTTTACGTTCGGTATTCAAATGTATTTTTTTTTTTCAGTGATGCTACCGGTTCAGCTGCTGCTACTGCTGTTGTTGCTGCTGCTGCTGCTGCTGCTGCTGCATCTCAGGAAGCCGGCACGAGTCGGTACGTTTTTTTTCATTAACGTTCACTTGTACTATTGCGTTTACATCTGGTATTAAAAGTGTACTTTTTTTCAGCAATGATGAGATGATGGTTTATGATGACGATGATAGTGACAGTGATACGTTACTGCTTGACGAAAGAACTAATAATGATGATGATGAAAATAATGTTGATGAGCATCAACAACAACAACAATTACCTACCATCACATTTAATATGTAAGTCTTCTTCTTATGTCTACGTACTTTCATGTTTTTTTTTACATGATTTTTATATTTTTTCTTTTCACCAGTGATATTCGTCCACAAGCACGACAAATAACGATCACACCGCCACAATCACCACCACCACAATCGCCATCACCACCGCCACAACCACAGGAACAGCCGCAACCACGTCCGCAATGGATAAGTACAGCACGACAACCAGAATCGCAATCCCCACAGCCTCAACAGCAGCCACAACCTCAGCAGCCTCAGCAGCCTCAACCACAACCTCAGCAACAGCATATGCGGCACGATCCACGATTACAGTCCCCTCCAGAAGACGCGCCATGCGTGTTTTATGATATTATCGACACGGTGGAACCAAGGATGCATAGCGAAGTCGCCACGATGAGACTACTTCTCAGAAGTAGATTTCCAACGTGGCGATGGAGCCGTGGAGATCTCTGCCCCATTCAGGGTATGTTAGGGCACACATCTTGTAGTGTGTGCCAAGAAAATTATACTGAGGGGCAGACACTCCTCGGCTTAATGTGTGGGCACACATACCACTATCTGTGCATCATCAACTGGTTTCAAACCGTGGCACTGGAGGGGTCGCCGCCAGGATGTCCGCAATGTCGGGTGTATGCATTCAGCAGGCCAATACACCCATTTTATGCACGCATGCATTTTTGAGGTATGTAACAGTACACATTATTCTAATCCATCCTACGCCTATCAATTATACATCACTAATATTGTTTTTGTTTCTGTTACAGATGGTCGTGCACATTAAATATGAACAACATGATGTTTTTTTTCATATAATGTTTTATTTTCTGTATATTGTATCCATATTTTTTTTTTTTTTTTTTACTATTGTAATATACAAAGTGATGTTTTTTTGATATAATGTTTTATTTTTTGTATATATATTATAACCGTTTTTTTTGTCTGTATATATATTGTATATAAAATGTAATATAAACTGAACTTTTTATTTATTTTTTCATTAAATTATATTATTTATATGTCTATTTATAATGTTTTTTTTCTGTATATATATATTGTATTTGTAATTTTTTTTCGGTATATATATTGTATATAAATATGTAAATTTTTTGAATTTGCTTAGTTATTTCTTTTCTTTTCAACTATCCTTTTTCCTTCTATCATGCATGTTTTATAAGTGAAGTGTCAATCAAAACAATTACACTACAATAGCCAGTCAACAAGAGTTTCACATCGATGCTGTGCACATTTTTTGTATTTTTACAATTTATACTTACCACAAAAGCACACATTCAAATTTACAGTTCATGAGTTGGCAACAATGGTGGCAGTGTAAACATATACAAAACCTGTACACTATAACACCGAGCCGTGGCCGGCACAAGTTGACAACGTCGACGGACAATGGTGGCAGTGTAAACATATACAAAACCCGTACACTATAACACATGCACGAGCCGACAACGGCAGTGTAAACATATACAAAACCCGTACACTATAACACATGCACGAGCCGACAACGTGGCCGGCACAAGTTGACAACGTCGACGCTTTTCCAACATGGCCGCCCTTCCGGAAAAACAAAACATATACCCAAACCATACACTATAACACACCACGATCCGGCAACGTGGCCCAACCTTAACCAGCACACACGCACAATCCGACAACATCACAGCTTTCCCAACATGGCCACCAGGCGTGGCTATGTTCGCCGTTCGCCCTTCGCCGTCGTCGTTGACGTCGTCATCGTCGCTGGGCGGCGGCCTGGCTTGATCCTCGCCCGTCGTGGTGGGGTCGTCGTCCATTTTGTCGACGAACGGCGGCCACGCCTCCGCCAATCAACG
The DNA here is from genome assembly GCA_034769895.1 of Magicicada septendecula. Taxonomy (NCBI): domain Eukaryota; kingdom Metazoa; phylum Arthropoda; class Insecta; order Hemiptera; family Cicadidae; genus Magicicada; species Magicicada septendecula. The sequence goes on from CM068367.1 coordinate 893,819,585, forward strand.
CACACGGAACCACGCAAAATGGACGACGACGACAACATGGCCGACAACTTCGGTACGCCCATCGAGGTCACGTGGGACACACCACTACCCCCCCGGTCCATCATAACCTCTGCACATGACGACACGCTGCGCCGGAAGTCTACCCCCATTACATGGATTTTTGAATTTCGCGCCAAAAGGGGGGGCTGTGACGTCACTTCCGCGTTAGAACTCTCATTCTTACCCTACTCCGAATGACCTGCACTTTGTGAAGCAATCAATAATTTTAATCTATCGCATAATTCATTTACATTATTCCAGTACACAAACACTGGTTTATTGTTACTGAAATTTAATAAACCGCGACCTTCTGTATCACTATGCAATCGGCTACTTCCAACTTTTGATGCGGATGATTGTGAAAGCTTATTAATAATAGGCTTAATTATATTTTTATATTTGTAACTAGTACTGCTTTTAACTCTGTTTGTCTTTAAACTTAAATATGCCGCGGTTTCACTTATTATACGCGAGTAGTCGTCTAAATCTTCTTGTGAATATACATAAGCATTTGGGGTTTTCATAAAAATGAGATCGTACAAACCAGGTGTACCTTTGTACATAACATTATTAATTGTAATAATATCACTTTCATCAGTCTTTAAAGGGTATTTACCTAACATTAAAATATTATTATCTCCAAAATATGGACCAAAAACATGATCAATATCATGATTACTGTCATCAAAAAATTTACGCATATAGTGTCTTATTAACGGACCTTTAAACCATATATCGATAAAAGGTTCAATTGATTGTCGTCCTTTTGATGTTGACATCAATTCTTCAACCGTGGGTAAGGTTTCATACGTTATTTCTTCTTCACGCGGCAATGGTAACGGTGTTTCTACTGTTCGTTTGTTCGATATTGGGATGTTTTCGGTCTCTTCTGAAAATCTTTTGTTTTGTAAACGCGACTGAATATCGTCCATTTCAACATCTAATTGTTGTTCTTCTTTTTTACTCAATGACGAATTCGTTTTCTCTTGTACTAACTTTTGTAACGGAGTGATAATAGGTTTCAACGATTTTTCTGCAAACTGTTCTTCATCAATAACATTTTGTGTTAGAGTCTGATGTTTTTTCGAATATTTTTTCTTATTTTTTTAATTTCATTGACAAGCTTTTCTTGCTTGTCAAGGGAACGTGACTTCTTCGATGACATATTGATAAGTAATAAAAACATTTTCGATTACAAATTAGTAATATAGATATCAAAATCAAAACGATAACGACCGCCACAATTCATATCACTTTCTTTATCTATAACAAAAAAGCCTTTTTTGCGTCTTGTCCATGCTTTAGAACAAAGTTCTTTAAACATTTCAAATGTCATATCAGTATTAACATGATCTCTGTATATATGTTTTAAATTTAGTTCGTCTTGTTGAAAAATAATTATTAAATTCGCGTTATCACGAATCAAGTGTTCTGGGATTCGAACATATGTTTGACATATATAAATAACATTATTATTTTTATGTCTACATATTGTAAAATGATTTCTTATATTATCTTGTTGTTCACATGCTACATCATCAAATATAATAACTGAATTTTGTTCAGTATCATCAGGATGAATGACTTGATCATTTTCTGAAAATTTATAGTATTTTATTGTTGGTATACCTGATAAAACTGTTTCTAAAAATTTGTACTTTGACTGATACAACGATTTTGAAAAAACATAAACGTTCTCAAAACATAAACCATTAGGACTGAACAAAAGATTAAGCATTAGGTTTGTTTTACCAGTATTACTTGGCCCAATGATAAGAGCCCTGACATTATTTGGTAACAACTCGCTATGGACTCTTTCTTTTTTCTCCATAGATTTATCAAAATTACAAATACGTATTTTTTTTGTTTGCTGCACTATTTTCATTATTAAAAAAATAGTTCAAATGATTTGGTTTTTATCAATCCAACTGTTATGCGACTTATCGTATCCTAACCACTGAACAAGTAGTTTGTTACCTTTACGTTTTAATATTTTTTCAATTAAAAATATATTGTCGTATTTTGTTTTACTAATTTCTTGTTCGTAAAATCCACCATCTAATACGGTTCCTGTATCATCTTTTAAAATATATGTTCTAGGTACTGTTTGTTTAATATTATGAATTGTAAATATTTCATTTGTCCAATTTGGTAAATAACCTTTGGCAAAAATTTGTTTGTATTTACTAATTCTCACTCTATCCCCAACTTTATATTTCGCAGGTTTCTTATTAACAAATATTCGTTTTTTATTTATTTGTATCAATACCCTTTTCTCATTATTTATATTAACATCTTTAGGTTTCATACTTATAGTTCTGTGTACAGTATTATTATATTTTTTCAATAACTGAGGAAGTACTTCGATCCATGTATACTTTCCACTTGTAGTAAACCACTTCCACATATGGTTTTTTAAAGTACGATTAAAACGTTCAATGATAGAGGCTTTTTTATCTGAATAAGTCGAATAATGATTTATATTATAACGATTAAATAATTGCTGAATCGGTAAATTGTAAAATTCTTTTCCTTTATCAGTTTGCAAATGTTTCATTTTGTTTACATGTAATATAGGCATTAGAGCTTTTACAATTTCGTGTGAGACTTTTGATTTTAACGGAACTGCAAATGCAAATTTACTAAAACAATTTATCACTGTTAGTATATATTTATAACCTTTATTTAACTTTGAAAAAGAAATCATTTCTACAAGGTCAGCTTGATATAAATCGTGAATACCTTTCAGTTCGACATTGCGTGTAGGAAAATTTCTTCTCGCTTGCTTATGCAATTCATTACTTATCTCCTGTCTGATGCTCATTATTCAAAGTACAATAACAATTAAAATTGTTTAAATCTATAACCTTAGTTATCAGAGGTTACTTTGTATCAAAGTACAACAACTAATTAACAACTGTTTACATCTACGACCTTAGTTTATCAGAGGTTACTTTGCAAATACGTCAATATAAATTACTGATAACTTTTTATTATCAAAGGTTACTTTGTTAAGAATAAACAACATTAATTAACTAAAGGTTATCCTAAGGTTAAACAAATAACTAACAAAAACACATCAACTCTTTTTTTTATAAATTTTATTTTCACTTTAATATATTAACAAAATTAGCAACACACTTTTTTGATCTGATATAGTCTTCATATTTATAAGATATATAACGCACAGTTTTACATGTCGGATACAAAAGTTTGTGCATAAATTGAATATGCGTAATAGTATTAAAACATTTCGTTTTAAAACCACATTTAGAACAAACAATATTATCCGAATCATCAACAAATCTTTGATTTTTAAAAAAGTCTTCAATACACTTTCCACTTTTGTCACTCAATGAAGCCATCTTTTATGACTCTGTGTAATTTAACAAGTAAACAATTTGGAGATGCCTTAGCGTGTTCAAACCATGGATCGTCTGTGTCTTGCCAATCGTGAAGTATAACTTTACAGTCTATACACATTACATCATCGTCAACACCAGTATACAAAAAACCTGCCGATACTAAATTATCAACTCGTGGTAAACGTTTAGGCCAACAGCAAAATGTTAACTTCATGATTTCTTCAGTTTCTGATATACATTTTTTCGCATTCATTATATCATCAATATGTAATAATATACTGTATAATGCATAATTATTATATTTATCATATATATAACATACCATTTTACATTCTGAATTAAATAGTTTGTGCATAAATTGAATATGTGAAATAGATAAAGATCCTCTCGTTTTAAATCCACACTCACGACACACAATACTGTCTAAATCACCATTAAAAATAAATCCTGCTTCTTCAAAAAAATCTTGCAATAACTTACAGGGGTTCAATTTTTCGCACAACTTCGCCATTTTTGACATTGCGTCCAACTTGTTGAGCCTCTACTAACTAACTACTTCCAACGGAGAGTTTTGTATTCTTCTTCAAAATCAATATCGATTATTAATTGATTTCGATATTTTTCTAACCTTTGTAATATATCATCATACAAGCAAATCGCTGGAAATTGTATCTTGATAATTTGTTCATTTTCAATTATAGTAACATTTGCTTCAGAAAATTCATTATTTACAAAATAACATATTTCATTAAACGTTGAATCAGTAGATTCTATGCAATATATATACCAATTGAAAGCATGAATATTTCCTTTCTCCATGTTAACAGCTTCACGTATTCTTCACAACTGTACGTTCAAATCATTATGTTCTTAGAAACTGAACTTTTATTCTTCTTCATCAACATTACTATCGACTATTGTTTGATATCGATTGACCTTTCTTTTGTATTATCAATTGTAATATTAATTCTTTCAATTTATATAGTACATCATCATTTACACATTTCAATCCAAATATCGATAGATTATTTTTTTCTGTTCTAACTCTAAAGAATTTATTAGTAATATTTGAACAATTACTATATATAATAAATTTTTAACTACCGACATGTTATTAACAAAGATGTTGCTTTCAGAATTCACGTTGGAACACTAATAAATCAACTGCTAACAAGTATTATATATAAATCAATATATTTTTTATTAAAAAAAAAAAGTATGAATTAGCTAGGGATTGAACAATTGATACTTACCTTACATAGAATCTATTATTAGAATAACATAGTTGCACGTTACCGACTAAGCTAATTCATATCTTATCTGTATACCATGACAAGCGTTACATTTAAATGTAATATATTAGATGAAGACGACGCTATCTGCACTGTAAAAGGAAAAAAACAGTTCACGTGTCAACGAACTCGGAATGTTTATGTTTACGTTTTTAAATGTACAAAGCCGACGTGTATGTTTATGTTTACATTTTTTACTAGGTCAGTGTGTTGTCGAGGTCATGTTTACGACGTTATCACAAGAACGTTTGTTTATGTTTACGTTTTTTACGGTCGTGTCAACGAACTCGGAATGTTTATGTTTACATTTTTACTAGGTCAGCGTGTTGTCGAGGTCATGTTTACGACGTTATCACTAGACAGTTTGTTTATGTTTACGTTTTTTACTAGGTCAGTGTGTTACGGTCTAGTGACCTCGAGGTCGTCTTTACATTGATTAGAAAAGGTCAACGGGGTTATCTGTTGATTACGAAAGGTCAACGGGGTTATCTGCTGATTAATTCGAGGTCAATTGGGGTTATCAGCGATAAGGCGGGGTTAATTGGATTTTAATTGGGGTCATCGCTGATAAGGCGGGGTTATCACTGATAAGGTGACCTCTTGACATGACCTCTGACCTTGTCCTAGACCTCTGACCTGTCCCAGAAAGAACATTTATATACTACTAGTTTGTGTTTTATGTTATTAATGGTGTTATTTTGTTTATTTTTATTTTTAATATGACGATTTTGGTTATTATATTTTTTGATAAATTTTATTATTTCCATTGAGGCTTCTGTTCTTATTTTATCTTGTTTTTCTTGTTCTACATTATTAATTGCGTTTTAAGTTCGACTATGATAATTTCTATTACAAGTTGGTTTACATTTTTAAGATTTGTTTTGTTGTTTGATGTTTCTAGGGTAGCTATTTCGTTTTCCGTGAATTTGATATTAGATAAATTTATGAATTTTGGGTAAAAAGTGTGGTTATTATTTAATGTGTGTAAATGTTCGTTATCATCTTTAGACTTACTATTTATTAGTAAATTTTTAAGTTTTTATTGACTGTGTTAAATTTATTTGTTTTGTGTTTATTTAGTATTTTAAGCATATTAATATATTTATTATTCCATGTATGATAATCAAATGTGTTTGCTAAAAGAAGATGTAAATTAATTAATTGTTTATTAAAGTAGTCGATTTTTCTGTAATTATTTGATATTTCGTCTTTAATCCATGTATATTGGGCTTGAATAATATTTTTGTTTAATTTTTTGATATTGTTGTTTTGATGTGAATGCGAATGAACATCTTATGGTTCGTTCTCAGTGTCATGTAAGGTTTTGCCGCGACCAATATTTGTGTACTTTCGAGGGCCTCGTGTGCAAAAACTATAAGGATGACAGAATATCTAAAACTATGACTGGACAGCCCGTTTCGTCGACTACCGGAAATGGTTTGTCGCGAGCGGAGGGGGGGGTTGCGCGGTGACGTCACAGCGCTGCGCGTGGGGGTCTAAATTTGGGCTTGTGTGGGGACGGCGCGCGCTCAGTTCAGTTGTATCTCCGGAACGAGTTGGTCGATTTTAGTGATCGAGGTGTCTGCGGAGAGCTGAGAACGTGAGTTAGACGTTAATAACACAAGAAATATTAAATTAACATTGGAAAGCAGAAAATATTGAGATATTGTGAAAATGCCGCGTCCTCAGAAGAGAAAGAAGGCTGTAAAATCTGGAACTCAGAACAAAATGCGTGCACCACGACTTACAAATATAGAACGTTGTCGGCTACGTCGATTTCAACAAAAGGAATTGGAAAGATGACGCCAGAATTCGAATTTGGATGGTGGAAGTGGAGCGCCCAGTACAAGTAGCGAGTGCGTACAACGTTTGGAGCAACCTAGCACTTCGTCATCGTGTCGAATGGATTTGCAAAGTGGTCCAATAGACGTAGAAAGCAACGACGATTCCATTGATATGCAGGATGACAATACTGAGACTCGTACGGACAGTAACATCGGTCCGTCAATGGCGCGTTCAGACCTTTCGCTCGATTTGACAAATCATACATAAGTATGCTGCATGCTATCGCCACTTTGTGAAAATGTTCTTTGACAATGAATTTGGACTTGGTTGTCATGTTTGTAATCGACTTTGGTTCAAGAAGGATCTTAAGCTCGTTAAAGTTAAACACTGTAACATTATTTACTATTATTTTTGTGTATTTTGGAAAAATATTAAGCTGTAGGCATTTTTTGTTAAAATATATGTTACCAAAACAATTAATTAATTGTTTTTTACGTTTAATAAATTGGTTATAGGAATGAGTTACATCACCTTGTATGGTGTTTTCATCCATCATTTTCTATATAAGTAACTCGACGTTTCTTGCAGTAATTATATAATTTGTGATGTTATTCAATTTGTTTCTTCTGCAAGTAGTACAATTTCGTATATTCTTTTTAACACCTGACGCACGTTTCACTGAAAAATATCAGTATCATCAGAGGTTTGTAAGTAAATTAATAACAATCGAAATAATTCTATTAATATAAAATTAACGAATAATCGAATTTGTATCGATTTTAATGTAAAATACCTGATAATCGATTTAGGTCGATAAGTTAACGATTGTTTTAATGTTTATTTTCTTCAGCAGCTGTTTTCTCGGTTATATTTGAAAATTTGTTGTTTATATTTTATTCTTTTTTATTTTTTAATAAATTTATAATTTTAAATAGATCGTCTTGTTTTGTTTATATTTGAGTTTGTTCTTTAATTAATAAATTATTGTTATTTGTTATTTTAATTATATTATTACTGCAAGAAACGTCGAGTTACTTATATAGAAAATGATGGATATCTGTACATACATACATGTAGATAGACAGATAGATAGTTTTAATTGATTTTTCCGCCTTTATCAGACAAGAAGTATTAATTTTATCGGAAACGACTAAAATAAAAAGGCACTTGCAAGTGACAGAAATGGGAATTCTAAAATGAACAGTAGAGAAAGCAAGGTGAGACAGAATACGTTACGAGAATGTAGAAAGTCATGTCTATAGAATAACAGATGCAGATGTGGAATGGACATATAACGGATGGATAAGAACGGATTACTGAAGTTATCTGCAGGAGGTGACTTGGGAGACGTATGATGCGGTGGCCCATAGCTAGTAGGAAAATGAAGGTCGATAAGACAGGAGAATCACCTATAAGAAGAGAAGCTGTTAATGTGTGTGTAAAAATAATATACTGTGTGCTTTGTTATATTAAGCAGATTAATTAAAAAATATAAATTACAATAACTAAAGAGGAAAATAAATCAAAGTTTATACTTTACTATGTGATAAATGATAATGTTGATTAAGTCACTACTTCTTTTCGCATATAAAAGAACAAAATATGCACTTTCCTCCTAAACAAAGCTTTAAAACGCCCTGCTTTTTGTTTGGCTAGTGTAGCGACAAATAAAAGAGTATGAAGGACGGTGTTTTCCGTTCCACAGTTGCTTCTGTCTTTCTTTGCTTTTGGTGTCTTGTTTATTGCTTTATCTTTTATTGCCTTGCTAAATGACGTCGTTCCTGTCACAGTAAATTACGAAGCAGGCTCCAATGTTTTTAATTAACCTCAAGTTGTTTACTTTTCCTTTAACATAAGAAATCAGAGCTCGCGCGCACGCACACACACACGCGCACATGCATCTCTTATTTTTTCGTCATAATGTACAGTCTCACAGTGCTGTCGTCCTACTGCTTAGAAGTAATTATACTTGTTATATAATTAGCAAACAGATATTTAGTACCGAACAATTAAAAGTTTACACATACAGTAGATTATCAGGATAAGGACACATACAGATTAGCATTTACTGTTCTTCAATTTAAAGACTGATCTCTACACATGTCTTTAAATTTTTTGTGTTAAAATGTTTTTAAGTGTAAAAATGGTTCCTCTTTATAACGAAAAATGTACAGATTTAATTACAAGATTTTGTAATAAAAATGTAAATAATATATCTCTTGATATTACTCTATATATAAGATTTTTACAAGAATAGATTATGATTAATATCACAAAATGAATTACCCCGCGATGATAAAAACTATACTGAAGTCATGCATTTCATAATTATAACGAAAACGTATGGTCTTTGCCAATCCCGTCCCAAAACGCACTTAAATAACACACGTTTAGATTATAAAACTCACAATTCATTTTTGATCTCCTCAAACAGGAGATGTGTTTCAATTTTATTACGACTGTACGTTATTTAATAATTTATTTTTGATTATTTAATTTACTATTAAGCAACAATACGTTTAATTCTGTTACGTAACTATGGATACAAACTAAAAATTTTTCACTTTATTTTTGAAATTGGCACGGGTCGGTTGACAGTCATCTTCGCTCTCTGGCTTAGACATTTTGTTCCGTTTTCAAGTGAGTATCTGATCATTTTTTCTCTTTTCTTTGGTCGTCCTGCAGTACTTTCCGCTTTTTGCTTCTTTGTCTTTGACAGCTTGTTTAGGCAGCCTTCGTTACTCATCATTTCTAATTGCTCTTTATATTTTTGTCTAAGATGTTTTATTTTTCTTGCATTGATGTTATGTCTTGATTTCTAAATGTCATCTCTTGTGCACTATTTCAGGTCTCGTACGAATTTCGTTTTGGAAGACTATACTTTGTTTCAGTATTGTGACCGTAAACCTGTCCCACTACTATATAATATAAGAAGGGCAGCTATCATAAAATTTAATTGTAGTATCTGGTCGCACTATATTCTTAAGGGTTCTATTGAAGTTGCACGTACCATTTGTTTCTTGTGTTTTATTGTCTATGTATTTTACTTGACCCAATGTCTGGTTCTTAATAATTATTTTTAATCCGCCCGTTTCTCTGCTTTGAAAGCCACAATCTTCGTTTTGTTAGTGAGCATATTTACGTTGTATTTTTCATATATTTTTATCTTATTACCTGATTAATTATAAATCACAGTAACCTATGAAGTAATCAACTGGACGGCCAAAAGAGTTACACTTGTCCTGCACCATAGGTACCATGGTGTATCATGGAAGACCTCCGTAGGTATATTGGAATGTAGAGTCTTCTTCTTTTCTTCTTTTTCTGCGTCTTCTTCTTTCTTCCTCTTCATCTTCATCACCTTAACACAGTTTTGCAGTCCTTATGTGTTATGATCTTTATTTCTTCCAGGCAGACCAATTACTAGCCATCACGTATGTTATCACTAGTCCCGCGTATGTTATCTCGCCATAGAGTTCAAGGTTTCCCTCTACCTCTACTACAATGGCCTATAAATTGTCCTTTATTCAACCTTTCTCGCATTCTACAATTGTTCTTTCTTTCCAGTTGTTCCTACTTCAGTCGTATTGTCCTTATGTAGTTGTTGGAGTCAGAACCATCGCTGCTTTTTCTGAACACGTTGCTACGGCTTGAAGAGTTGTCGAATCGACGTGCACGGACCGAGAGCCAACCGACGCTACACGGAAGGAAAACCGACTGACCGGACGGAAGAACCGACCGACGCTGCTAAGAAGGGTAACCGACTGGTTACACGGGAAGGGAGTCGACCGACGCCGTACGGAGGGGAAGCCGACTGACTGCACGGAAGAAGGATCTGCCGACGCTGGGAAGAAGGGTAACCGCTGGGTGCACGGTAGAAGAAATCTACCGTGTGACCGACGCCACACGGTAGATTTATGTATTGTATTTATATATTGTATTATGAATTGTATTTATGATTTGTATTTATGATTTGTATTTATGATTTTTTACGTATGACGTACTGCATACGTACGGTATATATATACACTTAAAAAATACAGCAGACAAATATATATATGCTTAAAATTGAAAAAATGAGATATATACCTATGTATGCAGTTACACGTACGTCTGTTTTGGGAGTCAAAGGCTGGTAACGGGTACCGAACTGAGGTTTCGGTTAATGCCCACTGGTACTGACGAATGAGTCAGAGCTCGAACTAACCAGCTCGAGTCAGCTCTGCCAGCAAATCCTACTTCCAACGTCCAAGTTCGTGACTCCCGGGCAATGCTCTCTGTACGCACAGAGAGTAGCTGATGGAAGAGGGTGCAACACGATTCTACAATATGTAAACCTTCAATATTTTGTTACGTGATTATGTAAAAGATGAAAATTAAGTGTAGTTTAAATTTCAAATTTATTATTGTGCTCTTTGATTTTATGTAATAAAGAGTTTATTGATTGTACAATTTTTATCTTCATTTTTATTTTATCGTATTTCTGGTTACAAGTTGTAGTCGTATTTATTTTAAAGGACTTTCTTTTCGGTGGTAATACTACTTGACTTCCTGACATAAACTCTCATATCAGGAATCGTGGGGAAGCGTAAATTTCGTTAGAAGCGTAGCTCCCCAGTCGCCTGTAGAACTTGTACAGTGCAAGTCCTGTATTGAGAACAATTTCTGAAATACACAACAGATATATTCTGCACTGGCTTGTGCCACGTACACACAGTGTGGAAAAGTAATAATAAGACTTAAGCCGTCACACAAAAGGAACTTTGGCCGCCCTGGGTCAAGTTAGCACCTGGGACAGGTTCTTCTTGCATAACCTATACCACAACGTGCACCTTACTCCTTTGCGTATGTCTTTTGCAGACTAACTCCTCTGCTTCAGACAACACTCTCACTGGTTGGAATCTTTCTAGTACTTTCTGTAGAATAGCAACAACCATCATCTTCAGCAAGAAACTCAGTCTGTCCCTAAAATGATTGTATTTTATTGCACAAAGTTTGTGTATATAAAACATATTTTCTCAAAAACGTAATATATAAAACAAACCACCTTATGTTTTATTACTGATATCGGCCAGCTTCTGATAACATGTGATCAAACATTTGTCGCAAAGACCAGTGTTTTTAAATGCTTTTTAATGAAGCTGTTCAAATCAGGTATCCCTTGTTTACCCCATTCTGAGTCACCTTCCTCAAACATCAGCAGAAGTAACAAAATAATTTGTTTCCTTCAGCACACCCAATCAGCAAGTAACATGTTACAGGCTTACCATGAAATCTAAAATGCCTTTTTTAAAAATTTTTGCCTACTTCTTTTAAGACAAATTAGGTGTTGTTTTCAGTTTGCAGCTGCCATTGCTGCTCTCTTGTTAAAGGAGTAGATTTTAGAGCCGTATGTATTTTATCTGAATTTGGCAAACTTTTATCAGTGGATGTTGAATACTTTACGTTACATGCATTCAAAACATACACTGCACACTTGTTTCAACATTGTATGAAAACAATAATTCTTAGTTTTAAATTAATGCATTATGTTACTGAAAGGATTACGACAACGAGCATGTTTAGCACTACTATATATGCACACATTTACAATAAAATCTAGATTTAAATTTTTTAAAGAATTTTTTAATGATACAACTTAATTATTATATTATTATAATTCCTGGTTCCTTTTGTTAATAATAGACAAAATGTGTATAATAAGCATTACTTTTCATAAGTGCTGCAACTGTTGCAAAATACTTTCCTAGCGGGACACACTGTGCGAGTAATACGTACAAACTCTAATTTGAGTCGTGAGTTCAGTAACTGTTATAGTCATTGCCAATGGAGTCACAGCAAACATAAAACAGTATTCTAATTGGAAAATGGCCAATGGGACCGTAATTTACATTACATCCATTTTGACCATTTAGATAAATAGGCCCACAATTCTAGCAATAACGTCTTTCTGTTCTTCAGATGACGAACTCCCTCTCGCATTACTCCCTCAACAGACGTCTGCCCTCTCACTTTAGTACTGTGAGAGAACAACACAAAAAACTTTTTTTTAAATTCGAAACAAGGAAAAGAATATACAACATTACTTTGTGGATTTTCCTTATGCCTTCTTACTTTCTCCGTTTCACTTTTCACTTTTAAAATCAGTTTTCGCAGGTGTATACGTTCAAGATAGCGCCCTTCTTATTTTTTTTATGGCTTAGTTTCTTTCATCAGCCCTCCTGTTTTATCTAAACAGATAGTTGCCTACACGTATTTTAGCTGTAATTATAATCAACTATTTAATTTACCTAAATGGAGCAATTTTAGTTAATAACTCGCGTATCCAGAACAAACATAATTTACCAAATATAATACATGTCGTTTATAAAATATGAGTAAGAGACACATGACAACAACATTAACAACAGATTATGAGAGAAAAGCAGTTGCTTACTGTACTAACACAAAAAGAAATCTCCATGGAGTAGACCGCAACACCGTGTTGCATCGTCGGATTACACCTTTTTAGTCCCGTTAAAATCAAACTGGACACCTTACGATGGGTTATGAACTTATTGTTTTTAATTCATATAATGTGTAAGCACGGTCGCCACAGCAGGGGGGACAGGGGGACGCGTCCCTCCCAATATTTTCGCAAAGGTTAAATCCTGAATATTTTTTTTTTTTTGCCTATGACCCACTGTGGACTACGTTTGCTTCAACTGGTTTCTCCTCTCGCTTCCTCCTCTCCCACATATCCTTCATTCTTGGTCGATGTCTCTCCCTCTTTTCGTCAGTCCAGATAGCACCTATCTTCTTTTTGGGTTTTTCCTAAAAACCTTGGACCCTGAATAATTTTTTATTCAAATTAATTTTCATTTTTTTAAACAAATTATTAGTAGAATAAAATAATTACTTAAATTCAGTGCCATTGATGGTCCAATTTGAGGCCCAATGATTAAGTTGCTTTCTGTTATTGTATAGAGATGATAGGTTCCCGCAAGTAATGTCGACGGCTAGGTTGCGGATTTGACAGTTTGTTGACAAGATGACACTGACATAAAAATGTAAACACGCGCAAAAAATAACGCCCCACCCGACATACCCTCCGTCCACTAAACTCCCATTCTTCCGAATGCAGTGTGTATGGATTCGGCTGCCAGTATGTCTTGTGTCGCTTCGCTGTGTTATTTTGCGTCCATTTCTGTTTATCTGATAAGCTATCGCCTGTGCACGGCGTAAAACGAAGTTTTCGTTATTTGACGAATAATTGTCACAGGTTTTAAGATTATCTCTTTCGTTTCCAGTTAGTTTGTATTTGTTACGCATTCTAATTTGTTTCTAAGTTAGTTCAGTTTAATTGGGTTTTGTATTGGTATAGGCCTAATGAAGAGACCTATGGGGTAAAGAAGAACTGAAGAAACAGGGGTCAGTTAAATCTTATCTGAAGAAATCAACATACAATACTAAGGAAGGGAAGCTTCCGACTTTGAATAAAAACGAAGAACCTAAAAATGATAAGTGGAATAAAATTATTAGTACACTCATTTATGTACAGTAACTATTTTCTAATGTAGTCCTACTGTTTCTGTGGTTATTCGAAACGCACCATTTGATATTTTCAAATGGGAGAGTTACTTATTTTGAATTATAAAGTTCTGATGGATCATAGTATCTTATTGTTCCTAATTTCGAAACGTTTTGGTAAATATATTTAAAAGCCCTTGGTTCCAAATGAATATCGAGTCCATACTTCGCACTTTACAAATCTATATTTTATACAATGAATAAAATTTTGTAACCAGTAAAAAATGCTACCTATTATTTATCAGGCTTATAGGTCTTGAGCCACGTAAGCCTGTGTACATGTCTGTGTAATAAAAGTAAGTAAATTTTATGAAGAGCTAGGACCAAAAACAGTCACCAACTCTTACAATACAACAAAAACTGTGTACGTAATTGTGCATGAAATTCAAAGGAGTTTTTATGCGGACACGAATATCGATAATCGACCACAGCTGGTATACACGAAAAGTTTGCAATAACAAAACGTCTTATACGCAGTTGGTACCATTATCCGTTTGCATTTTCACTCACCAATTCGCGAGAGCCTGTCATTACCTCTCACGCCGATTGTGAGGTGTATTCTGCTATTTAATGAAACCTTTCGTTTCCTGCCGGGTAGGTTCGGCACTGTACTCAGAATTCATCGACGACGCAGGACGAGGAGACTCTCGACCAATTAAAAGGCGAGAGCAAGAGCGTCTGGACGCTTGGTGTGAGTGCAGAACCGTGCCCCCCCCCCCAACAACCCAGTGTAGACGGCGGTTACCCCACCAATCACCGTCGAATCACGTTAGTAGGAGGTGCTGAGTTTCCTATGTGTGTTCATCAGACTGTCGATCCCCCTTTGCCGGTAACCCGCCGACATGTGCCTAACAATTGCGGAGGGCAGGCTCCATATACTTAAGAGGCGTCTTCTCCTTCAAAAGAGTTCACACTTAGAAACTTGAGGGAAATCTTTTGCATGCACTGCTGGCAATCGAAGCGAGGCCGGTACCCCATCGGAGCTAATCTAGGCTGAGATGCTGTCTTATCATGGTGAAAGCGTAGTTGATAACCCAAGGCTTGAAACCTCATTGACGGCGTCAAATATTGCCTGGGTACCTTGGTGGCAGATGTTTAGACGAGGCAAAAGCTGGTACCAAAATACGATAACTGCCTGAACTTGAACTTGGGTGGTGATGATGATGTTACGATTATGAGCAAAAGTAACGTAGAGATTTACGTAACTTTTTGTATTTTCTTGCAAACCAGACGGAGGTTGACTTTTAAATAGCTCTCGTAATATTCATTCCTAACTAAATTTATATCTTGATCCCAGAATTTATTTTTGCATTAAATTTATTTTAAGATCCTAGGCCATCATACAAAAAAAAATTCAGTTCCTACCGATGAATCTCGAGTTTCAAAATTTCCTGAAAGCTTACCATAACCAGTAACACCAGTGGCTCTTGCATGTGATCCAGTTAAACCGGAAACTGAAGCAGCATGTCTTTATAATGACAGACATATGGCGAAGCTGGGAATACGAGTGGCATAAATAAAGGCGTACAGGCCAACATAATCCTGAAGCAGCCTTTGGTTGATTATGTCCAATATAGTGCTCATTGTCATAATTTAGTCATGAAATCAAGTTGTGAATCTTCTAGAACAATACGAAATGCTACGGAATGGGCCCATAAATTAGGAATTTTGTTTTCAAACACTAAACAAAGTCTACATTTATGCATATCTAAGAGAATGTAGTCGAGAGTTTTATTGATAACATTGCCAAGATCAAGCCACTGTGTCCCACAATATGGCTTTGTCGGCGGTCACAAATAAAGGAAATTTTGGACAGTTATAAATTGGTAATTATAATACTGACCAAACTAGGATAACAAGGATATAGCGGTGCTAATGGTCTACTTGTATTTGAGAATGTAACGGCATATCTTGGCTTGATCATGGGACAAAACGTAATTAAACTGCTTCCAGTTTTAAAGAAATTTTAAAGAACTGCTTCCAAGTGAATAACATAACTGTAGCAAGACATTATAAATCAGTTGAACACATCATTGATGGATTGAATGTCCTGAGGACAAATAACAAGTTTTTATCTGTATTTAGAAAATGTAGTGATACGCTTTCTGAGCTTGGTTTGGAAGAGTTGAACTTATGAGACAAATTAAAAAAAAAAAAGGTGGAAAACTGACCTACATGTATATTGCCAGTCATGTGTAGAATACTGAAAGCGAGAGTATTTTAAAGCTATATACATAGCTGTAGCAGGGGTTTAAAACAGAATTCTGAGTCAGCCTGGTGTGAAGGAACAGTTTTTGCTAGACAACATTTTTTTGGAAAAGGAAGGATGTGAAGCATTATCGTTTAATGTAGAAATATAATTTTTTCTAAAAAGGTACAAAGTGACATGTTTACAACATAGGAGGATAGCTGTGATCTCGATGACTAAAGAAATAAGAGATCTTTTCAGGAATGTAGAAAGTTTGGTTCGTCTTCTGTTTGTGTGCCCAGCATCTAGTTGTGAGTCAGAAAGAAGCTTCAGTGCTTTTTAAAAACTAAAGATTACCTTAGGTTTGACTATGACCCTCACAAGGCTCAGCCATGTAACCCTATGCGATGTCTGAAATATCGGTATGGAGAACCATACATGACTTCCATATTCTAAGATTTATATTTAAAATCATTTTTGAAATGAAATATTACCATAGAAACTACTTCTTTCTACTTACTGCTTCAGCCTTAACCACAGTACTGTGGTCACTAACGTATACCACCTCACGTTATCGCACTCGATTTTCACTGATGATGGAAGTCAATGGCATTGCCGAAACGTCTGGTTTTGTAGAAAACATTGGACTACGGCCAAATATCCCGGGAAGGAATTTTAACAAAAACTACTTCTTTGTTGCCGATAACGTTGTACACATATATATAAAATATATGCATAAAATTAATGGCTTGTATAAGTTAATGATTGATCTCCATTAAGTAGTGCTCAAGTTTCCAAAGTTTTAATATTATGATGTCCGTAATTAAAACATCAGAGCAGGTTTAGTGTGAATGAGGGTACACTGTGGACACAAATTTTCAACATTTCCTATTGAGCGTTGCTTAGAGTAAAGCTGCGAATCTACAGTGTATGTTTCACAGAACAAACACGCGAAAAAGAAGGAGCGCTCCGAAGTCACTCATGGACCCTCAGCATCTTGCAGAGGGTTCATTCCCTAAAGACGAAAAGTCTGTCTATGAATCGTTCCTCTGTAAACACGTGCAGTTACATTGCCCAGCGATCCACAGGAAGCAAATTGATGTCCATTTTTTCGGCTTGCACGCGTTATGTTGGTATGGGTTTCGGCACTTTCCATTTAAAAAGCGTGCAAATGTAAGAAAATAAACATGAGTGAGGCCAGAAATAACGTGAATTGTGTGTGTGTGTGTGTCTTACCTGCCTTTTTATTGCTGTAGGCATAATAATAAAATGGAAACGTAAACATTACATAACTGAGATATGCTTACCTGCCACGAACGATATATTATTTTATACATGGAGGAGTTCAGTGACATACACACGTACAGAAGTCATCTTCAAAAATACTAGAAGTCGTCCACGCTTTTATGTTGGCAGTGTAACTTACAGGAAGTTTTTTGATGTTTTTAAAACATCTAGGATGCAAACTTTTCCCGATAACTAAAAGTTTCCTTTTTTCGGTTCCCGTCATGTTCGCACAAACAAAAACTGTAACTCTTTGTTTAGAGAGCTTCCCACCAAGGCACTTTTCATTTTTAAATTTGAAAGTCTTATCTGGAGTTAATTTATAAAAAATTCCGGCTTCATGTGCATTAAAGATGTCTTCATCTTTATATGATCGTCTAATTTCTGGTCAAGTGTTACGCACCCAATCGCCTGTAACGTTCAGATCTACGCATTTTGCCTCACCACAAATTTTTGCAAATGAAATCGAGTGTCGGGCCTTAAATCGATCTAGCCATCCGTTGGAGCACGTAAAATGGCTGGCGCCGGCAGTCCTGTTACAGTGCTTATCGCTTGCATACAATGTATGTCTGTAGCCATGGGCTAGCGCGCGCGCGCACGCACATATATACGTTTATATGAAATTTAGAGTAAAATATCTGAGAAATATTTGAGTAGTACAGAGTAGTACAATATTTAGTGACGTTAAAACCGGGAATTCTTATAATGTTAAAGATATCAGTTTGACCGGACTTATGACAAAATAACGCTACACCCGAGTTGACGTAACAGTCGAGGCCGTAATAACCAAGTTCCACTGTATATATAAAGATATTAATTCAAACATAATTTACATTAAAATGAAAAAATTATAATTTTATTGCCTGGCAACAAAATTATTTTATTTTTAACAATTACCATTGTTTCAAAACGTTTAAATAAATTTTCAAGTACTTTACTCTTGTTAAAACGTAAAAGGTTGCAGGTAAACTACCCCTTCCCCTTAACCGATCTTCACCAAAATCGAAAGTCCTTGAGACCTCTACAATTCAGGGACGTATGCAAAAAATTATTTGATTCTGTTTCAATTTGCGGCTGTTATCGTTTGCCATAGAAAATACGCTTGATAAAAAACGTTGCAGGTAAACTACCCCTTCCCCTTAACCGATCTTCACCAAAAACAATAAGTCTTGAGTACTCTACAAATCAGGGTTGTATGCAAAACATTATTTGATTCTGTTTGAATTTGCGGCTGTTATCGTTTGCCATAGAAAATACCCTTGTTAAAAAAACGTTGCAGGTAAACTACCCCTTTCCCTCAACCAATCTTCACCAAAAACAACAAGTCTTGAGAACTCTACAATTTAGGGCTGTATGCAAATAATCGTTTGATTCTGTTTGAATTTGCGGCTGTTATCGTTTGCCATAGGAAATACCCTTGTTAAGACATAAAACGTTGCAGGTAAACTACCCCTATCCCTTAACCGATCTTCACCAAAAACAATAAATCTTGAGTACTCTACAAATCAGGGCTGTATGCAAAACATTATTTGATTCTGTTTGAATTTGCGGCTGTTATCGTTTGCCATAGAAAATACCCTTGTTAAAAAAACGTTGCAGGTAAACTACCCCTTTCCCTCAACCAATCTTCACCAAAAACAACAAGTCTTGAGAACTCTACAATTTAGGGCTGTATGCAAATAATCGTTTGATTCTGTTTGAATTTGCGGCTGTTATCGTTTGCCATAGGAAATACCCTTGTTAAGACATAAAACGTTGCCGGTAAACTACCCCTATCCCTTAACCGATCTTCACCAAAAACAATAGGTCTTGAGAACTCTACAATTCAGGGCTGTATGCGAAACATTATTTGATTCTGTTTGAATTTGCGGCTGTTATCGTTTGCCAAAAAAAAATTTCCCTTGATAAAAAAACCGTTGCAGGTAAACTACCCCTTTCCCTCAAACGATCTTCACCAAAAACAGTAGGCCGCGAGTACTCTATAAATCAGGGCTGTATGCAAAAAATCATTTGATTCTGTTTGAATTTGCGGCAGTTATCGTTTGCCATAGGAAAAAAATCTACACACAGACACACAGACAGACAGACAGACACAGACACACACACAGACACTTTTCGGAAAACGACTTTTTTTCATGTTTTGAGTGTAGTAGAATCAGAATCTGCAATAATCTCGAACACGATTTTTTTTGCCATCACCATACTTCCATTCCTTAAGGAATATGGAAGTAAATATCGGTATGGAGAACCATACATGACTTCCATATTGTAAGATTTATATTTAAAATCATTTTCGAAATGAAATATTACCATAGAAACTACTTCTTTCTACTTACTGCTTCAGCCTTAACCACAGTACTGTGGTCACTAACGTATACCACCTCACGTTATCGCACTCGATTTTCACTGATGATGGAAGTCGATGGCATTGCCGAAATGTCTGGTTTTGTAGAAAACATTGGACTACGGCCAAATATCCCGGGAAGGAATTTTAACAAAAACTACTTCTTTGTTGCCGATAACGTTGTACACATATATATCAGTGGCGAAGTTACATGGAGGCAATTGAGGCAATGCCTACCCTAACAAATTCTGTAGAATAAAAATTATAAATACGTATGAACTACATAACGTAAAGATTATACATTGTTACTGGGACTGTCAAATTTATTAAACCGAAACGTGCTTTATTGAGCGACCGCTAGATGGTGACAGGTGAGATTCGGCATAGTTCGTTTAAAGCGAATGAGGCAACCTGAACTTGCCTCAGCGTTTTTTGTATACATCGTATGTAAGCAATGTAGTGGTGTGATAGGGAAGTGTAGGGAGGGGGGATTGTCCCGCGCTGTACACATAGAGCGTTGAGGCATGCCTCACTTCTGTGGTCCAAACAGTTAAGTTAAAGCGCCTGTGTTGTTTCTAAGTGTTTATTTTATGCGGTTATTAAAAGTGTCACTGTTATTCCGCTGAACTAACAGATGATCAAGATTGTTATTTGAATTATTTGTAACATTAAACATATATATAGAAACTAATCAAGTTTAAAAATTTGAAGTTCAATCAGTTGTATTATTGTGTATGACTAATACAAGGATTGTTCAATAGACACACGTATAGAGCTGTAAAGCATTTTTTATTCAACGATTTTAAAAGAAGTCTCCAATAACATTAAGACATGAGTTCCACTGTTGCGCTAACCTGTAGATTCCCTGCTAGTAAAATTCTTACGGCTGTTTGTGGAACCATTCGGTTACAGCAAACTCTACCTCAGCGTCCGATATGAACCACCGTCCTTTTAGTGATTCCTTAAAAAAAATTTAACATAAGATTTTTGCCTACCCATTCATTAACTACTAGCTTCGCCAGTAAGCAAATTGATGTCCATTTTTTCGGCTTGCACGCGTTATGTTGGTGTGGGTTTCGGCACTTTCCATTTAAAAAGCGTCCAAACGTAAGAAAATAAACATGAGTGAGGCCAGAAATAACGTGAATTGTGTGTTTGTGTCTTACCTGCCTTTTTATTGCCGTATTAAATGAAAAATATTATATTACATTAAAATTAAAAAATTTTAATTTTATTGCCTGGCAACAAAATTATTTTATTTTTAACAATTACCATTGTTTCAAAAAGTTTAAATAAATTTGCAAGTACTTTACTCTTGTTAAAACGTAAAAGGTTGCAGGTAAACTATCCCTTCCCCTTAACCGATCTTCACCAAAATCAAAAGTCCTTGAGACCTCGACAATTTAGCCATATAAAATACGCTTGATAAAAAAACGGTGCAGGTAAACTACCCCTTCCCCTTAACAGATCTTCACCAAAAACAACAGGTCTTGAGTACTCTACAAATCAGGGCTGTATGCAAAACATTATTTGATTCTGTTTGAATTTGCGGCTGTTATCGTTTGCCATAGAAAATACCCTTGTTAAAAAAATGTTGCTAGTAAACTACCCCTTTCCCTCAACCGATCTTCACCAAAAACAATAGGTCTTGAGAACTCTACAATTTAGGGCTGTATGCAAATAATCGTTTGATTCTGTTTGAATTTGCGGCTGTTATCGTTTGCCATAGGAAATACCCTTGTTAAAACATAAAACGTTACAGGTAAACTACCCCTTTCCCTTAACCGATCTTCACCAAAAACAATAGGTCGTGAAAACTGTACAATTCAGGGCTGTATACGAAACATTATTGAAGTCTGTTTGAATTTGCGGCTGTTATCGTTTGCCAAAAAAAATATTTCCCTTGATAAAAAAAACCGTTGCAGGTAAACTACCCCTTCCCCTCAACCGATCTTCACCAAAAAGAATAGGTCGCGAGTACTCTACAAATCAGGGCTGTATGCAAAAAATTGTTTGATTCTGTTTGAATTTGCGGCAGTTATCGTTTGCCATAGAAAATACGCTTGATAAAAAACGTTGCAGGTAAACTACCCCTTCCCCTCAACCGATCTTTACCAAAAACAACAGATCTTGAGTACTCTACAAATCAGGGCTGTATGCAGAAAATTATTTGATTCTGTTTGAATTTGCGGCTGTTATCGTTTGCCATAAAAAATACCCTTGTTAAAAAAACGTTGTAGGTAAACTACCCCTTTCCCTTAACCGATCTTCACCAAAAACAATAGGTCTTGAGAACTCTACAATGTAGGGCTGTATGCAAATAATCATTTGATTCTGTTTGAATTTGCGGCTGTTATCGTTTGCCATAGAAAATACCCTTGTTAAAACATAAAACGTTACAAGTAAACTACCCCTTTCCCTTAACCGATCTTCACCAAAAACAAAAGGTCTTGAGAACTCTACAATTCAGGGCTGTATGCAAATAATCGTTTGATTCTGTTTGAATTTGCGGCTGTTATCGTTTGCCATAGGAAATACCCTTGTTAAAACATAAAACGTTACTGGTAAACTACCCCTTCCCCTCAACCGATCTTCACCAAAAACAACAAGTCTTGAGTACTCTACAAATCAGGGCTGTATGCAAAACATTATTTGATTCTGTTTGAATTTACGGCTGTTATCGTTTGCCATAGAAAATACCCTTGTTAAAAAAACGTTGCAGGTAAAGTACCCCTTTCCCTCAACCGATCTTCACCAAAAACAATAGATCTTGAGAACTCTACAATTTAGGGCTGTATGCAAATAATCGTTTGATTCTGTTTGAATTTGCGGCTGTTATCGTTTGCCAAAAAAAAAAATTCCCTTGATAAAAAAAACCGTTGCCGGTAAACTACCCCTTTCCCTCAACCGATCTTCACCAAAAACAATAGGTCGTGAGTACTCTACAAATCAGAGCTGTATGCAAAAAATTATTTGATTCTGTTTGAATTTGCGGCAGTTATCGTTTGCCATAGAAAAAAAATCTATAGACAGACAGACACACACACAGACACTTTTCGGAAAACGACTTTTTTTCATGTTTTGAGTGTAGTAGAATCAGAATCTGCAATAATCTCGAACACGATTTTTTTGCCATCACCATACTTCCATTCCTTAAGGAATATGGAAGTAAAAAGGTATTGGACGACATCGACAATAAAAAGATAGCCAGAGTATTAAATTATTTATTCCTAATGCTGTTGCTAGGAGAAATGTGCTTGGAGCTTTTTATGATGAAGCAATGGTAAGAATATTTTGTATTGCCAAACTGTTTAATAGTTTTATTGTAGTTAACAGAAAATTTACCAAAGTAGTGTTCAGTACTTACTGTAAATAAATATTGGATTTCTCTATTTGAGTCATCTTAACTTCTACACCTAATCTGAATCTCGTGAATTAATATATTCTTAGAATTACCTGAAAATGTAAAATAAATTATATATGTTTACAATATTATATCGAATACATTACTATTATTAAAAGATTTGAACTTATAAAAACAGAAAAGGATGCCTCTAGTCTTTCAGAAATTTGACCATAGACCAGATATTCAATAGCTCCATGATGTTCCGTTCCCCCCAATAATTGGGCACTGGTGACGCCCATGTGTTTATGAAGATACAGTTATACTGTGAAGATAGTTAAGAAAGCTGTACTTTGAAATAAAATATTGTATGCGACATATAAACTTACTCGCCAAGCTAAGAATAACATAAAATATCAGAACAAGGAAGAAATGAACACTTCACAGTCCCACGCCATGTGCAATTGACACCTGAAGGTAGTATTACGCCCGGTCACAAGATATCTATATCTTGCCTCACTTGCCTTATCCTATAACAATTTAACAAAGCTGTTGCAAAGTGCCCCTGTTGTAACTACCTCCTACTTAATAAGAAAAAACAAAAAGTACATACAGTCAGTAGACAAGTTGAAAATGTTTAGAAAGTCAATAATCTTTTGCCAGAAGAGCAAAGGAAAGCAGTACTGACGCCAGCATACGCCGCTGAAATCATACACACCGCAACACAACAGCAAATGCCAGGTTATGCGCATGCGCTTTACGCTTATTCAGCAGGATGAACTGTATACACGGAGCCGATCCGGCGTACAGAGGGCTGTTACTGCTACAACTGGAAAACAATCAGGGAAATGACTCGTGACAGACGGGCCTACATTCACGCTACGCAGCGGGAGGCTACTGTCTTCTAGCAAACAGCAACGTTTTTTATTACATTTACCTTATCGATACTTGACTACGTCAACAAATCTGACTAACCTTCTCCTGTGTAGATGATTATTCGAAACAAGCGCTAGCTGTAATAGTAGTGTAAGAATTACTTCCCTTATTTTAAAATTTATCTTAAACCGAGATGAATAACTAAGTGTTAATTTATTATGTTTTGTAAGATTTATTATTTATTGTATAAGATAATACAGTCTGTAGACAATTCGTTAATTGACAGTGTAGTACTAGTTTAAAAACTATAATGTTTGATGCAGGTAGATATTCTTGGCTACGTCTCGGTTCGTACAAAAAATTCCGGACCTATTTACTACAATAAACTTAAATTCAGCGTTTACTGTTAAATCTCGTTTGTCAAACGTTTGTTGGAAAACTCTACAGACGACTCGGATGAATCAATTCAATATATTCAATCAGTCTCCAATATCATTTTTCTATTAAGTGGAAATTGGCTGAATCCAAGATTTATTTGTATTCGCAGTGAAAAATAAATTGCAACGAATAAAATAGCTATATAAGATATAAAGAGGTGTGTATGAGTGAGTGAGTGAGCGTGTGCGTGCGTGTGTGTGTGTGTGTGTGTGTGTGTGTGTATTTTTGAGGTAAACTAAAATAAATAAAGGGCCGAGGCAGAACAACATGAATTATCTAGTGTATTTTTTTACATATTAATGAGTTAGTTATCTATATTGGTTGACCTATATAGTTTGGTAATATCAAACCGATAATGATGTTTGTGAGAGCATAGGCCTACTAATATCTGATATAAAACTAGATTTAAAAAAATGTTTGAAAGCTATTCAGAATTAAATTGGCAATTTCGCAGTTGTTAATTAGAATATTTAATGCACACGTTTTAAATCTAGTTTAATGAAGCATTAATGAACCTGTTAAAAACGGTTTGGTATCATTAATCATTTGATTCATGAACTCAAAGTGTTATTATCCATTTGTTGTTATTACTTGTAATGTGCAGAATCTGTATGTATAAGCGTGTGTGAAAAGTAAGTTTTAAAAGAGTGTGTGTGGAGATTAGGAGGTGGCCAAATAATGAGAGAGAGAGAGATAGAGAGAGAGAGAGATCGATGAGAGATGTGTGACACACAGACAGACAGAAAATAGGAAGAATAAATTCATCTTGATTAAAAAAATATTTCTCATATTTGTTAAATAATAGTATGATACATGTAAAAGATATAAAATCTGTGAACGTAAGTATTGAATTTCATTTTCTAAAATATTCATACCGCCTATAATGGTAAACAAACATGTTATAAACTAAAACACTAATAGTCGTAACGTTTAAAAATAAAACGAAATGTTTCTTCAAAACTACAAATGATGAGGTTGCGGCGGTATTCAGAATAAAATTTAAATTAGTGGTAGCTTCTTGTTGCCGCGTGAGAGAGCTGGAGAGAGCCTTTGACTATTCACAAACGAGTCTCGCTTTTGTTGGCTGCTTCTTTTCGTTACCCAGGTAGAGTTCCAGTCTACTTACTTAATTTGTTTCTTTTTATACATAATCGTATGTGCGATCCCTCAATTCCAAAAGAGTTTCGACCTTCTTGTGGAAGGAGTTCTTACAAATACAGCAAAATTGTCGTCGGCGTGGAAAGATTAGAATGGGTCTTCAAAATTGATCTTGAATAGTCTTCATTTATTACCCTTCACGTTAAGTAACATCCAAACTACTGTCTGATAATTTAGTAGAGATTGAAAGTATTTTTAAATTTATTCATGAAAAATGTCTAATTTCAGCTGTGTAGAAAGATCCGAATTGAGGTCAGAATTGTTTATTTCCATTGTCTTGCGTTACTATAGGGTAATATTATTTTATACAGTGAAACTAGAACGTAATTATTTTCCCTTAAAGCTAAACGCATTCTAAATAGAAATTTCTTGGTAACATATGATTTTTGTTTCATGGAGACGAAAAATACTATAAAAAAGTACTTGGATTTCGTTGTCCATGACGTGTCCGTTACTTAATTAAATATAATTATTTCACTACGACTCGGAACACAAAACGTTTTATGGGTAAAAACGTAAAAGTTTTACCTTATAACCTGAACCGGTTTTCACTATTTAAAAAGCTTCACCTCTGAAGAAGCTTTTTAAAAGTGAAAACCGGTTCACGTTATAAGGTAAAACTTTTACGTTTTTACCCATAAAACATTTTGTGTTCCGAGTCGTAGTGAAATATTTATATTTAAAAAAAGTACATATTCATATGAATGGTGTATGGTGTGAAAACTGTAAACTGTAGAACTAGATACATGCTAACGTATGAGGTACGCAATCTTGTGTGTGATGTAGGAGAACAAAACTAGAAAAATTAAACTATAAACACACATACATTATTAATATTAATATTATATACACGAAAATTAATTTAGTTTTTAAGAGGATAACAACACACGTCATTGTGAAAGGAAATTGTCACTACACCTTAAGTGACGTAGCAAAGTATGGGTAGTAATGAAAATGTTCAAGTATTACTCAGTAGATGTCTAATCATGATAGACTTTCAAAAATCTGTTACTGTTTTGTAGCATTTCTAACTGCCGCGCGCGAGGTTGTGTAGCCTAAGCGTAGCGTAAAACAAAGTACTTTTAAACTAATTATTAGATTAAATGTAGAATGTAGTATAGGCTTATACGTTGTATTAAAAATTATAATGAAATACGCAGTACTTATACTTAAAGGCATTAAAAATGGTCAAAAATTTAAGTTTGTTCAATCATGGGAACAGAAGTCTGATCAAGTTTCTGAATTTGGGTAAGCATAATCAAGGAGCTTGTAACAGAAAGCAGAGGAAACTAACCTACAATTTGGAAAATTATGGCTGTTAATTATCAAAAAACCGGTATCAGGGGAAGAAACTGTAATAACATTATATATAGCAAGTAAATGTTTTAGTGGCCAATATTAATTTGTGACTACAAATTGTATTTATTTATTAAAATTATTATTTATTAATTATTAATTTTTAAAATAAAATAAAATTATTAACTTTTATCTGTATTTATTTTTGTTAAGTTTACTGAGTGATGCAAAATTGATCACAGTTTATTGTCTTCATTAAAACCAGGTGAAATAACGTATTTATAAATTTGAGCCTCCATCTCGGGTAAAATCCATTAATAGCATTAGGTCTTGTTATAATGTCTTCCGGTTTACTATTTAAAACTTGGCTATGTAATTGTGAGATAATTTGAATTTTTTACGAAAGTGTAAAATTTTCTTTAGATACTGGCCGCTCCTGCAGTCATTTATGTCATATATTAACTGATTAGATTTATTCTTCTAACTCTTCCATAATATTATTCACAACTTTCCTTACATTCACATAATTCACGATTTCTGTCTTAATTGAGTTAGTTGTTCTTTGAGTGCTACGTAATCCCATCTGCGATAGTGGACGGATGCGAGCCCAGCCGTAACCTACGTTCTACGATAGATGCAGCAACCGTCCTACTCCTTTCTTCCTTGTCATTCACACGTCTAAGAATGAAAGCGATCCGTCTGCCTCCATCTCCATGGTGAACCGGATATTTGGGTGTATACTACTTAAGAAGTATACCTGTACTACGTACTTTTTAAATAATATTTTTAAAAATATTATTAGGTACTTCCTAAATAGTATACACCTAAACATCCAGTTACCATGGAGTTGAAGTTAGACGGATCACTTTCATTCTTAGATGTGAGGAAAACAAGGGAGGTAGACAGAACATTCGAGCACGCTGTTTATAGAAATCGGACAAACACACAAATCGTTACCTAAACGCCGAGTCCCATAACCATCCGGCACAAAAACAGGGAGTCTATTGTTAATAAATAGAGCAATTACATATCGGAGGAAGAAAACTGTACTACGGAACAAGGTATAATAAGGTAAGTGATTCACAGTAGTGGTTACAACGACATAGAAATCATGGTATCAGGCGAGCGTTCATAAGGAGTTACGCTAAAATAGTAACAAATAGCCTGCAAAAACAGAAGTCGACGCTGCACGCACGCAGGCTAAAGTAGAAACTCGACGCACTTACTTGCCGTCGGACTACCCACTTACAAAATCGGTGGGATTAGGAAGGTTGGCCAAATCGCCAAAGGTTGGCGAAAGACAAGATACCTCTGTCGACTCCTGGCGTCTACATGGTCCCATGCGGTGCGGCGATGTGTACATGGGCGAAATGCGAAGACAGGTGATAAGGGGAGTGCAAGAACACATAAAGCACACCGAAAAAGGTAGGCAGAGAAATAAAAGAGCATAGGTGTAAAAATGGACATCATATTATGTTTCATGAAGCGACAGTTATAGGGAATATGTTCCGTGGGTGATAACAGATACGATACAAATCTACAAAATAGAAAACAACTTTAACAGAGACGATATCGGGAGTTTGTAAACCTGTTGCAAATAAGGTGACTAAGTCGCCATAATAAATAAAATACAGTACATGTGTTGTAAAAACGGTAAAATGTTATTGGGTTAAATATTTCTTTTGTATATTAGCCTATGTTTCCATTTCTAAAATAAGTTTTCTAAGTTTTTGTATTATTGGACGGGGATACTTTGTTGTAAATTATGGGGTTGTTCGTAACATGGTGGGCGGGGCTTACTGTATAAATAGGGGTGGGTTAAGACTTTGTGCTCTGTCTCAGTCAAGCCAACTGAGGATGCCTAACCGTAGTATAGAAATAAAAAGACGTTAAACCGAAAAACGGTGTTATTATTTGTCAGTTAAATTTGGGTTTAAATAAATGTTACTAATATCATACAATGCACTGACTTAAAGTTTGGCAATCTACTGTTGTGGAATTTTTTAACTCCAGTTTTCTCTACATTTACTACGAGACACTTCCAACATAGATCGCCTCTTATTACTATAACAATGCTGCAAGGTTAGTTAACATCTACCGATTTGTAATTTCTAAACGCAAATCATGATCAGAAAATGTGTGCCTTGAGAAACCAGGTAATATTGTTTTGCATTAGGATGCCTTTAACTTACTTAAACAAACGTACAGACAGTTCTTCAAGCAAAGTTTTGTTGAAGCTTATAGTTTACTTCCAGCAGCACAGCAGAATACTCGTTGTCTTTCTGTGCGCGCGCGCATGTGTGTGTTTTATGCGTACAGATTTGCAATGCAGTGACGCTGATAACCTCAATCCTACAGCAATTCATAAAACTGTGAAGATTTAACTTTAAACAATCCAGTACTTTACATACTCAGCTAAAATTTTCACCAAATAAACTGAGTGTCCATATAATTAAGAAAAGTTGATGGTTGGTTAAAATGAAATTGAGCGTTTTAAAGTACCTTTTTTTATGAAATAATTACTCTAACTCCGAAAATACACTGTCTTACCGGTGGTGAATAGTGCTTTCTACACTTAAACTTTTTATAAAATCTTTAGTAAGACAATACTAATAATAATTTAAAAAGAAGTTCTGCCGATAAACAGGACTGATAACGATTTGGTAAACGGAAGTAAACTATTGAATATGGTGAGTTGTAGAGAGAACAATGCTGTTCTGGTAAACATAACATCTATAACTTTATATCAGACTGTGTGTGTGTGTGTGTGTGTGTGTGTGTGTGTTTCTTCTCCAGTGGCACTACAGAAAAATAGAACAACTTCGGTTTAATTGAAAACATACCAGTATTTGGATACACATTTGTTAACAGATCATTTTAACATTAGAGCGCAATGTTCATGTCTACTTAATTTCATTGTGTTTAAGTATAAGTTTTGTGCCGTACTGAGTTCGGCCGCGTATTATAAGAATTTTAAAAACGAGCGCCGCTGACGTCACGCACGGCCACACGGCTATAGTAGTTTGTTGTTGACACACAAATGTTGTTCAGCTACGCAATACAGCTGGCAGCGCCAAGGTTTCTGTACATTCCTGCATCCAGAGGTTACTTGGCTAGGCCGAAACATTGAATCGGCCTCATTTCTGTTCTGTCCTCCAACCTGATCATCTGGTCTCGGCTGGCGGCAACCTTCTGTCCAGGACTTCGTCAACTATCCACATGGTTGGCTAGATAAAGTGTAGCTCCAGGTATGTACAAGTTAGCGGGTTCTGAAAATATTCTAACCCCAAATATATTTTTACGTTCCAGCCTCTATTATAAATTTATACTTGGGTGTGTGTGTAGAGCAGTTTTCGATGTGTGCGTTAACGCGATTACCAAATTAAATTGATATGAGTGTAAATGTTGTGGGCTAAATTCACTTCAATAAAGAAAATACTAAAGCATCTCGCACTCAGCTGTGTTTGGTGTTATTAACAGTTATGAAATGCGTAATAGATTAATTGTCATATTTCAAGAAATACTTAAAAGGTAGTTGGTACATAGATGAAATAAGTCACAGCTGAGCAGCTTAATACTGTTTAATATGAATTAGTGGCGATGTGTGTGTGTGATGTTGATGTGTAAGGTTAGTGTTGGAAGTTAATGTGGACGGCCTATGTGGCGTATTTTCTTTATGACACCCTCTACAACCTATTGTATGTCCAGGTGCTCGAACA
Source organism: Magicicada septendecula (assembly GCA_034769895.1). Taxonomy (NCBI): domain Eukaryota; kingdom Metazoa; phylum Arthropoda; class Insecta; order Hemiptera; family Cicadidae; genus Magicicada; species Magicicada septendecula. The sequence continues at coordinate 893,850,281 of CM068367.1, forward strand.
AGGGCGAGATGGGTGTCGGGTGGACGTACATCTGTCCACCCTAATGGCAGAGACAATCTTATAGCCACGATGCCGTCAGTCGAGGACAACTTAGGACTCTTCCAACGCTAAGCTGCACCAGGGACTTGTGACACGACTGTGACATCACGGATCCGCGCCTATACGAACTAAGTACACCGGACAATCCAGGTGGGAAAATTCTGATTATCTATTTCTCTCTCTCTACAACATGTGAATGCACAGAAGCCGCCAGAAGCTCACTCGTGAAGTTCTGAACATTATACTCTAGCACAAACTCTCATGTTCAATTATGTTATTGCATGTGTGAACATTACCGCAGTACACCTAATGAAGTATCTTATAACTGTATAATGTGTAAGAAATTACACACATACACACACATCCGCAGTTTGCTGTAAGATCTAACTTTTCAGCTAATTAAGACCATTAGGGAGTTAATTATTTTGTGCTATCATGTCATCTGGTCATGGCTGAGTTTTAATAACGTAACGGTGGCTGTCTGATGCTTTAGATGAGAAACTATTTTCTTTCACACACATACTTAGCGCTTAATGATTAAAGTCAGGGTCGTTTAGCTGGTTGAGTTTCGGGGCGGTCACTTACATTCTCTTGTGTGAACTACCAAGGCAAATCTATGGTTAGGAGCTGAGATATTCAGTTTACGCTGTCATTTATATTTGTACATATCTATACATATTAGGGTGCATTCATTTACTGTAGTTGGAATGGGTTTATGAGGAGGTTAGTGTTGAAATGAGGGATGTTTTGTTATTCAGGTCGTATATGTGTTTGTGTGTGTAATTTTACTATATTTTGCTGGGGGAATATGTAACAGATTTAAAAAAGAGAAAAACCATAAATGTGCTTACTGAGACAACAGGCTAGCCTATTTGATATTATACAACACTTATGGATTAGTATTGCTTTATGAATGAGATTATTACTAACTTTGACTCATACATAATCAGGCAGAAATTTTGCAATTAGTTTAACATCAATTCACTTACTTTGTGACATTATGAATTAATGGAAATACATATATATATATATAATTCTGCCTTTAATGGTGTGCTCACACAATCAAGAACTTGTCATGTATGTAACATCTTGCAGGTTGAATAAAGCACACGCTTGTTGGTTAAAGGAGTTTTTCATTTGCAAGTCCTGTCATTCACCTGGGGGGACATGTCTGTAATTGTATTTGGGCCTTGCACACTTTTGCTTCCTCTAGGTTTTCCACCTAGTTCTAAATATGATGTCTCTCCCCTTTTACAAAAAAAACTTAATAAAAAAAAAAAAGAATTCAAAAAAAATTTACAAAACTTAGAAAATAAAAAGGGAGCTCTGCAAATGTTAGATCAGAGAGTAGTAGAAAGTAGATAGTAGAAAAGTAACGTAAAAGAGGGGTTTAAAATGATAGTTCAGAGCGTGGTTATGATTCTAGGTAGGTAGCATTTCTGCCTTATTTTTTCTTTTCTTTGGAACTTGAGAAATTTTAGAATCTGGGGACTTACATTATTTCCTTAGATGAAACTTGGTGTGGCTACAGACATGTCAGCTGGTGTTAGGACTTGCAAATTATTTCAAATTATTTTCAATTAGAATCCAAGTGTTGCAAGAAAACTTAATGGTAGTATAACGAATTAATAGAAAGAATAACCAAAAAAAAAATAGCACATTTTATAAAATGAATAAGGGGTTGATGAAGTTTAAAATAATTTAATATGTGTTAGTGTTTAAGTGATTATTTTGTGATGTTGAGTGTGAGATGAATTTTGAAAAAGGGGTTATAGGAATGTGATGGATTTTTTTTTAATGAATGTGTGCTGATTGACTTCACTTGCACATACCCTGGAGCTCAAACAGATTCTGGACGTGATGAGGGCCGTCAGTACTTGTCGATTTTGATTGTGATTTGTCTCCTGGATTAGGCAACGTGTTTTATGGCACCCCGTTATATGGTAATTGTTTATTGAGGGCGTTGCGTTGCAGTATCATGTATTTTGAATGCGGTTATGGTCCGACCAAGGTCATGGACTTAATAGTTATATGTTTTCAATTATATTGCATTTTATGTGTACTTTGTGTATTGTGTTTAGTGAGTTAGTTTTGTTGTTTTGTGTCGTGTTCTCTTCTGGAAATTTTACATGGCTGTTTCTCTGCTTTTATGACTCCCATCTCGTCGTATCGCTAGAGCATTCTGGAGCCACTTGAGTGATCAAGTTCTTCCTTATGTGTTGGTGTTAAATTGTTGTCTGTGATGTATGTTGTAAATTGTATAATTCTGGTGGACACTGAGCGAATGTAAGTAGTAAGAGGGGCGTTCCAAATGAAGAAGGAATTCAGATGAATTTGAGTTAATATTTTTTTTGGGGACCTTGTTTTTGAAACGGGAATTTTAACGCTAACTGCACTAAAGACAATAGATGTTAGAAAGAATAAATTAAATATTAAACCAGAATCGATGCAATAGTTTTGAACAGTGATACAAACTGACGAGAGATAACCTTTGGCCAGCTGATAGACTGTGTATTGGAATTTCTGTCATTGTTCACGTTATCTGATAAACCGGTGCATGGCCGTATGGGATTATTGTTGGTTTGGCATTCCGAGTTCAAGGGTAATTTTATTTTGTTTCCTTGCAGTCAGCTGATCAATTGTTGAAAGACGTTGCTCAGTTATTATGTTGTGATCTGATCCATGCCGCATTCATCGTTTGATTTCTCTGGCGTGTCAGTTTTGCATTAAGTGTGGCTTGTTTAGACGGTGGAAAAGTAAACTCCCCCCCCCTGTTAGTTATGCTGTATTTGAAAGGTTAAAAAAAAAAAAAAAAAAAAAAATAGGATTGATGTTCGCGTGCCCTCTGCGCGGTCTTCTCTGCCTTGTGAATAGGGTCCGCCCACCCTAGTGTGGGGAAGGTGGGCCAGTCATGTGTCAAGGATTGAGGATGCCTTGTTTGTTTCACACGGCTGGTCGGTCCACGACGGTGGACGGTTTTCTAAGGGTACTCGCATATCAAGGTTGTAACACCTTGTTAGCCTTCGGGCGTGAATATGTGAGTACCAGGAGAGTTAGGTGGTGGTCACCGGAGATGGTGACGTGTTGGGGCGGTCCCGAGAGTTTGGCATGGAGGAGAGGACTCGCGTGTGGGATGGTCGCAGTGTGGTAGAGATTTTCAGTCCTGGGAAGGGAGGAATAGTGTTAATGGTCCTGGGTCTCAGTTGTTGAGTTTGGGAGGCCTTGGTGGTCGGTACTCAGAGCAGACGCCTGCGATTCTTCTCTTTCTTCTGTTCTTTTCTGTCTCTTATATCTGCATGCGGACCAGGGCCCGGCGAGTATGCAGGACTTACACTTACACATTCTCTTTCAGACACACATTCACTGACTCACACCTCTTCCTTCTGCTTTTTCGTTTTCCTGTATTACTGAACTCACCAAGAGCGTTTTAGAATCTGAGATTTCCCAGGTTTCCCGCAGCCGTCGTGCTTGAGGAGTTGTTTGTTTTGGGTCAACCATGTTGTCCTTTTGGGGTGAGGGTGAGCCGTACTGAGTTCGGCCGCGTATTATAAGAATTTTAAAAACGAGCGCCGCTGACATCACGCACGGCCACACGGCTATAGTAGTTTGTTGTTGACACACAAATGTTGTTCAGCTACGCAATACAGCTGGCAGCGCCAAGGTTTCTGTACATTCCTGCATCCAGAGGTTACTTGGCTAGGCCGAAACATTGAATCGGCCTCATTTCTGTTCTGTCCTCCAACCTGATCATCTGGTCTCGGCTGGCGGCAACCTTCTGTCCAGGACTTCGTCAACTATCCACATGGTTGGCTAGATAAAGTGTAGCTCCAGGTATGTACAAGTTAGCGGGTTCTGAAAATATTCTAACCCCAAATATATTTTTACGTTTCAGCCTCTATTATAAATTTATACTTGGGTGTGTGTGTAGAGCAGTTTTCGATGTGTGCGTTAACGCGATTACCAAATTAAATTGATATGAGTGTAAATGTTGTGGGCTAAATTCACTTCAATAAAGAAAATACTAAAGCATCTCGCACTCAGCTGTGTTTGGTGTTATTAACAGTTATGAAATGCGTAATAGATTAATTGTCATATTTCAAGAAATACTTAAAAGGTAGTTGGTACATAGATGAAATAAGTCACAGCTGAGCAGCTTAATACTGTTTAATATGAATTAGTGGCGATGTGTGTGTGTGATGTTGATGTGTAAGGTTAGTGTTGGAAGTTAATGTGGACGGCCTATGTGGCGTATTTTCTTTATGACACCCTCTACAACCTATTGTATGTCCAGGTGCTCGAACAAGGGCGAGATGGGTGTCGGGTGGACGTACATCTGTCCACCCTAATGGCAGAGACAATCTTATAGCCACGATGCCGTCAGTCGAGGACAACTTAGGACTCTTCCAACGCTAAGCTGCACCAGGGACTTGTGACACGACTGTGACATCACGGATCCGCGCCTATACGAACTAAGTACACCGGACAATCCAGGTGGGAAAATTCTGATTATCTATTTCTCTCTCTCTACAACATGTGAATGCACAGAAGCCGCCAGAAGCTCACTCGTGAAGTTCTGAACATTATACTCTAGCACAAACTCTCATGTTCAATTATGTTATTGCATGTGTGAACATTACCGCAGTACACCTAATGAAGTATCTTATAACTGTATAATGTGTAAGAAATTACACACATACACACACATCCGCAGTTTGCTGTAAGATCTAACTTTTCAGCTAATTAAGACCATTAGGGAGTTAATTATTTTGTGCTATCATGTCATCTGGTCATGGCTGAGTTTTAATAACGTAACGGGGGCTGTCTGATGCTTTAGATGAGAAACTATTTTCTTTCACACACATACTTAGCGCTTAATGATTAAAGTCAGGGTCGTTTAGCTGGTTGAGTTTCGGGGCGGTCACTTACATTCTCTTGTGTGAACTACCAAGGCAAATCTATGCTTAGGAGCTGAGATATTCAGTTTACGCTGTCATTTATATTTGTACATATCTATACATATTAGGGTGCATTCATTTACTGTAGTTGGAATGGGTTTATGAGGAGGTTAGTGTTGAAATGAGGGATGTTTTGTTATTCAGGTCGTATATGTGTTTGTGTGTGTAATTTTACTATATTTTGCTGGGGGAATATGTAACAGATTTAAAAAAGAGAAAAACCATAAATGTGCTTACTGAGACAACAGGCTAGCCTATTTGATATTATACAACACTTATGGATTAGTATTGCTTTATGAATGAGATTATTACTAACTTTGACTCATACATAATCAGGCAGAAATTTTGCAATTAGTTTAACATCAATTCACTTACTTTGTGACATTATGAATTAATGGAAATACATATATATATATATATATATATATATATATATATATATATATATATATATAATTCTGCCTTTAATGGTGTGCTCACACAATCAAGAACTTGTCATGTATGTAACATCTTGCAGGTTGAATAAAGCACACGCTTGTTGGTTAAAGGAGTTTTTCATTTGCAAGTCCTGTCATTCACCTGGGGGGACATGTCTGTAATTGTATTTGGGCCTTGCACACTTTTGCTTCCTCTAGGTTTTCCACCTAGTTCTAAATATGATGTCTCTCCCCTTTTACAAAAAAAAAACTTAATAAAAATAAAATTAAATAAAATAAAAATTCAAAAAAAAAATTACAAAAACTTAGAAAAATAAAAGGGGGGTTTCAGTTTGTTTTTGAAATTCATTAACAGTGAGCAGTAGCAAAAGTTTATTTTTAGAAGGCGATGGAAACAATAGTTCAGATTCTGTATCGATATTGATGGGAGTTTCTTTTACAGATGAAAACTGAATTAAAGAGGACAATTAAGTGCATCAAACATTACCATTACAGTGCCATAACTTTGACAACAGTGCCACGTTATGCAAAAGATGTTTAGTTAAAAAGATTGGGTACAGTAAAAGGTTTATACCGTGGACGTAGTAACGGTGATGTTGAATCTGATGAAAGAGGTTATTCTGCACGATGTTGATATGAAATCCTTTCTCTGGGTGACTGTCATCACCCAAAATTGTACTTATCTAAAATCTCAAAACGCTATGTGCCACTTTTAAAAAGCCTGTAGCTGGAGTGAGATAGAAAAATGTGTAAAACATGAGAGTGGGAACGTGAAAAACCAGACCTTACTCAGTAAGGTCTATGTGACAGATGGGGTCAAGCCTGCTCCTAAAGATGTAGACAAAAAAATTGTGAAATTTACAGTGACCATTGGGTCTACTTAACGTAGTTAATGTAAACTAGTCCTTGAAGTACTATTTTTGCTTGATTTCTTAGTAAACATTCTCTAACTTATCTTGGAATATTACTGAATCGATCCGTGTAACGTGTACACTATTTCTGGACTAGTTGAAAATTTATACTGATGATGACAGGAATAAGTCTTGAATGTTGTTGTTTGGTGTTACGTGTGAGGGTCGTTTTTTAATATCTGTTAAAGCAGGAATTACAAAAAAAAAAAACCAAGAATGAAAATACAATATTTATTTTCACAGGAAGTTCTAAGGACATTCCAACTATTTTTCTATGTAATCGCCATTTTGAGGGCAGCACTTACCATACCATGGCATGGATTTTTCTACGCCCTTATCAAAGAAAACCGCCTGGTCTCTCAGTGCTGGTCGCCACTTGTAAACCGCTGCCCTCCTAACCATTGCGTTACTCCAGTGAACAGATGGAAATCGCTTACAGCTGACTTCGGGATGTACAACGGATGTTTAAACAATTCATATTTGAACTTCTGTAGAAGATTCTGTAAATCCTATGCTACAGTACGAAGGCGAGCGTTCTCCTAAAGAGCAACCGGTGATTACAACATTCCTCTTCGCTTGTTGTATATAGCTGTTCGCAGTTGTTGAAGAGCTGTAGAAGAGTGTCACACTATAATGCTGAAGTGACGGTCGTCCCATTTTATTAAATTTAGTTTTCTTTGGTCTAAAAACACAATAGCTATAATTATCTCGCTTAAAAACATTACATAGAGCTTTACCAGTCTCCCTGGGGTTTCATTATTAATTCACTGTTTAGTCTGCTCTTTCGTCTAGTATTTTGATATGTACGTCTGTCTCATCTCCTCCAACCACAATCTTGCCCAGAAACTTCTCTTATTCCTTGTAATAGCGTTGAAGGAAATTTAAGTTTATGCCCATTTTTTGAAAATTGAGGTTGTCCGCAAGAAATTTCGTGCTCAGAGTGCACGAATTTTGCTGAAGCCGTGGACGAACATCGTGGACGTCAGTTGTCCTTGTTTAAACCTTCTGCACAATCTGCAAAATCATCGCTCCTAAAATTGTTGCCGTAAACATTACTAATCACACAATGAGTTTATCTGAATTAGGCTCTTCAGCGAGAAGAAAGGGATCTACGGGATCGTAGTTCACACTTGGTGTGTGCTTCGATTATCTTCTCCACGATTATACTTGTTAGTGTGTTGTAAAAGAAAGTTCATTGCCCTGCGCTGCATGTCTTCATTCCATATCCACGTCAATCTCATCTGGTGGCTGAAAAATCTATCCTTCGTACAATATATCTTTTCATATAATGTTATGTTACAACAGTTAGGCTGAACTACTTTTATACTGTTACTACTGTACAATAATTATATTATACTATATATTATATTTCTGTACTTTTGTATTATTATAACTGTAATGTTATAACAACAATAAAAAACGGAAAGTATGAGTGAAGGTACAGATCGCAAAAGCTAAAAATCTGTACATCGGCCAAAACCGCTGTTACGTGTAAAACGTGACCTGTACCAACGTGAACAGAACGGTTATAAAACAACTGTTATCTCGATTAGATTTAATTGTCTTGACAGTCATGAAGTTGATACGCTGGTTTGAATGGAATACGTGACGAAGATAAAATACTGCACGTATCAGAATGATGTCTTCCTACCCTCAAGGCCTTTTTATTCAGACACTAGAAAACCCGTTCATGGATTAGTTGTATTTACATTGCGTTCACCTTGTGTTATGTTGTGCTGCTAGTCTTCAAGGTATTCTTTAAAACGAAGCAGATGTGTCGGATAAGAAAAGTTCAGATAACTACGACTCTACTGTACCAACAATCCTGCTTACGATTATATCGAGTAAATAGAATCAAAGGTGTTGAATACTATCCAGTAACACCAGTAACATAAAAAACTATCCAGTACCACCAGGATTATTACGGATGCATAATAACTTAAGGAGCCGTATCACCGTACAGTCCGCCAGTGTGTTACACCTATGAGAAACTGAAACAAGAGTTACGGTGTGGTAACAGTCTCATGGTTACATACCATGATGTGTCGTCGCAAGTCACAACCGCGTGTCGTTTGCTTGGCACATTCTAGATAACATCCTGCGACGATGGCTACCCCAAGCTTAGGCTATCTAAGCATCCGCAATGGAAATAAACCAAATGAACCAAACAGAACCTGCTCGAGCAGCTTTGGCCGCACTATGGTCCAGCTCCGAGCTTCCGTTATTCTCTCCAGAAGTCTCCTTGCGGGACACCGCTCTGGCCGACTGCCTAAAGTAGCCGCGCCTTTCACCCACACCAGTGCGCCTCTAAGCTCCTGCGAATGAACCATCAAGAAAGATACAGAACTCAACTGCAGACGTTGAGTCAGTCCGGTGTAACCTCATAATTAAGAGTCATCCTTACTTGCACACTAAAAGCGACCCCCAACCTATCTTCTTTGTGATGCGACACATGACCGAGCTGTAGGCCTAGGCCTACTGTAAGCAACCTAACGTTCATCGGGCTCCGACCCGGACAATCCGTATGTTGGAAGGTACTATGATACCTGACGCACTCCTCCATCTTATCTCATGTCGTAAGCTCCTCCATCATATCACGTTTCCATGGAAAAGAGAGTAACCGTCTCTAAGCTCCTCTAACTGAAGTGATTATTCAGCTTCATAGTTCGCTTACTATCATTTTACTTCACTTTGCCGTCGTCAGTCCAACAAAATCTCTCTTTAAAACTTACCGCCTAAATGCAGTGTAGCAGGGATGCACATCGGCCCAGAAAGTACTCCGTTTCTGCAACAAGGAAACCGTGAAGCTGTTTGTAATACGCCAGTAACTGGAGAAACTCTAATAAACGCTCCGCGTTCCGCTTTGACATCGGACTGCTGGACGTAAGGACTGACAAACGGATTCCCGACGACAAAGTCGTCATTAAAGACGCAAGCCGGCCCAACACGCTACCGTGACCCAACACGCTCCCGTGACCGCGAACAAGCTAGTGTTTGTTCCAGCCGCTAAACCTGAGCTCAAGTGTTTATTGCCACCGCGTGTCGGTCACGAAAACCACAACAGTTCCCACAGCAGTGTGATTGAACCATATTCCACAGAAAGAGAGATAAGTTGCTATTAACATATTTTTATCATCCTCCCGAGGTTCGAAGTGGTTTATCTAGTGTACGATGTGTGAGCCATATTGAGTCGCTCGGAATGGCATGGTTTACTCAATAAATGCGTTTATCAAATAACATTATTTTGTTTTCACTTTTAGTACCTGCAGTAAGTATGAATTTGTATAGACGATAGTGTTTTTCGTTGATTTATAGTTTATAAATCAATTCTGAATTTTATTTTTTACAAAGTTTTTTAAAAATATATAAACACTTGGTACGTTTCACAGTTTTTAACGTGTCACAGTACGTTTAACTCTGACAACTGTTTCAACTTATGAAGCTATTCTCAAAGAGATCAGTGGAAAACTACCAAAGGATGTTAGGGTGGTGAACATATGTTTAGGGGGAATGTATCCGGACATGTGTGGGGTGTGATGATGGAGGGGGGGTTGCAGAAGCTAAGAAAAGGGCAATCGCCTGTAAAAACTAAATATAATCTGAGTACAAAGTATAAAAATTAACTAAACTAAATAACAACTTTTAATAAAGGGGATACAGAGAATTCAGTTTGTTCATTTATTCAATTTTTGTTACTTTTTATTGCCTTCCTAATTTCTAGAATTTCTAATAAATCAATTTTTTTACCTTTTTGTATGTTGTGCAGTAGTGTTATGTTTTTTGTATCTATGAAGTGATTGTGTTGTAAGCAATGATCTGCAAAACCTGTATTGGCTGTATTGGTTAAAATCGCCTTCTTAAGTTCAGAAATGCGATGTTTTTGTGCACGGCCACATTGTCCGATATAAATACCATCGCATTCTGCACAGTGTATTTTATAAACTCCATTTTTCCCTAGTGTGTTTGATTTTTTATGCTAAGACCATGCTTTTTAACCTGTTATTAATCCTATCTGTTATAAACGGAATGTAATTTGTTAAATGAAATTTTTTATTACCCTGATCTGGCTCTATGAAATAAAATTCTTTTAAAATAATTTCCTTCTTTTTTTTAATGAGGAGTATATTATTTTTGATCATAACCATTATTTTCTGCTATGGCGTTTATCAACTTCTTTATTAAAATTTTCTTCCGATAAAGAAACTATAAGGAGACGATTAACCATTGCATGAAAACTGCTTAATTTTATGTGCCATAACGTTAGTGATTGTTTATGTAGAACGGTATCTGTAAAAGTAGGTTTTCTATGTATCTGAAAACTAAGATTATTTTGTGACTTAGTAATGGTGAAATCCAAAAAATTTAAATTTTTCATATTTTCTGTTTCAAGTGTAAATTGCTTGGTAGTAAACATGCAATTATCAGTAAACAAACGTAATCTTTTTTCATTACTAGTAAACAATAAAGAAAAATCTTTATATACCAAGTGTTTATATATTTTTAAAAACCTTTATAGTAATATGTTTCACCAAGTGCCCAACAAGTCTTCAATTAATATAGTTTTTTTTACATTTTACCTTTTTATATTGCTGCAAAGTAAATAATTAATTTTAAGAAAGTCTAGAGATTATATGAAAAGATGATATTTCGTATTACACAAGTATGTTCGAGTTACATAGACTAGAGTCTTGCCTGCGACTTGAGATACCAGACATAACATTTATATTATACCCCTAATTTATACTTTTTGAGTCACTAATCTAAGGGTGAGAATAATTATAAATCTGTGGATGACCGTACCTTGAGTTCTGAAGTCTATAACATAGTGAGAGTATAAGCCCAGGATAAATATGAGACTGACTGAGAAATGGTGTAACATCTTTGCATAAAAACAATTTTCCTCTGTTAGAAAGCCTTATTTCAGCCAAGATGAACAGAGAAGGTGTTACACTAAGGCATTAACTACTTCTCTTTAAGTACAAAATCCAATTTCCTACAGCAGATTTTCTTCTCGTCATCTCTTTCATTTTTCCACTTATCTCTATCAATTTTAATTATCTCCAAGCTGCTTGTGTCAAGTGGTGTCCACTTTTAGCTTTCATAATTATTTCAAAAAAATATCTCAATTTTTACTTTACCTGACTAAAGCAGATTCACTGCGATCAATAAGAAAAATAATTAGCAGCAGAACAATAAAAAGTGTATGGTTTGTAATTTTAAACCTACAAGATTATTAGGAATTGTTACAACACAGTTACGTGACCTGACATTTACATGATGTTATTAATGTTTTATTTTACACATTCGTCACGACCTGCTCCCTGTTTAAATAAAAGTAAGCATACAGACTGGACAGCAGACTTTACGATTTCATAAAATTAAAATCACGTGTGTTCCTCTGTTTTCCATACATCAGTGACATATCCTCATGTTAGTTATAAATATAAATATCATAATCGCTATCGAATATCGCAGAGTAGCGTTATAAAAAAATGATAATGTTAACTTGTATATTTAAAATTACTCGGAAACTAAGAAATGTAGTATGCCTATTAATAATTTGCTGTTGTAATTAATAATTCTTAGATAGATGTGTCCAGTGCGAATAGGAGTATGTTCCTAGAAGAATTTAACAAGAAAAAAACGTTCTAATAATATTTAGACTAAAACGTGAGAAAGCAACAAATTTTTAACCCATGTATTTTCTAGCCCGTCATAGTTTTCTTATGTCTACATGTTCTCGTGTAAATCTTTACTTTTGTAATTTAAAATACTACTAAAACTTTACATTTATGTTCACAGAATATCGTGTTTAAAAGGCTTACTAAATATTTGCTAGTTATAAGACTATAATTTCAAAAATATTTGCATTTTAGATGGTGTGTTTATAGTTTGATTTAAAAGTTGTGATTTAGCAACAGTATTTGTATCAGCTTTGTGTATTCAGTGTGTTTTGTGTTTCGGAAAAATTCCACTAGCACAAATACTGGTCTTAGGGAAAATGTCTTTAGTCTTCTTGTTGAACCTGTAAATACCTTGTCATTGAGCCAAATATAAAGTGGATAAATAACGTTCACCATTCAAACTGATTATCTCGTCCGATGTTTGAAATTATCATGTAGAAAGTCGTTTACTTCAACAGTGTAATACTGTTGGATTATGACGCTATACACACAAAACTACATTAATATCAGTGCTTTCCGTCCAAACCAATCGGAATCCTAACATTCAGCTATAGAAACCTTATTTGCTTTCAGAACTATACAGTTACACTAACATTTGGAAAGTCTGGTTTACTTCTATCGTGTGATGCCTTGGTGGTTCTACTATATATGTCTACAGAGGCGTGGAAATTATTATTAGACACAAACACGGAATTTAAAACTAACCATACTTTTTTCAATAAAACGTTTATTGACACATTTATTATTGTTAGTATTTAGTATGATATCTTTTTGTCATATCTTGATATGTTGGGTATCTTGGATTTCACTGTGATTTATGTGATTTTAATATTGCTATAAATATTTTTTCTGTTTTCACTTTTACTTTACTTAGCCACGTGTGCATGTTTTTAATCCATTCGTGGGCTTGTAATAAGTTTTCGGCATTTTTGTTTGTTACTTTCTAAAAGAGTTGGTTAAAACAGCTAACCAGTATTTTTGAAATGTCAATTCGATTGCAATATTGCATTGATAAAATCTTTCTTCTTTTAACAAGCGCTAACCAAAGACCTTTGTCGTTTATGACAGATCTTCTAGCCTTGCCATATCTCAAAAGGAGAAAAGCCACTAGTATCGTTAGAGTTCTAATAAAACAGAGAAATCTATTTATTCACTAACAAGCGTACGAATATTACAAAAACATTTAAATTAATCACAACTTTCAAAAAACTTCACTGAAGTAATTACTTTTGTATTAGTACCATAAACCAAACAGCTGACTGTAACAGTACAGACTGACTCAGTACCAGAATTATGGGAATTATGGGTATTTTCAATGTTTATATTATGTAATTATTAAACAGACAGAATGGTTAGGTACATTGTCCCTCTGGAAAAAGGAACAACGCAAATTCGGCCAGAGTGAAACACCAAGGTCTCCGGTGGACGTGAAAACAGCAAAATATACCATGGCGGTGTTTATGACGAAGTACAACAATATGCATTATGATTGGGCTATAACACAACTCCGTCATCGCTAAGAACAATGACGCACTGAGTACAATGTGTGTAACGAGGCGTTGTCCAGCAAGACAAAGCGGGATGACGTAAGAACTACACACACACAAGCAAAAATTTACATTTGCCTCGTTCTCATTTCGACACCATTCTTTATAGCAGCCACAGCGATGTATCGTTGTGAGCACAAAATTTTACAATAATTTAAATACAACTGGCAAAATGTTGGCCATTATAGTGGAGCAAGAAATGCTCATATGATTTATTAACATACAGTTACTTAAAATGTAAATTCAGTGTAATATCAACTTAATTAAACGGCAGACTAAAAAAGGCGAACACCGGCCATCACCATGGGCAGCAAGCACAATCAACGGATGGACATCAGCACCGATTAACCAGAGAAGTTCCTTTCATTATTTTCTATCTTATGAGCTCATTAATATTCAATTGTTAATTAAAAATGTATGGGTCTAAAACTGAGTGTGCAAATGAGAGAGTGGATGTATGGCCATAAAAAACATATGCCGAGGGTATTGGTTTGTGTAATAAATTTAAACTCTATTCATTCATAATTTGAAACTGCAGCAGTAATGTTAACTGATATTAATCCAGCAATAAAGCAATTAAAGAATACCAAGAGATATAAAAAGGCAACCGCCATTTTGTTTGAGTCAGGCCACCTGACGTCATTATAGAAACACCTGGTGCTGTATGTACGAACGTAGAGTGAAATTAAAATTAATGGTTAACCTCCTGAATATTGTGTTATCAATTGTGTCGTCCACTGTGTTTCGAAATCTTCCTGTACCCGAAGCCCTGGAACCCTTAGGTATAAAACAGTGTATAAAAGCAGAAGATGAGCCCGGCTAATAATGAATTGGTGAGTACCAGTAATACCAAATCATGGTATTTGTCATACATATCTTGCTAAATATATGTAATAATATTATATGTAGTTTTGAGAGAGAGGGGAAGATTACAATTGCCGCCCTCACAGTAACTTACTAGTTAATTAATATTACAGTTGCCGCCCTCACAGTGAATTGATTGTATGTAAAGTTCATTGACAAAGGTAGCATTTACAAATATAAATATAAAAATATTATCATTATTATTGTTTATTAATAGTTTGTTAGATAACAATTGGCGCCCGAACAGGGACTTTATATAAAATTAATTTATATAAAACAGATAGATGGAGAAACACAGAAGACGATATATAATGAATGAGAGGTTATGTTGTTGAAGTTAAATAGTTAAATACGAGTTGAGTAAATTGCGTAGCCAAATACAAATAGAGATAAATAACCATTTAAAATACTAAAATACAAAATGGCAGAAAATAATAATAGCATAGAAATAGAAAATTCAGAGACAGAATCCATTTTACTGGAAAGACACATTAGCTCAACACCCAAAGTAGTCGAAAATAAAATATCATTAGAAGACCTGTTCGCATTGATTAAAACACAAAATAGTGTGTTAAAGGAGATTGACGAGAAGTTTGATAGCCTCGAAAATGAATTGAAAAAACAAAATAATGTGCAAGATGTAAAATTGAACCAATTAGACGAGAAACTTAAAAAAGTTGAAAACGAAATACATAAACAAAATTCCAATGTTAATGAGAAAATTAATATAATAGAAACACAATGTAATGATATTAAAAAGCACACAGAAATTGTAGACGAGCAAATTAAAACTAAGATAAGTAATTTAGATGATAAAGTCAAACAAATCAATGACAAGGTAGACAAATCAGATAGAAATAAAGACAAGGTAAGTAGTGGTGAGAATTATAATAGAATTACAAATATGGTGTTAGAAAATAATTGTGTGAGTATTGAGAGTGGTGATAAAAGTATAATGGGAGTAGAATTTGATAATGAAGTGATAAAAAGTGTTGATGAATTAGAGAGAAAGTATAGAGAGAATTTACAGATAAAGGGGTTGCAGGGGGTAAATTTTTCCCGTAATGTTGTAGTAGGGGGTGAAGTAAAGACTTCACGTGTGTTTAGGAAGGACGAGAGTGCCTTCAATGCGTATTTGGAAGACAAAAGGTCTACAAATAAAGTGGTCCCTGGTTTTTTTTGTGCACTTCACAGGTGGTGCAGTGATAAAGTAGTAGAGTCCCCTGCATATATGGAGAAAGAGTGTGTAGCTTGGTATGATGGTGAGAAATGTTTTGAGAGAGAGAGAAAGAGAGAAATTGAGATATATAAAGTAAAGAAAAATGATGAAGAGTTTAGGAAAAGGTTAGGTGTAGAGATGATATATAATAAAAATAATAAGTACCTACCTTGTAATGAAGCTGATATAGTAGTCGTAGGAGATGATAATGAAAATAATGACTTAGTAACTTATCTGATTGTGACGAATTATACTGGAGGTGACAGGACAATGACCAATCATGACAGATTAAATGAGTTTGTGGAAAATAATGAAAATTTGAATGGTATATGCATTTATGATGTTAATATAAGAGATTCAATAATAAGCAATGTATATAGATATAAGATAAGACTATTGTTCGACGATATGGGGTAATTGTTTATTGTGTTATAAACATTTAATTGTGTGGACAGTGTTTTTAAAAATGGACTGATTAGGACTGATTATGGTAAATGATTTAGTGATTATGTGAATTGTATATTTTGTTTGTTGATGTCTATGTATTTGTGTATATTTACTGTTGTGTATTTTATGTAATTTTATGTAAACATGTATTGTAGGATTTTAAATAACTGAAGAAAGTTTAAATGATATTATGAGATTCAGGTTTTAAGGGTTAGTAAATGATTAAGCAGGTAATAGATTTGGGTATTGAGAGGTATTGTTGTTAGTTGGTAAGTGATGAATTTTGTAGTGGTGTATTAAGTTGAAATGTTGTAAAGAGTTTGGGTAGTAAGGATAAAATAGAGGCATTGGAGTTAGTTAGTTAGAGTTAATGGGAGTTAGGAAAATAAAGTGTGGAGATGCTGATAAAATATAAAGAGGTGTTAGATATTTTAGGGACACAGTGGTTAGTAATTACATGTAGAGTTGAGTGATGTGAGTGGTAATTATATTTGTTGTTGATGGTGATATTTTGTAATAAGGGTATTGGTGTAGGAGTCCAACGAGAGATGTTGAGACAGGAGGGATCGTTGTGTGCCGGAAAGGGTTATCTGAAAGGGTCAGAAACCGATAAGGGAATGAGTTGGTTAGAGGGAATACACACATACTAGTACAAAAAAGGCGCGGTGCCAGAGGTTTTAAATGGGATTTGTGAAGGGGGTTATTAAGAGATATTGGTGTCAAAATGTATATTAATGGTTAGAAGCGGTTGTTAGTAGAGAAAAGGGGGTAGTAAGGTTAGGTTGACAGATGCCAAAATAAGACAGAGAAAATAATGAATAATAGAGAGTCACCCAAACGAGTAAGGATAGAAGGGTTAGAAAAGGAGAATTCATGGTAGGAAGGTGAGGTAACAAAGGAAGGTAATTGTAACTGAAAGGTAAGGATAAATTTGAAATTGTTGTATAGAATTTGACGAAGGTCAAATAATTGAAAGTTAATTGAGAATTGATGTTATAAAGTTTGGTACAAATCATGTAAATTTAAATTGTTTAATGTAAGGTAAATGTAACAATGTTAATATGTAAAGTACAATGTTTTATGATGTTTTATTATGTTGGGGGGCAATAGAGTGTGTGGTTAGGAGGTCGTTACAGGGGTAATGACGATAACAGTGTTAAGAGATAGTATATTCTAAAGTTGAAAATCTAAAGTTACAAGTGAAGATTGATAAAAAATATTCTAGTAAGCTGCCATTTACAAAATAGATAAAGGATTATAAGTTGAGCAATAGAATTCAAATAATAAAAGTATCTGCCATGATAGTTGTAAGCTGAATTTGTAGAATTAATTAGGTGAAGGTATTTTGGGGGTATATTAAAGAATTATTGATATATTGTGTTATGTGTGTAGTTATAGATATGTTGTTATTTTCTTACAAATAAGAAATTGATTTAGGTGGTGGTAAAAATCAAGGTATTCTAAGTCTTGTAGTTGTGAGGTTGAACCTGTTGATTTTAAGACCAAACCAATGCCCCAAACACAAACCAATGCGTCTAAAGGGGAACATATCAGTTGTAGATATGTAAGTGTATCAGACCACTATTTTGAATTTTGTATTGAATGTTTCAGAGTTTTGTGGTGTTGTGACCGCAGTCCTGGGCTGGCTGGAGCGTCAGAACAGGAGTGTAGAGTGCCTCATGGCCTTATGGTGTAGGGATCTCTCAGGAGAAGTCCAGTAAGGTCAGAGGGTGCGACCAACATCATGGGACCAAGGGTAAGTGATGATAAATTTTTTTGTAACGTTACAGGGGGTTGTGGTGACATATCTAGACTGATCCTTATAGGAAAGTGTGAATGAGTCAAGGAAATTTTTTGTGTTCCGACACAAAAATTTTCCTTGAGGGGGTTTGTAACAGTACAGACTGACTCAGTACCAGAATTATGGGAATCATGGGTATTTTCAATGTTTATATTATGTAATTATTAAACAGACAGAATGGTTAGGTACATTGTCCCTCTGGAAAAAGGAACAACGCAAATTCGGCCAGAGTGAAACACCAAGGTCTCCGGTGGACGTGAAAACAGCAAAATATACCATGGCGGTGTTTATGACGAAGTACAACAATATGCATTATGATTGGGCTATAACACAGCTCCGTCATCGCTAAGAACAATGACGCACTGAGTACAATGTGTGTAACGAGGCGTTGTCCAGCAAGACAAAGCGGGATGACGTAAGAACTACACACACACAAGCAAAAATTTACATTTGCCTCGTTCTCATTTCGACGCCATTCTTTATAGCAGCCACAGCGATGTATCGTTGTGAGCACAAAATTTTACAATAATTTAAATACAACTGGCAAAATGTTGGCCATTATAGTGGAGCAAGAAAGGCTCATATGATTTATTAACATACAGTTACTTAAAATGTAAATTCAGTGTAATTTCAACTTAATTAAACGGCAGACTAAAAAAGGCGAACACCGGCCATCACCATGGGCAGCAAGCACAATCAACGGATGGACATCAGCACCGATTAACCAGAGAAGTTCCTTTCATTATTTTCTATCTTATGAGCTCATTAATATTCAATTGTTAATTAAAAATGTATGGGTCTAAAGCTGAGTGTGCAAATGAGAGAGTGGATGTATGGCCATAAAAAACATATGCCGAGGGTATTGGTTTGTGTAATAAATTTAAACTCTATTCATTCATAATTTGAAGCTGCAGCAGTAATGTTAACTGATATTAATCCAGCAATAAAGCAATTAAAGAATACCAAGAGATATAAAAAGGCAACCGCCATTTTGTTTGAGTCAGGCCACCTGACGTCATTATAGAAAACACCTGGTGCTGTATGTACGAACGTAGAGTGAAATTAAAATTAATGGTTAACCTCCTGAATATTGTGTTATCAATTGTGTCGTCCACTGTGTTTCGAAATCTTCCTGTACCCGAAGCCCTGGAACCCTTAGGTATAAAACAGTGTATAAAAGCAGAAGATGAGCCCGGCTAATAATGAATTGGTGAGTACCAGTAATACCAAATCATGGTATTTGTCATACATATCTTGCTAAATATATGTAATAATATTATAAGTAGTTTTGAGAGAGAGGGGAAGATTACAATTGCCGCCCTCACAGTAACTTACTAGTTAATTAATATTACAGTTGCCGCCCTCACAGTGAATTGATTGTATGTAAAGTTCATTGACAAAGGTAGCATTTACAAATATAAATATAAAAATATTATCATTATTATTGTTTATTAATAGTTTGTTAGATAACATGACGTAGGGGTCTTAATGGGCATAGTTGACAATTTCAGGAAAATTTGACAAAACAAAAATATTCCAATTGAATTTTGTAAAAAGTGGATTCATAACGGTAGAAAATACATCTAAAAACATTAGTTCATTGCTAAACAGCCCTACAGTCTTTATTAGTAGCACAGATTACATGGAAAAAACAAAAATGTGAAAACACGCACTGAGCTTAATTATTTACACAACTTATAACAAAAGAAATAGTGAATGTAGTGTAAAAGTGTTGTATTCTGTCGGGCGTTACCTACGCGCACTTTTGTTAATTACTGTTGACTGGATCCTCTGCGGTGATGTAGTCCTGTAACACAACTTAATACTATGTTTTTTGTGGGCGCCACTTGGAATCGTTTGTTCCAAGAAATAAATGTGATTATTAAAGTAATTAAAAATTTTTAAATCTTACTTCTATGAAAAAGTATAAACAAGTCAGTTTAGCTTGAAAAAATCAGGTAAGTTTAATGATTCTTCAAAAAATAACAAATCGTCTGAAGGACTAACATTCATATAAAATTTATAAAATTGCAGAGAAAAAAATTCACAAGTTATTATTATTATTATTATTAACAATTTTATATATCCAATCAAGTATCGGCTAGTGTTTTCAATTTTTTACTCAGTTGAAAAGCATGAGTTTAATATGTGAAAAAATCTTTACTCTCAGGACGTGACTCCTTTGAACTACCAAGACATATCAATAAGACGCTTTACAAGAAAAATTCAGTGATTTGAAGGTGTGTGTGGCATGTGTAGTACAACTGTGTGATAAATGTAACCAGGTAAAAAAATGACTTTAATTTTGGTAACTCACGTTCCAATGGTTAATTATTCTCGCACTGGACACTCCTTTCGGGTAGTTTTTCAATCTCGTCTCTTCAGGTGTGCACTGAATCTATTTTAAGTTAAAATTGCGATCGTTTACTATTTCCGCACTTTTTGTAAAAACGTTTGGCAGTAGATTATCGTTCAAACGCCGCCGCTACAAATCATCTGTTTCGCGTTGATTCAGAAATTGGCCGCCGCAGCGCTGATTCCCATGTAGTCGAGAGAAAGGAGAGAAAGGCTTGGTGTTTGTTTGTTTCCGTTAAGGGGATTATTGTCAAGTTAGTCAGTCTATGCGAACACCGCAGAAATGGTTCTCTATTTAAAGTTTTGGTCCCTCCTGGGCCGTTGACGTTCTGGCTGCGTGATTTCTATTAAAATTTGCCGTGCTGCTGCTATTTCAGCAACACATTGGCGTAGATTCTCGTTGAGGTTAAGTCAGTCTGTTTGTCAATGTACGGGAAAAAGCCTTTCTTCGTGTCTTGTCGATTTCTCGCCTCTCGGTTTCGCCTTAGCTGCGTTGATCAGTGTCGTGGGTGATGCATCAGTTCTGGAGTTCAAGTTTCAAGTGTTTTTGGGTAGAATTTGGTCTCTCTTTTATACTAATTCAGGCTGATTGTTTTCATCGACTTCCGGTATATTTGTGTAAAAATTCTTTCTAGATTGTTCGAGAATAAACGAAATGGAATGTCATGGAACAATTTTAACTTCCGTCGAAGCTTTTAGAACGAATTTCTTATTCTTCATACTAAGGATATTTCAAAAATTACACTGGTATTTATCAAACAGTTTTACATTAGTACTCACAATTTGTATGCCATTATTACATTTAGATTCTCTGTTTTTAACTGAATCTAGTGATACTAATTATGATTGGTTTTTAATTAAATTAAGTCTAATAAGTAACACAATATATAACTCTCACCTTGGTTGTTGTCATTAAAATTCAATCTTTTTAGAATAAAAATTGTTGTGGAATTATTATGTTCCTTCCACAATCTGAACATATAATATTACTACCTTCCTACAACAAAACAAACAAATTTTAACATAGGTAATACATAAATAATTACAATTTTACATGGCCCCTGTCTATGGCCTAGGTTTTTTGTTAATGTTATAAGACAATAATTAGTCTCTTTCTTTAACATATGTAGTATTTCACTAGTGTACACTCAGAGTTTATTATATTGTCTGTCTTTTGTGATACCTGGTTACTCTTTACATACATTATTTTTATTACAGGATGACATAGCATCATTGATTGGTCTTGAGATGTCCTTTTTTATGGTGTAACAAATCTCACTCTCATAAGTTAAATTCTTTTATAATTGACTTTATTTTCAACTGAGTTTGTACGTTTTTAAGGTATACTGAAGTATTGTACCATTCTATTTTATTTTTGTTATCATTTTGTAAATATTTAGCCAGATATGATTATTTTTGTACTGGTTGATTGGCTCCAGCCATACATGGTATAGGTAAATATTTTACTAACTTGACTATTACAATGTTAAAATTAGTCAGTTATATTAGTATAGTCGCTTTATATCATATTTCAACTTTCTAATGCATTTTGGTTGCATTTTGGCAACATTAAATCCATAAATTATACAATATTATATGCCTACCACATGTTTTTAGTTAATACTGTTTTTGGCTATTTTGACTAACTTTTATTCATTTGACAGCTTTCTTTATTTAAGATAAATTGTTCACTTTTGTCTGCTTGACAATTACATATTGTTTTTATTTCAATCTGATAATAATTAATTTTTTTCATGAAATCTGGGTGTTTGGTCTCTAATCCAACACATTAATATTTTTTGTCATAGCAAATATATAATTTTTATTTTAACTTAGATTCTTTATAATAATGTATTTAAGTCATTTAATACATTTATTTTATTTACATTACATAATATAATAATGGATCATGCCCATTCATTCACAAAAAATATTTCTTAATACTCTATTCAGACTTAATAATTAATGACTTCATTTTGGTTGATTCTGACATTATTCGTCTCTCTTATAGTATCTTATGGTTTTTTCACTGTTATTCACTTTAATAATATATATGGGGTTTGTGTCTTAGTCACAGTCTGGTCGTTTTTCATGTTAGTAGTAATAATTATTAGACAAAATTACACAATTTTTTTAGGACTACTTGGGTTCGATACTGTTCACCTCACTTTCCTCTTATGATAACTTACTATGTAAATGATTTCCTTTATGGAACGTTCTGTTACGTTACATATGCCTGTCCGTTAAAGTTGATAATTTTTGAAAAACATGTCTTTGGTTTTGATGAAATTATCATCTCTATATTAACCCTTTATTAGCTTCTTTATATTTCATTCTTTTATCTTATAATTAAATTCCTGTACTACTCCTTTAATATATTAATCCAACTCAATATTCCTAGTTCGTTCTTTGTCGTATCACCTATTCCTTTCCTTTTTACCTTGATGTTATTTAATTAATCTTTGATATAATTCCCTATCAATTCCCTAACTTTCATAGAGGGTTGGGAGTCAGAGTGGCTCGCTATGGCATACATTCTCTGCCCTTCCTATCTATAACTACTGAAATCAGAGGCAACACATCCCTGTCCAGAAAATAATAATTGCACCTTTGCAACAAATAATAATAATAAATAAAAAAAATACAATATTCAAAGATCATAGGCTCCTACACATAAATTCCCTTTCTTAAACTCTTCTGATTATTTCACAATTATATTAATATATCGTTCTCCGCAGGTTAAATTATCGTTTAAAATCATTCAATGTTAATAGCTATATTCATATTCATCATTACCTCCTTATGTAACACACTTTTCTTCCTTTTTGTTTTTCATTTATCATTTCCATTTAGTATCAAATATATGACAGTATTTCTCCTTCTTTTCTCCTTTACTAAGTGTCCATCTCGTAATATTTATTAATAATAATCTCTCTCCTTCTCTAAGTACGGGTAAGCTGGTAAATATACGTTGACATGGCTATTGGAAATAAATCTTGCCTATAGTGGAATGTGTCCATCTCGTAATATTTATTAATAATAATCGTTATACAATAATATTTATATTTATTTAATAATCTCTACCTCCTTTCTAATTATGGCTAAGTTAAAAAATTCACGTTAACATGTTTAGTCAAGGTACCTTCTCAATGATGCTGTATTTGACTTGGGTTTTTGGTCATTGTACTTGCTCACTGATTGAGTATTTGACTTGTGATTTTTAATCATGGTACTTTTTCAATGATGTTTGGTTATACGTACTTTTACTTTGTTACTAACCGTGTCAGTTACCTCATAAGTATTGTTTTTATTGTCTCTGGTTATCGTGAAAGGTCCTGTATATAAGAGTAGCAATTTCCTCGTTATGCCTTGTATAGCACTGGGCAATTCTCTATTTTTAACTAACACCTTTTCTCCTACCTCATATTTAATTGCCTTGGGCTGTGATTTGACATATTTTTTCCGCTGCTGTTCCGTTTTTTCTAACACCTTGTTATAAAATTTTGCCCTTTCAAATTGGTATGCGGGTTCGTCGGGAAAATTAATAATTTCTTTTATCTCTCGTGGTGGGGGTCTTTCGAACATAACTGTGTATGGCGACACCTCGATGGTATTGTGATGTGAGAAATTGAGAAAATCCTCGGTTGATGCTACATATTCATGAAATCTTTTCTGCTCGTTATGGCAGTATGTTCTCAGTAACCGTCCTACCTCCCTTAACACTCTCTCGGCTGGGTTACTATTCGGGTGATATACTGACGTCTTGTACGTTTTTATTCCGTGTTCTCCCAGGTTTTCCTTCCAAAGTTTTCCCCTAAACTGGGTACCGTGGTCCGTAATTATAGAATACGGTCGGCCTACCTCCATTATATATCGCTCTATAATGATGTCTATTATTTTCCTGGTTGTTGCCCTAGTTATTGGGTATAGCTTTGTGTATTTGCTAAAGTGGTCGAAGATGATTACGATAAATTTATATCGGTGTCTCCCACCGCTGTGTGGAAATGGTCCGCAGATATCGAGAAATACCTTTTCCAATTTTTCGGTGGATGTTATGGGTATCATGACCCCTTCTTTTCTCTCGTTATCACACTTTACTTTTTGACAAATATCGCACGACCGTATCGCCAGTTGCACCTTCTTATTCATCCCTTTGATGTATGTTTGCTCTTCCAATGCCTTCCTTACTTTAAGGGCACCCATATGTCCGTACCTATCGTGATAGTCGATTATTAGCGGTCTCTCTATCGCTGGTGGAATTGCTAATTTCCAATTCTCTTGGTGCGGGTTATTCCTTATAAACAAAGTGTCGTTGTGTATACAATAAAATCTGTTTATGACCTCATCGCCTTCCTGTACCCTTTTTCTAATATCTCCTAATCTTGGATCGGCCTCTTGTTGTGACTTTATATCGTTTAAAATATTTTTTAAATCTTCCCTGCTCTTAATAAGGTGGTAAACCTTTGCTAATTGTTCCTTTTCGCCGTCAAAGGTTTGGTCTGGTATATTGACGCGAGATAAGACGTCGGCTGCTACGTTCTGTTTGCCGGGTATATATTCCCATGTGATATTATATTCTTGCAAGGCCAAAACCCATCTAGTCAGCCTTCCGTGGTTCAGCTTACAATGCTTTAAAAATGATATAGATTTGTGGTCGCTTCTAACTGTTATGGGGTTCCCTAATATATATGTCCTAAATTTACCGCATGCGAAAACTACACTCAACAATTCTTTTTCGGTAGTATTGTAGTTTCGTTCGCAACTGTTCAGCACGCGGCTAGCAAAGCTAATTACTAAATGGTTACCGTCCTGATCTTCCTGATATAAAGCTGCACCTAAACTCACGTTACTGGCATCGCAGCTTAGAAAAAATGGTTTTGTAAAGTCGGGATGACGCAACATTACTGTTTCTAAAAACTTTTCCTTTATTATATTGAGCACTCCATCTTGCTCTGGTCCCCAAGTCCATTTGTCTTTAGCTGATAACTGCTTTTGGAACCTGGCAGTTAGTTCTGAGTAATTGGACCGAAACTTTCTGTAATAGTTACAGATTCCTAAAAATGACTGCAGCTGTTTCCTGTTCTTTGGGGTGGGGAACTTCTGTATGGCCTCTACCTTCTCTTTGGATGGAGTAATCCCTTGTTCTGTTAAATTAAAGCCTAAAAATTTCACCTCATTTGCAATGAATTGGGACTTGTCTAATTTGAGGGTGATATTATTCTCTGATAATTTCTCTAGCACCTGTTCAACCCTATTACAATGGTCGTCCCAATTCGCTGAAGTTACCAGTAGGTCGTCGACGTATACTGTCGTAAACTTCTGTACTTCCTGCCCCAATATTCTGTCCATTATCTTTACAAACACCGCCACAGAATTTATTAAGCCAAAAGGTAACCGCTTAAACTGATAGTTTCTGCCCTCGAATATGAATGCCATATATTTCCTACTATCAGGGTGGAGTTCTACCTGCCAGTAACCGCATACCGTATCCCATGAGCTTATATATTTGGTTCCGTGAAACTTTTTCAATATCTCCTCTATCTCCCCAGGTGATGTGCGGTCGTTAACAATCATTTTGTTAATCTCCCTAGCATCGAGACATATACGTACCTTTCCGTTCTTTTTTGGCACAGCTATGATTGGGCTGGTAAAGGGCGAATGACTATACTCGATTATGTCGTCCTCTATCATCCTGTTCAATTCTTCCCTGACCTCGTTCTTTAGCGAGTATGCGATCGGGTACGATTTCCTGTTAAATTCCACCGGAGTTTTAAATTTTATGGTGCATTGATAACCTCTGGCTTTACCTGGAGCGTTTGAGAATATGTGTTTATAATTGTTGTATACCTTGATTAATTGTTCCGCCTGTGTTTCGCTGATCAGGCCCCTTGCTTTCGTCCTTTGGAAATCCCGTATTTTTTCTAATTTTTCTAACCACAACTCTGGGTTTTCCTCCTGATATAAAGGCATGTCGATTGGACGATCGGCACAATAATAATGGTTCACTATCGCTTGATAAGGTGTACTGTCTGTACCATTTCCTTGGACATCGATTAAATTATTGGTCCAAATTCCCTTGTTAGTTTTTAAAGTTATCACCTTACCTTCCAAATCTATTACAGCATTGTATGGTCTAAGTATATCGCAGCCTATTAGGATACTCATGGGTAAATTATTCGCCACTAATAACCCTATTGGTATTGTTACCCCATTACTAGTCATCTCTAATGACACCTGTTTCTTTATTGATTTATTTTGCCTCCCCGTTGCTCCGACTAAAATAATGTTATTTATAGGCAGAGTGGGTATTGGTAAATTACTATTTTGTTTGATCCTCTCTAACTCAACACTATCGATAAGTGATACGTTTGACCCCGTGTCAATGAACAATATCGCTTCTATGCCATTGATATTTGCTTTGATCTGCACGATACTATTATTCCCTTGGTTACTATTTTTAATGATATTGTCACCCTCTTCTAATAACTCCTCTCTAATATCCTTAAGATAATTATTTATTCTTAATATAGTCCCGTCTTTGTCCTGTCTATGTTCGTAATTTGTCACCCCATAGTATTGGTTCAGTGAAGGGCGGTTTTCCTTTTCCACTGCCGCGTTTAGTTTAAATGAGCCACGGTCTCATTGGCCCGGTCTCCCGGAACATTGGGTTGCTGACCCGTCTGTGTTTCCTGCCTGACTTCGGGATTACCATTAATAGGTTGGCTATTCGTCGTGTTACCCTGGCTACCTGGCGCCTGTTGTGGGTAAAACATGTAAGTGGGTACATTGGGTGGATATGGCCGTCGGTTATTGGCCATTGTATAGTTTACCTGGGGCCTATATTCGTGATTTCTCCTATCGCCTCCTCCTTGGTCTCCCCCGTTACGATAACTATTGCGTTGACCATAATTATTTCCCCTATAATTATTTCCGCGATAACTATTTCCCTGGTGGTAGTTTCTACCGTAATTATTCCCGGTGTAATTACCTCTGTTTGGTCCCGGATAGTTGCGGTTATTTGGACCCTGAGTGTTATCACTTCGGCCATTTGGTGGGGTATTATTGTTCTGATTATTGGTGTTTAGGTTATTACCGTTTCCACCTCCATTCCGGTTTGGTCCATTATTGTTGTTATTGTATTCTACCTTACGATTGAGGGGTTGGTAATCCTGGAACCTTCCTGTGGATTCACAATTTTCCAATAATTTGGCCAGATCGGCTATTTTGCTAAGCTGTTGGTATAATTGGGCATCTTTGATACCATAGCTGTAATGTCCAGCTAATTGCCTTACCAAACATTCTTCTGGGATCGGCGGTATCAACTTCCGTGCTAAACATACCTTTCCTAGGAAATAAGACGTCGGGGACTGTCCATTGGGCGCGTCGTATTTGCCATAGAATATGTCCATTCTTACCCTGTTTTGTGCAGTCTCCGACCAATACTTTTCCTTAAACTGGCGTTTAAACTCGGCTAAATTCGTGATTTCTGGTCGTACCGCTATCCACCAGTTATCCCTAGTGTTTTTAAACGTCTCGTCAAGCATCTCTCTTATCCTGTCCCACCTTGTTTCTCTATTTCTCCCAATAAACTCTTCCATTCTTTCTAAAAATTCCATTGGGTTTCGTCGATAGTTTTGGAAGTTGATTACTTCCCTGTTTTCACCATGACACGTATGAGTATTTAATATGGGTGTGTCTCTCAGCGCCTCTAATCTTTCCTGCAGGTTTTTCTCTCTCTGGTCTATTTCCTGTATGCTATTTTTGTTAGTTTTTATTTGTTCGTCCAGCCTGTTAGCGATGTCATATGTTCTCTGCATCCTCTCGCTAACGTCTTTCTGGACTTCTCCCACCTCCTGCATGATGGCGTCTTGGTTCTGCCTTACCATGTTTTCGAGATTTCTAACATCTTGTTTGGTCTCTACTGTTTGTTCCTCTAGATTTTCGAAACGTGTATTGTTTCCCTCCTGTAACCTTTCCAACTGTTTCTCCATGTTTTCGACCTTCCTGTCACTATCGATTTTATTATCATTGATCGTTTTGTTTACTGTTTCGTACTTTATGCTAATTTCTTTTTTCAGAGACTCTATACTTTTTTTATTCTCCTCCTGAAATATCTCCAGTTTCTTCCCATTGTCATCTATTTTCTCGGTTATATCCTTCCTTAAAGATTCTATGTTTTTGTCTAATTTCCCCATGTCTTCCTGTCTATTTTTATTATTCTCCTCCTTCATTCCTAGGAGCATCACCATTATTGCATTCATGTCAACGCTCGCTATTTTTTCTGGTTCGGGTTTCTCTGTTTGTTCTACCATTTGTATGGGTTCTTCTCCCGTTTGCTCCTCTAATTCGTCTGCCGTTTGTACCGGTCTTTCCATTTCTAGTGTGGGCGGTTCTAATTCCGTTTCCTCCATTTGTCTGCCTCTCCGTCTTCCACACTTAACTCGGGTTCCACATTCTTCTTCACCTTTTTTCCCTTAGGTTGCGGCATTTTGATCTGTTGGTAGTTGCCGGGCTTGTTCCATCTTTTCAAGCCTCACTAGTTGGGCTGCCAATTTATAACAAAAGAAATAGTGAGTGTAGTGTAAAAGTGTTGTATTCTGTCGGGCGTTACCTCCGCGCACTTTTGTTACTTACTGTTGACTGGATCCTCTGCGGTGATGTAGTCCTGTAACACAACTTAATACTATGTTTTTTGTGGGCGCCACTTGGAATCGTTTGTTCCAAGAAATAAATGTGATTATTAAAGTAATTAAAAATTTTTAAATCTTACTTCTATGAAAAAGTATAAACAAGTCAGTTTAGCTTGAAAAAATCAGGTAAGTTTAATGATTCTTCAAAAAACAACAAATCGTCTGAAGGACTAACATTCATATAAAATTTATAAAATTGCAGAGAAAAAAATTCACAAGTTATTATTATTATTATTATTGACAATTTTATATATCCAATCAAGTATCGGCTAGTGTTTTCAATTTTTTACTCAGTTGAAAAGCATGAGTTTAATATGTGAAAAAATCTTTACTCTCAGGACGTGACTCCTTTGAACTACCAAGACATATCAATAAGACGCTTTACAAGAAAAATTCAGTGATTTGAAGGTGTGTGTGGCATGTGTAGTAAAACTGTGTGATAAATGTAACCAGGTAAAAAAAATGACTTTAATTTTGGTAACTCACGTTCCAATGGTTAATTATTCTCGCACTGGACACTCCTTTCGGGTAGTTTTTCAATCTCGCCTCTTCAGGTGTGCACTGAATCTATTTTAAGTTAAAATTGCGATCGTTTACTATTTCCGCACTTTTTGTAAAAACGTTTGGCAGTAGATTATCGTTCAAACGCCGCCGCTACAAATCATCTGTTTCGCGTTGATTCAGAAATTGGCCGCCGCAGCGCTGATTCCCATGTAGTCGAGAGAAAGGAGAGAAAGGCTTGGTGTTTGTTTGTTTCCGTTAAGGGGATTATTGTCAAGTTAGTCAGTCTATGCGAACACCGCAGAAATGGTTCTCTATTTAAAGTTTTGGTCCCTCCTGGGCCGTTGACGTTCTGGCTGCGTGATTTCTATTAAAGTTTGCCGTGCTGCTGCTGTTATTTCAGCAACACATTGGCGTAGATTCTTGTTGAGGTTAAGTCAGTCTGTTTGTCAATGTACGGAAAAAAGCCTTTCTTCGTGTCTTGTCGATTTCTCGCCTCTCGGTTTCGCCTTAGCTGCGTTGATCAGTGTCGTGGGTGATGCATCAGTTCTGGAGTTCAAGTTTCAAGTGTTTTTGGGTAGAATTTGGTCTCTCTTTTATACTAATTCAGGCTGATTGTTTTCATCGACTTCCGGTATATTTGTGTAAAAATTCTTTCTAGATTGTTCGAGAATAAACGAAATGGAATGTCATGGAACAATTTTAACTTCCGTCGAAGCTTTTAGAACGAATTTCTTATTCTTCATACTAAGGATATTTCAAAAATTACACTGGTATTTATCAAACAGTTTTACATTAGTACTCACAATTTGTATGCCATTATTACATTTAGATTCTCTGTTTTTAACTGAATCTAGTGATACTAATTATGATTGGTTTTTAATTAAATTAAGTCTAATAAGTAACACAATATACAACTCTCACCTTGGTTGTTGTCATTAAAATTCAATCTTTTTAGAACAAAAATTGTTGTGGAATTATTATGTTCCTTCCACAATCTGAACATATAATATTACTACCTTCCTACAACAAAACAAACAAATTTTAACATAGGTAATACATAAATAATTACAATTTTACATGGCCCCTGTCTATGGCCTAGGTTTTTTGTTAATGTTATAAGACAATAATTAGTCTCTTTCTTTAACATATGTAGTATTTCACTAGTGTACACTCAGAGTTTATTATATTGTCTGTCTTTTGTGATACCTGGTTACTCTTTACATACATTATTTTTATTACAGGATGACATAGCATCATTGATTGGTCTTGAGATGTCCTTTTTTATGGTGTAACAAATCTCACTCTCATAAGTTAAATTCTTTTATAATTGACTTTATTTTCAACTGAGTTTGTACGTTTTTAAGGTATACTGAAGTATTGTACCATTCTATTTTATTTTTGTTATCATTTTGTAAATATTTAGCCAGATATGATTATTTTTGTACTGGTTGATTGGCTCCAGCCATACATGGTATAGGTAAATATTTTACTAACTTGACTATTACAATGTTAAAATTAGTCAAATATATTAGTATAGTCGCTTTATATCATATTTCAACTTTCTAATGCATTTTGGTTGCATTTTGGCAACATTAAATCCATAAATTATACAATATTATATGCCTACCACATGTTTTTAGTTAATACTGTTTTTGGCTATTTTGACTGACTTTTGTTCATTTGACAGCTTTCTTTATTTAAGATAAATTGTTCACTTTTGTCTGCGTGACAATTACATATTGTTTTTATTTTAATCTGATAATAATTAATTTTTTTCATGAAATCTGGGTGTTTGGTCTCTAATCCAACACATTAATATTTTTTGTCATAGCAAATATATAATTTTTATTTTAACTTAGATTCTTTCTAATAATGTATTTAAGTCATTTAATACATTTATTTTATTTACATTACATAATATAATAATGGATCATGCCCATTCATTCACAAAAAATAGTTCTTAATACTCTATTCAGACTTAATAATTAATGACTTCATTTTGGTTGATTCTGACATTATTCGTCTCTCTTATAGTATCTTATGGTTTTTTCACTGTTATTCACTTTAATAATATATATGGGGTTTGTGTCTTAGTCACAGTCTGGTCGTTTTTCATGTTAGTAGTAATAATTATTAGACAAAATTACACAATTTTTTTAGGACTACTTGAGTTCGATACTGTTCACCTCACTTTCCTCTTATGATAACTTACTATGTAAATGATTTCCTTTATGGAACGTTCTGTGACGTTACAACCTCTGTATGTCATTCAGTCCACATGACGTCAACCTCCATGTAAATAGTAAATAGCATATCCGACAAACTTAAAGCGAGAATAAAATAATAACAATACCTGAATAGTTATTATTCCACACTGTAATTTACAGATGTACAGGAGTTATATATCCCTCCACACCAATCAACGTTTTTGTTTAACTGAATTTACAGTATTATATATTTCTGTTTCTGCATTTTTAGGGTAAAACTGCAGAGCGTCTGCAATAATGTATTCTGTACATGTCTCATCTAATTTGGTTTACCAAATAATTTGTGTAAAGATTTGATGTCTTGCTTTGTTATTTCGACAAATCACCCTTGTTGTTATCACTTGATTGTGTCTTTACGTTTTGTTATTCATATCATGTTATACATACCAAGTTGCCGTTATACATAACGTGTGGAAACGGTAAATTATATATTTGTTTAATTGTTATTATGTTTTTAACACATTTATTTCACTTTAAGCACGTCGACGTATTTTACAGCAGCCTCTGTAACACCACTGATTTATCACTGAACATTTGTTAATTTTATTATCAATATAATTAATGTATTTTAAAACAAAGTAAAATTGATTATTTTACTAATTAATTGTATATTCATTTGTATTCTAATTTGAAGAAAGAAAGGCCGCTTTGATAGCTAAGACAAAATGTTTATACTCTTACACAAATTAATTCTTTTATTTCCCCACATTTGACCAATTATAACTAACAGGTGCTGGTGATACTTAATATTCAGCAAATGTTTAAAATTAGTCGTTCCCTCTAAACATGAACAATATATTGGAAAAGTTATAAATGATAATGGATGTCATTTTAGCCTCATATCGACTAGCAGGATACTCAGACGGTGACAAGTGAGAAGAATTGTTCCACTTGCTTCCGAAGGAAACCAACCTTTCTACTTGAAGCTCATTGTCTGTTGAGTCGAACCGTATATGATTTGGCGTATTGATTCCTATATACACTCTTCACGTGTCTGATTTAAATGTTAGTACTATTTTCAAACTACAAAGGAAAACCTACAAAATTCAGTAGTGACGTTAACTTATATTAACTTTGACCATACAACATAGAACAAACACTTTCTCTTTACTAAACGTGTAGTAAACTATGCTGAAGGTTAAAGTTACAAATTTACATCGATTTTGTGGTTGCAAAATACGCTAGTAGTTACACGAGGTGCTCAAATAATAATAATAAAGATAAATCACATCACCTACATGCAGGCAAGTCATTTTCTAATTTCGTAAAATTTCAAATTTTGAAAAATGTCTGTTTTTATATCATTTTGCAGAACGGCTACTCTTCAAACATAAATTGTAGAAGCATAATTAACATACTTCACTAATGTATAAAACTATTGCTAAATATTATGCGTATCATAACATTTAACTAGTATTTATTTAGTAATGCGTGAAGATAAGTCTTATGATCCTGACTTCATAAGGCTTTTAATTTGAAAAGGATAAGGAAGTGCTGCTTCCATTGAACACAGAAAAAGCAACTTTAATTAATCAAATATTTGAAAAGAGGATAATGTAATTGAAACTAGCAAATAAAGTTAACCTTTATTCAAGTGAACAATCAGTTTAGTACATGTACGCTTGCATTCAACCACAGTGACAAAATGCGTTATTCATGGGGTCGCAAACGCAGAAAGTCATAAACTCTTCTGTAAATTTACTGAGATTGCTTTTGCTCACTTATCAGCTGACGTCTGTCAAAACATTTGAAACATTTACGCATCGTAATGGAGTATACCTGCATAAAACTTTTATTCGCTTCTGAGTTCAGATGAATGTGATCAGACTATGAATTCCTGATAACAATAAGAGAACGTCATCACGTTTACAATGTAGCTTCTGAAATTTAACCAAATATGATCAAATAACACAATTGTATATTTAAATAGCAGTAGGCCTATATGTGTTTAATACAAACCACCGAATCTTATGAAGTCATAAGGAAACGAACGGAAATCGTTAACTAAAAAAAAAGTAAAAGAGTTTGTATATTGTAAATGATCAGTTTAAGTCTACATCTAACTAAATCCTTATATTCGTAGTGACCGTCAATCAATGAATTTTTCCGGTGAAGGGTTTGTGAGGATCAGTCAAAAATATAACACAAATTTTAACTTTTTTGTGTCGACCTTCCGACATTGTTTATTGCCATCATCAGGACCTGTCTATGAATACAAAAGAAATGTCAAACACAACAGAACAATTATTTGAGTGAACGTGTTTGTGTATCTGTGTGTGTGTGCGACGGAGAGTGAGAGTGAGAGGGAGAGAGAATGAGAGGTAGAGGGAGAATGAATACAAAGGTATTATGCATCCGTCGTAAGAAGATAATGGTTGATAGGATGAATCTATATTGTCCTGAGAAATAACATTCTGGGGTAAATTAATCATTTTGTAACAGCATTTCCTTTGTCAGACGGCAGTATTACTGTACACATCAACAACTATATTTATGTATATATCTATGTCAATAACCCCTATCTTGGCTTCCCCCTGACACTTGCTCTTTTAACCATTTCTTTTACTACCATGGTCACAGGAATTCTGTAGCACAGTATCTCGAAGTCCCTAATTGTGCATCATTAGAAAATCACCATATGTTTTTTGAAAATTATCTCACAATTATTTGGTTGCGAGTTTGATGCAGAGACAAAATTAATAATATTGTAACTTTAACAACATGTAGTTTACTGTATTGTACTTTGTTTTCCCTTATTCCCGCCTATTGGTAATCATCACTTATATTAGAGCAGATGAATATATAAGGATTAATTTCATTGTTTTTAATGTCCGGTTACAGTTATAATGTAAATAATATAAGGGTTTTTTTAACATCTACACTATTAGTAATATAGAATATGGTCACATGTCTTTAAATTAAAATTTTAAAAACTGGATGAGTTTAGGGAAAACAAAAGCTGTATTCTCAAAGGCGTCCGAAGTTTCCGTTGTATGTAGACTTTTATTTAAATTGTCTGTTAAATGACTGAAATAAATCGGGTCTGATATTTTCGTATCTCACAATACCATAAATAAATAAGTAAGAAAACTGGAGACCACTGTCTGGCTACTTTTACAAGACAGGACTGTTATCAACATAATTACCAAACATTATATACGCAGATTTGCCAACATATAAATATAATTGATTTTCACAAAGCCAGTGTTTTTTAAATATAAGATATCAAATAGTACAAGGTGGAGTTTATCACAACTTTGACAGAGACAAGAGGACTGTAATATAATTTTCATCTCATGCGGTACTCCCTTTTAGTGACATCAGAAAAACACCGTTAATACAAATTGAAAATAATAAACAGATAACTTAACCTTAAGTCCCGAGGAACCCCCATTACTCTGCTACAACCATAGTATGTTACTTTTCCAACAATTTACATTCTACCCGCAAGAGAGATATTAAAAGGATTCCATGATTTTCCTCTTCTACTATATTTTCTTAGCTTTTTTAAATTTTGAATTAACGTTATAAAAACTATTATCAAGATTAACAGAGTGTCAATTATTGAAGTGTACCCATATAACTTACTACACGTGAAAGCTGAAACATAATGCAAAACCATAACTCGTACGTCTTTTGCCGAAAACTTCAGGTCGTATTGCATATTGGAGAGAATCTAAAAATTGGATTTTACGATTACAATTACAATTTTAGATTAAAATAAGCGGAATAAAATGGAAATATTAAATTGGGGATTTCTAACCTCAAAATTTACACATCTGTGTTACATCTTTCAAAAATTTGAGAAACATTTTAATAAACGTAATGAATATAATACAAGTTTCGTCAAATTGGCTCCCCAAAAAACCTGTTTCCAAGTTTAATGTATAACGTCAAAATTGAATGAGACTCAATTTTTACAAGAAATTATTATTATTAAATAGATATCAACACAAATATGTAAAGAGTAAGTGTAAAGAATACCGTTAGAAGATATCAGAGCGGTGTTTTTTCAAAAGAACGCACCTTTGTCTTGGCGACAGCTACACGGCTAAAAGTAAGAAAAATCACGTACGGGACAGAGAGCCATAAAATTGTATTATATTTAAAAAAACAGCAAAAAATAGGTGAAAACTTGTGAAAGCTGAGTGCTTACAACAATAAATACCACTATTTTAAACAGAGAGCGTTAGACAGAGAAGCGTAAGGATAGCGTCAATTCCCACCATAGCTCGAAAGATTTGCACGCGCTGTTAGTTAACGAATAAGAGAAAGCGTCATTTTTTTAGCGGGTAAATTCTATAGTTGGGTTGGATAAAATCAAACATCGCGGTACTGTAATCCAATGGGAATGTGTTTTGTAAATATTAAGTGAGGGTAGAATTAGTTAGGGTATAAAAAACGTAGTTTGGAAATTTGTAGGGAGTCAACGAAGGTACTACATCTAAAAGACTCGTAATTTGCGTATTAGTAAAATCGTAACAGTAAGTTAGGTAATCGGAAATATTATAACTATAATACTCGTAATCGGCGTGTAATAATTGTTAATTCAGTGAAGATATTTAACAGTTATACCAGTATTCATTATTTTAATAAAACTAAATAATCGTAAGTTTGGAAGAAATTGTCGGCGAAGTTATAAGCGTAAAGTGTAATCGATAATTTAATCAACGGGAACAGTTAATATTCTATCCAAAGTGATTAGTCTTTGTAGAAGCTACTGTAATTCGGCTGAGACAGTATCAAAGTTCATGTCGGAAGTAAATGTGAATCGGAGAATTACCACAGCGTGAGTCGGAAAATTAGTAATTCGTCTGACGGTATCGGCCTGAATGATCCGTGTTGCTAGCACTTAGCTTAATTTAATATACATGCAAGAGTGTTAAATATAGTGCCTAATACAACATATTCTTGCTTTAAATAATGTATTAGCTGTGAATTGTGTTTTAGATCAAGAATAATATTTGTTTCTTACGTTTATAGTCCATATAAATAACATGTAAATATTCAAGATTCAATACTTTTGTTACTGAATTGGACGAAAAATTGGCCGAATCATATTGTTGGAGAAGTCAATAGCGTACTTATTCATTCGTAGATTTCCGTAATAATTTTCTGTCACCCGATACTACATTTATAAAAACTTAGAGGAACGACTCGTATTAGTAACTTACACAACATCAATATAAATTTTAGATGACCATGCTACAGTGAAGAGTGTACATAAACACATGTTTATTTAAATTTAAGAAAACGCTAATTTAAACGTATACGTTCTTGAATATTGAGAAATATATAAGTATACCATAAATGCGAAAATCTCTATATATATAAGCGGCTTTGTCCTGACTGACAGAGAATCAACGTAGAGCAAAAACTACTGAAGATAATGATCTCAAATTTGAAGGTATATTCTTATGGGGTCGTAGATGTTCACTAAGAAACGGTTTTAAAAACTTTCACTCCTAAGGGGCAAACCCCCCCCATTTTATGTATGTTCCACATCTCCTCCTAAACCACTGGACCGATTTCAACCAAACTTGGCACAAATATTTTACGCGACGGGAGAACCAACATAGGATAGGTGTTTTCTCGATGGGGTCCTTTGGGGGGTTCTTTGGGGTCTTCCACATCTCCTCCTAAACCACTGGACCGATTTCAACCAAACTAGGCACAAATATTTTACACGCGACGGGAGAACCAACATAGGATAGGTGTTTTTTTCTTTGGGGTTCTTTGGGATCTTCCACATCTCCTCCTAAACCACTGGACCGATTTCAACCAAACTTGGCAGAAATATTTTACGCGACGGGAGAACCAACATAGGATAGGTGTTTTTTTCTATGGGGTCCTTTGGGGGGTTCTTTGGGGTCTTCCACATCTCCTCCTAAACCACTGGACCGATTTCAACCAAACTTGGCACAAATATTTTACACGCGACGGGAGAACCAACATAGGATAGGTGTTTTTTTCGATGGGGTCCTTTGGGGGGTTCTTTGGGGTCTTCCACATATCCTCCTAAACCACTGGACCGATTTCAACCAAACTTGGCACAAATATTTTACACGCGATGGGAGAACCAACATAGGATAGGTGTTTTTTTTTCAATGGGGTCCTTTGGGGGGTTCTTTGGGGTCTTCCACATCTCCTCCTATACCACTGGACCGATTTCAACCAAACTTGGCACAAATATTTTACACGCGACGGGAGAACCAACATAGGATAGGTGTTTTTTTCTTTGGGGTCCTTTGGGGGGTTCTTTGGGATCTTCCACATCTCCTCCTTAACCACTGGACCGATTTCAACCAAACTTGGCACAAATATTTTACGCGACGGGAGAACCAACATAGGCTAGGTGTTTTTCGATGGGGTCCTTTGGGGGGTTCTTTGGGGTCTTCCACATCTCCTACTAAACCACTGGACCTATTTCAACCAAACTTGGCACAAATATTTTACGCGACGGGAGAACCAACATAGGATAGGTGTTTTTTTCGATGGGGTCCTTTGGGGTCTTCCACATCTCCTCCTAAACCACTGGACCGATTTCAACCAAACTTGGCAGAAATATTTTACGCGACGGGAGAACCAACATAGGATAGGTTTTTTTTTCGATGGGGTCCTTTGGGGGGTTCTTTGGGGTCTTCCACATCTCCTCCTAAACCACTGGACCGATTTCAACCAAACTTGGCACAAATATTTTATGCAACGGGAGAGCCAACATAGGATAGGTGTTTTCTTCGATGGGGTCCTTTGGGGTCTTCCACATCTCCTCCTAAACCACTGGACCGATTTCAACCAAACTTGGCACAAATATTTTACGCGACGGGAGAACCAACATAGGATAGGTGTTTTTTTCGATACGATCCTTTGGGGGGTCCTTTGGGTCTTAAAAAACTATTAGATCTGGTTACTATGGCAACCCAGTAGAATAGATTCTGGTTACCTTGGCATCGGTGGAAGTCTCCCGCGTAGGAAATAGCGCGGGAGTCGTCCGACGGGCCTTCCCCGGAGTTCATCCACGGAACCCGGGGAGTCATAGGTCGGATCCCGCGAAAGACGGCGGGGCCAGAGTCGATGGTTTTTATAAATAAAGATATAGGTTATGCTATCAAAGGTGGTGTATGCATCTTAAGAAACTTCTTAATAGTGTGTGAATTCAGAGTTGTTTCAGTTTGAATTTAAAAGTGGATAAGTTAAGATCGAAGTAAGTTATAAGCGAGTATAAAAAACAAAGTTTTGATAGCGAATGTATTCAGATCATAGTGTTTAGACAATATAAATGCACTTGCTTCAGTTTGAATTTAAAAATTGATAAGCTGAAATCTATAGAGGTATTGTATTGTTAGAATAAGTTTAGGAGACACTAATTTAACAAATGCCTTATTTCAACATTAACACAATGAATTATAAAACGACAGTTAAATACGCAGCGCGTGCAAGTACTGTAGACATTTTATTGAAAACTAATTTAGCTGTTCGCCCTCTCCCAGAGTTAAAAATCGAGCAGGAGCATCACGTGCAACAGAATTCTTCTCCAGATATAAGAATACAGTTTATGACATGGTCTTAAACAGGTGCGCTACAGAGTATTCCTCCAGTGAGAATGCGAACGTAACAATATAAGGAAGATTATACAATATACAAGTAATATAACTTTAGAACAAGAATAGGTGCCTATGAGCCTATGAATAAATTATGAACCCGAGCAACGCTGGGTAAATCGGCTAGATATAGTATAGATATCTATATAAGCCAAATACCACTGACTGACTCACTGATCACGATATCTCTGAAACCACTGAATGGATATCAATGAAACTTTGAACATTAGCTTCATCATAGGTCTTAGGTGCTCACTAAGAAACGGTTTTAAAAACTTTCACTCCTAAGGGGCAAAAAACCAAATACTGGATTTTATCGCGGGAATTGCATACTTTGTAAATGAAGTGGTTGACATCTCAGTTTACTGGAAGCCCCGAATACATTTAGTCCTGTGAGTTTTTAATCATTGTTTTAAATTGAAAAAACTTCGTTGTTTGCAAGTTCTTATAGTCGAGAAAATTTCGAAGTTCAATTAATTAATTAATGTATGTCCTTTTTTTCTCGAAAACGGCTGTAACGATTTTCTCGAAATAAATAATAAATAGCTGTTGCTATGAATGTAAATAAACAAACTAAGAGTTGAAACTCCGTAGCGTAGCACGGGTATTTTGCTAGTCAATATATACGCCTAAAAATCAATGAGTAAAATGTATACTGTTCCAATGAGTAAAATGGGTATGCACGTGTTCCATACGGCTGTCGTCGTTACAATGACCGCACAACTGACACACTTCCATTTTCTCCCCGATTTGGACGCTCGTTTCCTTTTTCTTACTTTGTAGCTGTCATTTACGTAATCCTACAATATTTTGTCCTTCTCTGTGGCATAAAAGCCGCAAAAATGATCTGCTGTACGCTTTCTCTATTTACTGATGTTGCAGCAAGCTTAACAGTTGTTTCTTTTTAACACATGAAAGCAGTTCCACAATATTATAAAATGTTTGCACACAAATTGTTAGTTTAATAAAATGCGCCTGTGTATTTACTTATTTCGCATAAACCATAATTTGGTGACAACAGATTGGTCGAACAGTCAAACGTCTCTTAACAGCAATTGACTCATTGACACATAGACAAACGCTGTAGTAAAGAGGAAATATTTAATGATGTAATGCATATGTAAAAGAATAACATATATGAATTATTTGTAGGTGAAGTCATTAACAAATAGACAACGAATGGCGAACCTGTACCGCGCTGAACGCCTTTAAATGCGATTGTATACCTATTTCCGCATATTATTGTACTGAGAAAAGTACATGTTATTGTTACGCCTGAAAGCACAGAAAAGTAGCGTATATACTGTCAAAACTAATGGTTGCTGCAATGACGGTACGTCCACGGAAAAAGCCTATGTTGTAACTGGAGTAATTCCAACCATCGATATTAAGGTAAGAACTGGAATCAATCTATGGAGGCTTACATACGTACTACAATTCCGCTGGGATTGGCGGTAAAGTATATCAGAAATGTTGGTCGTCGAAGGCAAAGCTGTAATATTTCGTAGCCTATATCAAATATGTAATAACATTTGGGAGACAGCGGTTTAGCCATCAAGAAATGTCCAAATCAATTTACGTCTCGATCCATAAAGAAGAGGAACGTAATTTCCGAGAACTATAAAAGGTTTTTATTGTCTCACACGCCAGCAAAATAAGGTTGTATACCTCGTAAAAACACCTCTTTCTACAAATGATCTGATCTTAGCTCAACTTTTGGCTTTCTTGTTTGAGCTCATTAATCACATTTTCCATGTAGAGTGCAGTTTTTTACTAAACAATAATTTAACATTTCTAAAACTTAAATGTAAAAGAACATATTCATTTGTTACCATTCCTTTGTTTTCCCATTCTACTCACCTAAACACCCCCACCAATTATGCTGACAGCTTCAGTACGAGGCTACCACCCTGTTGCATATAAGTTTTTCTTGGTTATTGAGTTGAGTTTGTTGTTGTTGTTGTTGTTGTTGTTGAGTTTTTAAAATATTTTATTAAAGTTGTTAAATAGTTATGGATTTTAGACAAAATATACACGCAAATGTCCTTTTCTTGATGCCTTCTCTGTAGCTTACGACTGAATCAAAATTATTCTCGTAATCAATAAATTGATTTTATATACTCACTGAAACGCTTTTGAAATTTGCTTTTTGTTTATTGACCGTAGTTGTTTTTTTCTTCAGGTGACTTTTGATTGGTAAGTCCGGGGAATTGTAAGTGAGAGTCTTGTTGAAATCTTGTACGTGCTTGACAGAAATAAAGGTGATCGGCATTTCGTAATTGGCATTTAATCCTTTTTTCATTTAAGCTTAGTATAGTGTTTTCTTTCAAGTTTCTTTCCCATGTATTGTGGAGGTGTTTTTCATACTGATACTGTTTCAAAAGACGCCTTTGACACTTTCTATTTAATTATTGATCCATCCATAGAATAGCATTTCTGCAGTTTCTGTGATATTAGTTCAATGCACAGTATTTGCAACGTTAAACATATTCTACCTTTATAATATCTTAAGTGCCATTGATTCATTTCGATGTAGCGATTGTCTGAATTATCCATCGCTTGGTCTTTACTATGTGTACTCTGTCGTAGTCCTTCAGTCTTCGACTGGTTTGTACCCTCCCTGGTTTGTACTCTGTATAGAACCTTTATACTCATACGTAGACCCTATTCAGTAGGACTACCTTCTTTTTGTTTCGTATCATATTTAATTAAAATTTTTATCTCCTGCAGCAATTGCCTCTTTTTTTGGTAACGTAATATCTATCCTTTTACACTCTATATTCTTATTCTTTTCTATAATTACTTTGCTTCTCTAATATTGTTTTGTTCCAGGTTTTGTTTCAATTTTTACAGAACTCTGTGTATTCAACTTTTACCCTCCATTGATATTTTAGAGAAGGAAAGTCGGCTGGTAGACTCAAGTAAATTAAACGGTGGAAATTGGAAAATACAGGAGAATACGTTACTTATTTAAAAAAACTTCAATATAAGGAAATTCCTTGTATTGCTTCAATATATTTCTATCTTCTATTCTTCTATTGCATAAAAATGTTTACGTATTTAATAAAGGCGAGTCATAACAAAAAAAAAGCATTATGAGAATGAGACTTCACACTTTTACGGTGTGTAATAGAAACACGTTTCGATATACACATATTACATTACTATTTTTGTAATATTAAAGTTTCTAATATTATTATTTTGAATTTAGTTATTACTTTGCATTTCATACACATTAAATTTACGAACTATTCCACGTCAGAATGGTTTCATTTTAAATTCTTGACAACGTACTTTGTAATAAAATAAGCCGTGTCTTAAAACAAACCTTAAGCAATAGAAACAAAATTAAGAAGTAACAATATATTTTAAAGTTTATACTTCCACATTAGGTCTTCCTACCAGTCAATGAAATGTTATATTACATGTTGAGTACTCCTACGATAAATGTTGTTTGCATATTAATAATCCAAATAATTCTGTGAAACGTATTTTGAACGCTGATAAATCTATTAACAAATTATGTCTTAAGAATAATACAGTCTTTGTAAAAACTCAGCTGTAACATAAAACTGTAAAGCAGAGTTGCACTGTGTTACAGTCAATATTTTTACAGATTCATATAAATTCGTATAAAAATAAAATGTATAATTTGGGAAACATAAAGGCGTTAAATGTAATTGGTTTTTATTTTTATTTTAATTTGTCAAGTATACTCGATTATTTGGACATTAATGTGGTAATTTCTAAGTTTCCTAATGAGTTGAACAGGCTACTGAACAGGAAAACACCATACTTGAAAACTAAAAACGAATGGATAATGATAACAATACACTGCGTGCGCGAGCGTAGAAGATAAGAATCGATATGTGTGTGGGTGAGGCTACAGGGCAAAGCAAGTATCCATATTGCAACGTTACAAGTATTATAAAATGATTACACTTCTGACCATGTACGCAACGCAACTATATAGTGTTAAACACCGGCTAGGTCGTAGGATTTTTGTGTGTTTGTTGCTTTAAGTATATGTGGTTGCACAATAAACGTATTTTTAAAAAGAGGAGAAAGACGTTGATGACATGAAATAATTAATTAAAACATAGTGAAAGAATCAACGGTTTATTAAATATTGCAAAGAAATTTAATTGATTATTGAAATTTGACACTAAAAAATTAAAAATATTCTTTTTTATAAGTTTTATAAGGTTATACTCTGTAAAACATAAGATATCCTCGCT
Organism: Magicicada septendecula; assembly: GCA_034769895.1. Classification (NCBI taxonomy): domain Eukaryota; kingdom Metazoa; phylum Arthropoda; class Insecta; order Hemiptera; family Cicadidae; genus Magicicada; species Magicicada septendecula. The sequence continues at coordinate 893,893,840 of CM068367.1, forward strand.
ATTCAGCATACATTATTAACACATAGTCTTAAATATCTAAACTTATATGATGAACAATTATACAATTCTTTTATATTGGATGGGTGTCTGACTTTGAATCATTATTAAAAATTTGAACTCATACTAACTCATCTATAAAAATAATATTAAATTTACCAAATAAAAATTGAATGGTTGCTACTAATATTTGAATAAAAATAATTTTTACTTTAAGAATATTTATGATTTATAATGACGCACCCAATTTTTAAAATTAAACAGAATAAAATTATTATTTTTAATTCCAACTTACAATTACGGTACGTCTTTTACTCTGAATATTTACATTTAAGTCTTTACATATTATTACTTTATTATTTCATATTCTGTTCTTTATGAGTTCTTGCTTAACCACAAAAAAAATAATTGTTCATTTGTCACCCGCGTATTGTTCAAGTTTGAAGTTACCGTTTTGTGTGTACGTGTGTGTGTGTCCTGAATGATGACAATGACGATGATGATGATACTGATGCGTCCTCGGTGCTCTATATCCTGTTGTTGATGGTTGTCCTGTGTTCCTCCATCAATCGTGATGTAGATGCAGATGATGGTGATGATTACGATGATGTTCAAACTGATCAGTAGAACGACATAGTGACGGCGTATAAAACTTTCTTGAGTCTGACGATCGTCCAAAATTGCCAGAGGTATTTATAGTAGACGGCAAACTGACATGTCAGATATTGTTTTTGACATGTTAAACTTTGTCAGTTAGTGTGTAGCGTCCTTTATTTACTGATCACTTTTTAGTCTGTTTTCGCGATAACCAAAAACTTGATTTTTAGGCGAGTGGTTGCATTGTCTTCATAAGTTTTCACTCGTCATTTACATATAACACACTCGTTAATTACTAGCAAATTGTGGTAGTTATTAACTTTAATTATTATGACGTCTTTGTTATTGCGCTTTTATGCAATAATTTTGCATCACCATACGCGTTTAAATGTCCTTAATCTAATTGTGTTTTTAGAATTGTGATATGTCTTTGGTAACAGGTAAAAACATGTTTATTAATGTATTTTAATCCTGTCAATACCTGATTTAGTAATAAAAACCAACAATTCATATGTATCCCCTCTCACAGTATAATGCATATCCGTGGTGGTTCACACACACACACACACACACACACACACACACACACACACACACACACACACACACACACACACACACACACACACACACACACACACACACACACACACACACACACACACACACACACACACACACAAACTGTAAACAATTCCGTCGGCAGGTGTACGCTTTGGACAGGCCACCGCATGTAGCCTATACGCCTGAACTTTCACTCACAAAATATTGAAAACTATTCGTTATACTGTCCTTGCACTAATTATTTACAAAGTACTGCCCTGGGTAAGTATGCACTTATATGTATTGTTGCAATATGTATATACATGTCTCTTTGTAGTGAAGCATGGAATTTACGAGGTAGATTAAGATTGTAATAACTGTGTGATTGTAATAATCGTAGGTTGAGGTCTTGAGGTTTATTTTTAATTTATAACACCAGTCAATAAACTTAGATGTTAATAAACTGGCTAAAGGAACATAGCTAATCAAATTTTGTCACATATTAATTGGGGGAAGTTGACTCAATTATTTCTAATTCTAAAAAGTAAGAAAGCCTCCAAAATAAAGCACGAAAAACCTTATAATATTTTTACTACTTAGTTAGTGGTCTAACCCATTGTGAATAAAGTTTGCCACTTACAAACTGTCAATTATTTTCTTTCAAGAATAAAGAACCGTTGACTTTATGGAGACACCCAGTCATATAATAGGCGATGTTTTTATATCGTTGGTGTTGCAAACTAATATGGGTTAACGGTATCACTGAAAAGAAAAAGAACGAAAGTAAACATAATTAGACCAATTTCACATCGTTGAGCTCCAGGAGTCCAGTCACAACTAGAGGTCGTGAACTTTGATGCACCCGTTTAATGTACTCAGCCTAATAGAGGTATCGTAACTGGAGCTCATGTTGTTTGACGCCGAAGATTTACGGGTAGTTTGTTGATCAACCAAGGAACTGAGTCATCTCAACGACTAGCGGATGGTTATGTGGAGGCCATACAAAAACAAAACAACATAACATCTTACTACACATTATTTTAACAACCTTAAAAAATTTGACATAGTTAAAATTGCACTCTGTCTAAACATGCTAGAAGAATCGTTTTGTTAAAATTAAAAAAAAAAAACCTTTTTAAAGGATAGGATGGCCGTATTTGCTTCGGATGTTAGCAATTATGTTGACCGTGCTTTCTCTTCTGAGTTTCTCTGACTGTTGACTTATACGGGTCCAGTTTATTATTTTTCCTAACCAGGAAATATTCCTCCTACCGACACTTCTCTTCCCCGATATCTTTCCCTGTAGAATGGACTGAAGTAGGTGACATCCATTTTCACTCCTCAGTGACTAAGGTACTGGAGCTTTATTGTTTTTACAGTCATCAGAACGTTCTTGATCTTTTCCATCTCTAGAAGGATCTCTGTATCTGTGATACGATCTGCCCATGACACCTCCACCACCTCCAGTATCTTCTGTGTTCTCACCTCCCAGTATTACGGAAGTAGTCTGATTCCAGAACGGCTTGACAATAATTCTTACCTCTTTGTCATGCAAACAAATACATTTTAATATTTCAAGCATTTTATCAAAGGCATTTTATTTCTATGCGCTCTATCAAAGGCATTTTGATAAGAGATAGATCACACAATTTGCTCTCTATTTTTGATTATGTTAACAACACATTTTACTTATAATATTCAGACTCACCAATCTGAAAAATTTATATTGATGGTGAATCTATTTATATATGCTGGAAAAATCATAAATAAAAAAATTTATTATTCAAGATAACTATGGATTAAGACAAGGAGGTGGACTGAGTCCGACATTATTCAACTTGTATATGGACGACATTATTAAGAAGTGTTCACTGAAGGTTAAGAAAATGCATGTTGGATACAGGAACTTGCGAAGTATAGAAGTAGCAGAAGGGGTTTTTGCGGATTATGTAGTGCTAATGGCTACAAGTGAAAGGGCGTTACAGGGTAATTTGAATATATGGAATGAAGTTCTCCAGGAAAAAGGGATAAAAATAAATAAGACCAAAACAAAGGTAATGGTAGGGGGGGGGATAAAATAATAAATATAGAGATTGGAGGAGTGAAGATAGAACAAGTCAAACAATTCAAATATCTAGGGGTTATAGTAGACAGTAATGGGAAACAAGAAGCTGCATTAAATGAAAGAATTGAAAAGACAATAAACGTATACTATGCATTAAACAATAGATTTATAAATAAGAAGGAGATATGAAGAAAAACGAAAATGAGTGTGTATAAAACAGTATATAGACCGGTTTTAACATACGGCTGTGAGACGTGGGTGCTATCCAAAAGCCAAAAAAGTAAAATCCAGGCGGCAGAAATTAAATATCTTAGGAGAGTAGTAGGAGTAACAAGAAGAATAGAGTTAGGAATACACAAATAAGAGAGGATCTGGAAGTGATATCGATTCTGGATTTTATTGAACAGAGACAACTATGCTGGTGGGGACACATGCAGAGAATGGATAAAACAAAACATGGGTTAGAATGGTAAAACAGGGTTGGGAGGCAAAATCAGGGGGGAGAAAGAAGAGAGGTAGACCGCGACTGACTTGGGATGGAATGATGGGAAACATTTTGAGAGAAAGAGGCTTGGGCTGGAGGGAAGCGAAGACATTGTCAATGGATAGAGTAAGATGGAAAAAATTTGTATATAGAGTGTAGTTGATGTACTTATCATATATTGATGTAACCCGACACCAATATGGTATAAGGGTATTTTGATAATAAATAAAATTATTCAAGATGGGAAAATAGTGGGAAGAATGAAAGCCCAGCGTAAAGATTAAGGTATAAGTGCCTTTCTTTGTTGATTTGACTGTAGTACTAAAATTTATTGTTACTAAAAGCTTTTGTTATTTACTCAAGTTTTATTGTTATTAAAACTAAGAGTTTAATACAAGCCATTTCAAAATTTAAATGTCCCAGATGCTGTAATGGATACATCCATTAGTAGTATGTATAGGTATTATGTAGGTACAAGTTATTAGTAGTTGTTATTAAAAATTATTTTTATAAGTAATTTACTTAAGCATTATTGTCACAATCTAAGTCTCTTCAACTTTAAAATATAACACCTGAACGCTGCACAACGCTTCACGTTTGGCAAGTACATTCCAGAATCTGAAGAGTGTAGCTGATATTTGTTCTTCGCATTGTTTAAAATATCCTTCTACGCATGGTGTTCGGAAAAAGTTTTAACAAGTGGCTTATAAGGCTTACCATTCTAAAATTACTATACAACTCAGCTCCTGATTTTTCACGCAATGCAACAGTCTGCGATTTCAGCCACTCACCGGGAGTTTTACCCGTTGTAGATCTACAGAGATGTAGATGACATTGGACAGTATACGCACCACTTCACAATGGCAAACATTTCTCATTGAGAAGCTTCAGAAATTGTGAATTGAAGTTGTCAATGAGGCCTTATCATCCTTCATTGTTATTATTAAAACTTGGATTTTCTCATTCAGGATACTTGGTCCTGTTTTACAGTTTGTCTTTAGAAGTTCAAGTCGACTCTCAAAGAACAGTTGGTCTACGTATCTCTTCCATGTATTCCTAATTTCTCCAAGATCAACAGTGACTTTTTGCTTGCTATTCACCAACCTGCTTTGAGTTTTCCTGTCATCTTGCTAATTTTACCATAGATGACGTTAAAATTGGCATTTCCAATTGTAAAGCCTCTACAACGTCAGCGTTTTATACTCATCAGCGTTACTCTTTACAATTATTCTCCTCTCCATCAATTTAAGGATCTTATTAGTCAGGACATTTAAACAAGTTTTGTTAAATTAATAAGACAGATGATTCTTTTAAAAACATTTAATTTCGAAGAGTTAAACATTACATTTTGGAGAACGTTTAAACTTTTATTTATGCGATAATGCCTATACTATATATAAAAGCACGTCGCTAAAACACGATGTGTTATTATTAATGGCATTCGTCTCGATATAAATTACTAAACACCAGTGAAATCGATAAAATTTATTTACATTTACCAAACAAAAGCACGAGTATATAATAACTGTATTTTACAAATGGCCAACACTATTACTACAAACAATAAACGTCATCCAGTTACAAATATAAGTACACAATAATTACCTATTAAAATTTTAATTACATATTACTGTCTACAATACGCTTTGAATCGCGAAATTCAACTAATTCATAACACGTCTTATCATTTCAATTCGCAAAACTCAATCTACATCGCGCGGACTCCCAACCTCAATATGTTTTCGCTAAATTTTTAGTCATCGGATCCAGTGATACGGAGTAATTGGTTACAAGATGATCACAAAAGCAGGTAGGAAAATCGTCCATCATCTAGAAGGCTAGAACATTTGAAACTGGGATGCATTGCCAGGTTTGCACTCATAGTTAAAAGGCTACTACACATCTACTGTCAGTGTAGCAGTATTTGTAAATATGGTACTCTCCGCGATTTTCTCCTGGAGAACGGTTAAAATCGAGACAAAATTCTTTCTCACTAACGGGACTAATGTGCTGAAGAATGCAAGTAAATGTTTTAAATTTTCTGCTCCTTCATACGTTTTGTAATTTTGCATCCAGGGGTAACTAAGTTGTTATCCGAAGAGCTGGATCTAACAAGAATTACTACCGAAACGTTTACTTATACTTTCTGACATAAATTACAGAGTGCATTGATCTATTTACGTAAATTTTTATCTTTTCTATGAAAGAGCTTCCGTATTCAGAATGCGATTGTGAAATAATAACCCATATATAGTAATGATATATTTATATACGGACATAATCTACGATTCCTTAGACATCCTGTTTGCTTTTAATTTTTGTCCATCATCGTCTTACTGATTTACATACCACACGCAGTAGGCGTGTAATTTTTCTATTTCACTTATTTCATAAAATACAACTTGTAAAGTAACGTAAGATCTTGAAAACATGTCCGTCCATCGGTACATTATTTTGTATTGAATATTACTGAGTTAAAAATATCGGTATGGAGAACCATACATAACTTCCATGTTCTAAGATTTATATTTAAAATCTTTTTCGAAATGAAATATTACCACAGAAACTACTTCTTTCTACTTACTGCTTCAGCCTTAACCACAGTACTGTGGTCACTAACGTATACCACCTCACGTTATCGCACTCGATTTTCACTGATGATGGAAGTCGATGGCTTTGCCGAAACGTTTGGATTTGTAGAAACATTGGACTACGGCCAAACATCCCGGGAAGGAATTTTAACAAAAACTACTTCTTTGTTGCCGATAACGTTGTACACATATATATAAAAAATATGCATAAAATTAATGGCTTGTACAGTAAAGTTTGCTAGACATGAATCAACCGTTTTTGTGCTAACAGCGCAGGTTATGTAATGCGCATGCGTCAACAGAGAAACATAGCTTAGTTTTCTCTGAGACGCTGTGGAGGTTATTGTGTGAGTACTTTTCAAAAAACATCAGTATTCATCAAATATGAAGCGTTTAGTTTCATTTCATTTTAATAAGAACAGCGTAATAGTAATAGATAATGCCTCCTACCACAATGTACAAATAAATCCACCTCCAACATCATTATCAAAAAAAGGCAGACATGATTAACTGGTTAGAAAACCATAACATTCCTTGTAGTCCATCTATGTTAAAGCCTGAGCTGTATGCACTAATTAAACAAAACAAACCAACTTACAAAACTTTTAAAATAGATGCTATTTTGGCAAACCAAGGACATTCTGTTTTATAACTTCTACACTATCAGCCGGATTTTAATCCTATGGAACTGACTAGGGCAACCGTGAAGAAGCGTGTTGAAAGAAAAACCGTGCATTTTTCTGTGGACAGTGTCGAAGGAATTTTATTGTTTTTCTCTTGCAGACTAGAGATCAAGACGTGACGTAATGAAAATTTAAAATGACTACGTGAGATCGAACCGAATAAGGGATACTGTAACAGATCGTTTAGAAAATAATGTAAGACGAGATAGCAGCAGTGAAGGCAACTTGAGTGATAGTGATAATAGGCTAACGGTGATAACAGTGACGGAAATATTAGTAGGGTGAAGAACTGACCTAAATAATTATTGTAATTGCATGTAAGTAAATGTGCTCTATGGTACTTAAATAGTTTCAGTCTAATTGTTGCATTAATATTGTCTCTCCGGTTCTTTATGGATAGTTTACATCTGCTTGTTTTTTAAACACACACACACACACACACACACACACACACACACACACACACACACACACACACACACACACACACACACACACACACACACACACACACACACACACACACACACACACACACACACACACACACACACACACACACACACACACACACACACACACACACACACACACACACACACACACACACACACACACACACACACACACACACACACACACAATCATTTCACGTACGAGGCTGTTATTAATGTTACTTATTCAAACAAATTAAGATGCCAGAGCAATGTGGATCATGTATTACTACGTTTTTCGTGAATCGTAACATGTGCACAAAGTGTACACATTCCAAAATATACAACGATTGTTGATGTCTAGCCTCGACTTTCGAGAAACATTGCAACAGACACAGCACGCCAAGTCACTGTTTACAAAATAATGGAAATCTTTATTAGGCCTACATTGTCTCTTTCTGTTGTGTCTGACGCTTGTTTCGTCTTACAAAATGTCCACGTTTACTGTCGTAATCGAAATCAAATTATAAGAATAATTGGTTAGTAAAAAGTTAGGTAAGTTAGTAAAAAGTAAGTTACATATATGCGTGCGTGCGTGCGTGTGTGTGTGTGTGTGTATGTGTTGGTAGGGCTGTAAAATTTAGTTTGGTAAAGTATTTAGTAATATAATTAAAAATGTAGCTAATGAAATGTAAAAAACAATAAATACATAAAAACGTTAAAAATTAAAAATAAACAATTGAAAACACTATAAGAATCATAGACAATAGAAAACTAAGTAAATAAAGTTATTAATATAATAAAACGAAACTAATTGTGAATCGACAAAGCAGTGTAACTGGTTTATTTCAGCTGTCATATAAGCGATATCAGTTTTCAAATTTTACTACTTTTACAGAGAAAAACGTAAATTTAACTATTATCTTTCATCTTTAATTATTAAAGAAGCAAACTTCGGCACATTAGGTATAAAAAGTCAACCCGTGTCAAAATAGATTACTCTTGTCACATTCGCGTCTTATTAACAATTCAGAGAGTAGACCAATATTTTCAACTGCGTTAGTAGACATTTTCCTCTCTCGTGCCTTTCACTGCTGCAGTCTTCTCTCCACTACAACCTGCGCGCTGATTCATGTCTGTTTAATACTACTAATCCACAGGAAGCAAATCGCTATCCACGCTGGACAATTTTTCGGCTTGCACGCGTTATGTTGGTGTGGGTTTCGGCACTTTCCATTTAAAAAGCGTGCAAATGTAAGAAAATAAACATGAGTGAGGCCAGAAATAACGCGAATTTTGTGTATGTGTGTGTGTTCCCTGCCTTTTTATTGCAGTAATCATAATAATAAAATGGAAACGTAAACATTACATAATTGAGATATGCTTGCCTGCCACGAACGATATATTTTCTATTTCTTTTATGAATTTGCTAACTGCTATAATTTTTTTTATTGTTCGACTAAGCTTTTCGTCATTACTGACATCTTCAGGTCTTAAACAACCAACCAGGTCGTTGTTTAAGACCTGAAGATGTCAGTAATGACGAAAAGCTTAGTCAAACAATAAAAAAAATTATAGCAGTTAGCAAATTCATAAAAGAAATAGTAAGGATGGCTGCTAATTTAAACAATACGAAAAAAAAAAGATATATTTTCTCTCATACATGATTTACATTAAAATGAAAAAATTATAATTTTATTGCCTGGCAACAAAATTATTTTATTTTTAACAATTACCATTGTTTGAAAAAGTTTAAATGAATTTTCTAGTACTTTACTGTTGTTAAAACGTAAAAGGTTGCTGGTAAACTACCCCTTTCCCTTAACCGATCTTCACCAAAATCAAAAGGCCTTGAGATCACTATAATTCAGGGACGTATGCAAAAAATAATTTGATTCTGTTTGAATATGCGGCAGTTACCGTTCGTCATAGAAAAAATTACGCTTGTTAAAACATAAAATGTTGCAGGTAAACTACCCTATTCCCTTAACCGATCTTCACCAAAACCGAAAGATCTTGAGAACTCTACAATTCAGGACTGTATGCACAACATTATTTGATTCTGTTTGAATTTGCGGCTGTTATCGTTTGCCAAACAAAAATTACACTTGATAAAAAAACGCTGCAGGTAAACTACCCCTTTCCCTTAACCGATCTTCTCCGAAAACAATAGATCTTGAGTACTCTACAAATCAGGGCTGTATGCAAAAAATTATTTGATTCTGTTTGATTTGCGGCTGTTATCGTTTGCCATAGAAAATACCCTTGTTAAAACATAAAACGTTGCAGGTAAACTAGCCCTTTCCCTTAACCGATCTTCACCAAAAACAACAGATCTTGAGAACTCCATAATTCAGGGTTGTATGCAAAAGAGTAGTAGATTCTGTTTAAATTTGCGGCTGTTATCGTTTGACATAGAAAAAAATTACCCTTGATAAAAAAAACCGTTGCAGGTAAACTACCCCTTTCCCTTAACCGATCTTCACCAAAAACAATAGGTCTTGAGTACTCTGCAAATCAGAGCTGCATGCAAAAAATTATTTGATTCTGTTTGAATTTGCGGCTGTTATCGTTTGCCATAAAAAAAAATCTACAGATAGACACACAGACGGACACACACACAGACACTTTTAGAAAAATTACTTTTTTTCATGTTTTGAGTGTAGTACAATCAGAATCTGCAATAATCTGGAACACGATTTTTTTTGCCATCACCATACTTCCATTTCCTTAAGGAAAATGGAAGTAATAGCAGTAATTGTCATGGTAACAGTGAGAATACATATCAAATTATGTTTTAACAAAAGACACATGAGCAAAATCAATTTAGAGGAACTCCACTGTTAACCACGGGAAAATTTTAGGCAGTTTGCGGATACAATAGAGATGTAAAATATGGGCGTTGTTGTCGGATCTGACAATGTTTTATGGTCAAGCAATGTCGGCGCTAAACGTTTTCATTGAATTATGTGGTTTCTAACTTAGCTTACTCAACCTCACTCAGACAATATATTATACCGCCCTGTCTATATGTCTCTGTTGTTGGCATTGTATTCAACATCTTTAGTACGTTATAGCTAATGCGTTAAAAAACCGGTAATTCTTAGTGTGAATAATTATATTCACACATCTTTTGTGACATTTAATCTTTATTTTATATAGTAAACTGTAAACAAAAATCTAAAGTAAAGGAAAATGGTAAAAATAACGACGAATTAGTTATTTTGTGTTATATACGTAAGTTTATATCTTATCCTCTCCATCAATTTGAGGATCTTATTAGTCAAAACATTTAAGTAAGTTTTGTTATTTCACACTTTCTTATTTAGGCCTACCACTTTTATTTTATTTGTTATTTATCACTTTATTAGTTATACTACACTTACCTATTTATAAACTCAAGAAATTCAGTCAACAGTGATACTTCGATTAGAGTTTATTACTATTATTTCAATACTTCATACAGAAATAGTAAATGTAATTAAACAATTTAATTATAAATTTCAATTGTTTTAAATTAAAACAACACATATAAATTATTAAGGATGTTTCTGTACTGTTAGTATAAACGTCCCATATGTTGGTATTAATAAGCCCATCTGGCACATTATTCAAATGTAGATAAGTACGTGTTAAAAGTAATAGAATATTCAGTCAGCATTAACTGTCATCAAGCACCAGCGGCAGAGAGAAATCAGTTTGTGAGTGCACTGTAAGTAACTACCGCGGTGTTACTGAGTGAGTCCGTCTATCTCAACTAGACTGTTGTATTGCCCAAACAGCAGGTACGTGTCCAGAGCGGGTTTGTGTCTTGAACCGTACCCAGAATGAACACCATACAAAGCGTGCTCTCTTGCAATGAGCTATCCCTCTGTTTTACACATCACTGTAAATCGTAATGAGAATCTGTTACTACATTTTTAGAATCATGAATTCCGACACGAGGCAAGTAGTATGTTTATAATACATAGTACTAGAATTCATTAATAAAATCTCAAAAGTCTCGTGTAAAAGTATAAATGGCATTCCTACTAATGCTTAAAATATAATGGTTCTCAATATGTGACACGTGTTTGTTTTATTCAACCTATGTGTAAGTCAGAACGTGTCAGATATTTGTGGCTGTCGGTCACCATCACCCCGTTACCGTTACCCGGTCGCCACTGTCTGCTCCGACAACAAACAACCAGTGCACAGCTGTCAGTTGTGATTCCATCCGCCAGCCTTCTTTTGGTTACACATATGTCTGTTTTATTGCAGAGATTTTTCAAGTATTTTGAGCAAATTTAGGTAAACATCATTCACTTTAATTACTTGATAAACATTGAGGCTTATTTATTATTACTATCATCTTATAAGTTTTTAGCAAAATGTTTTTTATGTAAGATAAGTCTTCTTGTCCGTTTTCTGTATTACCGTAAAATTTAATTAAGTATTCTGTACTTATAACTATAATAACAATACTTTAAAAATTTGCTACTCATAAGTCTTTGATTGTTAATATATCTAAAAATTATCATTTGTTTTGTTTTGTTGTTTCAGATAGAAAATAAAATCCTGCTCCGTCTTTGCTACAAATAATCGCATAAACTGTAACAATACGGAAGTCTGTATCTGTACGATCTATAATAAAGTAAAATTCAGTTATTTGTGATTTGTCAAAATTAAAATTGTAAAAAAATTAAAGTTGGGAGACATTTATTATTAATTAAAATAAGGAGTTATGGGTATAAAAACAGAGAAACTAAGGAAGTACGCCACATTTTCAGATACATTTTAACTCTTAAGAAAAATGATAATATAAACGATAACTTAAAACCAGAGAAAAACCAGAGACTATGGCTTAAGAAGGTAGTCGAGCACACCAAGTCAGTTATTGAAGACGCACGGAAAAATGAAGGTATAGTGAAACAGCAGGTAGAAGATTTTATAATTCTGTGAATTGTTCTAGTAGCAGTAAATCAGTTGAATCTGAAGACAATGATTCTACATTAAGCGGAGTTCACTCATTATAAACGTAAGTTTTTATTTTGTTTAATGTTAAAAGTAATTTTAAATATAAAATTGGAATATAAAAATATTTAATTTAATTTTTAACTAAACAAAAATAACAAACGAAATATTATAGTTCAATATATTACAATTTCTATCATTTATAAATCATTATTTCACTATATATAGCCAGTTTCATTTATGAAGAATTCGCAGATATTTATGCTTGCTTAATACCAAATTATCTGTATTATATAAGTTAATGATATAATAATAGAGTAATTATTTATCACGTTTGTCAAGTAAATTATTATATTAAATCCATACCAAAATATTAAGTAAGATCTCAGATTACCAGAGTTGGACTTAACTGGAATTTGCGTGACACGATTCATGTCATTTTACAACAAAAAATTTTACGTGATTGTGAACAGATTAGTGTGCACTATGATTAAGGTAATGTACATTATAATAAGTATATGTTATTGCAACCATATTAAATTATCGTATTCACTATGATATAAGCTACGCGACTTCTCTAGATAAGGATCTCTTGATATCTTACTGTAATTAAAAGTACATTAAGAGATATCATATAATGTTTTAAAAGTAAACTGTTATGTCTTGGAAAGCCGTATTAAATAACTTTGTGGTGAATGTGTTTAAGTTGTTTGTACGTGAATCATTGTTTCGTGTATATCTACTTATAGAAACCACGTGGTCAGAGTGTGACAACGTTGTTTCCGTTTCATTACATGTGGCAATACCAAACTAGTTTTATTATTACTATAATTCAAATAGTGATTTAGCTTCAGAAAGAATTCTATTCGCGCATGTAATGTACAGAACATGATAATGTCACCTGCGTTATTCATGCCAATGTCTGTTAATAATAATTTCAGACTGATGTAAAATTCCTGTTCACTTTGTTAATTTTCTTGTTAACATGAGGTTGTTAATAGACGGTGTTCCATAACTCAGCTTGTGTGTACGTTATCAACTAAAATTTATGTGGATTGTTTCAGTCTTTGTGTATAGGCTTACCGTAGTAATAAACGGGTTTGGGCTCTGCGCATGTAAATATGGAGATATCATAAAATTTGCAAGTAAGTTAAGACGTCAGCTACAACTTTCTAACTTGATCATGTTTTTTTTTGTGCTCAGTTTAATAGATAATTAATAATTAAACTCAGTTTTGCTAATTAATAATTATCTCGTTGCAGATTTAGTTTACGTAGGTCAGCTGTACTGAAAAATTAAATTACAAAAATTTTCAAAGCTGTACATAAGTTTAAATACAAATTATAAGGTGAACAAATTACAGATTTGGGCATTCAATGCTAGTCTAGGAAGTTAAATCCATCGAGTATCAATTGTAACAACACTGGTTTGTTTACGATACACAAATCAGAATATCAAAATTTGGATCTAATTCTTATCGTATGATTTTTGTGTTACCGACATTTAAAATCTCAAGTTGTACTTACATTTTTTTTTACTAACATAAAACTGCAAATTTTTATGCCTTTGTTTGCAATTTTAAAACTGCAAAAATAAATCGACCTACTGGAATAGATCACAAGTTATGTGAACAGATTGCAACAGGACACACAACAAAGGAGTCTCACGGAAGAAATTCTTTATACGTTTGTGTTTATCTTTACGGCGTTCGTACATAGTAGTAGTAGTAGTAGTAGTAGTGGAGTTGGTGGTGGTATTATTGGTGATGGTGGGATGTTAGTAACAACGATAGTAGTAAGACTTATGCATCATATACCAAACACTTGTTAACTTTGAAATTACAAGAGGTGCTTTCATTACTTCATAAAAACAACATTGAACCTATAAACTTTTTTATTTAAAATTTCTGGCAGATATGTTTCATTATACTTTAATTTAAAAACTGTTATATTTCTCATACTACGTTTTCTTGGATCAGTAATTGATTCTGTTTTCTTATAAATCGGTTTAAGAAATTTTGTCAGCACATTAATTTGCTTCAAAAAGCAGATTGAAAGAGTCTTTTCAAACTTTCTATGTTTTATGTACAGAAATTCCCTCGTTTCCTTGTTTAAACTCACTCCAATATTTTCTTTTAGAAATTAAGAAACACATATATTATAATTCTAAAACTTAGCTTTTTATTTGTTCATGAGTTTTATGAGCTTCCTACTCAAGAAGCTTATTTTCCCGTAAAACTCACTACTAAGAACGTAGAACAGAAACGAGTTTGATTGCCATTAAAACAATTTTACGTTTTATTTTTATTTATGTTTTACTATGAATTTATAACGTACCTACTAACTGAAAAGTTATCCGTTTTGCTTGGCAGAAGTTTAGAGAAACAGAGAATTCTTCAGAAATTAAACCTATTTCTGATCTACATCTGTATTCCCGATTAATCGCCACAATGTTCTATCTATTTGCTGAAATTTGTTTCATACCACTGCTTTGTTTTGATTCAAGATACTGCTTTTCCTTTCTCTTCTATGTTGTTTAAAACTACTTGAACTGGGTAGGACAGCGACAGGCAAACAGCGAGGCCTTCATTTTTTAATTATGGCGTTACCTCACAGAACATTGCCTTATGAAGTGCACTTGAGTTACGTTATCTTGATAACTGTAACAAACTATACGTTAAGGCAAACGTAGATAATACCAGTGACTTGAAGAAGAATTAAGAAATGCTCAATGCATATTAAAGGCGTGATTATGCTTGACATAAAGGAACAACAGTTCAAGAAAGTCATATGCTAAGACATCTTAGCATACGTCGTTGGTAACAATTACCAAAACTAGTACAAACATTATGTTGTCATTGTCCTTATGTCAAATAATTTCTGTATAATTTTTTAGTGAAATATATACAGCGGTTTGTTAAAAATTGATACATGTTTAATTAAACATGTAACATGGCGGGCCAACAACACGGAATTTACTTCCGTAATATCCACGGATGCTGTATCAAACTACATTGTAAATATACATTAAAACTAGAAAAGCCTTCTGAGTCATATTCCGATTTATTAAAGAATTTATCAACTGTAGTTTCGCCGGAAACTTTGGCATAAAATTCTAACACACAATCTACTTATTTCGTTATTTTGTAAGCGCGATTATGCAATAACACGTATAGGGTTCCTCTGAATCTCAACGTGAACACATCTTACATTAGCTAATGAAATTACGTTATTAAATTACTACAATATTAAACTCAAAAATTTCAGAAATTCCTCCAGACTTTCTGGAGGCCGCGGCCATTAATGTACACGGAAAAATCATCATTAGCTTTTTGAAAATACCTACCGAATCTTTTAAAGAACTAAGTGGCATTTAAAAAAAAATTTTTAGGTAATGTTTGTACTGACGCTTTAACGTAAAGTCATCGAAACGCTCATGACACGAAGTAAAGCTCACGTGACGCCGACGCAGAGATAAAAATTTTTAAAGATGCTATAGGATTCTTTCTACAAATTGAAATCGTCCTGAGTTACACAACAAAAACCCCTAGCCAGCAACAGATATCCTACGTTGTCCCAAAAATTTCTGCAGAGCACAACTTTGCTCGGCAAGGCACACTTAAACAAGGCCTTATTCTGTGTTAGGCCTATTCTACGCAAAAATTTATGGGTCTAAAACACCTCGTGAATGGCGCATTTGGAACAGTGGTTGCTATTCTACATGACGCTGGCAATCAATCTCCACTATCTCAATGAATTTTGGCAAACAAAATGGACCTAAACTTTATTATGAATATGCGTTTCCGATTTTTCCAACAGTGATGTGTTGGAAACATAATGAAAATAACTTCTCTCGGACAATTTCCACTATCAATTGCTCATGTGGTAACAATATATAAACCACAAGGACTCATTGTAGGTAAAGAAGTTGTCATTGGTAAATTATAATTACATTGGTCAAAACGAAACAATGGTCGGACTTTCATAGTCGGTTTTAGTGGAGTAACAAAGCTGCCAGATGTAATTACTTAGTCTTCTTTCAATTTAGACAGGAATCAGTCAATATCAAAATCAAAACAAGTTAAACTTCGAGAGCATTATTTATAAGGATTTGTTAAAGCTAATATAAACTTTGTAACCTTTGTTTTTTAAAATAAATATTTTTACTCACTTCTGAATACTTCGTGTACATAATATATATTTTTTTACTCGCGAACATCGCTCAGACTTCAAATTTACCGCGTTCGTCCAGTTTAGTTATGAATTAAAACTTTGTGTGTGTTGTGCTATGTAAATGCATCAGTATTGACTGCTCTGTGAAGCTCAAGTTTATTATGAACGATTTGTGGCTAAAAATATATATTTTTGTGTTAATAAATTTGTTTATGTGTGTTTGTTTGGGTTTTTTTGTATTTACTCTCATGTGTGAATGTTTATACTAACTTTTCATCTGTGGTAACCCAGCATTAGGAATACAAATACGAGTGAACATTTGAGTTTGTAGCTCTTTTTCACTTCTATTGTCTTTGTCGTTTGTGTAAAGTGGGTTACAGTAACACGTTTGTATCCAGGTTAATGCGCTCTATTTTTAAAGTAGCATACATAGTGTTTAATTTGTATATTGAATACGTTTGCTCCCGTTTGTCTGTCTGGACAAATGCGCACGCTCTAGTACATAAACAAACAAGCACAGGAAATGGACAGTCAGTTCAAACAAATGTGAGTAACGAGATGTACGTTTTGAACGTAGTAAAATATCCGAAATGCTGTAAAGAGTAGCAAAAAGAATGTATACTTTGTTATTTTGTGGGAATTGTCTTGTTATTGTACCATTGTAAGACAATTCAGTGGTCAGCGTACCCTACATAAGGGAACATTTCAATTTAATGATGATAAAATTTAGTTCCTCTATTTAAAAATAAAATTGACCATACTTAAAAATTTTTGGATCACAATAAGTGCTTTTTTTTTTAATAATTACGAAAATATTTTTGCATTTAATCTCTTTATCAATTTCTAGTGTTGTTGAATAACTATTTTCCAGACTTGTATATGCGAAGTCCATCTCTCTGGCCCTACTCAATTTGCGAGATAAAATTTTTTAGTTATATAATAGGCTGAAATTTTTCCTCTTCATTTACGTTATGTTTTGTGGCTGTAACTAGCTGGCTGAAAACCGAAGTACTGACACCTTGTGTGACCGCTGTTTTGTGAACCTGTCTGTTCATTTATAGGTCTGTTTGCAAGAAACATTATGAATGTATAAATAATATGTTCTGTGCGTGCGTATGAATATAAATATTTGACGAGCCCTTTTATTTATTTATAAAGAGAAGGATGTATTTGCATTCACTTTTTTTTACATACATGTATTTATCAAAATAGTTTCTTCATTACGATGCCTTTTTCCTGATCAAAGAGTCAGCAGACTTGTAGCTAACTTCACTTGCCTGAAAATGATACCATTACGTCAAGGAGCGATACTATATTTGTTGAAACATGTATAAAAAAATAAACTGTAGATACACTCACCGTTTTTAAACAGATGACTGGTTGCAGTTTCCGTAAAACGTTTTATACACTCCTCCTTCTTCAAGTTGACAGTGAACTTACGCTGTCCCAGTATAGCAACAGTAACACTGTGTTAGTTTTCTGAATCACTGTTGTTCCTTCAGGAATTCCGTATCTTCAGTAACTCTTTTGCGTCTGTTTTGCGTCAGCGTAAAGAGCACCACTGAACAAGTGTATTTGGAAAATGGGGGGGGGGGCGCGGTACGAGTTGACCTTGAGATAGCAATTGCTGTGTACTGGCTTTCAGTAAACAGTGCGATCGGAACGGACATCATATACGGACAAGCTGTTTTTTTTTTCTTTTATGTGGTAAACATTTTTTGTGCTAACTATTTAGATACCCTAGAACAACGCCCACTAGTTGTTTTTCATACGGCCATATGATGAAGTTGTTTACATATCTACGTTGTGGGAATACCGCAAGCATCTTTAACACTATGCATATTTAGACACCGATATCTCAACAGATTCAGAATCCATCAAATTCATAACAGAATACCGAAGAACAAGAAGACGAATCATAATACTATACTGAAATGTTATAATCGAATTGGGTTACCGGGTGCTCTTCTAGGCCATGAATTCAAACGCAGCAAACAACTCGTCACCACATACATTTCATTCATGAAATATCTTATTTCAATGAATGTCATACACATATATGAACAAACATGCATATGTAACGTATCTCCCAAACTGTAAACATTACGTAAGTATAGTCGTGACAGAAAATCCAAGGCCGACAGATTAGCGCCGAAGAGTTAAACTCTGCGACAATTCGATCGCAATCCTCCCCGACACAGTATTTTGAGTGATCTTTCAAAAGTAAAAATTACGTTATTGAAGTTTTTTTTTTAGCAAATTATATAATGTATATCGTATTCCGTATTGTATTACTTATTTCGCTTGTTATTCGTAGCGTAGTACTTTTCATGCTTCTCTATGCTGTCGTAATTTCTTGCATCATTCTCGTCTTCACTGTCTACGATTCTCATTTCAAAGTCAATGCAGGAAGCACATACTTATTAAGAATTAAAAATTTTCTTTTTAAATACAACAGCATTTTGTTATTATTCATAATATTTTTCACCTCTCAAAGGTAATCCACCTTATCGATTAATAAGTTTGTAAATTCTCAATAATTTGATAAATTAAAATAATTTTTTTTTTTAAACAAGAAGCATATATATGCATTTATTTTTTCTTTTATATGTATTTCACAAAAGTAGCTACATCACAATGAACGTGTTTTGGCCAAAGAAACAATACCATACTCAAGTGAAATATTTAATTTATTCATTCAATT
Organism: Magicicada septendecula; assembly: GCA_034769895.1. Classification (NCBI taxonomy): domain Eukaryota; kingdom Metazoa; phylum Arthropoda; class Insecta; order Hemiptera; family Cicadidae; genus Magicicada; species Magicicada septendecula. The sequence goes on from CM068367.1 coordinate 893,913,063, forward strand.
TGTAATTATTTTACTGCTTCTAGAATACATTTTTTAAAATCCTGATAATTGTCGTAATCCTTAATTAACAATATTAGTGAATGCGCTTGTAGAAAATAATAAATGGTGATCACCCAATAACAAAACCTAAATCTTTTATTCAATTTCTTTGTTGTTGTATCGCTAATATAGCCTATAGTAGGCCTACCTGAAGAGGAGAGAGAAATACTGTAGTGTCTAAGCTCGAAGACTTTCCTGCAAAAACAGTCATAACTCACAGTCGTCTACATCTGTGCGCTTATTCATTTAGAATTGTACATTTCACAGGTTTCAGATATGGTTAAACTATTTTTGTTTATATTCAAATTACAGGAATAGGTTTTCATGTATTTATTCTAGAACAAGTAAACGTATTGAATTACAAAAATTAAATTAAATTAAATTACTTTTTTACTTTAAATAACGCTAATTCAAAGTTAGCGGACGTATGTTAACTACACTAAAGCTTAACGCAACAAAATAATCTGTCATTGAATATAATTTTGATAGTCTCGAAAGTTTTATAGAAATTTAAATTATTCGATTTTTATTCAGTCAAATACTCCAGGTACGGTTACTGAATTGTAGCAAATCTAATGCAGCGAGAAAAATGTTGTCACTTTCCAAATTAATTAAAATAATATATATATGAAATTCAAAACCACAACTATTTACTTGTTTGAGGAATCTGTGCTTCGCACACCGTCCAACCTAGCGGTTTTGGGCTTCACATCTTTTAAGAAGCAGCCTTCCCCTAGGTTACCAAATTCTCCAACCCCGATATTCATATTCATATTCATATTCAGTGAATCAGTGATTCACTTTGTGTGTTGGTGCTGATCTACTTGACGTTTTTCGTCATCCCACTAAATGCCGACGCCTCTATCAGATCCTACCATGATCTGAAGTATGTACTTTACTTTTCATAACGATTGCTTAAAATATACTGCAGAAGCTGAAGTTAAAAAGTATAATAAAATGTGCTTAAAGTTTACAGTATTTACACAAACGCCTTGAAATCCGATACTGAACATTATGCAGCATACGCAATAACGCTCACTTGTTACTAAAGAAAATTAGACGCAATCACTTCATATTACAAAGCTAGTATTGAATTACCAGTGGTCGCTATAAGCCTACGCACTTCTTGTTCAAACAAGATGTATTCTTTTTACATCGTAGCCTACATAAAGAAACAAAATTTAACCAGTAATTGTAATATTACATGCATGTTATTCTGTATAGTCTGCGTTAATTCTTACAATATATAGTAATGTATTTTAAAATAATGTACTCGCTTAAAAACCTACTTTTTTGCAAGGTGAACTCAATCGCATTAATGAGATTTTAAAATCGCCTTTTCTGGATTTAACATTGTGGACTTAATGTTTACAATAAACTTTCATCTTGTACAAGATGGTAAATTTGTGTGTTTATTGTAAGATTAATAAGTGTTAAGAAAGATGGAAATTAATTTTTCAGCTTATAATTTTTATAAATTTAAATTGAGTAACAATTGCGCTGGAAACATTGTGGAAACGGTAACTGACAAAGGTGATAGGCCTAGTAAGGGAAATTGAGTACTCGAGCGAACTGTCACATTGTTTCGAAAGGGTTTGTATTAGATGGGTTGCGGTGATGCTTAAGGAAACTTGAAATGACAGGCGGAAATAGAAGACGCTATACGTTACGATCGGAGTGAGTAATGTACGCGTAAATTGGAAGGAAGACAACAAGAAATATCGTTTTTCTCGTGTGTTTTTACTTCCTGCAATTTTTTACGTACACGCCGTTATGTTCATTTTATATTCTATTATCAGTTATTTGGGCCCAGTTTGATTTTTCTGTGCGTTTTTTAATGTGTTAGTTATGTTCTGAAATATACCAAAGTGCGTTAGCTGATTGAAGACTTGGTAGCATAATTCCAAGGTTAAGGCTAAACGTATTCTATCTTTCCATGTTTCTCATTCTACATTTTTCGAGCAATATTAAAAAGAAGTTTTCTATGTTGAACAAATCTTTACCTATTTACCTCAAGTAGTAGAAAGTAGAAATTGTAGAAGATTATTAAACAAAAATTATAACAAAATAATGTTTACAGGAAACAAGAGACAATAGTAGTAAATACCAAATTATGAAAGTCAATAAATAATTCGGTCGTGAATTTATTGCTGCGTCGCTAAAGTGAGGCATGAAGTAAGGAACAAGGGTGGCGTAAGCCAGTGCGTCGCTCCGTTGGTCAAACAGGTCTAACTTCCACCACGGTTACATCCCGCTTTATCGCCTTCATTGACCTGACTGTTCCTCCCTCTCTACCGTGCTTTTCTACTACTTAACTACTTTTCTTTGATACTTTTTTTAACCTTATTTGCAGAACATAATGCATTAATATAGTATTTTGCGGAATGTAGTCCGTATTAAAATTGGTTTTTAATGTTAAGAGAACGTAAGAAAAAATTTCATTCTTTTCTTGCTTGTTACAAAAATAATCGCATTTCTGCCTTCTGACATTTAGACAAAATTTCGTACATTTATAATCATTGGAATTTACATTCACACCTCCTGCAGATGCACACAATAATATAAACTGTATAACAATATTTGTTTATTAAATTGGAGGTTAATAATTTCGTATACAAGTATCAGTGTATATAATGTATTCAAACATTCTTGGAAACATCAAATTTCTGAATATAATTTTTTTGTTTCATAACGTCTTTTGAAAGTTTAAAAATTGTCTACAGATAAATTATATGTAATTGTTATGAATTTAAAATTGTACGATTAAAATTCGTTGATGTTCTGTTAAAATCAAATTTGTTTTCCTAACTCATGAATGCAATTTTGTTCTGCGTTACGCAGATTCTGAGGCGATCAAGAAGATAATAGAATAATAATAAACTTTAAAAATATTACAAAGTTAACTATAACTTACCCATTTGTAAATCAGAAATCACGATCTTTAGTAAATTTAAGAATATTTTCATCACGATTGAACAACAAGAACATACATAATGACACATCATTGGAATTGTTGAAATTGATTTGTAAGTATAAGTGAGCGTGACAAACAAATAAACTGAAAATAACTTTAATTACTAACAAATTCAGCGTGATTTGAAATGGTAAAGACATTCGCTGGTCCAACCTATGGATAAAGTCGAAACATTACGTTGCACGAATTCTACCTGCGAAAAGCAGTGTCGTAGGCTATTATGACAGATTGATTCTAGAAGCAATAGAAATTAATAAACACAAGAATAACTTTAACAGAGAAACCGCTACGCTTAGTACAAGATGGTACTTTTTACTTTCTGGTTTGACTGCACGCGAATTGACGGTTTCGCGACAAAAGCGCCCAGCGACATAAGTGCACAACTGATAGTAGTTGAAAGGGGTGCGAGTGAATGGCTGAGGCTGCATATTTAGGAAAAACGAACATTTAGTATTTTAATAATGATTACTGATTTCCATCACACTTTATCCAGGCTTTGGACTGGCTAAATGAGAGAAACCAATGTATTATTATTTATTTCACTTAGGCGTGTTTAAAATCAGCTTGAAGAAAGCTTCGTCATTTTGTACATATTTTTTTGTAGTTTTGTAATTTTTGTTTTTTTTAATAAGTTTTTAGCTTTTTAAAAATCAGCTTGAAGAAAGCTTCGTCATTTTGTACATCTTTTTTGTAGTTTTGTAATTTTTGGTTTTTTATAAGTTTTCAGCTTTTTTAAAATCAGCTTGAAGAAAGCTTCGTCATTTCGGTTTTTTATAAGTTTACTCCAACTTTTGAAGGTAAGAGAGCGTGCGAAGACATTGCCTTATATTGCCAGTTTCTTCATACAGCTTGATTGTTTTTTCGATGCTCTTGTCCAGTTTCTTATATTTCACTTTTCTTCGCTTTCCATCCAGGTTCAATTGTATTCTCATGTAGATCACAGCTGAGTTTTCGGCCTCCATTTTCAAAGTTTGGACCAAATCTTTAACTCTAGGACGTGGCTTTTGAAACGTGCTGTTCACTTTATTGTTCCATCCTTCAACTGCGTTTGTGGTCCTGTGACGTCTCTTGTAACAGTTCCATAGTTGTATGCTGATCTGCTCATTTTCCAACCATCTTTCGGTAAAATAGTCAAAAAATTCTATAAGTTTTGGATTTCCAGGGTTCTGGAAGTAAATCTCTAACCAGCCATCGACGACATCCTCAGGCTTGAGAAACGCGAGAGATGCACACATTTTTATCACAGTTCGAACTTCCTCATTTTCTTTGTAGTCCCGCGTAAGACCTAACTCTTACACCTTCCTCCATAGACACTTTTTCAGGTGGAAATAACAACCTTGAATTTGTGCAGCTGGGAAAACCTCTTGCAATGCCATTATAGCCGCTGCTTCAAAATCTACATTGACTTTTTTCGGTTTCCAGTTAGGTATAGCTTGAATAAGTAGTCGAAAGAGCTTGACGTATGTTTCTGTCTTCTTGTCTGGTAACAATGCAAAAGCCACGGGGTATATATTTGTTTCCTCTTCTGAGCTTCCAAAATCTGCATGGATAGAGTAAATCTGCGAAAACTGTTTGCTGGAGCTTTTAAAAGTTTCGTGCATTAAAAAATCTTCACAATTGTTTAGCCCCTCTCTTCCTATATTTCCACTAAAAATCAATATTCTTTCACCGAGTGAGTTGTCATCCGCCAGTAGAAAGCTGGTACCATCATTCATCTTCAACAAATCTTCGTCAAGAACTACGTCTTCACGATTCTCGGGCTCTGTTTGATTCCCTTGTGACTTACATCTCTGTCGTTGGAGAGTTCTTTTAGTCGTGGCCTGAGCTGGAATCTCTGTGACAAAATCGAAACCTTTGTTGTGAAGTTCACTCAACTCTTGATTGTAGATTCTCGAGATTTGCTTTTCCTCTTCACGGGCACGCTTTTTTGCTTTTTGAAGTGATTTTTTGAATTCCAGTCGTGCTTCGTCTGGAGCGCCACATTGATGTTCACTAGTACTCAAAACTTCGCCAGACTTACTCTTCATAAGTCCTCGGCATCTTGTAGACCTCTCTCTTGAACACCTCCAGAATATTGCCCCTTCCACATTCTGCCGCTTTAAGACATACGAGTAGCCTCCGTACAGCGCGCACGGCTTACCCTTATTTGTCGTCGTAAGTTCCACTTCACCAGCCAGCAAAATTATGTAGCACACACCGCACCCCACACACGTCTTAATGAACGAAAAACTAAAGCAACAGTGGCAAATGTCGGCGAGGTAGGGGGTTGGAGCTTCGGGATTCCCACTTCATTGTTTTTCAGCGAGGGTGTTGACCGCAGGTAGCTAGAGGCAGGGAGGGGTAGTTTGGGCGCTTATGTCGCAAATTTCAGCATGTGTGCTTATGTCGCTGGGCGCTTTTGCCGTGAATTCGAATTGACTGACCGCACAAACAATGCACAAAGCGGAACGACCACAGGGCAGGGTCCACTTACCGGACCACCCACCGCCACTTCTACACTGTATAACTGAGTTCGCTTGCCGGCGTTTTTGTCACTTAGACCTGAGGATACTCATTGTAATATGAGTGAAACGTTGTCATACAAGACATTTTTGACGCGGTCCATACCGGAAGAAGATTAAAAAAAAATTACTATCAACGTCAGTACGCTAACTATAATTTTGCAATACATGATATGACCTGCAATCAAGTAAATATGTCTCTATGGCAACAAGTTGTTGCAAAAAGAGGAGCAAAGGAAATAGGCTCTTGTATACTCAGTTATGTTACATCAACTTTCAAGAAACTGGACCCTACAGAGGAGCAAAAGCTTTTTGTCTGGTCTGACATATGTGTCGGTCAAAATAACAATAAAACTGTTCTCTGTTTATACATGTTTTTAATAAGATCTGGCTACTTTTCTGAGGTACATCAGAAATTTATGATCACTGGGCACAGCTTTCTTCCATTTGATCGTGACTTCGCAGTCACTGAGCGTCAGAGAAAGAAAACGAAAGCAATGGTCCCTGCAGATTTAAAGGATATAATTAGAGCATCAAATCTGAAGTCACCGTTCCTCATAACAGAGATGGATCAAGAACATTTAAAAAATTTGGACATTATTACCAATACATTATTACTGACATGCAGTAAATTTCAAATGACAAAACGTTTGGTTCAAGATGTGTAAGGTATATTAATTCAATTCCGTCTACGCTAGAGAATCACATAATTTGTTAAGGCCATGGCCACGTTTAAGATTTTAAGGCCTGACGTGGAGTTAACTACTTAATCTACTGAGTTGCCACAGCTGTACACAAGTCCTATTCCAATAGAGAAGGAAAAGAAAAAAGACCTACTAACCATGGTTCAATTCTTAATCCGGAACATAAACTTTTTTATAGTAAGTTGCCTACAGTTTGATTTAAAAATGTAACACTGTAAAATAACTTGATTACATTTCTGTTCAATATTTCTCATTTATAATTTTGTAATACATTTAAATAAAAAAGAACAATATTTTACATCAAACGCATTCATCTATGAGCATACATGATTTTGAATGTTCGTGAGATGAAAAAAGGGTCCATGTTCAATAACCACTATTTTCATTTGCTATGATTTCAACGCGCACGTTCTCCTGTGAAATTTGCAAAATGTAACATAGGTCCTTCTTGCAGACAGCTATTCAGTTGTCTACTACGTTTATTGACAATACTAGCAAAATTACATACCATCACATGAGATAACAGAACGACGTAAAAACCAGGTAACAGTATATTTACTGTAAAAAAGGTTAACTAATTAGAACTAACTGTTAGGTATAAGTTTATATTACCTTTTTAGGTAAAGGCCATTATAACACTCATGATAGTATTCTTAAACAGTATACATGGCCTCATATTATGAAAATATTAAATGCGTAAAAACAACAAAACGAGACAACGTTTCGCTACACATGTTGCTTACGTGAGTGTGGCATAGGAGTGATGCTAATGAAGTTTTACAGTCTCAGATAAACGTAACAACAAAAACAGCGCGCAGTTTCTGTTTTGTGAAAATAAATTAGCGTAATGTGCTTGTACACACAACTAGGCTACCCTGCCGCCATTGTCATATCTTCTACTGAAGTGAAAATGAAAATAACGGTTAATGAAAGTGCATGAACATGCTGTTTAACGAAAAGGTCGAGAAAAAACAACTAAAGATTGTTTATACACGCGCCCGTGCATCATTGTGTGTGTGTGTGTGCGCGCGCGCGCGCGCGCGCGCAGTAAACGTGTACATAGTGCGACATTAAGAGTAGTAGGCCTATGTCGGTAGAAATAGAAAACGCTGCATGAAGTCTGCGGGCACACGCATGAATACAGACAGACGCAAGTAAGTAGTAAAGTAGTAAGTAGTAAGTAGTAAAATCCAGGGTCCGTAATGTAGCAGGCTCGATTTTAAAGGAGTGGCCCCATTAAAGTTTCCAAGTTTTATAAATAGCTATTTTAGTCTGCGAATTGCTTCAAAAACTTTTTCACGCTCCATACATTTTCAGGCTCATGTTTGAAAGTCGAATCAAATTCTAAAATATTTATTTTACCTGCCGCAAACAGCTATATACGAACAGCTCGTACAGGAATTAATTTTTGAACAAAGTTAATTTTTGTTAAAGAAATGAAAGTGTTACTTGTTTATGTCACATAATTTGTTTAAAATTATTTTCATTTTTTTTTACAGGAATCGACTAATGAATTATAACACTCAATGATAGACTATTTTTGAAATATAAATGGAGTCTGTTGAAATATTTTCAATCAATTTTAATACCGTCATGGGAAGGGCATATTTGATATTTTTCGGAGGCCACAGGTCCTTAATTACACTCCTTACAAAACCGTAACGCATTCGCCCTGGAAAGTAATTATTCACAAGCACTAGAGTCTGCAGAAAGTTTTTCACATTACAGTTGACAGAATTAAATAGCTTTCTCTTTCTTTTTTCATTAAATCCAACCGAATTCAGAACATTCACCCCAGAACACAGTAGTTTCTTCATAGCAGCCAAGTTGTGTAGGCAATTACACAAATACAATTAGCAACATGATTTATGGTTCACAACATCTCATTTTTATGGTAATTCAATAATGATTCCTGAGCGTTATACAAATTGATACTAATTTAAAAATAATGTAAATATAAATTTAATTTCTGTTGTTCATAATTCAAGTTCGTAAATTTTTTTCATTGGTGCTGATCTATGAACAACAAACAAGTTACCGGTAACATTAAAGTTATGCATATACATTTTCTATAACTATACCGGTTTGTTAGGATGTAATAATTATCTCTTTCTGTAATAGTTTTTTTTCAGTAAAATAAAGGAAACTGACTAAACAAGAATAGCAATGAAAATGAAATTGTTATTACATAGTTTTACATATTTTTTACATTAATGATTAATTACAAAACAATATTAGTTTACAGTCTATCTGCATTTTATTACAATATATCTTACTATTTCCAATCAAAATATATTACATTTGTTATAAAACTTCAGGATCTTAGATTATGAATAAAATTATGAATAGCATATTGCAATGCTGGGCTAAACACCGCTAAATAAAACAAACTTATTTAATTTTTGACGCACACCAAATTTTGAAAACATAGCTGATGATGTCTTTTCTTTAGCTATACTAAAACATACAATTTTGTAAAGTAAACTACTTATTAACATTACTAACCTAAAGTCAAAATATACTTGAATTGTAAATCATTTAATAATCTGTTTGACAGAATCTTTATTGGGTTTGTAATGAATCCACGTGCAAAAATGTTTTCCTAGGGTGCCGCAGAACCTAAATATTTAAAATTTTTAACGTCGTTAAATATGCCAAAAAATTATGTAATATTTTATTGTCATTTTCTAAATTCTTCTTCTTTATTTGCTGCTCAAATGGGTCCCTACTATTAAAATTATCGAATAGTCTGTCTATAACTATAACTGTAACAATAATCAAAATTACATACAATTAAATAATCAAAATTACATAACAGTTTCGTTAACAAACACGAACAAAATTTACGAACTGAATTAACTATCTAGTTAACAAAATACGGAAACACGGCTGTATACAATGCGTAAACTTGTGCTCAGTGACGCCTTCTTGCCTTGATGTGGTGGGGGGGGGCTGCTGCTTCCCGCCGGACCGTTTTTCGCGGTTTTACTCCCACCAGCAGCCAGGATTATAAGTACATCGTACCAAAAACTTTACAATATATCTTGACGCAAACAGCCGGACCAAATTGTCCTGTTCGGCTAAAAGCGGCAAGCGAATATCATTTCCATTAATATGTGGAATGCAGCTTTCATGCACAGTAAAAATGTCTTTCTCTACTCTGAACGACGCCGTGTCGTCAATTACTTAAAACACATAAAAACACCACACATAATTTTACATTAATATAGTCTCGGCACAGTCCGATGCGCATCGTCTCGTTGCCAACGATTAACTGTTGTACTTTATCCTGTATGACCGTTATCATTGTCCGTGGACACATCGATATCGATGGCTGTGTTGTACAGTAGATTAGATCGAAACGAAACTTTATCATTAAGTAGTTGGTGTAACTTAGAAGCCTTGTATATCTCATATTCCTCCACAGCGTTCATGTATGCACCTTTTTTGCAATTATGAAGCAGTTTAAAGTTTGTGTGGAAGTCTGAGTACTTATGATTATACAGCATTAAATGTTGAGCGTAACTAGATCTTGTTTTCGATATATCACTTTTGGGTAGGTGTTCCTTAAAACGTTCGGCTGATTGTCTGCCCGTTTGTCCTAATTAAACTTTGTCGCAGTCATCGCATTCAAGCTTGTATACTCCAGTTTTCTCTTCATCCGGGATGTGTCCCAAACGTTTTTTGATGTTATTTGTATTTTTGAAAGCCACTGTTATTTTACGTTTCTTTAACTCATTCTTTACAATGACTGGTAGTACATTCGTGTACTCAGTTACTATAAACTTAGTATCTTTTTTAGCTGAGTCGGTTAATCTGCTTTTACTATTGATTTTTACTGAGTGTTTTCTTACTAGCTTGTCTACGATTTCACCGTTATATCCATTACCGATAGCTATACTTTTGATGATATTAGTCTCTTCTACTCTGTCTTTTTTGCTCAAGGGGAATAGCAAGCATTCTATGAACAAACGCGTTGAAGGCTGCCATTTTTTGGGAATATGGATGGTACGATTCAGCATGAATCCAATATTCGTAGTGGTGGGCTTTCTATAAATTTTGAATTTAAATCGGTCATTATATTTGCTATTAGTGAGATCCAGGAAGTTCAGGCAGTTATTGTTCTCCATTTCCAGGGTAAATTGGATTTTCATGTTTATACTGTTCATATATCCTTTCAAATTTTCTATTTGTCTACTCGTTCCATTGAATATCATAAAAGTGTCATCAACGTAACGGACGTAAAATTTAATTTTATCTCGCTGTTTATTAAAACTAGACATTAAAAACGTATTCTCAAAGTGGTTCAAGTATAGGTCTGCTAAAACTCCTGATAAAGGTGACCCCATTGCTGGACCATCCTCCTGCATGAAATATTCATTATCATAAGAGAAATAATTTTGTTTAAGTATTGTTTTTAGCAATTGCATAAGCTCATCAATTTCATTTCTACCTAACCTATTTGTTGTAATTAAGCTTTTTCTGAGAATTACCATTGTCTCATCTACCGGTACATTGGTGTACAGATTAGTTGTATCAAATGAAGCCAACCTATATTGTGGTGCTGATTTAATAGTTTTAATTTTTTCAACGAGATCGTAACTGTTTTTTATGCTGTAGTTATTTATTATGTCAATGTTCTCTTTTATAATCTTTACTAATCTTTTAGCCGCCCTATAACCAGGGGCAGTTGTGTAATTTACAACCGGGCGTATTGGCATATCTTTTTTATGTATTTTGGGTAAACCCGTAAGTTCTGGGGCCCTGGCATTTATGGGTTTCAAATAAAGTCTAGTGCTTTCGTTGAGGAGATTGGGGCATTTATTTATAGCGTTGTTTAATTCCTTGACATAGGCGCTGGTGGGATCCTTGTGTAGCTTTTTAATACTATTGTTTTTTATGAATTCTTGTATTTTATTGGTATATGTATTTTTGTTAATAATAACAACCGTGTTGCTCTTATCAGCTTTCGTGACGATAGCTTATGATTTCGACTTTAATGATTATCGCGTTTCTCATTTCAGTTCATTAGGACTTTGTTGACTATCCACAAACATAATCAACTACACTTTCAGTTGCATTAAGCAAACAATTAATTTAACTGTTCAAGTTAAATACATAATCATATGGCTAAGCCAATAAAACTACATTAATTACATTTAACATAAGTAAACAACATGGATTCTATGCTTTTTTAGTAATTGTACCTCTGCCAATCAATGAATTCAATATTTTTCATATTCAGCAATACACAGTTTGTCATACTAGAACTATTTTCCTTAAACACAATAAACTATTCATTAACAAATAAACATTTTAAACCTTCTTTAAATTTTAAGTTGAAATGTGTGTGTGTATTCAGGGATTATTAACTTTATTTCTAGTTAATTTTAATAATCAGTGATAATTAATTTTGCTCATTCATGAACTTTAAAATAATTAATAAGAACGACTATAAAACTAATTATCAAAATATGAAAAACATTAATTTTGTTATCTTTATACTATTTTAGCTTCTTAGCTTTATAACAAAAGTAAACAATTTTTGTGGAAGACAGTAAGCATTATCTATAAAGTACGCTTAATTCAAAAGAAAACATAGGATCATATAATCACGGAGAGATATAAATTTGCTAAAGTGAGCGTAACAACTAAGACAGAATGGTGAGAGGGGACTAAGATAAAGATAAGATATAAAGTCAACGTGCGCAATGTCAGCCTATAAGAGAAAGGAATTTAATTAACGGTGGACTATAAAAAATAAATCTTAATTATGAAGCTGGCAGCCACAAATGAACTGAAAGAGAGAGTGTACACAGCCCTTTGCTGCATGAAAAATATACGGCTGCACGAAAAAGATATTAAACGATTCAAGCACAGTAAAAATGTCTTTCACCACTTTGAGCTGTCACTCGTGTAAAATAATGCGTTGCGACATACAAAAAATTATATTCAAGGCAGTGGCAGCTCGTCCATAGCGTCCAATGGTTCATTGAACCGCCTAAATAACTTAAATATTTTTAAGGATTTCTTGAGAGAATATTTTCGTGTCTTAAATAACGAGATTTGTGAGATTCATCGTGTTGAAGGACGAAAATCAATTCGTGCAATAAGCAAATTTTTCGCTACTACTGCTCGAGGTGCAAAGCAGCTTTCAGCACTTCCTAGGCTATGTAGAGAGCTTTGGAGGGGGAACTCATTATACGCAAAATTACATTGAACTGTCGCTAACATTTGGCTTAGCGACAGAGACGAATACTTCCGACGAGGGCTGAACCGCCCCAACCGGGAATGTCAACATTTTCATACCATATGATTATCATTTTTACCATATGATTTGTCCGTTTGCGTTCTGTTTTGTGTCAGAATTGTCTGTTTCATACAGTCTGCAATGAAAATGTGTACAATGAGTCTTAAAATCAAATTAAGTAGTGCTATGCTGTCAATGTAGAAAAAAATGTGTTCACCAACTTGTAGATTACAATGAAGGTGTTATTGATAAATTTTTGCTAAAAAGGAAAGAAGAATGAATTTTGTACATAAACATTTAACAACTTCAAAAATGAACAGTGGAACACAAAGTCTAAAAGATGCTGGGAGCAGCGTACAAACTGGGTCTGGAAAATTTATCCACAAAATATGTGATTCCATAGTAGGCATTTAACTACCCTACTATTTCAACTATATATTTTTATAATAATTTACAAATAGCACAAACATAACCTAATATTATTGGTACAACAATCATTTCTTCATGTTGCGACCAACCCCATGAGTTATTTGGAATGGGATAAATTGCTTTTACTTTACTAGAAACATTCAGACGTTGAACCCCCAACTGTCAAAGCCATGAATCGCTACTGATTCAAGATCATCGTGAACTAATGTTGACGTGGAAACGAATTCCAGATGTTCCACTTTAACTGGACAGTGTCAAGAATTGTTGGTTTTCACTATACGCTAATATCAAGCTGCCAAATTACAAGCTACACGAAGACTACACGTATTATTTACGGTATCGTACCTTCAATATTTATTTATGTTTAATTTTATAATTCTGGAGAGGGTACTTTGAAAAGAGAAAAGATTGTACCGAGAAACGTAAATAGTTTATGATGAAACCGTTTGAATTTTTAGTATTAATACGCAATAAAACTGAGTATTATAAACTAACTGTAAATCGTAAATTGAGAGAATACAAATTAAAACAATTTACATTAATTAAAAATGTGTTATGTATTTTGTCAGATCGCGATATTAATCAATATGAAGACACTATGATTTAAATGAATCATAAATGTGTTACCTCCACTGTGCATTTATTTGTTAACACCAAATACGCAAGACTGTTGCGTACTGGAAGCTCTTGAAGTTCTAGAGTTGTTCCAAAGACGCTAAGTAGAAAGGGCTAAGTTTGAAATGTAATGAAGTGGACTGTAATTCTGATGTATAATATACATTTATTGAAAACGTTAAATTTTAGAAGCCATTGCCGACACGTGCGGATGTTTAAAGGCCATAACGCCAGTTAATTTAGTTTTGATAAAGGTCAAGATCCATGTAAATTAGACGAAAGTATCTGAGTAATTTAGCGAAAACTGTACATGAAGATAATTGGATAATGATCCAGAAGCCGCGGTTGGAAGAGTGATTTTTAACGAGAGTACCGCTCGGAGTCTAATTAGAAACTAAACTTAACTTGTCCACCGACAGTCCGGCTGACTGCCGGCAGCGCTTGATAAGCAAGTGACGTCACCCGCGCGTGTCGCATTGCAGTGGTTACGACACACAGATAATAAATACAGTACAAAGTTTGAACATACTGCCCGCACAAAATCGGGACGATTTTGAAATTTAAATTAGTTGGGAACAGTATATTACAAAATATTATCAATGTTATTGTGACGATTTCATTAATAAAAAATATATTAATTAATAAATAGGTAATGTAAAGGCTGAGAAATTTTAAATTTTAATAAAATCGCACATTTAAATTAAATTTTATCGCTATCATAAAATTATAATAATATTTAATAAAGAGTTTTAATAATAAAATAAAAAGGAATACTAGTGTACAGATAGGGTAAACCTTGTTAATTAACCCTGCACAGACATGCGCTAACCGGAATTAACTTGAATTCCGACCCCTAAACAAACTAATAATACTTGTAAATTTGACATTATTTAAATAATTAAACAAGACCACAGTAGTGTACTTTAATAACGTTTGTAATTAAGAATATCTCTGAATAATTAAAAAGTCAAACTTTAACCATTTAAATAAAGGAGAAATGTGGAACTATTTTTGCTGCGACGCGTAACATCCGCGCGATTTACTGACCCTTCCTACATAGTTGGAGAGCAGAGATGATGCGTCGTTCAACCAGTAAGCAGCTCAAAGCAGAGCGCTGTACAAAATATGTATTTTTTTGTTAAATGTGGTTATTAGTTTCGAATAACCGTGTGAAGAGTTATATAACGAGAATGTAGAGTGTAACAGAAAAAGTAATGTAGAAAATTAAGTGCGTAAGGTGACATCTCCCAGTAAGAAATATAGTTAAATTATTTTAGAGTTGTATATGTAAATTCAGATACAACCGTACTATTACCAAATGTGATGTGCATAACTGTAAAATGTGAAGACGAAGACCTCAACTGTATTTACTATACCACCGAGAAACAGGACGACTTCATGACACCGTAACATACGAATCAACATTAGTTGAGTCCGAGGACCTTCTCCAGAAAGACTACCACGATGACAACCCACTACAGAGAGAGGACCGAAGAAACACGCGTGGAGGACAAGGACTAAAACCATTAACTTAGAGGTGACGCGGAGGCTTGTCTTCCGTGGATATGTATCTTTTGAAATAGAAGTAATTGTAAACTAAAAGACTTTATAATGACAATCTCTAAAGTTTAAGAATAAATGTTGTAACAAGTAACTTCAGTAACCATAAGTTATAAAGTAACAAGTGTGATGTAGCGTTGGAACATTGCACTACTAAATGAAACCATTCCTCAAATGGTATAAAGAGTAATAAAGTAATTCATTAATGGAGTAGAGTAAACTTTAAATTCCTAAGTAATACATATAAACTCGGATCCGAGGTAAAATGCGCTAACAGTATTAAAAATCTCAATGTAGAAAACCCATTACAATTTTCACTGTAAGTTAAAAGTTGATATGTTATGTATAATCAAATAGACATAAATAAAGAGATGTCATCTTTAGTACAATACTAAATTGAGTGCATAAATCAGACGCCTGTGTGAGATTTCTCTCTCTCACTACCAATGTAAAATGATTAAAGTTCACATTTTAATCGTTTATGTGTAAAAAAAAAAAAGAAAGAGTAGTATAGAATTTAATGCGAATAGTAGAATAAGTATTTATAGCCACTCACATTTCAAAAATGGCTGTATTTAACCCTGATCTATTATTAAAAGATGAGCTGTGCTACGAAGCTATTTTACGCGGTTTAAAACACGTGAACGTAACAGTGTCTGAATTGCGCAAATCATTACGCGAAACCAGATCAGATATACCCTCGCAGTTAGATAGATTGCGTGAACTTGATTATGACAGCGAACGAGAAACCTGTTATGCGAAGTATAGGGAACTGACGTTATTATCTCAAAACCTTCAAGACGAAAAATCACCTACTGTAGTATTGCGCGTCACGCAACGAATAGAACATTTAACCCGCCGGTTGAACAATTTATTAAGCTGGCCCGACGTCACCGTAATCCCTGCCGATGTGCGGAAATTTGCGGATGAGGCATTACGTGAATTACCCATAATTATCAACGAATTACGACGAAAGTCAGACTCATCTAGAATAGAAGAAATTGAGCACTCCTTACAAAAATTATATATTTCCCCGGTTCAATCCCCTACTTTAGAACACCCTCCCTCCACCTCGAACCACGAATCACCCACCGTATCGAAGATACCGCCGACTCCTGAACAGTTACCTAGTAGAGAATTAAATACCCTAACGATATCAGAACCATACTCACACTAGCCATACTCGACAGCCTAGTGGTCACCATACTCGCACTAGTCGGTATGCGATTACGACTCCTAATGCAGCCACAAATCCTTCGAAATGTATACCAAATGTAAATTTTAATGTAGACCTCTACGGAAAGATTATACACCCAGTAGAGAAAATAATTAATGAAATTCCTTACACTGATGGCTTAAGTATTACGAAACTGTTAAATTTCATCATATACCTACTGCAAATAAAAGATCTACAACAATTGAACGATTGGCAAATCCTGCAAGTAATCCTACCCAAATGTAAACCACCATTACGAGATCGTGTACTGGAATCATTAAACTCGACTCTTCCAGTAGAAGAACTTCATACTACCATAATCAAATATTTTATCCCCACGGGAATTTACGAGGAGATTAAAAGAAATACCGTACTTCGAGTACAAGGAGCCCATGAAAGACTGGCCCACTATATTGCAGACATCAGAGAATCTTCACGTCTACTGCAAGTCGACTGGAGTGAGAAACAATTGGTTGATACTATTCTAGTAGGCTTATCTCCTGAAGAACGCTCCCGTTTAGCACTAATAAATAGGCCCTACACTTTCGCTGATCTTGAACAATGTAATATTCACTCTTCAAATGTATGGTACGCAGATCAGAACAGACATGCATCGCTATCCACAACACAACATAGAAAGGAAATGCAAGCCCTAGTCACAGATGCAAGAACTCTACGAGAAAGACGACCATTTCGGCGACCAACCTATTTTCATGGCCATGGTAAGTCCAAGGAGCCTCAATCTCGACAGGAAACCAGTGAGACCCCACGTAAAGAAAATGCATGCTATAACTGCGGAAAACCTGGACACATCAGTAGAAACTGTAAACGGAAACAGTACAATCAGAAAACCCCTTTATCCAAAAAACATGTAAGGCAGGGAGATCCGAAACCCTGTGTCTTCCGCAGCATCGTGAAAACAGGTAAACCCCTGAGAGACAACAAATTAAAACAAAATAATAATAACCAAAGAAAATTAGACCCCTATGTTAGAAAATTTATTGATAAATGTAACGCGATTAATAAATGTGATTTCAGTAAGTGTCAATTACCGTATATACAAGTTGACCTCGGTGTTACATCCACCCTCGGATTAATTGATTCCGGATCAACGCCAAGTTTAATTAGTCAAGAGCTAGCCAATAAATTATTTAAACACAATTTAGTTAAACGCAGTCAATCAGTAAATATTAGATGCGCTACAGCTAATAAACAAAATTTAATGATAAAACTTATCATCACGTTTAAAGTAAAAATTAAAAATCTAACGTGGTATTTTCCAATGTTGGTATGCGACGAGTTAGGACCCGAGTTAATATTGGGAGCTGATTTTATCAGTAAAACAGGAATAATTCTAGATATTCACGATAAGAAATTTTACTTTGGATTCGATCGTTCACGAAAATATAACTTGGATGATAATGCAAATAACAGAGAAAGTACTGGAACTACTTCTACACATCTAAAACATCACGAGTCTGAATTAGATCATCTGGAAAGTAAAGATAGACGGAACATGCAGACATTAATAAAACAGTTCTCCAACGTCCTCACCCCGAAGTTAGGACTGACGGACCTGATAGAGTACAAAATCAATTTGAGCGACAATAAAGTAATACGTTTAGCCCCATACAAGTTATCACCTCCAAAAATGGAAGTAATGAGGAACCAAATTAACAAATTGTTAGAACAAGGAGTCATCGAACCCTCTACTTCATCTTATTCATCACCCGCGTTTTTAGTACCCAAAAGTAACGACAAACATAGACTAGTTGTGGACTACAGGCAACTAAATAAACGGATAGAATTTGAATCTATACCGCTTCCCGACATCCACAGTGCTTTTCATTATTTTACGAAAGCAAAAATTTTTACCATCATGGATTTAAATCAGGCATTTCATCAAATACCCCTTTCGGAAGAATCAAAACGTCTAACCGCATTTGCCGTCCCTTTCAACCTGTACCAATTTACGAGGGTACCCTTTGGTATATCCCAAGGTAGTTCTGTATGTAGCAGATTATTAGAAAAATTATTTCATGATATAAAATTTAAATATGTGTATCACTACTTAGATGACATCGTTATCTACAGCGAATCAATTGACCAACATCTTAAACATCTACGTGAAGTACTATCCCGATTGGAGAAAGCTGGATTAACCGTAAATCCCAGTAAAGTAAATTTTGCTGTCACACAATTTTCATTTTTAGGTCACATGGTAAAAGCCAACGGAAAGGTAAGCATAGACCCCGAGCGAACCCGTGCTATCAGAGAATTTTTACCACCGCGGGATGCGAAAGGAATAGCCCGATTTTTGGGAATGATAAATTATTTCCACAAGTATATCCCACATCTAGCCGAAATTGCAGCACCTCTAAATACCTTAAGAAAGAAGGGAGTTAAATTTGAGTGGAATGAGCAACACCAAACCGCATTCGAGAAATTAAAAGAAAGCATCATATCACCCCCAGTACTACAGTTAGCCGATTTTACAAAACCGTTTGTAGTGCAGACAGACAGTTCAAGTGTAGCCCTAGGTGCAGTAATATATCAGGAAGTAGATAACTCTAGATTACCCATTAGTTACGCTTCACGCACCCTGAGAGACCAAGAAAAGAAATACTCCGCATACGAATTAGAATGTTTAGCTATCGTTTTCGCTTTTGAGAAGTTCAAACCCTTTTTAGAACATCAAGAGTTTTTGTTAGAAACAGATAATCAAGCATTATCTTGGCTACTAAATCACCCAAAACAGTTAGGTCGTATCGGAAGATGGGTATAAAGATTAAATTGTTTTAAATTCAAAGTACAACATATTAGAGGCACCCAAAACGTAGTTACCGATACACTGTCACGTATGTTCCAGCCGACTAGTAAAACATACGAAAACAAGGAGAGTAGAGAAACGCCGATTATCAATACTTTAATTACCGAATTTCCTCTTGCATTTACGGACTTAGCCCAGTATCAACAACAAGACCCCCGTTTGAGACCAATTATTGAACAACTCGATAAAGGAAATAAGTCAGAAAAATACATATTAAGTAAGAGAGTGTTATGTTATAGAATAGCGAACGGAAAATATTTACGAATAATCGCCCCTGATATTATTAAACCTATGCTGATGGAATACTATCACTCTTCAACCATTAGAGCACATATGGGAATAAATAAAACCATACATCGAATTCGTAAAGAATATCACTGGGAAAATATGAACAGTGAGATCGCTAATTTCGTGAAAATGTGTAAGTTGTGTGCACTCAGCAAACCAGCGAGAAACAGCCAAATAAGTCAATTAATCTCAGAGATTCCTGCTACCCCGTTCTCCAAAATCTATTTAGACTTTTCAGGACCCTACCCGCGTTCTAAATTAGGAAATACAATGTTACTAATTTGCGTAGATTCTTTCAGCAAATTCGTCTGGATGTACCCCATGCGGCGAGCATTAGCTTCAACCACCGTAAGTATTTTACAGCATAGATTATTTAAAGAATTCGGTACACCAGTCCATCTAGTGTCGGATAACAGACCACAGTTTAAGTCAATGGAATTCAGGAACATGTGTTTCAAATTAGGAATAGACCACATTACCACTACAGAGTATCGTCCGCAAGGTAATATAGCTGAAAGGTATTTGCGAAACCTAAAATCTGCTTTAATAGCCTACCATGCAAACGACCATACGTCTTGGGACCAGAACCTATCCTGGATACAATTCGCCTTTAATTCAGTCTATCATGAAGGACATAAGTCTACCCCATTCGAATTATTGTTCAAATACAAACCTAACCACCCATTATCCACTAAGTGGAAAATACATGAGTTGTTACCCCTTGAAATTAGGGATAAAAATATAAAGAAAATCTGGAATGAAGATCGCGCTAATTTACGAGCAAACTTAGCGAAATCAAGGAAATATCACGAGCGAAATAATAATAATAATAATGAAGTAAAGTACCAAATAGGTGACTTAGTAATGTATAAAACACACCCTACGAGTAGTGCAATCGATAAGACAACCTCCAAGCTATCATACCGATGGTGCGGTCCTTATCAAATTCACAGATACTTAACTCCAGTAACTGTAGCCCTGTACGAACCCTCTACTCAAAAATATGTACGAAGAACACATATTTCGCAGATAAAACGTTATCACAAAGAAGGAAATGGTAGAGTGCAAGCAAAATAAATGTAGTAAAAGGTATATGTTTGTACTCAACTGCTAAAGAGTACTTGAGTAACATTTGGCTACCTAATCGTATAAATAGGTACGAGGCCTGATCAACCTTGAATCCTATTCACCGAAAGTAGAGCAAAGTGAGAAGTCAGCTGACATCGAATATGAGTAATAATTAAGTAACAAATTACTCAAGGAGTAATTCTATAACAAGAATAACTCACAACTAAAGAAAAATCCGGTAGTTGTCGTAAGTAGTAGAGTTAAGAAAAATTTAGAATGTTTCAATATATTTTATAATGTGTGAATTTTATGTAGTATTAGAATTAGTCTGTAAAGTATTATATATATATATATATATATATATATATATATTGAGAGTAAGAATAAGCAAGTCGAGAGTGACTTATGCAGCTCGTAATTTTATACAGAGAAACGAGTGAGAGAAATTTCACACGGTAATCCCCAAGCATACTCCCGGTACATTGCTGACCAAATAAGCCGGAGTCTGTTTTTAAGCGGCGGAGTATGTGACGATTTCATTAATAAAAATATAGTAATTAATAAATAGGTAATGTAAAGGCTGAGAAATTTTAAATTTTAATAAAATCGCACATTTAAACTAAATTTTATCGCTATCATAAAATTATAATAATATTTAATAAAGAGTTTTAATAATAAAATAAAAAGGAATACTAGTGTACAGATAGGGTAAACCTTGTTAATTAACCCTGCACAGACATGCGCTAACCGGAATTAACTTGAATTCCGACCCCTAAACAAACTAATAATACTTGTAAATTTGACATTATTTAAATAATTAAACAAGACCACAGTAGTGTACTTTAATAACGTTTGTAATTAAGAATATCTCTGAATAATTAAAAAGTCAAACTTTAACCATTTAAATAAAGGAGAAATGTGGAACTATTTTTGCTGCGACGCGTAACATCCGCGCGATTTACTGACCCTTCCTACATAGTTGGAGAGCAGAGATGATGCGTCGTTCAACCAGTAAGCAGCTCAAAGCAGAGCGCTGTACAAAATATGTATTTTTTTGTTAAATGTGGTTATTAGTTTCGAATAACCGTGTGAAGAGTTATATAACGAGAATGTAGAGTGTAACAGAAAAAGTAATGTAGAAAATTAAGTGCGTAAGGTGACATCTCCCAGTAAGAAATATAGTTAAATTATTTTAGAGTTGTATATGTAAATTCAGATACAACCGTACTATTACCAAATGTGATGTGCATAACTGTAAAATGTGAAGACGAAGACCTCAACTGTATTTACTATACCACCGAGAAACAGGACGACTTCATGACACCGTAACATCCGAATCAACATTAGTTGAGTCCGAGGACCTTCTCCAGAAAGACTACCACGATGACAACCCACTACAGAGAGAGGACCGAAGAAACACGCGTGGAGGACAAGGACTAAAACCATTAACTTAGAGGTGACGCGGAGGCTTGTCTTCCGTGGATATGTATCTTTTGAAATAGAAGTAATTGTAAACTAAAAGACTTTATAATGACAATCTCTAAAGTTTAAGAATAAATGTTGTAACAAGTAACTTCAGTAACCATAAGTTATAAAGTAACAAGTGTGATGTAGCGTTGGAACATTGCACTACTAAATGAAACCATTCCTCAAATGGTATAAAGAGTAATAAAGTAATTCATTAATGGAGTAGAGTAAACTTTAAATTCCTAAGTAATACATATAAACTCGGATCCGAGGTAAAATGCGCTAACTGTATTAAAAATCTCAATGTAGAAAACCCATTACAATTTTCACTGTAAGTTAAAAGTTGATATGTTATGTATAATCAAATAGACATAAATAAAGAGATGTCATCTTTAGTACAATACTAAATTGAGTGCATAAATCAGCAGACCCCCCCCCCCAAGTTCCTTGTATATTAATTGTTTTAGTTATTTGATTAATTTTTAGCTTGTTACAACGAAGGCAGCCTGTATAATTGGCAGAACCAATTAATACGGGTTCCCTATGTTACAACGCAAGAAAAGATGTTATATTATATATAAACAATACATAATATACTTAAAGGGCTTATACATTAAATTGACCCTTGGATTAAAGTAAATCACTTCTAACATAAAAATCTGTAGATAACAAAATTCATTAAGCTTATCAGAAAAGCTCAAAGTCAAAACAAAACAATTTCTGTGCTAGAAAAGGTACAAAATAAAAAAAATCATGATAAAAACGAGTCTTTGCATAACTAAACATGATCTCTCTTGAAGCATGAACATATGGACATGAAATACATATATTTAAACTTTAACAAAAACGTAAGTGACAAACCCTAATTTATATAAGAGAAACAATCTTGAACACTGCTTCATATATAGTAATACAAATAATAAGAACATAACAATGTATATGTACATAATGTTATCATAATGACATCAAAGTTCAATGATACATGGAGCTATGGTAGACATATCCAATGTAAAAATACATAACATGAGTTTCGAGTATACATAATACATAAAGACTGACATAATAGTATAATAAAGATCACAAAATTCAATAATACATGACATTGAAAAATACAATACATACAATAATAGGTACAATAATAATTTTCAAAGTTGAATATATAATCATATAACAATACATCATTGATAGCCCAATGAAAACGCAGTAACTATTGCAATAATAGCTATCAAAACGTAGTAATAATAATTATAACGTTAATGATACAATGGACTTGTATGATCGCCCTGGGAATGTCCCGGGCGTAGTCCAGGCAATGTGACAAGTTCACAATCCTAGTACGTCTCGTATTGCACGCATACGACTAGTCTGTTGCCACCGGAAGGGGGCATAATTTGTGGATGGGTCGGCGTAAGATACCTAGCGCGGTGCGAACTTCCGCAACGCGCACTAAGGAATCTTGACCCGCAAAAACATTAGTAATTACCCCACGCTTCCACTGAAGTGGGGGAGAATTATCATCCAAAATGAGGACAAGTTGTCCGACATTCAAATTACTTAACGCCGTGCGCTATTTGTTGCGCTGCTGCAGCTGGTGCAGATAATCCCTAGACCATCGTTTCCAGATGGATTGCGTAAATTTTTGGAGCAGTTGCCATCTGCCCAAATGACTAGTATTGCCTTGGGTATAGTCGGGTTCCGGAAGTGCAGTCAGTGGAGCACCGACCAAGAAATGAGCGGGAGTTAAGGGCTCAGGGTCTCTAGCATCGTCGGACACAGCACATAAAGGGCGTGAATTAAGGAAAGCCTCAATTTGAGAGAGAAGAGTGGAATACTCCTCAAAATTCAAGATAGTACCGCCGATTACGCGACGCAAATGATATTTAACACTTTTAACACCGCTTTCCCACAAACCACCGAAATGAGGGGCTGAGGGTGGGATAAAGGACCACTTGATACCACGGAGACCGCAAAACTCCTTAGAAGATTGCTCAACTTCCATTGACCTTAAAAATTTGTACAATTCGTATAAGGTGCTGTTGGCACGACGAAAATTCGTACCATTATCCGAAAATATCTGCGCGGGAATACCTCTGCGCGCGATGAACCTTTTTAGAGCCGCTATAAAGGCGTTGGAGGTGAGATCTGACACCAATTCTTAATGGATGGCCTTTGTGCTCATGCATATGAATAACGCGATGTATGCCTTTGACGTTGACTTTGAGCGCTGCCCGCCATGGCGTAAAAGTACAGGACCGGCGTAGTCCACGGCCGACTGGGAAAATGGCTTAGCAGGCGTTACCCTAGAAGAGGGTAACTGACCTAATAGTTGATTCGCGCCTCTAGCACGGAAGCGGAAACAAATGATACACTTATGTATTACTGAGCGGATATAAGATTTGTCGTGAATGATCCAATATTTCTGTCTGAGCGAAGCTTGAGTTGATTGCACCCCAGAGTGCAACAAACGGATATGTTCATACTCAATTATTAATTTAGTGAGATGAGAGTGCGGGTGCAAAATTATTTGGTGTTTACTCGCGTAGTTAAGTGGGGAGAATTGTAAGTGTCCACCCACTCTTAAAATACCTGAGTCATCCAGGAAGGGGTTGAGTGCAAGAATTTTACTGCTGCGAGGAAGGCAACGATGTGCCTCAAGTTCCTTAACTTCTATGCCGAAGTGCAACTGCTGAGATTGCTGAACAAAAAACAAAAGTGTGTCATGCAACTCTTGAGCAGACAAAAAGGACGTGACCCTGTCAACAACCGGGAGCCTAGAGTTGCGAATAAATCTGCGGCAATATGCGAAGGCTCGAATGAGTCTTGTAAGGGATGAATAATTTTCAACATAGCTATGGGTGGAAGAGGCGACAATCAGTGATGTTTGGACTTGCTTACGACGTTCCTGCTCAAGGTCGGGGTAAGTACAGGGAGCATGAATGTCGAAGGCGCTAATGGGCCATGATGCTGACTCATGGGCCAACCAGGACCGACCATGTCACCATTGAGTATGACAGTGCAAACTACGAGAGAGGCAACCGCGTGATAAAATGTCGGCAGGGTTGTCATGTGATAACACATGATGCCAAGTTCCCCGGCTAACAAGACGCTGTATTTCCGCGACACGGTTGGCCACAAATACCTTCCAGCGGGAAGATTGTTGATGTAGCCAATGCAACGCTATCATCGAGTCCGAATAGAGATATAGTCCGTCAAAATTGTAGTTGACGGCGTTTAAAACCTTAGAAGTTAATTGCGCTAGCAATAAACAAGCACAAAGTTCAAGCCGGGGTAGCGTTATCTGTTTCAGCGGAGCGACCCTAGATTTAGCACACAACAGGTTTGACGATATGGCGCCGTTCGAATAGACCGCCCGCACATAAATACAATACGCGTAACCTTTAGCCGAGGCGTCGGCGAATCCGTGAAGCTGTAATGAACTAATTTGATAATTGTTCAGACTCTTAACCGACCTCGTAATCTTAAAATGAGTGTCGGAAACTAATTGAGAGTAGAGTTCCTACCATTGATTGGCTAATGACCCAGATAGGGGTTCGTCCCGACTTGTGCCCGCCAACCACAACTGTTGTACAAAATGTTTGCACCAAAACGTAATGGGGCCGATAAGACCCAGTGGGTCGTAAATCCCTGCAATGACCGACAACAAGCTTCTTTTGTTAAATACGGTCGAATTGTCATTACCCCGAACGGTATATAAAAAACTGTCTTTGTCAACGTTCCATTGGATTCCCAATGTACGCACGTTTTGACCTTTGTTGAAGTCATGGGATACTTGGGCGCGAGAGGCCTTAAAATCATGGTGGTTAGAAAACCACTTACGCAACGTAAAACCATATCTTTTTAGCAACTCCACGATGTCGAATTTCATTTTAGCTAACACGTTTGGATCCTCCCGTAATAAGATCGTCTACATAAAAATCATTGGCTATGGCTATACAAGCCATAGGGTAATCGGATTTATTTTCGTAGGCTATCTGCGCTAGACATCCAGTTGCAAGGAAAGAAGCACTAGCAGTCCCATACGTAACCGTCCTTAAAGCGTAATGTTGTAGTTCCTTATACGGAGCGTCACGCCAAACGATGCGCTGCAAATTGGAATCCTTCGGGTCAACCATAATTTGACGATACATCTTTTCTATGTCTGCAATAAGTGCGTATCGGTGGGTATGAAAACGAACCATGATCGAGAACAGATCCTGCTGGATCGTGGGACCGACCATTAAAGTATCGTTGAGGGACAGATTATTTGTCGTTTTAGCGGAGCCGTCAAAGACCACACGTAACTTAGTGGTTAGGCTAGAGCACTTAAAGACCGAGTGATGAGGCAAATAAAAAATGTCTGATCTGTCAAGCGAAAAATCGTAATCATTAAGTGGAGACATATGACCAAGCTTCACGTATTCACGCATGAACTCGCTATAGCCCTTGTAAAGGGCAGGGTTCTGCTTGAATTTAAACTCTAGCGATTGGAACCTGCGGATAGCTCCGCAGAGGGAATCTCCCAAATGAGATTTGTCTAATCTGCGAGGCAGGGATACCACGAATCTCCCTTCGTGATTGCGGACAGTATTTGTCACAAAATGCTTTTCACACGCTGAGTCCTCAGAGTATAGGTTTCACGACTAGAGACCTCCTCCAGCTTCCAGAATTCCTTTAATTGCGAGGAAATCTGACTATCATCCTTACAGACCATAAAGGACGAAACCGTTTTAGTTATGTCGACATTGAAGGGTAAGTTACCGGCTAGAATAAATCCTAACTTAGTCTCCTGAATAATAGGAAAGTGCGGTCCGCGCATAAATTTAATAGGTTCAATTAATTGGAGATAATATTGAGCGCCGAGGAGTACATCGACTTGCGACGAACAGTGTAGGTGTGGATCAGCTAAGAATAAGTGCTTCGGTAAATTCAAAGAGGCGAGATCGAACGATTCCGCCGGTAAATCATTAGTTATACTGGGTAGTACGGCACAATGCACGTTTAACGTAAAGGGTTTATAGCGAGAATGTAGCCTTACCTTTGTACTGAAGTCAGCCTCGGAGAGTGAGTTGTTTATACCCGTGATGGGCAATTGCGATTTAACCAATTGAAGGCCCATTCTACGGGCGAAGTCCATTGTGCAGAAATTTGCTTGCGAGCCGGAATCCAATAAAATTCTAACGGGGAATTTTCTACCGGCCTTATTAGTGGTCATACAGACAGCAGTGGATAACAATATTGATTTATTCGTTTGCAACTTCAGTGAGCATTGGTTATTGATGGAAGATCCGTCGTTGTTGGGGACATGAATCATGGTGTGGTGACGCCTTGCACATTTTTTACAAGAAAATTTTGATGGGCATTTCGAACTTTCGTGACCCGGACGAAGGCAATTTAAACAAAGTTTGTTTTTTATTATGACGTTTTTTCTTTCAGGGACAGAAAGCGATGTGAATTGTAAGCAGTCAATAATTCTATGTTTACCGTTACATAGTCTACATAGATTATTTCCGATATGAGAATGGAATGCCCCCCTTGGAGCGCTTATCGGTTTAACTGCCTTGCGATAAGGAGTCTTATCGCTGTTATTTAACTTGCTCGTTGAGGTAGTTGCGCTATCAAGATTTTGTAGCAATTGTCTGCGTGAGTTTAGGAAATTCATAAAATTATTAAAATCAGGGAATTTATGTTCCGACAAGCTCTCTTTCCACAACCGGAAAGTGTAACTATCAAGTTTTTTAGCTAAGTAGTGCATGACAATGATTTCGAATGTGTTAACTGGCAAGTTGAGATTATTTAAAGCATTGATATTGGCTGAGATTTCATCAATGAATCTAGATATGCTAACTTGGGATTCTTGTTGAACCAATGGTACGTCCAGGACATTCCCGACATGGTGGGCGGAGACAATTAGCTTACTGTCATATCTATTCTTCAACAGATCGATAGCCACCGCGTAATTCTCATGAGTGATTGGCAATGACTTTACTACGTTAAGCGCCTCGGCAGATAATGACGAGTGCAAATAGTGAAGTTTTTGTATGTCCGTCAGATGGGCTCTGACGTGAATTAGTTCAAGAAAAATATGATAATAATGCTGCCACTCAATAATACTTCCCGCAAACCGAGGTAATTTGATCGGTTCCAACTGAATGGGGGGTGTTTTGAGATGCTTACTTTCAGCATTAATTAAGGGTTTCTGGTTCATATGCTCAGCTTGCTCCAGCAGGTGTTGCAATTTACACTTTATGTTACAAAGATCGTCTTCAGTTTGGACCCTATCACTCGCTAAAGCAAAGTCCGCTTCCTCGGATTCGATTTGGGATTGTATTTCATCGTATTTGGTGGGTAATTCCATCAAATGCCGAAGTTTTATTTTCAGCGCATGATGATCGCTGGTTTCCAAATCGAAGTTGTCCGCGAAAGTATTTACGCGGGATATCGAAGCTTTAATGGTGCCTCGTTTTTTTATTAAAGCCTTTACATCTGCCATAATTACAATTGAAAAATACCTTGGAATAATTTGAGCGCAGAGCATGTGAACCACAAACTTAAATTTTGATAAATCTGAATACGTTGCGGTAGCTAGCGATCGTTATGTATATGAACACAATACTTGCTACAACATATGCTTACTCTCTCTATTAATCAAACTTTGTTGACAATTAAAAATTATTAAAATTATGAATTTAAATGATAATAATACATATATTTTTATCTTTGATGTTTGAACTCACAATGAGCTGCCAACCACTTACTAACGTGTATTGTATAATGATGGTGTGTGTTTACACAAAGGTGTTAAAAATAACTGCTAAATGTAAAATATTGCTTGAAACGTTAAATATAAGTAAAAGGTTCATAGTCACGTGGACGTTGATCCAGACGTGCTGAAGCTGACTTCGATCCCGCTGCTCGATCCTGTTAGGAGCTGTTGCACCTCCTGTCTCTACTGGTCAGATGACGCCTGATGTTGTAGCTCTCCATAATTTAAAGCTGTGGAACTTTTTGATGTAGAATCACAAATGCTGTCCTGCCGTTTCCCTTCGTCTCTGGTTTACTGCTCTGCAGAATCTTGTCGTGATGATTGTAATGTAATTTTGAAAGTTTATAGAGGCACGCAACTGTCAGCAATCCAAAGTTGAGAATGTTGGGGCTTGAACGAAACGCCGTTTGGGCCCATTAAATGAAATATTAATTTTTATTAATATTAATAATTGGACAAAGTAAGAAATCCGGTTCGGTTGGACCAAGAATGTTACGTACTGGAAGCTCTTGAAGTTCTAGAGTTGTTCCAAAGACGCTAAGTAGAAAGGGCTGGGTTTGAAATGTAATGAAGTGGACTGTAATTCTGATGTATAATATACATTTATTGAAAACGTTAAATTTTAGAAGCCATTGCCGACACGTGCGGATGTTTAAAGGCCATAACGCCCGTTAATTTAGTTTTGATAAAGGTCAAGATCCATGTAAATTAGACGAAAGCCGTCTGAGTAATTTAGCGAAAACTGTACGTGAAGATAATTGGATAATGATCCAGAAGCCGCGGTTGGAAGAGTGATTTTTAACGAGAGTACCACTCGGAGTCTAATTAGAAACTAAACTTAACTTGTCCACCGACAGTCCGGCTGACTGCCGGCAGCGCTTGATAAGCAAGTGACGTCATCCGCGCGTGTCGCATTGCAGTGGTTACGACGCACAGATAATAAATACAGTACAAAGTTTGAACACCAACTGTTGGTTTAAGTCTGTAGGTAAAGTATTCAATAACGTTTAAAATTATACAGACTTAACTGTCTCTGAATTGATCTGGTTCTATAATGAAAATGACCTTCGTATGCATAGTATAGGCCTACTATAACATTCTCCTAATTGCTTGTATACACACTACAATAATAAAATTTATTCCTAAGAAATAATCGCCAAAAGGTCTAGTCAGAGTGGATTTTCATTGTGAAATGTTTACTATCAATACAGCTGGAAAAGCAGCCACAGCCACATTAAGAATATTATATGCAATATAATTATATGCATAAGAAAAAAACCATCTAGTGTAAACGTACATATACGCGTATAACTTATAATTTGTACCTGCAGATAAAAAAGATTATATGCATAATATAACCATAGTATGTGTGTTTGATATTATTGATTTATTATAATTGAAGTCCTTTTAGTCAATTTAGTATTTGTGAAATACATTTAATTTCGTGAACTCATAAAAATCGTAAAAATATAAAGGTTATAAATGTTACTATTCCATTAGTAATTAACTTTATTCCAGTTTTCGCTTTCACAGAAACATTCACGTTTATATTTTGCTGTCACACTTTGACCGATTATTCAAGTCTCATGAGTATTTACAATTACGAGTCTCGGTCTCGTATAATTGAAACCTGGGTTTATTGTCTTGAGAAGGCATCTATAGGACAACAACATTTTTTCGTTGGAAACACGGCATTAAGAAGTAATAAATTAATTGTATTATAAGATAAGCAGAATTCGTTGTTGCTCAATAACGTAGAATAAGCCTACTTCATAAAATACATAAAGTTGACCTATTTCAAAAACAAGAATGCTTAAATTGCCTTAAGTCAGTGCTCATTCTCTGGCTTTTGGTTCCGTTATATTTACTGTGTAAATCTGTCTACTGTAAATTATTCCTTTCACTAATCTGCCATAACATTAATTTAGCAGTTCCGAATGTGTAAATAACTACTCTTTCGAATACGTAATCGTTTTGTAGTTTATTTGTAATTCATAAAACAAAAAATTAATGAAGTGTGAATCTGCCAAATTACCACATTCTGACAAATAATTACAATGGCAGAAACCAATACCGACATAAAAATGTAATTTTGAACTTTCCAGTTTTTGTTTGTATCGGCCATCGGACCACATGACAATTTAAATTCTTTACTCTGTTCTTTTCTTATTCGCCAATTTTCTTTCATCTTTTCACTGTGTCTCTTCCTCCTGTCTTCAGTCCATTTTGAACCTGCATTTCTCTCTCTCCTACCTTGGACTCCTTTCATTTTTAACACTTTTGCCCGAAAACTTCTCTTTTAATTGGTTCTTGTGCGTGTATATTATTTTTTTGTAAATCCAGTTTTTTCTATTATTTTATAATTTGAAAGTCCAGTATTTTGATTTGTCAACTAACAACTTACTAAATAACTTTTTATATTGTTTAAGAAATGAGCAGTCTATATAATTTACAGAATTATGAAATAATAATATCAATTAAACCGATGAAAACTGATTATAAAAAATTCTTAATAATATTGATATTAAAACGATATACTTATATATCAAATAAATCCTGTAAGCGATACATTCTACGTATATTACTTATATATTTCAAAACAACCTCGAGTAAATTAATTAACTCACTTATCGTCTGTGTGTTCATGCAACTATTGTCAGATAAATTGTTTCTCAAAATCTGTAATGTATCTATGACTGGGATGTTCGTGTATAAATTAGTTATGTCGAACGACGCCAATTTGTGGTTAGGTTGTAGTTCAACAGATTTAATATCATTAATAAAACTGAAACAAAACTATTTCACTTTTAATGGCTCGTTTTACATTCAAGATGAGGGCCTAGCGATGGGCTCACCCCTCTCCGGCCTACTGGCCAATATTTATTTGAATTATTATGAGAATACTCACTTGTTGAGCAATAATATATATGCAAATAAAATAATATTTTATGCACGGTATGTAGACGATACGTTTTTAATTTTTGATGGTACTACAAGACAAATCGAATTATTTAAAAACTGTTTAAATAAAATAAATAGAAACATCCAGTTTACTCTTGAAACAGAGGTTAATAACAAGATAAACTGCCTAGATTTAACCACGACTCGACAGATGAATAAACTAAAGTTCAACATTTATAGGAAACCGACTACCACTGACACCACAATACACGCAGACTCTCATCATCCTCTTTCACATAAAATGGCAGCGTACAATAGTTTCATTCATAGATTATTGAAAATTCCTTTGGATGATAATGACTTTCGTGATGAGCTAAATGTCATAAACTATATCGCGGTTGCCAATGGTTACAATAGTTAACCATTGACAAACTGCTGAGAAAACATGAAAAAAGAATGCTTAAACCCCGAATAAACAACAACACGCAAAAAATTTTTATATCTACTAATTACACTAGCTTTATGCCTAAGGTTTTGTATTCTATATTGAATAATAATAGTTTCACTGTTTCATTCAGGAGTAATAATAAGTTACTGGATATTCTCAAACCGAAAAAACACACGCCTCCAGAAGAAAAAACTGGCATATATAAGTTAACATGCAATGATTGCGAGTGCTTCTACATTGGACAGACTGGGAGAGGTTTCCTTAAACGATTTCGAGAACATTTACCTAAGAAAATAAGAAACATTGACAACATCAAATCAAATTACGCCCGACAGCTGACTTCACACAATCATAATTACACAGATTTTAGTTCCAATTTAATACCGTTACATGTGTGTAAGAAGGGCCGTTTCATGAATGCCTTGGAGGAATTTGAAATTTACAGTGCATATGCAAACCCAAGGAGTCGCAATATCGTGTTAAATGACCACCTGAACTTTGTATCCAACCGATTGTACGATCCCGCTTTGAGCCTGCTCGCTGGGGCTACGATAAGGTAGCAACCGCTCAGTAGCAGAATGAACTTGAACGGGTGCGCACCCAAATCCGCGTACGGTTCACATGCAAATTTTGACATTTTAACTTCTTAACGATCTCGAAAAAGTGATAGTTTTACCTTTTTAATATCTGATGATGGAGCATAAGCTCTGAAACGCGTCATAGACGAAGCACAAGAAATCACACGGCTTATAATTTAAGGTTAATAATTTATTGTTCCGTAATTGTCGTGACAGTATTTTCGTGTTTCAGTTTCGTATCCCTAACCAGTTGGAAAAATGTTAATGGAATTGGACGAGACCATAAAATGATTGTGAGAACTAGACAAAACACAGAACAGGGTTGTGCTACTTATTAGTATCTAAAAAACGACGGACGCTAATCCAATTTCAATTTGCACGTATTATTTACTGCTCCTAACATCAAAACTGACCTTCGTATAATCTGTGTACTAAGACTAGTCACGAACACAGTACTTGGTTACGCCTAACTCACTCAGCCCTATCCTACGCGTAACTGCGGCGTCAGTCGACCTTTTACTGACTCAGTTCTCTGTTTTTCGTTGAATCGTATACTTTTCATGTAGCAAAGGGAAGCGTACACTCTCCGTTTCAGTTCACTTGCGACTGCTGGTTTCTTAGTTAACATTTATTTTTTATGGTCCATTGTAATTAAATTCCTTGGTCTTGTAGTCTGACACAGGGCACGTTGACTTTATATCTTGTCTTTATCTCAGTCCCCCCCATCAGCATTTCCTTCTCAGTTGTTCCGCACACTCTGGCGAATTTATGTCTCTCTGTGATTATATCACCCTACATTTTCTTTTGAATTAAGCGTTCATGATCTTCCTTAATTAAATCAAATATTGCAACGGTAGAGATTCACGTTTTTGTCATAATTGTTGGGGCTCTAATACTCTATGAACATTGAATAGTTCTACGTTTACATCATTTGCATTAGTGACAAGGAAATATCAAACAAAAATTATGTATGAAAAACACATTCATTACCGTTTAAAATCGTAAACAAATGTATATTTTTTATAGACTCAAGGTTACAACTCTTCCTATTTCATATTTCAGTCATTGCAGTGACTTACTAAATTATTTTGAATGACATTATTATTATGACTGTTTTTTTAGATAAACAAAATTCAGAAACAGATACATCCAAGAATGTAAAGTCTTTATTTTTTCACGACGGATATCAGTACAGGGTAAAATGTTCAAATGAGTATATAATGTTTTGGGTGTGTTCTAACCCCCTGGGTGCGCCACTGATTGTTTCTTTGTGTGATTTATAAAATTTGTTTTATTGTTTTTTTTTTAATAATACGACTAGATTTTATATTAATTGCATGTCAATAGGGTTGTACTTGTTTTCAGTGTTAAGCATTTCTAGTGACGTAAAGAAATTTTCAGGTAATTCGTAAATGACAGTCTGATGGCAAAATGCAGTAATATACATAAATTATTCAGCGCGAGAGTAGTATAATATAATAGACGAATATAAGTTGTCCTTTATGCTCAAACGTCAGCAGCACTGTTTGCAAACAACTGATGTCATAGTATAAACAATTTTTTAATATGCCTTTTGTTTACTTCTTGATACAAGAATTCCTCTACATCTATACAACATAGTGAGGTGTATAGACGGACATTCTCGATTTTAGTTAACTATGTAACCATCTTCAAAATAAAGACTTTTATAATGATCTGAAGATGGTTACATGGTTAACCGTGGTGTTTTAGTATGAACTAACTACCTTGTGTAGACATAATATATGAAACTGATATAGTTGCTTAGCTATTCAAGCACCTTAGCATGTGGCATTGCATTAATCCCAGTTTTTTACGCTTTTTGCACTGTGAACTCGACTGTCTGAGAATACGTAGCAAATAAAAAGCCAATTGACTTCAGAACGCTCGTGAAATAGAACTAACCAAATTGCCCTCTTTGTGCCATTTGTGCCATACACCTCAACTTAAACATGCAAAGCTGTGACTCAATAGTGCAAAAAAAACTAGGCTTCAGGTAGAAACTAGACATTTGATGTAGTTTGTATTTTCATGTTTAAAGTACAATATGCAAAATTTCATACACCAATACTTCAAACTGTGCAAGTGCGCCTGTTTGAATGTTACTACTCTGAAACTTCAGTCAATGTTTTCTTACATTTACTCTATGAAACTTCTGCCTATACGTCAAAATCAACCTACAAACCGTTATTTTGGTGTGAGTAATTTATTTGTATTTACTTCTAGACAAATGAATGTAATCGTGTTTCTATGAATAAGTAACTGTAATTACGCTGGTTTTACTGTTTGTTCATATATTGCTTGTTGAAAATTAACTGCAGTACAAATTGTTTAACCTGGACTGACGTAAATGTGAATTGTTTTAGCTTAATCAATTGTTCTCAGTGTAAATAACGCCACAATGCGCACGCCACAACAGACTCCCTCTTCACCCCGCTCAACTTCACACACACAATTTTACATCTAAACAATTATAAAGTACCATGTGTTATGCAGAATTACTTTTGTAATTTATTATTAGTATACGTGAAGTATTAAGTTTAGATCATTTACGCTGATATTTATTACTATTGTTTCAGTTTTTAAAGCAGATACGGCTTCATCATTTTTCTTATTAAATCTTTAATACCAAAGATACATTTTTCATTAGAGAGATATTTATTGTAACAAACGTATCTACATAATGAGGGATTAATTGAATTAACTTTCTAATTCTATTTCTGTATATCTGTCATTAATAGTTAAATTCATGATTACCGTGAATGTAAGAGCATCTGTGTTACTATATCAACGGATGATCTACAGAATTACTATTATAGGCCTATATCTCTGAAAACCAGATCTGTCGACTATGTAAATCACTGTTCACAAACAAATTAGTAACGTATATTATTAATAAAGAAAATTTAAAACAAATAACATATTTATTATTGTTATTATGGTCATGATGATGATAGTGCTGCTGTTGATAATAATAGCAATAATAATAATAATAATAATTATTATTATTATTAGTAGTAGTCGTAGTGGTAGTAGTAGTAGTAGTAGTAGTAGTAGTAGTAGTAGTAGTAGTAGTAGTAGTAGTAGCAGCAGATAGGCCCAACTTACACCCAACGGGCAGTAGAAGACGAGGAGCATCTAGAAGGAGCCCGATAAGGGCGGAATAGGCTCCATCCTGAAGTAATGCGTTATGTGGTTCCAGGATGGCTATGAATGCCTGAATTAGAGGTGAGAGTTCCACACACCAGAGGAAGCACGGCCTCCTCTGACGGTCCATAAAGCATTTTTCCCCTCTATAAAATAAGTGTTAGTATTAGTAGTAGTAAATATACTGTTTACTTACTGAATTAACGCTTAATTTTAATTAAATTGTGTATGCGAGAAAACAGTATTTTTAATGAAAGCTAACTACCACTTCAAACCAAATGACAAAATCATAAGACACACAACTGAAATACTATTAATAAGCTTTTCTTACTCTTAGACGATGGCATAATACTAATAAATTTATTGAATAAATTGACATCAACCAAAAACTGTAAAGTAAATAGTTTACAGTTTCTCTTTAAACGTTTACCTTCAGTTCGGGAGGAACACACAGAGGTAACTAGGAAGCCTTGATTGTATTTGCCTCCAACACAAATGAGGTGTAACAATCTCTTCAGCTTCTAAAGCTAGAGAAGAAAGTAATAACAGTCATATTTATGAATTAAGAGCTGAAGGATTTATTAGAGGAAGTGTTTTGTCATTGAGTTTGCCTACTGAAGGAAAGTATAGACGGAAGCACAGCAAAAAGTTTGTTGCCGATAATAGGAAACTGAATAAATTTCAAGGTGAGTATTATCCGCTGCTTGCAGACCAGCTGACAGAAAGACAATTCTAGAGTTCATTCTTCAACTTAGACTGATCATTGGATTTCTGTCAGGTCGCTACAACAAGAAGAAACCATACAAAGAAGATTATAAGGGATAAACTGTTGTTAGCGCTCCGCACCTGAACTTTGTATCATCTTATGGCGATAATCAGTAAAATATCACTGAATGCGATTAAAAGAAATAGGCCTACTACAAGAGGAAAAATGTGTACAAATTGTTGGAGCAGGACAATGGTGCTGCGATCCAGAAAGTCAATTCGTTTGGCTCGAAACCTGTTTTGAGCGATGGATAAAAATGTACATTGACCATTACAATGATAAGTAAATAACAGTAACGCACTGTAGAACATGGATGCTCTGAAAACATCTAAACCATATGTAACGTTATAGATACAGAAGTATATAAAGCTTACTTATTTCTATAACGCTGAATCAGTAAATAAATGTGTACTTACTTGTAAGCAAATATATTGTTATGACGGTCTCACAGATCATCGTATGGTACAGTGGAAAACAAAATACAGACACTAGTGAAGTCACTAATTACCAGCTTTAATTAATCACAAATAATAATTTGAAATCAACAGGGTACTCTCGGTACAATAATTCAAGTTAAATTTGTCCACATGCAATAATAGTGTCAACTATTAAGAGTTCCGCACTAATTATAACACAGTTATCACTTTCACAATATTTCGACAACCATTCGATCCGCACTAAAGAAATCGGTCACTGTAAACTGACTGACTAAGCCAGCTGCTGTGGGTTATATAGGTAGAGCAGGTGTTCCAGAATAACTTTCCATCCTTACTTCGACGTGCCAGCATAATGAGTAGGCCTAGTTCAAATGCTCTCCAGAACAGTCTTGAAGCTACTTGAGTGCGGCCTTGAGTGAGACTCTACATCTGCCTGGCTAGAGGGGAAACGGGTGGAAGGACGCTCTTGGCTTTTCGAGAGGGTTCCATCGTTATAATAGACTATACTTGAGCTTCTGTGGAAAATAGCGTACATATAATTTCATCGAAAGTTCTTATTGCACTTAAAAAAATGATTTGCCTAGTGTTGGTATCATTTCCTTCTAATGATGGAATGTCATCTAATTTTGATTTTTCAGGCTTTGGATGAGCAATAAGCAATAAGAAGTGCAAACTCTACGCCGCGCAACCATAAAACCTTGTATAATTAAGCTTATTAGCAATAAAGAGAAATGCACATAATAACCTCAACACTCTTAAAGAGAAAGTAATCTTGTGGAATTGTCTTAATTTACACAGTTGCTGAGATACTTAGGCCTACAATGAAACAATGGAAAGCGTTGTAAACAAACTAAGCTTTTAAAAAGGGCTGGTAACTAAAGCTTGACAAAGAAATTCAATGTAACGCATAGTTCAAATGTATACTACACAAAAGTTAATGCTATAAAAAAATATATTCGACCATTATAACTCTAACTTGAGTTAAATTAGTAAAGTCGTTCAAATGGTCTTTCTCTGTTTCATTCCATGAAAGCGTGCAGGATAGAAAATAATAAGTTATTTTCCGAGAGATTAGCGAGCTGTTAATATTTCTATTATTATTATTATTATTATTAGGCCTACTATTATATATATATATATATATATATATATAATGCAACAGTACGTATTGTATGGTACTGTGCATTGCACAATTAGTTAAGATAATTTATGTAAATTAAAATAAATAATCAATATTGTCAGTAGTATAATAATTCAGATAGAAAGCTGTAAAGGGGAACAACGAATTTGCCTGCTTGAACAGGAAAGTCACGCCACACACAGCTGCGTCTGTGTACACGTGTATCTTACGTGTGTGAGTGCGGCCAGTTAATTTCTGCAAAGTGTCACCCCTAAATAAACGTTAATCAATAAATAAATTATTTAAATTGTGATAAGTGTGTGTAAAATATCACAAAACAAAATACGCCACAGTGTGATTAATATAAAGAAGCACGCGTATACAGAAGATTGTGCGAAAACAATAAAAAGTGTAAATACAGTGCAAATAAATGTAAATAAAACCTATAATAATTAAGATAGAGAAAAGTGGTTAACACACAGGTGTACATATAAAAATTACCGACCAAATGAATATCGGGTAATTTGCAAAAGACTTCGCATGTTGTGAAGACCAGTGAAATAAGTGTGTAAATAATCGTGTTTATAAAGGGACGCTACGACAGACTGATTCATGCAGAGAATTGTCGAGACATGATTTTTGTGCCCAAGAGTATAAATACGCGAGACACACCAGCTTTTTTTTCTTTCTCGTTCAACCACAGCGGCAGCTGGAGGCTATGCCCAACAACTTCATCACTTTCGTGAGATCACCGTTGCAGCCAGAGGCTATTACTGGAGACGAGGGAGCATCCAACTACATGGTATAGATTCCAGCCGTACGGTACGAGTCATCGGACTACCGAGAGGATCGGGAGGATAGTGAGCGGACTCTAGGTCTACACCGACTACGGAGGATCAACCAGGATCAAGGATCAGGACCAGAAGAGGATACGCTGAGAAATTACCACTACGATTAAGGTGAAATAAATTCATGTACTCATCAAAAACAAAAGACTCAGTTAAAGACAATAAAACAATGTAAAAGAAAGACAATATAATTTCAAAAATTGAAATTAATAATTTTTAAATGTAACTGTTTATTGTATAGTAATTTATAATAATATTTGAATTTATGAAAGTATATTTTTGAAATGATAATTTAACGAATATATTGTAGCGTGACAGATAATCCACACAAATGCATTACTCAATGATCATTAATAAAGCTCTAATATATGGAATATCCAGATGAGAATTAATTAAAATGCACTATTTAATAATATATTCACAAGAAGGGTTAAATAAAGAAAAATTCTGCAAATAATATAATATAATACAAATTTAAAAACCCAGGAAACTAAAAATGATAACAACAAAATTACCCAGGTAAGATAGAAGCAGGCAATTAATATACCCCGTCAAAGAATAATTAAAACTAAAGAAGAAAGAAGACTAATTAAAACTACTACTACAGAAGAAGGAAGAAAGAAGAACAATCAAAGCTACTGAAGACAGAAGAAAGAAGAATAATTAAAACTAAAGAAGAAAGAAGACTAATTAAAACTACTACTACAGAAGAAGGAAGAAAGAAGAACAATCAAAGCTACTGAAGACAGAAGAAAGAAGAATAATTAAAACTAAAGAAGAAAGAAGACTAATTAAAACTACTACTACAGAAGAAGGAATAAAGAAGAACAATCAAAGCTACTGAAGACAGAAGAAAGAAGAATAATTAAAACTAAAGAAGAAAGAAGACTAATTAAAACTACTACTACAGAAGAAGGAAGAAAGAAGAACAATCAAAGCTACTGAAGACAGAAGAAAGAAGAATAATTAAAACTAAAGAAGAAAGAAGACTAATTAAAACTACTACTACAGAAGAAGGAAGAAAGAAGAACAATCAAAGCTACTGAAGACAGAAGAAAGAAGAATAATTAAAACTAGAGAAGAAAGAAGAACAATCAAAGATACAGAAGACAGAAGAATGAAGAAAGAAGAATAATTAAAAATAGAGAAGAACGAAGAACTAATTAAAACTACTACTACTGAAGAATGAAGAAAGAAGAACAATCAAAGATACTGAAGACAGAAGAAACAAAATAATTAAAACTCAAAGAAGAAAGAAGAACAAACTAAATCTAATGAAGAAAGAAGAACTAATTAAAACTACTACTACTGAAGAATGAAGAAAGAAGAACAATCAAAGCTACTGAAGACAGAAGAAAGAAGAACAATCTAAGCTACTGAAGAAAGAAGAAAGAAGAACAATTAAAACTCAAAGAAGACAGAAGAACAATCAAAGCTACTGAAGACAGAAGAAAGAAGAATAATTAAAACCAAAGAAGAAAGAAGACTAATTATAACTACTACTACAGAAGAAGGAAGAAAGAAGAACAATCAAAGCTACTGAAGACAGAAGAAAGAAGACTAATTATAACTACTACTACAGAAGAAGGAAGAAAGAAGAACAATCAAAGCTACTGAAGACAGA
This sequence comes from Magicicada septendecula, assembly GCA_034769895.1. NCBI lineage: Eukaryota > Metazoa > Arthropoda > Insecta > Hemiptera > Cicadidae > Magicicada > Magicicada septendecula. The sequence continues at coordinate 893,953,654 of CM068367.1, forward strand.
AGAAAGAAGAATAATTAAAACTAAAGAAGAAAGAAGACTAATTATAACTACTACTACAGAAGAAGGAAGAAAGAAGAACAATCAAAGCTACTGAAGACAGAAGAAAGAAGAATAATTAAAACTAAAGAAGAAAGAAGACTAATTAAAACTACTACTACAGAAGAAGGAAGAAAGAAGAACAATCAAAGCTACTGAAGACAGAAGAAAGAAGAATAATTAAAACTAAAGAAGAAAGAAGACTAATTAAAACTACTACTACAGAAGAAGGAAGAAAGAAGAACAATCAAAGCTACTGAAGACAGAAGAAAGAAGAATAATTAAAACTAGAGAAGAAAGAAGACTAATTAAAGCTACTACTACAGAAGAAGGAAGAAAAAGAACAATCTAAGCTACTGAAGAAAGAAGAAAGAAGAACAATCTAAATCTAATGAAGGAAGAAGAACAATCAAAGATACAGAAGACAGAAGAATGAAGAAGGAAGAATAATTAAAACTAGAGAAGAAAGAAGAACAATCAAAGCTACTGTAGAAAAAAGAAAGAAGACTAATTAAAACTACTGAAGAAGGAAGAAAGAAGAACTAATTAAAACTACTGAAGAAGGAAGAAAGAAGAACTAATTAAAACTACTGAAGACAGAAGAAAGAAGAACAATCAAAGCTACTGAAGAAGGAAGAAAGAAGAATAATTAAGACGATCCATATAAAACAAAAACCCCATAGGGAAAGAACCCCCAAAAAACCCCAAAATCAATGAATGCCCAAAGAGAAAGTATAACACCCTAAAAAACCATATCACTGTAAAACTGACAAAAACTAAAAGTGTTAGTAGTATTAAATATTAGTGCATTCAAAAAGTTATTATTTAGTTTGTATAGACAAGTCTTCACAGTTCCCCCATGGTTGAATATTTCATATTAAAAGCTAGAAAAAGACTAGTAAATATATTGATAATTCACCATAGACAAGTGCAAGTGATCAAATTATAACTAATAAACTTTAAGAAAGGTGCATGAGTAGCAGTACAAAGTAACAAACTTTAAGTTTTGTGAACAGTGCCTACTTTGATAATGAAGTAGTAATTTTACTAATAAAAAGCTACTAAAACTGTATGAACATTCCATAGAATGGAATATAACTTAGATAGCCAGGGTTATACTTTAAGAGGGGGCATAAATCTTATAAAATGGGGAATTACAGAACTAACTGTTTATGATGAAGTTGTAGAAGGTATTAACAATTATATATGGATCCAAATGTTGGGTTCCAATTAAATATAGCATTTAGATAAGTAAGGGTTAGTCATAAGAAATATTAGTATTATAATTGTTATTTTATTGTTCATGTTAATTTAGGAATGCATTATCTAAAATTAGATATCATTCCAATGTTGTAGAAATACTTTTTATTATGTTATTAGGTGATATACCAAAACAATGTTATTAAGAACACCAGTTTTATATATCTGGGTGTTATATTTTAATTGTATAATCTATAATTACTGTTATGCCAGATCAGAGAACTAATTTTTAATCAAATATATCAGAGTCAGAAGTCAGAGAAGGAAATAAAATAATTACATTAGTAAAACATCCTGCAAATAGCCACAATTCAAATCTAGGCAATATAATAAAGTTAAAATGCAGAATAATTAATAAACCTAATCTTATAAACCAGTCAAACTGACAATATTTAGGCAAGATACACCCAACATATTAAATACTATGTAAATAAGGCTTTCTAAAGATATGGTCATTCTATGAGTAAAATTATTTATTTGTATAATGAAATACCATTTGAAACTGAAATAGGTTCACTAACTTTATCAGAAGGGGAGTCATATACAACTGAATTATATTAAAAAACCATCATTAGTATACTAAATTGCAATATAATAAGTGAGAATTGATAATTATACAAATTTCAGATTTAATAGAATAATAATTATATTAGGGAAAATGGCTATTATTTACATAGCAGACAGGAAGTATAATTTTAGGCCTACCTCCCAAAAAATTATAAGAAATATAATTTTCAGATAAAACTTTGTAACACCAACTTAATTACTATCAAAATAAGTAGAATAGAATCGTGAACACGAATATGTATTTAATATTACAAACAGTTAACTAATAACAGAATTATTTTTTGAGCATAGTGTACTATTTTAAAACGTGTCGGAAATTAAGGCGAGGTGAAACAATGTATTAGATATATTATATAGGCTAAGATTTTCATGAGACGAAGGAAATCCACACAGTTCATTATTATACCTCGAAGAGAGCACTTCTTGTGAATATTTGATTGAACCAACCTTTAGTGGACGTTATGCTACAACGGAGTTCTGAATCATTTTATGTAAACTAAATTTTTAACTATTTTAATGAAAGTGAAGTGGTGAAGTTGACCCACGAACTACATAACACCTATAAACGAAATCACATATAACCAATTACATGAAATAACACTGAAATCGCATCAAACACCAAGTGAAAATTCGAGGTTAACTGACACACATAAACACCAGTTGATATACCTATTTAACAACATTTTTACACCAAGTGAACGTTTCCATCTAACACCAGTGACAATAAACTATACCCCAGAAGATCATATACCGTAGCGAAGAACATTTAACCGAAGAAAGGCCATATTATCTCAACAAGTACGTTGTTTACATTAGAAGCTTTCAACGCGCATGCGTCAGGCGGCCATTCTGATCCAGTTCCGTCACCTCAATTAGAGACGACTAGGCTGCTTTCTGGTTTGAACAAAATTATATATAAACTTTTATTATTAATAATTACGAGTATATTGTTTAAATTTAAGACCTTTTTTGAATTGTAAGTGTTATACTTTCATGTCCCTGACCTTCTCTGGCTTTTTATATAAATAACCGTTCAAAGAACCTGTTTAAATAATACAATTGTAAAACTTCTAATATCGACCGACCCAGAGCGAGTCGATATGGCTTGTAACCTCGATTAATTAATCGACCAACCTTATTATTGTATTTAATAAACGTATTTGTTTGTTTTTTGGTAAATTGGAGTTGATTTCTCTTATAAAAGGACATAATCATTTATTAACCAAGAAAAATAGATAATCTTTAAAGGCAGTATATGCGAAACTACAACATTTCAAGAGTAAGAAGAAGAGAGCCGTTTTCGCCTAACTTGAAGTTAATTGGATTATCTTTTTAACAAATTTACCGAACAGAAATTTATTACCAAATTAAACACCTTACTATTATAATTATAATTACGATCCACAACCTCAATTTATTCCTAAATATTAAGCACATAAATACTTCGAAAATATTTTTTCCGAAATTATTTTTTTTTTATAAATATAAATTTTAAATTTATATTTTGTTTCAATTTGCTACACAGCAAAATACACTTTATTTAATTGATGGTAATAACATCCCAATTACCAATAACAAAGACCAGGAACTTTACCAAATCGACGATTCCCAGAGCGGAACGTCACTACTACACATACACACCATAAAAATTATCCTGGATAATATTATACCAGAACACTCTACAATTACAATTAGAGTATGGTTTTATTACCAAAGCGAAGATCAACAGTAAGAGCTTAGAAGACAAGAAGATATTAGCTACGTTAGTACACACATTTTTACAACCGTTATTTATTTCACATTATCGTTTTATTACAAATTTGGTGAACCCAACTTGTGGGGCTCGATTACCGCAGAATACCAGAACAAGCAACACTTTATAAATTTAATTATAATTTGTAATAAATAAGTAATAAATAAGCAAGATATTACAAATTTGACGTATCCAACGTGGGACAGAATAACACGACAGAAATATTATTTATCATTTTATTATTATTACTAGCACCACTAATTGTTATATTACAATATTTAAATTAAGTTTGAAAGTAAATAGTAATTTTTTTAAAGTAATTAATATGTCATAAATAAGAGATGCATATGCAATAATAATAATTTAAAAAGAAAAATTAGAGAATTTAATAAGAATTAAAGAAATTGAGTAAGTCGAGAGCAATATTATATCATAATCAATGTTATTTATAGTTATAAGTTTGTATTTTATGTGTCTATGCTTAATATGAGGTATTACTTGTATTTTATTAACAAGTATGTGTACTACAAATACACACATACAACTACTAATGAAGTTTTTAACTCGCATATTTTTGAAATTTTTAATTAATAAATGTTTGAAAGATTCTAAACAATTCACGTTGTTATTATTATTACGATTACATCCGTTGTAAATTTATAACGTAAGTATCGTTGAAAATAAATTGTGCTACCAAACGTGTGGCTCGTTAACGATATAGACAAAATCGTTATAATATATATATTCTAATTAGGTATTATATTTCTAATTAGCGAGCATCATAATTTATAATGGCTAATCAATAGTTGTTATTTGGATTATTTACATACATACATACCCCGTGACTTATGTATTTTCTTAACACTTATGTGATACATTATATATACATTACTTAAATTTATTCCCCAAAACAACGAGGATCGCTTTAATCTTTTACACTAGCACTTTAGAAAATTCCGAATTGACGAAGGCGATTTCTTAGTATTATTGATTAAGAGGATTCCGATGTTAAGATCAAATCGCTACTTTAACAATATATGTTACTGTCATTGTTTTGAGATTTCTGGTAGGCCTCAAGTAGATAACAAACAAGGATAGGTCCAATGTTAGTGATTGTTAATGAACGTTGTAGAATTATGTGTATTATCACTTTAAATGTTCTGTTAGTGATAACACATTTAATCTTGTAAAGAAGATCAGCAGCCATCCCACAAAGACTTGTTTTATGTCGACGAAAGCAGCTAAGGAAAAGTGTTTAATTTCCAATCATCATTTATATTGTTTAATAATTTGTGTACTTGTTCAGTGATTCGAGTTTATTAAAGAATCAAAGTCACTGCTAATCTAGTAAGCTCTGATAGACGTGAGTAACTTCTAGAACCTATAAAAATGGAGAGCAGGCTTATTCGGGGATAAAACATTATGTCATCAGATGTTGCAAGCATTATTATTTCTCCTACCTTCAAATGAAAACAAAGAAATCCATGAATTCATTTGTATTATAATCCACACTTATTAATTAATCCATATCATATATTTGTACTGTTGCATTGAAACTTCTGAAACAACATCCTTTAAGTATTTTTTCTCCGATAAAATGTAGCTATTAGGTTTTGGTGTTGCTTTCATGTGTTGTGTTATGTTTTTAACCTCGTTAACTAAAAATTTCTACACTGATATGGTCATCTGGTGTGGCGTGTTTGATTCATCACTCCTGCTGATAAAGAAGGTTTGGAACAGTGATGCTATGTGGTATCTCTGTTTGCATGTGTCTGATTTTTAAGAATTGGTAGGATTGATCTGTTTTGTGTATAGATAACTAATATGTTTCGACCATAACGATATTATCTTGCCATAAAAGCTACATCCCCCTAATATGCTGTGCCATGTTTTTATCGTGATAACCTTTGTTGTTTTTTGCTCGACAAGTTAAATATAGATAAATTGTTTACACACATTTTGTTTGCACATGCTGAAGGTAAAAGAAATGAATGTGACAGTTTAATTTTTAAACGTTTAAAATGGTTTGGTATTAACTTTTTGCTGCCGCAAACTAACTCGGCTGTTATCTCAAACAACAATTATGCGCTTAAACGTCTGTACAATAATGACACGGACACACAAAATACACGGTTTCTACCATACGCGCACACATAACGTACACCGATTGATTCTGTGTCTGTCTGTCTATGTCCTGTCTATCTGTCTCTGTTTCTGTCTCTCTCCCCCTCTCCATCTCCATGTCATCTTTACATACAGTAATTCAGCTTTGAAAACATTTGTTGTCTAATGAATTCGGATATTATATTCCCATTTTTTTAATAGTATTTAGCACAATATTCTAATACAGTAAATATCCGATTATTTGCGGAATTGGGTGGCGCGATCGCTGCGGATAACCGAATTCCGCATATAATCCGCAATATGTACAAAAAGGGCAGAAAGTAATGAAAATTAATATTCTTTATTGATATTAACTGTTTATTTAAAGTAAAGCAATACAGTAAAACTCCGTTAAGACGCTCATTAAGGGATCTCGTGAAAACGGCGTATTAAGCGGGATATTACCAAGTAGCAATATATACATACTGAAACTGTGTAACTAACAATCAAATTTTCTAGGTAGTTTAAATACTAATTCACACAAACTGACATTTCGTCACAAGAGTTATACTCATATTGTCTTATGTGTACCATCAGAGTACCATCGATACATCTACTATCTACACTGAATGTATCTGAAGTTACTGCCTACTGTATATACGTACAAAAGTTATATAGGCCTAGGTGCATACAAAATCCAAGTGAACGTCTCCCACGTTTTCACATCCGTTAACTAAGCTAGTCGAGTACAACGAATATTTACACATCCTGTACAGTATTTCAGTTTAGCAATCAAGCGGTTTTCAATGTTCCGCATAGATTATACCGCTTAATGAAAAAATTAAAATGTTCCTAGTAAATGTTCCCACTAGTAAATGCGAGAGTACATATAAGCCCTACAATTCCGTTTAGAACAAGTTTTACTCAATGTAGTGCATCATGGGGATCTGAGCGCTATAAATGGGGTTTTTATAACAGTTCTGTATGTGAAATGCACAGACTTCACAAAAGAGCACATACAGACCAGACGGGATAGCGTAATAAACGGGTGTGTATCAAGGGTATAGGCCTATATCAACCTAGGTCTATGTGCCACATTGTACAGTATAAATCGTCATCCTAACGTAACTGAAAACAAAAACTATGTTATTTTAACATTTTTAAAGCAAAGAAGTAAAAATAAAACATAATAAAAACATATTAAAAATTACTGTTCTTACAGTTTGTTGGAGCTCTTATAATGTATTACAGATTAAACCTTGAAAAGCAGAAACAGCCGTATGGTTTTGTTTTTTAGTGTATTGAGATTAGTGGAACAGAGACTGTATTATTCAGCTGTAACTTATTTAAGCTTAAAAAGAATCTGCGGGTTGCCTCAGATAAGCCGGTCGTGGATAATCGGAAGCTTAGTGTAATTCAGTATCTTCCACACCTTCTAGTAGATAAAAGTTCCACATCAACAAGTAGGATGACTCAACAGTAGATGGAAATATAATGGTTTGTTAATTCAGGTATAGAAAATTTTTAGAGATCACTTATGGAATTTTGAGTGGCCATAAAATATCATACTTCGAATGTAAAAATATTATTACTTTAGTAAATTGTTGAGCGAGGGAAGCGAGTTCTCAGTTTTAACGCGACCATTTGTCATTTGTCTCTCTGTCTGTCTGTTTGGGGTATGTCTCACTATAACATTTGAGCACATCAATCGATTTTCGTAAAACTTGTCATGCCTGTACATACTTTTACCTTACAGAACGCTATTGTTTTTGATCCCTCAAAAAGTTGGGGGACGGTAGTCAAAAATGTGAGGGGTCAAAGTAGCGAAAAAAATGTGAAAGTCATGGACAATAACTTTTTTCAAATTAAGGGAGATTTCAACTATAATCTAAATTTGGTATTCACTTTTGAAAAGTTTGGAAAGCCAGGGCCCTATCAAGTGAGTGAAAATTTTGATAAAATTGCAAAAATTCATGTAGGTTATCAAATTAAAGAGAATTTCAACCACTGTCTGAATATAGTGCAGCCTACAGTTTACGAAATTTTAATATTTTAGGACACTTGGATTAAAAATATGAAAAAATTGTAGGCCTATAAATCCGCTTGGATGTCAAAGTTGAATTTTAACACAAATCCGCATGTTTGGAATGTTTATTGTTTAATGTACGGTTGTCTGCTCTATAATTGTTATTTTACTCAAAAAATCATTAGTATATTTGGGGTTTTCGTAATTTTTCTTATGATTGAAAAATTATCTAATATCGAAATATATCTAATAGTAGGGCCTAAATGTACTTTGTTCAAAACAGTAAGCGAGTTCTGCCGCTCAGGTAGCCTATGTCTACTAGTATTTTTACTGTATTGTTTCTAGCTTTTGAAAGCTTTCAGTTAATTTTTAATTTATTATTAACCTATTTAGACATTAAATAATTATTCGTAAATTTTTTGTTCTGAAAAAACATATAAATAAATAATTTAACAGAAAAATTAGATCTGTTTCTATGAAGAACAGAACTCTACGTGAAGGTATGAATAAAAATTAAAAAGATATATCAGCAAAAATGGTAAACCTAATGATTTATTTAAAGTTCTAATTGCTAAATAGAGTAGTTTTCACTGTTATTTTAGAGATACAAAATATTAATATTTCATCTTAATTCTCCACAATTTTTATTTACTAAAATTATGAACAATTTTGCACACTAATACAGCAATATCCATTTGTTTACACATGATTATAAATCCAATAATTTATTTAGATCTCATTATAATTTGCGAATGCAGTCAATGAAGTCAAATGCGAATGCAGACAAGGCGACAAAGAAGACGAATTTCATTAGGCTAGTGAGTGGAGAGAGAGTAGGTCCTACGTCAGACTCGGTGATTCTTGACCTGATATTAATTGGTTACAACGGGATAACAACGACACAACTTTTGCCAAGACACTTCACAACTCTGGTGTAACTGTCACACTGCTCTGTTCTCTGGTATTATGTTCTGGCTGTCAAAGTTAATTTTTAGTAAACTAAAAAGAGTGAGACATCTAAGAAAAACCAAAAGGCTACATTGCAACAAATTGTATCACTAATACGATTACATCTAAGTTATTTGAAAAACAATATTATTTAAGATTATCTAACTTCATTTCTTAATCCAGTCTTGATATACGACTACACTCGGCCCTGTCAGGAGTATTTTAGTAGTTTATTTTTTGTAAATTTCTTTTTCAGCTATGAAACTGAGACTTATAATTAGATGGACGTAAAAACAGTCATATTCAACATCTGTATGCAAATTAATAATAAATCATCATCATTATATTATTGTTAGTGTATCGATCCGTTTTTTCTCCGTTTTTCGACGGAACGAAATTTTACAAAAAGTGGTAGCGGTAAAAAGTATTTTTATTGGGACATCACAAACAATAGGTATATATCTGCCAACAACCCATTACCTGCCAATGTCCCATATTTGGGACATATTCTATACACATATTCTGCATATATTTTATGTTCTTAGAACAGTGTTTATAAACATAGCTACATTTTTGTTGTTGTTAGGTTGTTTTATTTGATCAGTAACAAACAGTAAATCGTTTTGTTTGTTTGGTTATTTCTATACGTTACTTTACCAAGAGTGTGTCAAAATTACACGTTTTATTCAGTTCTTTGTGTTCTTACATAAAATGAAAAAAAAGTAAATTATAATCACATTTCTGTGATTCAAACAGTATATGAACTATTGTTTATAAGTTAAAGAAAATGTGATTGCAGCAGAAGCCATTTTGAGTTACTAAGGCAAGCATTATAAACATTTGTTATGGCGTTCCATTATTGCGAGATTGGTAGAATGTAGTTGGTTTGTAAATTATATCGTTCCAATGTTCTAATTTTGCGCTGAAATTCTTTTAATTACCTATTAAGTTATATTTTATAATAGTATATGCCTCATAACCTTACTTTTTGTATAATGTACAATATTTTTTGATTCAGTTTGTTACAGAGCTCTAAGCGTAATGCATGCACGAGCACATATTTTTTGTGACAGAATATCAATATAATTTATGATGTAGTAAACTTCGGTGAAAACAAATCATTTTGCCTATTCTGTCAACAAAGAGGAATTGAAGGTATCCATAGTAATATTATTAGTTTCTAGTTATCATACTCTTCCCCAAAAGGATGTGTACTCCGAGGAAGCTCCAGATGTAGGAGTGCCACAGGTAATGTAACTCAATGTCAAAAAGTCGTTTCAAGGAAACAAAAAAAAGCCTGAATGACAATAAATCCACATCTGAATGACAACTCTAAAATTTACAAGTCTGTTAAAATATGTAATTTTAGGCTACTTTATGAAACTTTGGGGAAACAATTCTTAAAATTCAAACACTGTTCTAAGAATATAGAACTTAACTAACATTTTAGCTCTCACTTCTTGCCAATGTTCTAAAAATGGGACGCCTATTTTTGAAAAATCCCTGTACTGGAAATTAGTGAAAACACTTATAGATTTATTATGAACTGACTCATTTTCAAAATGTTAAATTAAAAAATAAAATACGTGCAAATAATTTTGGCAGGTAATGGATTAATAATTGAGGATTCAATATTACATGTGAGAATACGTGGTAACGAATCACCTTTCAGAAAACCAAGGTGGCTTTCCTTTTAAGTTCATTCTGTTTTTTTTTTGTGAATTTCTTTAATAAAATAATACAGTGAGAAGTTAATTGTAACCTACGGAAAAGTATAATTTGTTTGAATACTTTATTTAAAATTAAGAGAGAAATTTGATACTTATGCCTTGTATCAAGTTATCAAGTTCAAACTTGATATGTGTTATAGTGTATATTAAAACTATATGATCAGGGTTACCAACCTTTGCATTATGGTGTATAGAACAGGTCTACCAACATTTTTCTGTGGTGGGAAATTCAAACTATATAAGCAGACACATTATAGTGTACATTAAAACTATATGATTGTTGTCGACTACGATATCAAGTTATCATCTCTTTTACCAACCTTTGCATTATATTGTATAGATCAGGTCTGGCAACATTTTTCTGTGGTGTGAAATTCAAACTATATAAGCAGACGCATTATAGTGTACATTAAAACCATATGATTGTTGTCGACCACGATATCAAGTTATCAACTCTCTCTCCCTCTCTCTCTGTCTCTCTCTCTCTCACACACAATTAGTAGATTACTACTGCGTCTCTCTCTCTTTGTGTGTTCATGTAACCTCGCTCTCTCTGTCAAAACGTCGACCTCAGCTCGAAGGCACATTGCATGCTCTCTCTCTCTCTCTCTCAGACGCATTATAGTGTACATTAAAACTATATGATTGTTGTCGACCACGATATCAAGTTATCATCTCTCTCTCTCTCAACATTAAAACTATATGATTGTTGTCGACTACGATATCAAGTTATCAACTCTCTCTCTCTCTCTCTCTCTCCCTCTCTCTCTCTCTCTCTCTCTCTCTCTCTCTCTCTCTCTCTCTCTCTCTCACACACACACACATTTAGTAGATTACTGTTGCACTTCTCTTTCTCTCTCTCTCTGTGTTTATGTAACGTCTCTCTCACTGCCAGGTGAATGTACATATTAGCGGTCATTGACTTTACTTCTCATAATCTTAACGTACAAACACATTACGATCTCTCTCGCGCACTCTCTCTCTCCCTCTCTCCCTCTCTCTCTCTCTCTCTCTCTCTCTCTCTCTCTCTCTCTCTCTCTCTCTCTCTCTCTCTCTCTCTCTCTCTCTCTCTCTCACACACACACATTGAATATAAGTAACTATCTGTCAATAAGGATTGTGTGTGTAGTATGTAAATTGTTTGTACATCAATGAATAATATAATCGTACTAGTTTTAATGTAATGTGTATTGTTGCAGACATCGGCAGAAATTCCCTCATTCAAATCGTTGACAGCGTCAATAAGGTATGATTTGAATCTTCCGGTGCACCATTCCACATAAGTTAATGTACTTTACAAATAATTTCTCACATGTTCAGAGGTTTATAGCGAATAAATTAAAATATACCATAATTTGTTTAAAAAAATTAAATATATATATTCATACCACTGTACACAAACTTAAATATGGTTTACAGACCATTGTAATACAATTATTCAAAATACATTTTTTTACAGTGATTAAATATATATATCACAAACATTGTTATAAAATAAATACAATATTAATAATAATTTTTGACATTGTAAGATTTTAATAAAAACAGATATCAGATTTAAATAATAATTTTGTGCTTGTAGATACAGTCCGCATGGAAGTTATCTGTAACATAACAATACAGTTGGTATTAGAATCACTGATACGATAAATATTCAATTATTAAATTATCACACGCACACGCACAGTCAGTGGAAAGAAAGGATCAATGCGTTAAGTAAGTAAACTTTTTCAAGTATGCGTCATTTTCATAAGTTAATGTACTTTCAAATAATTTCTAATCGAACCAAATATTATTCATCGAAACTTTGTAAATACTAATTAGAATCAATGATACATTTATCACGCACATACAAATTCAATTATTAAAGTGTTAAGTACAAGTAGTTGAAACCACACACACACACACACACACACACACACACACACACACACACACACACACACACACACACACACACACACACACACACACACACACACACCCTAGCAATAAACTGTTTGTTAACAATTAGTAATCACGATTGTTACTTACGTCGTTAGGACACAATCTCCACCTGCGTTGTTTGGTTCCTCGTCCCTCGATACACCAAATGTAGTTCTTTGGGTTTGATATGTCTGAGCTCCTCATTCGTGAAGACACCTGCATACCTCTTGGGTAGATAGACACGATACTGGTGGTTGCCATCCTCCAACGTAGCAAGCACAGAGTTCCCATATTTTGTGTCCACATTTTTTAAGACCATGATGGGATATTTTTTATTCACTGTCAATTCTGAACATCGCTTGTACTCGATACCACTTATAGCATTAAACTTTACAAGAAACGATATTATTAGAAGAGAGAGAAAGACGCTAGTGAACACGTCTGTATCAATCGAGAGAGAACCAAACAATGGTGAAATATTCGGCACAAAAGGAGGCAGCACATGTGATGGTGGTGATGGTGGTGGTGGTAACGACGTCATCAGAAAAGTCTGTGTCCCACTTTCATTTACCGCTTACGGCTTTGCATGTATGTACATGCCTCCCAGACGAAATTAGAGACACCAAAAATATAACAATGTCATTAGGAGAGTCCGCATTCCACTTTCATAAGGAAATAGTCATCGCTTACGGCTATGCATGTATGTACATGTCCCCAGCAGAATTAGAGATACTAAATGTCATCACTCGTTGTGACCTACTTTCAAAATTTTGTCACACACTATGAACACTCACATTAAAAATGTTTGTTTAAAGCAAAAATCATGAATCATCCATTCCCGAATGGCATGCACTTTATAGTTTGTACACCGGTCAGAAGAATTGAAATGTCTAAGATATACTGTTCTGTGAAATAGATATGGTATATTTTTAGGGCGGTCAAAGTCATCGAGATTGATGACATTATTGTGTATTATCATTGATTGTAAAGAACGTTTTTTCTCAAAACCCTTCACAAACACATATTTATATATACGCGTATGTGATGTTAACAATGAAACAAGATTGTCGTAAGGTGTCTCTCCTTCGCTCCATCTAAGTCTGTGATAATTTGACGTTAACCAGAGGTTTGTCCTAGCGTATTTTGGATTCGTAACGGCTGTAGCAGGTGAAGTGAAAATCCAATGTCTACCAGCAAATCTCAGAACGTCCATGATTGGCAGTTCCTTCACAATATATTTTCCGTTGTCATCGAAAAAGCACTGGAAGTCAATTATAACTGCAGTGTTATCCATAATACTGTAAGACAAAGAAACCACACATTACAAACTATACATATATTATGTTTAAACACAAATATCGTTGCGATATTAATATGCGAACTTACGTTTACAGACGTCTGGACTGAAGCGCCGAGAGACACCAACTGACGAAAGAAACAAAAGTGTTGGAGAGTAGTATACATGGTGGCGAATTTTTTTTAGCAGGTGGGGAGGCGACGTCGTCATCGTTCTCCATATTGACGCATCGTATCCGATAATGGCCGTACGCAAGTGTATCACGACCATTGTTAGTATATAGCGCTTATCATCATACGGTGACAGCGCTTGCTTATTTACGCGCATCGTGTACAGCGTATGATGATCACTGCGTAAACAAAGCGCACTGGCAGAAAACTGACAATGATCAGTGAGACACTTGCGATACATATCGCGTCGTAGACTCCGCTTAATTGCAACTCTGGGTACACCTTTACACACACGTTTTTGACACTCTTTGTTAGGATCTTCGTGAGCCACAAGGAAAGAATAACATTTCGCTCTGAGTCCACGAATTCTCTAACAGGACGACCACACGTTTCATCCTTGAACAGTCCGATAACCTTTTTGTTTTTAAGACTATAACAAGAATGAGACGTGGGGTAATCCGACGTGTCAAACAAGTGTAGGTCCTCCCTCATGTCTGCATACAAGTCAGATGTTTGGATACTATACATCAGACTGTCCGTATCCGTCATTAACAATCTAACGTTACAGCCGTACTTGGCGACAGCATAACGATAATGGAAGTCATACATTATCGTTTTGCTAACGTCAAGCACCGTGAAGCCGACATACACGGGACGGGAAAGAACGATGGATTTTTTACGTAGCGAGAGCCCCACCAGATCATTCGTATAGCGAATCATACGTTTCAGCCTAGGTGTGGAAACTAGTTTTTGAAGCCGTCGTTCATCTGAGACTAGTTCAAAGTCTATATGTTTCCGTACGTTCTCCAGCGACTTGCCGTATACGGCGTTGTTCATCAGCTTGAAAAGGTCTTTTTCAAAGCTGTTGACGGCTGCTTGCCTCTTGCGGGTGTTGAAATCGATAAACGGTTTCAACCAAGTGCTTTGCTTAAAACACAACACCGTATGAGTCGCTTTCAGCTCTAGACCGAGACTTAAATACAACTTCAAATTCCGATAATGGAGAACGTAATTTTGTTTGTCCTCCAAAGTCGTTAACAACTTCTCTACGGACGACATTGTTGACACTGATTCGTTATACGAAGATCTATATATACTCTCATGTAAACGTTTGGAAAAGGGAGAAAGGATATCGGGCGTTACGCGCTGGCGCACGGGTGCGAGCGCATAGTCGGAATGCAGGTCGTGTAGTGTATCAGGATAGTGTAGGTCGACCTCGAGGATGTACCCAATGTCGGAATCATCACTCACATTACGTACGTCCAAAGACTCGATTTCACTGCGATCGAGCCATAGGAAGTCTGGGTAAGGGAGTGGTTGCGACATGGCTGCATCGTATAGATTGTTACAGTCCGTATACAGAATGAAGGAGGTCGGTTTCGAAACATCGTACTGATCTGGGATCAGATCAGAGGGTTGTTAGCGATGGCATGACGGTTGGATATCAAAGCAAATCCCCACGGACCCCAGACTCAACGAACAAATGTTGATCTATATTTGTCAACAGCTCCAATTCGACCCCTGTCATTTTTAGCATCGCGTTCCAAGCGAGACCAGGAAGCCGGTAAAAATGACACGGGTCCAAACGGTAGTCGCGTAAGGCCATGTCCCGAAAACTTTCAAAGACATCTGCCAGCAGCATCACGTCTGTCAACAAATACAGATCATGGTAATCTCCAAACGTATGCAGATTGAATGCACTCCACACGTTTTGCGCGTGCTCGTAATCTGCGTCCGAAATAGACGATTCCATCAACCGGTTATCAAAGTGTTCACGAGCGGGCAGACTTGTTTCATTGAACCGGTCAATACTGTCGACGTACTCGTAAGGGTATACCCCCTTGCTTACGAGCAGATTGTCCTCTTCGTTGAAACCCCGTCTAAGCATTTCCTCTCTAAGCAGAGGAAATTGACTCCCGGACGTGGACAGATTGGTAACGAGTGTATCCAGAGAGCGATTAAGAAACTGAAAAGAGTCTACGAAACGCAAGGGACCCAGGGAGAACGACACGTAACGCTCACTGGATGTTGCAGTGCAGGATACGTGTCGGTCCTTATATTTCCCCAAACCTTGCATTAAATGGTGACAGTCGTAGCCACGGAGGTTGTGAAAGGAGACGGGGATATGACGTGGCATCTTATAGCTCAGATTGCAGCTATTGTGGGCTGCTCCCAAGAATTTCCCCGTAAGATGACAATGATTGCGCACCTTGTCAACGGCTGTCAAAGGGCGCTCACACAAATGACAGACGGTGGCGTTAGTGAACGCAACATTGTCATCATCGGACATAATTAATTTTACGTTATGTCGTATAACCTTCATCATGTCCTCAACGTCTTTCATCAACCACGAGAAGAAAGTGTCTACAACGTTTTCACCTCGATAGACTTTAGTCTCTCTCCAGAGACTGTGAGTGTGATCAACGATAGCATAGGAGAAACCTGACGGAATATGCATCGCTTCGTATGACGTGGACGATACAGGAGGAGAAGGTATTTTCTGACGGACACCACTGCTATCAACTGAGTAGAAGTCACCTAAATCTTTCACTGTCATTGGGATGTTGTTACCGGGTGAACACGATTGAAGGGGGGTGATGAGGGACTCGAAGTCGGCGTAGACAGTAAAGGGTACTTTCAGACAATGCGTATAATTTTTAAAGGACATAAACTTCTCCTCCTCTGTGGGCATTTTGGTTTTCTGTTCACCATAAGGTGTACAGTAGGGGAGATGCTCGGACAGGCCATGTTCTGTAGAGAAACGATGCAGGCAGTAGTCACAGTAAAATGATTTATGATCGTGTTTTGTTAAGGAAAATAACAATTTGTTAATGCTACTGACAAGACAGTAGTGTTTTCGGCTGTTTGTATCGGACAGAAGCAATAGATTAACATGATGTGACCTGTGCTTATTTGGGGTAATTCTTAGTGGGTAAACCTCATTTTTCGATTCGTTTTCGTGTCTTCTATATCATAGCCGGAAACGTTTATAGAAATGTCGGGATTCTGTGTTTCAAATTTAGAAATGGAGTTTACAGAAACAGGGTACTCGATGCCGGACATATTTAACGTGTTTATGAAGGAGATGTATTTTGAAACATGTTCTTTATGCTTTTCTTGAGGGTGTATGTGGGCTAGTACAGACCACAGAAAACACATTTCATCTTGGTGGTTCTTGATACTGGCTACTGCCTTGGTGAGTGAGAGTTTTCGCGGGGTAGGAATGTAGGAGGACGCTGCTAGTGGCCGGTACCGTCAAACAACCAGTTCCAGCTTCAGTACAGCGTCCACCGACCATCCGCTTCCGTCACGGGTAAAATTGGATATGCTATCCAAGATTTTATCATAGGATTCGTCTAGCAGACAGTTTAACTCGTCGCTGTCGTCCGTGAGCAACGTGCGACAACGTCCGTGGAAGACGGCGTCTTTCGTTACTTCTTTTTCTTCGCCGCGTCACCATCTATCACAGTTTTAGTGAAACGTATCCTGCACGCAATATGCCACTTGATATTGCGTAAACGTGATTGCTCTACCAGAATATCCTCGCACAATACAGGCCGCACCTCGATCATTATGTATAATATGTCCTGGTCTCCCGTGTCAGTGTACACGGGTAGGTAGTTGAATGTGGTGACAGATCCTCTGACACTGCTGTTTCTCACGATATGAAATCGTGTCATAACTGAAACAATAGAAACATGTGTATTAGCTAATAGGAATGATGAATAACACACAAATTCATGTTTGTGGTAAATAAATAGGTAGTGCTCGTTAGTAATATGTCAGTTTATTGCAAACCGTGAAGATGGCAGCTACTCCCGATTTTAGCATTAAAAGTGAAAGAAGAAAATCGTTCAAGTATTGGGAAGTGACGTTTGTCAGCCCCGACGAGTTAGCGTTTGCCGGGTTTTACCGCTATCCGCTAAATTATGATGTTTGCGGGCATAGTATGTCATTCATAGACGATAGAGTTAAATGCTTTTGTTGCGGAATTGAATTAGCTCATTGGAGAGAAGGTGACAAACCTATGGTGGAACATGAAAAATTTTCTCCGTAATGTCAATTTCTAATCGATGTCAAGAGACAGTTCATTGGAGAGAAGGTGACAAACCTATGCCGGAACATAAAACGTTTTCTCCGCCATGTCAATTTCTAAACGATGTCAAGAGACTATCTTGTGCACGTTAGACAGAGTTGGAATCATACGTTAATTCATATCAAACAAGTTTGCTTGATACATAATTACGGGGAGACAAAAATAATTTCTTAACTGTACCAATTGGTATTTAAATTTATCTTGTTCAGGCTGTTCCTGTTCCTGCCGGTGTTGTTCCAGATTCTGTTGAAGGCCGGACATGATCGTTGATGATGATATTCAGACAAGAGAAAGAGTGAATACTGAAAAACAAAGGAACTGTTATACATATATATAGTATTTTTAATGTTGGTATTATGTTAGTGTATCTTAAACCATGAACAACGCACGGAAGACTATAGCTCTAGAGCTACACAGAGCAGTGAGAAGGAATTTCGTTAGACTTGCGGTTGAATTGAAGTGTCTACACGACTTGTACCAGGCGGATCTTGTGGAGATGATACCATACGCTCGAGTGAACAAAGGGTACAAGTACATGATGACAGTGATCAATGCGTTTAGCAAGTACGCGTACGCTGTACCATTGAAAACAAAGACAGGAAAAGAAGTAACGCGCGCACTGGAGCCTATACTAACTGCTAACCGAATGAAATATTTACAGACGGACAACGGGAAGGAGTATTACAACAGTACAGTACAAGCGTTGTTAAAAATGTATAAAGTGAAACATTACTCAACCTATAGTGAGAAAAAAGCGTCCAGAGTGGAATGTTTTAATCGCACACTGAAGACACACATGTATCGAGCTTTCAGCGAACAAGGACACTACCGCTGGTTGGATCTACTACCTATATTGCTGAAATCGTACAACAATACCGTGCACAGAACCATTGGTATGAAACCTAGTCAAGTGAATGACGGTAACGAATATATAGTGTTGGAACGAATAAGGAAGAACACACCGCCTAAAATCAGTCCAGTGAAACCGCCTAAATTTAAAGTCGGTGACCCTGTTTGTATAAGTAAGCACAAAATGGTGTTCGCCAAAGGTTATACACCAAATTGGACTAACGAAATATTCACTGTGGATAAAGTACAATCCACTACCATCCCCGTCACATATCTGCTAAAAGATCACCTGAACAAAGTGTTGAAAGGTGGTTTTTACGAGCATGAGATTAGTAAGTCCAAAGTCGGTGACGTATACCTAGTGGAAAAGGTGTTACAGCGCAAAGGTGACAGAGTGCGTGTTCGTTGGCTGGGTTTCGATGGTAAACATGATGCATGGATACATAAGGAAGATCTAATATAAAAAGGTGACAGCACGTGCTGAAAACAGTATGCTTTCGGTATTCACGAGGATGAAGATTGTACAGCAAGCAAACAAATTGCCAATAAAGGATATGCACTTTTTGGCGGGTGACGAAGGCAGCGCTGAACGTAAACATGGTCCGCTATTACCGAACAGTATTCGCTGTATCGTTACGGGCCCAAGTTCTTGTGGAAAATCCAATGTGCTGTTCAACCTACTGTTTGATGCCAACGGTCTACGTTTCCGCAACGTATATGTGTTTTCAAAATCATTATTTCAACCAAAATACAGAATGCTAGAAACAGTGATGAAATCACTCGCTGATGAAGGTTTAGGTTATCACGCATACAGCGAGAACGAAGAAGTCCCACTACCGAGTGAAATCACTGGTCTCGACTCTGTTATCGTATTCGATGACGTATCGTGTGAAAGACAAAACAATATTCGAAAGTATTTTGCTATGGGGAGACATAGCGGTGTGGACACATTCTATCTATGTCAGACATATAGCCAGATACCGAAACAATTGGTGCGTGACAACGCTAACTTGTTGATATTGTTTAAACAAGACGATCTAAATTTACGACATGCATACAACGATCATGTCAACATGGATATGAAATATGATGCTTTCAAAGACGTCTGCACGGAAGCGTGGAAGGATCGTTATGGATTTCTAGTCATAGACAAAGACTCGTCAATAAATGAAGGTAGATATAGAATCGGCTTTGATCGATTCATAATTGTTTCCAGCGAAGTATAAAAGTGGTCGCACTGTAGTAATGTAATCAGTCCTCTTGCTAACACGCGGTGACGATGAATAAGGAGGAACGACTTACGTATGATATAGATACGATAAGCGACAACATAAGGAAAAAATATCATGCATTACAACAGGGCATCAGAGAAAGCGACGAGAAGTTCAGAAAAAATTACAAGCCGATTCTGGAACCGTTAGAAGCTATTTCACGAAAGTTAAGTTGTGATATGGTGGAGGAGGAGGAGGAGGAGGAGGAGGAGGAGGAGGAGGAGGAGGAGGAGGAGGAGGAGGAGGAGGAGGAGGAGGAGGAGGAGGAGGAGGAGGAGGAGGAGGAGGAGCAGCAGCAGATAAAACAAGAAGCGCCTACACAGCACGTAATAACCGAAACCGAAAGTGGCGCGCAGAGTCATGACGCTTCTCATTTCAGTGACGATGGCGCGTGGAACCCTAACGCTTCACATTTCAGTGATGATTCATTAGCAAACAAATATACGCGTTTGTGCGAATCGGCTGACTCTAATCGGATTATAGATCGTATGTACGGCGTTCGATACCAGGCTGGTAAATGGATGATAGGTGATTCAAATGTGAAAATCGATGATAACGATAACTTTCATGTCAAAGGAAAAATTTACCAGGGTACGCCCGGTATGTACGAACTTTTGTTTATGAAACTACCTAAAAAATACAATAAGGACGATATGAGGAAATACAAGTCCATACTACTGGCAACCAACGGACACAGACAAAAGTATAAACACTTTTCGCGAATAAACAGTAACAGTGGCGTCAAGTACTGACTAGTAATATCTAAATTGTTTGCTTCGAGTGCACGAAAACGCACAGGGAGTGGCTATATGGAGATGAAGCCGAACACTGCAATCGATTACGTACATTGGGACGATCCTAACGAGTTGGTTAATCGATTGAGAATGTTAATGGCTTCTCAAAGTAGTGAACATACTGGACATACGAATGAAATCGTTTCGATATTAGAAGAATTACGTGAAGCAGGCATTATCATATAAAAGCAGACGCACCGTTCTATGACCACCAGTTCTTCATAAATATGAGTGTAGACAAGTTCGGTAGACACGACAGCACTGTAAGAGTGCGAAAAGAAACTCACCGAAGTCTGCGTGAGGATATCGGTTTAGGAGTGACTAACGACGGCCACTTTGATGTGAAAAACAAAAAGATACGCAACTTGGGTGATCCCGAAGAGCTGCACGATGTTGTTTCTTTACAGTACGTAAACGATGCGTGCTTACAGTACAAGAACGACGCTACCGTAGACGCAAAAGATCATCGAATAATAATGCTAAACGATCCGCTTAAATCAAGAGATGCGGTCACAAAACGATACGTAGACGCAAAGAGTTTGAGAAAAGATCGTGCAGGTAACGTAATCGTTGATGACTGTCGGCTAACGCACGTGCAAGCACCAATCGCCAGCAAAGACGCTGTGAATTTAGAATTTTTATACGACAACACAATCAGTTTGCAAAGCAATGCTTTCTACGCTGGCGGAAGAAAAATTACGAATATAGCGGACGGAGTAGCCGACACAGACGCAGTCACTGTGCGACAAATACATGAATTAAAACTACATATAAAGACCGAATTGTACAAGGTCACTCAGGTATTTCACGCACATATAATCAATCTGATAAAGTTCGTCTATAAATATCAAGACAGCTCGACACAGCGTTCAGTCCTGTCTGAATATATTGAAGAGGTGGGGCGTTTAATAAACGTTCTCGATACGGAAACAGAAATCAAGGATTGGTCATCTGTTTACAAGAATGCACGTACTTCGTAACAAACCTAAGAAAAGAATGGGGCGTGGTGTAATTGGAAAAATACTTAAAAACACTGTGCCCGCTATCGTTTCGTCAGTACCTACTTTGATTAATCGCGCGGTGGACGCTTTACCGGTAGAGTTACACCTACCTGGCTACCGATTCTGTGGACCCGGAACAAAACTCAAAGAGAGATTGGCACGTGGCGAGCGTGGAATCAACGAGCTGGACGAAGCCTGTCGCGAACACGATATCGCCTATGCGAGGTACAAAGACAACGGTCGAAGACGTATAGCTGATCGCGTTCTTGCCGACAAAGCGTGGGAACGAGTGAAAGGTTGGAATTCAGGTGTTAGTGAAAGAGTGTATGCCGCAGCAGTAGCAGCCGCTATGAAAGCAAAATTAGCGCTAGGTGGAGGGAGCTCGTGTAGTGGTTGCAGAAAAAAGAAGAAGGGTTCAGGAATTAAACGTCAATCCGCGGGCAAACGCAAAACGACTTCCAGACATAAACGTAACAACACCAAACGCAAAACAGTCTCAAGGCATAAACGTAACAATAAAATAGCATCGGGTCTATACCTACGTCCTTACAGACAAAAAAAACTAATTTGCATACCAGTGCGTGCATTGTCCGACAGCGATTTGTATGTGTACGCAAAACGTTTGAAAATACCTTATTTCTGAGGAGTTTTTATGCGTAACACTTTACCACGCAGACCGCCTTGGAAGAACGAGAGTGCGATTATTAATATGGACACTGCAGAAGGATCTGGTACGCACTGGGTTTGCTACAAGAAGCAAAACAACCGAGTTTACTACTATGACGCGTACGGTAATATGCGACCACCTCTTGAGCTGACACAGTATTTTGGAACCGACACTGACATTTACTACAATTACGAGCGTGAACAGCCGCCACACACAGTCATCTGCGGGCATTTATGTTTGGACTTCTTGACGCGTGAGTGATCAGTAAGCGACAAGATGTCTTCGTTGTCGGTCACCTTAACCGGCACGAATGCTGCTGCTCTTGTATGTGACTTCTTCCCGCCTCTCGAACTAACAAACGGCGAATGGTATGTAGGTCTATTGGACTTTACTACATACAACAGTATACCGAACGTGGTTGAGGGGAAAAACAATGTGTTTCCAGTACTACGGGACGGAACAACTTGGGACTTGATAACTTTACCCACGGGTGCTTATGAAATCAGCGACATAGAAGCCTTCCTCAAAAAGCAGTTAGGAGACGCAAAGATTAGTCTACGTCCTAACAACAATACACTGAAATGCGAACTGACTTGTGCACTGGATACTGACTTTCAACAAACAGCGTGTGGTATCGGTGATATGTTGGGTTTCAAGGAAAAGCGACTGCTTGAAGCGAATAAAACTCACACGTCTGACGCCACAGTTAACATTATAAAAGTTAACAGCATACTGATAAGGTGTAATATAGCGCAAGGTTCATACAAGAACGGTAAAAATGAGCACACGTTGCACTCATTCTATCCGTCAGTCGAACCAGGATTCAAAATAATTGAATCACCTGCATACGTCATATACCTAGCTGTGAATGTAAGTCGTTTGGACAACATAACATTATCTTTACACGACCAGGACGGTGACGCAATAGATTTTGGTGGAGATGTCATCACTGTGCGTTTACATCTAAAACGACTATAGACATGGGCTTGTACTTTGTTTCTCCGCCGCTGCTACCACCGTCGTCAGAAATAAAAGAAGAAGAAAGATCGTATAGGAAACGCATCAGTACTCGTTCTAAACTGAAACGATTAACATCGGTTAACCGTCGTTTCCTGATTTCACTGGGTTGTGTTGTAAACAAGAAACATGGCGAGTGGAATATTATCTGTGGAGCAGCAACCGTTCTTTGAAGACAGTATCACGCACTTTTCATTTCACTCACACGCGCCATACGCGACAACAAGATATGGAAACAATGATGAAATACGTGTACCAATACAACAACAGGACGTCTTTACACTGCCGTCAGAAATTTTCCTCTACATCGAAGGCAAGTTGGTCAAAAACCCTAGCGTGGCTGCAGATACAGCGTTGAATGTGGAACTGGTGAACAATGCTATAGCATTTCTCTTTGAAGAGATTCGTTACGAGTTGTCCGGAATGGTAGTGTACCATACCAGAAACGTCGGCGTTACTTCAACTATTAAAACTTTTCTATCACTCAACAACAACGCACGTGACGCAATGGAAAACGCAGGTTGGGTGGCACCGACCGCAAACGTGTTAAAAATGAACGATGACGGTGAATTCAACTTCTGTATTCCACTGAAAATGCTAATGGGATTCGCAGAAGTCTATACACGCATCGTACTGAACGTGAAACAAGAACTTATACTCCTACGCACATCTACAGACATAAACGCTATGGTATTAGCAAGCGAACAAACGGCTGCTAATTGTGTTCTTGAACTGGATAAAGTTTACTGGAAAATGCCATATGTACATGTAGCTAACGCGTACAGATTACCACTATTACGACTCATAGAGAAAGACCACCCGATAACTATGCCTTTTAGGGCCTGGGAGTTGCACGAGTATCCCGCCTTGTCACAGATTAAAAGGCAGAATTGGATTGTCAAGACCTCGAGTCAGCTAGAAAAACCGCGCTTTGTTGTGTTAGCGTTTCAGACAGCAAGAAAGAATGTACTGACAGCACACGCTAATGAATTCGATCACTGTAACGTGACCAATGCGAGACTGTTTCTAAACGACAAGTATTATGCTTATGATAATTTAAACTTGGATATTGGAAAAGACCATTTTGCATTATTGTACAATATGTACGCCAGTTTTCAGAGTTCATATTACCACCGACTAGACGCCAGCCCACTACTGTCACCAGAATTATTCAAATCAAAAGCCCCGCTGTTTGTATTCGATTGTAGCAGACAAGACGATTCGCTTAAGTCTTCAGCTGTTGATGTACGTTTAGAATTTGAAGCGTCAGTGAATTTCCCTGCACAGACTACCGCCTACTGTATGATACTACATGATTCACTTGTAGAATATACACCATTGTCCAACACAGTACATAGATGTGTTTAAGTCTTATTTTATACATATTTTGTAAATACTAATTTTAAATATATATTTTCATATTTGTAACAATATAATATTGGAGCTGTGTATTTTAATTGTAAAAACTAGTTTAGATATATTTTCATACTTGTAACAATATACTCTTGGAGCTGTGTATGTATTTTTAATTGTAAAAACTAGTTTAGATATATTTTCATACTTGTAAAAATATAATCTTGGAGCTGCGTATTCATTTAATTGTAAAAACTAGTTTAATATATTTTCATACTTGTAACAATATAATCTTGGAGCTGTGTATGTATGTATTTTAATAAATGTATATAGCACGCACTTTATTATTATTTGTAACCCACTTCCCTAATGTACATAGATTTTTTACTTACTTGCACCAAACTAGCGAGCGTTGTCCACACACACACACACACACACACACACACACACACACACACACACACACACACACACACACACACACACACACACACACACACACACACACACACACACACACACACACACACACACACACACACACACACACACACACACACACACACACACACACACACACACACACACACACACACACACACACACACACACACACACACACACACACGTACCCTTAAATGACAGGCGTTGTGTATACTGTAGGCTCGTCCGCTTAAATTCAGTTATACCTAAAATATATCTTCGATTAGAAGTGTAATATAAAGTACTGTGAGAATAAATTTCAGAAATTGTAACAGACACTGACATAGTAATCTGACCACACACACACACACACACACACACACACACACACACACACACACACACACACACACACACACACACACACACACACACACACACGTACCCTTAAATGACGGGCGTTGTCCATACTGAAGGCTCGTTCGCTTAAATTCAGTTATACCTAAAATATATCTTCGATTAGAAGTGTAATATAAAGTACTGCGAGAATAAATTTCAGAAATTGTAACAGACACTGACATAGTAATTTGACCACACACACGCGCGCGCGCGCGCGCAGCGATGTTTTTACTTATTTGAACAAGTCATGTATTAAATTCAATAAATAATGCACTTGATAATGTTTTAATGTGAATAATTTTACGTTTAAATAAAATCTGTACATACAATAAAATTACGTTCACGTATTAACGTATTCAAAATGTTTCGTGTACACTTAACGATAACTATGTTGCTTAGAAGTGTAATATAAACTACTATGAGAATAAATTATTGAAATTGTAGCAGACACTAACATATCAAGTACTGTTTTGGAAATTATACGCTTATAACTACAATCTGTCGTTAAATAACACACTTGATAATGAATGTTCACTTATCAATGTATTCAAATCTTTTTTTACTCACCTCTTAAATGTTGTTGTACACAATAGTCGATTTCACAATGCGTGCGTCGTGTCAAGTACACGAAGGCTATTGCAATGAGAAATCGTGACTGCTCTTCTTCTCTTATATATTGATGTATTATACAATGGTGGTGGGGTGCGGCTTCCGTGTTCATTTTGGGACTAAATACTTTCTAATCTGTAAGTAGTGCGACTTAGTGACGATGCTTAATTACTATTTTTGGTGTATATAAATTTCTAAATCGCTGCCAATGACAGCTACTACTTTTTTTGCTATGTGTCAAAATTTAGAAAGTTGGACACAGCGAGGTAGGCGATAAATATATTTCCTGGTGATGACATTTTAGTATCTCTAATTACGACGCTAAATATAAATTTCTAAAACCAATGTAAAGTCATGTGAATGACCGCTTGTATTTTGAATAATTGCATGACAATGG
This sequence comes from Magicicada septendecula, assembly GCA_034769895.1. Lineage (NCBI taxonomy): Eukaryota > Metazoa > Arthropoda > Insecta > Hemiptera > Cicadidae > Magicicada > Magicicada septendecula. The sequence goes on from CM068367.1 coordinate 893,980,346, forward strand.
TCTGTAAACTAAATTTTAATTTTGTGTACACGGGTTGTATCTTTCAATTTCGAACATTATTATTTAAACTGATAATTGTTTTTATTAAAATCTTACAATGACAAAACATTATTATTATTTCATATTGTATTTATTTTATATCATTGTTTACGATATATATTTAATCAATGCAAAATGAATTTTTAAAATATTGCTTTACATTGGTCTGTAAACCATATTTATGTTGTGAATATATATACATTTAATCATTTTAAACAAATTATGGTTTATTTTAATTTAATCGAGACGATTGAGTCAATGACTGCTAATATGTACATTCACCTCTCAGTGAGAGAGTGAGAGAGACGTTACATAAACACACAGAGAGAGGGAGAGAGAGAGAGAGAGAGAGAGAGAGAGAGAGAGAGAGAGAGAGAGAGAGAGAGAGAGAGAGATGTAACAGTAATCTACTAAGTGTGTGTGTGTGTGTGTGTGTGTGTGTGTGTGTGTGTGTGTGTGTGTGTGTGTGTGTGTGTGTGTGTGTGAAAGAGAGAGAGAGACAGAGAGAGAGAGAGGGAGAGAGAGTTGATAACTTGATATCGTGGTCGACAACTGCGCCTACTCATAGTAAATGTGTGTGTGAGACAGAGAGAAACAGAGAGAGAGAAACAGAGAGAGAGGGAGAGAGTTGATAACTTGATATCGTGGTCGACGACAATCATATAGTTTTAATGTACACTATAACACACACATCAAGTTTGAACCCCACCCACCCACCACCACCCACCACCCTTGATATGCAAGTCAGCTTAATTAAAAAATATAAAATTATATTCGCGGATGCTGTGGTCCATTAAACCCCACCCCCGTAAGAGTTTGTACTGTGGCAATGACCCGTTCGAGGATTTCTTTCCATGTCTTAGCTGCTTTACTCATTTGTTCCTGAAGTAGACCATCAATAAGTCGCTCTTTGTTTAACGAACGTTTCAGTTTCTTCCATTTCAAAAACGCAGAGCGATGAGCAGGACATTGTCACATATGATCCTGAATACGGAGATTAAATTTAGCTACGACGATAACCCATTGTCACTGTTGAAATTGCTTCTTTGATAGTTTTTGTGTGGAAATAAAGTGCAACAAAAGCAAAATAGAGATTTTTAGTTGGAGGAAAAGACATCCAAATGCGATTTACCTTTATGCCGTTCTGCAAGGTTTCATCAAAGCAATACTTGTTTAAGGATCGCCCAGCTTCATCTTCAGGAAAATGGTTGTTCTCGTTCTGCAAGTGACATGTTCCTCTATTCACACCATTATATCTCGGAAGGACTTAGATGTCTCACTTAGCCAAGCATAAAACAGAGAAGCAGGCTGGTTATGCTTCTTTTATGAAAGGGATAGTAATATCAAAGAAACAAGTTGTTTGTAGTTTTATAAACGGAAAACATTTTTTTCAAGTCTGTGCTCACTTTGCCGTCCTCCTGGCAGGTGCCCCTTGTGCCCCCTTAGCCTCTGTATGCGAGTGAGGCGTGGGTCATGACAAAAAAGGAATGCGGCAAGATTCATAGTGCTGAAATGCAGTTTCTTCGAAATACTTTAAATTATACATTGCAAGATAGAATAAGTTATGAGGATATCAGAGTAGAACTCGAAGTAAAGGACATAAATGCAATTATTTCAATATACAGAAGACAATGGTGGGATCATATGCAAAGGATGGCAGAGGATCGATTGCCGAAAGCGGCACTGAACTAAAGCCATTGGTAGAAGAAACGTGGGACGTCCGAGGATGAAATGGGTGCCGGAACAGGTTTATATAACCTAATCCTTGAAAAGGAGGAGAAGAAGAAGAAGAAGAACAGAAGAAAACTTCATGAAGATACAGTTCCTCGGACCTCCATATAAATTTTGGATAAACCAATCTTCCTCATATTTTATTGGAGTTGAAGGAACCGACACGACAGTAGGTTCGCACATTATAAAATGTAGTGCTTTTTTTGGGTATCTTGGAGTCACATTATCAAAAGTTGATAGAACTGATGAAAATACCATCAACAAAATGGAAGGAAAACGTCTCCAATGTACGGAATCTTTCAGAGCAAACGGGAAGAAGATAAACGGGAGAACAATTTTTTCAAGTCTATGCTCACTTTGCCGCCCTCCTGGCTATGCCGCCCGGGGTCTTGTATAATAATTTGTGTAAGGTTATATCTTCCCGTTAACAGTATTAACAATTTGTTTTTTGTTCTGCATCCTTCTGCGCTCTTCTTGTGAGTGATAAAGCGCTCTCGTATATACACTCTAATAAGTATTTCATATTAACAGAATACTCATAATAATCTATCGTTCTTTTCAAATGTATATGCTATATACCCTCATACTAACTAATTCATGTATCAGTAATCCGTATCACATTGCTGTGTCCATCCAAAATTATATCGCTAGATCGACTCTTAAAAATTTGTAACAGTTTATTAGTAGAATCATATTTGTAAACATTATAATCTGATATGTGACAAAATATTAAAAGAAGTCATAATTAATTGAACAAAAATAGCCACATTAATTATTAAATAAAAGTCCGTATTATTTGTGATTCAAAGTTCATATATAGCTATCTGAAAGGAAAAATACAAAAACGACAACAGAAACATAAACTTAAATAATTTTAAAAAGCTGAAATAATGAAAAATAATTATTTACACAAGAATTATTTAAGATTTCAAAACTCTGGCGTTCGCTATTTTAACTTCAAGAAATATCGTTTACACAGTGGAACTGGCATAATTGAAACGAATAGGATGACGTTAAACAAAATCTGTGTATCAGATATAGAATTATAATATAAGGGGACAAAAACAGAGCAGGGAGTCACATGGTCGGTGTGATACACATTATATTATATCTGACAGTGTGTTTCTAAAAACACATGTAGTGTAGTAGGTACTATATGTAGTGGTACTATAAATAATTACGTTCTTGAAACTATTATATTTACTAATCTGAAGTCACAATGAACTGAATGAACTGTTAAATTTTGGTTATACAGTCGCTGTTCCAACTTCAAAAACTTTTGTATTTTTAAAGTGTACAAACGAGTGCAATTGAAAAAAAATCTTTTAATTTGAAAAGGATGTTTAGCTTTATGAATTTCAACTTAGTATGTCTTGATTGTTGTTTAGATTCGTTCTATATTATACTTTATACGTTTTCGCAAATAAAAAGTAATCGAAAATGTGATTGCTACAGTTAAAGAAATTTTAATAAAATTAACAAAATTACATGAATAACAGGTTGAAACAGTGTCACGTTCCTTTACACTTTAAACCATAAAGTTTTTGTTATTTCTCTACAAAAGAGCTCCAATGTCCGACGTGAACTGAATACCAGAAGCCTGTCTTTCATTATAAATTCTACTTATGTATTCTGTGTAAAGCCTTCTTAGACTGAGCTCTAATTTCACGTTCGTTTTCCTGAGAATGCAATCGTATTGTCTTACACTTTATACGTTAACGTACATATACTACTAATATTAAAAACACACACACACACACACACACACACACACACACACACACACACACACACACACACACACACACACACACACACACACACACACACACACACACACACACACACACACACACACACACACACACACACACACACACACACACACACACACACACACACACACACACACACACACACACACACACACACACACACGCACGCACGCACGCACGCACGCACGCACGCACGCACGCACGCACGCACGCACGCACGCACTCACACACGCACGCGCACACACACACACACACACACACACACACACATGTATAACTGTATAGCTTCCTACCTCAATTGAACGACTACACATATGGGGGTATGTGATGTACATCGACAAAGCAGAATAGCAATCTATCAAATTGTGATTATATATTTGCACATATTTGTTTAGTTTATCTCTGGGACATTACAATAAATTTATTATAATCATTGTTATTCCAATAATTATTATACAATTAAATTATTCAAACACTTTTTGCTACAGTCTATTTCTTTATGTATATCATATATTTAGTATTTATAATAACTTTACTTCAAGATGTTTTTTCGTTATTTGGAACATGTTTCGGGACACTTAGTGTTCCCATCCTCAGCCTTCTTAATTTAGAATCTTGTGGAGTACTTGTGTATTAGCTGGTTGTTGTTATGGATTCCTGTTGGGGTTTGGTGTTTCAAACTGGTACTATTGTGTGTGATTGTGGTGTATATATCAGTATTTTGTGTATTTCGATTTGAGTGCTTTAAAAATTGTGTCATGTTTTGTATTGATTTGTATATGTTCAGGTATTAGTTTCTTTTGTGTCTTGTGTTTGTATATTTGTAAATTTTCCCAAATATTTATTATAGGGGAAATAATATTTATATATAATATTTATTAAGGCACTTTGTGTGGTATGTGTTTACACAACCACTTTTCATAAGTAAATTACAGCTGAGTGAAAACATCATGAGCAATCAGGCGTCAACATAGAAAAAAAAACACATCAAAATACACTCTTATGATAATTAAAAGATTATATAACTTTAAAATTTAGCACCATTGTATTGTATTATTACGTCTAAGAGTGTTTGTAGCAACTGTTGGGATATGAATTTGCATTACAATTGTCGCTCTTTTTATGAGCTAACATTGCAAACACTGCTTGATCATCAGCGTATTAATGGTCTTTATTCTTTCTCCTCCAAATACAATTCCTCTTGCTGTTTCTAAGGCCTCTGTTAACTTTTCAGCGCAGATATTAAATAGTGCTGATGACACGTCACAAACAACATCCTTGTCTAGCGCCTCGTCCAATGCCCACCTCTTACGTTTCACCCCATATACTCTTACTACTACTTTCTGTTTTGTGTACAGCTCCTTTGATATTCATCTATCCTTTCAGTATTTTCAGTAGAATATTCCTCTGTCGAAAGCTTTCTAGGTAAAACAAACGTACATCTCCCTAATCACTTTTAACATTCTTTCTTCCAATATCGTCAGGCATCTCGTGTGCCTTTACTTTTTTCTAAAACCAAATTAGTCCTTACTCATATTGTCCTCAATTCTTCTCTCTGTTGCCCTTAGCACCAACTTTGTAACAGATTTTGTAACATGACAGAAGAAACTAATGATCTCAACTTAACCTAAATCACCGATAATTGAATACTATAAGCCCATGTCATTCAGTGAGTGCATCCTTCAAACATCATGAATTGGAGTGGACGGGCTTTGCTCTTGCCGCTATTCCTTTGGTCGTGTAAAACCCTTTCCACTTTTGATGTTAATATTGTCTTTTCAACTACTTACGTCTGAGAATGTGGTACCATTATATCTTCTCAACTCTTGAACGTCAGGTAAAGTTTTAATCTCTTACGTACCCAGCTCTATATCAGTATTGCCTTTAGGCGCTACTATATAACCTCAAAGGCAGATGGCGTTTTCAGCTATTTATTTATAGCTTGCGTTCCTCTCTCTTCCAGTTACTCTGCTTTCAGTGACATAGTTTTCTGTCAGATAAGGTGAAAACAGAAAACAAATTAATCGTATGAAATCGTTTGTAGTATGGATGTGATAAGGCTATGATAAGGGTGCAAAATGAGATAAATTATGACATACCATGACACACGACTTACTCGAATCGGACGATTTGTCGGTATTTCAATATGTAGTTCGCCAGTGGCGTAACTAGGGAGGGGGCAATAGGGGATCAATTTCCCTCCTGAGCTATTAAACATTTTTACTCCATAATCACTTAACGTAGGCCTATTTTTATGCCAGTTGCGAGTGTTACAATAAGGCGTACAGATAATTGTAAAAGACAATTATAATATGTTTAAATTAATAACATGGATTTTATTAATAGCAATAATCGCTCAACATTTGGTAAGTATTGGAACATAATAGTAATAACAAGGAACCGTCGTCTTTGTATAGCAGTTTATTTATTTTAATTCGGAAAAAGAGAAGATTTTATTTTCGGAGTTTACATTAAAATAACACAGTTAAACGCAACTATCAGTTACATATAACGTTCTTGGGACAACGTCATTACATTTAAGTGCAAAAGGCTAAGAAAACCGGGTTTTTCTAAATATAAACAGAAAGACTACTCATTTACAATATTTGTTAAGAATACAAATTTAGAATTAAAGTGATTACGAATGACATAATATTTATTACATTTAATATCAATCAGTTAGATAGAATATTTTGAAATCAGGGCTTTTCTAACGTTTTCAACATTTATTTTTATATTGTAGTAAACTAAAAATTTTTTTGATGCAAAGAATCTATAAAATTTGATGGGAAGAAAACTGAACTTATTATTTGTTCTGAAGAAAACGTGAGATGCAGCCTCCCATCTAGTCTCATCCCCCCCCCCCCACATACAGAAGCTAATCTCGTCTCCTCCTTTTTACGCCACAGGTCACATCACAAAAAAACTCTTGATCAATTTAATTAGTACACAAAGTTAAATGTCGTCTAAACATTAGCGTTATAAATAATAGCCCTACGAATTATTTGGGCTACGAATTTTAAACTGTCGTTGGAAAAGTATACACAAGAAATTAACTACTACTGCTTGGAAACATCCTTACCACTCATTTTACATTGTTTGTTCTCAGAAATAGTCTAGAGGCGTCGTAAACACTAAGGCTATTTTCAATTATTACAAAGACTTTATAAATTATTGTTTTTAAAATAATTATCATCATGAACTCAATTATTTTATAATTAGGTTAAAGTATAAAAATTTTTGTCAAACTAAAGGTATGTTTACTAATCTTAGATATTAGTTACTTAGAAAATATTTTATTTAAAAAAAATGATGTGAACGATAAACATAAACTTAAAATACTAAACGATATTTTAAACGTATCAATGTTTATCAGTGTTTTCACGTACCACAGTTTTTCAATGTTCCTTCCAGACGTTTTATTAAGATCCTAATTTACAATTTAAATCACGTTTAGGATTATACACAGGTAAGTGCAGTTTGTAGTTAGAATTAATTCTGAGCAAACACAAAATCAGGAGGCCTATAAGAAAAATATAGACAGAATGTGGGAGTGAGCTGTTTACATCTCAGCTTTGATGGTGAATACTGAAAGCTGTTATACTGCTTAAAAATAAGTCAGAGGTAAGCATGATTGTTAAAGTATTTAGTATTTATAATACTTCAGACAAGAATATAGTAATCAATATAGTTTACTGTATACAGTGTAAACATTTAAAAGTAGAATTGTTAACCAAAGGCTTATTTGTTATTACTGAGCAGATCGGTTTTTGTAGAAATAGGGCTCATGAAGATGTTTTGAGCCACCTAAAACAAATCAATCGTTTTCCATCACAGTATACCTGCCCTTCATTGATTACAATAATAAGCTCCAAATCGTTTACTTATGGATTAGTAAACAACCAAAGTGGACTCAGTAACAATCGGACGAAAAACATTTCGAAAAGAAACTAAAAATATGCTAAATTTAGATGTTAGAGTAATAATTAAAAATGATGGGTTTAAACTGTAACGTATCACACGGCACTGAGGTAACCGGTATGCCAAGTGGGTGTGCTGTATAGCGAATTGTTGTGTCTGAGCATTTTAAACCACCAATTAAGATCTTGTAGCGCATTTATTATTACAGAGAAAAATTGAGGCTGTTAATCGCATTTATAACGTTGGCACAGTTCGACAGGAAGACATACTTTACAGATAACTACAGCCATGTCATTTCTAGTTATTAATCTTCACCTTTATTGCAGTGGTGGCTGGTGTTATGGATGTAGCATTGCACAACAACCGATATAGAGTAACTAAACTATAAATTAATATACAAAAACATTAAGCAGTTAAAAGTGTTAACAAAAAACGTATTAGTTTCAATGCAGCAAAGTTCACGTACAATTCGAATGTGGCGCGCAAGCTGGTGGTTGTAGGTCGATCGTAACTTCAAAAGTAAGTGGCAGAACACAACATATGGGAGGACGTCCTTTATTCTTCATAATTCTACAGTGCTCCACATGTGAGCTTGGTGGCTGCAAAGGCTTTCGCAACGCTCCAGTAGTAGCGTTGTAGTGCATCCTTAGTTGTGGAATGGAATCAGTTATAACCTTCTTGATTCGTAAAGCTGTGTCCGGTTTAGTGTTTACATGTTTACGTTAGTTGAAGTTAAATCCGTTGTTTGAGGTTCTTAAAATAGGAATAATTTTGTACAACTCTGATTGTCATAATAAAATGTCAAACAACTGTGTGTTAAGTATAATTTTTATTATGTTTTCTTTGTTTAGTCCTACTGTGTGCTTTTGTGTTTTTGTTTTTTTGAGCTAGTGATTCTGTGTGGATTCAAACAACGTGTACTAGTTTGTAAAAGCCACGATACTGTTTAATCTTCGCCTTTCGCTGCGTATTTAGTATTTGGTCTTGCAAAGTCCAAATAGTGATGCTAATCCAGTTGCTTTGTTTTCAACCACTAAAGTCCAGTTTACAGATACTTTTCATGGGTCCGTGGGAACATGGAATCTGGGATAGGTAGACACAGTAATAGAAGTGAGGTCATTACATTATCAATAGCAACACTCTTTTTTGGGGAAACAGTAACATTCTATTTTTGCCATATGATAGTACTATGTCCCATGCAGATATGTAGGTCTGCCTACTGTTTAAATGTGTTCTTTAACCCCCCCCCCCCGCCAACTACTTCAATCACAAAAATTTGGAACCACCAGCCGCTACTGGTAGTATGCTAGTAGTAGTAGTAGTAGTAGTAGTGGTAGCAGTTATAATTCTATTTAAAACTTAGAATAAATCCAATAATAATTTATTTTCATTATCTCTGCACAGGTAGGCGAAATGTTGACATCGTTTAGGAATTAACGTCAAGTAAGATGATGAATCGGCAGTGCACAGTTCCTCTTACCATACCCAGACATCAAATCTCACTTTGAGAGACAGCACATAAGTCAGCTTACACCTAAGTGTAAATCTCGTAGAATTTCAAAAATAATGTGAATCCGCAAACATCATTATGTTACATGCGCCCACTCATACGTTTACACAGGACAAAATGTGTTCGTTAATCTGTTCGTATAAAGTTCAATTATCCTAAATAATGACAGTAATGATGATGATTTTTCACTTTTCGAAAAACACAAACATTTTAGTTACACGAACATATTTACCAGCAAAGTAAATTAATTTCTCTCTTTGTATAAAAGAAATATACATCAGAAACGTTGTATATCACGTCACATCATGTTAATTTTCCTAATATCTTTATATTATAATGATGGGTTAATTGTATGATGAATGATGAATGTTTGTATATGATGTCTATCTTTATATGATGAATGTGGGTTAATTGTATGATGAATGATGAATGTTTGTATATGATGGCTATCTTTATGTGATGAATGTGGGTTAATTTATTATACACTATTAATTCTTTTTTCAAAAATACAACGAAAAATAGAACAATCGATTTATTCACGTGGAGTGTCATCTGATTTATCAGAATTTTTGTTTTTTACTTCCATGTACCATAAGGAAATGGAAGTATGGTCATGGCGACAAAAGTCGTGTTCGAGATAACGGCAGATTCTGATTTTACTACCATCAAAACATGAAAAAAGTCATTTTTCGAAAAGTGTGTGTGTGTGTCTGTGTGTAGAATTAATTTTATGGCAAACGATAGCCGCAAATTCAAACAGAATCAAATAATGTTTTGCATACAGTCCTGAATTGTAGAGGACTCAAGGCCTATTGTTTTGGGTGAAGATCGGTTAAGGGAAATGGGTAGTTTACCTGCAACGTTTTACGTTTTAACAAGAGTAAAGTGCTTAATTTTGATAAACAAAGTATCCTGAAAAGAAGGTCATAATAATCCACTGTAGAAAGGTAGATGAAATATCTATAAATGAAAAGGGTGGTTGAAGGGGGAGCGGGTAATTTTGTTATAAATTAAAATGGTAGTTGATGATGGAGGTAAATTTTTGTAAATTTTATATGTGTACTACGTTATTGACAACAAAAAAGTAGTTTCTATTCTATGGAAACATTTCATTTCACTTTAACAAAATTCTATATTTTTCATTTTAATTTAAATCACGTGTGAGTGAAAATATATCGTTCCTGGCAGGCAAGCATATCTCAATTATGTAATGTTTCCTTTCCAAAGTTTTATTATTGTGATTACGGCAATAAATAGGCCGGCAGGACACACACACACACACACACACACACACACACACACACACACACACACACACACACACACACACACACACACACACACACACACAAAATTCGCGTTATTTTTGACCTCACTCATGTTTATTTTCTTATGTTTGCACGCTTTTTAAATGGAAAGTGCCGAAACCCACACCAACACAACGCGTGCAAGCCGAAAAGATGGACATCGATTTCCTTCCTGTGGATCGCTGGGCAGTGTTGTTGTATTAAAGCAATTAATAAAATCTGTGTACTTATTTATATTATGATATGAGAATTATAAACTAATATGTGCATGTGTATATGTATGAAAAATATATAAATAATTTTCTCCTTTGGAAAATTGTTTGCCCTCCTTGAAAATATTTTGACCTCCCTGATGGCTAGTTATTTACGAGATTGTGTGGAATATAGTGTTATGACATGGATCAGAATTGTGGGTGTTAAACAGGAGACACAAACGTATTAAGGAAGAAATTTAATGAAGAAATTTGTGTTAGTGGTTGAAATCACAAGCAGAATGATCACTGTTGCACACCACTATATAAATGTTTTGCTGAGAAATTTATAATTATACGGGTGAACAGAATAGTCGTTCAGGAAATCAGAAGACAAATGGAAAGAAAGAAATCAAGACTCGATTTTAAAAAAGAAAAATGACTAGTATAGTATTGACAGGAAAGACTTTGATAACACTATAGACATCCCTCGGCCCCTCGCAGCGAGAGTCCAATTTCATTACAGGAATCAGATTGCAGCTACCTTTAGCTAGCTCTTCGTTCGTCCTACAGACATTTTATCCATAAGTACAGTTCTTACTCACGAAGGTTGAGGATAGTCTTAATCCACCTGACATGGTGGTACCATTTTAGCTGATACGTAATTTCTTCAGAACTCAAGCATCCACTTATTTAATTAATATTTAAATGATTTTAAATATAAATTTTAGGACATGGAAGTAATGTATGGTTCCCCATACCAATTTTTTGAACTTGCCTTATCTCTTGTACGCCTTAGAAACTTTAAGTATTTAATATACAAGCAAAAATAAATAATTTTAATTTTTAAGAAATCTTTGAGTTTAAAATATGTTTTCTAACATCTAGTCTGAGACAATACGCTTTGGGTTAACTTAATTTGGAATCAAGTACTTACCTACAGAAGTCATCCATTCGATTGACCTACTTTATTCGACCTGGATTCCCAGCTACACTCTTCGTTGACAGTGACAATTTTATTTACACTCTTAATGCACTTTACACTTGGCACTGTACTCCATTCATTTGAAAATTTTATTTAACTAACTCCGACACATTGGTTCTCTCGAGCCTGCCAACCAGACCTCGCACCATGTTGTGTTGATGAAGTATGTTTCTCACTTTCTATGCCTAATGTATCGTTTCTATTTCTAACTCACGATAGACGTCGGTATTGGCAACGTATCAGTACATATCTACAATGTCCCGTAATGCTCTTTAATGTGGAAACGTTGAACAGCACTGAACACCAGTTTAGTTTTAGTTTTAGTTCATTCAAAACAGACACAACGTATGCTCGTACAAGTTTAAGCGTATAATTAAAACAGATTTATATTATATTATATTATATTATATTATATTATAACTTTTCAAGTTAAGAGCTAAAGGTTGTTTCTTCAAGAAAAATAATTACTATAAACGAGAAAATCATTCAATCAAACCGAACATAGTTCAGTGGTTTATTATTTCTCAAAATTTAAGAATCTTGAGATCTCATTTGCTGAATCTTTCCTGGAAGGGAGTGTTATTTAGTTTCAACGATAAACGGTGTTGGTTGGGAAAGCTGAGAGATAGCGTTGAATGATGCAATTAATCGTTTTTCTCTTGTATCCAGTCTTCTGAAATCTTGCTGTACCCAACCACAGCCGGGTTTGGTGGAAACGTCGTTTTGTTCGTAGAAGAATACCGATTTTCCACGCACTAAAATTAAATTCTTTAAGAAAATTGGCGTGTCACATTTAAACTTTTAACTAAACTCATACGGGTACTGTAACCTAGAAAACTAAATAACTTCGTTTATTGTCTTACGTTAAGGTTTAGTAATTCGCCTTGATAACTATATTCATTTGGTGATAATTCTGAATCTTCGCATTATCTATGAAACATATTTTGTCTTCATATTTATCTTTATCCTGCATTTATTGTCAACCTTTTAATTAGGCTTACTTTAAATTATATATATTCCTTCCTATCATTATTTCCTTGCTGACTTTATTTTTGTAGACACACTTTTCCTTTACCTACAAATGTCTTTCAATTTACCATATTACGTTTTTATTATGGTTTCTATGTTTATTATTAATTACATATTTAATTCCGCTAACACAAGGTATATTTATACAGGTTTTAGGAAATGATTTATAATTACCTATTAATCTTAGGCATAAATATTGAACATAATTTTCCAATTTTTAAGGCAGTCTACAACCATGCTGATTAATAGTGTAGCATAACAAAATTATCACATGAAAATTTTAACTTAATGCAACATAAATAAAGAAGAAAAGGTCCATAGTGAGTGAGAAGAATGAATTGTTTAAAGATTAAACAAAAAAAACTGTAAACCATATGAAAGGTACAAAGCAGATTAGCTAATACACCACTCTAGAAAAAACAGACCAGTAATGTAAACCAAAACTATCTATCAGAGAATCAAACTACATAATAGGGGATAGAATTCAGTCCAACCAACACAGAAATTGAAAATGTAATTAGTATAGATACAATTAATAACGAATGGAATGACAAAGGAAAGAAAATTAACTTCTTTTGGAAATAAATAATACTAGGCCTATAATGGTAATCAAATCAGACTAAAAGGTAAATTAATCCATATTGAAGTGTTATAACAACAAAATTATGAACAACAAAGATAATCACGGAGTGATTAATATTATTCCATGGAAATATTATCAGAAAAAACACTTATAAACCATTTAAACACTAAATTTGTACAAAATATGAGGCCTACAATAATTATAAAAAATTGTAATTTTTAGGCTTAAATGAACTTGAAACAAACCCAGCTATATATCCAATTATGTAAAATTAATTAATCAATATTGCTGAGTAGTTAGATTTTTGTAAAATTAAGAAATAAATGAAATACAGTAATAAATAAAAAACCTATTATGTATATTTAGATGATGAACCAAATCTAAGACATGTACTTTTATAAATAAACAATGGAAAGAGGAAAAAGACATATCACAAATTACCCTAAAACGACGACGTTCAGAGTTTAGTCTATTGTTAATCGTTAATATGACCAGTTGAGAATTTACTAACAGAAGACCGAAAAAGTATAATTTTGTGCAAAACCGTGAGTGTAGCTTCGAAAAGTGTAACAGAGGTTAACTAAAATAAAAATAACACTAACAGATAATAATTAACACCTAACTAATTCAGAACAACAGTAATAACACTATCTAACACGAGCACAAGAAATCAACGGCCATTTTGAGAAGATTTTAAACCGTATTAGCAGAACACGAATACACACCTTTGAACACCGGACACTTAACCAGTAAACCATCCCGAAACGACATCGCAGGAGAAGAGAGAACACTCTACACTACATTCCAGGACAAATCCAACTTCGCAGAGAAGGGAATACTCATTTATTTCTGTGGGAGAAGCTCAACCAGTTTCAGCAGTGCATAGCAGAGAAGTCGAGGTGACGGCGGCCATACTTTATTTCCGAACCAGCACGATACACAGCCTGCTTGAAGTCAGTGACGTCATTTCGACGAATGGTTCGATATTACTTTTCATAATTGACAATTTACATAATAATATTGTTTTTTCAGCCATAATGATTTATTTTAAAAATTAGTGTAAGAATTGTATCTTGTTCCTTGCCCTCTGACCATTTCGACTCGCTAAAAGAATCCTAATTAATTAATCTTGTAAAAATATATTTTGTCAATCTTGTTCGCTACCGACTGGAGCAGATATCAACCAATGCCTGGGCCATGCGCAGCCTGAATGGCGCATAATTTTAAATGTCAATAAATGAACATCATTATTCAGTTATAAGAGTTTGTATTTATTTGTATAGTGAATGTTAGCTATTTTTTCTTCTAAAAAAATAATTTACAGTGATAAAATAAATAAAATAAATATTTGAGAGGTAGAAGAAGAGCAAAGTCAGCAGAGAGAGAATCAACAGCTCTAACTACACAATTAAATTATTAATAGAAACAAATAGTTTCGAACCACAAATTCATACCTATTTAATGGGAAGTAATTAAAGCACACACAAAATTAATTAATTGAATTAATTAATTAAACAAAAAATATATATAAGTAAAATTTCATAACTTACAAAAAATTTTTATTATCAACAAATCACACTTTATTATAATACATTATTTATATTTAATTTATTCTTTGTGATTGGGAATAATTACCAATTGGTGAATCCAAAGTGGAGCTGTTTCATCGGCGAGTTCAACACCGAGATTCAGACAACATTTATTAGCATCACAATTTCTATCTTTATATCTTTATTTAGTATTATAAATAAGGAAATATATTACAAATTGGCGTCCAACTAAAGGGCCTAAAATAGGAGCTAATAGAGTTATAAAATAAGGACGATTGTCCAGTTTCCTATTTTTAGCTCGGCAGCGGTCAATAGGTCGGAAGAAGGAGCGAGATGCACAGGAGGGCTACATAAAAAAAAAGGGCTGTGGAGGCCGAGCAGGAGGTAGACATGGAGGATAAAGAGGCGACACCAGTGGAAGATGTGGAGTCGATATTACCGCCAGCAGAACCAAACAAGCCTGCACCACAGGAGGAACAGCCGGTGAAATCCACCACAAAGGAAGATACAAAATTTGATCAAATGATGGAGATGTTACTCAGAGAATTTAAAACGACGAAGGAAGAATTAAAGGAAGAGTTGAGTAATAAAATCGGGGATACCAATAAGAAAATCGAAGAAAATAGTAAGAAGATGGAAGAAAATAATAAGGAAATGAAGAATGATAACCAACGATTGAAGGAAGAATTGGGTAATAAAATTGGAGAAAACAGTAAGAAGATGGAGGAGAAAATGGAAGAAAATAGTAAGAAAATGGAGGAGAAAATGGAAGAAAATAGCAAGAAGATGGAGGAGAAAATGGAGGAAATAAAGACTGACAATAAACAATCGAAGGAGGAATTGACCCAGATAAGCCAGAAACTGGAAGAAACCAATAAAAAGATGGAAAATAATAGTCAACAATTAAGAGCAGAATTAAGAGAGACGAACCAAGAGAATATGAACCGATTAGATGGAAAGATGGAAGCATTGAAGGAAGAGTTGGGGCAAAAGATAGCTGAAAATAATGAAACAATCAGCAAGAAGGTAGAAGAGGAAATAACGGTAATCGAACAAAAGATTACCAGAGCTGACGAAAGATGGAGTCAGACCGAACGAGAAGTACAGAGTATCAAGACAGAAATAAACACTAAGCTTAACAACATTGATGAAACGAATAGGAAGACTTTAGAGGAAAAACTAAAAGAAACACGTGAAGACTGGGAGCGAGTGCAGGACCGATTCACAGAAAAACGTGACGGCATTGAAGCTACTGTGACCAGTATCAACAGTCAGGTGCGACAGAATCAAACAGATATAGACCTATTCCATAGTCGACTGACAAGCATTACCAGTTGTCCTAACAACGAGAATCGCGAAGGAATTAACTTCAGATTTTATAAAAACAAACCGATGGAGTTCCTAGCCAGAATCGAAGAGTACTTCACCAAACACAGAGGCAATCGCTGGAGGGAGAATAAAGAAGTACTTGACAAATCGTTCAAGGAGATAGCAGATAACTGGTGGATGGCGATAAGAGACGAAGTGACCGACTACCAACAATTCAAAAGGCTATTCAAAGCCAAATATTGGTCTGAATCGACACAAAATATCGCCAGAGACGGGATCTGTCATAGAAAATACAACCCGTATGGAAACCAGACTCTAACGGCATACTTCTTGGGAAAGGTGTGCGTGGCCAAACATCTAGAGCCCAGAATACCGGAAGAATGCCTGGTCAGCAAGCTCTCATACCATTATGAGGAAGATATAATAAGAGCTAGAAGAAACAGTCAAATAAAGACTGTACAAGCAATGACCGAGCTCTTAGAAATGTATGAGCATGAGGATTACTACCGCCAAAGTCGCAGGAGATATGAAAGACCGGAACCAAGAAGTAACACCAAAAACTCGAATAATAATAATCGGCAGAATGTGGGCAACAACAATAATTATAATTCCGCAAATCGGAATAATGCCGAATACAATCATAACACCCGTAATAACAATAATGTACCTAGATTTAATAACAGTAATAATAATAATCATGTTCCTCGAATTAATAATAATGAGGGCAACAACAATAATAATAATAATAATAATAACCGTCCACCAAACAACAACGGTTATTATAATAATAACCGTAATTATGTTCCAAATGGTCAGAGAAACCCCAACCCCTCTAATAACAATTATCATAGTAATTATAACAGGAATTACCCGAATAGAGGTAATAACAATAATTACAGGACATATCGACCCCATATTAACTACATCAGAGCGGAAGGCAGTGGACAGAGGAGGTACCAGCCTCAACGAAGGAGCCGATACTATGAGTATGAGACCTTTCAAGGAAGTCAGGGAGGTAATCGTTACAGAGAGTACGAGCCCAGACGCAGTTCCAGCCTGGACAATCAACGAAGACTACCTGTAACGGAAGCCCAACAGGACGATCGTGCTGAACCAAACGAAGCAGTTTTAGGACTCCAAGTTGATGCTTCCAACGGCCTAATCCGTAATGATGCGGAACATTTAAACGAACGGAGGCAGTAATAAACTCCAATAACCCTTTACTGCTCCAATCTGCTGGGTTTGACCAAGAAATAAAACCAATGAAGGAAGAAAGGAAAAATTTTACAATAATATACAATAACTATTTGAAAGATATCCGTAAGGACTTGCTAGAAGAAAACGAAATTAACGTTAATAATAATGACAATGAAATAATATATATAATTGCAGAAATTGAGGGTATTTCTGTTCCTATAATGACAGACACTGGAGCAAATGTCTCTATAATAAATCGTAATGAGTTGGACCGGATACAGCAGGAATGCCACAAAAACTTACCGGTACTACCTATTAATAATATTGTACTTGTAGGAGCTACCGGCCGACAGAACAAAACCATAAGAAAACAGGTATCCCTAAGTGTCAACAGTCAGGGCATTAGTATGGATATGATATTTCTTGTTGCAGCCGGATTACCTTTCAACATCATGATAGGATGTGACATATTGCGCAGAAACTCAGCAGTTATCGACTTGTGCCGAGGGAAAGTATCACTCTTTTCTGAAGGTTCGACCTGGGTAGCCAATTTAACTAACAACAAGATGCTAGACTCCAGACAACTTCTCGACCACAAAAATAAGGTGAATTACTTGTCAAACTACTCGACAAACAACAAGCCAGTACATCAGGATTCGGAGAATGACCTATGGCTACAAAAGATTCAGGAGATACGTAACTTCCAGTGCCACAATACTACCGAGCAATTAGAGGAAAACCAGCTGAATCAATTAGTCAACATATATGAAAAATATCGAGCTGTATTTTCGGACGAACCTGGAAAGATCCGGAACTACCAATGTTCCATACGATTCAGAGAACCGGTAGAATTTAACCGAAAGTCGTATCCTATAGCTCAGTCTTTGAAGGAAGCCGTACGCACAGAGATCCAGAATATGATCAGTAAAGATATTATCGAAAGCACTCAATCGCCATACACTAGCCCAATTGTGGCTATACAAAAGAAAAATGGGAAGGTAAGGCTTTGCCTTGACGCAAGTGAGATAAATAAAATGATTATTAACGATCGTACCTCACCTGGCGAAATTGATGAGATATTGAAGAGATTTCACGGAACGAAGTTCATTACTACGTGGGATACCGTTTGCGGGTATTGGCAGGTGGAGTTGCACCCAGCAAGCCGGCAATACATGGCGTTCATCTTCGAAGGGCGCAACTATCAGTTTAAGAGGTTGCCCTTCGGGTTGGTGAACTCAGTAGCTGTTTTTGTCGCCTGTATGGATCATATACTCGGACCAGAGACACTCTAATTCACGACTGTCTATGTTGGTGATCTCCTAATAACATCAACCAATTGGGAAGAACACTGTTACCGTGTGGAGCATGTCTTGAAGAAGCTGGCTGAAAATAATGTTACCCTTAAACTAGACAAGTCCAAGCTTATAGCTATAGAAGTACAATTTTTGGGTTTCCAGTTAAACAGTCAAGGAATAACACCATCAACAGAAAAAGTAGACGCCATACAACGATTCCCTATACCAAAAAACAGAAGGCAACTACAATCATTTTTAGGCCTATGTAACTACTATAGGAAGTTCCAAAATAATTATTCCGAACTGACGGCCCGGTTTCAGTACCAGTTATCGTCCAAGAATAAATGGCGATGGGGTCAAGAACAAGACGAAACCTTCAAATCAATTAAGGGGAAGTTCTTAGAAGCAGTAATGCTCAACCATCCGGATTTTAACCGACCCTTCTTTCTAAACTGTGACGCTAGTAACATTAGCTTGGGATCAACACTGTACCAAGAAGACGAAGGTGGAAACCATCTAGTAGTGAGCTTTGCTAGTAGAACCCTTAACCAGTGTGAAAAGAACTATAACGTGACGGAAAAGGAACTGCTAAGTGTAGTCTTTGCCTGTGGGAAGTTTCGGACGTATATCCTCGGATATCCAGTGACCGTTCGAACAGATCACAAATCTATATCATTTCTGAGAATTCTGAGAAGATGCAAGTTAAGCCATGGTAGATTGACCAGATGGGTACTTGTCCTGCAGGAATACGATATACAGTGGGAGTATGTTCCTGGAAGTAAAAATGTAGTAGCCGACGTGTTGTCGAGAGTAAATCTGGAAGAACAAACGTTCGAAGGCGAAAAGGAGAGCATCTTGAAAATCTATAATATTATTAAGGACAGATCCGATTTAGAAAAGATAGTGCAGGACATCAGCAAATACCAGCAGTCCGACCCGAAGTTAAACCACATTAAACTTCGTCTCTCCAACCAAGATGACACAATAACCCAGTTTTATTGTGTACATAACGAAATATTATTCATCAAAACATCCCTTGATGAAGAGATATGGAAGATCATGATCCCTACTACAATCGAAAAGGATATCATCCTGGACTATCATCTACGATACGGTCACATGGGAGCCATGAAGGTGATCAAGGCGATAGAAGAGAATTGCCATATAAAAAATATAAATAGGAAGACGAGAAACTACCTCAAAATCTGTCTGATATGTCAATTGGTGAAAACCAACAATGAGAGAAAAGAGGGTATGATGATACCAATTACCTCACAAGCCAAACTGGAAAAGGTCTTTCTGGACATCTGTGGTCTTTTTCCCCGCAGTGGCGGACGCCATCGATACAAATACATTATTATCATGATGGATCACTTCACAAAATTCACAAAACTGTACCCTGTGAACAGAGCCACCACTTTGAAGACTCTAGGAGTAATAACAAATCATTACATTCCAGAGATAGGGAGCCCGGCATCCATAATCACAGACCATGGAACGCAATTTAAGGGTTGGAGGTGGAGAAACACTCTAAATACGTAGGGCATTAAGACATACAAGACATCTGTCTACCACCCCAGCAGCAATCCAGCAGAGAGGGTACTGCGAGAAGTCGGAAGAATATTACGGACTTATTGCTATAATCAACAAAGGAAGTGGCAAGAATATTTATTAGCTACTGAAGAATTCCTTAATTTGGCATGTCACCCCACTATAGGTACCACACCATACTCGGCAATGTATGAAAAACCGCCTCCAAGAGAAATACTAGACATAATAGAGTTCCCCATGAGTCAAGAATACAAATTCAATCGAATCAGATTCTACAATAAATTGGCAGAAGACCAGGAAAGGCGCAAGAACAAGTATCAAAAGGCGATTAAGAAAATAATAAGCTATGAAGTCGGAGAAAAGTTACTGCTAAAAAACAGGGAATTACCCAGTACTTTGGAAGGCATTACCAAAAATTTGTTACTGCTGTATACCGGCCCATACCTGATTATTAAAAACAATAATAACAATACGTATGTATTAAGGGATATCATTTCAAATAAAGTAAAAGGAACTTATAATCAATTATCAATTAAAAAATATATAGAGGAGAGATAAAAATTTCAAAATTCAAAAAATTAGTAAGTACAACTTACACCAAACATTCGAAGAATTATGAATAAACAAAAAGAATTTTGATGTATAAAAAATTTCAAAATTCAAAAAATTAGTAAGTACAACTTACACCAAACATTCGAAGAATTATGAATAAACAAAAAGAATTTTGATGTATAAAAAATTTCAAAATTCAAAAAATTAGTAAGTACAACTTACACCAAACATTCGAAGAATTATGAATAAACAAAAGAAATTTGGTGAATAAAAAATTTCAAAATTCAAAAAATTAGTAAGTACAAATTACACCAAACATTCGAAGAATTATGAATAAACGAAAAGAATTTTGATGAATAAAAAATTTCAAAATTCCAAAAATTAGTAAGTACAACTTACACCAAACATTCGAAGAATTATGAATAAACGAAAAGAATTTTGATGAATAAAAATTTCAAAATTCAAAAAATTAGTAAGTACAACTTACACCAAGCATTCGAAGAATTATGAATAAACGAAAAGAATTTTGATGAATAAAAAATGTTCAAAATTCAAAACAATAGTAAGTACAACTTACACCAAAATATTTGAAAAACTACTATGAATAAGAAAGAATTTAGTTGAATAAAAATATCTAAAGTTAAAAAATAGTAAGCTCATATCATTATGCATACGAATGATGAGAAATAACTCTTAAATACGAAAAGAGATTTTGTAAGAAAGAGATACAAAATTCTAAAAGAGTAAGAACAAATCACCCTCATAATTTGAGTGAACTCTTACATAAAAGAATTTGAAGGTAATGGAGTACAAATGTAAAAACTCTCTCTCAAACTCTCCAGAGACCCAAAACAAAAAGAACAGGTTCCAATAAACAAGGGAACAACCAATGTTAAACAATTGGATAATTTAATGTTACCCGAACAATATATTAACAAATGTTAAAAATGTTAGAAGAAGGAATGTAACAAATCCTCATAAAAACAAGTGTTAATAAAAAAAAAAAAAAAAATCCTCAATAAACAATCACAACTATAAAAAACCATACTATAGTTTGTATGATAATAGTGACTATGCTAACAATGACCACTATTATAAATTATGTAAGTAAGACAAAAATGATACAGAATTTCAAATGAAAAAGAGAAAAGAAACCAGAATATCATATGACTTAATCGAAACAACTTAACCAAACTCACAAAGAAAATAATTTGATAAAGATGTAACAATGAAGAAAGACCAACTAAGTAAAGACCAAATATTAAGACCAGAAACCAAAAAACCTGGTACTATTAATGATAATGTTGTTGTAATAACCACTGTTATAGTGATAAGTGATAAAGAATTAATTAATGTTACGCCAGGAGCAATAAAAATAACTCATTGGATACCAGATGGTAGAAAAAATATATATAAATGCTAATTACTATGTAAACATGATGAAATGATGAAATTTATATTATACCACATACCTAAACCACATAATATGGAATAAGCTTTAATAGAGAAGAAGAGTCAAGTGTATAAAAGTATTAATTAATATAAAATATTATGAAGTGAAGAATCTAAAGATGTTTATTTTAGTCAAAAAAGACTACTTTTACTGATTATTTATTTTTATGACTGGATGTAGAAAATGCCATCAGTCTTATATTTTGAGCAGAGATGATAATACCTCTGGACTCAATTAATTGAAGTATTGGACAGCAGGGATTGAAGCCAAAAGTGCCACTCTGAACTGTTCCAATTAATATGTTAGGGAATGTTAGGGAGTAAACATACTGGTGAGGAAGCACCAAATAAGAAAGGATATAAAATGATAATGTTATACACAAGATTGAGGATCACTTATTAATGAAGAAAGAAACTAATGAAGGAGATACACATCATCTGAGAGGAAGCAACGGTGGAAAAAGAAGGCATATGAAGTGAAAACATGTAATCACGAAGAAAATATGGTAAATAAAAAGAATTAGTAGTAATTATTTCATCCATACTAAGAGTATGATCTGAACTAATCACTTTTACAGGAGAGCATATGTAGCATAACAAAATTATCACATGAAAATTTTAACTTAATGCAACATAAATAAAGAAGAAAAGGTCCATAGTGAGTGAGAAGAATGAATTGTTTAAAGATTAAACAAAAGAAACTGTAAACCATATGAAAGGTATAAAGCAGATTAGCTAATGTAATGCTAATGTAAAAAACAGACCAGTAATGTAAACCAAAACTATCTATCAGAGAATCAAACTACATAATAGGGGATAGAATTCAGTCCATACAACACAGAAATTGAAAATGTAATTAGTATAGATACAATTAATAACGAATGGAATGACAAAGGAAAGAAAATTAACTTCTTTTGGAAATAAATAATACTAGGCCTATAATGGTAATCAAATCAGACTAAAAGGTAAATTAATCCATATTGAAGTGTTATAACAACAAAATTATGAACAACAAAGATAATCACGGAGTGATTAATATTATTCCATGGAAATATTATCAGAAAAAAACACTTATAAACCATTTAAACACTAAATTTGTACAAAATATGAGGCCTACAATAATTATAAAAAATTTTAATTTTTAGGCTTAATGAACTTGAAACAAACCCAGCTATATATCCAATTATGTAAAATTAATTAATCAATATTGCTGAGTAGTTAGATTTTTGTAACATTAAGAAATAAATGAAATACAGTAATAAATAAAAAACCTATTATGTATATTTAGATGATGAACCAAATCTAAGACATGTACTTTTATAAATAAACAATGGAAAGAGGAAAAAGACATATCAAAAATTACCCTAAAACGACGACGTTCAGAGTTTAGTCTATTGTTAATCGTTAATATGACCAGTTGAGAATTTACTAATAGAAGACCGAAAAAGTATAATTTTGTGCAAAACCGTGAGTGTAGCTTCGAAAAGTGTAACAGAGGTTAACTAAAATAAAAATAACACTAACAGATAATAATTAACACCTAACTAATTCAGAACAACAGTAATAACACTATCTAACACGAGCACAAGAAATCAACGGCCATTTTGAGAAGATTTTAAACCGTATTAGCAGAACACGAATACACACCTTTGAACACCGGACACTTAACCAGTAAACCATCCCGAAACGACATCGCAGGAGAAGAGAGAACACTCTACACTACATTCCAGGACAAATCCAACTTCGCAGAGAAGGGAATACTCATTTATTTCTGTGGGAGAAGCTCAACCAGTTTCAGCAGTGCATAGCAGAGAAGTCGAGGTGACGGCGGCCATACTTTATTTCCGAACCAGCTCGATACACAGCCTGCTTGAAGTCAGTGACGTCATTTCGACGAATGGTTCGATATTACTTTTCATAATTGACAATTTACATAATAATATTGTTTTTTCAGCCATAATGATTTATTTTAAAAATTAGTGTAAGAATTGTATCTTGTTCCTTGCCCTCTGACCATTTCGACTCGCTAAAAGAATCCTAATTAATTAATCTTGTAAAAATATATTTTGTCAATCTTGTTCGCTACCGACTGGAGCAGATATCAACCAATGCCTGGGCCATGCGCAGCCTGAATGGCGCATAATTTTAAATGTTAATAAATGAACATCATTATTCAGTTATAAGAGTTTGTATTTATTTGTATAGTGAATGTTAGCTATTTTTTCTTCTAAAAAAATAATTTACAGTGATAAAATAAATAAAATAAATATTTGAGAGGTAGAAGAAGAGCAAAGTCAGCAGAGAGAGAATCAACAGCTCTAACTACACAATTAAATTATTAATAGAAACAAATAGTTTCGAACCACAAATTCATACCTATTTAATGGGAAGTAATTAAAGCACACACAAAATTAATTAATTGAATTAATTAATTAAACAAAAAATATATATAAGTAAAATTTCATAACTTACAAAAATTTTTTATTATCAACAAATCACACTTTATTATAATACATTATTTATATTCAATTTATTCTTTGTGACTGGGAATAATTACCAATTGGTGAATCCAAAGTGGAGCTGTATCATCGGCGAGTTCAACACCGAGATTCAGACAACATTTATTAGCATCACAATTTCTATCTTTATATCTTTATTTAGTATTTTAAATTTGTAAATATATTACAATAGTTATAGGAACATCTGTTATTATACACTTTTCCCCTCAAAGATTATTTTAGACGGTAGAATGAAAACAGCTCTTGAGAAGAATTTACAAAATCTTTGTCCGCTCAACAGATCTGAAGTGGACTGTTTCGCCCAAGCTTTACAGTCTGGCCTTGCTTTTTTATAAATCTGTGTAAAAAGGTTTTGCTCTTGACGGTAAAATGGTAAAATGTATCGTTGTAAAACACAAGCAATCTCGTAATAGGCCTATATATTAGACGCTTTTTATATTAAAGGTTTCAATTATATTGACTCCTCTAGCGCACTGGTTTCCAGCCTATGATATATGTAAATTTGAGGGCGCATGTTGATCATTAAGGAGTACGCGCCCTTAATGGTAAGTTAATAAATTAAAAATGGCAAATCAATAACACGGCCATAAATAAAATTAAATTCAGAAGCTACTTAAGTGAATAATGGGTGAATGGGATCTTTGAAAACTGGATAATTAAACTTGTGAGTGGACACATTATCAATTCTACATTTTGATATAAACTAAATAAAATGGTATCTTACAATTATATTGCATTTTATTTTTACTTATTTTTAGCCTGTGTACTTTGAAATCTACTTTTTACACATTGTGAATGTGCAAGTCAAACGTATAAACTAACATAGTATTTAAAGAAGAGAAATTATATTCAATAGTATTACTGATGACGTTTCCTGTAGAGTTTAATATGACTGAAATGTCTGTGTATGTTCATTATAAAATATAAATATAGCTTGATATGGTAAACAATGGAAATATGAACCCTAACGAAGTATATTTCGGCTGAAACGAAGAAAAATTGTCATCCTTCAAATTGGTCCGAACCAGTTGCGTGTATATAAAATTAAATGAAGGATCCCAACTTTCTCTATTAAATGCGAAAACACCCAAACGAGTATTCATATAAAAGCCCGTACCCGTAGATCGTAGCCCGTGTACTCCAAACGAATAGCCCGTACGCTATTCAACTTCCGATAGCCAGATGATTTTCTGCTGATGGACTGCACGTTTCCACTATTAAATTTCGATTGTGTGAGGAAATGAGGTATTTTATTTTATTTATTATATTTATTATGCTATAAGCGGCCATGGGTTTGTGACATATAGTGCAAAAGCTGTTGTATAATAAACAAGCTTCCTATTTCTTAGTATTTAATTTAATAAAATTCTTTATAAATAACTTCTGGTTATATAATAAATCTTATGTACACACAAATTAATAAATACGTTGATCAACTACGCCTTGTGCGAAGGAAATATCTAACTGAAGCCCTTGCTGGACTAGTTCTGAAATTTCATCACCTTTATGTAACAACAAGTATATTATTATAAAAAAATATGTGATCGTATAGGCCTACATCTCAGAACTTTATAGATGTGTATTATTGTAAAAAATGTTGCAAGTTTCATTTGAAATTTTATATAGTTGCAAAAGTAACATAAGATCAAAAACATTTAACAAAACATCTGAATCATGCATTCATATATTTTCTTTTGGCTAAATTTCACGGCATCTAAAGGAAGTCGAAGTAGAGTTAGGCTATCCTAAGAGCAACTGGAAGATTGATGGGACTTACGTTATCAGATCGATCGGGGCGATACAGTCTGTCTCCAGAACAGGCCTTTTACTTTTAGAAATTGCTTTCCTTTTACAAAAAAGCTGTGTGATCCTCTATTTTTAGATAACAACGTGAACAAGAAGTACAGTAATACGTTATGTGTTTCTGTGATACTTGAATAATAAGAAAAATACATATACGCTTACACAGTTTGTAATCTTATAATAACAGAAATAATCTGATGAAATGTAACACATTACAGAGAATCCACTCTGCGCAATAAGCTAGAATTAGAGTGGAGCTGTTTCCTAAGTATCGATCTGTTACGGCCCCATATAAACGACGCCAGAAGCACGAATAAAATCACTTCTGTTAAATCACAATCAACATAAAACACAAATTTTCAATACAAATACACTTCCGTCCAACACAATGATCAGTCCATTACGTACATTCTCGTAAACAATATCATTTGCTACATTTATAAATTTTTATAAAACAGTAGAAACAAATAAATTTTCACTAATTACAGTATACATTATGATGCCATGTAGTATGAAAACAGTTTTTATTCCACGACGACTTGCAAAGTTCTGTATTGTATCATTATGCGTCACATTATTATTTGGTGACAATTAGTAACACGCTAGTTGCCATTATCAGTCATATTATAGTTCCATGCCGTGGTGACAATACGTTTTCAGTATGCTGAGAAGACTGATTCTTAGACACTGTGGATATAAACAGTATATTGGTGTAAGTTAAAAAGATATAATTAATTATTACAAATAAAGCATCCGTTCCGTTGTGCCGTGGTTATATTAAAAGGTAAACACCACGGCCAGTTTAATTGTATTTTCCGTGCGTTCAGTGCATTATCGCTGCATGTTGCGATGCCCACTTTCGATATCGAGAATCAGCCGGCCGCTGCGACCTTGATTGGTGACGTCATTTGGTTGGCAGTGGCGTCTGTTCCTGACAACGAGATTTAGACAGCAACGTTTTAGTTTTATAAGTTCGCGCAGCGTCTTCATCCTTCTTTTTTCTCTTTCAACTTGGTGCGGCTTGGATTGTGACGGTCTACCGTGATATACTACTATGAGTAGATAATCCGATAAAGAGCTTCAGGTGAGCCAGTATTGAGGGTTTATATTTAATATTAATCTAATTGGGGCTTGTGTGTGTGAAATGTAACGATAGTGTGTGCGTGTGGCTCAGGCTGTCCATGTTCGTGCCGGTAAAAATACAAGCACGTGGTAAAATTATTTTGCAGTAAGGTTAAATAAATAATGTTAGAGACAGAGTAAGCTTAAAATAAAATAATTAAAGGAAGTATGAATTTATAATTTTGGTTCCATGAAGTCTGGTTATTAATTGAAATAGTTATAAATGTAATAGCAGAGACCACGTGCTCGTCAGTCACTCATAATGTGAAGTTAAACATACAAGGTAACTCATAAAAATTGTTTAAGCTTAAAGTGGAATGATTTCTGTGTGACAAGGTGAAATTTAAAATTCAAATTAAAAGCCTGAAGGGTGATTTTGACCGGAGTTAATGACCGGCATTTGCGATATTGAAATTATAGTGGTGTGTGTGATCTGAGTGCATTGACGAAGGAATGTAGGGGTTTTATGTGCATTTCTCTGAATCAAATATACAAGTAAAATTTTTCACAGGTTTCCCCGCTTTTGTCGGGAGGAACAGGGGTCTACGAGATGGGCACTCAACATCTTCGCCCATCCGCAGAGCCTGCGTAAGAAGCCCCAACGCCGTCACGCCATGCGGCATCATTCTTCACACCCAACCGGAAATGCAGGAATATTCTTAAGGCAATCTGAAAGATCAGTTGGGAACGTTCCTTTATTTTATAAACTTCACACACGAAATACTCCGCAGTTTATCGGGTAACATACGCAGAAACTTAGTTCTAGAAATTAGACTCATGTTTCAGAGTTAACATTACTGAACATGTTTTGTGAAGACATGCTAAAGTGTGGACAGTGATGATTGTGTTATGAATAACTTATAAGTATTCGTGTATTGATTTTGCATAATATCAAGGGTTACCATTGTATAATATAAATATTTAATTCTATTTTCTGCAAAGAAAACCAATTTCAAAATTCATTTTTTAACAAAATTCAGACCTTAAGAAAATGTAATACCCGGAGAGTACTAGCATCTGCCTGTCATATGACTTGTGATCCTGCCGTTCCATTTTTTTCTGTTCTTTATATTCTAAATTTAAACTCCTGTTGATTTAGTTATTTATTATTTGGTTCTGCTTGACTATTCAATTTATAATAGTACAATAAAATTCTGATATTTAATTAACATGAAAAATTAAACGACATAGGCTATTTGAATATTTAAATAACAAACTTCAACCTCGGTTTAATGGGATCACTGGTTTCAATATTAATGCGATTAATTCTAGTGCTGGGGAACAGGTAGATGAGGGTACTGCAACACACTTAAGTAATTAGTTTTTTTAATTTAATTATTATCTACTGATCATGGATTGTCATCTTTAGGTACTCATAATTATCTTATGTTAATAATGGTTCATGCCTTACTAATGTAATAAAAACAAATCTTTTGAAAGTGAAATACAAAAATACAAGTTTATAATAAATATAATAAGTTTAGTAGGTTGGTATGTCATCATTTAATTGTTGGAGATATTTTGAAATATTTTTGTTGTAATTCAACCACCATGGTGCTTTAAGGAAATATTTGAATTAATGTTAAGAATTAAGGAAAACTCAAACCAAAGATGTAAGTGTAAAAGCAATTGTTTAAAATTCAAGAAGCATAAATAAAATCTTGTTATTGTTGATCAAGTGTTTTCTTGCAGGACCTGTCACTATGGGCTCAGCACATTTTATTTCCATCTAGGCCATGCGCCTAGTCTTAAATATTAAGTGACGCCTTCTTAAAAAAAAAAAAATTTTGGAGATTAGGAAAGGGGTGTTAAAACAAAAATTTCTGGGACTAAGGGGGGCATTTCACCTTTTGCTGCCTTAGGAATCGAAGCTTCCAAAGAAGCGTGTATCTTAACCGATTTAAATTGCAGTCAATATTATTATGAGAAATTTATGTTGAGACAATGGCAGCATAAATTTTGATAGAAATAGTTCTTTTTATACTAATGGTACTCGTAGTGTTTAGCACCATCATCATCATCACCAGTAGCTACACAGCCCACCATGGGCCTCAGCTTCCCTCAGGATTTTCCTACAGATTTCCCTATCCCTTGCCAATGTCCCCCAATTTTTCACTCCAAGTACTTTCACATCTTCTAGGATTCCATTAATCCATCGTAGTCTAGGTCTTCCACGTCCTCTCTTTCCTTCTGGTGCTGCATTTCATAATCTTCTTAAGAACTAGTGTTTAGTATACAAATATAAGTTGACAAGTTAGTTCTACGTTAAAAAGTAAACAGAAAGGAATCAGTCAATTGAATGTTTTTTGTTTACCTAATATAAACATTTATTTAAAACTGTCTAAATTTTATGCAACGCTCCATCCAATGTAGTCCATCAAAAGTAGCGAAATTAAAACATATAATAGCTAACATTTTACCGTGTTAAACTTTTAACATGATAATGTTTTTAGGCTGAGGGTCATTCCACAAAATACGTGAGGCATAATGTGTAATGTCTTCGAAAAATGTAACGCTCTAGGTGATGTTAACACTATATTTTTTCCACACTTTCGATTCCCCACAGTCTAGAAATCTTCGGTCTCTGTCGTTTTTAACATAATAATGTTTGTTATACAGTAAATATATAAACCAGCACAGGATCTCCAACAACGTGTCCGGTCTGTAGTCGTGAATCGGTCAGAAATCCGAACGAACATCGCTGAACAGGAGAGTCTGTAGGTTATGCACATTATACGTTTCAAAAGCCTGAAAACATTATCGTGCTTCGATGTTTCGGTTTCGTCGAAATTATGTTTTTTATATAGGGTTTTTATATTCTTTAATTACTACAGAAAACTCATTATCTACATGTATGTGTACTGCTATAACGAAATTATTCGTAAATCACATAACGCCTTTGCTATATTTACTGTTGTTGCAGTTTCTGTTGCTCTAACTTGTTGTATGCTTCTTAAAAGCAGTCTTGAAGACGGAAAAAAGTATAGTGAAAACGTGGAAAATGGTTTCCCTTTTGTAGCAATAGGGCCTACTCTAAATTCCTGTCTTTATTACATCCTGGAGATAGTCGAAGACGCATACACAAGTAAGTAAGACGCATATCGTATGAGAAACGTTTCTTCCTCCAAAAACGCAATGTCGTAATCCTATCGTCAATGGTAATTATTATTACCACTAGTATTTATAACACCATTAATATTATTAACCAGTGTCTGTTGTTAGTACTTAGCTGTCACGCAACATATGACATAATATTCCGAGTTGACAAAGCGAAATAGTCCACTTTTGCTTATTTGAAATAAATTCTGTAAATTCGATAAATTCGATACATTTCTCTCTCTCTTTCACACACACACACACACATACACACACACGCATCCGATAAATTCTTACTTCATAAATTCATAAGTAAATGGTATACTTATGAATACTGCGTATTCACAGCGCAGACTTTACAAGTATGCAAATAATATTAAAGCGAGTTTGTACATTAGTGTATTACGTGAGTTCATAAATTTAGAGCTAATAACACTTGTTTAGTACTCAGTCCCAATAGAAGTGAAACAATATTGTTTAAATCCCTGCTGGACAAGAGTTTACTTATGGTATTCCGCAGCATACGTGAGGATACATTTCCTCCCGCAGGATATTACTTTTCGTGTTTCAGATATTTATCAATTAAAACATTTCCAGTATTTATATATTTCTGACATAATTTAAAACTGCATGTAGTAAATAGTTTGCTTAAAACGAATTAAAATTTATATCTGTAGAATTTCCAGGTACCACGAAGAACGATACATTTCATACGTTTAATGTACGTACAAATAGGTACACTAATACACTCTCGAGGTATAACATAGAACATGTTTCTTCTGACGCTTCGTGTATGGACAGTAACTCTACAAAGTTGACTTTCATCATAGAAAGTAGAAAAACCATAACATTTACGCATTTCACTGCACTATAAAATATAAAACTGCAAAGACGAATGGAGAAATAAACGAGGATTACAGTGGTGTAATCGTTTAATTTTTATTTCGGATATTGTAAAAGTTTTAAAGTCAGGACCCTTTCTGTCTTTGAACAGAGTATACTCAAATTCTTTCTAATATACGCATGTTCTTATTTAATAATTTCACAGCTTACAAAACATTAATAAACAATGTATATGAACGCGTTATTTGCAGCTTACAAAACATGGATCCATATGTAATGTTTAGCATAATCTCTTAGCTCTTTTTGTTGATGTTTTTGAAATTATTTGAGAAACAAATTTTATTATGATGTTAAGCTTTTTAATATACTGAAATCGCATAAATTATAATTACATATTTTTTTGTAACAATTATTGGTACGTTTGTCCTAATATATGTCACGTAATAGACTTTTTACACTTGTGTATGTGCGCGCGCGCGCGTGCGTGTCTTGTACAATTTTTCAACTACGGTAAATGAGAATTAGTTTTATATGACAAAAATTCTACTGTAATTATACGAAATATGTAATTGTAACGTACTCGAATAATAAAATTACAAATTTTAATGTAATATGATTTTAGTTCATAATCTTTCATAAGTTAGAATGAAAAATTTATAAATTATATAATAATATTTTTAATTTATATAATTTATAATTTTAAACTAAAATTAAGTGTAGACTTAAATTGAATAAATCTATATTCTCAAATCGTTTCAGAAGAATGTAAGTAGATACGTTCAGCAATGACTGATGCACGGATACATGTGGGTGTCATTATTCTGTAAAAATATCGGTATGGAGAACCATACATGACTTCCATGTTCTAAGATTTATATTTAAAATCATATTCGAAATGAAATATTACCATAGAAACTACTTCTCTCTACTTATTGCTTCAGCCTTAACCACGGTACTGTGGTCACTAACGTATACCACCTGACGTTTTCGAACTCGATTTTCACTGATGATGGCAGTCGATGGACTGCCGAAAAGTCTGGTTTTGCAGAAAACATTGGACTACGGCTAAACAGCCCGGGAACGAATTTTAACAAAGAACTACTTCTTTGGTGCCGATAACGTAGTACACATAAAAAATTCTCCCCTCCCCAATCAACTATAATTTTCATTAATAGATTCATTACCCCCACCCCGTTCACCTAACCTCTTCATTTATAGATATTTCATCTACGTTTCTACAGTGGATTATTATGAGCTTCTTACTAGGATACATTATTTATCAAAATTAAGTACTTTACTCTTGTTAAAACATAAAACGTTGCAGGTAAACTTTTCTTAACCGATCTTCACCAAAATCAATAGACCTTCAGTCCTCTACAATTCAGGGATGCATGCAAAAAAATATTTGATTCTGTATGAATGTGCGACAGTTATCGTTCGTCATGGAAACATTTCTCTTGTTACAACATAAAATGTTGCAGGTAAACTACCCCTTTCCCTTAACCGATCTTCACCAAAATCAGTAGGCCTTGAGTTCTCTCCAATTGAGGAAAGTATGCAAAATATTATTTGATTCTCTTTGAAGTTGCGGCAGTTATCTTTCGCAAAATTAAAATTACCCTTCTTAAAACATAAAATTTTTCTGGTAAACTACCCCTTTCCCTCAACCGATCTTCAACAAAATCAACAGACCTTGAGTTCTCTACAATTCAGGGCTGTATGCAAAACATTATTTGATTCTGTTTGAATTTGCGGCTGTTATCGTTCGTCATATAAAAAAATTATCCTTGTTAAAACATAAAATGTGGCCGGTAAACTACCCCATTCCCTTAACCGATCTTCACCAACACCAATAGGACTTGAGAACTCTACAATTCAGGGCTGTATGCAAAACATTATTTGATTCTGTTTGAATTTGCGGCTGTTATCGTTAGCCATATAAAATACCCTTGTTAAAACATAAAACGTTGCAAGTAAACTACCCGTTTCCCTTAACCGATCTTCACCAAAAACAATGGGTCTAAAGAAACTCTACAATTCAGGGCTGTATGCAAAAGAGTAGTTGATTCTGTTTGAATTTGCGGCTGTTATCGTTTGCCATAGAAAACAATTACCCTTGATTAAAAAAAAAACTACCCCTTTCCCTCAACCGATCTTCACCAAAAACAATAGGTCGTGAGTACTCTACAAATCAGGGCTGTATGCAAAAAATGATTTGATTCAGTTTGAATTTGCGGCTGTTATCGTTTGCCATAGAAAAACATCTACAGACAGACAGACTCACAGATAGATAGACACACAGACACACATACAGACACACACACACACTTTTCGAAAAATGACTGTTTTTCATGTTTTGAGTGTAGTACAATCAGAATCTGCAATAAACTCGAACACGATTTTTTTTGTCTTCACCATACTTCCATTTCCTTAAGGAACATGGAAGTAATAAAGTAGAGCAGAAAAAGTGAAAGCACAAGACAAACACAGGCAGACGTCACCGTGAAGGTAAAATCGAATATACTGAATACTCATGACGTTTTTCCACGTATTCTAAATTGAATTTTATATATTAAGTGTATCGTCTCTAAATAACTTGCGTGGAAAATCAAATTCGAATTTTCGGAATCCTTTTTGCAATTCACACATAGGCCTACGATAATTACTCTAGTTGAAACTGTAGGTTTTCTACTATGCAAATATCAAGAGTTGCATACTTGATGTATTGCTGGTAAGATAGCTTGCAATTCGAAGTGATGAATTTAATGTTCACACGTAAAATACATGTGAAGTGAATTTGACTCAACATGTTTATAAGCATTAATTTGATATCATTGACAACGTTGTTTATGAGTTTATACTTATTCATGTTTTAGTTTGAACAGAAAGAATTTTTATCGCAATTCGTAAAACGCATTCTCTATTTGATTCTTTTCTTATTATTGTATCGAAGTAAAGTATTAGGTACTGTATACATACACTGACTAGCTATTCCTATTCATACTACTACAGTGCAACAGAAGTCAGAAACAGCACACGGACCTTTTTTGGCCACATCTTTTTCTCACAACTTTTCTTTTTTATATTATCTTTCTTTGAATAATTCCTGTTAAAAATTTACAATAAATAGACTTTACTGTGTTCCCCATTTTTTATTCACTTGATAATATTGTTACGACCGTCTCCCTGATTGTCGTAAGGTACAGTGGAAAACAAAATTACAGACACCAATTAGGTCACTAATCACCAGCTTTAATTTATCACAAACAACAGTTTGTAATCAAAACGTTATTGAACAAGATTATACTCGTACAATAATTCAAGTTAATTTGTCCTCACAAATAATAATGTCAACTAACAGTCCCGCACAATAATCACTTTTCACTGATACACCACTTGAGACGCACTGAGTAATCGCCCAAAGTAAAACTGAAACTGACCGTCTCTGAATGCTTATATTTATACCCCGCTGAGATGCTAGAATAATCTGTCACTTTGGATGACGTGTTAAACAATCGCCTATTACAGGCGTTCTCGAATCCACTAGACACAGTGTCCTTGAACACAGTGCGCTGACCGGTACGGTCTGGAATAGCCTTGATTGTTGACGCATGATAAGTATCACGTAATTGTCTTTCATCTCAAAGTAGCAGCAAGATGTACGCACACACACATTGCAGCTGGGCTCTGCTGGGATAGCCGAGATATTTGTAGAACGTTTCATATTACGTAACAACATGAACATTATATTAAGTAACGTATCCGAAATATGATACGATATGATATGAGTTCATTTTAAAAAGCAATAACGACTATTTCATGTAATTTTATGAAACATACTTTTTTTAACTAAACTGATTCAAAAGGCGCCGTCATTTTAAAATACGACGAGCAAGTTATATGACATTTCCTAATAAACCTCATCATGTTTAAGCTTCTGAAATGGGACCATATGGGTTTAGGTTGTTAATACTGTGAATACTGATCAGTATTTAAAGTGAATATTGAATAGTGAACTGAACAGTGAATTTTCATGCGGTTGGCGATAGCTGTTGAGTATTTTGATTTTACGGTCTGCTGCGTCAGTCTTCACTATACAATACAACACAAATGTCATAGAACACTATATGCACAGTTACAATAACGTGTAATTTATTTCGGTCTTCAAATACAATAACAGAGTAACATGAAAGCAAGATGGTGGACGCCCGTGTAAGTCTACCCATGATGCTCTTAGATCCAACGTGGTGGGTCATTATTCTTATCTTGCTTGGATGGAATGTAATTTTGTTCGTAATGTCAGATTTAAAATTTACTTTTTCATTTAGCTATAGTTTAAACCTATCCTTAAAGTTTAGAAAGGTATCTAAATCTTACCACACTGTCATTTTTTTCTTTTTTGATAAGAATTTCGGAATATAAAATTAATTGTATGTTCTCATTCTAACTAGTGTTTAGTCTGGTTACTTCTTTCAGGTTTATTGTTTTTCCATGCTGATGCATGATTTTAAATCTTTTATAGAAGTTTATGTTTTGTTCTATACAAATGTTATTATTTTCATTGGATTAATTTTATACATGCTTGGTTTGCACAGTTTATTAGTGTCTCCCATATTTGAGTAAAGAATGTTGCCATGGTATCTTAATAAAATGGTGTGGCCGGTTTCTGTATGCTGTTGGTTCGGCGCTGACTTATCACGTGATTCGTCACGGACCTCTTGTGTTAGTTCTTGCTTTTCGTGACTCTTCGGTTCTGTGCTCCACGTAAAAGCTATTGAAGTCTGTACAGGGTATTTAATATATACTGGTGGAATGTTCGTTGGCTATGTGTTGTTACGGCGTCCCGATGATGTGCCTGATATTCTGGTGTGCGTTGAATATGATACGAACTGAATATGGTTCATATAGTTGTAAACATTTACACATGAGATTCACCATATTATATGTATGTTTAAAATATTCTTACTTTCCACCGATAGTAGACTGCAACAAGTGTAACGCAAACAAATCAGAACAACCAATAGCGAACTCTGACAAACATCACACTCCTGAAGAAGATTTCAGAGAAGGATGTAAAATGTCGAGGACAAAACAAATAACATCCCAATCATACCCGAAAGAAGACACATGAACATAGTAGATTATTATAGGCCTATAGATCTATGTGTGTGCCTATAGGTCATCCTTCATACGTCAAGACATACGCATATATCCTAACTTTATCACATAGCTTATCTGAATCATTATGAAAATATCTTAACTCATTCTGTAGTCACTGAAATCAGATTATATGTACAATGCCAGAAATTACTAGCTTTTATCAGAATGGATTAATTTACAGTAACTAATGGTTTCTTTAGAATTAACTCAAGTAATTATGTGACTCTGTGAAACAACTGTAAACGAGTTGCTTGATTAAACGCCTGCGGAGGCGAGTGGTCGTGGGTTCTTTGCTAGAGTGTAGGATAAAAATACAACAGAACTTTTTAAACGGATACACTAAAACCCTCTCAGCGTTGATATCTCGAGCCAGAAGTGCTACATACCCACGTAATATTTTGCTATATGTGTATGTACTAATACCGCCTTCCTACGTCTTTTCTAACCGTGAAGATTAATAGGTAAGCCTACACTAAATGTACGACATTCACTCAAAACATTTTCCTTACGTAAATATAAAATAAATTTTTTAGCGAAACATATGTCTACCGTTGTTCTTAATTTGTGCCAAACAATTTAGATTATGTTGCACAGTCAAAATACGGTTTGTGTAAGACACACACCTTATAAAAGTTATGTCATTTTTACAATTAATGCATAGGGCTATCTTTTGTTATAAATATGGAAGAGTGAACGTGGAAAAGGGCTTGTGAGACATTGGACACGTAGTCTACTAAATTAGTATGTTTTTATGTTTAAAGGGATTCAAGAAGTCATTGAATTCGCCTATAATATTATATGCAGTGGCGGCTGGTGGTTCCAAAATTTTGGTGGTTGCAGTGGTTAGTTGACTGGGTGGAGAGGGGTTAAAAGATTAAATATTAAACTATCATAATCACAGTTATACAAAATTATTATTACTATAATTTTATAACCTCAAACAACGGATAACGTTTACCTTGCACCAATGTCAACGCTAAACCTGACACAGCTTATAAATCATGAAGGCTGTGCTAAAAAGTAGGTTGTGTTTCATGACACAACTAAAGTTGGGCTACAACGCTACTAGTGGAGCGTTGTGGCAACTTTGCAACCACCAAGCTTACATAGGGAACATAGGGCAACTGCGAAGAGTAGCGTGCGTCCTCCCATATGTTTGTGTAGTAACGCTGCCATTTACTGATGAAGTTACAAGCGGCCTAAAACCACCAGTCTGCGCACCACGTTTGAGTTGTACACGAACATTGCCGCATAGAATCTAATACGTCTCTGTTCAAATTTATGACACTTCTAACTGTTTAATGTTTCTGTATATTACTTTATAATTTAGTTATTCTATATTGGTAGTTGCGCATCGCTGCAACCATAACACCAGCCGCCACTGATTATATCATATCTGTATTTACAAAACAGACATGTTCTTCAAAAACCAGTCACATTATTCTTAAATAGATAGATGTTTGCATTTTGTTTACGTGTGCCTGTACCTACATGTGAATCCCTGCCTATGTGTACACAGGAATTTGTAAGCTTAATATTTTCTCTTCCTATGTATTACATTATTTTTGTTATGTTTATAAGATTCTGGGGTTACATTTAAGACACTACAAAACGTCTAAATTAAGATCAATTAAAAGAAAAAATTTATGACACACACACACACACACACACACACACACACACACACACACACACACACACACACACACACACACACACACACACACACACACACACACACACACACACACACACACACACACACACACACACACACACACACTTCATGAAACATTGGTTTGGAGATCAATATTTTTAGTACTGTGTCAAACCCCTACTGTCAAAATTCTAAGTTGTATTGAAAAACAAAAATTAGAGTTCTAAATATTTACAGACGGGAAATTCTCCAAGTTATACGTCTGTGTTTTATATGCTTTCCAAATGTTGCAAAGTAACTCTAAAGCATTTTTAACGGAAAGTATTTACATAGTTACATAGTATTTACATAGTAACGGAAAGTATTTGTTATTCTCATATAGTGAACGACGTAACATTTTCTTCTATGTGACATAATCCCCTTCCAAGAATTAGTCCAAATCCAAGAACTTTGCGATTTGCGAAATAAAAAAATTGTTTAGGAAAAAATAAGTTGCCAAAGTACTTGCCACACCGTTTGACAGGTTAGAGTTTATTTACAAAATTGGCCGATTTCATGTGAATACAAGTTCTTCGAGTTTATAATTAGTTCATTAAAAATACATCTTTGAATTAATAGTCTAGTGTAATTAAGAAATACTGTTATTAATTCGTGATACAATTTCAATATCTACAAACTCAGCTACAGTTTGATTAACATTTCTTGCACTCGTACGAGTAAAACAATACACGAATAAATGAGTGTCATGATTAACGTTAGTGTACACTCATAACTGCCATCCTTTGAAAACTAAACTTACCGGTAATTCGTTGAACTCCTCTCGATGTTTATCGCTCGTGTGTTAATGTCTTGCAATGTTAGATATCCATATTGAACTGCAAACTTTTATAATCAGATATGTCAAGTTCTGTGCCCATCAGTTTATTATTAACTGATGCCCAAATCGTATTCATTACACCTGTCCAATGCAAACGGTTAATGTAGTCCGTTAATACATATTAAAATCTACTTTATTTAAACGGATTTACAAGTACCCCACACTTGCGAGCAGCACACTAAAGGTAAATGATAAAATAAATATATGTATAGATGTACATGTACGGTTGCTTGTATTTGGTCCTTAATTATGAACTAATACGTGTAGCTCAATCGCTGTTTCATTTTTAAAGTACAGTAAGTGTGTATTTACCTGAATAGGATTCGGAAAAGTATTGAATTGAACTTCCTTTAATTACTGTGACATGACGCCCAGCACAATCTATACCGTCAGCGTAGGATCTTCCGCCATTGGATCCGAATTCCGATGGTGCTGATACCTGTTCTGCTGTAACCAGGCTGCCACTTCTTTCTCTTCAATTGGACGCAGAAATGAGAATCAGATTCTACTCTGCGATTCGTGGTGTAAACATCTATAGCAAGGTAGTAAATTAACAACAAGAGAAGATTCAGCCATTTGGCTTGTTCGGAGTACAACTTCTATGAGACAGAATTAGTCAGTGTACGGGCAGTCGAGTGCGGGACTATTTGCTATGCTTTGTACGTGATGTTCTTTGTGCCGCAGTGTTGGTGAAAGTGCCGGTGTCATTATCAGTCTATTGCGGGAGTTTGCTTTCCCTCCGACGTCAGACACGGCCCGTATCGGTGCCGATGACGGGATGTGCCTAAGGGGAACCCCTGTCTGCCGGGAAGGTTGGTCCTAAAAAGGGAGGGAGGAGGGAAGGATCTGCAGCAGGGTTAACCCTTACCCGAAACTGATTAGTTGTCGCTCGACTGCAAAGCCGAAACCACCTGTGGAAGGTCTTCCTGCCCAGCTCGCTCCGCTGCCAGCTTCATCCGGCAGCCTAAATAAGCCGCAACATGTGACGTGCTGCAACTGCGAGGGCAGTCAGCCAGAAAACTATAGGGGTTGTTCACATTACAAGAGAGCCCTTCGCAAGGAGCAGAGGGAACACGATCGCCAGGTTGTGTCTCCCCGCCCAGCGCCCCGACCCTTGAGACGCTAAGGTGTCCTGCCTCCGCCTCTACATCCACGGCACCTTCTGCAGCCCCGACTGCTGGCAGTATCCAGTCTTACGCGGCCGTGGTAGCATCGGCTGGCACTGCTGCTCCAAGGACCAAGGCACCTGCTGGAGTGTCGCAACCCGTTACAGACACTTTCGCTGTAACCCCAACGCAACCCAGCTGCAGAATAAATTTCGTAAAAACCATACCAAGGCTATCCATTGTGGCAAGTAACCTCCTCCAGGAAGGTACCAGTGACCTTCCATCATTTCCGCAACAGCACGGTCAGGAGCAACCTTCAGCTCCTATGGAAGAGTCGGCAGCACGCTGAAGAGGATGAGTCGCGTGAGAGCAGGGAGAGGATGAGTCTCGAAGGATAGAAGCCTGAACAGGTACATGTGGGACATAATTAGCCCATTCTATTGGAGGGATGGGGGAACGGCTTTTTGAGTCGAATGTGAGCTATTTAGTGTCTGCGGATATATGCAGTTTGCTCGGGTACTTGGTATAGGTCTCGCCCTAGACACATAACTAACCCGTGCACATTGTGTGGGGACGAGGAAGCAAGTGGACGGGGGCGCAGTTGTGCAATGAGTTGGGCTCTACCAAGGCCCCTGGGTGTGCAGATCCGGAAGGCTGGCCGATTGGTCACCGCTGGTAGACTACATAGCTCGCTATGTGGTCGACCCATTGTCAGTGGGAGGTCCTTTGACCATAGTGTCGAAGGGTCTAAACTGACTCTTTGGGAGATCGGGGAGCCCCAGGGGGTAGGTACGCCTGTCTTCTGCCCCGGCTGGGTACGGACGGGGTGCCCGAAAAATTCTGGCCCTCTGGCCGTACTTGGTGTTGGACTCGAGGTGGTTTGTGGTTTCGGCCTGATGGCATAGCTACGGG
The DNA here is from genome assembly GCA_034769895.1 of Magicicada septendecula. NCBI lineage: Eukaryota > Metazoa > Arthropoda > Insecta > Hemiptera > Cicadidae > Magicicada > Magicicada septendecula. The sequence goes on from CM068367.1 coordinate 894,021,438, forward strand.
TTTGTTCCCCGGGGCGATGTTACGGGCTGTCAAATCCTAGATAGTGGATAATCCGAATCCCACGGAGAGAAAAGAGCTGCACGTCTCGTTTTCCCAGGGGTACCGACCAGTTCAACGTCGGGCGCTTAGTCAGCGTTTTCGATATTAGAATCCACGCCCATGGGGGCCAAGGGTTGTAGATAGGACTTCGGTCCTGGGTCATCCCTTTGTAAACGTCTGTCTTTCTGGCGTGATGCTTCTGTGAATTTGTAGAGCGTTGCCCCGAGACTGTTTTGGCTGGCGTCCGTTTGCAAGAACATTGGCAAATTTTGCTCCGGCCGTGATATTTTTAACGGCTGCCGGAAAGCGGTATTGACGTCTTTTAAGCCTCACTGTGCTGACGCGTCCCAGTGCCACTTTCCATCTGGAATGTAGGCTATATAAATAAAAATTAATGAACGTATTTATGTGCAACATTTGTGATTAAAAGGCCATTGGTTTTGAAGATAATGACACATGACTGAACTTATTTAAAATAAGGAAAACATCTTTAAAAAACTTCTCATACATTAAGTGAATGTGAAACCTTTATCACTTTGCGAGACCTCCTTTGACAGGAAGGTTAACTTCCTGAAACTCTCAAACTTGTACAATCCTACTGATAGACATTCTTGAAAGTTGTTTTGACACATATGAGGGCGGTCTCTCTCTCTCTCTCTCTCTCTCTCTCTCTCTCTCTCTCTCTCTCTCTCTCTCTCTCTCTCTCTCTCTCTCTCTCTCTATCTATCTCTCTCTCCCTCGCGCGCGCGCGCGCGCGCGCACACACACACACACACACACACACACACAGACAACATCGGTATAAACTTTTAGTACAAGAAGGATATATGTGTTAATCTATTTATAATATATCTCCTAGAGAGTCGCTATTGTCTTTGTAATCATTATTTAAAAATGGTAGCAAAATGAAAATAACAGAACAGATGTTTCAGTTTCGTAATAAAGATATACACGTACATATTTTAAGTGAAAACTGTGCTAATCTTAAAATTGTAACTCTGTAAATGGTAGGCTTATTGCTCGTAGATCCTTTGTGTATTTTCCAGCGGCAGTAAACTTCAGCAGTTAGCACGTGGTGAAAAATTGTTTGATTACGTTTAAAATTATGAGTAAAAATAAAACTCGAGTTACTTACTATACTTATACAGGTGTGTTATTGCATGAGTAAAATTGTTTTATAAATGCATCACCACTTAATATTGCAGGAACTATCTTCCGCTCTATTAAGTTAGACGCGAATCACACAGCAGACAAAGAACACAATGACCACAACTTGTGAGTTAAGAACACTACATGGTAACAAAATGTTATTATTATACAGGTTAATATTGCTTACTGTTTGTTGAGTGAGGGCAGACACCTGAATTGTATAAACACTCCGATTAGGGGAGCCGACTGGCGAACCGAAACAGGGACCGCTGACACAGGTATGCTGATGCGGTTCGGGTTACGGTCATGAGCCTGGCCGAGTCTAAATACTATCCACCCAGGGCAAACTTCCTCCCCGATGTACTGGAAATAGCCGCGGTCAGAGGCATTTATTGCCCGGTCCATGTCTCTGTCATTTCGTGTCTGTCCTCGGATCACTGCTCCATCAGTTTGCATCTGGCTACCCATCACCACTCCGTTCGCGACGAGCGGCGTATAGTCGAGTGGGAACGCTTTTGTCCGGCGTTCTGTCGCCGCCTGCCCGAGCAAGCATCGCTCGAGACTGTCCAGCAAGTTGACGAGGCCGTTGTCTTGTTCGATACTGTCATCGTCTCGGCGGTGGATGTATCCTCCTTAATGAAGGCTGGGTACACGTCCAATTACTATCGTATCCCCGACGAGGTGACTCAGCGAAGAGAAATCGCCTCTGGGGACGCTGTCAGAGGACCCGTGACCTAGGCGGCAGGTTGCGTCCTTGACTTGCTGGCATTCCGTAGTCGCAACTGGAAAATTAGCTGTAACAGAGATGGATGCCGAGGACCGTAATGTCTCTTAGAGCTTTCCAATGCTCTAAGGGGAAAATGCAGACACGCGGCGCTGCCCACACTGGAAGGGTCCAGTGGTCAAACCCTTGGCTGTCCCTATTAAAAGGCCGAGCTCTTGGTTGACTGTTTCAAGCGACAGTTCTCCCTCAACCCATCCAAGAACCCATTGATGACATCTGCCGCGAGGTAGGGCGCTTTCTTTCGAAGGGTATTACCGCCGAGCCGGAACCCATCTCCCTGGAGGAGGTCACTGAGAAGATCGTTCAGTTTAAGCCCCAAAAATGACCAGACCCAGACACTGAAAGAACACCGCACTTCAGCACCTTATGGAGAATGGAACGCGATTCCTGCCCGAGCTGTTTAACGCTTGTCTTCTGCAAAATGGAAAACGGGGATCGTTATCGTAATACCCAAGCCAGGAAAGAATGTTTCTCGCACAGAGAACCACAGACCTATCAGCCTCTTGTCCGCGACTTCGAAGGTTTTCGAGCAACTCTGTTCGTCGGATCAGCGACCGCCTAGAAACATTGGTCGCGCTGATACCCGAACAGTTCGGTTCTCGTGAGATGCAATCTTCGACTCATCAACTGATGAGACTCGTGGAGACATAACCCAGGCCGTCAGCCAGGGCAAACAGACGACGTTTCTACGTGTTTCTTTCCAGCGTAGAGAGAACTTTCGACCATGTATGGCACGAGGGTGTACTTTACATGCTATCGAGAGTCGTTTTCACAGACTGCTGCGTTGGATTGATCGGCAGCTTACTGCGAAACCGTAGCTTCCGAGTGAGAATTGACCACGTTCTCTCTTCGGAGAGGCGTATTACCTCTGGTGTCCCTTAGGGCAGCGTACTTGGGCCTCTCCTGTTCTCGGTATTCGTTAATGACAGGTCCCGGGGTGGCTGGAGTGAGGCTGTCTCTAGTAGCTGATGACACCGCACCTTATGCTGCTGATCATAGTGCAAATTTTGCGGTCGTCAAGCTCCAGCGCCAACTCGACGCATTCGTCGGACGAGTCGAAAACTGGAGAGTTGCCGTTAACAATACTAAGACCGCAGCGTCTAATCTTCTCGCGTCGCCTCAAGAGGGAGGCCTCGGTCGTTGGCCTAGGACCAGTCAAGTTGCTCTGGACAAGTAGCGTGAAGTACCTTGGACTTCATCTAGACTCCCAACTCACCTGGCGAATCCACAAACAAGAGATCCGGAAAAGCGCTTCAGCGCAACTCAGTAGAATGTGGCCCGGCGAAGATCCCTTGGCTAGGTTAGCTCATTGTCAATACATACATACATACAAATAAGCTCATTGTGTTGCCGTTGATTAACTATGCCTGTCCCTTTTGGGGATACCTGGCCGCCTGCCATACGAAGTCGCTCCAGACCTTTCTCGACCGGGGACTTAAACATGCATGTAAAGTCCCGCACTAGTTCTCTTCACGTACAGTCCGAGGAGGACTGGGTGTCCGCTCTCTTGATGACACCCTGAAACACCTGTCGCGTAGATTCTATGGTCGGGCAGCCGAGTTACCCACAATTCCCCAATCTCCGTATTCGGCAAATACAAGTCTTGGAATTCGGCAAGGCCAGGTGAGTCTTGGAAGCGGCCCTGTTTGTTATCCCCGGTGGTATAATCCATCTATCGAGGGAAGCTTCCTGTCCTATCAAAATAAAAAATAATATAAAATAACTCAAACTGACCCGTCCATTTGGAGACTCGAGACACTGCACTACCTCCCTGTCGGAGTCGGAGTAGAGCCAGATTTAATTTTTAAATAAAGCTTGTTTCGTATGTCTTTTTATGAATACTTTTTAAAATCTGTTCACGATTGTTAAGCCGTTGTCCTTGCATGCAATACATAACAATAAATTTTGTAAATTTCCGGTATTTATATTAAAGCCGCACATAGCAAAAATTATATTCAATAAATTTCATTTACAAGGTAGCATCCCCACGATTGATCATTTTCATGTGATCCCTACTATAAGCACCTATATAAACAGAGATATTGAGAGGAACTCACGCACCTCACGTTGAGTTAAATTTTACTTACAATTCCTGCATATGTTTGTAACAGCAGCACTGTGTTTTATAAACTGTGGAACATTGCTACGTTAGTGATGTACACAATAAGAACAAGTTAAAAACTAAAAACATCTGATATTACAGCTTCCTTCCTAATATTAATGGTGCCGAAGAACCAAGAATGCACGTATAAATGTACTTAGAATTTAACACAAGGTATTGGGGTGTACCAGCTTGTGTTAAATTCAAAGTGCTGGTGGCACCTCGTGTATTATGTGATTGATGTATTGTTTGAGTGCGTCGACTATTGATCAGAAACGTTTGCTTATTGATTTGTATATCGTTACGCCGATCTTGTCAGTACATAACCAATCTTCTGTTGTCGCACCAACCAACAAATATTATTTTGTGAAACACAGAGTATGTTCATGATCCAGTTTGCATTACGTTTTGTTTACATTTTTGATTATGAGAATTTCAGAAACAGAATGAATATAATTAAAAAACTTTTCCTTTTTTCTACGGCATTCTTGTTAAGGTAGGTTATTAATAGTGTCATTATACAAATTAAACTGATCGTTATCAATTTATACCAAGCAATAATGTACTCGTGTTATTACTTTTCATGTAAATTATATTCGTACTAAAACTCAAACCACGAAACACTAGGAAGATGGTTAGGTAAAACGAGTTACAAGTTAAAGGTTATGAATTGCAAATGAGAGGTCTACGGCACTGGATGACCCCTTGTTGTGCACGCAGTTAGCGTGTATAATGTTTTTGAGTGTATCTTTGGATCTCTTGTTAGAACCGATGAAAAAAACTTCAACGGAAAAGAGTGCCATAGTTTGCTAAAAATGAGAAAACACGCTTTGATTCTAATATTCTGCCAGCCGAAATACACACACACACACACACACACACACACACACACACACACACACACACACACACACACACACACACACACACACACACACACACACACACACACACACACACACACACACACACACACACACACACACACACACACACACACACACACACACACACACACACACACACACACACACACACACACACACACACACACACACAAATTATATGATTTATGTTTATCATAAAGTATAATTCTGATGATGACAGTACGTACATTATTCAACTGTTGAAACATTGTAAACAAAAAACGATAAAATATATTCTTGTTTGAAAATATAAACTATTATTATTTATTATGAATTAGAAGATCAAGAATAATATGAGTAAATATGAATATATAATATATATAGAAAATAAATAATATTTGTTTGTTAATAGAATATTTTTTGTTGTATTTGTTAAATAATTACAAATTGCAAAAAACATTTGTGTGAGTGTGTGTCTGTCTGTGTCTGTGTGTGTGTAAACGTTGTCATAAATTTACATAAAAATAAATGTTTCATAACAAAGCATAACGCTATTACTATGTTTAACACTCTACGCGGTTTACAACTCTTATAATGAACAATTCTACTGCAGAAAAAAGATATCAATACATGATTTTATTACTAACCTTTGCATATTATGTAAACTGCTTTTACCTTATATTTTTCTGAAATCGCAAACTTGCACAAAATGCTAGTGCACATGTAAATCTCACCACAAAGTTGTCTTATAAACAAATAATATTTATAAAATTAATTTCTTTCATTTAAGGCTCCTAACACATCAGGCAGATTTCTTCTTTCTTACATTTTTCATTCTTCCTTAGTACTGAATTCCGATGCTCGAAAAATCCTTAAAAGTTCAATACCTGGGTCATCATCAGACCAGTTGCTTGAGACGCCTGCTGTGTAATTAATTGTTAATCTATTATGATAACAGTGAACCAGTATACAATTTGCAGAATAAATTAGATCTGAAACAGTGTAGATTGACCAGTATGCTCCCTGAGGCCCAGAACTCACCCACTATTTTGAGCAAAAGATATTTATTATTAGGTTAATTTCAGTCTTAAATATTTTTTAATAGTCAGAAAAATTACTCTATTTCGTATAAAATAACAATTTTAATCGCAATCGTAAAATAAACACTAACAACTCTAAACTACAGCATTTTTTAAAAGTAAAATTTAACTAATGCCCAAAGTTAGTGAAACTACAGTGCCCAAATGACAAATAATTTAATCCTAGCTTTTAAGTTTATGTATGTATCCATCAGTGGCGGCTGGTGGTTGAAATATTTGGGGTTGCAGTTGGGTTGGATGGTATTATATTGTTTTATTATCTGAACAGAATATCTCCAAATCTGCTCCCTTCTAAACAATACGTAAGGAAAACAAAATAATGTAATTTTAGTGTCACCCACATAACCATGAATATTTATTGTATAAATGTTTTTTAAATTTACGATTATATATTCTGTTACCTGATTTTACATTTTGATTAAATTTGAAAGATCTGTTGTAGCCTACCTACTCTCGTAATTTAATTTTTTTTCTCAATATGACGTAAATTGAACAGCGTTTTCGTTAATTTTACGACAGAATTCATTCCGTCCTACCAGTTAAATATAATAAATATCTTACACTATGACAACTTAATCCTTTATATGTACTACTATTTACATTTAACGATGAATTGGACTGACACTTAACTGACACTAACAACGAAATTCACAAAAAATTCGACCGACACTAACTAACTCAAGTAGTGTAACAACATAAACTTACTAATTCCTACCTGGCGCACCACGTGTTATTTACCAACAGACTGGTGGCGCCGTAATGTACAGCGGGGTTTGCAGTCCCTAATCACACCAAGCTAGCGTATATCGTTGCAATAGGAGCACCAGAGTCTAGCCAGCCACACCACTACTCCAGTGTATTTCCCCATATACAAAGCGCATCACAGTTGGTGCATACTTGCCATTGTACACCGCGGCAAGAGCGTGTGCAGTTTTTAGTATTGCTCTGCGCTTTTCAATCGCCAAATGATTAATTACGATTATTTAGCGTGAAAACACTATTATTAGTTATTGTTGTATTCACAACAAATATATTCTAAATAAATGTATTCTATAATTTAAAATACAATTGGGGATTTAATGCAAATTTAATTGGGGGTTGTGCAACCTAAGCACGGGCCGCCATTGGTATCCATAGAAATCTATATGCCTATATCCAATACTTTCTACAGATGTACGTAGCTCTTACAATATATAACTTTTTTTTTGTAAACATAACTTAAACTTTTTGAAGGCGATGCAAAATTCGCAAAAAGTGTTGAGAGATATTAATTCTCTCAAACTGTGATTGTGTTTTGAATATAATTCCTCTAACCTCATTGTCCAACAGACTTTTACAATTTTCTTAACACTGAATTCTTTTTTGGCCCGTTGTCCCCCCTAAAGTTAAAAAAATTATGAGACCAAACGCTACATTCAGAGTTTGGTTAAAAGTCCCTTTAGGCTGGCCTTTTATTCCTTTTTTGGGTCCTGCTGTTCTAAAATTATGAAATTTCCAGGACTATACACTGTATTCAGATTCTGGTTAAAATTTCCTTTTTTACGACTTTTTAAAATTTAGTTCCCCTCATAAATTCACCTCCCACCTCCATATTTTTTGGGGCTCAATGTCGATAACAATAGAGGTCTGTAGGGTAAACGTATGGACACGTATGGAAGACTGATGCATTCAGAAGCTATCGTGAGACATGCTAATGCCAAACAGTCAAGTGGAAACTAAGAAAAGCTTCTCTCATTCGATTACTGAAAAGAATTACAAACTTTTCTACAAAATTTACTTTAAAACACTGACTGCTGACTTCATTAATTGCACATCATTTTGAAACACTAGATACTAAATTCCTGACATAATAGAATAAGTTAAATATTATTTGTTGTCAAATATCGTTATTACTTCTGTAACTTATTTAATGAATCATCATTTATCTCATCTTAATTGATGACTGGTTTCAACGGTAGTGGCAGCACATATTATAAACTGTAAGTAAACAGAAATCTATCATCCCTTTTAAGTTATTAAAATTTCGGCGTTTTAACTTATTTAAGATCCACATTTCGGCGTTTTATTCCTCCAATGGATAGATTTCTATATTATAAATAGCTTTAACCATATTCACCTGCCTTTATAAGCATATAAATAATGTATGCTGTCATACGCACCCTCGCGCCATACAGCAATGTCACGTATTCCGTGTTATCTCCATTCACCCTCATACCCTTCTCCATACACCTCATTCCATTTACCTTCTCATACACCTTTCTATTAGACGTTGATAGTTTTCTCAATAATCCCTTTACCCCCTTTCCTTACTCGTGTGTGTTTTGATCTCTCCCTATTCGTGTATCGATGCGCAGTGTACACGTGTTGGCTTGTTATTTATAGCTTTCTGAATACACAATAAAAATCATATGTGTCAGTCTGGGTAAAATGTTTTATTCATGTAAAATTGAGACGGACACGTGTTAAGTTGTAACGCTTGATATTTTTGTTTTCTGAAGAAGCCTTATGTCGGTATCATAAACTATTCTTTATCATAAAGGGATATTAATAATAACATTTCTTTAATGTTTACTTGCCTGTTTGACTGTAATAAATGTCCTGAATTAAATAACCAGTACTGTCAAAATTAATTTACCGTGCTGCTATGAATGTACGAGTCAGTGAACCACTTTCAGTTTTTCCTGATTACATTTTCGATCCAGTATTGTGTGTATATACTATACCTTGTGTTCTTTCCGGATACGTATTGTAAAGCAAATAAGTCGTACGTTTTCTTACTTCTCTCGCTGACGATGAGGATCGCGAACGCACTAATAACCAGTACCGAATCCTTCTCGTTCTTCTCCTTACCTGTCCTTAATTGATGTACTTACTTCCCCATAGGCGCCAAATTGTTTAAAAAAAAACAATTAAAAAGTTCTAATTGCGTCGTCTTCTTTTCGATGATAATAATTTCAACTTACCATACGGACTGGCGTGAATTCAAATCCCGCGTCTCGTCCGACGTGTTGCCAACCTATAATTCTGGTAACAAATTTTCTTCACTGCTAAAGTACACAAATATTACAATATATACCAAATAAAACAAAGGACGGTTATTAATGTTCAGTGCTAATTTATTAGTGTCTAGATTCGCTGATCATTTATCATTTAAATACAAAAGATCTTATTATAAAAAAGTTTGCTCCGGCTATAAATAAATTTCAACTCAGCGGTTGGGTATGTTGACTGGACAGTTTGACTAAAACAGCATGGTTGCTGACATTAATTTTTTACATAATTCATTCAGTCAAAGAGTTATTTTGATTACGAAAAAATAAACAAGATGTTATTAAAGTACACAACCTTACATCAATGTTACTTAAATACTATGCAGGGTTACATACAATTCGGTTCTTAGTGTTTAAAAAGTGTGTCAACCTTTTAGGCCTCGCACATAGGTTAAGCTATAGTTTACATACAGTTTAATAAATATTTTCAATTAATTCTTGAAAGAATTTAGTATACCAAGTTCGGAGTGAGAGTTATTGTGTTGTGAAAAAGTTAACTAGTTTTGTTCGCAACTGATAATTCATTTATACTTAACAAAACCTTGTCGTTTCTTGTGATGAGTCACAGGTAATCCTTCCAGATTGTCTTGATATATTAATTAGTTCTTCATCATTTGGGTTTCCTCCTTTTTCTGGTTTCTATTTTATTTATTCAAAGTTTTTATTAATTTTAATTATTGAAATTTGTTTTATAGTTTCATTCTGGGTTTAATGGATCTAGGTTCAACTTCTAGTATACCTATTAGTTTAATTTTGATTGCATTTCCCTCTTTATTAACTTTTCATTGAGTCGAATTCAGTTTGGCATCCGTCTCTCTTCATCGTTAATAATGGACTGATACAATTTATTAACGGTTCTTTTCTAACAAAGTTTCGTTGTTATGGTAACCAGCTCCTACCTTATTGGTTGAAAACATTTGTACTCATTGTTATAAATCTTGGGTTTTTGCTCAAAATGAATAAATATTTTATAATTGCTATTATTCTTTTGTGTTATTACCAATGTGTGTGATATTAACATAAATGTCTCTATTTTCTTTCAAAGATTAATTTGATATCCCACAATGCTAGGCTGGTGATGTATTAATGTTTCGACCAATTTACTAACGTCATTTTATTACAGGTTTCACTTAATTTCTCTGTTTATTCTAATTCTGATATATTATTATGGTTAGATAATTGAAATTAATAAGTTACTTGGTCTTAATTCTCAAATACAATGGTTAATTGCTTACAAATTTTTTTTTTTAATTTTGACAGTTAGGCATTTTATAGGCCTAAGCTGTAAATGTCTAGAATTTCTTATTTTACACAATTTAAACATTATTTATTACTTTTATATGTTCTGATTACTATCACTTAGTCATTGTTTACTTTTTAATTACTTTGGGCCATTTTACAATAAATGAATGTTACTATAATTTTACAAAATCATTCCTTGTCTAATATTCTTTTTTCTATCTTTACAATGATGAGTAATATTGGAATTATTAAACTTATACAATTGCTTGCTTATACCTTCTACTATCTCTTACACACTTTTTTAATACTTAATCCTACTATGATAACATATAACATTAAAAATGGTTTATGGTCTGTTCATGATCCAGCCATATTCCTTCTTATAAAACACAACTCCTTTAAATAAACTAATAACAACTTTGGTGCATGGTGTCTTGACACCATTTATTATATTGTGATTATCATCCTTGTGACAATTTGGTAACATAGGATGTTTTCTTCTTATTGAACTCATAACTACTTTATTTCTTAATTGCTAACACAATAAAATTGGTTGTCTATCAACATTTTGATTATTGTTTCTGGTTTATTACCATTGTTCATTTCTTTTATTAAGATTATTATCTTAATTCCTTCCTATCCTCTCTATCACTTTCACTGCTTATCATTAACACTTCCTACCTACCTCTCACTCTTGGTTTATATTATTTTTAAAACCTAATTTTAAAGTCAGTTTTTTAATATCTTATGTTTACTTTTTTTATCTCAGTAAGGTTATTTTTAACACATATAATATACTAACTCACAAAGTTAGTACCAAAACTTTGTATGAATTTAGTTTATTGGGCTATTGACATTAGTCCCATCCATTCCTTCATCCAGTCTTTACAATTTTAGTTTATCCTAAACTTTCTTGGTAGTATTTATATCATAATTATATACTAACAATTGGTTTACTTGTTTATTACTGGTAGTGTACTTCCTTTTACATAACTTCTATAATACTTGTTACTAAATTTGATATACTATTTGTGTTTTTTATTAGTTTACATTTGTTTATTTTATAGTCTTTATCTGGCCAATCACTGGAGTTTGGTCATAGTCATTTGTCTGTCAGTTTAGTCTATTCACTCATTTATTATTTTTGTCTACCATTTTTCTTTTTATTCTCTCAAAACCATTTTATATTTTTGACCATTATTCTCTAAATTGGTTTGCTTTTCTTCAGCTATATTATTTTTGTGAATTCCCTATAGGGTCTGAGTTCTGCAACGTTATAGTATTAAATTTCTAAAGAGATATCAGCACACAGTACAGCACAACATCGGATTGTCCTATTAGTGTTACGATTAGGGCATACGAGATCGCCGTGTCGTCCAAAACTGGACCTCAGGCTACCTGGTACGTCGTTAACGTTGAAGCAGAACAGAAGTTAGATGAGAATACTTCCTTAAGGTACTCCGACAGTGACAAAACTCGCGGAAGAGACCTCATCGTCTATACTCACCTAACTTCGACAGAAACCTAGCAATCAGATGAAGTGTTTGTAAGCATGTTGTCAAACGCTGTCAGAAGCTTTTTCTAAATCGTAGAAGCAGCTACTGTCGGCTCCTGTAATGAATTCCACCAGTCTTATCAGCTGATGAATAGTGGAAGATGATGCACGGAAACCAAACTGTTCAGGGATTAGGACGTCAAAGTCATTAACCGGATCAGTCAGAAACACAGTTCTTCGCTCCAGGAGGTGCAGGAGTGCAGTATTCGGACTTTGTGGCTTTTGGGGCTTGAGCTGGGCTTGAGCTTTCAGCAACCTCTTTCCGTAAGATAGGCTCAGGATCGGCAGTAATTGGAAGTTATAGAAAGCCCGTTACCTCAACGTGGATCTCGTCAACGAAGTCCAGGTTCTTGGACGGGTTAGGTACGAACTATCACGGGAAATATTTAGCCAAGAATCCGGCATTTTCCTCCAGGCGACCGCGGGTTGACCACCAGGTCCTTCAAATTCGGGGATCGGCTGGCGTCTGCGCTTACCTATTAGAGCACTAGAAAATGCGGAAGACTACGATACTCCGGTGGATCGTCCGTCTGTGCTACAGTCAGCTCTCAGCGACGTCTACGGAACGCGAGCTTGTCGCAACGTAACTTGCCAATCGCTCTGTTAAAAGCAGCCTTGTCGGGTGGGTCGTGAGTGCCTCCGAAAGCGACACTTCTTGTGAGCAAGTGGAGTTACTTCAGAAAATAAGCGCTGGTACGTCCAGGCTACATCCGGGAAGATATTTCCGACGCGGAGATGACGGTTTTATCGAAGAAGGGAACTGCTCGACGTATCGACTTGCTGGACAGTACCAAGAGGTACTTGCTCGGACAAACGGCGACAGAACACCGGGCAAAAGCGTTCCCATTCGTCACGAACAGTGGGTTGCTGGGTAGATGGATGCACAGTCATCAAACAGTTTCCGAGGACAGTCGAAAATGGCAGAGATATGAACCGGGAAATAAACGCCCCTAGCTACTGCTATGTCCAGTACATTGGGGCATTAAGTCTGGCTGAGTCGGATCGAGGACTGTTACACTACGTTATCTGCATACGTGTGTAAGCAGTCACCGTTTCAGATTCCGCAATCAAAATGCTTGCGCTTCAGATGGCCGGCCAAGACTAGCTACTTGTGTTCACCAAAAACTGTATCCAGGTCGCTCGTCAAGGGCTCCACTAGTCAGGCTTGTATGCAGAAACTACGAGTAGACCGCTGAGAGCCCCATGGAACTCTACCGTGGTACACACGAGCTGCCGTCGTTGTGACGGAACAACCCTGTGATTGTGAGCCCAGCATGGTGTGGCCTGATCTGTGTGGATGCTCGGGAGCAGTGCACTACTATCGGGTTTCGAAATCAGGCAGACTTGAGTTTTCTTCTCTCTACTACTTGGGCAGTAGGCTTGGCCGATGTTAGCGGCTTTTGACTCTGACTTGTGCAGCTAAGTCTTTTGCTTGTAATTTGGACAGCGCCAGTTGTTGGCCACGAGAGGGTCACCACACTTAACGTAATACATGTGGTTCTCTAGAACAGAGTAGGCCTGCATAAAGTGATCACAGCCATATCTAACACAGGCCGGAGCATTGGGGCAATCAAAACTACTGTAGCCAATGCTCAAACAATTGTTTTGGCTACGCTTACGCAGAGCCCGAACAACTGTTTTAAGTCTAACAGAGTCTAGAACTACTAGCCCTTCTCCACAAGAAACCTGATTAACGGAAATGTACAGCGCTGCGAGTATTACTTTGGACTCTGCCATTGGGTCAATTTACTTGTATTTATTTGAACTTTAACTAAGTGGGGTACAAAGCTTTCCTTGATTCTTCGATCACTCCAACGGAGCTAGCAAATGGGATCCCTTCCAAGAGTCACCTGGTCTTGAAATGGCTCCGCTGAATCCAGCGATCAGGGGCTTGTGAGTAACTCAGGCCGCCCGACTGCGCGCTAAGCGTCTCAGGGTGTCATTAAATGTAGGCACCCAGTTCTCTTCAAAATGCACGTAAAGAGAATATGCGGGGGGACTTCACAAGCAAGCTTCAGTCCTTCGGGGAATTAAGGATAGATGGCGGAGGATGAAGTTTGAATGCCTTGGGACTGCTACTGGCGCCGAATCAGGTGAAAGATGTCATCCGTCTCTGTTATAGTTAGCAGACGCCTAGAGTCGTCAGTCGCTCTCCGCGAGGCAGGAAACCTCTGTTCCGGAGGCAAAGATAGCTATAGAAAGTAGCGTCTTCAGCATACTAGGTAAAGGTCCCTGATGCTAAGCCTTTACAAGGGGGGTTAAGAAGAATTTAAGCCTGAGAATGGCTTTATGGCAGGTCATCTAGAATTGCCAAAGGTTGACCTGGATCGGTGGTACTGTTTCTGTGGTGCTAACGGTCCTCAGGTAAGGGACGAAAGAGCTCGAGGCTACAGCAAAGAGGGTTACAGCCAGCGACCGGACAAATGGGACAGAGTGGACACTAGAAGATATCCACGAATTACGTCATTTCAGACAATCCAAGGAGATCCCTAGAAGAAACGGAGGTTTCTCGATTGAAAACTTTCCAGCCTACACCGGTATTGAAACAAGACAGACTGAAAACACTGAAAACGTTCCAGTAAGAGCGACCACCTTGCGGAAGGGGCATAGGTCAGTACCGACCTAAGAAACAACAGATAAATGGTGACTTAATGCGCAGAGCCAGGGGGTTCCGACACGAGAGGAAGGGAAACAATTTCACTCGGACGCTGCAATTCTTATCAAAGGTTTTGGTCACGTGGGCGTTGAAGCACAGGCGCCAGTCTAGCCGAACGCCTAGTTAATTTACCGACTCTTTCCATACGATGGAGCTCCCTTCTAGGAAAGGGGAATGGCACCGGGAAATGAACTTACGAGTGAACAGTTTGCCTCGGATTCCTCCGTGCTGATCGTCGCCCACCACTTCCTTAGCCAGCCCGGAAGCAAGTCCAACTGACGCTGCAGCTTGAATATTTCAGAGGTATAAAGAAATTTTTCCTTCCAAGGCTTTCCATTCAATTTTCTCTTTAGTTCAAGCTATAAGATACATACACTTTTTTGTTTACTACAAGACGTGTCCAAGGTAAGACATTTTACTATTTTTGTGCCACACGAAGCAGTTCTCGATTTTGGGACTTCTTCAATTGTAGAACTTTCCACGATATTTTTGAAGTCCTACGGTATTCGGAGAAATCCTACCACACGGTATTCGAATCCTACATTTCAGATACCTCAGACTCGTTCGTAAAGTTGATATTTCAATATCCATATCTTCATATTGAATCTTCATATTCAGTCTTGATATCTCATCCATCCGTAGAGTACCAATTTTGTTCCTTCAGTACTGTATACCTACTCCTTTCTAGTAAATTACGTGTTTAGTACGAAAACACAATATATTAAAATTTTTCACAGTAGTCCTCCGATAACTAGTTAATCAGAAATGGAAGAGTTTTTGTTTCGGTTTACAGAGGCTGGAACTACCTCAGAAACATGGCTGCGATGATTATAGTTGTCTCACTACATTTTGTGTTACAGGAATTGTGTAGGCAGACATGTGGAGTAAATTTTATGGTTCTGTATACACCAATTATGTTTTCCGCAACAAGAAGATTTGAACTGCTTTGATTTTATTTTAACTAATACATTATGGTAATATCCATTCGATACAATATGTTAGTAGCCTACACAAGATACTAACTTTTGAGTAAAATTGTCAGCACCCTCCCCAAACAATAAACCAAGCAACTTTGCATTTACACGTGTATCTGCACATGAACACACACATACAAGCGCGCGCGCGCTCGTGTTCTCGTCTACACAATTGTTGAGCTGGAATGTATGCTCAAATGAATCTGTCAGTCTTTGTGCAAAGTGAAGTGAAAAACTGCTTACGCAAACCGAGAATGACAAAAAGGTCGACCGAACATTTTTTCTTGGATTAGCCCAGACTACCAATACAGCACGTTTTTCCCAAGTCTCACATCAGTTAGACTTACATTTCTTTTCGCGAACTCGGAATATGTAAATTTTTTTAGCAAATCCTCACACATAAGATGCTAACTTCACACTAAAATACAGACACACTGAAAAGTTTTAACTAAATCGATTCACCTATTAAATTATACTGTAGGTATACAATTCACTAAAACTACAATTTAAGGGAGTAAAGACCTTTTTAATTTGAATATATCATTTAAGTACAATGAAATTTGCATATTAATGCAGTAGAGATAAAAAGCTTTTTACACACAAAGTACACCAATAATGCTGGTTTCATAAAGTTGTAAGGAGATATCCAAACTTATTTTCATAAAGAAATACAAGAAGCTAAATAAAAGTAAGTAAATATATTTTTGAAAAATTTTGTGATACACTTAAATACTAACGGGAAGTTAGTATGAAGTAAGAGGGTCGAATAAATATTTTTCCAAATTTTTAATTAAAATCATCTGTACAGTTTAAAATACGTTTTAATTATTCCATCACCGAAACACTTCAGAATGAGGAAGTCGTGGATCAGGGATTAATGAATGCTACTTGAGTGTACTGGTTGGCACTGTCTGTTATCAGATGACTGTATGACATTATCAGATGACATTCGTAACTGGTTCAATGTCTGTATTGCTAGAGTTGATCCTTTCGCATGCTATTAATACTGTCCTAGATGGTACTGTTGATAACGCAGAATACGCTGTGTACTTCCGCTGGTAGTATCAACGTATTCACATGAGAGGTTATATGAGAGATTTTTAGAAAGATTAGCTTAAACATTTTTTTTTTTTAAAGGAAATGTATTTTTCTGTTAAACTTGATATAAGGTGTACATTTTTTAATATTATAACCCAATTATTGGACATTAAAATCAGAATCATAACTCAAACGAGCAGGAATCAAATAAGGATAAACTTATGACTTTTTCTCTTTATATTAAAATTATTACACAAAAAGGAATAGACGAAACGATCAGCTGACAATGATTCCTTACAGGTTTTTAAAACAACGTAAATCCACATCGAAACTTTTTACAATGCAAAGTTGATTTAAATTTCATCTCAAAAATTGTATTATTATTTCCAGTCTTGTAGATAATAATCGATACATTATTGTTTTTTGAAATTCTTCAGAATCCCATAAAAAATGGATGTGGTTAAAATAATATACATATTTCAAATTCAAGTAAGTGTGAATTAGGACTACTCATTCCGGATGTTGTTTCCTTATAAAATAACACAAAAATCCCCATTTAAACAATAATTACTGTTGTTTCCTCGATTTATTATACAATTTGTAGTAAGTTTACCAGTAGTGTAATATACAAGTTACCTTTTGAGTGTTGGACAGTGTATTTAATTTTTCAACTCACAATAGCCTCAGTTGTAAGTATAACACATCAGAGATCCGCCCTTGCATTTCTGTGCTTCTACGAACAATAAAGGGACTTATATAGATGTAACTCATAAGCAGTTACAAAATAATATTTATAGTATTTGCTTAGTTTGTTTCAGTTACTGAATTGCCTGTTAGACACACGGACACTATACTACGCATATGTTCAGCATATTAAGGAACTGTAAATTTACGAATATCTACAAATTAATAAATGGACTTCAAAATGTTGTTGGGGAGGGGGGACTTGCTTAGTTTTCCGTTCAATACTAAGCATTTCTACCGATGTATCTAAGGACGTCTGCGTTGTGTGAAGTCTGTGTCCTTTGTTATAGTTGTCTTATTTTATTTTCGTCAGTGCGATCCAATATGTTTGTTTGTCTGCCCTATTCGGTTTTGAGTATTGCATCGCCAGCTATTGTTTGTTATAGCACATTTCAGTTTTCCTACGTCTGAGATAATGTCGTTCACATTCTGAAGCCACAAATTCTTCGTTAGCTTAACTTACAACGTATTTTGTGTTTACCGTATCTGTCTCCGTAACGAGGAGCGTTTTTTCCATTACTGGAAACACTGAAGAGGGCAACATGAACGTGCAGCAGTCGCCGTTACCATTGAAGGTAACCTTTTGAACGCCCAGTGGTGTTCAGTGGCTCAGTGGTGTCCGTGAACCTGTTGAAAGCAATTACCATCATTTATACACACCCATCTTCGAATCTTCAAGTTACAGTGGCTGAATGGTGTCAAAAAAATTATGTATATGTTATTAAACTATTTGAACGGGTCTTTGTACTGATCCTGAAGTAATAAACAGTACAGATCCGTACAGTACAAATATAACTGTCCTATATTACATACATTCTTGTCCTTGCCTAATGAATTTAAGGTTAAAAAAACCTTTTTATCAAGTTATGTTTGCATACTTACATAACTAAATTCAATAAGCTAATTTAAACATTTCATTACGAAGTTAGGCCTAAACAATTTATTTTCCTATCTCAATGACTTGATATTTGTGATTACTGTGGCTCCCACGTGTCGGAGACGGAATTATTTATGGTTTTCCACTGTGTTACTATTTTGACCGCTGAAAGTTTTATATATCTTTTGATTGTTTGATTTACACTAATATTTAAGTATGTATAAAAATATATTATTATTCTTGCCCTGTATTGATAAGTCAGTGTGGAGACATGATTTCAGAGCCGTGTGATAAGAACTAGCTAAAGCCTAGAAATTCTTGACGTTGATGATTATTTTCTAGTTATTTAGAATTTTCTCATCAACATTAAACGTCACAAGTGACATTTATTATTAATTGTGTACCATGGGTATTGTGTACGGTAACTGCATAACTAAGTACACGAGATCATTGTAAAAAGAAGTTAAATAAGACGGAAGTATAGATTTCCCTGGTGTTCAACAATTAACTAGTATTCAATTGTTTCGAGGATGAAATCAAGA
Source organism: Magicicada septendecula (assembly GCA_034769895.1). Lineage (NCBI taxonomy): Eukaryota > Metazoa > Arthropoda > Insecta > Hemiptera > Cicadidae > Magicicada > Magicicada septendecula. The sequence continues at coordinate 894,040,155 of CM068367.1, forward strand.
ATGGTGATCCACAATGGTATATAAGCGGTATTTAACAGTGGAAACCAGAGAACACACATATTACAAGACTTTGCTGTGTGGTGATTAGTGTTCAGTAATTTATCAGACGGGCAGCAGTCAATGTTAGAAGCTTTCCAAGACAATATGCAAGACCAAACAGTATTGTATAAACAGTGACTATGGCTGAATGAAAATTTCAAAAGAATGGAATTCTCGGTAACGAGTAAATTATTTCGTTAAAATATTCTGGATTACAGAAACCCCCGGGTTGCCTACTGTGGATCATTAATGATACCATTTCCTTTTCCTTTCTTAATAACTTTTAAATAAATAAGATAAAATAAAAATCAAATACTTTTGCTTTCCCCAGACAATCCGTAGAGCAGAATCGCCAATTGGCATCAATATACTCAACAAAAAAGTGTATGTGCAAATATGTCGAAACTACACGTCGAAAATTGAACGTCAAACAAGACTTTTAAGGAAACAATCATAAAAATACCAATTAAAACAAAAGTCACGAAGGCTTTTACGTTCAGTGTCACTATATTTGTTAAATTATTCCAGGCTAATTGGTGATGTTCAACTTTTATTATAGTTGGCGATAAACGTTCGAAACAACAATCGACACGGTAGAATAAACTCAAACTATTTAAAAACTTTGATAAAATTAGTGTCATTTGTAGGATTAATTACAATTAATATAATGGTGTTAATGTTTTAATCATAGGTTTTGAAAAGTTACTAGACTATGGGAGCTCATTCTGAGCTTCCAAGTGCTGAAAATTGTTAAAACTATATTTAGTGTTTAACATAAGTATATACGACAGAACCAGGTGAGTCAGGTTATTTATAAGATACAACAGTTTAGACACAGCCGTCACACAGAAGCTGTATGGAAACATGCTAAGCGACGCTGTTTTACATATATTTTTAGGGAAGGGCTGGTAATCCTTTTGTGTGAATTTCATGATGAACAATTAGCCAACAAGTAGATAGGTCGACGAAAGCCAATGGAGTGGACTTACCCCATTATCCAGAGGATTCATCCTGTTGAAGCCATTTCTCGTATGTGGATGATTCACTGCAGAAAGGAAGCACGTAAAGAAATTGTTGAGAGTAAATGACGGTGTCAAATAGTGCTTAAATGTAGGATGTGAACTACAAAAAAGTGTAACTAATAAAGGTAATAAAGTGTAAATATTGCCATGTCAGCAATATGAGAACTTTCAAAATTGTATTTACGAGCACTGTATCATAAAGGCATTCTTTTCAATTGATGAAATTATTGTACTCATGATGACCTATATTTGTCTTTTATATACGTATAAAGATCTTTAAATTTGGCAATAAATCAGAAAAGAAAAAACAAGATGTGCTTTTCTTATTGGTAAACAGGAAATTGTTTTCAAGCGTGTGATCTTCGAATGAGCGAATTTGCAGGATTGGTTGTTTACGTGGCTTTCCGCCGGTCATCCCAGACTCATCGCGGTAGGCCATCGGTGCAGACGCACGATCGTGCTTCCTTCGTTTGAAAAAGAATATACTAGTCTTCTTCTTCTTCTTCTTCTTCTTCTTCTTCTTCTTCTTCTTCTTCTTCTTCTTCTTCTTCTTCTTCGTCTTCTCAATTCGAAGACTTGCGAACGGTCGTAATCTCAAGGAATCAGATTTACGAATTGATTTCCTTCTTCTATCTATTCATTCTATCCATCTATCTATAAAATTTTAAAAAACATTAAAATATCTTATAAAATTAACTTCACAAATTTTATATAAGAGCTCTCTTTAGCTCACTTTGGAAAGAAAATTTACTTTCAGAAACAATTTACTTTATGCAGATTAAAGTAAACCATATTAGTATTTTCTGAAATGTTTGTATTTATAAAAATTATAGTGTTTGTTATCATAGTTGGCATCTTAAATATGTGGCATATGCTGATAATATCATTTACAGTTCATCAGTATCAGATGAGGGAAGACACTTGCTGCCAAAGCTGGGGTTTGTAAATTGAAACCAGTCGGCGTTTATCGTTTTCCACACCTTCTACCGAACCCCAAGTCTACCCAAATCCAATGGGTACCTAAACTCATCAGCTAGGAGATAAAGATGATCTAGCGCTAGTGATAACCTCGTTTCTTACTCTTGTATCACATGGGAAAAATTTCCGTAACATAGCCCAATGACCTAGTCGGAATTTTTCCACGAGTAGATGTCAATATCGTTTTGGAGGTCTATAACCGTTGTGTAAAATGAAAACACAGCTCTATCGGCCTGCCGTAATGTAACCTATATCACGTTAAAATATCGCCATCAAAATGTAACCTATATCACGTCAAAATATTGCCGTCAATAATGTGTCCCCTCGCAAAGCGTCCTCGACAACAACTCGCGGTCCAAACTGTCCCCATATAAATTGTATCTGACAAAATGTTGTCATATTGACAATAGGACTCTCATGTCTGCAAATTTCATTTTAAATTGATTTATATTTAAATAATTTTTTGACAAATTCATTATTTAATTCTACTGACGCTACATCAGTGCTACGTATCTACTAGAAACTACAGATTTTTAGTTCCATTACAAAACAGAAATTACAGGAAACCTCATGGCTATATAGCATTGTCTAGTAGATTAGAATGTTTGACAGTGTTTGGTAATAGACATTTGAGATTCATACCACACTACCAAAATTTAATTATTCCTCACAGCATTCACCAATTTCCCATTGTTTTAAATTACTATTGAATTTAGAATGAAATGTTTTTAGTACTGATTGAAGCACTAATGACATAGGCTCACAATCAGTACTACCTTTTAATTTTACTCGACCTTTCGTAATAAATTGTAATGATTTATTTTAAACGTCATTAGTAAATAATTTTAAATCATTATTGTACTAGAATTTATAATGTATTGCATAATTTAAAAATTTAGCTTATAACTTTAATATTAATCATATCCCCTGCACTATCGTATACAATAGAAGCTTAACATCTGCATTGTTCTAAATTATACAACTACAGCTAGTATTACAAAAACACGGTTTCACCTTTTAATAAAACAGCAAAATCAAACCCCCATTTACATTCTATCAGTAAAAAGCTCGCCGGTGAAATGGAGGGAAAACAGATAATTCTCATTTGTTTTGGGACGGTAAGCAGCTGCTGCAGAATACTAATATATGGAGATTAGTTAGTTCTGGCGTATTATTCATCGGCCATTTTCGCTTTATAGTGTGAGGGGGAATATTTATAACTTAGCGATGTTATCTGTAGTCACACAGTTGTTAAAAAAGGATCAATTGCAATCACGTGTGTTTGTGAATACTTGTCTATTGCATTCACAACAAAAATAGTTAAATTGACATGTTTAATATGTACAGTGTTAAGAGAACTAATTATGTGTAAGAGTGGTTGTTATTAATTTAATTAAACAACAATATAACTTATAATAATGTGAAAATATCTTATTTCTTTTAAAATGTTTTTGTGAATGTATTCATACATATTTCCGATTTCTGAAAACAGCAAAGAGTACTGACTGTTTATTCAGAAAATAAGTATGATATAAAAATTATAAAGAAACCAAAAAGATCAATTGCATTTGATAATCTTTTACAAACTGCTTTTGACGGCAAACTGAAGAACATCACCGTTAATACATCGTAATGAATTCCGTTACATAGACGAAATATGCTAAACAGATAGTAAGGATAATTTAAAAAATTGAAATACTTAAAACGCTATTGTCCATCAAAATTCCAATTTGCTTCCTCTTTAAGTTTTAAATTTTCCCAAAGCGTTCCAAATTAACTATTTAAAATTTAAAATAACTAAAAAATTTAATAAAAGTCAAATTTAACAGCAGTCTTTAAGATTAATTTCTAACAAAATTAGAAAACTCGTTTACATTCAAAATTTAATTACAAAAATAAATTACCTAAAAATACAATGGATATTTTGAACAATTTATATGCTTATCAGTTTGTGATATGCTTTTGTAGAGTTTGAACACGGATATCCTCAATTTGTAAATTTGGCCCAGTTAGTACGTGCCTTGTGATCTAGCCATGGTCGTAATTGTAACCTATCGCAAATTGTTTCATTATGTAATTTGACTGGCTTTACATAGCATGCAAGAAGTGATATAAATAAATATATCACTGAGTCATGTTAAGCAGTATAAAACCTAAGCAGTATAAACCATGCAACAATTTATCAAAGCAGTGAAAAAGCCGTTACACGTTTTGACATGGTGACATGGTTGTGATAAAAAATTATTTCATGATATACAATCTGGCATATAAACAAGGGAATGTCATCCTGGTCGGATTTTTTACTTTCGCACTCTTTGGATTTTTATACGATATATTATACTCGACTATAATCAAAATAGACAAACACCGATTGGAAGCGATTAGGAAAAAAGTATTAATTGTGAACAGTGAGAGGGAGTGCTGTAATGTGTGACAGACTTTCAGTGTACAGCTTGTCACATGCGTTTTTTTTTACACAAACGTCGAGAAGCCTTTTGGAAGTTCCAAGTAATAAATGGAAACACTTTTAAAAAACAAATGAAAAAACGTAAATAACGCTTTATAAGATCGTGATGTTCCTACAGTTTATTTGTATTATGCAGTTTAGAAGAAAAGGGACTTGGCGAATGTAGTGAGTCAGTGGCCAGATGAAATTACAGAGGAAAAGCTGGAAAATCAGTGTGTTAATTATGTTAACAGTTGGTTGCAAAACACATGTTTTAAAGTAAATTTGGGTGTCGTTAATCGATAACAGGATTAATTTTTTAGACGTATAAAATACTCAAACTCTCAAATTATTGTAAGCAATTTATTTTGAAATATAATTTCATTTTTGTAAACATATTGTAAGTGGAAAGTGAATAAGTTAAGATTATATAATATAATAATGCTTTTAATTCAACATTACTTAAGCTTTGCAACAATACACTTTATACTTTATTCTGTACAGCACTTTGTACTGTACGCTTAATACTTTACAAGAGTATTGTTATACATCGAAGTCGTACCCGTTTAAGCCCCTAATTGCTGGTGCCCATTTATAATAGAGTATGCTTCTGTTAAAATGTTATTATTATTAATGCGGTTGAATATTAGTTATATAAAATCATTTGTTTATTGTATTGTTCGGGTTCACTGAGTTCGTATTTGAATTTTGACGTTCTCTCATTGCTAAGACGAACCTATTTGTGTGCCTTCTCACTGAAAATAGAAGTAATCGGTTATACAGTTACTTACTTGTAGTGGTGTTTTAATAGTAAAGCTGATGGGTAATGATGGTCATAAAGTTTAAAATTATTTAAACCCACTTGTTACCGCCACCACTGCTGCCAACCGTGGACGCTGTCCACCTAAGCTGCAACGTCTTAGTCTAGTAAAATAATTAGTCAAAACTCTTGGATGGAGTATAAATTAATTTTATTCTTCGAACTCATTTTTGAATTATCATTAAAATACAATAATATTATTTATCTTTCCTTTAATTCAAGGTTATTGATGGACTCTTTAAAATTATTATATCTCAGGGTTACAAGTCTGACTCAAACTGTTCGACGCCTTGGACGCTAAGAATTTCGTTAAATTATTTAATAAATAAAGCAGGTTCTTTGAGACTGCAAGATACAAACAAAACTAAAACAATGCACTACTATCATGGTTTAGTAGTAGGAGAGTGATAACATTATTAAAATTCCTTAACGAATAACATAAAAAGTGAACATGTGATTTTTGTTGAAATTTGAAGTTAAAACTAGTTTCATTTGAACATGAATTAATCAACTTTAAATAATTAATACCTCTTTAACGACACCAAAATATTCGTACAACACGGTTAGGAATGTAATCTAGTGACAAGATTCATTATCTGCCTTCTTAGATTGGATAATACAAAGTTTACAGGTATTTGGATATTTATCACTAATAGGTTTGAACATTATTAAATATTTAGTAACAATCTTAACGTTAAACACAATACATAATGCTTAGTATATAATAGGTCAAAGTTTTTTAAAGTTTATCATTAATTGGTTGATGCATCCTATCTCGGTACGTCCATCAAGTTAATTCTAAAATTAAAGTTTGGTTACGATTAAATTCTTCTCTAATCTGAATTAATAATTTAAGTATTGTTCCAATCTTGGTTGGATTAAAATTGATATAATTCTGTTAATCTATTTCGCTAATAGCGTCATCGAACATTTTATTACTATTTGAATATTTAGTAATCATCACTTATACTTGCGTTCTAAGTCGTTTATCCGACCTAACCTCAACTTCGTGTTTCGAGGTTAAAACGCTTGTGATCAGCTGTCGGCTATCAATTCCGTATTGTTGGTTACGGTAACCTGCGTTGATCCCTTTCGAAGTCTCGAGACGAACTGATGATCTTACAGTACCTGTGTCAAAATCTCGTACATAGTACAGTAATTAACGATGACCTCTGATTGGTTAGTTTTCCGTGTGCTTTCGGTATTATTCGGCAAAATAGACGCGTTCTTGGCGTCATCTCGCTGGGTTTGAGATTATCGAAATTCGGTTCCCAATTGTACGCCCACAGGCTTATAATTAATTATTTCCTGATAATTTAAATTGTTCATTTATAAGTACACTAATCCTTTTTTCATTACTCCCATCGCTTTTGTCTTTTTAACACGAGTATTTCGGTTACCCACACCATATAACTTTGATAAGGATTAACAAAATAAATTTATTACTATTTTTTACGATATATTTACATATCTTATTTTCTATTATTTTATTTATTATTTTCATTTTTTGATAAACTTTTATAATTTTTACTTCCTTATTAATTATTACACCTTCTCATTAAAGTTTCAGGTGGTAATTCGTTAAAAATTATCTCTGGTAGTTTAGGCCTACCTCAATATTTTTTACTATGTCTTTATCCCTTTTTTATATTAAGGATTCTTACATCTAATGTATTATTATTACTCTCTTTTGTTCTCTGTGATATCTTATAATTATTGCACAGTAGTATTTTACATAATTCCTTCATTATTATCCATAACAATTATATTTCTTTTGGCTAGACACTTGGTCTATGGCATTGCTAATTGTTTTTATTCATTTTATATTATTATGGGTTTCTAAACCATATTTGTTGTAGCCTATTTATACTGAACTAATCATCACAACTTCTGATTACCTCAGTATTAGCTAGTATTCTCCTATTTTAATTTATTTACATTTTTCCTCAGCCTATCATTCAGTATTCTTGAGTGATACATTTTTTTCTTATTTGACATTACACCTTCATCTTTTGATTATATTTAGTTTGTATAATGTTTATTATAGTAATGCTAAGGTTTGACAGTGTTTTGTTACGCTCTGGTATTTTGACATTGTTGGTACATATCTAATACTTCCTGCATCTAGTTTCATCTATAAGTTACATATAAAATACATCATTAGTATTAAATTTATGGCAATAAACATTGATTTGCCATACATTAGTAGTATTACATCTCAGTTAACATCATGACCTAAGTCCCTTTTCTTTTATCCTCATTTTATGTGTGATTTTTATTTTTCAAGGTGTCAATACTATGCTGTACCTCTTGAGCATGTTAATTTACACTTATAATGTACACAAGTCCATTTATATAATTAAGTTTTGTAAATGGAATGCTCCTTATAGTCTCTAGTTTGCTTGTATTATAATACACTCTAGTTTAGGAGCATACCTGTTATGGTTTTGTGCAATTCTAATTGAAACTTGCTGGTTGTTTAGGTTATGTGTCCTCATCTGGATTCCTAACAATGGTTGAACTTTAGATTTTGTTTTTTACATATTGCACTGAATTCTTTACATGTATTAATGCTAAATTTTATTATTTATAGTTATATTTTTCTTTTTGTGACTATCTCAACCTTATTGTTCATTAATAGTTTTCTCTTATAATTTTATATCTACCTTACATTTTGATCTAGTCTTTTGGACATCATTTAGTGGTTATTTTTACACATTCTTAATTTAAACATTTACAATTCTTATATTCACTCTCCCCTTTATTTTTCTATCGTTTTACCTATGAGTTGTGGTTATATTGTCAAGTCATTGAAGTTAGTTTCTTAATAGTTTGATGTCAGTGTCAAATCATAGCATAGGGTTTTAATCAGCTTCTAAATTACTTCTGTTTTCTCTATCATTAACAATAATTTATATTCTCATGATTTATTTTATTCTTGTCATTATTTGTTCCTTCTTGTAGTTGAATTCATTTTATTTTCCCTATTCGCACTGATTCTATTATCCTTCATAAATCTTTTCTTGTTATGGGTGTTGCTGTCTTCTTCTCACTGTCTGATCTATTGGCTATTTGGGTCAACGTTGTCTTGTCTTTAGTCGTGTGTCTTCATTTCTTCTGTAATACATTACTTGTTAATAATAACTTCTTTTATTCCCTTACATTAGTCACTATTCGTCCTATGTTCCTTTTTAATGTTCCCATTTTGTTGTTTATTTTGCTTTTGATTGTTTATAATCAGTTTGTTTTAATTTGGTATTGGGTTGATTATATGTAACGTTACAATATTCACACAAAAGAAGAAGTGATTTTTTTATTAACTGTTCTCTATTCTTTAAAATTTATTTGTAGTATAATTCAGAGAAGTCTTATTAGAGCAGCGTGGTGGCAGATTTCTAGTCAAGACATGCAAGAGATCTCCGACTTCATAAACTTAAGGCCTACATCTTTCAGCCTCCAAGTCTTCAGCATATGAGATTAAAACCTATAGTAACAATCTGCGGCTTCGGTAATAATTGGCGTGTGGATCTAGTAGGATCATGCCGTTATCCGTTACTCTACGCTTGACTAGCACTAGCATTAATAGATCAGGACGTTCCGGAGACACCTCGATTGTACCGTAGTTCAGGCCCCGTTTCATATGAGGCTGTGCAAGTGCCTCTGCGGCACTGTACCAGCCTCAATATGGAAACTTGTGTGTCTAACTTCGTGACACTTCCATGTGTTTTGGAGGATTTGTTTCGTAATTTAAATAAAGAAAAACACTAACCTATTCATTCGAGAAAAAATAAAAGTTTGTTTTTCTGAAAGCAACATTTTTTAGTTAACGTGGTAGCCTCATTTTTTTATTCTAACAGTCTGACAGACTTGAATGCAACTCACAATTCAAAAGAATATGATTATACTTTTAGTCTACGCCAGTCGTAGAAAAGAGAAGAAATGTGTGCTAGAAAATTACAAATAATAAAAATTTATTCTTATTACCCTGACTCACACGTTGTTATATAAAATTCCAATGACAATATAAAGAGTCCTCTCAAACACTTCACCATTTAGACTACTAAATCATTGCAGTTCATTCTTACATTAACGTATTTCAAGTTAATAGCATACTGAACTCAAAATTACCTTTTATAAACTTTAATGATAAAAATATTTCTTTAAATAAAATCAACGCTTGGTGTAAATAAAATATTTTCTTGTAAGTTGGATAATATTTAACAGAGATAAGAGCAATACATTCTAATATTGTTGAAACATGGTTACTAAAGAAGACGCCGGAACTCTGCACATTAATCAATGCTGGAAAATTATTTTTAACATGATAATGTTTTTAGGCTGGGGGTCATACCACAAAATGCGTGATGCAAAATGTGTAACGTCATCGAAAAATGTAACGCTCCAGGTGATGTTAACACTATATTTTTTCCACACTTTCGATTCCCCACAGTCTAGAAATCTTCGGTGTCTGTCGTTTTTAAGAAATCTGTACGAACATCGCTGAACAGGAGAGTCTGCATTTTATGCACATTATACGTTTCAAAAGCCTAAAAACATTATCATGCTTCGATGGTTCGGTTTCGTCGAAATTTCTTTGTCGAGTTATGTACTCATTGATCCAGGATTGTTTACGACGCATTTACACAAATTTTACAAATTTTTCGCCCATTGTTTTTTGTGTTACATTTTTTCTGACTACCTCAAAAAAAATTTTTTTTTGTTATGTACTTTAACGTTTTAATTTACATTATTACATTTAAATTAAAGATTCTTATAGGAACTAAGCGCTTGCATTATGTAAAGTGATCAGTTTTGTGAATCGTTACAAAATATTTATTTAAATTGCTTCTCCCAAAAGGACTGTAAACATTAAAACATTATGTTGTGGCAAAGGTAAGATAATGTTTGTTTATAACTTCAAAATACGTGACATTCATTAAAGGTAGTAGCAGATTATGAGACTACTATAGGTAGCAGAATAAAATATACCTATCAACTTTTTTATATTGTATCAAATTTAAAGTAAAACATAAATTACATTTTTATTATTATTCCGACACTACAATGTTTACACATTTTCGGGAACCAAAGATTGCAGAAGTGATTGAATTCTCATCTTCCACTACTGCTTGTCCATCTAAAGATCTTCTTCAATTTCTTGCTCCCTCAATATAGCCCTGAATTTCTTCTATCCAGGTGATAGGTGGTCTTCCTATTTTTCTTCTTCCTGGTGGGGTCCATTCTATAACTCTCCTTGGCAATCTTTCCTGTGCTAATCTTTTCGTGTATCCATACCAATGTAATTTTTCCGTTTGGATAAAATGAATAATTGAATTTTTCACATTCATTCTGTCCTTAATGAATAAATTACATTTTAATTTTAATTTGCAGAATTTTATGAAGTTTTAGTAGTTATAAATGGTAAATAAAAATTAACAAATGTTTTGAAAATTAAGGGTTAACTTACTCCATAATGTCTTATTTCTTACAGCATTAATAATAGTTATTATAATAATTTTTTATTGTTTTAAGGGGTTGGCAAGTAAGGGCTCTTTTGCCCGACGACGTCGACCAAGAATGTTGATTAACTATATTGTTGATTCTTACCTTCTTACCTACATTCTAGCTTAACAGTGACAATGGAAATTCGTACTCATATAGACGCAAAACAATGTTGTTAGAACCGATACAGTATACTTGGTGCTTTTAGGAAGGTTACCTTTTACTAGATGTCTTTGTGTCAGTTCAGCAAGAGCACTGCAGTGTTCAATTACATGTTTCATTGTATACGTTCTGCCACAAGTAAAGGCGGGACTTTCTTGTCTTTGAAGGAGGCAGAGGCCCAATGTGGAGTCTAGTAATGCAAACTTGATTGCGGCGACTGCATCATCTTTCCATAACGCATACAATTCAGCGGTGTATATACTCGGATTTAGGCTATTAGGCAGAAGTGGGAGGCGCCCTCGATCACAAACGCATTACCCATTCCGCTCTTCGTCTTCTAGTCATCATTGTATACAATGGTATGATCTTCGACGTATTCCTCCAGGACTGATTTCAGTTCAATTGGGTGGTACAACATTTTGCTTTGAATGGCGACATCAATCCGGCAATTTGGCTTGCGAGGCAGCCGGGAATGCACCTCATATGGAACGTCCGCTTGTTTCATCGGCGCCTGGATGTTGTAGCCCCGGGCTGTTTCGAACAGACAGATGCCGGCTAGTCGAGTGAACGTACAACGCCGCTTGTATATTCTTTTAAATGTGTTGTTTGCAATCAATACGTGGTTTATAGTGCTAATATTTTAAGAACGTTTTTCAGCAACAGTAACTGATGGCGCAGATGTAATGACATCATTGCTGCATCACAATATAGGAATGCAGTAATAAGGTTTGCATAAGATAGTTTAATAAGATACTGCATAATATTCGGATTGCGTTGTTAGCGGAACACACAGTAAGAAGCTAAAAAAGCCAGGCCTTGTACCGTAAGCCCATAGTATTCTCTAAACTTCTAAACTTATTCTACTACATGGTCAATGGGTTACCTACTGTAACTAACAATCTGAAAAACACTCTAATCTACAAAGGATAAATAGTATTTTACAGCTTACGTAGGCCTACCTTAAGAAGGCACTATTTTGTAACTGTAAAAACATTAAGTTTTTCATATGCATTGTAATAAAAAAAAAAAACGGTAATTTTAATGCCGGTAGTACACTACGGTAGTATGGTAGTATATGCGTTTTATACTGAAAGCATATACGTGTGTAAACAAGCGAATATTCCAGTGTATTTGTGATTTATGAAGATGTTGTATGTGCGGTAAGAGAAAGGGTGACGTAAAGTGAGTGACAGAGAGAAAAACTGAACAAAATGTATAGGCCTATCGAGAAAGGGTAATGAGTTACCAGGTTAAAAATAACTGAGACAACATTGTAACTGCCAGGTTTTTTTTTTTGAAACCACGGCGCCTGACATTAGGAGTTTATTGTCTCCTACACCCATAACGTCTCATTACTGCTTGACGTGTTGTTCCGAATAACTAATGACATTCTGTATTACAATGTTAACAAAATCGCTGAAGAAAGCAAAAACGTTGTGTAGGAAAATATGAAATTTTTCTCGTTATGAGGAAAATAAAATACCGTCGTGTCATGGTATCATTAAATTTCACCTGTTTTGTATATTTCTGCACACAAACCATTTCATAAATTATTCATGAGTGATAATAGATTCACTTATTACACGACAACTAATATAATATATTTCTTCCTTTTAACAGGCTTCTTTATTCTGTGCAATCTGTCTTTGTAGTCCTTGGTCTGTGAGTTTCTTCAGTGAACTATTTAGCGTAATTCTGTTAGCATAATATATTCGTTCCTATATTGATTTGTAATGCAGTATATTTATAAATAAAGAAAAGTACACTAAGGTTTAGTATAGAAGAATATTGTTACGACGGTCTACTTGATCGTAGTAGGTACAGTGGAAACAAAATATAAGACACCAATTAAATCACTAATTACCTGCTTTAATTTTCACAGTTAAACAGATCGTAATTAACAACATAGTCTCTACAAGAAATCAAATAAAAGTTGTTCACACACTCAACAAAATGTCAACTAATATTAAAACACAATTGTATTACAATTATACCTCCCGATTATACAACGCAACACTTCACTAATAACCACTTGAACGTACACAGTAATATCGTCCGATAATAACTCGAACTGCACTGTAAATATGTCGCAACTATAGTGAACACTAAGGCCGGTGTCGCCTGTATTTATACCCCCGCTCAAAGACGAGAACATTCCTAACTACGCATTATCTCTACTACGACGTAATTAATTGCGGCCTTGACACAGTGCGTGCTGGTTCTGGCACAGACAAGCAAATGCGCCGACAATCACGTATGCCACACACATTAGAGCGAGATTCTTCTGGAACATTCGATAAACACGTAGATCATTCTGTGATGTCGTAACACTTCCCCCTCCTTAAGCCTGTTCGTCCCGAACTGGCAAACCGTCTCTGAAGTAATACTTAGTCAGGCGATCTAGGTGGACGACCTTGAACTTTCGCTGTCCTTCCTGTTGAATCCGATAAACAACATCGTTGATTCTTTTTTTCACAGTGTAGGGACCTTCCCAGTTAGACTGAAGCTTAGGCGAGCGACCACGATGGCGCTTTGGGTTGAATAACCAGACCTGATCTCCTTCTTGGAAACCCACACTATTGCTGCGAATGTCATACCGAGTTTTCATTTTATCACTGCCAATCTTCAGCCGTCCTCTTACCAAGCGCTTCATTTCTCGGAGTTGGTTTTCTAATTGCGAGGAATAGTTCTGTGGCTCTTGGGACTGAGTCTCAGGTGATCCGAACATTAAGTCCCCAGGAAGACGAATCTCCCTCCCAAACACCAATTTTGCTGGAGTCATGCCGGTTGTGTCGTGTACTGATGATCTATATGCCATGAGGAATAGATCCAGATACGTTGGTCCCAATCTGTTTGGTTCTCATCAACAACCTTCGAAAGATGCTGCTTAAGTGTCCTACTGAATCTCTCAACCATCCCGCCCGACTGAGGATGCAGAGGCGTTGTCCTGGTCTTTCGAAATCCGAGTAGACGGCATAATTCTTTAAACACTCCTGATTCGAAATTTCTCCCTTGATCCGTATGGATTTCCATAGGAGCTCTATAACGGCAACAGAAGTTGTGAACTAACTCCTTTGCCACAGTGGTAACCTCCTGATTTGGAATTGCGTAGGCTTCCACCCACTTAGTATAGTAGTCACCTACAACCATGATGTACCGGTTTCCATTGTCAGTAACTGGGAATGGTCCAGCAATGTCTATGGCAATTCTCTCGAAAATCAGTCCAACTGTCTCATTTTTCCCCTGCTTCTGGTTTGTGGGCCCTTGCTTGCGGCACATATTTCACACGTCCGAACCCATTCCTCTACATCGTGGCAAAGATGAAGCCAATAGAATCGCTTCCGTATTTTGTCAAGGGTTTTGTTAACGCCAAGATGGCCTTCAGATGTTCCATCATGCATCTCCTTCAAATCAGACTTCACTTTACTTCGGGGAACTATCAACTGCATGACCACGACTCGTCCATCTGCACTTTTCCAAGCCCTTTTCAGCAATCCGTTTTCTAAGGTAAGAAATTCCCATTGTGCCCAGTAGCCCTTCAGCACTTCGGAACCATGGCAGATATTTTGCCAATCCGGGCGGCGAACTTCCTCTTTTGCTGTCAAGATCGGTCCATGTCTTTATCAGTCATCTGTTCTTATCGACAGTCTTGTGTTCTCCAGCCGTCTTCCGCCAGGAAATCTACAGTGATGGCTTGAACATGTTCGCTTGAGTTTTGTTCTTCCTTTCTGTGGCAATGTCGGCAGTCTTCCGGGCACGGTCCTCGTGATAAGCCATCTGCATTACCATGCAGGCGCCCCCGTCGATGTTGTACCTTGAAGTTGTACTCTTGCAGACTTTCGAGCCACCTTGCCAACTGTTCTTCCGGATTTTTAAATCTCAAGAGCCATGCAAGCGCGGCATGGTCGGTACGTAGTGAAAACTCTCTTCCATAGAGGTATTTATGGAAGTGCTCCAACGCTCGGACGATTGCCAGCAACTCTCCTTGTAACGCAATAATTTCTCTCCGGTTAAGAAAGTGTCTTGCTGTAATACGCTATTACTCGTTTCTCACCATTTTGCACTTGAGACAAAACTGTTCCTAGACCAGTATTGCTTGCGTCTGTGTCCACAATGTACTCCCCTTCGGAAGCTGGGAAACCGAGAATTGGCTGCGAACATAATGCAATTTTCAAAGTCCTAAATTGTTGATCACACTCTCTCGACCACTGGAAGTTTCGTTTATTTTCCGTTAGCTCATGTAGTGGTTTAGCAATAGTAGCGAAGCCCTTCACAAAACGTCTATAATATGAGCATAACCCCAGGAAACTCCGAACTTCGTGTTTGTTCGGCAATGGCCAGTCTCTTACGGTGTCTACTTTATTAGGATCTATGCTAACACCCGCTGCCGAAACCAGATGGCCCAGATACTGTATTTCCTTCAGGAATAGAGAACACTTCTTCGGGCTCAGCTTCAGTTGGGCACCGTGAATTCCAGTTAGAACCTCCTTAAGGTTTTCCAAATGTTCTTTGGAAGTCTTCCCGATGACTATGACATCGTCCAAATAAACAAGGCACGTTTTCCATGTCAGGCCTCGGAGTACCAGGTCCATTAATCTTTCAAATGTTGCCGGTACATTACAGAGTCCAAATTCCATGATGTTAATTGGAATAAGCCACTTGGGGTCGAGAAAGCGGTCTTTTCCTTGTCTTCTTGATGAAGACCCACTTGCCAATATCCACTCTTCTGGTCCAATGTGGAAAACCACTGTGCTACGGACAACGCGTCGAGTGTATCGTCAACGCGAGGTAATGGATAGCAGTCTTTCTTTGTAACGTCATTTAACTTTCGGTAATCTACGCAGAAACGCAATCCACCAGCCTTCTTTGCTACCAGCACTACAGGGGAAGACCAAGCACTTGATGAAGGTTCGATTACTTTCTCTGTCAACATGTCCTGTACTAACCGAGACATTTCCTCTTGCTTAGATAATAGAGGCCTTCGAGGAGGTTGGCGTATTGGTGTTGTGTCCCCGGTATTGATGCGATGTTGCACAAGAGAGGTTCTTCCCAGTGACTGTCCCCGAACTGCAAAACAATCTTTGAATTATGGTAAAAACTGTCTGAGTTCTTTTACCTCACCACTTGAGAGATAGTTAGAAGGTCTGTTCAATAATTCCTGCAGTTCCTCTGGTAATTTTGAAGTATCCGAGAACTGGATCTTCGTTGCGTCATTCCGGCTACCCAGGACACAGGAGTCAATTTGCCTAGGAGGGTATTGCTCTGTAAAGTGACAGCTTGATCCAAATATTCGCCACTCTAATAGGTACATTTCCGGTTTCGTCAGGTTTTACTAAACTTCTGGCAATTAGTATGCCCGGTGTGCTGACTACCTGGGGTTCGAATATAGAGCACTGGTTGCCCCTAGTATCTACCTCGGTTCTAACCATGATGATCTTTTCGGAGTTTGGCGGAACAGTTACGGCCACTTGGTTTATGACGTCCATCGATTTTTGTGATATCGTCATTGTGGAGAGCATTACATCTTCTCCTCCGATTCTCAAGACATTATTTTTGAAATCGACTATAAATCCGTATGCGTTCATAACGTCCACACCAAGAATGCTTCATCCACAATGTCTGCAACATTTACTTGATGATTAAACTCAAGTCGACAGAGGCGTAGGCGTATCTCCACTTTTCCAAACACTTTTACAGGCCGTCCAGTAGCTGTTTGCAAGCCGCAAGAGCACCAGATTGGCTTAAGATCTTTCACCACGTCGGGCCGCACAAAGGAAACTGTTGCACCTGTATCAACTGTAATCGAGGTTGGCATTTCTTGAACGAATCCGGTAACCACCAAGCTCCTGCTGTTTTTCTGAAGTGTAGAAATCGCTTATTGTCTAGGAGCTTCTTTCCTCCGGTTAGTCAGCACACGCCCCGTTGTACCGACTATTTCTCGTTTCCCTGCTGCTAAATTCTAATCCGACAATCTCGTTGTAGATGTCCAGGTTTCCCACATCTATAACACTTTGGTCTTCCATCCTTTTTTATTTCATTCTGTGGCACCGACCGTCGAGTCTCTGTTTCTTGCCGTTGCTCAGTGACTGCTTCCGTCAAAGGTTGGAGCTTTGACATGAACTGTCTCTACTGCAGGGAAAGTGACTTTCTCTATTAACTTATTTTCTGCGTTTTTTCTGTCTTTATTATTGGTACAGTCTGTTCACAAAGTTGTTTTGGTTGTATCTTCAGGCACTGCACAATGTCACTTTTAATTTGTTCTCTTATGTTTGCCATTGAGTTTTCTATTGCAGATATTTTATTTGACACGGATTCTTCTATGACAGACATTTTTGTAGACATCGATTCTTCTATGACAGATATTTTTGTAGACATCGATTCTTCAACAATCGAGACAGATTTACTACAGATTTTTCTACTTCATCAATTATTAATGTCATTGATTCTTGTACCTCCGATATTTTAGTAACTTGCTTATTAAGCTCACCTCGTAAGAGACCCAATTCTGCGGTACTGTGTTCTTGTATCTGTTTCTGCTCCTGTATTAATGCTTTGATGTCTTCTTTTTCACGCTTCCGTTCCTCTTTCTCCTGCTTACGTTTTTCATCCTATCGTTTTTCTGTTTCTTCCGTCTCCTGTCTGCGTTTTTCATCATCTCGTTTTTCAGGTTCTTCCGCCTCCTGTCGTCGTCGTTCCTCTGTCTGCAACAACAGCGCCTGGAAATTTTCCATCACCTGACTGGCATTCATTGTTTTCCGATTAATTACGAATTACCCTCGTCTTGTACAAAGTGTCCACTGTTTTCACTGTACTGGTGTCCACTATCTGCCACCACTGGTACGACGGTCTACTTGATCGTCGTAGGTACAGTGGAAACAAAATACAAGACACCAATTAAGTCACTAATTACCAGCTTTAATTTTCACAGTTAAACAGTTCGTAATTAACAACACAGTCTCTACAAGAAATCAAATAAAAATTGTTCACACGCAATAAAATGTCAACTAATATTAAACACAATTGTGTTACAATTATACCGCCCGATTATACAACGCAACACTTCACTTCACTTGAACGTACACAGTAATATCGCCCGATAATAACTCGAACTGCACTGTAAATATGTCGCAAATATACAGAATACTAAGGCCGTTGCCGCCTATATTTATACCCCGCTCACAGACGAGAACATTCCTAACTACGCATTATCTCTACTACGACGTAATTAATTGCGGCCTTGACACAATGCGTGCTGCTTCTGCCACATTCTAGCAAATTCGCCGACAACACGTATGCCACACACATTAGAGCGAGATTCTTCTGGAACATTCGATAAACAAGTGGATTGTTCTGTGATGTCGTAACAATATTTTGCTATATATAACTTCTAATTAAATTGAATGGTTAACACATTTAGCCCAACATTTTTTTAGGTCATTAGTTGTTTATGTTTAGACTTATTTTATGTTTAAAATCATAAAATTGAAGAGAATGAGTTTTAATTAATTTTTAATTTATTATCATTCTTTTGACTTGTGTATGTAAACAATTATTCCAAAAGCGAAAGAAGAATGGAAAAATAAATAAATTAACAACGCAATTAAGTCTCTTTACTACAAACAGAAAAAGAATTATTTGTTAAAGTATACGTAGCATTTTTCATATATATCACAAACTGAAGTCAATAATATAAACGAGTTATGAAAATGACAGTCACTGTGCACTGTAGACAGTTTTATTGTTAAACAACTTAATACTCATTTTTCATGTGATGAAAGTAAACTGGAGTAAAGAGAAATTCATACTAACGTAATCCTGGAACTTACTCCTACTACGTGTCAGCAGAATTCAAAACCGAATATTTTCTGTAAAAACTAGACTTAAATATGTTTGTAGGTATGTGATTCACTAAAGGTTTTGTAGCCTAATAATATGAAAAAATCATAATATGTGTTTTTAAGCACATTTACAAAGTGTAAATAAGATACAAAGACGATTGAATTAGAGAAACAAACTTATAGCGATCAAAAAATTAAAAAATTTAATTTTCCTTCTCGACCAGTCTTTTCACACGCAGCTGTGGCAACAACTCCAAGAAAAGGCTACAAACAAAGTTAATTGGGAAAGGTGACAACCAACGCCAATATCAGACAATTGAAGTGTGTTCAGCACGATGTAACAAAAGGAACGACAACTCAAGTTGATAGGAGAGGACCAACTGAGAATTATGACACCAAAACAAACCGAACAATGTACTTGGGCTCATTCACACGTTTACGCAGAATCGAAGCGAGGATACATTTAAGGGTTTAGTTAAAAAACGAGATCACGACAAAAACGAGGCGAGGCACACAGGATTGAAGAAGCGTAGCAGTCTATAGAAACGACGCGAGCAACAAATTGTGAATAGAAGCAACGATGTTGTACAGCGGGATGTAACGTCTAAGTGACAAGCTGAGATTTACAACGAGAAAGCGTGGTGGCTACAGCAGCTGACACTTGACGGAAAATGGTTAATTGCCAGAATACAGGGTTACAAAAATGAACAATACTCCAGGATGTTAGGGCAACCCTTGCTTAAAACTCTAGACAATAAGTTGACTGACAGGCGCGCAATGTCTTGCATTTCTCCGAACGAGAGTGACGCCTGGACAGCCGATTCAAAGGACATATCCAACCACCTATCAGAATAGAGTATTTTACGAAGAGAGCGAAGGAGAAGCCAGTTTCCATAGTAACCAGGAGAAGAACAAATCAGAGGGTAGAAGACTTCGAAATGGTGGAAAAAGATTTCGAGAGAGGGTAGTCGTTCAGCCTATCATGGTGATCTTAGGCGTGGACAAGCCGGAGACCAAATTCTAGTAGGGAGACGTTGATAAAAACTAAGTGTCCGACACGGGACGAGGCAGTCTTATAATAATTTTAGGAAGTCTTACACAATTTTACGAGGAGTTCGCGGGTCAGTCTTATAATATTTTCGGACTGTAATAGTATTAAAGAGACACATAACTCTCGTGATCAATCTTATAATGTTGCAGACAGTTTCATAATTTTATTAAGTGCAGTACTAGTATCAAGAACAGTCACGTGAGTTTTCGAACAGTGAATCGGTATGTCGATCAGCCGTGAAATCTTGAGGTACGCGGTAATGGAGAACTAAACGGACATAGTGAAGTTAGGATTGAACTTTGTTGAACTTAGAAAATTAGAATCGTTTCGCGACTTAGTGAAACAGTATGACGAACAACAATTTACAATGATGCGTGAAAGACGCAGTAATGTTCATAATTTACAATAATCAAGACACACTTATTTAAAAGAACTATTCTACAGCCACACACTATTACCTAGTGTAGACACACAAAGAACCACATTGAACACTTGAGTACGCATTTATTACTTAATGATGGTTGTACGCGGAGACAAGATGAATTGTGCGGATAGTCGTGAATAAAAATAACACACCTACACTATTCTGTTGACGACGCGTGTGCATAAGTGAATAGCCAGAGTAAGTGATCATCATCACCATCCAATGGAGCATCGTCTTCAAATAATCGTCATCACCTGGAATCTAGCACCGATGGAGTATAATGGATAAACTATTGTCAAGTAATACTTTATGATTTTAGTAGTATAACTAAACTACTGTCCTGTCTTTTTCAAAGAATCTACCCTGAGTAAATATAGTAAAAATTATTAAATGAAGGTTGCATTTAAAATATAATCATGATCTATTAAAGCTAATCCATCTGGATGAATGAACGCATTAAATAAAGTAAATATTATTTGATTTTATTGTATGTATATTTTATATATGTTATATGTATTTCAGAGAGCGATTAAGAAGGAAATTATATTTTGATATGTATATGTTCGATGTTTTGATGTATTTACAGGAACCAGGAATATATATATATATATATATATATATATTTGTTATTGAATACAATTGTTTAAACGTATAATAAATTACAATCAGAATGATCACAGTTGCACACCACTATGTAAAAATTATCCCAATTAGCGCTTTCAAGCTTCACAGCCCATCGTCAGATTGGAATAGCTATTCCAATCTGACGATGGGCTGTGAAGCTTGAAAGCGCTAATTGGGATAATTTTTACATAGTGGTGTGCAACTGTGATCATTCTGATTGTGATTTAAACCACTAACACAAATTTCTTCATTAAACGTATAATAAATTAGTACGTAAGCAGATCAATAATGCGTTCATCATTATCAGAAACCCTAATGTATAATCTACAAATCAATTAACCATTATAATGACATAAATTTAATGTGTATTGAATGAACACTCTTGAGAATACTTGAATCTTATATTAGCATTTAATTACACTGTTGTCAATGGCGACTAACGCACAGATCGATCTATATTATTGATTGATCAATAAACATAAATAACCATATTAATCATAAAGTAAGCAACCTGAGTAATTAAACGATTTGCATTTTAATTACATTTGTTGTGTTGTAATTGGCTTATGAAGGCTATACTTCATTAATCAATACGTAATTAAATTAATTAATTAATTAATTAATTCACACATTAATTAATTACACCGTTGTAAACTGCTAACAAAGAGTTAAAGGCATTAACATTTATCAGTCAGACAGACTGAATACACTGTTATGATAGTTTCCATCGAGGTACATTGTTAATAGTTGTTTAAAACACAGATGACACTGACATCATTGTAATATCGAAGTGCGCAGTCAGGGGGGCATACGAAGAACTAAAGGGGTAGGCTACAAATGTCAGGTTAAGAATCAACGTGGAAAAAAGTAAGATGATACATTGAGAACGACATCATAGGGTCGAGGAAATTGCAACCAGTCAGAAGAGAACTGATATTTCAGTTGTGGTGATTTCGTTAAAAAATTATATTGCTAACAGGTAATTAATAAACTTCGGTTGTTTCTATGTAATGAAATTAGTTCGCTGATACCAATGTACATAGAAAGATTTAAAAACAATCTTTTTATTTAACTGTTGGGAAATTAAATGGGTAAATATAAATTCAGAAATTTGCAACATGAACATGAGGAATCTATATAATAAATTTCTAGGGGGGTCTACGTTTGTCCCCGGTAATCTCAGAATCTACTGAACCGATTTCAATTAAACTTTGCACGCTGATAGCAGGTACCCAACGGAAAGTTTTCCACTTTATCTGATAACGATAGGATAAAAAGAACCGACGTTATTGCAAAGAAACTAATTTTTTTAAACCTGCGGCTTTGATCGCGAATAACAATAGGTTAAAAAGAACCGAAGTTATAGCAAAAAAAAAAACTAAATTTTTAAACCCGCGGCTTCGATCGCGAATATTTGTATATGATTGTTGTGGTAACTGTCGAGTTGGTAAATTGCTAATGGTACATCTATATTAATAATATTCTTACATTGTAAGTTATGAATATCCAAAAAGTGCGAAGCAATAGATCCATCATTCATGTTTCCTCGATACGTAAAATCAAAATTTGATAATTTAGTAGATATTTACAAACATGCAGTAACACAATGAGATGAAATGTTTATTCGTATAGAACAATATAAATAGTGTATACATAAGTATATTGATATCAGTTAGTCCATTTGAATATTTACATTTTAGTAGGGATATGGAATTCTTATCAGCATATGGAATTTATATAAACAATACAATAATTCATTGTTTCATTATATTGTAACATTGATTATATAGTAGACGTTGATTCTGACAAACCATACTCTTCGACATTTGAATATTCAGTAGGCCTATGTGCAGTAGGAATAATTAATTGTCGAGAATTATACTTAACCTACTTCATCGAGAATTATGGGATGTAGTATCAGTGCCTATTTCGTTAATTTTACGTCATCGGTAAGTAATATGTGCAATATGTATTGTATTGTATAAATTATTAATTGCCCGCTAGAGATTTATTAGTATAGATCAAATAAATACATTTGCCTTTTTTTAGCTTTGCAATGACAAAAAGACGATCACGTTTAGGAAGATCTACTGCTGCTGCGGAAAGAAAGAGGCGTCTTAGAGCATCTGAAAATGACGTCGAAGGAGTCGAAATGCAATCAGCTCCTGGAAACTCTTCAGAACAATTTGGATTAGAAGAAGTCTCACGGGTTGAAAGTCCTACGATTCGTGAAAATAGATTAGCGGCACAAAGACGCAGGCAAGCGACTCTCAGATAACGAGGTCCTACTTTACGATGGAATGCAAAATTAAATAGTGGTTTCAATTATAATCCAGTTATTAACTACGCGAATGAAACAGATGTCGGGTTACCGAGTATGGTTTGCCCTCATTGCAAAGCTTTAAAGTGAAAAAATGAATCACATGGATTATGTTGCTCTGCAGGAAAATGCGATTAGATCCCATACTTCCTTCTCCAGAACCGTTAAAATCATTATTAAATGGAGAACATCTTTTATCGAAAATTTTTTTGAATGCATTAAGATCGTACATTTCAACTCTTCAATTTACATCATTCGGAGCCAATGAAAAAGTCGAAGGGAGCTTCATGCCTACTTTCAAAATTCAAGGGCTAGTATATCACCTCATGGGATCATTACTCCCTACACAAAACGAAGTACCAAAATTTCTACAGGTGTATTTCATAGCTGATTATTTACAGCAATCTGAAACAAGAATGGATCATATTGGTAACTTGGATAAGCCATTAGTAACAGAACTTCAAAATTTACTTCACGCAATCAACCCATATGTGAGTGAACTGAAAATTGCGTTTGAATTTGTATCATCTGCGAATAATAATCAGTACAATATGTGATTCATGCTGATCGAACAGAAAATAATGAAGAGCACAGGGGTCGCTACAATGCACCGACAACTAATGAGGTGGCAGTAGTTTTAGTTAACCAGGAATGCGATAAACTCGATATAATAATCCGTGCGAGGGATCATACGCTACATCGAATTGCACAAAGACATCGAGCTTATGATGATTTACAGTACACTTTAATGTTTTGCAGAGGAGAAGATGGTTATCATTTTACATTAAAATTAGTCGATCCTCAGACTGGGTTACAAACTACTAACTCGACAGTTACCACAACAATCATATACAAATATTCGTGTGCGAAGCCGCGGGTACCTGCTAGTCTAGAATAAAGTATCTCAGATACAATTATAAATGTGGAAAATCTAATAGGATACAAAAACTGGGACATACAACACATAATTTTAAACTCCGATATGTTCTAATATAAATTAATATTAGTTTAATTTGTGTCAAATTTTAGTATCTGCAATTTTAAGATGAGTTCTATTAGTCACTTTCGTATTATATATTACAACGTTAAGTATTTTTGAAGCTCCCAACTTCTTGTGAGCCATTTATTTTGCAACATTACTTACGCTATAAAATTATGACAGGTGTAATCGTAATAATAATAGCACAACGTGAAATGGTTTAGAATCATTTAAAAATGTATTAATTAAGAATTCTCTATTCTGTTGCGATTTAAAAATATCATTATTATTCGCAAGTGTGTAGCCGTAGCACACATACAGTTATTAACATATAAGTAATAATCTCATATTACACATTGAACATAATATACACTCTTATACTACAATTAACATTTGTTATTATATAATATTGCTCTCGACTTGCTCATTACTGTGATAACTATTAGATTATCTAATCTCTTTTTAATAATCTATTTTCTTTTTATTA
This sequence comes from Magicicada septendecula, assembly GCA_034769895.1. Taxonomy (NCBI): domain Eukaryota; kingdom Metazoa; phylum Arthropoda; class Insecta; order Hemiptera; family Cicadidae; genus Magicicada; species Magicicada septendecula. Next base: position 894,064,847 of record CM068367.1, read on the forward strand.
TATTGCATATGCATTGCTTTGTTTTCTAATAAAAATTTGCTATTTACTTTCATATTAATTTAAATATCATTGATTAAATTATTTATTGAAGATTATAAAATTTACTCTTTACTTTCATATTACTTTAAATATCATTGATTAAATTATTTCTCAAAATTATACTTTCATGTGTTTGAACATTACTCTAAAACTACTATACAAATAAACATTTATATTTCCAAAAATTATTAACTCATCTTTGAATTATATTCTTTCTTTTTACATAGTTAATTGTCTTTACGTGAGTCTTTTTGTTTTTACAAATACATGTTTTGTTTCACCTTATTTGTCGTGGTAATACTCAGCATATCCTCTTCGATCCTAGGTCCTCGATCCTGGATGCTCCTCTGTAGTCGTGTAGTCCTGGAGTCTTGATCCTCGTCCTTCAGATCCTCTCCGCAGTCCGCTGCCTCGTTCCGTACGCTGGACTCTATTCCATGTACTTGGCTGCTCCCTCGTATCCCGTTATGGCCTCAGGTTGCAGGTGCTCTCACGAAAGTGATGACTAGTCGTGAAGGACCTCCGGCTGCTGCTGTGGTTGATAAAAATAGTGTTTTTGTCGTTGGGCAGAGCCTCCGGCTGCCACGGTAGTTATACGAGAAAGAGAAATAAGTTAGCGCGTCTCGAGTATTTATACCCTAGGGCGCAAAATCATGTTTCGACAATATTCTGCAGGTCTCAGTCTGTCGTTGGCGTCCCTTTCTAAACACGATTATTTTTACACTTATTTCGCTTGTCTTCGCAACATGCGAAGTCTTTGGCAAATTACCCGATATTCATCTTGTCGGTAATTTTTATGTGTTCAATGTGTATAAACCGTTTTTTCCTATCTTAATTAATATAAGTTTTATTTATATTTATTTTCACTATAATCGCACTTTTTGTTATTTTCGCATTATTTTTTATATACATGTGCGTCTTTATTTTATACACACTGTGGCGTATTTGGTTTTGTGATATTATGCACACACTCTTTACCTCTTTACAATTTAAATAATTCATATAATTAATAGCGTTCATTTAGGGGTGACGCTTTTCAGGAACCAACTGGTCTCACACACACATGTAAAATACATGTGTACACACAGACACAGCTGCGTGGCGTGATTAACCTGTCCCAGCATGAAATTTGGTCGTTCCATTTATAGTTCAGATTGAAAGCTGAATTATTATTACTAACAATATGAATTATTTATTTAATTTTATTAATTATCTTAATTATTCGTGCAATGCACAGTACCCTATACATTTGTACTGTTGCAATATGTTTTCGGCCAAACTAGATTTCAAAAGAAACTGGTTATTTCTAGAGTAAATTAGTGTACCCTAAGCGCGATCTGAACTAGTTTATACTAAAATGAAGACGGACTCCCAGGATAAACTGATATTTCCTAGTCTGAAACAGCTTGGCCTATAGTCGCCCTTTAGTGAATAGGACAAACTAGTTGAGCCTAGCCGAAGTGATAACAAACGGATAAACTGATATTTCCTAGTCTAAACGTTTAAATACAAGAAAAATTAAATAAATTGCGACTAACTATATGTCTTTCATATTTATTTATTTGTTTTTGCACGGCCTCTCATTTATATTTATTTGGCGTTACATGGTGAACTCTTGATGGCATTTTAAATTACAAAGTACGGATTTCTGGATATGTTCAGGGTTTTCATGTAGAATTTTGAGCTCAGGCCACAGACATGTGAGATCAGAAATCACAAGATTGACAAATTCTCGTCTGTTGTCGGATTATAAGATGGAGTTCTTATAGTTAAAAATAGGTCACTCCTGTTCCTTTGTTTTTCAACGCACGGAGCAAAACTACTTTTGTAAGATAATCTTGATAGACCATTACATATTTAGAAATACCGTCTGGTTGTGTTTGAAAGTCAATGAGATTAACGTGACATCTACTATTCATCTCGAGTGTAGAATAGGCCTGGAAACCAATTGGCTTTTTCTTTGCTTTATTTTGTTAACACACTTCACACATAGACAAAAAGAGAAGTATCATTTACTTTGTAATATTTGCAACTTTTTTAGATGTTTCAGTCAACGTTCTGTCACGACCACCATGACCAACAGCCAGATGAGCTGCATCGATCACATCATATAGTTTTTTAGCAGAGAGATAGTGTTTTATATTGTCGCTTCCTTCATTTCGACCAACAAGTTTTCTACGCCTCCAACTTCCAAAACACTGAATAGTTTTATCCTTCTTTGTTGTAGTAGTGTCTTATTTTTTGCTTTTCAGCCTTCTCCATTTCTTGCATAATTTTTAAGTATTTTTCATTGGTAAGTACGTTATAATGGGAAGACTTTTTGTTGTTTTTACTCATTAACATCTCTGTTGAATCTCTCTCTCTACTGTCTTTGACAGCTCTGCCCACTAGACGAAGCCTCATCCATGGTGGTAACAAACGTTAAAACGTTAAAATATAATAAAATTCTACTAAACACTCACTAAAAAAACGTAGAAAATATGCCGAGAAACTAACAAAACTGATGTAAAATAAAATTGTATTAACCCACCTACAAAACGTTAATAGTACGTCAGCGAACTCACGACTATCAGAGACGAAGTAAAGTGATTGCGGGCAACGATGGTGACGGGGAAGAAGCGGCACGCACGGGAGTTTCTGGAGAGGTTATAGCAACTTTCATTGTTATCACTTTTGATTAGGCTCAACCAGTTTGTCCTATTCAGTAAAGGCGACTGGTTCAGACTAGAAATACGAGTTTATCATGGGAGTTCCGTCTTCATTTTAAAAGTGTCAGTATTATATAAAGGCCTATGAGAGAGAGAGAGAGAGAGAGAGAGAGAGAGAGAGAGGGGGGGGGAAGAGAGAGAGAGAGAGAGAGGGGGGGGAAGAGAGAGAGAGAGAGAGAGAGAGAGAGAGTTGTGATGTGCAGTATAATTGGATAGAAAAATAGATTTACGAGGTACTACTATAAATCAAATTATAAGAAAACATAGGAAACATAGGAAAACGTCACTATCTTACAATTTGTTACAATGGATGTATGGCAAAGAAACATAATGCATTCAGGTACTTTCTAGTATCCCGTTGAGTTGCACATTGTTGTCCTGTAAGAAAGAAGTTTAATTCATTTTATGAGTTTTGCGCAAGAAGACAGGAGAGAATACTTCTTTGTTATTTCAAGTTATAACTAATTTGTGTAAGTACGTATGGCGCACTTTAATATTTTCTTGGCGTTTCTTAAACTACAGTTCACTGCCAAAATCGTATAAACGCTTTCTGAGAGTATTGAAGTTATTTTGTATAACTTTATAGCATGAAATGAGTTAGAGAAACTGTATACGTTATTCTTTTCTACTTTTTTTATTCAGTAGAATAAACGTTTTAATTCTGTACTAGGAAATAATAGAACATTGTAAAGAATAAATGCCAATAATGTATAATGTTTTACTTTATAACCATACGAGATCTTGCTCGTTAAAATACTTACCAGTGGAGAGTGTCTACTCACCAGTTCGGACGTTTAAATTCGCATTTTCTGCCTCAACTTCTGGTTGGCCAACTCTTCTTAGTAAACCAAAATTGCAAAGTTTAATTTTTGATAAGTGAGTACTCAATTTTTAAAGAATAGTTAAAAAAAATCTAACATACTGTTCAATGCTTCTATTATGTTTTATTAACAATTATCAATTAGTTTTTCTTATTACATTTTCTTCCAAATTATATATTTTATTTTGCGCCGCCATGTTTAATGATTAGCTGTTGGCTATTCTGTCCAGCCGTTGTATCGAGACTAGTGTTATGGAGTTGATTTTTTCCTTTATTTATAATCTCAGGTCGAAGTTCTTGGGACTACAGAAAATGTTGTCAAATGGACTAATAAAAGTACAAAATTTTACAAATGCCATATAAATAACATAGAAAATGTGATACACTTATAATTACAGTGGTAAACTATAGCTACTGGATTTAGCGTTTAGAGGTTATTTGAGTTTAGTAAACTTTACGTTTAAAATATATTCACTTAAGAAATCAATGTTAGATTGAGATTGTTCTTCAATTTGAGGTGTTAATTTTCAAAGAAAGTTCAAGTGTTTGTTAAAAAGTAATAAATGGTGTTAAAGGTGTATTTTCACTTATTGTTTGGTTTTCTGGTGTGTTACTGTTAAGTCGTATTTTAAAATATACTTAACAATCCTCTGTCTCTTCTATCCGGGTAATGTTTCTCACGAATATTGCTGATTGTCCTTTTTTTCGTTAATTCAATTCTTCTGTTTTCTTAGTTATTTGGTTCAGGTATTTATTTTTCATCAGTCATCCTTGTTATTGAAAATTCCGTCTTTCATTTATGGGTTTGATTTATTTTCTTCCTTCCAATGGTTCGTATTCCGTCACTTGGGATTCCTCAGCAATTCCTCACGGATAATTTAATTTCTTCTGTTAATTTTTAATTTATGTGAGTGTTAATGTTATTTCTGTAATTTAGTTTACTATTTTCGTAATTAATTTTTATGGATTTAGTTTAATTAATTCTTTTCTTTACTCATTGCGGTTTAATACGTCTGTACTCATCAAGAGCTAATAATGGAATCCTACAATTTATTTACTGGTTACCAAAGTTTCTCTCTTCCAAACACTAACTCCCATTGGTTGATAATTTACAACATTGTTATATAAAACTAACATTTTTCTATACAAAATTACTAAAAAGCTTTAAACTATTATAACTCCCTTATACTACCTGTAATCTTAAATACAATAACACCATTAGTTTGCTTTTTGTTTACAAATTATTTTGATATCTCATAAGGTTACCTTTTTCAAATTATAACAGATTCCTAAATTTTCCATTTGGGTTTCTTTTGGTAAATTACCTTTACACTAATTATTTTCTATCCAGTTTTGTGTCCTACACTATTATTATGAAACCTAACCGGATTATATACTTTATTTTATCAATTGTTCTTGTTTTGTCTTAAATTTTACAAATTTCTAGTTACCAGTTATAGGCCTATTGCCTGGAGTTCATAATTCACCTCCCCTATACCCATTACAACTGTTCATGTCAATTTTGTTAATTTTAAGTGCTTTTAAACATAATTACTGTAATAACATAGACGAAATTATAACATTTGATTATTTTGAATCATCATATAACATGACATAATTACTTAACAAATCTTTTAGGCAAATGCCAGTATCTAAGGTTTTACATGTATTTAAACGGTTCTGTTAAATATAATATTCAACACAATAACATTTGGGTTAATTACGACCAAAACAAAATATAATAAAATGAACATTAGATGTGTAGTAGTATTCCCTTATAATTTCACTTATAGAATACAGTGTCTAACTCCCTTTACCTGTTTTCAACATAACATATTAGTCTTTTATCATTATTTTTTACCAGTGGTTAATATTAATTTATAAACTTAATTCATTAAAATAAAACAACGGACTCCTTCTCATCCTTATTATATACTAAAACAGTTCCTTAAAATAATGGAAAACAATTATTAGTTGTTTGCTTCTAACAAACCTTGTTATATCATATACCAACAGTTTCTGATTTCATTAAAACTATGCCAATGTCTACTTATAACTGTCCCTTATAATTTATACAGTTTATTTATTATATTTGGGTCCAGTTATTACTTACAGGCTATTATCACAAGTTCTTTCTTTATTCCTGACTACACTTCACTTTATTACCTAGTCTTTTTATGTAGTTCATTGATTAACACTGGGTTCTATCAAGGTTCATTACTTATTATTATCTTTCTTACTTACTTATCACTTTTTTGTTCATCTTCTAACATAGTATATTATATTTCATGTATTTATTTTCACTGGGTCCTATCAAGGTTCATTAATTATCACCACTTTCCTACTTAATTATTGCTATTTAAGTTTATTTTATAATATTGTCTTTTGATAGTTTACTTATTACCACCCTTTCTATATATTATCAGTATATGTGTTCTTACATTTCATTTTCTTTTTACATTTCCTACTGTTTACATACCATTTATTTTCCTACTTAATTTTGTACTTTTATGTATATGATTCTTTTTAACAATTGGGTGTTTTTTATATTATGACTTTAACTATTTTCTCTGGATCACTTTTCCAATCTATTGGGTCTCGTCATCGTCACTGTTCTTCTCTACGTCAAACTCAGTTACTGGTGTTGTTCTATCATTTCTTATTTAATAATTTTTTATTATACAGCTTTTCTTCACTTATTAATACTGGTAAACCTTGTGCTATCGTAGGTCACGTTACAACTTTAACTTATTGTTTTGTATATTTTCCAATTCTGATAGAATTATAGCGTATATAATTCTTTAATAATTATTGTTAATACAATAATTGCTTAAACTTATTTTCAGTATACCACAATTCACACAGTTCTTCGGTTTTAATAATTTACAACTTCCGATGCTGATTTTTTGTTTTTGTTTGAAAATAAAATATATTCTTTTGCCTATTGTTCCAACGGTTACGATTGAAAAATATCTATGTGAAGAGTCGATCATCACCACGCTATATAAAGCTGGAAAGGATCCACTTAAAATAGAGATGAGCCCTCAAGTATTGTTGAATAAAAACTTCTCCTAAGAAACATTTCCTTATATTTGGCCCTACTACTAAGCTTTCTCAGCTGGTTTCTAAGGGAATCTGTAATGAGTTTTTATATTTATACGAAACAATCTATTTAGTACTTCTAAGTTTCAAAGGCTAGTTTTTATGTAAGAGGTTTCATTTTTGCAAGTGGGGAGGACATTATTTCCGAATGGCGATTCTCACTGATATGTCTGGACTGCTTTCTTTTAACTTTAAAGTGCTTTCTTTTTGCGTCATTTGGCAGTTAATGGAGTATTGCCTCAGTAAAGTGTTCTCCCCACAGTGGTACGACAATCAATTCCTTGTTGGCAAGATATCTGCCATGGTTCCGAAGTGCTGAAGGGCTACTGGGCACAATCGGAATCTCTTACCTTAGAGAACGGATTGCTGAAATGACTTTGGAACGTGTAGATGGACGAGACGTGGTCATGCAGCTGATAGTTCCACGAAGTAAAGTGCAGTCTGTTTTGAAGGAGATGCCTGACGGAACGTCTGGAGGGTATCTTGGCGTTAATAAAATCCTTGACAAAAGTACGGAAGCAATTCTATTGGGTTTACCTTTGCCACGACGTAGAGGAATGGGTTCGGACGTGTGAAATATGTGCTGCAAGCAAGGGCCCACAAACCAGAACCAGGAGATAAATGAGACAGTATAACGTTGGACTGATTTTCGAGAAAATTGCCATAGACATTGCTGGGCCTTTCTTAGTTACTGACGATGGAAACCGGTACATCATGGTTATAGGCGACTATTTTCCTAAGTGGGTGGAAGCTTTCGCAATTCCAAATCAGGAGGTTACCACAGTGTCAAAGACGTTAGTTCACAATTTCTGTTGCCGTTATGGAGCCCCTATGGAAATCCATACGAATCAAGGGAAAACTTTCGAATCAGGGTTGTTTAAAGAATTATACCGTCTACTAGGAATCTGAAAGACCAGGACAACGCCTCTCTATTGTCAGTCGGACGGAATAGTTGAGAGATTCAATAGGACACTTGAGCAGCATCTTTCGAAAGTTTTTGACGAGAACCAAACAGACTGGGATCAACGTATACCCCTATTCCTCATGGCGTATAGGTCATCAGTACACGACACAACCGGTATGACATTCGCAGCAATAGTGTGGGTTTCCAAGAAGGAGATCAGGTTTGGTTGTTCAACCCAAAGCGCCATCGTGGTCGCTCACCTAAACTTCAGACTAACTTTGAAGGAGCTTACGCTGTGAAAAAAGAATCACTGATGTTATCTACCGGATTCAACAGGAAGGAGAGCGAAAGTTCAAGGTCGTCCACCGAGATCGCCTGGCTAAGTATTACTTCAGAGATGCTTTGCCAGTTCGGGACGAACAGGCTTAAGGAGTGGGTTCTGTTACGCCATTACAGAACGTTCTACATGTTTCTCGGCTATCCCTGCAGAGCCCAGCTGTAATGTTGTGTCCGTATGTGACACAGTGTGCGCGAGGCAGTGTTACGTAATGCGGAACGTACTCGTGCGTTCGATGGTGTCGTTCTACAAGCTTCCCTAAAAATGAAAAGTCTGTCTGTGAACCGTTCCTCTGTAAACACGTGCAGTTACACTGGCCAGCGATCCACCACGCTGGACACCTTTTCGGCTTGCACGCATTGTGTTGTTGCGGGTTTCGGTACTTTTCATTTAAAAAGCGTGCAAACGTAAGAAAATAAACATGAGTGAGGCCAGAAATAACGCGAATTGTGTGTGTGTGTGTGTGTGTGTGTCCTGCCTGCCTTTTTATTACGGTAATCACAGGAATAAAACATTGGAAATGTAAACATTACATAATTGAGATATGCTTGCCTGCCAGGAACGATATATTTTCACTCATACATGATTTAAATTAAAATGAACAAATTATATTATTGCCTGGCAACACAATTATTATTTTATTTTTAACGATTAACATTGTTTGAAAAAGTTTAAATGAATATTCAAGTACTTTACTCTTGTTAAAACATAAAATGTTGCAAGTAAACTACCCCTTTACCGTAAACGATCTTCCCCAAAATCAATAGGCCTTGAGTCCTCTACAACTCAGGCAGTTATGCAAAAAATTATTTGATTATGTTTCAATTTGCGGCAGTTATCGTTTGCCATAGAAAAAATTCTACACACAGACACTTTTCGAAAATATCGGTATGGAGGACCATACATGACTTCGATGTTCTAAGATTTATATTTAAAATCATTTTCGAAATGAAATATTTCCATAGAAACTACGTCTTTCTACTTATTGCTTCAGCATTAACCACAGTACTGTGGTCACTAACGTATACCAGCTCATGTTTTCGCACTCGATTTTCACTGACGATGGCAGTCGATGCCACTGCCGAAAAGTCTGGTTTTGCAGAAAACATTGGACTACGGCCAAACACCCCGGGAAGGAATTTTAACAACAAACTACTTCTTTGTTGCCGATAACGTAGTACACATATAAAAAATTCTCCCCTCCACCTTCAACTATAATTTTTAAAAATGGAAAATTACCCCCACCCCGTTCACCTAACCTCTTCATTTATAGATATTTCATCTACGTTTCTACAGTGGATTATTATAAGCTTCTTATCAGGATACTTTATTTATAAAAATTAAGTACTTTACTCTTGTTAAATCATAAAATGTTTCAGGTAAGCTACCCCTTTGTCTTAACCGATCTTCTCCAAAATCAATAGACCTTCAGTCCTCTACAATTCAGGGATGCATGCAAAAAAATATTTGATTCTGTTTGAATGTGCGGCAGTTATCTTTCGTCATGCAAACATTTCTCTTGTTACAACATAAAATGTTGCTGGTAAACTACCCCTTTCCCTTAACCGATCTTCACCAAAATCAACAGACCTTGAGCGCTATACAATTCAGGAAAGTGTGCAAAAAATTATTTGATTCTCTTTGAATTTTCGGCAGTTATCGTTCGTCATACAAAAATACCCTTTTTAAAACATAAAAAGTTGCCGATAAACTACCCCTTTCCCTTAACCGATCTTCAACAAAATCAACAGACCTTGAGTTCTCTTTAGATCAAAAAGGTATGCAAACACGTAGTTGATTCTGTTTGAATTTACGGCAGTTATCGTTCGTCATATAAAAAATTACCCTTGTTAAAACATAAAATGTTGCTGGTAAACTACCCCTTTCCCTTAACCGATCTACACCAACACCAACAGGTATTGAGAACTCTACAATTTAGGGCTGTATGCAAATAATCATTTGATTCTGTTTGAATTTGCGGCTGTTATAGTTTTCCATAGAATATACCCTTGTTAAAACATAAAACGTAGCTGGTAAACTACCCCTTTCCCTTAACCGATCTTCAACAAAATCAACAGACCTTTAGTTCTGTATAACTCAGAAAGGTATGCAGAAAAGTAGTTGATTCTGTTTTAATGTACGGCAGTTATCGTTCGTCATAAAAAAATTACCCTTGTTAAAACATAAAATGTTGCAGGTAAACTAACCTATTCCCTTAACCGATCTTCACCAAAACCAACATGTCTTGAGAACTCTACAATTCAGGGCTGTATGCAAACCGTTATTTGATTCTGTTTGAATTTGCGGCTATTATCGTTTACCATAGAAAAAATTACCCTTGATAAAAAACCGTTTCTGGTAAACTACCCCTTTACCTTACCCGATCTTCACCAAAAACAATAGGTCTTTAGTACTCTATAAATCAGAACTGCATGCAAAACATTATTTGATTCTGTTTAAATTTACGGCTGTTATCGTTTGCCATATAAAATACCCTTGTTAAAACATAAAACGTTGCTGGTAAACTACCCCTTTCCCTTAACCGATCTTCACCAAAAACAATAGGTCTTGAGATCTCTACATTTTAGGGCTGTATGCAAATAATCGTTTGATGCTGTTTGAATTTGCGGCTGTTATCGTTTACCATAGAAAATACCCTTGTTAAAACATAAAACGTTGCTGGTAAACTACCCCTTTCCCTAACCGATCTTCACAAAAAACAATAGCTCTTGAGAACTCAACAATTGTGGGCTGTATACAAAAGAGTAGTTGATTCTGTTTGAATTTGCGGCTGTTATCGTTTGCCATAGGAAAAAATTACCCTTGTTTAAAAAAAAACTGTTGCTGGTAAACTACTCCTTTCCCTTAACCGATCTTCACCAAAAACAATAGGTCTTGAGTACTCTACAAATCAGGGCTGCATGCAAAACATTATTTGATTCTGTTTGAATTTACGCCTGTTATCGTTTGCCATATAAAATACCCTTGTTAAAACATAAAACGTTGCAGGTAAACTACCCCTTTCCCTTAACCGATCTTCACCAAAAATAATAGGTCTTGAGATCTCTACAGTTCGGGACTGAATGCAAACAATTATTTGATTCTGTTTGAATTTGCGGCTGTTATCGTTTGCCATATAAACAATTCTATTAAGATCTTCTTATCAGGATACTTTATTTATCAAAATTAAGTACTTTACTCTTGTTACAACAAAACATGTTTCAGGTAAACTACCCTTTCCCCGTAACCGATCTTCACCAAAATCAATAGTCCTTGAGTCTTCTACAACTCATGCACATATGTAAAAAATTATTTTATTCTGTTTGAATTTACGGCAGTTATCCTTCGTCATGAAAAAATTTCTCTTGTTACAACATAAAATGTTGCAAGTAAACTACCCCTTTCCCTTAACCGATCTTTACCAAAATCAATAGGTCTTGAGTCTTCTACAATTCAGGGATGCATGCAAAACATTATTTGTTCTGTTTGAATGTGCGGCAGTTATCGTTCGGCATAGAAACAATTACTTTTGTTAAAACATTAAAGGTGGTTGGTAAACTACCCCTTTCTCTTAACCGATCTTCACAAAAATCAACATACCTTGAGTTCTCAATAATTCAGGAAGGCATGCAAAAAATTGTTTGATTCTGTTTGAAGTTGCGGCTCTTATCGTTTGCCATAAAAAAAATCTACTCACAGACAGATAGACAGACAGATAGACACACAGACAGACACACAGACAGACAGACGGACACACAGAGACTTTTCGAAAAATGACTTTTTTTCATGTTTTGAGGGTAGTACAATCAGAATCTGCAATTATCTCGAACACGATTTTTTTCGCCATCACCATACTTCCATTTCCTTATGGAACATGGAAGTAAAATGACTTTTTCATGTTTTGATGGTAGTACAATCAGAATCTGCGGTTATCTCGAACACGATTTTTTCGCCATGACCATACTTCCATTTCCTTACGGAATATGGAAGTAAAAATTAATTATCACCAGAAATTAAATTCTGGATTTATTGAGTCATTTATTCAATAATTGTTTCCACAAATACAAGTGTAGAATAACTGTAAGGTCTATAATTGTTTCCACCTTATCGCAAATGTAGGAGATGGTACGTCACTCTATATGTTTCTGCTCTCGACCATACATTATAAGTTTTTTAGGTTATGATAGAATTCCCGTTCTTTTCTTCTGTTTCTTTCGCATCATCCTATCTTTCCACTTTCTGCTATTTTGCTCCCTTGTGCAGCGTAATTTAAAAAAAATTACTGTCGAGCTTCCATTTTAGCAGTATGTATGTCACTAAGATATTAAATTTAATTCTCTTGTAATCCGTATTTTATATTTTCCACAGCTACTAATCATATTTCTGACAAAAGTGGATTACAGTTATCCTTGTGTGGACACTTAAATTGAAACCAAAGCGCTTTTAACAGTCACAAACTTCATTCAAGGTTAAGAATGAAGGTTGAACAAATTCGTTCAAGTTGTTATGTTCAACTTAAACAATTCTTCTTTATACACACAATAATCCTGTACGTAACGTTCACAGTTCACAGAGAACAAGTTAAATAACTCACAGTCATTGTAACGTGAATTAGTTCCACAACTAAATAATTTTTAACTTCTGTAGCTGATAATACTTTATCTATAAAGTGTGTCGAGTTCAGAGTCAGGCTGGAGGTTGTAAAAAACAACCAATTTAACGCACTGCAGAGAACCTTCCTTAATAATTCTATAAGAACTCCCTGGGTCAATAGAGTTGAATAGAAACCGATTTTGTTTTGTTTGGTGACAATGAATAATTTTGTCAATCAACGAATATTTTGTTAGTAAGTACTGTAGTTGCAATTGCAAACTGGTAGATATATGACTGCGACCCCTCACAAATCACCCCAGTCTTTCCTTCATGGAGACCTCATCTCCTTCACCAAAATTTACTCTTCTCGTGAAACTTCTCCTAAGAAACATTTCCGTATATTTGGCCCTACTCTTAAGCTGAATAAACTCCTCTCAGCTGGTTTCAAAGGGAATCTGTAATGAGTTCTTATTTTTATATGTAACAATCTATTTAGGACTTCTAACTTTCAAAGGTTCGTTTTATATAAGAGGTTTCATTTCTGCAAGTGAGGGGACATCATTTCCGAATGGCGATTCTCACTGATATGTCTGGACTGCTTTCTTTTAACTTTAAAGTGCTTTCTTTTTGCGTCATTTGGCAGTTAGTTGACATATTGCCTCAGTAAAGTGTTCTCCCCACAGTGGTACGATAATCAGTATATAAATCTGGCGATAAAAATGTTTGACACAATGTATAGAAAAACAGACCAATAGTAGTATTCAATCCGTAACCTATTATATTATAAATAAGGAACATAATAATGTTACGCAATACGGTACGTTCTTGTGCAATGGAGAATGTTGTTCGACAAGTATGACGGCTATCCAAGCAGAGCCCAGCTGTAGTGTTTGTGTGAGTACGTATTGCTACTTCGAGAAGAAAGACAATTACCTGACACTTATCATGCGTCAGCAATCGAGGCTGTTCTAGACCGCACCGGTCAGAGCATCGAAACTGTTTCTAGTGGATCGTGGCACCTCAGCGGGGTATAAATGTGAGCATCAAGCAACGGTCAGTCAGTTGATGTAGGGCGATTTACTCAGTGCGTCTCAAGTGGTGTATTAATTGAAAGTTATTGGGCGGGGCTCTATAAGTTGCGTGTGGACAAATTTATTAGTTGCTCTATTATTTGCTACAGACTTACAAAACTTTAGAAAATATATTTTTGGTACACTGATATTGTTTGTTTTTAACGATATTACTCTATTAGGGTTCTTAATATTTCCGATTGTTACATTATTAACATGCCACAAGGAACCAAACTCTGCCTATTTATAAGTAATTCTGGTGTAGTAAGTTAGAAGTGGTGGAGAAGACTAACCAGTAGAAATACGTGGTTGATGCTACGTGTTGTTGGAAATACAAGAAATCGGTTGGACGCAAGCGACGATATTCGCCACTGCCAGTAGTATAGACAATCGACTGCTTTGACCAGTAGTATTAACCGACAAATTCCACATCTGGTGAACCGAATTCAAGCCAACAATCTCACAGAATAGTCTCAAGTAACACAGTTATTAGTTCTGCAGATTTTAATGCAATTTTAGTTAATAAAAATTACTGTTTTAATTAATAAATACGATTACAAAAACGAATGGTTCGATGTTCTTGTAAAAGAGAGGTCCGCGCTGTATATGCCTTTAGAATCAGTGGTCTGCGGCCATATTAAGGATTAGAACTATTGTCCTATGATATCAAAGTCATTGGGCTTTATTATTAGGCAAACAGAATGTTTAAGCAAAAGGAAAAGGATTTATAAAGCGATTACATTATTATTACTTCTAACTTTTTATATACGCATTTAATTTTAATACATTCAATATGTTTAGACTACATTAAACATCTGAGTAATCATTAGCCAATGCAAGGCGTAAAGAACAACAAAGAACTTAGTACCTCAAGATCAATAATTTTTTAAGATGTCTTGCTCGGTACAAATCTCGGATAAGATAGATAAGGTTATGTTATCCCACACATAAAGTATGCAAGTTAGGGGAAATTAGATAATATAACCAATGTAGTACAAGTATAAATTTGGTTATTACATGAAGCAAATCGTCAATCAAGATAACCGTCATGATACAAGTTAAATATATTAGTTTAATACCATGTTTTGACTTCATCAAACTAAAAAGATAGTTACTTTATGGTATATGTGGGTGTACAATAACGTGTAAGCGATATTTTGTAGTGGGCTTCTAATTTGAATTGTAGGGATATTTTAAAAATAATTTATACGTTCCGTTTTGGTAGAATTTATTTTCTACTAAAAAGCATTAGTACATCGATAGAAACGTTTAATTAGTGTTTTATGCTTATCAGTGTCTCGTGGCACTAAAGCAGTAGAAAATGTCTAAACATAAACTTATTATGGGGGAGATTTATTATGTTCATTAAGAGAAACCATAAACAGAGGCAAAGGCAGCTCAGAACAGGTTAAATCCTCAAGTAATCTCCCGTATTGCTAACTAATTTCCTCTCGAGATACGACGTCTTACTACTGAAACGTTTACGTGTACCTCGGATGTATCAATGTCTGCGTAATGTTTGCCGTAAATCTGCTGTATTTAACATCTCAGCTAATAATTAATACTACAGCCTAATAATAACGTACAGCCTTGAATATTTTAATTAAATAAATACACATAAGTCATGTGTGACAAGGGAGGAAAAGAAACAAAAAATTTATGTCATGTGTAATATTTTTTAGATTATTAGGGCACTCTAAAAATTTGGAGTGAAATTTGTAATTACTGTTTCGTAGAGATGTTATAAATTGTTTGTTAAATAAATATGAGATTTTATAGGGTAACCATTACATCTATATTTTTATTTGCTAAATATTATTTTTATAGTGTAGATCCTTTTCCATAAAAAAAAATGTAATAATAGTAATCAGAATGATCACTGTTGCACACCACTATATAAGAATTATTCCGATTAGCGCTTTCAAGCTTCACAGCTCATCGTCAGATCGGGAATAGACACGAAATATGTGAAACCCAACCCTTCACCCCTCTCCCCCACCCTGCTCACCCACAACAAACTAAAAATTAATGACCCTTCCCCACCCCCTAAACTCTGTCTCACCATCTGTACATTTACATATTTTTCTAGTAAATTCCTTGTGTTTCAGTGTGTGTGTGTGTGTGTGTGTGTGTGTGTGTGTGTGTGTGTGTGTGTGTGTGTGCATCCTTTTAAACTACCCTCTTCCTCTCCACACACGTGGGTCAGTCACACACCCTTAATTTAAAACAACCAATTAGTACTATGAAATATAATTCTTAATCTTATCTATCTGCCCTCTCTCATTTACTTCTTAATCATGTTATAAAATATTTCTTCATTATCAAATTTAATTTTAATATTAATTAAATTGTCTAACCCTTTTTCTCTTTCTTTCAATATTTCTAACTCCTCTCTAAGCTTCCTTTCAACTGTTTTATTTACTACTTTTACAATTTCGTATTCTTCCAAAGGATTAACAAACTTGTGGTTGTCTTCTATGAAATGTCTTGCATATAACGAATTGGTTGTTCTATTACCTTCTCCACGTTTGTGGTCAGACAACCTGCATACGAATTTTCGTCCTGTCTCCCCTAGGTACACTTTGTTGCAGTCTTTACATTTTAATTTATAAATTCCGCTTTTCTGTAATACTGGAATTTTTTCTATATTCTTATTCCTTATCTTATCAAATACCGTTTCACATTTTTTAATAGCTATATCTACTCCATATTTATTAAAACATTTTATAATTTTTCTAGTATGTGAACCTATGTATGTCAATGACCCTGCATAATTCTTTTGTTCTGGTTCTATTTTAGCTTTTTGTATGTTGTCCCTTTTCATAACTTTATCCACTATGTTGGTGCTATAATTATTATTCCTTACAATTCCCTTTATCGTTTTTAACTCCTTATCTTTTGATTCAGTCTCTTTTAAACACTTCTGAGCTCTGTAACAAAAGGAATTGATTGCCGCAATTTTATATCTGTATGGGTGGTAAGACTCTCTTGGTATAATTATATCAGAATACGACTCTTTCCTAAATATCCCAAACTGTAGTTTCTCATTATCTTTAATTTCTATGTTTAAATCTAAGTAATTTATTTGCTTACCTCCTATCTCTTCCTTAAATTGTAAGTTTTTATCCTTATTATTTACCTCCTTTATAAACTCATGCACTTCTTCTATGCTTCCTTCCCAAATTACTAATACATCATCAACGTATCTAGACCATAATTTTGCTTCTTAAAATTATTTTAAAAACTAAATTGTAATGTAGTATTTTTAAATTAAAAACTTAAACATTTAAGATATTGCAAAGTTTGAAACGTTTAAAAAATAAAATGTAGCATAGGAACCTTGGTAAGTAGTTCCATCATTAGATTAGCATTAGAAATCATGTAGATGTTGAAATCTACCCTCTGAAGCTGGCGTAACTGGTGAAACAATTGCCAGGACCAATAAAATATGTCTGTAGAACTAAACAAAGTGTTTATTTATTAAACTTAAATATTATTAAAATGTTCCATCAAGTGCCCAGCGACCATTCCATTAGTATAATTTATTGAGGGTTTTTGAAAATTGTAATATTGTCTACAATATTGTAACGTCTTTACAATAATGTCTAATGAGGGTTTATCTTGTTGAAATTTTTATATCATGTAACCCATAAACTTTGCCAGTTTTTCACTATTTTGTTTCGTTGTGGTGTACTTATAGAGGGAAATAATTGCGTGTCACGAGTTTCAGAGTATCCGAATTCTTTATTTGCAATACTTTATGTTTTGATTACAGACAATTTATTTTTCATGATATTGTTACTACACTCCAGAAAATCAAATTATCAAATTACAAATAAAAATAGCACATTACATAAACTATAAAGTGCGAATTGCTTAATTTTAATGTTAATGTTTACTCAATGTTAATGCTCAATGCACGTTAATTCCACTGTGTACGTAAGAATAATTATCAGAGAAGACGTTAAAATCTTCACATAAGTCAGTGAATTTATCTTATATAAATTTATTACTTCAGAGTGTAGCTTCTACCAAAACTACATATTACGTTTGTTCCGATTTTCGCTATTGCTGCCACTAAGGGAAGTCTTGCGGTTTATTCCCAACATTGTGTATATTAAGACGCACGGTTTTCTGAAAAGTTGTCGTGTGCAACATTATATTATTAATTTAAACTACTTTGCCTTGATACAATTCTTCTAAGTGTTTTAAATCCCTCAGATTTGCGCACAAGACAGAATCTTGCATAATGCTTAAGGAACTTTGAATTTATTATACAATTTTCTCCTAAATTGTAAAGAAAATAATGAAAATTTACATTACACGAAAGTGAAATGTACATTTTGTTGTTCCTTTTCACAAAACCTCCACTTTATAAGCTACATAAGTTTTATAGCATCTGAGACGGATAAAGACTCATGTACTTAAATTCCATGAGTTTGAATACTAAAAAAAGAAAATATTAAATACCTTTATTTAGTTTAAATAATAATTTTGTTTAGTACAATTACTTTGGTTGAGAAATTTTTATTAACTAATTAATAATAAGTTGCTTAATGAGAATATGAAACTTTTTCTAGAGTAAGACAATAAATTAAGTTAACCGTAGTACATTTTGTTGCAACGTTTGTCTTCACTAAGCATCTTGTAGTTTAATGTATGTTACTGCATCTGTGTAAGAATATGTACAAATTCATTTTTATAATTTTTGTGATCTCTAATGACCGTTGCTGTTGCAGCGACCTTATAAATAAATGAATTAAAAAAGTTAACCCTAACATGTTTAGTAGTGTTTACACGAGGAAAAACTTTGAATACATGATCTGATTAGAAAATAGTTACAGAGTCCTTTCACACTAAAGGTACCTCAAAATACATCTAAAATTAGAATAAGAAATTGTTTGTTATGTTCAATAGGCACCACACAATGACATATCCAAATGATGATGCAGTCTTGGTCAGTGATGAGGTTTTAACTGTTCTTATCCAGTCAGTTTTGCTACGCGCTGTCATTTGATCGCAACTGACCGAGTCAGTGGCAACTAATAGAAACTTTCCTGTAAAACGTATAATGCCGTGCCACAGTTCTACCTGATAGTTAAGAGTTTAATTATCAGAAAGATAGTATTGAATCAAACACTCAAGACAAAACATACGAGTTAGAAAACATATATGTTGGCGTGGCCTCTACTTGTGCACTTCGGTCTTACTTAGGACAATGACACAATGAACACTTCTGCAGATGACACCGTATTAATGGCGACTAAAGACAATTCTTTGAAAGCTATCTTAAATTAAGATATACCAATACCATTGGTAACCATATGAACAAAAACATAGTGGATTAAATTAATTCATAAATTAAAATTGTCAAAATTAAAATACTTTTTAAATCATACAAATACTGTAGTTTAATTTGTTTGATTCCTGTAATATGTCGACATATGCGATGTCATATAATATCTTAAATATTTCAATACATTTTAAATTTATTTAGAAAATTGATGCATTATTAAGCTTATTCTTAGGCTGATCCGTCAACAGAGCTTACAAAGTAGTTATCAAGTCACTATTTGTGATTGCAAATTTATTAAAGTTTTGCAACGTAGCTTGCATAATATCTTTAATAAATTAAATAAAAAAACGCTTGTTCAAATTTCAGACGTTTAAAGAACAACTCTTAAATGTCGAATTGAACAAAGTTTGTTCTTTTTCTTTCATTATCTCACTTTCACAACCGCTTTTAATGAAGTAAAATGATTTTTAAATTTATTATTAGATTTATTATTTTACAATGACTAAATAAAATCCTAAAATTAACCGAAGCATTTGCAACAGGAACAATTATAAAATGTGAAAAACTGTCATACATGCATACTGTTGCAACATCCAAACATATAAGTTTAAGATAATTTTCAGGCTTTAAAACACCTGAATATTATTAAATGTAAATTACTTTTTAATTAAATTTATAAGCCATCCCTATAACAAATTACAATATGTACATTACAATAGGTTCCCTGACTCTTGGTGTAAAAGTTCTTACACAATTCTATAAAAGACTGTACGGTCAAGGACAAAACTAGAGTAGAGAAAAAATGAAAGGATGAGAGACTAAAGAAAATAAGATACTAAGCGCTGTGCAGTCGTTTTCCTTCACTTGATTATCATAATAATTCTTTAGTAAAGAGTTTTTAGCTGGTTTAATGACTTTAAACTAGAAAAATTCGCATTTTTAAAAAAAGACAATTACTGAATAAGTCTAGACATGGTTTCTTAAGAAAATTAATGTTATTAAAGTTTAGTTATTCTTGACTTTAAATCATATTTTATTAAAAAAATTCGTATTGAAAAGAATTGTACTACTCTATAGCAATGGGATATTTACATTATTTGTAAATACAATTTGAGTACAAAAAACTACTAGGACCAGCGAACAACTCAGACACGGTGTATGAAAGTAATTTATTTAAGCTTTGTGTGTTTCAAGAGTGTGAAAATAAATATTTTTTGCCTCATAATGTAAAACTATAAACTGCACTTATTTAGCACATGATGATGAACATACGCTAATTCGGTTCTATGTAAAATAAATTGTTATTTTTAAGATTTTATTTAAAATACTTCGCAAGTCAATAGATACACAAAGACGTAATGCAATGCTCATAAAACAAAACAACTTTTGAGTATGAAATAGGCTATTTCTGCTCAAAGGAAGCGACATCATATTTTGATCATGTTTTGCTATTGTCAGTACACATATACAGGAAGGAAAGAGAATAAATAGAGCGTCGCACAAATGAGGGACACAGAAAACGATAAGTAAATTTTTTGTTGCCCAGTATGTCAGTCCACATTTCAATCCAAATGATGTAGTAAAAGCGATGTTAGAACTGTCATCCGTTACAGAGTCGACCTAAGGAACGTCAAGAAAATAGCAGTATAAATGTGAGAGTGTTGTCTGAAACACTGGCGTCTGACAAATTCAGTTATTCCCTCCCACACGAGTAACGCCGCATGACAGCTTGACATTTGTCTTAGCGCGGTAGTCGGATATGGGCTTTGGGTTGTTAGTCGGCCTTTTTACGAGGGATCGAATGACAAACGTATTAATTTATCTTCAGCCGTAATCTACTCTCCTACATGTGATGCCAGTCGCTGTCGTTTGACCTCACAATGCTGGATTTTACTTCGAAAAGGCCTCCTGGGAATCTGTTCCTTGTTGCGTGTAACCTTAGCTACTAAGACTCGGATAAAGTCTTACTGTTTGATATTCAGATGCATATTAGTTGTTTATAATAGCATCTCATGTTACGAACTATGGCAAAATGACAAAGTACTTCTTGTTTTTTTTATAAATAGGGTAGACCGGGGCAGGTTTACACGCTTTTTTAAATTTTATTTTTCTATTTTTAGATATTGCACTATTTTTCTTGTTTTCAATACTAATTCATTAGTTGAACTTTAAGCTACAGTGTGGTGCCTTTAGTATACCTTAAATTATTATATTTATTAAATTTAACTATTTTTTCGTGCGGTGATGTCACCTGTGTAAACTTGCTCCGTGACCGGGGCAAAATTACAAAAGCGTGGGGTACATTTACACACCACTAAAAACTGTGAAATAAAAGGCTTATTGTAAATAAAATACAAGTTTTTTTCAAAATTACTTTAGTTTATTTCAAAAAGTACATAAGAGATTATACAAATCAGTTAGGATGAGTCCTCATCGGTTTCAAATTCGCTCTCACAATTTTTGCATACAAAGAATATTGAATCACCCTTAATACAACCATCATGTGACCACCTCTTACACTGGCCGCATTGTACCCACTGTTCTCCAGGTTTTGACTTTTGGTATGGTCTCAGACAGTTAATACACACACATTTTTCGTCGTCGCACTCATCATCAGAATACAATATTTTTTGTTTTTTTGATTTTCTTATATAGGTTCCCACTTTTGATTTAAGGCCACGGTTATTGTCATCTTTTACTTTTTTCGCTGCTCCTGCTTTTTCATGATCAAATAATTTTCTAGAGGGATTTGCTGTCTTTTTTTGGTAGGAGTGGTTGGATTAATTTTTCTTTTTTTTGACTTATTATTTAATGTTCTTCTTTCAAAACATTTCTTACAGGTGTGTCTGTAAGAATAACAGTTTGTCTCTTGTTCCTACCTTTATTACTTCCTTTTCTAGGCCCTGCTTTTTCAAATGGCCGCACATTTTCAGGTGTTGGGAATGACTTTTTAGGGGATTTGCTAGGAACAGGGTGCTCAAGAGCAGGAGTCATTGATGTGGAAGTGGATGGAACAGGTTCGAAAGGCAACAGTGTTGAAGAACCAGAAGTGTGGCTAGAAGTTTGAGGGGTTGGACTGGATATAATAGGAACCGGCCTATCAGTTACATAGGACGGCATGAAATCTGCGTCTTGAAATATTTCAGTATTTAAAGGGTAAATCCCCGAAACTCTACAGCCTGCCTTGATATTCACAGGAGTGGTCGCCAGGGGTAGTGCTGTTGCTAAAATACTTAAAAAAAAAAAAAAAAAAAAAAATTAAAAAATCCTGAAACAACCTGTCCTGTTTCTCCAAAAAAAAAAAACAGCATCCCATCTTCCTTACATCTTCAACGTCGTCGCTACCCTTAAATAAATAAAAACAAAACCCTCCATTGGTAGCCCAATAAAAAGCCCACAACCTGTTCCTTAACCCGCCCATGTCCTTGACATCCCTTCGACGCTTCTCACTAACTTTAGCGTCATTTGCTGCAAACGACACTGGCATTACAGTCCGTAAGCTTGGCACTGATTACCCCACTACCCCCTCTCCTTGAGGCTACAAACACCTATACACCAATCTCCACCTTTTTCTCTGGTAACAACACCTTCTCATCGCCTGGTCATTGCTGGCGTACGCTACCTACCCACATTTCCTTTTCCACATGGCTGAAGGGAGCTTGCTCCAAAACAGCCCGTGTGGACCAGTCTGGTCCCCTCAAATAACACAAAAAAAAAAAAAAACTCTACAGCCTGCCTTGATATTCACAGGAGTGGTCGCCAGGGGTAGTGCTGTTGCTAAAATACTTGAAATGTCATAAATTGTCATTGGACGCTTGTTGTTTGACATCCACGAATCACAAGCCGTGTTGATAAACTTTTTCAAAGGTCCGTATACACTTCTGTCAAGTGGCTGCAGTGGGGAGGAAACGACAGAAGTGTCATGCCGTTGTTTTTAAAGTAGTCTAGGACCTCAACTGAGAGATGGGAAACGTGATTGTCGAGTAGCAATAGGCAGGGTCTCGCAGGAGAACATCGAGCATGATGAACAAAATGCTTGGGAAATTTTAAGAAATTTTTCTCTACCATCCACCCTGAGGGATTCGCATCACCTTCACAACCCACAGGACCGTCACGAACGAATTATGACTGGTAGTTAACCCTGGGAAACACTATGAATGGAGGTATACTATTACCAGCAGCATTTACAGCAACTGCCACTGTAACGAGATTCCCTCGTTCAGCGGATGTAATTCTGCCAATCTGGCGAAATCCCTTCGGTCCAACCACCCTATTAGGCTTATGGACTGTAGTCACGCCAGTTTCGTCGACGTTCCATATGTCCGATGGCCCAATCTTAAGACGTTTCATAACGTTGTCAAATTCTTGAAAAAAGCCACAACGTTTGTCCTATTAAAGCTTGTTCCTCTCGCTAGGCTAGTACTTTGAGCTGACCTGATAGACAAAGATTTGTTTCTTTTCATGAAACACGAGAACCAATCCACTCCCGCGATTTCACGATCGGCCCAAGATGGTGGAATTTTTCGGTTACACGCAACGGCATAAGCGAATCTTCTGACTTCCTTTGGTGTTAGCCCAAAGTAAATGTTCGAAGCCTTCTTCAAATACTGTACAAGAAGATTTTCCTGCTCCGGTTCGAACACCTGTAGGTAAGCGTAAGATTATCCAGAGTTAGGATTACTGTTTGTTTTAAAATTTTCGAAGAGGTGAATTGAATTCAATTAGTGAGGATTGACTGTAATACTAGTATAAATACCATAATGTAGAACTCATCGCTTTCATCTTAGCGTAGCCAAATCGAGACCAAAGACGCTCTCCGAGGTCATCAACATGTCTTGGCACCGTTTCGGAAGACTCCGCACTATGTTCTGGCTCCACGTCCATAGTCTCCGCAGGTTATGGCTCTACATTTTAACAATTAAAAATTAAACAATAAAAATCAATTCAAATCTAAATTTAAAAAATCTTTTAGTTCATAAAGCTTTTTACACAATATACGAGTATATAGCATTTATCTGGGATAACTAAATTAAAGAATGTCCTTTAATAATAAAAAAAAGTGTTTTAAAAAGAAAAAAAATTTATGTTGACATTTAGTTGACATATAACTATTTGTAAATTTAAAATAATAATCTTTCAATTTTGTTATTTTATTTATGCTGCAACGCAATGCATACTGTTTAATGCAATAAGTTTACTTAGGCTATCTAATTTATTTACCTCCAAAGCCTCTGAAGGTCCTGGCTCCTCCCCCAATATCTCAGTAGGTTCTGGCTCCTCAGGTCTTAGTGTTGGGGGGACTGTCAGCGTCGCCTCGATCGAAACATTTGCACGTTCTTCCGGGGGGTTGTATTTTTTACAGTAATTAACAAGCGTCTTGAAATTGAAACCAAAAGCTGCAGCAACTTTTCTCAAAGATTGCCCACATCTAACATTTTCTACCGCCATCATCATCACGTTTGCATCAATATTTTGGCTTCTATTGGTTTTCCTTTTGTAATTACGAACCATCTTTTCATCTGACAAAATTTTAGCCATTAAAAACTAATAACAAAGAATATTAACGACAAGGGGCAAATTTACACAAGCATGGGGTTAGGGTAGTTAGGTTAGGTTAGGTTAGGTTACACTGTGTAAATCTGCCCCATGTGCCCTGTGTAAACTTGCCCCTTCGTCATGTTGTCGTTATAACTGAACCTCCAAGTTTCATTCTTGAGGTAAATAATTAATGTAATAGCTTAAAATAACCACAAAAGAACAGTCTAGTAGGATAAGCCATAATGGCTTATGAAGATCTAAAATTACAGATTCTGTTAAGGCTAATACATTAGTGTAAATATTTACTTACCTAATGAAAAAACTGAAAAGTTGTTCAGATCACTTGCCACTCACACAACTGACACCAGACTGGTGTGAGCGCTAATGGCGGCCGTGATGCTTCTCCTAGCCCGTCAGGTGGAGCCCTCTGACCTATGAACGTTGTGTAAACCTGCCCCTGTAGCAAACTTGCCCCGGTCTACCCTAAACTAATTTAAATTTACTGAATATTTGAGATAATCAGTATCAGTAGCGTTCATGAAAAACTAAAATATACTTAAATGTTAATGAATCGAAGTAGTTATATAAAAAAAAATACAACACACGAATAAGTATGAAACAGTATACAACAATAAAATAACAATTTTATGTGGTGTGTGTGTGTACATATATACACTAGAACTTGATTAATGTAGTCGACTGTGTTTTTAGATTCTCACTTTTTGACAACATCTGTAAATGATGTCTGAGTGTTGACATAAAACAAACGAGGCGGTAAGTAGAATTATATTTGTTTGGTACGGATTATTCAGGAAATCGGTCGTAGGACTATAGGCCTAATAACAATGAAAATGTCTGTATAAAACATAGTATTTTCGTAGTGTACTGTAAGCAGTTGATTCAAATTATAAGAAGTAGTAATTACTTATTTAATGCTCCTATAAATATATACGAATACTACTGACAAACGTAATTGATGATTCAACAATAGAATAAAAGAAGAATGTCTGTTTCAAATAGTGGCATAGTAAAATGTTTTTCTTAAGCCAACCATACAGCGGTCAGAATTGACTCTTCTGATGTAAAAACAAAATAAAGTCAGTTTATGAATAGAGATGGCGGATGTTTAAGGCTTAAGGAGCGTGGATAATCATAGGTTAATTGTATACTTATAAAGCAGTGAAGGAGTGTAAAGACGACAGAAAGAAGAAAAAATGACCTAGACGGTGAATCCCCAAATTAAGAGAGATATAAAGTAATTGGAACATTATCCAAAACAAATTTTACTTTATTTCATAACAGCAGTGTACCACAACGACACTGTATATCGTGTATAGGGGAGGACATCAAAGTATGTATAAGTCACACGCACCCTATAACTCTACGTGACAATAGATTTCGCCCACGCTATAGTCGCAGCGGGTTGAAGTTTGTACAGCGACAATAAGATAGACATCAGAAATGTATCTAGAATTTCACTGTAAATATATCATTATATCTATCAGGACACACACACACACACACACACACGCGCGCGCATAGGTAGACCGCACTATATTACTGTTGAAAGAGAAAATTACTCTGTGCAGTAACAGAGAAAATATTTATTACTGAATCAACTGAATAACAATTATGATACTGCATAAAAATAAACCAACCGTCTCGATGTGGCAATGTTACGGACATCAAAACACTTAACAGATAAAAAGAAGGATACTATTTTAATCTTAACTATTAAGAGATTTAGGTCTTACCTCCACACGAATCTCAATTATTGTCTTCGTTTAAAGTTCCCCCGGTGTCCATTGATCTATCGCAAAATATATGACTTTAGCCGCCTGATTATATGTCAGCAATAGCGGACAGCACCAGCGAACTACCGAAATTTCTTTCACAAGTTGTGTGTAAAATATACGTTTAATGGCCATCGGGGACAGGTTAGCAAAAAGAAGTATCTTAATGAGCTCCAGTGTCCTGACACGTGTGTTTAAGATGTCTATAGTTTTCAATATTAGTACTGAAGATTTTAAGTTGTCAATAAACAGACGAGCAGATGATTTTCAGAGTATATCGCTGATAAAATATTTACGTTTAGGTGATAAAGTTACACAAAGTTTTGCTTTGCTTTCTGTATTTTTTTTTTGCGTTACTGATGCCAAGAAAATTTGATTATTCAAGGGCAATATCTTTTTTTTCTTAAGACACTATTATATAATTGAACCGATGCTTCTTGATCATTCATGTATGCTATGTATTTATTTCTTTTTTAGGGATCAATTATAACTGCCTCCACGATCAAGATTATTCGTTTCCAACTCTAATATGGGAATTTAACATACGTATTTATATAAGGCTGTTAATTTTTGTTTATTTATTCACTTTCCTAATGACCACTAATTTTGATGAATCTTGTATTTTAAAAATGAATTCGTTAGTAATTAAAACAAGTTTTAAACCATATTATATTACTAATTCTTCACTGTTAATGAAATACTGGTATTACTCGTTGAATGTGTACTCTGCTGTGTGCACGATGGTACTGGCCTTTTGTTACAGTAGTAAATTACAGTCATTGTTTTAACAAAACAAATTTGGGACATGAGTCACAAAAATTTATGTGATATTTAAATGAGTCCCACTGTCTAGTGTGGCAATAACTCTCCATAAAATATTACTTGATGTAACAATTAAGCTTGGCAAACACAGAATTGAAATGATGTTTGCATATCTGTCACCAGCTCTCCAAGATTTCTAACAATCTTGACAACATTACTATTATCGATTTCAACTACTGTAGCGTTGTTACAATCGGATTTCCAATTGCTTATATGAAAGATTTAGAACATTTTTGTAGGAAGATTTGATAACACAAGGAGGCCTATGATTACTATCTGAGGCCATGACAAAAACCTTTAACTCAATCAGCAATTATAGTTATATCACGACATCGAGGTGTTATTTGCTTAAGTAGTAGCTACAGAAAACAAGGATATTCACAACTCGCCCGTTCTCCATTGATTGAAAGTAATTTAGATATTCAGAAACTTTTGTTGTTTCCTTTGATACTAAAATTGTGTAATTTATTGTTTACTATTTCATCAAACAGAATTTTTTCTGTTTACAGAAATTCATTAAAGTATTAGTTGTCGGTTATGAAATATCTAGTGTGCTACTTTTCGTACTTTTTTCAAGTGTTTTCATGCATTTAGTTTTATTCAGTTGAAATCTATGGTTGCCTCTTTTTTTAAAGCTATTTAATTCTCGTCTGTGAACGAGTCTCGGGCTCTTTTGGGGAATAGCCCCGTTCAATCAGTTGGGTAAGTAGTTTGGGGATGAGAAGGAGCAGGTACCGTGGTTGTGCAACAGCGGTGGTTTCGACCAGCTGGGGACGTAATTGTTAGAAATGAGCATCAAGCGTGGCGTCAAGGGTCGGTGAAGGGTTAGTTAAGGGGGAGTTACAAAGGGGTATTGTAGAAAATGGGACTCGTGTGTCTTTAAACAGAGTTAACTGTAGATTCGGCTATCCAGGGTGTCCAGGTATTGGGTTAGAATGCGCCAGCAAACAAGTGATCAGGAAGTTAGGCAATTTGGAGTTCCTGGTCTGCCTACTAATTGAATCTGCGAATGGCAGGAGCAAGGCCCAGTTCTTAATTTCAGAGCGTATCTGTGAATTTGAGTGTACGGAGAAAGGAGGCTAGGTCTGGTAAGATTTCCTTGAGAGTATAGAGGACTGTGCTGCTTATTCTGGGTTCTGGAGTGCGGCGGGAGATCAGGCTAGGTGCCCGCCGTTCTGTTATCCTTTAAGGTTCCAGGCGGTCGGAGTCAGAGCAGTCAGCAGGATCGGGTGTGCATATAACATGATTGAGCGAAGTCAAGGCCGTACAGATCGTGCTCAGGATCAACACGGAGGAGTGCTGTGTACTGCCGAGGATCAGGAGAGTTCGGAGACGTCGGCGTGCAGGGGCGGTGACTTCATTGATGTGGCTGCACCAGTGAGAGCGGGATCAAGCGTGCGCCGAGATACTTGCGAAGCGTGCTTTCCTCATACTTCAGATCTAAATTGCAGTCCGTCATTAAAAAGGTAATTAGATGTTGATGAACAGATTAAAAAATATTTAAAGAACACAACACACGACAAGAAATACTCACTGTCTGGTGTCTGCAAACTCACTTGCAATGACTGTTACAAGCTCTATATAGGACAAAGAGATCGGGACTATCCCATACGTTATATTGAAGACATCAAAGACGTTAAAACGTACACTCAGATCCAGTTTAACTACTTATATTCAAAATACACAATATACGTACGTACACTGACATCAACACTGACAACATATAAATACTGCACATTAATAACAAGAACAAAAATATAATAAGGAAAACAGGAAAACACCCCATAAATATCCAAACTGACCCCATATAATTTTAAATGATGAAACACATTTCCAATCAAACGCACTATTTGACACTACACAACAAATTACACAACAACGCTACCTCACCTCCAGCACCAGGAACGCAGCTAGTTTCGCAGTCATGTCATGAGACGCTTGTGTGCCTAAGTCAAACAGATAAAGAGAAATTACGTTTATTCAAAATCACAGTGTTTTTAAGGCTATATATATATATATATATATATATATATATATATATATATATATAGTTACAATAGGGTAAAATACGTCTTAAAAGCCTCACATTTGTGCGTCAATTTGTTACAATGTTTTTGTAAGTGTATTAAGCCACATATTGTTGTCGTCAACTTGTAACGAAGAAATCTTGTCGTCCCGTGATATTCACTTTGGGATCGTCTTCAATTTATAACGATAAAAGTGTTATGTTTCGTTCAATTTCCTAGTTGCATCGTATTTTCGAACGATCCGCTTGCGTCGTATTTGACCTCGCCAATACCTGTTTACCTGTTCCCCTTAATTGTGATTTTCCCGTTTCTAGGCGCCAAATTGTTTGTTCAAAACAAGTAAAAAAATTTTTAATTCCTTCACTTAACGTAACCGTATCTCTCGCTGCTTGTTGTCGGGGAAATTCAAAATCTGCTTTCCCGCGACAGTCTTACCAACCTGTAATTCTTGTAGAAAATTTTTACGGTGCTATATTAATGAAGTAAACACATAAAGATTAATAATTGAAATAATGAACAGGTATTAAAGTAAGTATTGGTTTACTAATGGTCGGTTTTGCTTTTAATAATTACTAAGACATGAAATTATAAAAATATATTACTGTTTTGCTTCGGCTATAAATAAATTGCAACTCAGCTGTTTGATATGCTAACTTGGGCCTTTCGACTGAGAGTCTATTAATGTTTTCACTGCTTTATTCAGTCAAAAAGTTCTTTTGATTACGACAAAAAGATTACAAAATGAGTTTTGGAAGTACAATCCTTGACATCAAGTTAATTAAATATTACGATCCTTCTTTACAACAGTTTTCTTAGAATTTAAAACAATAGTGAGTTCACTTTACAAACATAGGTTAAGTTAGAAATCGTGTATAAATTTTTTTTTTCTCAAAGTGTTAATAATTAATTTGAATAATCTTTTAATAATGATTATTGTATATTTTAATAGTTATTCAGTGTTTATAGTGTTTGAACCAAGTTTGGATAGTGTGCGTTAAATCTTTTAAGTGTTATGGTCAATCTCGTGGGTGTAGTAAAGTAATTTAATATTATACATTACAAGTTCATCGATGTTTGATGGATTATTTTCATAAGTTCTGGTGTTCACGTCATCCTTCTCTTATATTGGTTTTATTTCTTATAATTCTCAATTAATTTGGATTAATCTTGCTAAAGGGTTCTGTTAATTTTTTCTTTTCATTTCCAATCGTTATTATTGGTTTTAATTCATCTGTTTGGTTTATTTTTCTAACTTTTATGGATCGACAATTTTGTCAACTGCCCTCTTCTGATGCTAAAAACGGACTCATAATTTGTTTATAACGGTTTTTCTCTAATAAAGTTTCGTTGTTATGGTAACCAGACTCCTCTCTATTGGTTAAAAGCATTTTGTACTCATTGTTATAAAGCTTGGGTTTTTCTCAAAATGAATAAATATTTTCTAATTAAGATATTTTCCTTGTCTTATTACCAATATGATTATTATTATTATTATTATCATTGAATATGTTTTTTGATGTAGTTTACTTAGACATCAAACATGATTGTTTTCTGTTATTTCTGGCCTGTTCTAACATTTGGTTATTATTATTCTTCTTACTTAATTTGGTTATTATGTGGTTTTTTGCAATTATTTTGTATTTGTATGTTCCTTGGTTTCTTATTTTATGTTTACTTATCTTTTTCCCTCACTGTTTACTGTTATTTGTGTATATTTTACAATTTTGGTTCACATTTTTTTAGGCCTACTCTGACCTATCCTTTTTACATGGTTTTTATTTTAATTTTACTCTTATTACTAAGTTCTTATTGCTTAGTTATAGCTAGTTTACACTGATTTCCGATTTATATTATTTATTTCAGCTTTTGCTCATCTTCATTGCTTTAAAAAGATCTAGGCAATAGATTAGCTGGCTATGTTAACTGTCTGTGACGTTTTTACGATATAATAAATTTTTTATAGCCATTAAAATTTCTCTATATGAATATAGTATTAAGACAATTCTGCATAAGGTGCTACTGGGTAAAACTATTTTACTGCTTTTGCAGAATTAAAGTTAGCACCGTTGTACTGATTTCTAAAGGGGTATTATGGTGATAAATGATTTACGCGCCAATTTGAGTGTGCAGTAAGAAGTTAAACAAGCTGTGTCGGGTTAGGTCCAGGTTTTGTAACGTGAGTTTGTTCTGCCCATGTCGTTCTGTGAAGTTGTTCTTCTCCATGATTAATGGGTATACCCGAGGTTACTGACAGTTAGGCCTACAAGAAACGCTTTTCGTAGACTTTTTATTTACAAAGAATTTTTCTTTTTACTTGTTATAATTCTGTGAGAAACAAATATTTTAACGTTTCCTTTTATTCAGATTATGTTACCGAACGTTGTTTAATCTGCATATTAGGAGAAATCACTGTATTAATACATTTAGATTATTATTTTGTACAAGTTAAATACTTTTTTCTTTTTCATTAGGATTTTAGCTATCATGTACACAGTGATTAATATGCTACCGAATTAAAACTAAAAACTTGTGTGAATTACGTGAGATGTAAAATAGGAATTTATTTTACGTGCTTCTAAAACTATATTATTAAAAATGTCGGAAAAGGCTTTTTTAAACATTTGTTAGCTAATGAAAAAGTTTTGTGTATATCTTTAAAGCAGTGTCTCTATATTGTATATTGATTTATTTTCGTGAAAGGCCTATATGATAATGTACGTGCATCAGTATCATGGCACATCTCAATGTGGATTGTTGTTATCACTAGCTATTGCTTTTGTCCAGCGTTACTGTTGTGCCTGAATGCATGTAGTAGGCCTACAGGATTTGCAGAACTTAACTCCCTAGGTGTGTTGTCTGTTGAATATAAGAACGGTCTCTACGATAATACAACATACGTATTTTACTTAGAAAAATTGTTTCGCCCATTTCAGAATTCGGAATGATAGATCTTGTACACAGTGAGTCGGTACGTTAACCACAGCACCAATTTCTGTTTTAAATTTTGAGTGAAAAGTTTCCTGTAAAAGTAAAGTCTTACTGGGTCTACTTCACATTATTCGATTAAAGAAGCAAACTGTTCTTAGAGACAAACAATTGAAACATTAGAGAATCATTAAAACTGTAGCCTACTACTGAGATTAATGAAGTATTGCCATTATGCACATGCTGCAGGCCAATGAGCAAGGTATTCTAGAAGCTCAAATTTGTCCATACCGCGGTTTTCTGAAAAGATAAGTTATCTTCAATAAGTTTTCAGAAGTTGATTCCTGTTTTATCGAATTTGGAGTTAAAAATTAAGAGGCAACAAATGATAGGCCTAATCCAGCTATAATTATTACTCCCGTAAATACAGCTTTTATATGCTCCAGTTCTGCATTAACTGTACATGACAAAGATAATAATTATTTTTGAGAAAATATTAAACCAATATTATTCAACCTATACACAACCCAATCTTAAACTTAAAAATATTTTATGAAACAAGTATAAATTAAGCTCCTGTTGGAGTTCTTATCGTATGTTATTACTAGACGTATTAAACGTATAAAATTTGCATAGGACTAACAGTTTTACGTTTTGTGTATGAATTTGACGTAGGCCTACTAAAAACGTTTCAGCAAAAGTATTAGCGAAATGATTCATTTCTAAATTTTTTATATAAAAGGAGCAGGACTAAAGGAATGCACTTTTGTTTAGATCCCCAAAAGTTGTTTTAATATTTTAATTTTTGTCAAAAACGTTTAAGCCTATTTAAAGTTGGAATATTAAAAGCTGAAATTTCCGTTTTGAGTAGCACCACACGGTAAACATGTATCTTCGAGAAAAAAAGTAATTTGTAACAACTGTGAAAATACAGGCTTGCAAAAACATTATACATAATGACTTGGTTGACATAAGTTAGTGAACAGGAAAAGATTAATCTCTTTGGGTCGATTCTACGGTGCCTGAGAACGCGTACATAGGTGAGCTTGATGTCATCTTCTTTGTCTTATGTAAAAAGTAAACTGAGTTACAGCACTTCAATAGCTTTTCGCATGACGGAAACGGGATACATTATTCCCGTCGGAAACATTACGTATTGTAAATCATATTAAGAGGTAAATCATATTCCCCTTCCTACAGACGAGCACAAGCAGTACATTTCTTATTTCCTGTTTGATTCAAATCACAGAACGCTATCTTAATGTGTTTTAATTTAAATTTGTAAAAATTAAAACAATACGTTATATAAAATGTAGTGTCTTGCTAATACTTCGTGTATCCGGCATTTATCACGTGCGTCAGCATGTCAAAATGTGTGGCGGTTTTTCACTGCTTTTGATAAATGGTTATATCCAGTTAGTTTTTTACAGCTGTGTAGTGTGACAGTGATATATTTACTTGGTCTGTAACCACTCTATACAACGTTTATGGATGGAATCAAATAGTATTGTATAACATACAACTTACAATTCCAACAAAAATAACCGACCATCTCGTTCACTCTTGCGGTTTAGTGACTAGCTGTGCCCACTATTCAATTCCACGGGTAAAATTAATTATCGGTAAACGTTTAAATTTTTCTATTTACGTTTCATACACTGTAGTTATTAGTTAACAATCACTTTTAAATAATTCGTACTTATTATCACAAAAACAACGAAAGTGATGCGATCTTGTAGTTTTAAACTCATTAACTAATCGCAAGTTCTCATCCTATCATTGAAGCGCTACTATTATTTATTAGAACAGGTTCTTCCACTTCTGGTAAAGTTAATTACGCTTCTAGCAAGTCTCTTGACAGTGTAGTTGCCCACAGTAAAAGCATATACCCACCTCGTTTTGTGAGCATAAGACATTATTTATAAAAATAGTTACTATAAGGCTACACATGAAGCTTTAAGTTTTAAAATCGTAGCGTCGTTTAAATGTATATGATGATCATACTGTTAGAATTTTAGTTTATTTCGAATCTGCTACATTCCTCTTCGTTTTTGTAGAAATGTTTATTATAATAACAGTAATTGCAAGCAGGTAGATATTGTTGACCATCTGGTTGGAAAATTTATTTTTGTGAATAGAAAAAATACTATTTAACAGATATGCTGAGTCTCATTCAGCTTTTTTGTAAAACTATTCATTGTCTGACAATGTATATTCATCAGATGTTTTTTATAATTCAAGTTGAAATTACTTTGATTTACTGAATACGTTTATTGTTTAGTTTCGTATGAAATGGTTTGGCATGATGTGTTTTGTAAGCGATTAGTTCGCATTCCCCATTCAAAGAAATTTGTTTTTTCTATAGTTTTGTTTGTATTTGAAAAAAAAAAGATGCTATCTAGCCAGATGTTATTAATTTCCAATTTGTTACAAATTACAGCTGAAGTAGCTTAGCTTGTGTATAACTGGATATAATTTGGTTTGACTTAAAAGTAAGTTTACTTGAAATTTTCACACTATCATGTTAAAGGTTGACTGTTTATTTCACCATCAGTGTTTGCTGTCTTATCTTTGCAATGAAAGATACGCTATTTTATTCAGTCGCCCCTTTTCTCAATTTTAACAACCTTTACAAAAATACACATTTTATAGCATTGCGCAACCTGATTTAAAAAATATAAACATAAACATTTTCGGTTTTTAATACAGTTAGTTACTTTCCACATTTAAATTACTATCTGGAACACTCAGCGACTGTTGTAAACTGCATCCGTAATTTAGTTTTCTGCAGCTTGGGATCGTTTATTGAATATCAAAAAATATCTTAAATAAGAAATTTATGTTCATTTAAAAAAATAACCGATATAACAGGCTTGTAACAAATAACGATCATGGAAAAATATGTTTACAAAAAAATATAAGCGTATTTATTAATAAAACTACATAATTTAAAAGTAACTTTTTTATGAGAAGTCAATGAAGACTGTAAATTAGAGTGTGTCTAAAATATATAAATAATATCCTCATATCAATAATATTTTCATGTCGGTGGCAATCTTTGATATGAAAACATCATAAACAGCAAAAAAATAAAGAGCTTTGTTAATCACAATGATTCAAAACACACGTTATTCAACAATTTTTCTGTAACAAAGACGTTAATATTCATAAAGTGACATATAGGCTACAGTGACTACTAACGATTTCTAAGTCATAAACTTTAAACCAGCAGTGAAGACAGGTAACAGCACACACGAACGAAACTGTTCCTACTCAGCTTTGCGTTCATTTTTGTCGAAGTAACCAGTGGCATTAAGGTATGAATGTCCCTAAAACGCTGTTGTATGTATATTCTACAGTACTCTGTTTTCTTTCTGATATATTTGAGACTCGTCAGTGGAATGTCCCGGGCTGTTCTAAAGACTAGGGCCTATAACCAGACAGTAAACGATAGATTTTTGGGTTTACGAACGTCAGTGTTGACGAAACGATGATAAAGTGGAAGGTATAGAGAGCGGTAAGTTATGTATAAATTAGTGGTGTGTGTGTGTGTTGTGTGTATGCCTACAGGACTGAGCGTTGAGGTTGTGAGTAGAATCACCGTTCGTGGTT
The DNA here is from genome assembly GCA_034769895.1 of Magicicada septendecula. NCBI lineage: Eukaryota > Metazoa > Arthropoda > Insecta > Hemiptera > Cicadidae > Magicicada > Magicicada septendecula. The sequence continues at coordinate 894,100,433 of CM068367.1, forward strand.
GAGTAACTGCGCAGTGTTAAGCAACTAAAGACGCTATACGAATTTGGCATCGAGGCGAGACATCAGAGAGCTCGGTGGATAAAGTTTGTTTAGGAAAAGTAAGACAATGAGATCTTAATAAATAGTATTAATTGTTTATTCTATAATGCCGCACATCGATTGTGTCACGAGTTATGGAGGAGTGTTACTATCTACAGTAAACGGTTCATGAGAAAAATTGGGCGTTCATAGTTTCTAATAGACCGGGTTAGGGATTCGAGATTAAGGATTCTGCTATATATAGAAAAGAAGGAATGAGTTTGGCTTTCATGGCATATGGGAAGTTTGGTATATGAAGAAAGGAGTCAGTGTCAAGGCAGGATCTGTTGAGAGAGTACAGAGAAGCTTTGCTGGTGCAGGTTGAGAACAGAGGCGGTGTATCAGACGGTCAACTGTTCTGTTTCGCTCGCGGGCGAGAGCGGCGGAGCAGGACCAGGTGTGCGTACGAAAAAATTGAAGGTACACGTGCTGTGCCAAGATTTACGTACACGCTTGGGGGTTATGTCAAAATGACCGAAAAAACTGGCGTTTGCTACATATGACTCTGTGCATCTGAAAATACGATTCTTGGTTTTCCGCATTTATAGTGATTTGCCAGGCATTACTGTCATATCTTCTGTAATATGTGGTTGAAATTCTGGTGGTTTTGAACAGAGACCCATAAGCGATATCATTCGTATTCTGAGCAAAACCCGCTATTTGGTGATGCAAATGTATGGAGCAAAATTACATTCAAATCTAAGGCTACTGAGCCAGACGGAGTAAAAGCTTTTAGGTTGTATAGTAGGGCTAAGACGGTAGTGTGCCTTTGAAAGAATTAATAACTTTGATAGTCTTGATAAATCTTACAATTTAGATATATATACAATACCCGGGGAAAAAACCACCCTGCCTAGCGTATAGAATATTGTGTGCCTTCAAATGTGGCGAATCTTAGAAACTAATATTTTTTGGAAGGAACTGTAGATGGCAGGAGTTAGTATACTATACCTGTACTACTTAAAGTGTAACATCATAACATTTTTACAGTACTCAAATGTTCTGATACTTATTGGTATATCTGGTTCGTTACTTTCAGCATCATAGAGAGAGGAGAGTCGCACAGTTCGTTACAGATACGAACAGGTTCTCGTAATATATATAACTGTAAAATTAATTACGCTACATAAATACCTTTAGCTGAAGGGTACGTTCCAAATATGAACCACAGAGAGGGATGAATTATATTTAAGGGAAACGCAACAACGAACAAACGTATGAAAAAATGTGCTTCTTTGTGGAATCAAAATATTAAATTGTAGCTCTCTCGCGTTTGTTTTACCGTGGTAGGAGAATGTAGAGTGCTTTATGTAGTATAAATTTAACACAGTGTCTGCGCCAGACACCATCATACAAATACAATACTAGCACGGCCATGTCGTCAACTGTTTTTATAACGTGGTTTTATTTGCATTTACTGTATGTATATTAACAATAAAAAACTAGGACACAGTATAGGTCGGACCTCGAGACAGACACATAACACACATAGACACTCGTACATTTTGCACCACACATCCCAACGTAGGTAACTTATTAAATATCGCACCTCTGTCATATTTATTTTGCTTTAATTCAGTACATTTTTACCAACTAATTTAATTTTTAATTTCTTAGTGTAAATCAGTTAAAGCAGTAATAATGAGTTTTATGAAAATCTGAGGTTCAATAACTGAGTACTTATGTCGTAGACTTTTCCATGTGGCTTCCAGATATTCCTATCCGATACAGGCTGAAATTCAGTGCCTCTGTAGGCTTATCTAAAACATAGTTTACATAACAATTTTTTTTAATTATTTACGTAACATAAAACAATTTTTCATATGCAAAGCTGCTTGTCTTTGAGGTGTGTACCGAACGCTGACTAATGAGCGCTGGCAGACGTTTGCAATATTGCTCATTCAAACGGTCGCAGTCACAGAGCAATGCTCTACGGAGGGTCACTGATGTATGATCAAAAATTTCAATATACCTAAATGTCAACCTTCTATATTTACTGCCTACTAGGGTTTTACGCAGCAATTTTCTACACATGTGTGTTCAAACAGCATATTTTAAGTGTTAATAGTTTGGAAGATATAGCCGTTATCTTCGTTAAATATTTTAAAATGTTTCCATATATTAGCTTGTTGTACAGTGCCTATTTCATGGACTATTGGTTCTGATTTTATAGATTTCACATTTGAAACTATCTAAAAACAAATATACATTCGCTGTTTTTAATCAAGTATGCGCTTATAGTATTTCTTTAAAGGAAAACAAAGTAAAAAGGAATGGCCAGATATTTTAAAGTTTTTTTTTATCAGTCTCATATTAAGAGACAGCGGCGTCTCGTAAAATTTAACATACTATTTCCTTTCCTAAAAACTGTCATTAATCAACTTTTTGTTCTAGTAACAGACTAATTGTGTAGAATATTTGTGTAAGTGATGGTGGTTTTTTACATGATGCCATTAATTTAAAAGGCTCAAGTAAAGACAATGATAGTAATTGTTCAAAATAACAAATATTGCGTTGTCAGGCTCGGACTTTTATTTACTTGCTTTGTTCATTTTTAAATACAATTACATTTTAAAATGTGAAAATGATATTGGAAGTTGTATCTGACAGAGTAGTGAAAACATGTTATTTTCTTTTTAAGTTGTTAGAGTAATTTTGATATTTTTAATTTACTTAAAAGTTTCTGTGTTTCAGTTATCCATTTACGTTATAGACTTGAATATAAATAAATAAATAACATATGTTAATACCTGTATGTATGCATGGGTAATACATATAATCCAAAACTCTCTTTCACGCAAACTAACTTTCTACATACTAACTTACAACGTTAACATTCTGGATAACTGAAAGATAAGTTAATTTTACTACAAACGTTTTTACGTAAAACCGAACAATTTGGTTGGCCACTACAGTAGATGTTTCTGTTACCAGACATATTTGTACAGGTGGTTTCTCTGTCTCTGTCGGGTAGTTTGCGTTGAATGATTGATGGGATAAATGAGAGTACTGCGGTTTACGTAGCTAAGAGTTTCTCACTAATGGTTTTTAGTGAGTCGAGGTTTTTGTAGTTTTCAAACCTAAACCTAGTTTGACATTTTGATAACCCCAGCCTTATAAACGATGGGTGCAGGGTGCACAATAACGGTATAGAAACATTTCATAATACAGATTAAATAAGAAAAAATTCAGGTAATTGTTTTTAACTAAAATGTATGCGTAAATATCCTTTATTTGATCAAGTTATATTTTGGAGGTTTAAAACCGAGACTTTTTATACTAAATTTTCAAGAGTTATCCATAAACATTATGTTTCTTGTTTGTGTTTAGACACGTTTTTGTTTGTTCTAGTTCACAAGCTTTAACGTTTTAAACACATATGAAATATATTGTTGGCATGCAGAGACATATTTTATATGTTCAAGTACAGAAGGATTCTACTGTGTAGTTCTCTTAGAACAACACCAATTTTGATTATACAGCAATCTGTACAAAGAAGCCTGAATAATTTGTGTGGCTCGGGTTTTTACAATTTCAAACAATCTTGTAAAATACATAAATTGTTTGATAAAAGTAAAAGTACCTTTTCTCTAAATAAAAAAGTAATATTTTTAATAATTATTAGTGACTTCGTAGATGGTGTATATATATTTCAGTGAATGAAAACAAAATTGAGGACATATATTCTAATTATGAAAAGGACTGAGGCGAAAAACTGAAATTATAAGATATGTTTTTACCAATTAATTCAATGATGAAGTTTATATGAGGTTAATCACCACGCACAGATATAACATTTCCATGTTAGTCAGAATCGAAATATTTTTAGATATCAATAGAAAACGAAAACCAGCAATTTCGCATAGTTCAGGAATGTCCTGAATTGTGACTTACTGTATTAAATTTCTCCGATTAGTTCAAAATCTTGGAGATCAATATTCAGATTTTACAGTTTTTACAATCAAATTTGAATACAAATACAAGTTCTTTCTTTTATTTTATATTAATTTTTAGGATACTTTTTAGTAGTTCTAAAAAAAGTTAAGGTAGGAACATATGATCTAAAACAGTCATTATTCTACTTTTCCTTGTTTAAACCATTTGATTACGATGAAACAAGTAAATTAAGAACCACCACATCAGAATTAAACAAAAATTCTATGTATCTTCAGTCGCCTCAAAGACAGTTTTTCTATATTAACTTACAATTTTTCCAAAAATCTCAATTATTTGATATACGTTTGATTTACGTTATAATTTTGAATATTAAATTTAATTCTTTATTAGATGCAGTACAATTTAAGGAATAGCTACCTTTATGTTGTGATAAAAAGCATTATATTTCCTTTTTAAACTACATTTAGCGAAAACTATTAACGTTTAGTAATGACTGTTTAGCAGTCTATAGGCCTAGATGTTAAAAATGAATACTCAACGAATAAGATAAATTATGCGTAAAGTTCTCATATTTGGTAACATGTCAGGATGTATGTTAATAATTAGAGCGATGTGAAGTTATATCTAGAATAATATACAGAGGTAGGGACTATGAAGTTTCGTTACAATAATAAAAACAGAAACGCATTCATTAATATTTTATTCTTTGTACTGTACATAGTTCAGATTTCTTCAACTTGTTAAGCGATTTTTGGATAAAGGCTTCAAAGTGTTACTATAGAAAAGTGCCTATCATTAATTCGTTTAGGAGAGTTTGGTTTGTGCAGAAACAGTAGTAAACTGAAGCTTCTAATAGTTTCACGAACAAGTCAATTTTATTTTACTTTTATTTTAGAAATGATTACAGAAGCTTTCATAAAAAAATTCTTTTTAACACAAAGGACATTATTAACATTTATTATTAAATTGACCCCGCATAAACTCAGACCTAATAAAGGACGGGACCCGACTTAATAAAAAAATTTATAATCGTATTTCTTCGCGTAGGAATGCAGGAGTGCAGGAGTGCATCCTAAACAGATTAAGACGATACATTCTTCATGTGAATTAACGATTGAACTGGAAAAAATGGTTATTTGTAGAATGCAGTAGATCAGCTTTTAATATTTATTGAAGTTTCTAAATGAGCTTTCAAATTACTTGTACTGTTTTTTTTCTTAATTACACTACCACATGTTTTATTCATAACAGAGATTTGTCTAATATAACATATCAATTTGTTGTTACTATTAACTTACTACTTTATTACCTTACTATACTTGAGTGATAAAATTTATTTTACAAGTGATTTGTAAATTACATTATGAGTATACTCGACAGGATAGCCCAGTATCGGCTAAGTTGGTGGGAACATCTTTGCCGAATGGATAACTGCCGCATCCCCAAACAACTCTGGAACTATAAGCCGAAGGGAAGGAGATGTGTGGTACGTCCGAGGAAGCGCTGGAGTGACCAGCTCTAATCTTTGCTTATTTGAGACCGGAACAAACCATCCTTGGTTTAATCCGTGAAGATGATGATGATGATGATGATTTGTAAAACTCCACATTTTTTCCAGTTACACAATTAATGTCGGTATTTTAAAATGGCTTCTACAATACATTTTAAGGACATTGTAATTATTTTCGTAAATAAATGTTTTATGTTTACTAAACGCTGAACATTATGTCTGGTATTAACATAAAACATTTAACATGTTTACTAAGTTGAACTCATTGGGGACGTTATGTAATGGAAGCTCCGCTACAAGCTCATTTTGTCCCGTTCTTACCCATTTGGATTAATTCCTTATTATGAACACGTTATAGTATACATTGCTTTTACTGTAGTGTTGCACGTTTAATTGAAACTTGTATAACTGAATTTAACTCTTGTAGACTTAACCTGTTTGGTTAAAATTAATATGGTTTGAAGTCTTGATTTCTAATTTGAGTATTGTGCATTGTTGGCACTGGCAGTAGACGAGGCAATAATATCTCTCGAACACCATTAAAGAACTAAATGAACGTACAGATCATTGACATAGTATATGTAAGATACGCAACATAAACTATGAACACGTCTGCATTTAACAGCACCTGTTCAACATTTTACGCAAATGTTACCTGTTACTGCAATTTGAAAAGCCCAGTTTAACTGCAGTCTGGTAATTTTTATTTCTTTATTGAGTCATTTGTATACAGCCTTGCGACGTTAAAATGTTTAATGTCATTATTTTTACTGACTGACAAAGTTCTACTTACATTACGATTATTACTAATGCCATACGTTTTACCCTTTCCGTTAAGTTTTGCGGATACGTTTATCCTTTGCTTTCTATCATTTACCCTATTACGTTTTGAAATTCTCCGCAATAGATTACTGTAGAGCTTCGTAAAGCGTCTACGTATTTTCCAGTATGTCACAGTATTATAAAAAAAAGAAGTTAGTAAATCAAAAGTTGTAAGATGGACGTTAGTAAATCGTTCTGTAATACTATTCAACGTAGTACAGTATGTGTTTATTTTCTTCTGTTTCCAAGATTAACGATAACAACAAAGTCTTACATGATAAAGACTGTCTTCTACTGACAAATAATGGGAGTTACTACCGATTTTGTCAAGCCGAAGCTACGTAAATTAAACTTGTTCAGAAGGTAATATTGAAATACGTTCTCAGCATGAAGCACCAAGTATTTCCAAAGGCGTTAGTACTGCGTATAACTAGGAAATAAACATCATTTTGCATAGTAAATAACCACATTTACTATTTATTTAATTATTTATTATTATTATTAATTATTAATTTATTATTATTTATTATTACTAATTGTGGTTACTAATTAATTATGACACTTATAAAAAATAACAATATTCAATCCTTAACTGTAAATATAAAATTATAACTGAGCTTTTTAACTCATAACGATTTTCAATTAGTCATTACTAAAATAGTTTTCACTTCAACATCAACTCTGTGTAATATAGTTTTTCTCCATTATCTCCACTCCCATCATTGGAAATCAAACATTTCCAATTCCTGTTGGAAATTCCTAAACTTCACTAGACACTTACTAAACTTTAAGCTTACTAAAGACTAAGCACATCTTCCATAATAAATTGTACACCATCGTATTAATAATTTAACATAGAAGGAAATAATATGGCTATTATCAATACACATTGTATATTAATTTTTTTAAATGTTCGTTTACCTTTGTGTCCAGATTATTTACTGTTCTCTCGACGTTCTCTCTATTAACTTACTTTCTATTCTTGACATTTCAGCTTTTCTGTGGGTTCTAAATATTTTTATTTTTATTGCATTGATGTTGTGGGGGCAGTAAACGAGGGTTGCTATTATTGTTTAATTCTTCCTTGCTATTGTTATCTAAAGTTTCCTTAGACACTATAATGACCTCTTTCTACGCTGTTATGAACTATTTCATAGACTTTGCAATTTACATAAAATAATAATCTTTTTTTTAATGAAATGAAAATAATGGAAAGAATTAAACAGGACAGTGTGAATAGCAAAAATGAAATTTCAGTAATTTATTTAATAACGATGTATGTTGGAATCATATTAAGAAATTTTTGCTGGCAAACTCAGACACACTAATACTTCGTGTAACTACTTTACTGAGCGAACTCGTGAGAATTACGTTGTAATTCAATTCATATAAATTGTATTTTACTTATCTAAGGTGATATTTAATGTAAAAATTTTATATTATAATAAAAAACAAAAGCATGTAAGATTAAGTAAAGTTTTAGTTTGTATTTTTATTATTACAAAAACTTAATTGACGCATTCAGTCAAGTAAACATTCCCTCGATTAAAAAAAATCCGCTTTAAAAAGTACATTGTTCTCAATGTTTATTAAATAATATTATTAAATACATTTAGTTTGACAAACGTTCGTATTTTATAATATAGAATGTTTGACTGGACTTCTCTGCTTCCATTCTATTTGAATGCAAAAAATGTCATTTAAGTCCCATTAAATTAATAATAAAAACAGAATATTTAATGAACATAACAACGTATTTACAAATCAATTAAATATTGGTATTATTAACTTTATTGGTCCGGCAATTGTAGAATCGATTGAAATTTGGTGACCGATGGTTATTTTTACTAACGTTTTTCCTGCCTTGTATTTGTAAAAACCGTATATATCTGTTATGCACACTACAGTATTCTCCTGTTCAAAAGTATATAAGAATTCATTAGTGTATAATTGAAATTCAAGCTGTATATATTGCAATAATAATAATTGCTACAGGTAATAACTCAGAATTATAATAATGATTAGTGCAGTGTGCTCGGTAAGTCGGTTCATTAAGTAACATTATTAGGATTGTCATAATTAAACACAGTTATTGTCACCGACTTTGTAGAAATCTCGACGTATAATTAAGGTTGAACGTTAAACTAGAAAGTGTGGTCGTAAAATAAAACGTTTAAATATTTCCACAGAATAGTAATGAGGGGAAATTACCTCCTTTCATTAGAATAAGGGTTCGGTGTATGGGAACGGTAGGCCTAGATGTAATCTGTTTCACTTGACGGCAGATCTCGACAGCCCGAGCTCAATTTGAGCTGTAATTGATTGCGCTCCGTGAGTTAAGAACACAGACACTAACGTATTGACGACTGTGTGCAAGTTAATTGTCAAATGGACCCAACAATGTCCAGTTCTCTAAGTGACAGGGTAAATATCTACCATATAACACACACAATCTATTGCATGTTTAGTGTACATGAAATATGCTTCCGATTATTTTACTTTTCCGCAAAAAAAGATAAGTTAGATGTCAGTTTCATTCCATCATGTCGTTTGTGCTGTTGATGAATATACCACTAATTGACAGTGTGCGAAACAAAAATGCTGGTGCTCAGAACATCATTGTAACCACCGGTTTTGTCTAATTTTAATGACAAATAACCAATTAAAATTTGAAATGACAATATAGTACCTATTAGATGGAACAGAGGCCGAGTCTCTGGTTGACACAGCAATGATGACGAGACAAGAAACGTTCTCAAACCACCTGGATATTCGACGCTTTGGGAATTACTGTGTCCTATACGTAATCAACTAATAACGTTAAGAAGAATGGATGACTTGGTTACTGCAAAATGAACTTCTAGTATTGTGTAAAAGAAAATTGGTGACTTCTTTTATAGCTGAAATTGCATTCACGAAACGTTAGATATTTTTTATAAACAATTAAGTACGAAATTGTTTTTTGCTTTAAAATTCCTTAACGATTAATACTATTTACGTTTGTACATATTGTACTGTTACTAATTATAAATATAATATTTCTATATGCCCCTAGTTGTTGGTGCCATTTAATGTACTGTTATTTTCTTAGTTATATTTGTTTCTGTCTGCTATAGTAATTGCGCCTTTATTTGGGCGATCAGTACGCGTTGTCTATATTATTTTAGTATTTGAATAATTTTTGAAATGTTGTTTATGTTAAACATATGATCATGAAAACTTCTATCTCAGGGTAGACAATTAATATTTCGATTTATATTATTTAATATTGGGAATGATTAATTACTTTCTTTAGTCAGTACCAAATAACGCTTGTTAACAAAATTTGAAGAAATAATATTAAGATAATATACCGTGGACATACGAATCGTTCAAATCTCAGCTTTTCAAAACTGCAACGGGTTCAAGTCTTGTACTCTTGTAGTTCCTTTACAATTTGTCACCAGCATAGATGTCGCTCTCAATAGGATTATTTTGTTTATAAAATTAGTTCCAATGTTTATTAGTAAAATCTTCTGTTATTTTTATTCTTTATTAAACTTCTTTTAATTCAAATATTTTATACACTTCTTTACAAATTCAAAGTAAATTATTTTTCTTTGGCTTATTGATCCAAGATAGATTACAATATTAATTCTTTTCTTTTTATTATTTATACCAATTGAGTTACTTTAACTCTCACAGAGATGTGTATAAGATGAAAAATTGAATTAGACTTATTTACAGAATCTTCCTGTCTGATGTGTGTTCTATTAAATATAAAATTAAACTTATTTATAGAACCTTCCTGTCTGATGTCTATCATATTGAAAATAAAATTAGACTTTTTGATGTGTATTCTATTAGTATTAAAATTAGACTAAACAAATTTTCTTTCATTCCACACAATTAAAATTATAACAATTTACATTTGCCATATTGATACCTCACTAAATTTGTCACATATTTTCATCATATTACTCTTAAAAACATATATAATTTTACTAATTATTATTAAATACATTTATCTGATTTTTACATTATTCATTGTAATTTGTATTTATTATATTATAATCTTATTACCCTTTAGTTTTATTTTAATGTTTATTTTAATTTTATTATAATAATTGTCAACATATATTTTCTTTATGCTGTTCTGTATCATACAGTTCCAATACTTGAGTTTACCTCTATGTTTGTCATGAATAATTAATCAGTTTTTGTTTATAATTCTACCATATGTTCAAAATATTATTAAATTTATACCTTTGATTTTTCTGAAATTATTATTTTATTCTTATGTACTGTTGTTCATTTTTACAGCAGTACAATATTTAAGTGTTTGATTAATATTGTGTAGGAACAAGTAGGCCTATACAAATTTTCGCTTATTTTTAATAACTACAACTGACTGCTGCTTTTTGTAAGCATCCGTGAATGACTGTACAACATTTTATTGAAAATACTGTTTTTATGTACAACAAAACATTGTGCTATGTGTGAAGCGTTCGGTGAAACATGGACTGGGCAACGGAAGAAGAGATGGGACTGAACTTCTGACATTTGGAGAATTGAAAAAAAAAAACTTGTAGAGAATGAAACGAGTTGACAAAGTGAGTATAGAGGAGTTTCTGAACACAGTACAGGAAAACAGAACAATTTCAGGTACAATTTTGAGGAAGAAGAAAAAATATGTAGGATATATTATAATAGAGAAGGAATATTAAGGACTGTTTTCGATAAAGAAAGAAGAGGATAACGATGAACGTGATAGAGGTAGGTATAAAAGAACCCAGGGCAGGATTATAACAGTAACAAGAGCCAACAGTAGTGTATAGGTCCTGATAATAGGCAGAATACCATTTGATGGTAAAACAAGCATCCGAGAATATGGTAAATAGGTTTTGTGACTGGCATCAACTTCTGCAGGTTGCCCTTGCCCTATTGTGTTATAACGGGTAATGTCAATTTCCTTAATTTATGGGTTCAAACCAGTTATACTGAAATCATCTGTTAGCAGAATCTATTATATATTACTGTTTTACAGGATTATTTTCCAGTTAAAGGAATCGGAGATCACGTTAAGTAAATTAAACCAGTCTGTTGCTTGGATTGCACCAGACGTTTAACAGTATATTAATTAAGACACACGAGTTTGCCATTTGTCGCTACGCTACTACAGGTTTAGCTTTAAGTAAGTGGCATTCTGATTAACTTCGTGCTTTCGGAAAATACGATGATATAGAACGTAATTACTACTAAGGTTTCGTAGATTTAAATTTTAATTGCAGTCAAAATTTATTCACATTTATATTAATTATTTAAATTCTTATTGTAATTTATATTTTATTCATATATAAGAAAGGATTTTAGTAATACATTTAATTCTTAAATGTAATTACATTTATGTTACTCCCCACTTCTCTATTTTTTGCTTCTATTTACTTCTGTCTTACTCTTTATGTACATTTTTTACGCATACTGATACCTGGAGCTAAATGTATCAACGAACCCATGCAAGATAAATATCCTCCAAGCACATTAACTTTATCCTTCCCTATAACACAATGTTATTCTTGTAACACAAAGTAGAAGCTCTTTAAAAGGGCAGTCCATATGGCAACATGATAGCTGGTGGGGGCGGGCTTACACCTGGAAATGGCTGAAATTAATCTGAGATGATTCAAGCATCCGATCGATTTGTACGCCTTGAGTTACGTGTTTTATTCTTGTAAACGATACTGAAGTGCGTCATTGGATTTAGTCCGTATATCTGACTGTCACCTGTTTTAAAATTTGATTACCGGTATATCAAATTTACCTCATTCGTTCCTTCTACTCTTTATGGTTTTACCACTAACATCCAAGTATCACAAATTTCTATGTACTGTATATTTTATCCAGTCAAGTATCAGAATGATTACTAGTATATAAGAAAATACTGTAGTCCCGACATGAACTTTCTATTTACTTTTTTTAAAGCAGTGTGTTTCTCCTCTCGTTGATTCCTGTGTGACGGAAGCTGTTTTTCCAATACAACAGGTAACTCTGGATTTATGGACATGTGGATGCACACAATAAACGTCGTGTCTCCTTAAGTCATAGACAAAACATGTCTTTTGCTTGTTCTTCCCTATTAGATCCTGCTTCTCTCAAATCTCTGTATATTTATAGATATACATTTCTAGAAATTTGGAGACGCTTAAAATTATGAATTTTGTTTGGTATATTTTCAAGCTAAAAATATCTTAAAAACAAGGTAGAGTTATGTAAATATTAAAAGTGTGTTGGTATTTTAGAATCGTAAACATGAGTACAATTAAACTTTCGTTTTATGATTACATTATAAAAATTCTTTATAATTCATACAAAATGTGAAGTTTATTTATTTACACAAATTTAAATGATCAATGTTTATCTTTATTTGCTACCTATAAAATTTAATTATTTACTATTTTATAAACGAATATATTTATTTGGATTGGAATAAATTAATTTCTTTGTAACTATTAAACGATCAAGTTGATTGGTTTTCGAAAACTTGTTGTAAGGGTGGGATAAGGGTGAGTGTATAAACAAGTGTTTGTGACAGATTTGCCAGTGTTAACAGAAATTGTTGAGTAGACAAAACAAATACGGAGAACAAATGTTCCCCACTGTGCGTAACGTTTGAAAACTTTGATTTATAACTGTTTACACAAAGGCATTTCTGTTAATTCGTTTTAGTTGGCCAGAAAATTCCACGAATTGTTGTGTATTTTATTTTACTGATGTATTCAAGATTATTATAACATCGTATAATACAGTTTTTCAACCACCTCTGTTCTCTCCTCCATTACATTAAACTCCTATGTGTTAAAAATAAAGTAAACATTTCAATATTGTAGCATGACAGATAATCCACACAAATACATTACTCAATGATCATTAATAAAGCTCTAATATATGGAATATCCAGATGAGAATCAATTAAAAGGCACTATTAATTAATATACTAAGGCACTATTAATTAATATACTCACAAGAAAAGTTAAAATAAAGAAAAAATCTGCAAATAATATATATACTACAAATTTAAAAACTCAGAAAACTAAAAATGTGAATAACAAAATTACCCAGGTAAGATAGAAGCAGGCAATTAAGATACCCCGACAAAGAAACCAGACCAGAAGAAACAAAAGCATACACAGCGAAATGGTACTGAAGAAAGAAGAAAGAAGAAAGAAAAAATATAAAATGACCAAAAATACTGAAGAAAGAAGAAAGAAGAATGACCAAGAATACAGAAGAAAGAAGAATGACCAAAATTACTGAAGAAAGAAGAAAGAAGAATGACCAAAATTACTGAAGAAAGAAGAAAATAGAATGACCAAAAATACTGAAGAATAAGAAACCTGAGAAGATCCACTAGAAAAAAGGAAGTGAGACGACCCATATAAAATAGAAACCCCATAGGGAGAGAACCCAAAAACCTCAAAAATAAATGAATGTCCAAAGAGAAAGTATAACACCCCAAAAAACCATATCACAATGTAAAACTGACAAAAACCAAAATTGTTAATGGTATTAAATAACAGTGCATCCAAAAAGTTATTGTTTAGTTTGTATGAACAAATCTTCACAGTCCCCCCATGGTTGAATATTTCATGTTGTAAAGCTAGAAAAGGACTAGTAATAATATTAATAAATCACCATGGACAAGTGTAATTTATCGAGATATAACTGATAAACTTTAAAAAGGTGCATGAGTTGCCATACAAGGTAATAAACTTTAAGTGTTTTGTGAACAGTATCTATTTTGATATGAAAAAAAAATAGTAATATTACTAATGAAAGGCTACTGAAGCTATATGAACATTCCATAGAATGAAATAAGAAACAGATGGCCAGTGTTATACTTAGAGAGGGGGAATAAATCTTTTAAAATTGGGAAATACAGAGCAGACTGTTAATAATTAGTTTTAAGAAGTGTTAACCATTATATGGAACCAAGATGTTATGTTCCTGTTCCATATAATAATTAGACAAATAAGAATTATTAGTAAGAGATATTATTGTTATAAGCTGTTATTTTGTTGTCAATTTAAATTTGGAATACCCTATCTAAAAGTAGATATCATTCCCAATGTTATAAAATATTTGTAATTATGTTACTAGGTAATCAATACACATCAAAGGTATTATTCAAGGTACCAGTTTTGATAGAGATAGGTGTTATATTTTAATTGTACAATCAATAATCACTGTTATACCAGTCACAGAACTAATTTTTAATAAAGTATATAAGTATAAGAAGTCAGAGAAGGATATAAAATAACTACATTGGTAAAAATTTTGCAAATAGCAACACATCAAATCTAGGCCATATAATGAATTTAAACTGCAGAATAATTAATAAATCTAGTCTTATAAGCCAGTTAAACTGACAATATTTATGCAAGATAAACCCAACATATAGTATACCATGTAAATAAGGCTTTTTAAAGATATGGTCATTATATAAGTAAAATTATTTATTTATCTAATAAAATTACCATTAAAAATGGAGTAGACTAACTGACATTATCATAGGAGGAGTCATAGACAAATGAATTGTATTTAAAAACCATCATTAATAAACTAAATTGCAATAAATTAAGTAAGAATAGACAATTATATCAATTTCAGATTTAATAGAATAATAATTATATTAGGGAAAATGGCTATTATTTGCTTAGACAACAGGAAGTATAATTTTAGGCCTACCTGCCAAAAATGTAATAAATATAATTTTCTAATGAAACTTTGTAACACTAAATTAATTACTAGCAAAATAAGCAGAATAGAATAATGAAACCGAATATGTATTTAGTATTTCGTACAGTTAACTAATAACGAAATTATTTTCTGAGCATAATGTATCAAAATAAAATGTATCGGAAGCTAAGATAATTTGAAACAATGTATAAGATATATTAAATAGGCTAAGATTTTCAGGAGACGAAGGAAATCAGAACAGTTCATTATTATACGTTGACGAGTGCACTTAATGTGAATATTTGCTAGAAATAACCTTTAATGGCGGTTACGTTATAAACCGAGTTCCGTGAAATTTTGTATACAATTATTTTGAACTATTTTATTTATTGTGAAGTGGTGAAGTTAACCTATGAACAGTGTAACACCAATAAACTGAACCACATATAACTAATTAAATGAAATAACACTAATATCGCACCATATACAAACTGAAAATTCGAGGTTGAAACCGACACACATAGACAATGAGATATACCCAATAACAACATTTTACACCAAGTGAACTATTCCATCATACACCAGTGACATTCAAATATATCCAGGACGATCATATACAATTGCTGAGACCATTTAAACGAAGAAAGGACATCTTTATTTCAACAAAAACTTCGTCAACGTTAGAGGCTTCATCGCGCATGCGTCAGTCGGCCATTTTGATCCATTCTCACTGCTGTGAAAAAACGACATTTGGCTGCAATTGGTTTGAATAAAAATCATATATAAACTTTTATTATTTCTAATTATCATTGTATTGTTTAATATTAAGGCATTTTATAATTGTAAGTGTTATACTTTCCTGCCCATAACCTTCTCTGGCTATATCTTAAATAACCGTTTACAGAACCATATTTTTAGAATACTAATGTAAACTGTTTATATCGACCGGCCCTGAGTGAGTCGATACTACATTGTAACATCGATTTTAATCGAACAAATTCATTATTTTTATTAATAAACGTTCTGTTTTGGTAATTTGGAGTTGATTTTTATTATAAAAAGGCTTAACAGGTAAATTAATCAAGAAACCCAACTAACAGAAAGGCGGTATATACGAAACGACAACGTTTCAAGAAGAAGAAGAAGAAGAGAGCCGTTTTTCGCCTAAACTTGGAGTTAACCAGATTGACTTTTAAACAAATTTACTGAAAGTGACACTATTACCAAAATAAACACAATACCATCATAATTTTAATTACAACCAATAAGCTCGATTTGTTCCTAAATTTTAAGAACTTAAATACTCAGAAAACATTTTTTCAGAAAATTTTTTTATTTGATATAAATTTAAAATTTTTTTATTTCAAATTGTGATAACAACATTCAAACAGATTTTATTTTGTAACCACGAAGACCAGGAACGTTACCAAATTGACGTTGCCAAGGTGGAACATCACTACAAATAAAAATCTAATATTTTGTTTTATTACAATATAAATTAAAATGTTTCGATTAAATTTACATTATATGTTTGGAAAACAATTATCTGATCTTAAAAATAAGCATTACGAATTAATTATTTTGACAGTCTTGCCCGCTGTTGGTGCTGTTACATAAAACAGTAGTATTTTCGTTGCAAGATGCTATAGGACCTATTTTTGTCGTATAGAGGCGTCCACGTAGTTGGAACCATTACTTACTGGGCTGTTAGGCCGTGGTCTTCGACGTTTCGACCTCACCATCGGAGGCTGTCATCAATGTCGGAAACAATTGGCACGGTGTCCGCCAATTCACCCCAGTGACGGGGTAGAGACCATGAATTTTCCCAAGGAAGCCCACTTATATAAATTTT
Organism: Magicicada septendecula; assembly: GCA_034769895.1. Taxonomy (NCBI): domain Eukaryota; kingdom Metazoa; phylum Arthropoda; class Insecta; order Hemiptera; family Cicadidae; genus Magicicada; species Magicicada septendecula. Next base: position 894,117,307 of record CM068367.1, read on the forward strand.
CATTTCTACTTGCCTGGCGCTAGTCCCGGTAAGAACGGCACTCAGCGCGCACAATCTCAACCCAAACCTGTGTCATCCCTGACAATCGAGATATTACCCAACTTCTTCAATCCATCCAGGGTTCTCCTCCATCGTTAAGATTGATGTCAAGTGCCAAGGCACTTCGCCGAAAATCTCGGCCACAACCGTCCAAGACTTTCGTTCAGTGCAAGAGCTCCTTATAAAGAGGAAGATTTACTTCCACACGTTTGCCCTTCCTTCTAAAAAGGAAATCAAGACTGTAACTTCCGGAATTCCTTTCCATGCCTCGCTCTATTACATCAGGCAGGTGCTCGTCGCGCTCAGCTGTGCGCCGACTACGGTGCATGTTGGAAAGACGACCGTAAACCTATCAACAGTTTTCTTCTTAATCTGCTGAAAGTATGCCTCTTCGAGGAGCTCTATGGTTTCCGGAAATTCCTGCACCTTCGTGTGCTAGACCACACATTCGACCCGCGGCTTGACCATTGAGATTAACCGACGGGAACCTCAACTGCCAGAGGTTTGACTACTCAAGTCTTTTCTGCGTCTACGTCCGTCCTGCTGGATGTAAGCAGGCATTCGGTAAAGTCTGACACGAAGGCCTTCTTTTCTAGCTCGCCCATTCTTCAATTCCTCCGTCCATAGTGTTCTTCACCCGGTCGTATGTGAGCAACCGTGCCTTCAGGGTGAGCGTCGACGGCTCCTATTTTACAGTTCGACCTGTCGTGCCGGCGACCCGCAGCGATCTGTATTCGGCCCCGTTCTGTACCTTTTGTACACGAACGACCTGCCTGATTTACCCGGAGTCACGTTGTTCCTCTTCCCCGACAATGCTATGTATCATTGCAGCTTCCTGTCCCCGCGATGTGCAAGTACAAAGTTGCATCGTCAGTTGAATTTGCTTCCAGACCTACTAAGGAAGTTGCGGGTGACTATCAACACTGAGAAATGCGAGGCGATCTCTTTCATGCGAAAGTCCATTTCCCGATGCTAGCCCCTCTCCCTACAAGGAAGGCCCATGGCCTGGAACGAGACGGTGACGTATCTAGGCGTTCGGCTTCACCTTCATCGTCCATGTAACCGCGGCGTCCGAGCCAAATTATTCCCATTTTTCTCATGTCGCAGCCGCCTGGCTCTGCGCACGAAAGTAACCACCTGTCTTCTGTTTTTCAGGTCTGTACTGACCTCTGCGGCTCCTTCATAGTGGTCACTTCTGTTAACAGGTGTACGCTGGAAGATTTCAATCCAAAACCATCCTGTACTTGTTGGGATCACTTGTGATGTTCAGAAATGATGTAATTCGAGGAGACCTTTGAGTTCTTAATTTATCTGCCTTTGTCCGGTCGTTAGCTGTAACTTTATTTGGTCCAGCTACTACAGCTACTACCTCATCCTTTCCTAACTTGAGGTCCATCAGCACCACAGATCCTCAACCCCCCGATCCGGGTCTAACGCCCTCAGCGGTTGTTGATGACACGCCATAAACCTATCCTCGCAGTAACTTCTGACCATAGTCCAAGAGTTGACATTCGAAAACTGTCCTTTCCTCCCACCCTTAGACTGTCTCCTTCTAGTACCCTGTGCGCGCTGCTTGCCGTTGCTATCTTGGTTACCGTCACGGGAGCTCTCTGCCTCGCGGAAAGCGATCGATTCCTGATGGCGTCTGCTTGTTGAGCTTGAACCAGGCGACACCTGTTGGCTGAATCGGTTTTAGCAGCAATGCCACAAATACATTTCTTTCTCCCCAGCCATCTAGCAAATGGCTGTATTGACTGTTTCCATTCCAGTTTTAGACCACCTGTCGATTGTACTAGCACTAAGTTATCTTCTGGCAGCCATTGCGCTTGCCCCAGATGCTGCAATCCTGCCACCGGTGCAAAGACACCTCGGTCAAACAAAGCTACAAGCTACTAGCTATTCAATTTATAGGTACAGAACTATGTTTAAAGATCTCCACGGGCATCCGAGGGTATTTGGCACTCTCCGAGGATCTTGGCCTCCTCGGATGATCAGCGTTGTAGAATGCATGCTTGGACACTGCAAACTTCTCCGGCTGCTTCAGTCGACAACAGCGGCTGTGTTCACCAACAAACATACTGTGCCAATTGTTGTTTCCGACACTGACGGCCTCCGCCGGTGGGGCCGAAACGTCTGCCAACACAAACTACAGACCACGGCCTAACTACAGACCCGGCAAATGATGTGTCCACCGATTTATGTCGTTTGTGTTCACTGCATTATGTATTGCTCTCTGTCTGGATTCCAGTTATTCTAAATAATAAATAACAAAGTTAATGTACACTTATTCCTTATGTCGTTTTAGGAATCAGACGTCATTGAAATATTAGTAAATGAGGAATACATATCTTAATTAAAATACATTATTTTTATACGCTTTTCTTTGTAACTAGCTATTGATGTTTATTGCAGAATTTGTAAAGTAGGCCTATATAGTATATTATCAAATAATAAGCACATCCAGTGGAGGCCCGTGCATAGGTTGGACGGTTGCACAGCCCCCATTAAATCCCAGAATTGTGTTTTAAATTATAGAATTATGAATAAAACAATAAGTAATAATAGTGTTTTCAAGCTAAATCATCGTAATTAATGATTTGCCGTTTGGAAAGCCCAGAGCACTTACTAAAAACCGTACACGCTCTTGCCGCGGTGTATGCACCAGCTGTGACGCGCTCTGTATATGGGGAAATAGAATGGAGAGCGGCGAGTAGAGAGTCTGGAGTACAGTGGAGAGTCTGGCTGGCTAGACTCGGGTGTTCCTATTACAACGATATAGGCTCGCTTGGTGTGATTATGGACTGCAAAGCCCGCTTATACGTCACGAGCGGTAAAAAACACGTGGTGCGCCAAGTTGGAATTTGTAAGGTTATGTGTTGTTATGTTAGTTGAGTTGTGTCTGTCGAATGTTTTGTGAAGTTCGTTGTTAGTGTAGCCCCAATTCATCATTAAATGTAAATAATAGTAGATATAAAGGATTAAGGTGTCATAGTGTAAGATACTTATTATATTTAACTGGTAGGACTCATTGAATTCTGTCGTAAACTTAACGAAAACGCTGTTCAGTTTACGTCGTATTGAGGAAAAAATTGAAATTAAGAGAGTAGGTAGGCCTACACTAGACCTTTCAAATTTTAATCAAAGTGTAAAATCAGGTAACTGAATATTTAATCGTAAATTTAAACAAGATTTATACAATAAATATTCATGGTTGTGTGGGTGTGACTCTAAAATTGCATTATCTTGCTTTCCTTGTGTATTGTTTGGAGGGAAGGAGACTTGGACATTTTTCAGAGAATAAAGCCAGAAAGTTTAATACCATCCAACCTAACTGCAACCCCCAAAATTTTCAAGCACCAACCGCCACTGAGTACATCTGTATGTGTACTTTTCTTACAAATATACAAGTATAGGCCTAAGTGTATTGTAGGTAGAAACATAGTGATAAAAATAAAAAAAATACATTTTCAGATGTAATAGCTATTTTATTGTAGCATGACATTGCATCAATTATTTGCAGTAACAAGACAGAAGTATGCTATTGAAATTTAAAAAGTATAGACCTACAATTTAGTTTTTTAATTTCTACTGCAAACTTTTATATTCTTTTTTTAACTATGAATAGTATTTTCTAATGATCTGGGAACTATTAACTTTCAAGGTTAAACCCTTATAAACGACTAATGTTACTACTTCAATACTACGTAACGGATTATATGCGATTGTCTAGTATTTACGTAAACGTATTACGTTTTTTGACGGAAAAGACGGAAGAAATTAGTACTCCGAAAGAACGATCGTAAACGACTTCTTGTACACGCATTCTGTACTCGGTACACACTGAAACGTTTGTTGTAATCACGGTTATTTATGACCGTAAAATACCGTTTTCATCCCAGAATGTGTTACAAAGTGGTCTCCGCTTTATTGGTGTTTTATGGGTGAAAAAACTTAATTTTGTGTGTATCGAGTTTTAACTCACTATATAGAAAACTCCGGTATGCCAAATGCAAATGGAATGGCGTCGAGCTGTCCTCGCTGGGTTCCGCAAGATGACAGCTTACGCAGGTTTCACATTTCCACGCATACGGACTTAGGCTATATGGGGCGACCAGGTGGTTTTGAATCTCGCAATATTATCATTCAGAACAGCAAGATGTTTCTAGACGGTGCATCTTATAAATAAACTCACGACGAGTAGCTTGTTTGTTGTTTTAATTGTTTTTACGTTACCAACATTCCATGGAGTATATTCCATATCTAAACAATGAGCTGTCCGGAAATATCTATTTCATTAGCTCTGGACAACAATCAAGCAAATTATCTGCCATTTAAAAACAGTCAGCTCTGTGCTTCACTCTGTGCTCCTGTAATAATAGAAGAATACGCCTATCAAAAAAGCCGTTTACTTAGGCTGTTAGCAAGTATGTCGAAGTATAACGCTGCAACTTCCGGAACAGGTGGTATAGTGTCTTTTTAGTTTTTGCAAGTGCGCGGTTACTAAACATGAAGTGTTTCGTCTTACCAATCATGTTTCCGTCTGTTTTTATAGTCATTTACTTTGCTTTATCACGATCAAGGGCAGTGACGTTCATTATTATATGTAATGTGTTGACAATTTGCTTTGTAGGAAAATATTATAGACGATTCCAATCAGTGTACTCTTCCTACGTTAAAGACCTGTTTTCTTCGGTTTTATTTCTCTACGCAAATGAGAGAAAGAAAAGTTAGTTTTGCCTTTGGTAGTACATTTTAAGAGTTTTTATAAATTTGTTAATTTAATTCACTACTTAATACTTGGACTTTACAATTTTATACATTCTTATAACATAAAATAATATGTAATTAAACATTTATAAAACTCCATGATGATTTTTGCTTAATTTTTTGATATCGTTTTCTTGTTTTTAATTGTATTTTGGTGTATGGCAGATTTGACTAACACAGATGCGGTGAATACTTACTATTTACCAAGATTTACCTAATGAGGAAGAGTTTCGTTTATCTTAATTGACACTAAGAACCGTGCTTTAAAAATTGACACATTTATAAATGTACTTTATAATACTTCCTAATTACCATTAAAGATGATTTGCGTATCAAACAGTTGGAGGTTACACTGTTCTGGTTGGAAACGTTAACTATACAATCTCCTCCTTCACGTATATATGAATGCAGATTCCTGGTTATTAAATAATTATTTCTAATAAGACTATCAAAACGTTACTGCTGCATCTCCTATTCTCAGAAACGTACGAAACTAACTTGAGAAATCGCCATTTTGAAACATTAATTAATACTTTTTTAAGATATAACCTTGCTACTTATTGTACACGAGTACACGAGTAGTATAATCTACAAAGACAATCTTTCTAGTTATTAAACACGAACAGAAATTGAAACTTCATATTTAAAAACTCCAACCAGGGAAGAAAAAGTGCAAAATCCTACAGAATGCTCACAGTATAAAAGAAAGCACCATAATTAATCATTCGTCTGTTTCATAACAAACAGTAACCACAATTTAGTAGGCCTACAATTATACAAAGTTAGAATTTTTAATTTATGTTAAAATGACTTGCTTGTAACTTCCACATCCACATGTGTTGTACTTCAAATACTGCAATGTGGTTCTGTTATTTTCTCACGCGTAATAACTATAGAATTAAATAATACAAAAAAGAGAAAGTAAATTATCACATCTGTATTTCCTCATGAAATTCTTAGATAAAACATAACTTTACTAACGTCACAGGTATAAAGTTACATAAATGCTATACTGTCAATGAACTCAAGAGCGTAGTATTTGCTTAAACTTGAAGCTGGGAAAAACAACCTTATGTTGTAAGGTCACAAGGTTGTTCCATTTATTTTCAGGTTGCTACAGATAATGCACTTTTTTCATAATCATGTTGCCAATGCGCAATTCCGCTCGTGTTGAATATTATTAAAATATGACTATTAATTTAAATTTTTTGTTAGAAAACAGGACCTTGAATTCAAAATTCAAATCCACTCATTGTAAGTCTTTACGGAAAAGCACACAGAATCAGAAGGAATAGTAAATTTACAATTGTTTGACACTGGAGCTTACGGTAGGCCTATACTTCATACAAGCGAATGGATTTTGTACAATGTATTTATAAAAAAGAAAACTCTCGTTGTCTCTGCTTTGTATGACCCGACTCGGAAAAGAAGGCCGATGGCCTAGATGTATGATGACAACAGTTTACATACACGCGCGCGCGAGCATATGCAAAAGAGGCAGATATCTGTCTGTGCGTGCGTGCACATATGTGTGAGTGTACAGACTTTGTGTACAGAGTGAATACAATCCATTAATATGAATTTTAAAACATCGCGTCGATTGAAAATATGTTTCTCATTTTAATGTGTTGAACTAATCAAACGTTTTAAAGTATATTAATATCATAAAAAAATCTAATTATGATTACTGTGCACTTATGTCGTGTAAGCAATGTAATTGTGGTGGGTAACATTATGAAAAACAACAAGTGACTCATATGCTGAGAAGTTAGTTTCAAATCAATTGTGTCTACACTGACTGCAGAATCAGACATTTGCACTGCATTTACAGAAAAAAATACGTCAACTCCCATCTCACAAAACTATTTCAATGACTACTCTATAAATTAAGTTATAAACAAAAATACAAATGAATGTCAAGAAGACGAAAGTAACAAAATTAAGAACATAACGTAACGAGTTCAGCAGAACATATGTCTAGGCGGCATATGATCACGAGGGTTGCTAGATTGAAGGCTAAGAGGCGTAAGGACAACAGTATTTACCGTAATACATTATGACCTAGTTGCATATGTAATATCGTGTACTGAACAAAGTTTTCTTTGCAGAGAAATTAGTGGAAAATAACCTGGGAGGTAGTCGCTCCGCAATAACCTGGGAGGTAGTCGCTTCGCAATAACTGGGAAGTAGTCGCTCCGCAATAACTGGGAGGTAGTCTCTCCGCAATAACCTGGGAGGTAGTCGCTTCGCAATAACTGGGAAGTAGTCGCTCCGCAATAACCTGGGAGGTAGTCGCTCCGCAACGAACATTCGATATGGTGCAGTACATACAGGTACTTACATACGTATATAAATTTAATAAAAATTTGTAAATACATTCGTTTATGTGTAGTTCTGAATTGTTTTCTGAGGTCAGCACCGATACCCTTAAAACCTAAACTACTTCTAATATTAAGGAGCGAAGGGAGACTTCGGCAGAAACTGCGTTATGACGTGTGCGTTAAGTGGCAGGAGAAGGAAACAGCTATATTGGGTGGCTGTAATAGCTTGTATTTTGGGGAAACGACTGAACAAAGGACGCCGTAGGAATAGAAATGTCTGGTTGAGTATAGCCATAAATCAAACAATACAAATGACACACACTGGGGATAATAGTTTACCATTTGTTTCTCTTTTTATTAGTTTCTATTAGCTTGCGCCCGTTCAGTTATCCATAATGTAACGTACCTACGGGCACATGAAAGCACTGCTCATATAAAGAGACACGCGCATGATCGCGCGTGCGTGTCGACACACTCACACACACACACTCACACAAACATATTTATACAAGCATATAAATACAAGCAAATATAAATACATATTTATATTTATACATGTAAATTATATTTATGTAAAATCTATTTTTAATTGCAAGTACAATAGTGAGTCCTACAATAAGTATGTGTCAACGTATCGAGCAGACATATTGATGTCCTGTACACAACTTACCGAATGAATTTTGTAGAATACTTCCAGTACATATTGTAACTTATAAATTTTGAATATCATGTTCATCCTCTACTCGGCGTTAGCAAGAGGTTTATATGCGGGTCGCCATTGCAACTTTGAATGTTCTATATTTCTTATTTTTCACAATTTCAGTTAATTTCATACATTTTTAAATTAATTAATTTAAATCAGTAAAATATTATCGTCATCATCCCTGGTGATGCAAATGAGTTCATTGGTTAGTCTTAACCTCCTACAGAAATCTTCTTCAACGGTCCCAATCTGACGCTATGGTTCTCTAGTCCCTCAGTCAAAATAGTATGGTATCATTACTTAAATCATCAAGACATCGCAGATTTGACCTGCTTCTCGTGCTTCTTCCATCCACCTTCATCCTCCGTCATCTTCTTGAAATGCCCAGCCCACCTCAGCCTTGATAATTTAATATATTTTATAATGTCGACATCCCTAAAGAGTGCGCATACTTCTTTATTATAATGTAACCGTCAGACACCTCTTTCGCATTCTGGAATAAGGTAAATTATACATTTTCTGTAATATCTTTCTTTCAGAAGTTAAGAAATATATTGCATTTACTTTCATAATCGTCTACGTTTTTGTTCCGTATGTCAATACTAGTCTTATTAAAGTTTTATAGAGAACGAGTTTTCTTGATCTTGACATTAATCTACTTCTCGTTTAATTTAACACTCCAAAGTAGCGTGTATTTGCTGCTAATATTCGCTCTTGTATCTCATTTTTAGTATTACTATTTGTTGCCACTATTGAACTAATAGTGATAGGCCCATGTATCTAAAACTCTTTTAAAGATGTAGCCATTAATAGAAATTTCAGGTCTATTATAATTTTTATCAGGCGTTATTATTTAGTCTTATTTGAATATAGTGTATAACTAAACCCATTTTCTTTGAGCTATGTTCAAAGGCGAGGAATGACTCAGTTATTGAGCCATAATACTCAGAAAATGAAAATATAGAATAAACACACACACACACACACACACACACACACACACACACACACACACACACACACACACACACACACACACACACTCACACACACACACACACACACACACACACACACACACACACACACACACACACACACACACACACACACACACACACACACACACACACACACACACACACACACACACACACTGAATCGTGTCTTTTTCAGTCTACCCTGCATGAAACTTCTTTTATGAATATTCGTTTTTGTTTTTAATATAAACTTTGTTTAACCAATTTTCTGTGTTATCTTTTTTATAGAATATTACTTCATAAAGTGTTATTTTAACATTCCCAAACATAAACTAAAGTTTGTATTTAACAATTAATGTAAAAATAATCTACATTATATTAAATTTATGGATATAAATTTAAAATGAACTGAACATGAAAATTGTCTGATTAGATAGAAAGTTACAATGTTTGATGTGTTCATTAATGTAGTAAGATTTCTTTGAAATATGTATTTTCTTTGAATATAGATATATGACATCAATTGTATGGATAATCAAATAATAATAAAAATTTCGTTATTACGGTTATTAACTTTTAAACGATAATTCAGACATGTTCATTTGCTTGTCTCTCTTATTTTCAAATGTGGAGTTTGCTTTTATAAGAATGCCAGACCATAAACGTAATTTGAAGACAGTAAGATATAGCCTATAAGATTTCATCCTTCTGTCTTGGGTTTTCTTCTAGCTGACATAATAACGCAGTCATTAGAGTATGACTGTCACAGGCTTTCAACAAATATGTAAATGCATTTTACAGTTCAAATAAAATGCCTTGTCTTTAAATGTAATATTGAAAGAACTGCTAATCTTTAGTGTGACACAACATAACGCAAGTAATTTTCATGACCTATATTTCGAAGAGCAGATATTTGCTGACCTGTGAGTTCTCTGTAGTCAAAGTATGTACTGAAGAAAAGTTCGTTAAACACAAGGTCTGTATATTTTTGGTAAAGGGTCGCTGGTGACGTATCATTATTTAAATCGCGTTGACTTAAACTGAAGAAAATTGCAATTTTTTAAGTTTGCTTAATCAAATCTACTTTTATTTTATTAAAAGATTACTAAAAAACTCAACGTGTTAGAAAAGTATATACAAATTTTGGGGTGCATGATGACTTTTTATCTAGTCCTATTTAAGATTTGGGTTAGGTAGAAAAACTACTGAATAGTACAATTAATAAGATATGCAGACAATACATTGTTGCTTTTGTTATATAGTACTCATCCACTGACATAAGTAAATATTTATATGCTATATTCTTTATTTTTAAGAACAGATTTTTTGCAGTAAGTGTTTATTTGAATTTAGCTCCTAGTAACGTTCAGTTTAGATTTCCTTTATGAATAATTTATTGTTTATAATTTTAAACTGATTGGATAAAGACGTTAGGTAAAGTAGAATATTGCTAAAAGGGGAGCAAAAAGAACACAGTAAATTTATAAAGGATACAAGTAAAATGTTTTTTACTTCACACACAGCTAACATTTAATATTTTATAACACAAACAACGTTTAACAAAATTATGATGACGTTGACTGAAGATGAGTAGCGTTTCAGGAATATAAAATCTTGCGCAGATGCCTACTGAAGAAAAATCAATCATTAAGCCAGTATTGATTTACATAAAGCAATTGATAACATTCAAACAGTAGATAAAACTTACTTTTCTTAAATAATTCCAGGAAATATTGAAGGAGGCGTGCGGTGAATACTGTGATCATATACCTAGTCGCATGTAGTTAATCAAGAGTACCACTCACTTTCCCCTTACATAAAATTGAGATAATGTGATTACATCAGTATGTAGCGGTAAAGCATAAGGAAAATAGGAAATTAAAATAATTTTTACGCAAATGATACTGTTTTGTTGAAGGGAAAGAGAACGATTTACAAAAGTATTTCAGTAAAACGCCAAAGAATTTTAATTTGAAAATTTCTACAAACACTTATTAATAATATTAAAGGAATCCAAATGATGAAGAAAAGATAATATAACATTTTATGTTGTTTAATTGCTGACGGATAGTTTAAAGCAAAGACGAATGACTGTGTAATAAAAATGTATTAAAAAAGGCAAGGAATTAAAGAAAAGAAAATAACGCGTGTTCATGATAGACTGACAAAAGTATATCTATGACACGAATAAAAGACACAGCATATAAAACTAATATTTATTCTGATTATAGCATACGCGAAGGAAGTAAGGAGATGTGTGGGAGCTCCCAGTCAGTACTTAAGTAACAGTAACATTTAGTGTGAGAGGCGCGATCGAAGAAACAAGAATCTACGTTAAAGGGCGAGAAGACACAATTCTTAGTATCTCACATATTTCTAAGTTTTAGATAGTGAGCAAATCTTAATTTAAATTAAACAAAAATTAATCGTAAATTAAATTAACGTTAATACTTTAATTTTTAGCTTTAGATTCAGTAAAACAGGAAACTGTATAATCTCCGCCTGTTCCGAACAAACGGAAACGAAGCTTACTGATTTTGCGTCAGAACTACATATCTTCAGTGGATGTAAAGGAAAGATATTTATTTATTAATCACAACCCATTAAATTAAATCAGACACAAAAGCATATTATTCGACTATAATTATTGTACGGATATTGGAAAAAATGTTTTAGGTTTAGGGAGGGAAGAAAGTGTTCCCGAAGGATGTGGAATGATCAGTGGCATGCGGTCAGGGGAAGCAAGTGATGCACTGCTTCACTAATGATTACAACACACTAACTGCAGTTTTTTAGATTGGATGTTATTATTTAATTGAATCTAATTTTAATTAATTAAAATTAAAATTCCCTGGATTTATCTAACGTGACTAAGTAGACTGACTTCATACGCTGGTACTGCTACAGTAGGTGAAGCAGATTCGTCTCAGCGTGAGGTAGCCTTGTGTAGAGAGATGCGCGCGCACGTAGAGCGAGATAGAAAACCACCACTGAAGAGGTCTCTAACTGATGTTAGCTTCAGTTGATTTGGACTGCATGTTGTTGTTTGTCGGTACCGCTGTTCGTGTTACGTTTTATTTAGTACCATATTTAAACCATATGCATTATAGATTTTTAACATTTGAAGTTACAGTTATACCTTATTAAACAGTGCGTTTTATAGTTTATTACGTTGCACTTAAACGATATTTGAAGTTATAGTTATATATTTTAGAACAATTATAGTGTTGGTTGAAATACTTTCTAACAATGTCGGTTTGTATAATAAAAGACCGTTTGGCAAAGCCTTTTTCTTCCCAAACATTTAACGAAAAAACTGACATTATAAAAACTGGTAGGCCGACCACGGATCTTTCAAACTTAACCCAACAAATGCATAGTAAATGTGGGTGGTTGGCTGGTAGTGCTGATCTAAATCCATTATTTTGCTGATATTGTTTGTTGTTTGGAAATAGCAGGAACACTAGCTGAGCAAAGACTGGATTCAAACATTTACGAAACCTAGTCAAATCTATTGCTGGCCATGAGAGTACTATAAATTATCTTTGTTCATCATTGTGCATTGCTGCTTTCGATCTGAGTTGAATAGAAACTGCGTTAGATGACCAATTTAAATTGGAGATATCAGCTCACAACCAGAAGGTTTAACCCATTAGAGACACTCTTAGGAGACTAATTAACGCTGTTTGTTTTCAAGATAAACGAGAATCAACATTTTGGGAACACAATGAACTTGGTAAAGTCAGTTAAACGAGGTAATTACGTAGAACGTCTAAAGTACACAACCAAATATGAAAACAACGTCTTGTGCAACATATGGAAACATCAACTGTATTCAGGGGACTGCCTACTCGAATACAGAATGACTCATTGAAGCTCAGCTCCTTTAGTGGCTATAAAAAAATGAAATAGTGAAGGCACACTTTGTAGCTGTATTAGTTGATGAAATCACAGAGGTTCAATAAACAACGACGCCAGCAGTATTCACCTACAGGCTGCTGAATCGAGAGCTGACACAGCGAAACAACACAAATATTAGAAGCAACCGGGTTGAAGACCTTAAAAAGGATACCAGTCGATAGAGAGAGACGTGATAATATGAGGGAAAGATGATTGGGCTTAAAGAATAAGCGAAGAGTGCCGAGTACCGATTCGTCAAAATAGTTCTGTGTCTGTCGTAAAGAGAAGTAGAGGTCGTCTAAAAGAAAACGGTGCGACGTTTCAGTGGAGATGGACCCTAGGTCTACATACAAGTAGAAGGACAAGAAGATTATTATCGTGTCACTACTCAAGGACGCCAAAATGGAAACTTGTCGATCGACTCATCGGCGATAACTATCTTTGACCTAACAGGCTCATTTCTTGGCCAAGATAGCAATAACTTTGCATTTGTATAGGAAACTTTTAAGATTCTATTGTGGATACATTTGGTGTTGCTCATAAATAAAATGCCAATTGGAGTTCATCTTCATTTTATACTATTCCAGCATTCTAAATATACATGTGACTTACATAAAAATAATCGCTAAATGAATAACTTAATTTGTTTTCATACCTGTAGAAAACGGAAATGTAGTCGTGCGTCATGACAAATTGCTGGAATAATTATTTTAGATTGCGACGTGAAAAGCATAAATCTATTTCTCATTGCCTTTGAGAGGTGTGTGTGCGAGCGCGCGCTGATGTCTCGATCTTTTGTTGTAACATCTTGATTGGATTTTTTAACTTGATTTTGCAATTTGTACCTTTTTGCAAGTAACAGAAACTGCCTGCTTAACCTCAGTTCTCTCTGATGTGTGTAGTTAAAGTACGTAAACTTGGAACAACGTCTGTAACACACCGTCAGCGATAACTGACGACAAACGTTAACTGAACGTCCCTTTTTCTAAATCTTACTGTAAAGCTAATAATCAAAGATAATTCATTTTTAGCAGAATTATTTGAATATTGTTCAGGATATTATTAACAAACGTAAAAACCAGAGTAACTTAAATTCACTAAGTAACTTGAATTAACAAATTTCTAAAACGACTCGTTTATTTTGTCTGTGTAAGTGTTATTTTATGTAGGAAAATAGCCCTGACTGTTTATTATAGAACCGACAAAAAATTGCGCCAACTTCAACAAGACGTATTTCTTAACTTAAAGAAAACACTGATGAGCCGAACCCTGTTTTTCATTTTTAGCTTTCCAACTGACCTGTTATATTACAATATTGTTAAAGTAAGAATATATTAAAATAATGTCTGAATAAAATAAACTCCTTTTATCATAAAGAAGTGCATTGCCAGATTTTCTTATTAAAATGAGTCGGCTAAAACCTTTTAGAGCTCAGCCCTCATGCTTTGACTTGGGAATTAAAATGTCTTGAATGTGATGTGGAAAGACTGTTTTGCTAAGGAAATGGTGTAGAATCTGAACAACACATTTAGTAAATAAATCCTCTGTGGCACCTTGACAACTGTTTTGGGTTTTAGGTAAACAACGTTTGTTTACTGTCAGTAATTTGGTTTTTTATTTAAATCTTTTATTGCGACAATTGATTTTCCAATGATACTGAACGGGTTTTTCTTTTCTAGTATCCTATGGGTTATCAGATGTCTATACGCTTTCTCTAAAGACGTGTTATTCTGAAACGAACCTGTCCTGTCCTTTGTTGCAATCTGACCTCCATTGTAATGTGAACGTAATTCGTCTTAAGATGAACTGTGTACTATTTATCACAAATGCAAAGACATAACTTAAAAAGTTGAAATAACTTAGATACAAGAAATAAAGACTTTTTGTATTTAAAAAATCTCAGTTTATTATCACTAAATTTACATACACATTTATAACTAAGTGAACAGAGGTTGCAATTCAGTATTAAATAATATTACGATAGCCATGATACTAAAATTATTAGCTACATTTGGGTCACAAAGAACTGTTAGTAAATACCTACCCGTTGAAGCCGAGGACGAAGTCTTCAGTCGCCGAAGATAGGATGCTGCAGAATAAAACAGATATTAATGTAAAGACAAATTTTAGTGTGCAATTTTTTACCTTTTGCAGTTAACTGCGATCTACGAATCAAATAATAAACTTTTTTATGATCGTAAAAGTAACTGTTACTGGATGTCACGAACAACGAACAAATTTGGAACGTTTCTTTTAAAATATCTGATAAAACTAAATATATTCTGTATGTTTTTGTTAAAACAGAGTTCAATGTCATTAACAACTGAAAAGAACTAAACTGCAAATAAAATAAATTCGAAGAAAAAATTATTGAAGGAAAAGTTAACTCACAAAACTGAAGTCGAAGTCCAAACCCGCGCTAGAATCCCGGCGTAGCTAAGTCGACCAATGGATTCTTCTTCTTCCTCAGATCCAATAACGTCCCATCTTGAAGTACCAGAATCCGCCGCAGAAGCCCAACGTAGTCGGAGTCGACGCAGCCCCGCAGAACAGATGCTGTGACAAAGAAATATTGGATGCTAAAATGTAATGCTTGATATAACTTTGAACCTACTTGTTTACGTACTTTAAAAGTGATCATATTAAATTATTTTAATCGGTTTTACTTACGAAGCTCAATGCGATCACCTAGGCCTTATCAAACCTCCAGAATCGAACATCATTGAAGAACGTGGGATGATCCTTACAAATGACGGCATCAACCGCCTCCTCCGTAAGTTCTGGCAGAATCTGACGAAATACTAGATTCGAGCGATACTGAGGTTCCATCACGTGACGCCCTGAAGAACGAATCTTCATTCTTCGGTTTCTTCATTGTTCATTGTTCATTCTTCTTCTCCTTCTTCTTCTTCTTCTTCTTCTTCTTCTTCTTCTTCTTCTTCTTCTTCTTCTTCTTCTTCTTCTTCTTCTTCTTCCATTGACGACCCGTCGTGTCCCGTCTTGAAGTCCCAGATTCGGCTCCGCAACCCGTCGTAGTTGAAGTTGGCGCAGTCCCGAAGAACTAATGCTGTGGGATTAAAAACATTTAGTTAATGTAAAGATAAAGAATACAATATATAATAATTATACATTCTCGTTTGTGCTTTTTAAATTACTTTTAATATAATTTTCATATGTTTCTGATAAAACAAGCATTCCATTCATCTTATATTTAAAATTCGCACAAACAAAAGTCTAGAGTCACAACAACGCTTAGGCGAGTTACATACAATAAAATTTAGTGAGAGCCAGCTAAAGATAATATAACTTACGATGCTCAATGCGATCGCCTAGTCCCCGCCAGACTCCCAGGTACGAACGTCATCGAAGACCGTGGGATAACCTTACAAAGACGTCATCAACCGCGTCCCCTCCGTAAGCACCCAGCAAGTCCAACAGGAGACTAGGTTCGAGCGACACTGAGGATCCATCATGTCGACGATGAAGAACCTGTGATTGAACAACGTGAACGTTTTTAAACAACTTTATCGGTTCGTATAATGTACCTACGTTAATGTTTTATTTTATCATTAGCAAAATACTGAAGAGCAACCTCATTGTAAAGGCGAGAAGAACTCATATTTTAAAGAAGGATATATGATAAATAAAACAACATTTTTATTACGAAATATGAGTTTTGATTCAATCTAAGTGAGTCAGTGATGGCTCATGATCATCTGAGTTTCACTTACTAAAAAATGAAGTGTATCAAAAATGAAGTGTTCAAGGATAAGTGTTTATTTGTACAAGTCATTTTAAATACTGGAAAATTTAGGAATATTAAGATGTGGAAATACTTTTAATCCTATCTTTATTTCACGCATCACACGTGTATGTTCGATATGTATGTAACGTTAATCGCAATAAATGTTCTCTGAAATACGAGACTCAAAAATGTTTAAGTTAATGTTTATGTTTAGTGTTTAAGTGAAAAATAAGACTGGTGACAATAAAATACAAACAGTAATAAAGAAAATCATATTTACAAACGCTGATTTCTCAAACTGTGCCAAATGTTATCAGTAGTTCTGCATGTGTGTGTGTGTGTGTCTGTGTGTGTGTGTGTGTGTACAAACCAATAAAATTAAATAATTCCTAATTTTTTTCAATTTTTCCAGCTATCCTGAAATAATAATTTCCTTCATTTCTCGTCTTTTCCCCTTCCAGTGCTTCATCATCCTTTCTCGTCTACAGCCTTTGTTTT
This sequence comes from Magicicada septendecula, assembly GCA_034769895.1. Classification (NCBI taxonomy): domain Eukaryota; kingdom Metazoa; phylum Arthropoda; class Insecta; order Hemiptera; family Cicadidae; genus Magicicada; species Magicicada septendecula. The sequence continues at coordinate 894,134,260 of CM068367.1, forward strand.
ACTTCTTAAACTTCTTAATTCTTCGAATAGTATAATTTTTTTTAATTTCCTCTTACAGGATTTTCCTTTATTGTGACAATTATTAAAAATTGAAAACCAAATCCTGGCTAGAAATAAGTATCTGTTCTTAATTAAAACATGTAATAAGCTGAAATGTGGTATCAACGTTTTAGCCAACCTATTCTTTTGTAATATTGTCTAAGTTCAGAATATGAAAACGTTTAGTTTCCTAAGATACGTAAATAAAAAAATATATTCTTAATTGTTACATTCTTAATTGTGTTAAAATGAACTGTAGGTCAAATATTTTCTTAATAAAATACGATACTACGTGAATATACATTTTTTATACGTCTCAAAATCGACTTATATTTCAATTTTAAATATTTTACTAAAATATTAATTTTGTTTATTATGCAAACATTTGTGCTGTTCCTTGTTGTTTGGCAAAACGTTAATTCACAAGTTTGAATTCCTATAAATTCAGATATATTGGAACACCTACTTCAGATATAGGTAATTTTTGAAGCCTACCACCATACATAATCAATTATAATTTTCCTCCATAACATACCATTTTATAAGCTATAGGCCTAATTAATTTTTATACCAAAAATGAATTATGTAAAAAGCACTAAAAGGCAATTAATTTTCTATTCGTATCATAAAATAGTCTATTTTCTGTAATAGGTAAATATAAACATAGCTGCTACAAAACATCAAAGCAAAAGAATTTAAAGAAAGAGTGAGGGAGCGAGAGAGAGAGAGAGAGAGAGAGAGAGAGAGAGAGAGAGAGAGAGAGAGAGAGAGAGAGAGAGAGAGAGAGAGAATGAGAGAGAGAGGGTGGGAGAATCAAACAAGGAAGAGGTTTGGAATTTTCAGTGACGTAAGATATAATCAAAACAGGTATTTTTTTATGTTTTAGGGTCATAATTCAGCGCATTAATTTGATCTTAATCTCCTGTAAAGGTTTTTGAGACATCCTTTCAGCAGATTCATCTCTGACACCCTCAGGATGATGGATAGCAGTCATTTTATGTAAAAAGTCGTTGGAAAAACAGCCACAATTCAACGCCAGACTTAACTCGAAATAACAACAGTGTCATACCCATGTAAACAAAAGAATTATACCACACAGACACAGACAGACACACACACACACACACAAACTCACACACTATCGGCTATATACTAGCCTTCACGTAAATTATATTACATTCCTGTAAATAAAGTTTATATAAAGTAATTTTATTTTTAGTTGGACTACTTATATTAAATATTACTTTGTCAATGTACTGAGCACACATTTTAGAGTCTCTTGTATAAGTTATCGAATGAAATTTGTTGAATACTTTCAGTACATATAGTAACATATAAATTTTGAAGACGATGTCATCTTCTACATGGATTAAACAAGAGGTTTATGTTGGATTCGTAATTGCAACTTTGAATGTTCTATAGTTCTTAGTTTTCATCATTTTACAAAGATAAAGCTTTTACTTAAAACTGAATGTAGTCATATCTACATTACATGAAATTCTTGTTTTAAATTTTAAATGGATTCAACTTGAAATTATAAGTTTCATTGAGTCATTAGATAAAAATTTAAAAAGTTTGATATATACATTAATGTAGTAAGAGACATGCATGCACTTGTGTGTGTGTGTGAGTGTACGGACACAATGAACAATATAAAAGTGTGTGCGTGTTTATGTGTACGTGCGTATATACGTACTTTTCATTTAAAACTACATAATTCATGACTGAACACTAGTAGAACAGATTAGTAATATATTACTGTAATTACTACCATTAACAGTGGCCAGGTACCAGTTAATAACTATTGATTATATCTGCACCCCTATCTTTACAGTAAGATCTGCTAATTGGGTACGGAATGTATGTGGTCACTGGAATATTGCATGATCGATCAACATTGAGATCGTTGCATTTGACAGTTAGTATCTAATTAATGAAACAGATTTCCAAATTATGTCTACTGTAAACTTTTTTTAAATTATGTCTACGAAATAACCAAACGCATAAAATGTTTGCCGTTTATTGATTCATGATCACTACAAAATTAAGGATTTATAATATTTAAACCAATTTAAATTATCTAAAATGATTCATATTCAGATTTGTTATCACAAACATTTTAAAAATGTTTTTCATAAGGTTTAAAATATTTGCGTTTTTTATATTTGGAAACATTCAATGTCACACATAACACAAACGGGTACTTAACGTATTGTGACTGTCATTGTGTTCACTAAGGTAAATCGGTGAATCACATCCATTGGTTATCAAGAAATGATCTGTTAAATTTTTGGTTCCCTAATCTATTCGAGAATACAATTTTCATAACTTATTAGAGCCATCCGTTGCCCTCTGTGCCGTCTCGAGTTGACTGCATGTAAAACCCAAGTTGTCTGTAGAAAAGCAATGAGTAATTAATTTAAAAAAGTATTCTTTCTCTAGGACTACAAAACGTATGTGCTTAAATTTCACTTCACATGTAAAACAAAGTTTTTCTTTATACCACTTAATTTACTCCTTACGCGTATTCACCGCCTGAATATGTTCCTGCAGCTCAGATCACCATCTTCCCCAAAGCGTATGTAGTTGATTTATTAATAATCCCCAAACTTGTTTTCTAAAGCGGGCAATAAACAACATAGTATAGAAGATAATTGAATATAATACTTCAGTATAATTTAATACTCGATAATTGTATATAATACTTCAGTATAATTTAATACTCGTTTGTTGAATACAATACTTTTAAAATTAAAAAGCCCTACTTAATGGTACTGTAGCTAAGTTTCCCCAAGTAACAATGTTGCGTACAATGTTGTATGTTGTTGATTTATTGCCAGTGTACTTGATAACTTGTAGATGTGAAATGTCATTGTGTGTGTGACATACATCAACGTGTCACTACCAGCTGTTGCGTTCCCCACTAGCCATCGTAACTGGGTAATCGCAACTTATCTTTGTCGACTCACGTTGTTGAAGGGTTTTTATTTTATATAAACATAACCCAGGTAATATGAAACTTTATGTGGCTAATAACCAAAACTTACGGATTACTAAATAAACATTATTCAAATACGTTTACGCTTCAATGATGTGTTTAAAGCTTGAAACTTTATAAGAATTTTTTTTTATTCGAAGGGTTACCATAAATTGAAACGGTTTAACTACAGTTTGAAATTTGATAATATCTAATATAAAATATCTGCTATGTAATGGCAGCAAAATATGATTTCTAAATTTTCTTCAACATTCGAGAAAATTTAAGCACAATAGGGACATCATTATTTAGTGGGTTATTACACGCTTCCATTGAAGTCACGTCTGATAAAATAATTGACCTAATACTACAAATATACAGAAGTGTCTCAATTAGAAAAACATGTACAGTCTATGTGACAACTGTATCAGAAAAGTACTGGGATTGAACTGAACTGAGTATTATGAAGTAACGTAAACATGTTACTTAATAATCGGAATATAAACAGGGATCACTTTTCCAAATTAAGTATTTGAACATTTAAAATGTATATAATCAATAAAATAACAATAGCGTTTTGATCAAATGAAATCTCTAAGGGTAACTTTCACTGAATGAAAATGTGTTAGAGCCAAATTTACTAACGCTTAGAAAACGTATAAAGATGTCATTCTCCACTTTTGTAACCCCTCACACACCTGCACAGAATGTGTGTGTGTGTGTGTGTGTGTGTGTGCACGCGCGTGCTTGTACATATAGTCCTATATGAGTCAGCGTGTACAAAGACGAATAAAATAATGTTCAAGCAAAACTGGTCATTACAAGAAAGAAAGTCCGATATCCCATTTCTGTATAAAAGGCCTGGTGATGGAAATAAAATTTGTCAAAACGTTTTGAACGGCACAGACGTTTTGAAGTAGTTTCCAATTAATCAATGACCTTAACGAAACGTTTCATCATTTGGATAATTTTTGTGTCAGGCGACTCTGTATATTAAACATCTTTACTGTTTAAAAAACAATAACAAAGTTAACTACAATAGTTTTATATTACAGTACCAAAATTATTTACGCTTGCGTTTTGTTCCAGTAAAGGTATATAAAGCTGTAGATTTCGCCAGCGGCTATTGAAGGGCATAGTCGGTAAACAAAGTTTTGCTCTCCTTAAACGTACTTAAGAACAAACCACACTCAAGTTAGACAAACAACACTCACTCCTGAATGGAACGTTAGAGAACCATTCTCCTTTTACTTGCGTATATGAAAACCTTTATTTGCATTCAAATTTTCAGCTATAAATATCTCTAGCGGCATGCCATATTTGGCCAACACTCGTTTGTAGACAAATGTAAGGATAGTTAGGAGTACATTTTTAATTTTTTCAGGACACAATCTGTTTATTTAACCTTAATTGCTTTATTTAACCTTCAATGTACAACATGAAAAGGCGTTTTGAATGCACGGCAGGTGACAGCGTATAATAACATCTCAATAACAAAGCAGTAAACAGAAAATTAGTGATGAAGAGTCAAAATATAATAATAACGTTTGAAGTGGTACCGAAATTATTACAGGCATGAGCTAGCCAGAACAATGACCGGCACTCCGATAACCGGCGCCTACAGGCGCAGGTTGTGGGCGCAGGTAGGGTTGTAGAGCGAAGGCGGAGAGTTTTTTAAGTATTTTAGAATAAAGATTGATACATTTTACTATATTTTAGAAAAAATTAAACATCGACTGGTCAAACAATGGTTTAATTTTTATTAACAAAAAATTCTTCCAAGAAGAGCGACTTGCACTAGCTTGAGGTAAGATGTTTTACTTTCTTTCTTTATAATTAATGATTGATTAACTCGTAGTATACTTAGAAAGTAGTAAAAAGGTCACGATCAAAGCAAACTACTCTCCCTTCCTGCTACAGCAGAATAATATAAAAATTAAGGGGAATCGGAAGGGTATTTAAGTAAAAATTTGACTTGTTGACGGAAAGTAATATGTCTTTCATTAAAATGATTTGTTTAAAATGAATACGCTTTATTACAGTCAAAAGGATAGATAGGCCTATATTTTTATTTTTCACTTTTCAGTGATCCTCGGCTATTCATTTCCATTGCCTGGAACATCGTCATTATTATCTTGGTCAGCACTGGTTTCGGGAATGCCATCTCCGTTGTCATTAACTTCATCATTTACGTCACGCGATGAAGCTTTATTCATTAAGTTACTCGACGACGTTCGAGGCTTCACAACGACCTTCAAAAACAATAATGACATATAGTAAGGTATGTACTATTTTGGTATATAGGTCGAGTCTCTAGAATCCCCCCAACGCGGTGGCCTTGTCTTTCCAAATTCAACACTAACTGATCCCTCAGATATTTCCATTTTTCGTAGAACTTACTGTGCTAAAAGAACAGACCTACTTCTGTGTAATATTAGTAAAGTAGCAACGCTAAAAATAAATTGAATGCATATTATTTCAGATTCCTCTACTGGAATATCGTTTCAAGCTCTGGAATTCAGCTTACGAGGGATATAACAAAAATAAATAAAACGTTTTTTAATACAAAAATAACAATACATAGAAAGGCACTTAAAGTTTCCATGTAACGGCACCTATTAACACCATAGCGAAAGTAAGTAAGTAATCGGTGATAACTTTTACATTCGTCTTCTTGCGGCAACAAAATAGTTTTTCAAAATAGCATGTTACTTGTCGTTAGTTATTATTTTAAATAAATAAAACAATTGACATCTATACAATACTGTAAGTCAGAGTTGTAAATAATTTAAAACATGTACAGTTTATGAAATCAGAAGATAAAGGAATATAAAAAACAAGTTGACCAGAATGGTTATCTCAGGCATGGGGTGTGTCTCTAAGTAGTGTGTTTTGAGGATATTAAAGAAGCATCAACGTGTACAGATGATATACGATTTTTCAGCACTCCCCATAAAAGAGTTCAACAAAAGAAATAAAAACCGATTTCGACAAGTGTACTATTCACGAATTATTCTTATAGTGAATAGTATACTATTTCGTGAATTATTCACGAATGTCACTCCATAGAAAAGGAAAAACCAACATTCAAAGTTATTTTGAAAATTTTAAAAGAACGAATTAATTGCAATAGTAGTGTATCTAGACTGAGATACATGTGGAATTTCGATGGAAATGTGCCTAAAGCAATAGGAAATTTTTAATAGAAAAACACGACATTCGAAAATTTTTACGGCCGTTTCCCACAAGGTCCGACTTCAGACTCTGGGAAATAACGACTGTGGTCACCATCACGTGATCATTACAATGGTCATAGCTTTGGGTGCAACATAGTAACGACCTGCCCCTCTCGAGAAGCAAGAGGGTAGAATTATTCAGTTCTTAGTTGACCATTCCTCTGGGGTCGAAGATTTTTTCTAGTCCCGAGGAGAACGTAAATTTTACGTGAGAGTCCTTCAAACTCCTGCCTATGTAGATTTCAAGGGATACTCCTGTAATCCGCCGGATATCCGACGTTGAACAACTACTACATCGCTCCATCTTGAGAAGCTCCTGACGTAGCCGGTTAACAGCCTTTTCCGATAAACCGGAATTCCCCACTTTAGGGATATCGACTTATCTTGAGCTGGATGAAAGTGTTAACTGGCCGCGAGAGTTTTCTAGATATCTGTCGATGTGATCAGTCGAGATCCGACCCGGAGACGATCCTTCAAAATGTCGTTCTAAGTGTTGTCATCTTGTCTTAGTTTGGGTGTGTATGTACGAGTGTGTGTGCAGTGTACATACGTAAGGGAAAGGGGAACGTAAAAATGACTCTTGCATTTTATAATGTGTCAGCTTTAGTATGGGTGGGGTTTATGATAAACACGGAAGTAGTAAACGTTATGGAAAATGTCAATGTCGATTTTAGGGCAAATAGAAGCCATATATAGATATTTGAAAAATTGTTTTCAGCTTACCCGACTCTTTACACTCCATACTTCTGTGGACATTTACTCAGTAGTTAAAAACGTTTTTGCAAGTATTCCGAACGCCTAAACTTTACTGTCCACTACTGACAATTTGCATTTAACGGCTGTGGATTGAAAATATTGTGCCTGTAACACAAAATATTATTCCCACCATGGTCACGTTTTTAATTTTTACATCTTTGTGTTCGTTCCACAGTGTTTTACTTTTATGTTTACTTCCAACACACATGTTCACGTGGAATAACACAAAAAATTGATACGAATATCACACACGCATGCAGACATTATACTTCTTGTTATCATTATTATAATTCGGCAAGCCCCTGACTTGATCCGATAATTTCTCTCTCTCCCCCTTACTTTATAGTTGGCTTCATCTCTCAGTTCACATTATTTCATTCTCTCTTTTAAATCGTCCTTTTTATTGTGTTTGTTCTTTTTTTAAGACCTGGAGTCCCTTCTATCTTTTCTACGGTGGCTTCATGCAGCTGATAATGTCTTATCAAGATGTTTTCTTCCAGTTTGCTCTTCTATGACGAACTGTATCAGGATTGATCTTTGTTCGTCCCACTCTTCTTAGAACCTCTTCATTTGTCACCTTGTCTGACTACTTTACTTTTCATTTCTTTTTGACAATTAAATTTTAAAAATTTTCAAGGTAATTCGTCTCCTTTTGTCGTAGTGTCCATTTTCCGATTGCCTTTCGCCAGGAGCAATGCCTCAAATGCAGTATTTTATCAGTAGATGCCAAAATGTCAAATAGATGTTCTCCTTTCCTTCTCATAATTGTACTGCTGATATTTATGTATTGTCACTATATATTTAATAATTCGAAAACAGATTATTCCGAATGATATAATAAACGTTTTTCTGATGGATGGTATTTAACTGATTGTTGTATCATAATCCTATACAATACAGTACAATCAAGTCGAGTCCTTTTGTACTACAGGACCGTCATGTACAAGGTCATATAAAAAGACCGTCTTTTAGTCATGTATGTTACACATGACGACTATCTTTTACTGAAAAGGAGTTTTAAATGGCACTTAATATGTTACCTTTGGCAAACGTTTCTCCATTCTTTAAAAGTATACTTTTTTCAGTCTCTTTCTCACACGCTAATTTCGTTATATATTTGTATTATACAATAACCCTTACTATAGTACGGGACACATCATTGTAAGCTTCGAGGTGACGCAATAGTAACAGCTCTTCCCCGCCCCTCGCCCAACAGCGTTGTCGCGCGTTACACTTGGTATGCGTAGGCAATGGCGGGGAGGGGAGGTCTGTTGCAAACACTTCACATTCCATTGACATGTCATTCCACTTGCTACAGGATAAACATCTCCATCTTCTCAACATTACCCACGTACATATTACATTCAGTAGCTCTAGGATTACGAGTTTTAACTTTTTATTAATTATTTTTGTAATATTGTATTATTGTCGTTATTTAATAATTATATACGGCTTATTCACGATGAATGATAATAATAATTTACAAATTGTTGAGGCTCCTCAAACTCCTACAGTGTCATCAAACAGAGGAAGATCTGGTAGAAAGAACTTAGGGAAGCAAGGAAAACACATAATTGCCAATGTTTAACAACTTTTTACAGAGTCTCGCGGACGATCCAAAAAAAGTTGAATTTTAAAAGGGTTCAAGAGTTGACTGCCGAAGCTTGTGGAGTAAGTCGATCGACAGTTCAAGGCGTAAAGCGAGACGCAGATAAGTTTGAAGGAAATGAACCTAAGTTTGGTACGCCGCGGAAGCATTTTAAAAAGAAGCCGACAATAACAAATTTGGACAACTTCGACAAAGATGTTGTGCGAAGATGTGTTTTTAGTTTTTATGAACGTGGAGAATACCCAACATCGGGAAAAATCCAACAGCAGTTGGCTGAACAAATAAATTTTAGGGGCTCCAAGAAATCAGTGCAGCGAATTTTGAAACAGATTGGATTTAAATATAAAAATTGTAGGCTAATCACGGCCGAAAATGTTTAATGGAAAGAGTAGATATTGCTTGTGCTCGCGCTACTTTTCTGAGAAAAATGCATCAAATTCGGAATGGCATTTTAAAAAGGCCCATATTTTATTTGGACGAGACATGGGTGAACCAAAATCACAGCAAATCAATGATTTGGCAGGACCCAGAGGAAAGGGGGTGGTTTAAAAGTGCCAGTCGGAAAAGGTGGGAGATTAATTGTACTTCATGCGGGGTCAGCTGAAACAGGGTTCGTGAAGGAATGCAAATTAATTTTCCACGCACAAAAATCTTCATTAAATACAGATTACCACAACGAAATGAATTCGAAACTTTTTAAAGAGTGATTCGTCAACTTCCTCTATTTACTGGAAGAAAGTTCTGTCATAGTAATGGATAACGCGAGTTATCATTCCGCACTTGCTGAGAAAGCTCCTAAATCAAACTGGAGAAAATTTGAAATTCAAGAATGGTTGAGAAATCATAAAATTGAATTTTCTATGCAAGATACGAGGGCTCAATTGCTAAACAAAAACGAAAAAAAATGCGCTGAAAATATATGAAATTGAACAAATTGCCTACGAAATGGGTCATGAGGTTGTACGCCTTCCACCTTATCATGCACATTACAACCAATTTGAGTTGGTGTGGGAACAGGTGAAAGGATATGTGGCCGATCGAAATAATACTTTTAAAATGGTCGACCTTGAAAGACTGATGGACGAAGCGATAGCTAAAGTAACGGTTAAATACTGGAGAAAATGCGTCCGACATTCCGAAGAGCTTCAAAAGGACGACTACCAGAAAGAATGCCCTAGAGATTTGGCTATAGAACGTATGGTGATTGCAGTGACGGAAGAAAGTTCAGAAGATAGCGAATCCAGTTCTGATTGAAAGAATTGTGTGTGTGTGCGTGCGTGTGTGTGTGTGTGTGTGTGTTCTCTATTGTACGAGAATGAGCTGACGTTGTTTGTTTGGCTTCGTAGTTTAACGCGCCCGTGAGTATGAGTGTAGCGCGTGAGTGAAGCGACATGGCAATACCGCAGTTACTATTGCATCACCTCGAAGCTTACAATGCTATGTCCCGCACTATAGCAATTAAAATTAAAACGCATCAAATAAATTTAAAATCCTATCATAAACTGTTCACTGTGCTAGAATATGCATTTTACGTTTATGAAACTCAAACCAAACCAAACCAAATTTCGTCTGTAATTGTACGAGATTTATCTAGCTCATAATATAGGTATTAGGGTACTAATTAAGAGATGAAATGCGATATTAAAGCATGAAACTTTTGTAATGTTGAGGTATACTCTATTAATTACCTGATTTATACAACCCGTTGCATAGCAGACTTTGGAAAAATTAATCGAACTGATGAAAGTCAACGCAGGACAAACTTATAGTAGAACAACTCGCTGTAATGCAGTCTTTGGAAAAATTAATTGAATTGAAGAAAGTTTAAGTAGGACAAACTTTCTAGCCGTACCGTCTTCAGAGTTAGTGTACTCTACCTATTATTTCTTATAGTTAGAACTTTTTGATGAAATTGGTTATTAGTAATAAGATATTTTCATGTGTTTCTGCATGTTGAATAAACTATCTACTATTAATAATTGCTACTAATAACATTGAAAAATATTTACGTAATAATTATAAGCCTATATTGTACTACATTATAATATATCACAATTATATTATATTTTTATTATATTATATATATTATATTTATATTATATTATATTTTAAATACATGTCCGTTTCAAAAATTTATTTACGTTTATGCGTGGTTGTAGTCATTTTATTAAGATGCTAAGGCCTCTGCAATACCCAGTACGTCAGCCAACCATACGTGTATAGTGACAGTGTGTATTCTGTATGCATCAGTTACAAACGGTAACATTTAAGACTAAACAAATATTAACGCAACAAACTAACGGCTTATAGAAATGCAATAACGAGTAACTTAAAACCAATAGAAATAAAAAAAAATAGCAAAATGTTGACGTAAATACGTTTGTATAGCCATGAGTAGATTGTTAGCATTGTCAAAACTGCAAGCTACATATTATATAAGCCTTTACTTGAAGAAAAACCCTTGAACAACAGAAATGTGCAGTAGCCTTCATATACGTTAATGTCATTTAGTCATTTGAATGAAGTGTAGTTTCAAATAACTACAAAAATTAAAACAATAGAAAACAATAAGTAGTATTGAATACAAATGCATTTATAATTATGAATTATGTTGACAGAAGTAATCTACAAAGATCTAAAGAAATTGCTGCAAACTAAACGTTCGGAAATAATTACGAGTCTAATTAATTATTAAAGCAAATACAAAATTCCCTAGTGCATAAGGGGAAATCTTAACGGTAGAGAATAACGGTAGATTAGTCATTTGTCCTTACCTTAAATATAAAATACAATACTTTACATGAATCACTCAAAGTATGAAATGTTAGTCCCTGAATTAAAAGTAAGAGTATTTTATAAAAATCGTTTAACAGATAAAAAAGTTCGAACGATACAGAGGTTTAAACATATTTTCATTAAAAATTCATTAGAATTTTGTCCTCTAAAATCCGAGTGGGTAAACTAATTTAAGTAAATCAAAATCCATACGATATTTCTAAGATTTTCCCAGCATTAGTGAATTCAAACAAATTAAATGTGGCACGAATAATTAAAAATTATTAGGCTTTGTATTATACAAAAATATAAGTGTTCGCCACTTTGAAATTTTTCAAAATATATTATGACACAATTGCATTTTGTAAATAAATTAAATATTTTGATACTTGCTTCATTATATTTGATCAAATAATTCCAAAGATATAGTGTAGAGTTTGAAACAAGCATTCGCAGACCGAAAAACATATCATCTTTGCTTGTACGCAGTTGGATATAAAAATTCTAACTCCCATAGTCGGCGATACTTCAGACCCAATAATTATTAGTCCGATACTTGGTTTATCAAAATCGCTCTAGCCATTTACTCTATGCGAGCACATGAAGAAACAAAGTATGAAGGAGCTGATAGAAATGTCAACAGGCACAGAGTATGAATCCAAGGGCACCATTACTGGAAACTGAGGTTTCAGTACGAATGGAAGTTGTTCTAAGGACCTGAGGAAGCTGTTTGCGCGAAAAAAAGAATAATTTCTTGGTCTTGTCTAAGCCTGTTCGGAATTTTCTGTCATAAAGAGAACAGAAGTAGAGTTCACGTGGCTAAGGGCATTGGGGTAGCAGCGTTGTATTTCAAGAGGTTATTGCTACGTATTCAGTAAGTAAAATGTTAACTGGACATGTAAAAAGTGCTCCAGTGGCAATGATGTAATGATGTGCTTCGTGTCGTGTGATGTACAGAGTTGAGTTTCTTAAGGTCACGAGAGTTTACTGTGGAGTATAGTGAAGCTCAACTAAACACCATAGTTGAACGAATTAACAATAGCTAAATGGTCAATAAGGTTGTTCGTTTGCACCGTATGAAGTGTAAGATAACATTCTGAGGAGTTTAGCTTGCTGGTACACAACTTCTCCAAAGAGTCAATGTGCTGTTTTCAATTATCAAAGAAGTTTCCAAAGAAGCATGAATTTTTGAATACTGGTATGGGAGTTTTATTTATACTGACACCGACACTATGGTGACGCTGATTTCTGCAATAGAAGAGTCTCTGTCGTTTAATTGAAGCCTGGAACCGTTTGGAGTATAACCACTGCTGTAATTTGTTGATTGTCTTCTGTAGGATTTCCTCTCCCAAGGCTGGCATTTGATCACGGCACAGATATCACCAAATTGTCCGCAAAGAATGCGGTTTTTGCTGGAAAAGAAGTAGTGTTCAAACGTCCAGGCTAGTACTATTACCAGGCTACTACATATTACATATTAAGTATTACATAGTTTTAGGCTAAGGATGGATTGCTAAGGTAGTCCACTCAGAGATACAGTTAGTTTTTAGATCTCAGAGAGAACGAGTGCCAATCGAACATTAAATTGATAATCCTTTCAAATGTGTTGCGTAGGACAGAGGTTCGAGAGGTAAGGCTGGCGTTGACAGGGTCTGAACTATTGGAAGTCACAGAAATCGTAGATGATGGGAGATCACTTTATGTGTACGATTGTTTATAATTATTAGAACTAGAAACAACGGCGAGAACAGATTGATTGACGTAAGAGGAGTCACTTCTGTAACGGGTTCAGTTGTCGTTTATTCTTCCTGTTCCCACAGTCTGTCGAAACGTGGCCACAGGAATGACAGTTAAAATATTATCATCCGTTTTTGGGAAGTAAATGCCCCATGGTTTTTATTATCAAAATTAATTAATAGTGAATTGGGAATCTGAAAACTACAGAAATCTGAAATCTGAATAGCTATATACAGAAAACTACGGAAGCTAGCGATTTGTTCGAATTCACTGTGGTTAGTTATCCGGAATTTCAATATCCGTACTAAGGTAATTAAAACACTGTGCTGTAACAGACCTTCCAGAATGCACGAATTGTGTATACATGGGTGCACGTTAGAAACAATAATTCTTTTGATGGTTCAACTGGCCTGTTTCCAGTTCAAAATGCTCGTTTGCTTGTCGCTTTAAAAAAAATCCAGTTCGGCTGGTTGCTTGGCGCTTGCACGATTAGCTTCGTAATTTTACGATCAAAATTGAGAGTAAAATTTCATATTAATACATTGTTTGAAATACGGGAGGTAGCTATGATAATTTTTCCGATCGGAGAGGCCGCAGACAGTAGATAGTTTTTTTAGTTTTTGACTGCTCGACTGCCAAAACGGTTATGTTTTGATCTTTTCTGGGGGAAGGTTAACCACTCGGGAGTATAAAACTTTGCTAGTTATATTTACTTTATTGTCAGCAAATGGACAGTTGTTACCAGTAGTATGTTGATAATGATTAGGTTGTTTTGATATTTAGTTAAAATTGTTTTGATAAGTAGTAGACGTCTGACCGAGAGTTTCGATGACTGAAGTTACAGAACCAACAACTTGCTGTTATGAGTATCGAGAAGCATGTTTGTTGACTAACGAGACGATTGAGGAGACAGTAATCATCGTCCGTGCTAGGGAGAATTTAAGCAGGTTTCGCTTGCTATATGTATAACTTAAGCAGTAAAACGTATAAAAAAAGCACTACAGTTACTATCTGTTTGATACAGAACCTTGTTTTAGCACCATGTGAAAAATTGGTACAGGCTGAGCCCACCCACGATCATGCGAAAAACCACAGCAAATGACGCACTAGACCAAATAGGCCTACAAGACTTGAAAAGACGCATGTTTGTAGAATCACGAACGTCGTCGTACTCATTAATATATAACTAAAACAAAACATTAAATGCTTCTTAAAATTTTTGACAAATTTTTGATGTTAGGAAAAATCCATATTTGAAATACAATAATTATAGGCCTACCAGGTAAAATACAATTTGAATAGATAATTTTATTGTATTGCCGAAGTAACATAAAACCCCGGTATCCTGACAACCGGAATACTAAAATTAGCATAAATATTTTTGGGAAGTACACTCTTGAATTTGGGATTGAAGAGGTAGAAGCATTGTTTCAAAATATCTTCAAAATATGTATTTTTGCATATTTATAAAACATAATTAAGAAAATAATTTAATTTGGATGAAACCGACTGAGGTAGAGTTTTAAAAAATCATGGTACACAGACTTTGTAAATTATTTTACAATACTTCAGTGTTTACTCTAAAAGTGAACTGCCCTAGATTAAGAAAAATGTATATAAAAAACCCATTTCTTGTATTTTTGTTGAGACCGACCACATCCACATGCAATAAAAAATCACCAAATTATCGTCAGAAATTTTTTGTATGATTAGAAATATAAACTTAAGGTTTAGAATCAATGTAACTATTCCTTTTATTGCTTTTTCCATAAGATATCATGTCTTATACTTGATATTTTTAAAAACATGAGTTGTATGAAGTAAATAATAGGGTTTAAGAGAAGGAGAGTTTTTAAACATTTTATTTTAACAGTCGTGTTAAAAAAATGGAATTACCAGAACCCTTATTGATTGTACTCTTTATTAAGTTACATTCAGTGACACTTAAATTGTAGATTTATGTTTATAATAGATTTATAAAACCTATTTAAGCAAAAAAGTTTCCGAAAAAATAATACAATTTATTAATTATAAAAATGTATTTGTAATATCAATTTGGATGTTCCTCCTCCTCCTATGGCGCTACAGCCCAAGTCGGGCCCTGGCCTCCACCAATTTCCGCCTCCAATCTACTCTATCCATTGCAGCCCTTCTCCAGTTTTTTATCCCCATGTCCCTTGCGTCATCTGCAACGCCATCTTCCCACCTCTTCCTCGGTCTGCCTCTAGGTCTCGTTCCCTCCCATGTACCCAGCAGAGCCCTTTTTGGGTTCCTGCCATCTCCATTCTCATAAGATGTCCTGCCCAACGCAACCCTTGCATTCTTATAAATTTTGAGACTGGTATCTCTTTATATATTTGATACATTTCATTGTTGTATCTCAGTCTCCATGAGCCATTTTCTTGTATTGGGCCTATAATGCGTCTGAGGATTTTCCTTTCAAAGGTGTCTACTATGTCGGCTGTTTTCTGTGTGATTGTCTGTGCCTCACACCCGTAGCATAACACCGGTCTAATGACAGTCCTATATATTTTAATTTTAGTTTCCCTGAGCACATCCCCAGACCTAAATCATGGCAGCAATGCGAAGTATGCCTTGTTAGCCATGGTGGTCCGTCTTTGGATCTCCGGCTTCTCTCATCCAGTCTTTGCTAGGTTCACTCCGAGTTACGTGAAATTGTCCACCACTTCAATTGTGTCCTCCTCTATCTCAATGTTGTTATGAACCTGGTCCCTTCTTGTTTGGATAAGCATTTTTGTTTTATCTATATTTATGGCTAGCCTAACTTCCTTGGCTTTGTTTTTAAGCTCCAGAAATAATTCTTTAACTGCCGCGATCCGTCTTGACATGATGTTAATGTCATCTGCATATGCGGCTATCTGTACAGTTTTATTTGTTAACAGATTGGAGCTATTTTTTGATAAGCCTCTAATTACATATTCCAATGCAATATTAAATAGTGTTGGGGCTAACCTATCTCCTTGCTTTAGTCCTCGTGTAATATTTATGGGTTCAGTTAGTTGGCTATCCACCTTTACTTGGGCTGGATATTGTTAGAACGACAAAGGCAAGTACAAAATCGTAACTATATGTTACTGGGAACCGTTTTTCTAACTCATTTGCAATTTGTTTTTACAGAATGTCAATAATTTGCTAAACCATTTAGTTTTTACAGATTACTTGAAAGTGGTGCATCTGCGGAACAATTTCTAAAGTACCTCGATCAAAGCGAGGAAATTGGCCATTGCTGTCACAATTCATTTCAAATCTGTTATCTGTTGTTGCCGTCATCTTTAAGGTTTTTTTAAGAGGTCAACAACGATTTTTTTGTATTGTCAACCCTTTTTGCAGCGTTAAAATTAATATGTTTTTATGATGTTGCGTATAGGCCCTATGTTTTACTTAGGTTATGTTGCACTTGTTATTAAGGATTCTTGTATTATTATTGTACTTGTAATCTGTCACTTTACCACAGGAACATTTCTGCTACACTTTGCCATTGCATGAAAATTTTGTTATATTCCTTCCACAATACTGTCCTTTAAAATTTCTGCAAAACATTTTACATTACGCAAAAATTAAATTCACACACACACACACACACACACACACACACACACACACACACACACACACACACACACACACACACACACACACACACACACACACACACACACACACACACACACACACACACACACACACACACACACACACACACACACACACACACACACACACACACACACACACACACACACACACACACACACACACACACACACACACACACACACACACACACACACACACAGGCCTACATAAAATATGTGTGTATGTTACAGCGCACGTGCTGTGCGTTTGTAATACTACTTCTAGTATGTTCTTAAACAAGTAAAATAAAATGTTTAATTTATTAAATGTAATTCTCGACTTCCAGCCTGTAATAAAAGTAAGTTATTTATAAATAGGCCTACATCTTCAAATTATGAACAAATAAGAAAAGTGAAGAAAATAAGAACAAATATGTTTGTAAATTTATGGGCATCGAAAAATATTTCTTTGAAGGAACAACGGTTAAAAATACTTTTAAAACAATTAAGTAGAGTAAGCCTAATATGCAACATTACCTCACTGCTCAGCACAGTTAGCGAGGTTACCAAGCGCAGAGTTGGTTGGATAATGTAAAAAATCCTGAATAATGGATAAAAAATGCAGAGCTATTCTGACTCCAGTAATAACACTGGAACCACCAGCATCACAGAAGCTATTAAAACTTGTTTCCTGCAATTGTAGAAATACCTGCGTAGGAATATTTACTTGCTGGAATGTAGGACTATGTGTGCAATGCCGTTCTTGCCCGAAATGATTTGTGGTATTAGAACTATACTGGCTCTGAAACAGAAGAATTTAAGGCAAGGTATTATAAAATAAGAGTAGAATACAATACAATTATGAAAACTAAAACAAAGCTCACTGATCACTTTTTCTTATTTTCAGTAAAATAACAATTTTACGTATTTATTTTACATTTCCACTCTATAATTTTGCATAGCGTAATTAATAATAATTAAAATGAAAAACAATAACTTATATTTAAATTGTCTTTCAGTAAGACATCTGATACGTACATTGTAAACCACAGGAAATACGAGTATATTTTAAAGGAACAACATATTCCTCATTAATAACTGTTTCAGTATTTTATCCTATTTTTAGCATACAAAGAAATGAGAGGTCCGAGTTCCAAGAAAATTAAATAATCTTAACTGACATTTAACATTTTTTGTACGACTTCTGGTTTTTACGTAAATCAGTGTCAAATACAGCGGTTAGATAACGAGATAAGGAGATATTTAAAAAACCCACACCAACATTCAATTCTTTTGTTAAAATTTTTATTTAAATTAAAAATATTATCCACGAGTAAATTTAATGTTTATGTAGTTACTAGAGAATAAATAACGATCCTTTATGTATTTAAAACAAGAATATTTATTATCTTTTTTACGTTTCGACAGTTTTAAATAAATTATTTTTATCATCAAAAGTACAATGTATAATACGGAATCTCGTAAATTGTTAAATAAATTTGGAATAATAAAAAATATATTCTTGTTTTAAAAACATAAAATATTATTATTTATTATCTATTTGAATTACAAGAATAATATGACTGAATAGGAATATTACTTATAACTTCAGGGGTTTCCTTTTAATATTGACTACTTTAGAGTTTCTTTAATATCAACTTTTCTCCTTATCTAACCCTAATATTTAACATTAAATAGCTTATGTAACTGCTGATTACAAGGGGTTCGAACATTTGCTCGGAATGACATTTGCTCTGAATATATGTGTATTATCAGCGAGATGATGAAACACGCCCGCGCGAACACACGCGCACGCACGACACAGGTATAGGCCTATACCAAATAAACAAGTAACTTGACTACTTCATTCTTTCAGTGCTTTGTAATTAATGTAGGCATACAGAGACAGTTTGAATCTAACTGGCCGAACAAGGGGTATTCTGATTTTTCCACAAATATGTATATAAAGCTAATTTATATAAATTTATATAAACTAGGTGTGCATGCTTCTTTCGCTGCGATATTTTAGAATGAAGCGTTAAATTTTATTATCGTGAAGACTAAGAACAATAAATAGTGAAGAAAGATGCGTGCCAGATATTTATTTTAAAAATTTATTATTTTATTATTATTTTTTAAGGAGATATTTAGGTAAAGTACAGCGTTTCCAGAAAACACCATGGAAAGCTAGTCTTTTATAGTACTCATAATCAATTTTGCATTTTATAAATTCCTTTTTGCATGTTTTTTTAATAGTTTGATATACAAAGCCAAGAATCATTTATACAATATTTACAATTTGTTTACTGCTCAATACTTGCAGTTTATATGAATTTTTCAGACACGGTTTTTTACTGAAATTTATGGATAGAAGCTAAATTTTGAAGTTTTTTAAAGCCTTCAAAATTGTTAAAAGCTTTGGAAATGAATTGATTAGTTTACAAAAAAAGGTTTTAATTTTTTTTTAAGGTTAAGGCATATGCTGTCCAATGTGTGACCCTAGTACTCAGCGACTTTTCGGAGTGCGTTGATCAGTAAGTAAAGTGAAAGAGTATTAATGTAAAATAGAGAAAGGATAATCAATAATCAACAATTTGATGATATCAAAACATGAAAAGAATATTCTTTTGTAAATTAAGTGGTTTGAGGACAGAAACAGGGTAGAAGTTAACATATTGGTTGGTTAACACTTTCCAAATCGGTTAGTAGTATTTTATAGGAATGTTTCTGAAAGAAACAAATTCTAAAAAAAAAAAAAGCTGGTGCACTTGCAGAAGCATCAAAATTAGACTAATACTCTGTGTCTGTGTGTATGTGTGTAGGGATGCGGTCATAATATGCATAGTTACAACAAATAATAGCATAATGAAATCATAATAATAATTAAATCCTTAAATTCGCAATGACCGTCAATCAATGAATTTTTCGGTGAAGGGTTTGTGAGGATCGGTCAAAAATGTAACACAAATTTTAACTTATTTGTGTCGACGTTTCGACAATGTTTATTGTCATCATCAGGTTAATTGTTGCTGACGCCAAACACAGAGAGTTGGCGTCGACACAAATAAGTTAAAATTTGTGTTATATTTTTGACCGATCCTCACAAACTCTTCACCGAAAAATTCATAATAACAATAATAACTGATGATGCGTTTAATGTTAATACTAATAGTTCTTATAAAATAATGCATATAATTAACTAAATTATATAATTAAAAGTAACATGATACAATAATTATAATTAATTATATTTAATTGTAATTAATATAATTAATAATGCCACTGAAAATAAAAATATCTGGGATTTAGGGACGCAGAATTTGGTCAGACAACTTAACGAACTACAAATATAATTTGTTTCCAAGTGATTAGTTGAATATCGTCAATATGAACGTTCTTCTTTTTTAATTAACTGTTAGTGAAATGAAGGACTCATTTTGAGCTTATGTAGACAGGTTGCCCACGTAATAGTTTGTAAAACTCATTGTTGGCTTCTACACAAATGTAACTGCTTAATACCATGCTGCATTTCTTGGAATCATTATGAATTTCCTAGAACCACTGATTCTCTGAGAAAATGTCAGTACATTCGGTCTCCGAGCAAGTGTCACTCCGAGCAAATAACACAAACGTCGACTACACATAGTCGCATGGAAAGCGCAAGGCTATGGAAAGAAAATTGGCAACCCAACGGAAATAGATGATACCATTTACAGAAGTATCGCCAGAACATTCGGTTATTTGAAAAAATAGCGGAAGTTCACAAGATTGATAAATTGGAGAAGAAGAAACGTAAAGTCTATGAGATGGCCCTTTGTGAGGTGGAAAGACGTACTTTTTAATTATTGAAAAATTAGCCTATTCAAAAGAAAATAACTAATAATGACTTAGGGGGCTATTACACGTAAGTAGGAGTGTAATTTGTTAGTAACAAGTACATCATACTTTAAATTATTTACTTATAGCATAAATTTATAATACAGGATATACGTGTACTGTACTAATAATTTAGCGATAAAACGGAAAAGTATAATATCTTACATTGTATCATGAATATTGTCTTTGCATCCTTTACAACTAAAATGTATACTATATGTACGTGTTATGACCGAAAAACAGACGAGCTGGAAATGAATCTCATTAACTTTAGAATTGCAAATCAAGCCGTAGTTGCTTGTTCTGTAACCATGGACTGATTACCCAAGCATGGTTATGTTGTTACAAGGTATGTATGAGTTATAATAGAGTTATTCTACCACGTCATACACCATACAGTATGTTCTACAAACTTTTGATTTAGCCGATTTCGTATTTAATATAATAATTTTGCTGCAGTCCTAAAGATTTATATAGTATCATCATATCGAAATTGCTGATAGGTTACATTTTTTATAAACCTCTGTAAAATTTAGTAAACTTCCGAAATATACTAAATATATTTTAAAACTAAATAGTATCTTACGTATGTTATTTTAATCGCTTTTCTAATTTCTAATGTATTATGAACATTTTTTTGAGAGATAATTATGTGATATTGTACGTTCTAAGTAAGTCTGATACAATTAAAATTTTGTCTGATAAACTAATACTGTATTTGCTTCAAGAAGAAAATTACAGTAAAAATAGAACACAAAAATAAAATTATTAAACTAACAAAAATAAAAGGTAAATGTGTTGTATAACTATTTTTTCTGACTTTCGTGTGGGAATTAATAAATCTATATTGTCTGTTTGGGGGGGGGGGATGCGTCATGGTTTTGAATGCATCAACCAATTTTCTTGAAACTTACATGCGTGTACATACGTTTACTCTTTAGATCCCTATTGTTTTTAAGATTGATTCTCCCAAACATGGGGGCGGGAGACAAAACTGCCTAGGGTAAAAATTTTTAAAAATTGTAAAAAATTGAGTGGGGTTTCAATTTGAAAAGAAAATCTAGCTATAGAAATTCAGGTTTAGGTTTAGAAAGTTTAGAATTTTAGAACACCAGAACCTAAAAAAGGATTAAAATTTTGGAAATTGGGTATCAATTTTTAATTAAGGATTAAAATTCCAATCTGGGTATCATACTGAAGGGGATTTTAAATCCAAATCCTATTTTTGTGTTTACTACAAAACATGTCTAACTGTAACGTAACTGGGGCCAAAAAATTCTAAACATCTGTGTTTGTCTCAAATTACAAGGCAAACATTTTATTCAAAATACAAAATCGGTATATTTAATGAATTAACAAAATTAATATCCATCAATATACTTGCAAATTTTGAACATTCTTTAAAATGTCCATCATCTATTCTGTCTGAGGCTTTCACGGCCGGCTTCAATGTTACGAGAACTTCGGCTTGCCGGGCTGTAAGTTTGATTTATTAATTCGTGTGGACTCCAAAAGTTAATAAATATGGTTGTCGTAACCTTAACCACAGTTCAGTGGTCACTGACCACGAAACTTTTGTCAGTGTTTTTCAGCCTTCTGTACTGAAGATGGCCGTCGAAAGCACGGCCGAAACATTTGCATCAAACAATTTTAGATTACGGCCTTACAGCCCGGCAAGCGGAAGTTCTCATAACGTCCAACATTTATGTTTACAAAGAACTTTACATATTGTTAAAGATTATATACTTTTGTAGAAAGTAAGTTACTAGATATACTGTACGCCTCTAGACTTCTGAGGGAATATACGTAAACTTAAATGGAAAGATTAAAGTTTACCATTTAGAAGTTATAGTAATAAATTTGACTAAAAAATGCAGGAGTCGTGTTTTTTGTGTCTATTATATTGATAATACTAAAAAATAATGCTTCTCACTTATTATTTGACTAAAAATAGAAAAGTAGTTGGAGACTTTATAAATTTTATGTTTCGTTGTTTTTTACTTTTTAAGGTATAGCAAAACTTCCATTAACCATGGTATGAAGGAGAGGGTCACGCACGGGAAACAGAATTACGAATAATAGAATTGGAGTATTCGACGAGAGCGGATAAGAGCTCTAAAAATTCCGAATGAGAATGTGGCGATTGGTTCACTGTGTACTAATCACACCTGCATACAACACACTGTAGATGTGTCTTCATTTAAATCAAAAACTATGTTCTGATCCGACAAAGCTCAATGGAATTGATAGTGACACAAAGTATACCAGTTTATTCAATGTAATGGATAAATTACATACATTGTATAACAAATTAAACAATTTATTTACACTGAGAATTGCAATACTGATTAAATAATTTAATTTTTTATTAGTTATTATTATTTTCCTTATTTCTCTTCCCATATTTTTTAAAAATAATTCTGTTAAATTTACACCTTTGCTGTACAATAAGTTGATTAATGTGTCTTTTGCGTCCACTGCCTCATGACTTATCATTGTTACTTAACTGTACTCAAGACTTTAGTATTATCACTATCATGTCTTTCTGAACCGTGTCTTACTATCAACCGTATGAAGTATATCTTTCTAGAACTGCGGTCTATTGCTGCAGCTCATTTGTAGGTCTTGTAGCGTTCACGTTTCCTTCATGAATGGATATATTATTTGAAAAATCAATATTGTATGCATGAACAGGTATTTTGACGTTGTAAGAGAAACAATAGAATTAACATGGTCATTATAAAATAGCGTTTTGCAGCTGTAAGATTATAGAATACTTTTACTAATATTTATAATGTTATCTAAAAATCTGTTCAATACTGTAAGTATAAATTAAATAGGCTATCAAACGAAGCTCTAGTTCGTGTTCGCTCGTTATGTAGACGCTAAGTATATCTGAGCATATAAAAAGAAAAAATGCTTGGAACGAAAACTATTACAAACATTCTTTGATTGGTTGTGAGTATTAATAGTCACATCATGAATTATTTGTCTCTTCTAATTGTCCTGTTTGTTGGAATTCCTGTGTCATACATGTTGCTTGTAGCTCTACCCAGAACTTAATGATTAGACATGTGTACGCACGGAAAAATCGTAGTTTGTGTATTTGTGTGTTGTCTCTACATTTTTTCGCTTTACATAGACATAACTTCAATAGAACGAATTTAAAACGTCAATAAGTTGCATATCAATTGTTTTAATAACACAATATTTGAATAGTGTTAAGAAAAATCTCGTAGTATAACCACTTCTGGACACAGAAGTCACTTCCTAATTGTTAATATCAGTATTAATAAAATAATAATTATTGTTGTTTATTTTGGAAAATGTTTTATTCTGCTGGATACAAATATTGCTCAGTTTGTGGTTACTATAGAGATGTGAAATACTGGCACAGTTGTTAGTTGTCGTAACAACGTTGTAGGCTTTAATCTACTAATGTGTGCGCTAAATGCTTTCCGCAGGTTGTGCGGTTTCTAACTTTGCTTACTTCAGTCTTATGTAGCCAATATATCATTACACTCCCATCTCTGCGCGTTACTCTTGTTAGCATTATCACTCTATGTATGCCTACATTATGGTGTGATTTGTGTACAATAGAAGCAGGCTGTATCATCAAATAGGCCTACAGTAGGATTTATAACGACACGCACAACACTTTATTTCTTTAGTAATCAAACTTGCCATTTGAAAGTTTAATGTGAATTAGTATTCAAAATCGACTGCAAAATTCGACAAATTTAAGTTTATCGAGCAATGACAAGAGTAGACATACTGTCTACGTTTTTAATCGATACAGTATTTATTAAAGTATAAACACCCATGCACATGTGTGTGTGTTCTCGCGCGCGCGTTTGTGTAAATCATACGTATTATGATCCTAAAAGAAAACAGACCTAACTGGATTACAACAATCAGATTTCATAATAGCTTCATTGACTTTTTAAGTATGTTTAATTCCCCTAAATCACAGATCAATGATATAGAATGACTAGTAACTTTTACATTTTAGTTACGAATCTTACGTCTACCTAAACTATTATAATTGACAGGATTTACAATGCCCTACATAATTAATATTTTTAATATTGGTACGCCGTAGCGATTAAGCAACGTTTATAACGCTTACGTACTGCAAGATAGACTGCGCGATAGAGTTTGGAGCGCTCTACCGGTTTTCTAGAAGTTACTGCTGACACAATTACCATGTGATAGACAATGCCACAATTGTAATCTACAGCAGGGTCTATAGGGAGTGTATTCGACCTAGACTTTACTACGAATCGTTTCTAGTGTCTAGGACTAGAAATTAGACTACGTAAGATTTAGGCTTCTGATCAACGTTTCATAGATCCATTTTCAATCTATACTGTTTCTAGGGAGCTCTAAAGTTAGGGAGTTAAATGTTTAACGAAATTGTAGAGTTCAAACGTGTTTTGGTACAATGTATTGGTTCTTGTCACAAAAAATGCACTTTATTGTTTACTTTATTTATGAAATGACAAAAAACTTATTTATCTTCACATCCTGTGCATTTAGCTAACTGCGATTTTGTTTTCTTTTTAGACTCAACAATGAGCAAAGAATACCGCCATTAAAATGACATTTTCATAAACAGAATCACGGTTTTGGAAAAATAATTATGTAAATAAACTAAAATTATATTGTAAGTAACAGTAACAAATAATATAAAATTGTGGCGAGGTGTAACATTTTGTAGAGGCGGAAATCAATGAAGTGTTGTGTATCGCTCGGAACTATAGTTACGGCAGAGACGTACGTGATGAATAGGATTGTCGCTCCAAACAATAGCGTGTTCAATGACAGCTCAGATTATTTGTGAAGAATTTCATGTGTTCAGCAGACACGTAAGTATAAACCCACGTGTGCAGTACAACATACGTTAAAAAAGTGTTGTGTGACGGTAAGCGTAGTATGTAAAGCCCATAAATGTCAATTTGTGAGTATAATTCAAATACCGTTTCATTTAGTATGATCTTGCTTTACTCTGATTTTTAACAGTGCTGTTTATTTGGGAATCCTCTCGTGTAATGTGTGCATGTGTATGTACTAACTGATTGAGTCACGTTAGCCAGAGCACTCCAACGTTGCACTTATTGAAGGCATTGCCAGAATCCGTATCTAAAAATAAGGGAACTAACTGAAGAAAGGCTAAATTAGGATATCATCTGTGTGCAGAATAAGCATAGGAATTTATGTCTACACCCACCATAATAATTTGTGTGTTTTTTCAAAGTTCTACACAACAATATATAATTTCCGCGTTCTCATAGTCGGACTACTCATTTAAATAATTTTAATTAAAGAATTTTTGAATTTTTCAGTGAAGGGTTTGTGAGGATCGGTCAAAATATAACAAAAACTTTAACTTATTTGTGTCGACGTTTCGACAATGTCATCATCAGGACCTGTGTATAATATAAAAGAAATGTCAAACACAACAGAAAAATTATTTGGGTGAACGTGTTTATGTATGTGAGTATGTGTGCGTGTGTGAGCGTACACGCATGTGCGTGCGTATGTATGTACCATTGTATATGTGAAAGAGTTGAGATAGTTTGTTAACATCTTCAAATGTTTTCTTTAAGACATCGAGAAAATTATAATATCACAGAACTTAATTTATACACTATTGTAATTTAAATTACTATAATGTAATGGTATTTTTAATTAATTATAAAAGCAATAATCAACAATTAGATATTAGATTGGTACATAAAACGTTTGTACATATACTAGTCAACATATAGCATAGTAAAATATATTATAGCCAAAAACAGATTAAGGGATGTTCAACTATGTAATTAATAAAAGTTATTTTTAACATGTTTCACTCACTACTAGTATTAAAAAACAATCATTAATTTAGAAAAATATAAATTAATTTTGATGACAATAAACATTGTCGAAACGTCGACACAAATAAGTTAAAATTTGTGTTACATTTTGACCGATCATCACAAATCCTTCACTGAAAAATTCAGTGATTAACGGTCACTAAGAATTTAAGGATTTAATTAAAGAATGATTTATTTTTAATAGAAACGTCTTGATTTATGCAAAGAAATACTTTTGAGAAATCGTCGGTGACTCCAACCAAGATGTTCTTTTGTACACTAAAATATATCATTGTGTTTGATTTATGAGAGGATATTTACTATTGTTTAGGACATTAAAATTTATTAATCAAAACATTGTAAATGACTTAAAAAATAAAAATATGCATTCGTATTTATTACTGTTTATATATTTACAAAACGAATGTCTCAAGAATGTTTTGTAAATTATAGTTTTTAATGAACTGTAAGTCACAACAGCAGCAAGTAAATTTCTAATATGTTCAATTCTTATGATGAGTAAGCAGATAAACAATTTAATCTATATTAAATGTGATGATGTACAGATATTATTGACGTTGTTGATTTTTAGTACCAGTCGCTTCATTGTTATCAGTGCTTTTACGAATTGTGTGTGGGATTCCCATCCCAGATGTAACTCCATCTCGGATAGAGTACTATCAAAACTTGTCCTATAGCAATCGGGACCCAGTCTGAGACTGCTTACCACACCACTTCAGACTACGTCGTTTTCTTGCCCCTAAGGAGGGCACGTCTTTACTGAGGGTAAATCCTCTACTCGCACTGCTTCCATCGTAATATTTTCTCGCTTAACTTTTCGATCCCTAGAATCTGGGATCGTCCTCAGAAAATAAACAACATAAAACAACTTACAATAAATAATTATAAAACAAACTGTTAATAAAATATACATAATTACGATTAACATCTTTTCTTAAGAATATAAGTCTAGCAAACATTAGGAACAAAATATGAGAATATAATATAAAATACAAAATAATGTAAAATAAATAATCCTTTCTTACCTGTGAGTGCGGTTGAAAGGTTTATTGTTATTAGTAACTAACTTGCCAGCCTCTGCCATCAGGAATTCTCTTCTAGGGGTCCACCCGTCGCACGTGTAAAAGATGCGCAGCGTGTCATCTACGATAGGCAATCTGGAGACAAGGCCCTCTCCATTTTGGGGAGGTACAATAAGAAATACTCGTGACCGCTCAGGAATTATGTCTAAGTACAATCTAATCTTCCCATGCTTTTTCCAGATTCACAGTATTACGTGCACCGCAATCCGCATCAGACGTCGATCGTAGATCGCTCCACTCTAAAACCATGTTGCCTCGGTGACAGATTGGCAGCCTGTACTACTGTAGTCAGCCTAGTCCAGACAAGCCTCTAAAGTACCTGCAGTTTCTTTAACATGGACAGAGGGCGGTAGAACGAGGGCTGAAAAGCACGAGACGCTCAACCTTGGAGCGGCTATAGAAGAGCCCTCGAAATCAGGTGCGAATTGCATATGTCGAGAAAGAGGCGCCGTGTATGTAGAAAGGTTGTCCTCAGCACATAGCTGTGGATGACGTCCGGACCCGGTGCTTTTTTGCTCTTCACCGAGTAGTGAAATTCTTCACAGAAGAATCCAGCTAGCCGATGTGACCCAAATCGAGCCCAGCTCGGTCGGGATAAGTAGGAAACAGAGTCGGTACTATTCTCTCCACAATGGTCACTTTCACCACTTGCATCAAAGAATTCAACACCCTTAAACCAAGTATACCTCAACTGCCTCTAGCAGCGAGCCTTGCTACGACTTTTGGCTCGTTGGAACGCAATCCTCGCAGTGTTTTTCTTTGCAGTTGTGAGTTCAGTTGAGTAGCACGATTTCTTACTTCTACTGGTAACATCCAGCCAACAACTTGGTTTGAGAAGCAGCCAGGAGGATACTTACGTACGCTTGGATCATCGGCGCCTGGACGTTGTAGTCCCGGGCTATTTCGAGCGCACGAATGCAGGTTGGTCTGGTGAACGTAGAACGGCGGTCATATACTCTAGCAAGTCCGTTGTTCGCCAGCAAAACGTCATTTAAATGTGCTCCCCAGCTCATTCGGGAGATGCACCTGATTACGTTTAACGACGATTTACACATTGCGCCCACTTCGTCCACATGTGCATTCAATTTTAATTGTCTGTCTACAGTTATGACCAGAAATTTGATAACGGGCCTATACTGCAGTCGGACACAGTTTATGGTAACGCCCAGCCAATGGATAGTTACTATTATTTTCTCCGACAGTGCTGTTTTGTCAATAGTCAAGACGTCGTAGATGGAAGGAAGTGTTTGTCCCTCCCTGCGTACGGTCAGACTCCGACATGCTATAACTCCCTAAGGTGCTCGTTCGGTTGTAATCTCCTTCTCAGTGCAGTTCAGCATGTCACAGCATACCACCACTATTTTGTGGTATTCAGAGTGGCATGGAGACTCACTTCAACCTCTATCTCGCTAATCTTTTTCAACACGAGCAGCTTGTCCCTTGATGGTCGGTTTGAGTCTCGATCAACAGACCCCAGCCGTTTCCCTGATGTCGGTAACAGACGATCCACCACAAGCAGTAACGGATTGTTCTATTAAAAATGGGCTCACTTTCATGATGTCCCCCTCGTATCTTTTGACAATCAGATTCTTTGGTACCGCAGGCATACTTTCCGACGGCTCCGAAAAATTCTCCTCATCTACAGTAGTGTAGTGCCTCCATCTCTTCACCCTACGAGGAGGGATTTTTTCTGGACGAGGTTTTTTTAAGGGATCCCTCAATCCCAGAATTAATTTGAGAACCTAAAGATTTGGTCCCACGAGTACCGGGGGAGGACAGACTACCGCGACTTGGGCTGAATAGAATAGTGTGTGTCCTGGTGCCCTGAGCCCATCGGTCGCGACTCACTAACGTAGAGCCATCCATCCATTAGCACCGTCGGTCCACTGTGTGTTTTCAAGTGATACACAACCACCACACAAAAAGAGAAGGAGGAGAAGAATAACAGTTACAGTTTCTTTATTATTTATTATTATTGCTTCATTAATTTTTCTTTTCAACAATTGGGCTCTGTGTAACACTAGTGAAATCTGTAAAATGGTGTGTGCTTATAATTTGTTAAAGATTCAACTTACGAAAGTCAACAGTTTTCCTACAGCTTTGAAAGAATTTGTTATTATCATCTTTTTTTATTGGCAAGGAAACTATGATTGCTTATTTAGGTATTTTAGGTTAGGTATGATTCTGATAAATTACATAACCAGAAGTCTTTTAACATTTAAGAGATCGTAAATAAATTGCTTCCAACTCATGAATAAGACCTATATCCTAAAATTTGTTTTATTTCTGTCAAATAACTTGTTTTTTATTTTATGATTGAAAAATTCAAAATTAATCTGTCATTGTACACGTGTTTAAATAAATATGTAATCCAAACTTTAGGCACGGCAAAATTTGTAGTAAATATCTTTTTCAGACACTCATTTCCTGCTAACATTAATTACATTAATAATTTTAATTTAATGCCGGAAGTAAATTTCTATAGCCGATAATAAGCACAGACAACAGTAATTGGTTGAAGAAAACAGCAGCCTAGCTCAAGTATACAATTTGTTACTAAGCTTCATTTATTATTACTAAATTGTTGACAGCTATAATGCGACATATTGTCCAGCACTAGTACAGATTAATGGATTTACATGTTAACCTTCATGTAAGCGTGATATTTGTATAGGATACTTGTAAGGACATGTGTTTCACTGTTTCTTATAATAAATATGACCTTATAGGATGCTGATCCTTAGTGTTGCAAATATAAAATTTATTTGTATAAATATGTAAATCGTCTCTTGTCGAAACGAAGAGAACAGTACTTGTCCCGTGGTTCTAGGGCTACCCATAGAATTTTAATACTCGAAAGGAGGACTATCACCTGATAATCGAGGTTTATTCTATACTAGCGCCTCTGGCTCATAGCCTATGGGACAATTGACGGGATCATATGGGCTCGTAGCCTACAACTTTTGACGATTGAATATTGTAGGGGATGTTGAAACCAAGAGAAGAGTATACCTGTCCCGTGGTACTAAGGCTACCCGTAGTGGAAGGAGGACTATCACCGGATAATCGAGGTTTATTCGATACTAGCGCCTCTGGCTCATAGCCTATGGGACAATTGACGGGATCATATGGGCTTAGGGGATGTTGAAACCAAGAGAAGAGTATACCTGTCCCGTGGTACTAAGGCTACCCGTAGCGGAAGGAGGACTATCACCGGATAATCGAGGTTTATTCGATACTAGCGCCTCTGGCTCATAGCCTATGGTACAATTGACGGGATCATATGGGCTCGTAGCCTACAACTTTTGATGTTTGAATATTGTAGGGGACGTCGAAACCAAGAGAAGAGTATACCTGTCCTGTGGTACTAAGGCTACCCGTAGTGGAAGGAGGACTATCACCGGATAATCGAGGTTTATTCGATACTAGCGCCTCTGGCTCATAGCCTATGGGACAATTGACGGGATCATATGGGCTCGTAGCCTACAACTTTTGACGATTGAATATTGTAGGGGACGTCGAAACCAAGAGAAGAGTACCTGTCCCGTGGTACTAAGGTTACCCGTAATGGAAGAAGGACTATCACCGTATAATCGAGGTTTATTCCATACGAGTGTGTGTGTGTGTTTGTGTGTGTGTATGCGCACGCGCGTGTGACTTTGTTACTATAGAGTTAGTTCTTTGTTAATACAAGTTTTTAAATGTGATATGTATGTATGAATAAACAAATAAATACACAAATATCGGGATATTATTACTTCCTAACCAATACCTTTACACTCCTGGGTGTGCCATCTACCTCCCGGTGTACAGATTATGATTATGTAACGTAAGTTACTACTGTAATATATCTAGAATTATATAGTAAATTACGTGTTACATAATTTATTAATACAATATTCACAGAGATTGAATGCTAATGCATTCTTGAACTACAATATAGGCTATTGTAATATTACATTACAGTTTAATATCTAGATCGATTCTTAAATTACACTATATTTTTAAAGTGCCTTTAGACACTATAATAAATAAAATCCTACTATTCTAATGAAATAAAACGCTACTTCTCTAATTCCTTGCACAGGCGAATAACAAAATGTTGTCAGAGAAAGTTTATGTACGTAAGTAAATCCATATAAGAGGTTTAAAATTAACCTCTGATTGGTTGTTATAAGTTACACAGACTAGCAGTCGCAGGAACACAGCGCATGCTGCGAACCAGCGCCCTGTATACTTTTACGTTGTTACGCACAAATTAGCGGATAATTTTTTTCATTTGTTTCGAGCAGTGAGCGAAGAAAAATGGAGCTCCGCCAACCTGGTCACTGCCTCTCCCGCCAGCTGTAAGGATCGTGGCGATATTTATTGAAACGTCCCATCGTCTGCTGAGTACCTTCAGAACTGTGCACCAAAACTGATGGACAGCATCGAACGATGAGACTGTCGTTAGATGTAAATGAAGAGAGAACCCGCTCAGCCCTTAACTGGGTCATGCGGGAAACGACCCGGTACGGACTGCAGTCGCCCCGATCAAACAACGTCGGATGAAAGGTTGTAAGCTAGCGCCGTGCTGTCGTACATCATGCGCCTCCTGCTTTAGGGAAGTTCTCAGACGTGAATAGTGGACGATCGCTCGCGTGCCCTGTCGATGGGCGAATCGAGACCCTACACCGTCGGACTAACAGCGGGCAAGCGTGCAATCGTGTCACTTAGATGATGGTCTGGCAAGCTACGCAACACTTTGACACCAACGAAGAACTCATTAATGGCTTCAAATTTTGGTCGGGTACTTTGGCGACAGCGGTATTCTATGGATGACTGCAAAAACTGGTGTAACGATATAATAACTGTCTGTATATGGGTGGTAATTATGAGAAAATGTTATAAAGATGTGTATGTAATGCTTGCATATAACAAAACATTTTTTCATGTATTAGTTTTCTTTTCCCTGACAATAGAGGTTAAGTTTTGAATTGCCTTTGTATAATTGCGCCAACCAACAATTTTTACAAAAAATTTTATTGTTTATTAGTTTGAGTTGTAATACGTGTGATTATTAACTATCTCCTTAAGTCTCCATTTATTATGGTATGATATTCTTAAAAATAATGTTTACACTTAAATATTAATTAGCCCATATAGTTTTATCGGACGTTCTGACCAGCAAATAATTACGTGACGTAAAGAGAAAAATCAGTGTACAAAACTGGAAAGATACGTGTTGGCAAGTTGTCTAACAGGAAAAACAAACATGCCAGAAAAAACAATATTTCTTGTTATCTTCAGTTCAGTTTACGCTTGCTTAACTTACAGCGGTTTTAATACATAGAAACTTATATTTCCGCCTGTCATTTCATATATCTCCAAACATCACAGCGCACCATTCGACCCAATATTTTTCAAAATAATGTCACGATTGCTTAATTAAGATCGTGTTTGTTTTTTGTATACCACGACGAGGGTATTCTAAAAATTAAACTCCAACTGGCTAGTAAGAAAAATAAATATAACATCTAGATATCGTAGAAGCGCTGTTTACCCGACCTTATAAACATCCCATCCTATAGGCGTCAGGCTCACTCTTTCTTAAGCCTGTTTGTCTCCAAATAGTAAAATGGCAAATCGTCTTGCTTACTTTGTCTTAAGTTTGACTCTGGAAACTTATTTTTTTCCACTTACAGAACGTTTCTTCCATCACTCGCAAACACCTCTTCTTCAGTTCCAATTTGACTTCCCAATTCATAAGCAATCTCTCGCGTCACATCCCCTTTAATAATATTTGTTCTATAATTCATGTCTCCTACCTCCCTTGTACTTCCGGTACTACTTTTTCTGTGCCTACATTTTCTTTTACCCGAAGCTAATTGTTCCTCTTCAGCAGCCTTTACCAAGTGTGCTACCTTTAACTCAGGAACAAGCACATGCCTCCCCGCAGTGATCAGAGTTGATTTTTCGATTACCTATTCTCTTCGTCTTCTTTTTCTTCTTCTCCACGTCAAGGTATAGGCTTACCGCCTGTTCCGCCTTCATTGAAGCCATCTCTTCCTTGGTATACCTCTATCTTGTTCTATTCTGTTACCACGCAAATTGGTACTTCGTCATTCTGTTCTTCTCTAGTTTTTGAACCCAACATCAAAAGTTCTTCTTCTCCTCACCTGCTGACTCTTTCTTCGAACAGTACCATCTGAATGATAGGGTAGTTTGACTCTCCTTAGTATTTCAGTCGTCGTAAAAAAACCTTATCTTATCTTCGTTATCCCAGAGGTCATTATCTCTTAAACGTGCTCTACACCCATAGGCATTAATAACATCTGTCTCAAGAAAAATGGGGATCACTTCATGAACAATGTTTGTACGAGCATTTGGTGGCTAAACTCGAGAAGACTAAAGCGTAAACAAATAATAATTACTTTGATGAGCCTTCCAGTTTTAGTCCATTTGATAGAAGAACTCAATTGATGTTAGAGGTGGCCGACTAAGCCTCGACGCTCAATGCACACTGTAGTGTCCGTCAACTGATTGTGCTCATCGAAAGAATCTTGATCATTTCCTTTGACGATTAGGCTTCCTCAAAATTGACGGAACGTAAGCACAGTACGCTGTACAAAAGATTTACTCTCAAATTTTTGCAATCCTGCTCTTCTGTCTGAATTTTGGTCTCCATGCTTGGAGAGCCATATTTTCCACATTTGCAGCACTTTGGTTTCCAGTGTTTATGGTTGTAAAATTTTATGGCGTTATTGAGATTTAAATTTTTTCTCAAGTCATCTCTTTATTTTCTACATTATAACAACGACGTATTATTGGAACCTTCTGTGTACAAGGCGGTGATATAATTTAATTAATGTAGATTGTTGCCGATTGGCAGCTTCAAATTAGATTAACAA
Source organism: Magicicada septendecula (assembly GCA_034769895.1). Taxonomy (NCBI): domain Eukaryota; kingdom Metazoa; phylum Arthropoda; class Insecta; order Hemiptera; family Cicadidae; genus Magicicada; species Magicicada septendecula. The sequence continues at coordinate 894,168,712 of CM068367.1, forward strand.
GAGCGTCTGAGCTATATTGGCGTTTTGCCATTCGCAACATTCACTGAAGTCCACCATTTGTTAACATCTCATCAATGAATGTCTGCATTACATACCACATTCTGAAATTATCCTATGCTTTAGACCTGCCATTTCCTATAATTAAGCAACTTACCCAACTACGAGATAGGAAGTAGAGAAACTGTCTAACTTCGTACATCACAGTTTTTATATATATTAATAATGCAGTCATACATAATATAATAATATATCGTAAAAACAAGATTAATAATACAAATTCATTATAATGTATATTGGTTAATAAAAGGAATCATTACAGTTATTATTATTAATTAATTCAAGGAGGTTTTATAAAAAATTAAAATTTTAGTAATGTTCCTAGTTACGTTTTTCTACAAACATGTACGTCTATGTTTTACACGCATACATTGCAGTACAATTTAAGCAATCACGTTTACCTATAGCTCTTTCGTTGCCAACATAACAAACCAAAACCGTTACTTTTAAGCCATTATTCTGGTAGTTATAAGAATTTATTGTCTGTAGATGCGCACACAGAATTTTAATGATCCACTTGTTGATAAAAAGTTAGAAGGTAAGGGTTCACGAGCACATTGTTTAATTTAAAAAAATGCTTGTTTAGCTCAACTTAGTACGTAACAAGTTGATTTTGTCAATTCTTTTCTCACATTTGACTTTAATATTATTTGTTTTAAAAAAATTTTTTAAATTGTTTGTTTAAAATTTTTTAACAAACTAGAATTATATCAGTACAACAAAACCTAGCAAGCAACTGCAAGTTTATACGAGGGGCAGCCAAGTAGTTGCACTACCAGAAGAAAAAAAAACGTGAAAAATTACAAAAATCTTTTATTTAACTAAAAATTTAATTGAAAATCTAATATGGCCTTTATTTTTAACGTGATACCAGTTTTTCGATGCCATTGCTGAAGAATTGTTTACAAGACACTTATTAACTGAACTGAATGCCTGTATTTCATTTTTAAACGTATAAGCAAATGCTGTGCATCAAACCTGTTCTGTCTTTGTAAAAAAAGAGTTACTACTATATTAGCGTACACAGCTGAAGAAATAGTGAAACATCCTAAAAATTAGGAGATTAACAAAATTCGTTGTCAACATTTTTCGATCCTATGAGGGCTCGATCCCGTTCGCCCCCCCGTTAATTCGCCCGCCAAAGACGTGTTAAATTACTTCAGAAATTTGTGACAAATTACTTCAGAAACCCATAACTGAAGTAACAGTTCTACACTGAGGTGCTGGCAGATAGTCATTTCTGAAATAAAATAGTTTAGAAAAGATTTATGAAAAAGGAGAGTCTGTAAACTTCAGAAACACTAGACTGAAACCAAATAAAATTCTTACATTTTTTTAATGGGTCTGCTTATAAAGGTAAAGAATGAAGGAATGAACAACTGAAAAGACAGACAAAGAACGACTAAATTAAGTGATAACAGAATTCTGAAACGAGAATCATGCAAACACAGAAAACAGAGGTACGGTTACATTTCTACACATTACAATAATCACGACCAACAGACTATGCCAACAGAACTTATAGGCTTACTACTTAGGATCATAAACTACAGGATACACCCCGAAGAGCATAGGGTGCGATAGGTCTATATATATCTGTAGAGTGTACGATGTACTTAGGAACTGCAACCGTACTTATCGTTGCCAGAGAAATCGCCATATCAGCCAATCGCAGGTGAAACCATACGCCAGCATTAACGAGAGAATTTAGTATTCTGGCTTAATGCAACACATCTCTAGCACAAAATACACATAAGTTTTGAAAATAATAACGTTTTGGCAGATAGACTATAGGCGGTGGAAACTGAAAAGAGATAGGACCATGTGAACAAATGTTATCATCTTCGGCCGGACCCTGAGCCGATGGAACGATCATACGCAGCGTTCCTAATGCATCATTGTGATTACTTCTCACACCTCCCACGGCACTTATGTATCTCAAACCTTTAAGTTATTTTAGACCATTGCATTCTGAACAGGACACTGAATATATAGAAGGTCGCAGTTAAGAACTGAAATTAACTGTTTCAAGAGTAAAAAAAACGGTAGAAGGAACCACGTAGAGATTAAACCGTAAGGAATCTTCAAGAACATTTGATGCTGCTAGATGCAACACAGTGTCGTTGTTGTGTATTCTCAGCAAAAATGTACTCACACTATTTTGGAGCGCAATTTTGTGTGATACACACGCTTTAACAACAGTTTTATCTCCACGCATTCTTCTTTACCACTAATCCCGTCTTCACATAAATACATAACCTGATGCTGATTACATTTCTTTGGCTTTCTGGAAACACTACTAAAATGTGTACTTATCTTGTTACCCGACTGCGTTCATAAAAAGGAAGGTACTGTACATTTAAATCTTTAGTATATGTAAAGCTTTAGTATTTTTCAGTTTACAACGCCTAAGTATGTGTAATATTGCCTTTAGCAGCAAATACAATCACAATAATCTGTAGATGTGTTTGTTACATGCAAACAAACCATAAAAACTTGACTTATAATTTTCGTTGTGCCTTGACGCTTACATAATTTTCAATATAAACGCCTAATTAAAATTTATTTATTTCTAAGCTATATTAGAAGTAAGTGATTACCTGTATGCGGTCCGCCGTGTGACTTCTCAAACTTGGTTACGTTACGCGTTTCAAACCATATGCCTCATCATCAGACGTTTAAAAACCAAAAACACACATATCACACAAAACTGCGTTTGTCAAAAAATAAAATTGCAGAAACAAGCATATTATGTGCACGTGATGTAGGGTGCGCACCCGTTCAAGTGTTGTCTGCTACTGATTGGAATTCGTTGAGCAGTCTCAAAGCAGTATCATACAGGCGGTTAGATACAAAGTTCAATTGTTCATTCAGAACACAATCACGACTGCTGTCATTATTATATGCATTATAAATTTCCAGCTCCTCCAAGGCATTCATAAATCGGCCCTTGTTGCATATATGTAAAGGCATTAGATTGGACTTAAAATCTGTATAATTGTGATTGTGTTGGGTCAGATGACGAGTGTAATTAGATTTTATATCATTGTAATTAAGTGTCTTTTTTGGTAAGTGTTCACGGAAGCGTTTGTAAAAACCTCTTCCGGTCTGACCTATATAGAAGCTGTTACAATCATTGCAAACCAGTTTATAAATGCCTGTTTTTTCTTCAATAGATAAGGGCAGTTTAGGTCTAAGTATATTAATTAGTTTATTATTGGTTCTAAAAACATAGTATAACCAATATTGTTCATCACGGAAGATAAAATTTTTGGCATGATGTAAGTGTATTTCGCAGATATAAATTTTTTCGGTGTTTTATTAAGTGGACGGGGCTTAAGTTGTGCACAGGCGATAGATGAGTTGATTGACTTGCTTAAAGTCATTTTAAATCAAAATTATTTCACATTCAATGGTTTATCCTATAGCCAAGATGATGGTCTAGCTATGGGCTCACCCCTCTCAGGCCTGTTGGCTGACATATACTTAAATTTCTACGAAAATACTCATTTATTAAATAATAACATATACGCTAATAAGATACAATTTTATTCACGTTACCTAGATGACACGTTCATTATTTTTGACGGAACTTTGAGACAAGTTGACTCCTTCAAAAATCTTTTAAATGAAATCAACAATTATATTCAATTTACTTCAGAGACTGAGCATGATAACTCAATTAACTTTCTAGACCTGACCCTCACTAGACGAATGGACACATTGAAATTCAATATTTATAGGAAGCCTACTGCCACTAGCCATACAATACATGCAGATTCCCACCATCCATATTCTCAAAAAATGGCAGCATATAATAGTTTAATCCATAGATTGTTGACAGTCCCCCTTGACAATAATGACTTCCAGGCTGAGCTAAACACAATAAGATTTATTGCAGTTTCCAATGGTTACAGTAGTCACGTCATTGATAAATTGCTAAAGAAGCATAATAACATTCAACTTAAGCCCCGTCCACTTAATAAAACACCGAAAAAATTTATATCTGCGAAATACACATACATCATGCCAAAAATTTTATCTTCCGTGATGAACAATATTGGTTATACTATGTTTTTAGAACCAATAATAAACTAATTAATATACTTAGACCTAAACTGCCCTTACCTATTGAAGAAAAAACAGGCATTTATAAACTGGTTTGCAATGATTGTAACAGCTTCTATATAGGTCAGACCGGAAGAGGTTTTTACAAACGCTTCCGTGAACACTTACCAAAAAAGACACTTAATTACAATGATATAAAATCTAATTACACTCGTCATCTGACCCAACACAATCACAATTATACAGATTTTAAGTCCAATCTAATGCCTTTACATATATGCAACAAGGGCCGATTTATGAATGCCTTGGAGGAGCTGGAAATTTAAAATGCATATAATAATAATAGCAGTCGTGATTGTGTTCTGAATGAACAATTGACCTTTGTATCTAACCGCCTGTATGATACTGCTTTGAGACTGCTCAACGAATTCCAATCAGTAGCAGACAACACTTGAACGGGTGCGCACCCTTACATCACGTGCACATAATATGCTTGTTTCTGCAATTTTATTTTTTGACAAACGCAGTTTTGTGTGATATGTGTGTTTTTGGTTTTTAAACGTCTGATGATGAGGCATACGCCTTGAAACGCGTAACGTAACCAAGTTTGAGAAGTCACACGGCGGACCGCATACAGGTAATCACTTACTATTAATAAAGTGACTTGGATACCATACGAAACATGAATGTCTAAGCTATATTGTTTAATTAATTAGGAAATATAAGTGTCTTTAAAATAAATTAGCCCACACACTTATGCACCAAACTTAAACTATTTAATGTGATAAGAAACTATTCATTATATTCAGACAGCAACAATTAGAACAATACTGATCACTGTGTATGAAGTCACTGGGAGGACTTTGTTATTAAAAATTATATATTGAATACATTTCTCAGACTTTTGTTATCATTCAGCCTCCTACAGTAGTCACCATGGCTAATAATTGCAATAACTTCGTTCTTATTCCAGATGGTTATTTTGATCCTGTTAGCCAGATGTGGTTCGCAGATTTCCTTAAGTTATCTACATATTTATTAAGTACCCATTAGACTGTAACGTATAGATGCATCTTAATATAGATACTAGCTAGTGGATGGGTATAGAATGAAACAAATATAAAATACAAACGCAATTTTAGAATTTGAGCAGATATTCATTTGTTTCAATTAATCTCTATGTATTGTGTCGCACTTGAAAAGTGGTATTTAATGTGCCCCCGTTTCCGCATTGCACAAGTCAACGTAAATTAAACCACGTTGTGAAAAATGTTGATATGCGGTAGTGTTGTCCTTGCATATTGTCTGCTGCAGACATTTGTTAGATTTATATTTCACAAACCTCTTCACATTTTTCTCCTATGGTCTAAAGTTTAACAAAGTAACAATTTTGTATTTTGAATCCACTTCAAAGCACACAAATTTTTGTAATGTGTGTCTGTAGTCATTGCGTTAATAATGATGAAGCTACCGCCACATACTGTTTTAGTAAAGGGAAAGAACACCAAAATAGTCCTGATCAGTGTTACAGTTTTATAAAATTGAATGCGACTTTATACAGGAACTAGATTTATATAAACGTTGTTTTTTTCGAAACGTTGCAGGATGTACATACACCTACAAATCAATCTAATCAAGTATAGGTCTAGGTATAACTTTAGTTTTTCAGTAATTTTGGAAAATACGTATTTAAATCAAACAACATATATGGCAAAAGCAAACAATATACCCTATTTGCAACTAGTTGATCAACATTAACCCATTATCATGATTAAAAAACTTAATATCATTAAATTTTTATCTTTAGAGTTAAACTCATATGAGCTTTGAAACAACACGTTTTCAGTAAAATTAATACGACTTACGAGTGGTTTGAAAACATTTAATATTCCTTGTTCTAGTAGCCTTTTTATAGATAAGCGGCTGTATGTGTTGCAACAATCCTTAGAATGAATTCAAACTGACAACAGAAACAAAATTTGATGATTAAAAGTCGTATTATGTAATTATACAATCCTGTAATATTCAACATTCAAAATTTATAATTTAAAAAAAAATTATTCTCAGTAACTAAAAAATAAGCATTTAATTTTGAATATTTGGTTGTAGAGCAACATACACTTTCCTGGTAAGTGAGTTTTTTGTCTTATAACACTGGATGTAATTCCGCACATACTTCAGTGTAAAAATAACGTTTTTGAAGTAATAAAACATCAAATGGTAAGCTCCAAGTATGTGGCGTATGAAAGAAGCATTTAGTTTGTTTAATACAATTTGCCAATATGTTTTCAATTTTTTCATACAGGAAGCAAAAATTAAATATTCATGTAATTAGCTTTGACATATAATTTATGAGGTATACAATTCTATAAGGCAACGTTCACAGATAATGTATAATTTTTAACGTAAGTACTACTAGTTTAATAAAAGCGCTAAAAAATTTGTAAAAATGTGTGATTTTTTCAATAATTTCATTATTTATAAACATCTGCTACAAACAAGTATATCTGTAAAACATTTTGTCGTGACCCCTCTGTTTCATGAAAATAATTTACGTATCTGAAAATTCTATTACTGTACCTGCGCCACATAAGGGTATTACTAGTAATTGTTTAGTGCAAATATGGTTATACTAAAAATTCTGGTCTATAAAAATGAATTTTTTATTACTCGCCCAAGAGAAAAAAATTCGAGATAATCGCTCGGAACTGGATTTCTTGCAGTTCATTTCTGTGCTGAGCCTGAGCCGCACAGTCAGGTAATGACTTCTCAACTACAGGCCTATATTAGGCAGAACGTATGTTTGAAGTACGTGCCTTATATTCAGGCTTATATTTTGTCAAGCGAATGTTTTATATCTTATGTTCTTTGAAATAAAACCGTAGGCCTTTATAAAGGTGTTAATAAACTTGATTCACTCGACCTGAATATGCCTTCATTATTTGTACCATTTTCCTTTCATTTTTCTGTCCAGTCAGGAATGATCTATTTTCTGTCTTAATTTAGTATTGAATAGGAAAGATTTTCATTGATCTGTTCCTGCTCGCTGTAGATTACGACACTATTACGTTTCAAAAAATCTGAGACATCTGGGAGACGTCTTTCTTCTGCAACTGGAAATATTTTGAGAATATTTCGAAACCAGTCTTCCGCGATTTCAGTGGATTTCTGAAACATTGCAAGTGTAATTCATTTCAAGAGTTTGACGGTTTAATACCAAATTTTAAGAAACAGTTAGATATTGTACTAAAATTGTTTTGCAATGCCTATGTAATTTAGTGACTGGTTAAGTTTTTTTTATTGGAATCATAATTACGTTTTTGTACCATTTAATTTTTGCATATTTTTATCGAGTTTATCATCAACTATTATTATTTGATTTGAAATCGTATAGGTTGATTAAGTTATTTACTTTTGATGGTGCGTTGATAATAATAGTGAGCAGTTGTGATAATACGGTTGTAAAAACTGTAATAATACTTTTGATTTTTTTTTGTAGGTTTGGCAACTTTGTCAATTTCGATAATGTCCTTTATGATTTCACTAAAAACCTTAAGGCTAACGACATCAAAACCAGTTTATTCCTTTAGTTGTCTGACAAAGCGTACTTAGAGAACGAACAGTGAAGTTCAACATGTACTTATAGTTTTATTCTGTTCAGCACAATTTGACATTACGACTACGTCGGCCGCCCATAAGTCGTATATTTCGAGTATTAATACTTTCCCCTTAATTTTTTTAAGCTTCAATTACAGATTCCTCCTTAGCTAACTTCTTAGTACTGTTTAGTTCATTCTTCTTGATAAATTTGTTTTACTTATTTTCTTAATCGCGTACTTGGCGGCTACCCCGTATACCACAATAGCAGAATGAACTATTTTGGAATGTATAATCTTAACCTTCTTATTACAATTTATGACAGTGTGGGATATAGTTTGTTCCTGAGTCCACTTAAATATATATAATTTAATTAAATTTTTTCGTCGTCGTATTTTTAGCAAGAATTACACCAAAAATGGTTTGTTCCGGACCCAAGCAGGAAGTCTAGAGCTAGTCATTCCAATACTTCCCCGGACCCCCACACCTCCCCGTCGTTTCGGCTTATAATTCACGTAGTTGTTTGGGGATGTAAACTGGTTGATATTAGGCCATCCCCGTGTAAGACTTCAGGCGTGTTTTTTTATTCGGTGATTGTAGAATTCTCCTTATGGTCCCTACAAATATGGTGGAATCTGTGTAGCTTCTTCACCACATCATTGTTTGAAATGTACGACACGTTACAGCCCGAATGTTAAAAATTACTGACATAATTAAATTCTTTATAAATGTATATAAATAGTACTGAAAAATGGCCAGCCAAATCGCTGCATTTAATTAGATTGGAGAATAACCTTTAAAAAATTGATAAATATTTTATGCCTCAGATTTGAATAAGGAGTATAGTATAGAAAGAGTTGAAAAAATTCAAGCCGAAAATTTTCGTCATCTGGAAAATTTAAAGTCTATTTACCTAAAACATTTGTTTCTAAGTTAGGTGACATAACAATTAAAGATTTAAATAAGAGTGCAAAACTAAGTTTTATATATAAGTGCTAATACGTACTTACGATAGGTATCGTTAAGGAGTACTATAAAGTGCATCCTCAGTTAATTATTGCGCATTCCTTTGTAGTTTCTTGTAGCAAATTTTTCTCTGTAAACTCATGTAAATTTCGGCGGTCTTTTAAGAAGGGCATAGTCGTCCACAAAAGAGCGCTAAATAGAGCTAAACGTGTTTACGAAGGAGAGATTTTCTAGTTTATTTTTGAGAATAAGCTTGCGTAAATTCACAAAACATTTTGGTGGTCGCTAAAAATTCAAATTAATGAAACCTCTTAAAATATACTACTTTAAAAGATCTACGTTAAGGGAACCGTGAAATGACTTTTATAAAAAGTGGTTTGTTAAAGAGAGCTCTGAAAAAATTTTAAGATGGTTTTTCTGCAAAATCCCCCATAAAATTTAGCGAGTATTCTTTTTATATCATCTTTATGGAGGTTTGTTCCACAGTGTTCGTTGGATTTCTGTTGTCCGCTAAAAGTGGAGTAAGCGCCTCATATATATATGCTACGTTGAAGATTATGCTTATATGTCATATCAATTCGTTATAAGGCAGAACAAAATCTAAAGGTTTACTCTGTTGTTACGTTGGTTTGTTTGTTACCTGTTATATTCAATCCTTGCAGGCCTGTACATACTGAGGCAAGTAGGTGTTGTAAACACATGTCGATATGCCGTTAACACGACTATCTGTTTTTCTCTTTCTTCTTAATACACATTCATTAGCATATCAATATATTTCATTAACAATTTACCAGTAATAATAGTCTTATTATCATTATACTATTATTGTATAAAACAATGAAATCATATTTATAAGTCGTCACTTTTAACGTGACTTGAGAAAGCAATACAAACAACTTAATTTACGTTCCACGTGTGCAAAAATACACTAAAATAAACTCTTCTCAACACGACGTGTTTGCGTTGTAAAATACTGTTGGCGTGAAAGCAGGGGGTAGTTGACACCGAGGTCACCACGTGCTGCAGAAATGCGTACATACACTTGACTCCTTTGTTTTTTCTCTGTCACTTTTTACAGTTTGTTTTAAATGTATATTTTTTATTTGTCATCATACGTACTACTTCACTTTCCATTTTAACTATTACACAAATTATTTCAAAATTTTAAAATATTTTGATTATATTACTGTTTATTGAAATTTCTAAAAAATATACGTGGAACTTTAAATAATCGTTAACATTATGGTTGTATGATTTACATGTACATATATATTGAAATTAGTTACTAACAAAAATTAATGTTTATTAAAATGTTCTTTTTTAACTTCTTGTACTTACCTTACATTCCACAACTTTTACCTACTCAGTTAACTATAAACGTATTTTTGCATAATTTCTGAGATTCTCTCATTTAATATGCACCATTTTCGTTAGGATTTTCCTTTTAATTAAATACAAATTTAGAAAAAACTAGATCTTATTCGTTTTTATTATTTTTTACTAAAGCAAGTGTTTTACCAATTATACTTTATTTGCCATCACCATCATAAAATCATTCAAATAATTTTAAAATGTCTCAATTTAATCATACTGAATTAATCAAACTATAAAATTAAATACAGTTTAAATAAATAATAAAAAACATTCCCCATTATTCTGGTTAAAACGTGAAATGTAAAATTACTTAAGTAAGTATTAGTTCCAGAATCTAAAATGAATTGTATTATCTGGTCCTTGAGTTTTCGATTAAATTTACCGACGACTGTTATTCTATTACCATTATATAGGCCAAAGTTCTTCTTCTTTCTCTTCTTCTGGCGCCACAGCCGTACTTGGTTCTCAGCCTCCTCTGTGATACGTCACTAATCCATGCCAACATCATCAACCCCACCTAATTCGTTCGTTCTCACTTTGTGGGCGACATTCCAATTCGCTTAACTCTGATGTTATAAACTGGATTTCCATTGGATCTGTATACATTTTTCTATAGCCCACAGTTAAAATGCCTCCGCCACAGGCCTTTCTCACACGTACCTCCAGAAATTCTCCTCAGTCTCTTCGTTACAATTATGTTTCCCATTACTATGTTCTACCATTTCTTGAATGACACTTAAGTACGTTGATATTAATAAAATATTAATAAATGATGTGGCTATTAAATGGAAAATAGTTAAGTTATAGTAATTGTGTTACACTTTACTCACTGTTTATTGTAGTCAAAGTATTTTAGCGTGCGGTAATATATTTTGCAGGATTATGCATTTTTATTCGAATTTCGTCCATAATTGTTTTTTAAGTTAATGTATCAATTCTTCAGTTTTTAGAATAATGATTTTTGTCTGACCTTAAATTGGTATCCACAGTGTAACAAGCCTTTGTATTGTACTGTTAAGAATGAACTTAATAATTTCCCTTACAAGAATAATCAGCACTAGTCACAAATTCTCGTAGTTTCCGCATGTCAGCACACGATCCATCTAAGTTAGTTACTGTTTTTCTTGTAACCTGTTTATGGTTAAATAGTGGAAAGTTGACTTGTCTTTACGACACATATATAACTGTAAACTCTAATGCATACGTGTTGTGATAAAAAAAGAGCGAACTTTTGTAATAACGCACCGACCATTAAACGGATCGTGTTCCAACTGGTTGTGCTGACTAGCCACTGAACGCGTCACGCTACCGTTGTTGGTATTGGAGCTACAAACGATGGATTAAAAGTGTGTACTAACCTCTGGTCAGATTTTTAAAACAGTGAAATGATAGATCTCGAGGAACAACGTGTTTGTGTTACATTTTGCTTCAAAGTCGGTAAAACGTTTACAGACACATTTAACATACTTGATCAACCATGGAAGATTTCATCTACAAAGGGTAGACTGTGTAAGTCAAACGTAGTGCTACGAATGATTCAATTGTTTTATAGCAGATAGAACATTGACCGATGAAGATCCCAAACCTGAACGACCTTCCACGTGAAGAAACAATGATAACATCGATTCAGTTCGTGCTATGATTCCTGAACATCGACGTTTAACTGTCCGAGAGATTTCTCAGGAAGTGTGCATTAGCATAGGATCATGCCACGCAATTTTAGCAGAAAGGCCCATAAAATTCGTGCCGCGTGCCAATTATCAGAAAGAGGACCATGTTAACATCAGTCACCGAACCAATGTCGATGAAAATTTCGTGAAAGTATCGTAACACGCGATGAGATTTAGGTTATGGCTATGATGTCATAACCAAGGCACAAGTGTCGCAGTTGGGGGGGGGGATAGGATCCCGTATGTGTCGGTCAAACATGAAGGTGATATTGGTGGTTTTTTATGGGAAAGGCTTAGTCCATTATGAATTCATCCCACGTAATCAGACAGTAAACAAGTAGTTCTACATGGAGGCTTTAAGGCGTTTGAGGTTACGGAGGCAGAGCCTAAGCTGTGGGAAAACCAGAGCTAGATGTTGCATCACGACAATGCACCAGCTCGTGCATCACCTCCTTATCTGCCAACCGTCTTGCCACACCACCGTGCTCTCCAGACTTGGGCTTACCGAACATTTTCTTGTTGCCAAAAATGAAGGCAAACTTCAGAGGACATTGTTTTCAAACTATAAATTACTCTGAGGAAAATACGATACGATAACTGCACGTCATTCCCCAAATCGCATTCCAGGAAACATTCCAAAGAAGGAAGAAACGTTGGAAGAGCTGTACTATCAGCAAAAACGACTATTTTGAAGGGAACAAGCCTGAATAAAATTCTAATTGCATTAATAAAGTTTTTATTACAAACGTTTGGTCTTTTTTCGAACACACCTCGATAATGTGATTTACTGCTGAGGAAATGTGATAAAGAATGTGATAAAATGAAGGAAAAACTAAATTTAACAATGCATCGTCAAACTTATGGATAGCAAAAGGTAGCCATTTTAGGAAGTTTCCTGAACTTTTAGTCTATACTGAACACCAACAAAATTACAAATACAGAATTACGTTTACAGACTGGTAGTCTTCATTTCCCCTAGTCAAAATATTTTATTACAAATTTTAATGGTACGTATTAACAAATATATATAATAAACAAAGTAGTTTACTTTCCCATTATAATGCAGATAATTTTATGGTTCTATTCCTTAATATACTAATTACAAATAAAATGTTTCTTAAGTAACACCTGTTAGATACAATAATCTATGATAAATCTTCAGTAAGGGATGATTATAGTACCTTATTATAATAAGGTATATATTATAAGGTAGAATTTTCTACCTTATTATTGTTTATTAGTTTTCCTGACATCACTGGTTTTAATAAATTCCGGAAAATTTTATATGAAATATAAACGTAGAATGTAACGAAAATGCGAAACGTAACAGCTTTGCAACCTAACACAACATAGAATAGCGCTAAATATTATAACATCTTGTCTTATTAACGGTATGCCACATGTTATTACAATAACGAACTTTTAAAATTATCCATTATGATACATATTGTGTTATCTGTGAATCTGTGCTGTTGTTTCGTTGTCCCCAAATAAACCCTTTTAGTCTTTCTAGAAATATTTCTCCAAGGCTTTATAGCCTATCATTCTAACCGCCGACATTATAATGCTGCGTTAAAAAAAAATCACAGGTTTTGTAATTACTATTTATTTTATTTTTTCTTTGTTCGGTTATAATGCTTGATTCTTTTAGTGCATCAAATGATTCTTTTTTCCACATGCAGTGATTGTTTATCGAGTGTCGTATTTTGTACAAATCTGATATTTTTTTAATTAAAACATAGCGAGCTTATTTTTCTGTTACTTTCAATATTAATAACTTTCTTGTGTCACTTTATCTTTAGTGGTATCTGCAAAAAATATGAATGTAACAGGGTTACACATTATTATTTTCATTACTTCTTCCTAAACTTTATGTGTAACTTTTATACTAACTTACAGTTAGTAGCACTTACAGTGCTAACACACACACAGTGTCAGTTACAGTGTTAACTTACAGTGTGTACTTTTTATTTCGATAAAAGAATTAATAGGACTTTATGGTGCATAAGTTAATATTAAGCAAATTATATTTACTTTTATTTAATATTCCATATATTCTTTCATATCCCATAACTGCTACAAGATCTGAGAACGTTGTTGGAAATCAATCCAAATAGGTCACCATTAACAAGTAAAGTGATTGTAACGCACTTAGTCAGAATTAAGTATAAATAAGATACGATTTGTAGATTATACGTATACAACAATCTTCTAAAAGTAAACACAAATATTTTTCCCATCTCACTGACCTAAATATTAGACTATAAAACTGTAAATACGTTTTTCAAAACAAAATGACATTTACGTTTTTATATGTCAAATATAATGTGTAAAATAATTTTTATGCAGAGAGTCAGGATGTCAACAAGTTTGACGGGTTTTTCACTGCCTCTGATAAATGTTACTGAGGGCTGGTTTTTATGACCATTTATTGTCACTTCACAGTGATATATGTTTGTTGTATAGTAAGCTTCCTGGTCATTCCACAAACCCAGCACAACACCAATAAAAATAAATTATTTAAGTAAAAGGTACATAACACACACACAAGGCATTTTGTAACTAGAAGAATCAAAGTGTATGGTTTCTTAGTTGCAGATCCGTCAACAATGTTTTTCGTTTTATTAGTATACAGAACAAAAAAATATTACTATTTATTTCTCAAACATAGCTAACAAATTCAGAAGCATTATCTGAGACATGGTTAATATTTTCTACAACATTTACCAATATGTACCATAGTCTTATGATAACAATATATTTTCTTTCGTAAGCAAATAATTACAGACTTGATAATAATAATTTTTTAGCTGGTAGAGGCATCCGTGCAACGGCTAGTTCTAATGTGAATTGACACCAACAAATTATTGTATCAATTAATTTTATATTAATGTTAACTCCAAATATTATTATTATGATGATGATGATTGTTATTTTTTTATCCCTTACGTGTATGGTATACTAAGGTTCTATGAACCCACCTATCATGCTTGTCCTTTGTTCCTCTACTGGCTGTCGTTTCGTCCCAGTAGGTGGATCGGCAGGGTGTACGAGTATGTGGGATAGTATATTTTAAGAGGGTTCTTTAATTTGAATTTTTAGCGACCACCAAAATGTTTTGTGAATTTACGCAAGCTTATTCTAAAAAATAAACTAGAAAATCTCTCCTTCGTGAACACGTTTAGCTCTATTTAGCGCACTTTTGTGGACGACTATGCTCTTCTTAAAAGACCGCCGAAATTTACGTGAGTTTACAGAGAAAAATTTGCTACAAGAAACTACAAAGGAATGCGCAATAATTAACTGAGGATGCACTTTATAGTACTCCTTATCGATACCTATCGTAAGTACGTATTAGCACTTATATATAAAACTTAGTTTTGCACTCTTATTTAAATCTTTAATTGTTATGTCACCTAACTTAGAAACAAATGTTTTAGGTAAATAGATTTAAAATTTTCCAGATGACGAAAATTTTCGGCTTGAATTTTTTCAACTCTTTCTATACTATACTCCTTATTCAAATCTGAGGCATAAAATATTTATCAATTTTTAAAGGTTATTCTCCAATCTAATTAAATGCAGCGATTTGGCTGGCCATTTTTCAGTACTATTTATATACATTTATAAAGAATTTAATTATGTCAGTAATTTTTAACATTCGGGCTGTAACGTGTCGTACATTTCAAACAATGATGTGGTGAAGAAGCTACACAGATTCCACCATATTTGTAGGGACCATAAGGAGAATTCTACAATCACCGAATAAAAAAACACGCCTGAAGTCTTACACGGGGATGGCCTAATATCAACCAGTTTACATCCCCAAACAACTACGTGAATTATAAGCCGAAACGACGGGGAGGTGTGGGGGTCCGGGGAAGTATTGGAATGACTAGCTCTAGACTTCCTGCTTGGGTCCGGAACAAACCATTTTTGGTGTAATTCTTGCTAAAAATACGACGACGAAAAAATTTAATTAAATTATATATATTTAAGTGGACTCGGGAACAAACTATATCCCACACTGTCATAAATTGTAATAAGAAGGCTAAGATTATACATTCCAAAATAGTTCATTCTGCTGTTGTGGTATACGGGGTAGCCGCCAAGTACGCGATTAAGAAAATAAGTAAAACAAATTTATCAAGAAGAATGAACTAAACAGTACTAAGAAGTTAGCTACGGAGAAATCTGTAATTGAAGCTTAATATCGGTATGGAGAACCATACATGACTTCCATGTTCTAAGATTTATATTTAAAATCATATTCGAAATGAAATATTTCCATAGAAACTACGTCTTTCTACTTATTGCTTCAGCATTAACCACAGTACTGTGGTCACTAACGTATACCACCTCACGTTTTCGCACTCGATTTTCACTGATGATGGCAGTGATGGCACTGCCGAAAAGTATGGTTTTGCAGAAAAAATTGGACTACGGCTAAACAGCCCGGGAAGCAATTTTAACAAAAAACTACTTCTTTGTTGCCGATAACGTAGTACACATATACAAAATTCTCCCCTCCATCTTCAACTATAATTTTTAATTATAGAAAATTACCCCCACCCCGTTCACCTAACCTCTTCATTTATAGATATTTCATCTAAGTTTCTACAGTGGATTATTATGACCTTCTTATCAGGATACTTTATTTATAAAAATTAAGTACTTTACTCTTGTTAAATCATAAAATGTTTCAGGCAAACTACCCCTTTCTCTTAACCGATCTTCTCCAAAATCAATAGACCTTACGTCCTCTACAATTCACGGATGCATGCAAAAAAGTATTTGATTCTGTTTGAATCTGCGGCAGTTATCGTTTGTCATGGAAACATTTCTCTTGTTACAACATAAAATGTTGCAGGTAAACTACCCCTTTCTCTTAACCGATCTTCACCAAAATCAACAGACCTTGAGCTTTCTGCAACTTACGAAATTGTGCAAAAAATTATTTGATTCTCTTTGAATTTACGGCAGTTATCGTACGTCATAAAAAATTACCCTTTTTAAAACATAAAACGTTGCTGATAAACTACCCCTTCCCTTAACCGATCTTCAACAAAAACAACAGACCTTGAGTTCTCTTTAGTTCAAAAAGGTATGCAAAAACCTAGTAGATTCTGTTTGAATTTACGGCAGTTATCGTTCGTCATATAAAAAATTACACTTGTTAAAACATAAAATGTTGCAGGTAAACTACCCCTTTCCCTTAACCCATCTTCATCAACACCAACAGGTATTGAGAACTCTAAAATACAGGGTTGTATGCAAAACATCATTTGATTCTGTTTGAATTTGCGGCTGTTATCGTTTACCATAGAAAAAAATTACCCTTGATAAAAAAACTGTTGCTGGTAAACTACCCCTTTCCCTTAACCGATCTTCACCAAAAACGACAGGTATTGAGTACTCTACAATTCAGGCCGGTATGCAAACAATTATTTGATTCTGTTTGAATTTGCGGCTCTTATCGTTTACCATAGAAAACACCCTTGATAAAACATAAAACGTTGCTTCTAAACTACCCTATGCCATTAACCGATCTTCACCAAAACAATAGGTCTTGAGAACTCTACAATTCAGGGCTGTATGCAAAACATTATTTGATTCTCATTGAATTTACGGCAGTTATCGTTCGTCATAGAAAAAATTACTCTTGTTAAAACATAAAACGTTGCCGGTAAACTACCCCTTTCCCTTAACCGATCTTCACAAACACCAATAGGTATTGAGAAATCTACAATACAGGGCTGTATGCAAAACATCATTTGATTCTGTTTAAATTTGCGGCTGTTATCGTTTACCATAGACAAAAATTACCTTTGATAAAAAACCGTTGCAGGTAAACTACCCCTTCCCCTTAACCGATCTTCACCAAAAACGATAGATCTTGAGAGCTCTACAATTCAGGGCAGTATGCAAAATATTATATGATTCTGTTTGAATTTGCGGCTGTTATCGTTTGCCATACAAAATACCCTTGATAAAACAAAAAACGTGGCAGGTAAACTACCCCTTTCCCTTAACCGATATTCACCAAAATCAATAGGTATTGAGAACTCTACAAGTGAGGGTTGTATGCAAATAATCATTGATTCTCTTTGAATTTGCGACTCTTATCGTTTGCCATATAAAATACCCTTGTTAAAACATAAAACGTTGCAGGTAAACTACCCCTTTCCCTTAACCGATCTTTACCAAAATGAACAGATCGTGAGAACTCTACAAGTTAGGGCTGTATGCGAAACATTATTTGATTCTGTTTGAATTTGCGGCTGTTATCGTTTGCCAAACAAACAAAATTACCCTTGATAAAAAAAAACCGTTGCCGGTAAACTACCCCTTTCCCTCAACCGATCTTCACGAAAAACAATAGGTCGCGAGTACTCTAGAAATCAAGGCTGTATGCAAAAAATTATTTGATTCTGTTTGAATTTGCGGCTGTTATCGTTTGCCATAGAAACAAATCTACAGACACAGACACACACACAGACACTTTTCGAAAAATGACTTTTTTTCATGTTTTAAGTGTAGTACAATCAGAATCTGCAATAATCTCGAACACGATTTTTTTTGCCATCCTTAAGGAACATGGAAGTAAAAAAATTAAGGGGGAAGTATTAATACTCGAAATATACGACTTATGGGCGGCCGACGTAGTCGTAATGTCAAATTGTGCTGAACAGAATAAAACTATAAGTACATGTTGAACTTCACTGTTCGTTCTCTAAGTACGCTTTGTCAGACAACTAAAGGAATAAACTGGTTTTGATGTCGTTAGCCTTAAGGCTTTTAGTGAAATCATAAAGGACATTATCGAAACCTGATAAAGTTGCCAAACCTACTTACATACCAATAAGGATCCAGATTTTAAAAGTAAAGAGATACATTCAGTAATAAGAAAGTATAAAAATAAGCTGTAGCACACAGAAAACGAGGAAAATAGCTGCCTTTTGGATCGCTCCAGTAGAACTTAGAATGATTGTACGAAAGGAAACATCGAGGTCAATAAGAACTACAAGTGGAAAGTTAGCTTACCATATATCGTTATGGATTGTACCAATTCTATGCACAGAACGATCGCAATGAAATCTTTGGAAGTTAATAAAGCTAAGAAGAAAAATTTATTATAAAGATTCTTCAAATATGAAATACACACCACAACATATCATACGTAAGTCAAAGTTTAAAGTTAACGTAACTTACTGATTCGAATCCCGGATAAGAAAGACATTTTATAAAGTAAATGTAGGTATAAGTGGTAGAGAGAAATCTTAGTAATCGATCGAATAAATATTGCGGCTTCTATAATGTATAAGAGACCTAAACGAGGAAGGAATATGGAGAAGCTTTTACGATTACGAATTGATGAAGACTATTTGTAAATAAAATCTTATCTAAATAAATAGCTTAAGAAACAGCTATGTAACAGTATGAAAACAGTTTTACTTCCATGTTCCTTAAGGAAATGGAAGTATGGTGATGGCAAAAAAAAATCGTGTTCGAGATTATTGCAGATTCTGATTGTACTACACTCAAAACATGGAAAAATGTCATTTTTCGAAAAGTGTCTGTGTGTCTATGTGTCTATCTGTCTATAGATTTTTTTTCTATGGTAAACGATAACAGCCGCAAATTCAAACAGAATCAAATAATTTTTTGCATGCAGTCCTGATTTGTAGAGTACTCAAGACGTATTGTTTTTGGTGAAGATCGGTTAAGGGAAATGGGTAGTTTACCAGCAACGGTTTTTTTCAATCAAGGGTAATTTTTTTCTATATCAAACGATAACAGCCGCAAATTTAAACAGAATCTACTACTCTTTTGCATACAGCCCTGAATTGTAGAGTACTCAAGACCTGTTGTTTTTGATGAAGATCGGTTAAGGGAAAGGGGTAGTTTACCTGCAACATTTTATGTTTTAAAAAGGGTATTTTCTATGGCAAACGATAACAGCCGCAAATTCAAACAGAATCAAATAAGTTTTTGTATATAGCCCTGTATTGTAGAGTTCTCAAGACCTATTGATGTTGGTGAAGATCGGTTAAGGGAAAGGGGTAGTTTACCTCCAACATTTTATTTTTAAACAAGGGTAATTTTTTATATGACGAACGATAACTGCCGTGTACATCCCTGAATTGTAGTGATCTCAAGGCCTTTTGATTTTGGTGAAGATCGGTTAAGGGGAAGGGGTAGTTTACCTGCAACCTTTTACGTTTTAACAACTGTAAAGTACTTGAAAATTCATTTAAACTTTTTCAAACAATGGTAATTGTTAAAAATAAAATAATTTTGTTGCCAGGCAATAAAATTATAAATTTTTCATTTTAATGTAAATCATGTATAAGAGAAAATATATCGTTCGTGGCAGGCAAGCATATCTCAATTATGTAATGTTTACGTTTCCATTTTATTATTATGATTACTGCAATAAAAAGGCAGGGAACACACACACACACACACACACAAAATTCGCGTTATTTCTGGCCTCACTCATGTTTATTTTCTTACATTTGCACGCTTTTTAAATGGAAAGTGCCGAAACCCACACCAACATAACGCGTGAAGCCGAAAAATTGTCCAGCGTGGATATCGATTTGCTTCCTGTGGATCGCTGGGCAGTGTAACTGCACGTGTTTACAGAGGAAAGATTCATAGACAGAATTTTCGTCTTTAGGGAATGAACCCTCTGCAAGATGCTGAGGGTCCATGAGTGACTTCGGAGCGCTCCTTCTTTTCCGCGTGTTTGTTCTGTGAAACGTACACTGTAGTTTCGCAGCTTTACTCTAAGCAACTCTCAATAGGAAATGTTGAAAATTTTTGTCCACCGTGTACCCTCATACACACTAAACCTGCTCTGATGTTTTAATTATGGACATCATAATATTAAAACTTTGGAAACTTGAGCACTACTTAATGGAAATCAAAAATTAACTTATACAAGCAATTAATTTTATGCATATTTTTTATATATATGTGTACAACGTTATCGGCAACAAAGAAGTAGTTTTTGTTAAAATTCCTTCCCGGGATGTTTGGCCGTAGTCCAATGTTTTCTACAAAACCAGACGTTTCGGCAATGCCATCGACTTCCTCATCAATGAAAATCGAGTGCGATAACGTGAGGTGGTATACGTTAGTGACCACAGTACTGTGGTTAAGGCTGAAGCAGTAAGTATAAAGAAGTAGTTTCTATGGTAATATTTCATTTTGAAAATGATTTTAAATATAAATCTTAGAACATGGAAGTTATGTATGGTTCCCCATACCGATATTTTAGGATTGTTTTAAAGTATGTAGCCGTAAAAATATATTACAAAAATAGTATATAAAAGTTATACACAAAAGTATATTATTGGAGAACGTAAAAAGTGCTCTATTTCTAAAGAGGAAAAGAATACCTTGAGTTTTAGTAAAAAAGAATGCAGTGATGACAAACTAACAAGTTACTGTAGGAATTGGTGTCATAGACTTCATGAGGAAAGAAAGAAGCCAACTGTGTCCGAAAGTGGAAAAATAATTAAAACTACCTATTATCTTTCCAAGCATCTAACTACTATAATTCATAAAACATTAGACCTAAAAAAGCAAATGTTGGTAATCCTCAGTAGCTACATAAACATTAATAGATTTAAAATGACTAGCTACAATGTACACTGTGTGCACTGTGATGTTGAGATCACTAGCAAGCATTACGGAAGACATTTTAAATCTCAATTATTAACAATGCTAACACCAAACTCAAGGAATATAACTATCTGACAACATGGGTTGAAACAAAACCATTTTTATTACGACAGGCTGATTAAGAATAAGCTTAAAGAGTCTATTTAATAGTACGGAATAATAATTACAATTTATATAACCAAGAAGAAGCTAAAAGAGACTGGAAATAAGCTGTCTATTAAGAAATTAGATAAACTGGTTAGAGAGCAATTATTAGTAGACTGAATACAACTTAATCCAAGCCATCGAGGTTAGGACTACGAAGTCTAAAATATATACAAATTCCAGCTATCAAATATTGTATCGATAGAACTAATTTCTAAGAAGGGTTATGATATTTATATTTCTCTATATATGAGATTTATAAGGAAATTTAAAATATCGATACCGAGAAACTTGCATTACGAATTTTCAGGTAAAGAAATCTAAGAACGCTTACTTCTCAAAATATACCTTGCATCTTCTAACAAACAAACTGACGCTCTCTCAGCTTATTTAGAATTGCATAGTCTCATACGTCTTTAAACCACGGGTGTATCTTCATCGATCATGAACACGCTAGTACCAATAAACACGAGTTATTCATTGTGACTGTTAATTATAATAATTATTATCATTATAAATAATAATTATCAATTATTTATTGTTAGTATTAGTTAGCGAGTTCATGATTGCAGTTGTCTGTGTATACATATAAACAACATTTCTTTAAAAGTTTTTTTTTTAACTTAAGTAGACAATGTTTTTAGGTTCCTCATTTCTCAACAAATTACCTTTCTCACCTTAATTATGCTAACAATCTCTTTAATTTGCTTTAGGTCTTTCCTTATAGGTACGTAATCGAATTAATTCGGATTTTCGCTTGACTCACTCCTGCAGACATCTCTTAAAGTATGTACTATATTAATATTAATTTATTAATACAGGAAGGGAAACATCTGTACCAAGTTTGAGCGCGCGTGTGTGTGTGTGTAGGTTTATAAAAATTTTCATTTCAGTGCCTTTGTACAGTCGATAGTTGATTCATCGGTATCATTTTATGAATACCTAGGAATTGACATGCTTTATTAACGGCGAGAGCTACTAAATTAGACGAGTAAAAGTTTAGTTATTTCATGCGTTCAGATGTTTAAAGTACTTTTCTTTGATTGCAGTCTTCGCATTCAGTCTTATAAATTCCACTGCTTAGAGTGTTGTTACACATTTATACTGTCAGTATTGTTTTTGTATGATATTCTAATAACTACATTTTTTAATTTTTATGAATGCGAATGTTACCTTTACATGTCATTATTGTTTATGCCTTTATTTAAATGTTGGTTCTTAATTGTGCTGTGCCATTTTATTTTATTTTCAATGTTGTTTATAGTTTGTTTATAATTTTTTATTGCTTAACATGTGTGTAATGATTGGACGTTGTTAACTATCGATGCTGATTGCAGTGGGACTGACAAATGAAATTGGAGAATGTAAAGCAGTCCAAAGTAAACTTTGTTTAATCACCTCAAATCAACATAATCCTGATTAGACCGGACTTCATAAACAGGAAATCAAATACACTCTGCAATATTCACGGTTTACAAGCTTGTCAGTACTGAATGTTTCACAAAAATCCAGAAACAACAAGGAATTACTTAATATTCGTGTTACACGGATAGTGAGTAATTGAATGCTGCAACAGGACTGTCATCGCCATAACTCATGAACAACTCCGATGCCATTACAATCGTTTGACGCACATATCCTACTAAACGTATACACGGTAGATTGTTATTACAGGTGAGATATCTGGGATTACATTCCATCATCGGTGTTTTATTACTTCAAATTTACATCAACAAACATTTCGGTTTCATAAACCAAAAGAATACACTGACAAAATGCACAAAAATTTTTCGGTCACATTCTATTGCTTTCCTTTTCTTTTTCTCTTGCTAACTAATTTATTAAATAATTTGTCTACCAAATTTGAGTAAGACATGTTATAAAAAATATAAGACGTGAGACAAACTTTAGGAATTGTATTATATATTGCAACGATACGTTTAGCATAAGTCTCCGTATCAACCCCTGACTGCGGTATGAGAACATACGAACGCACGTATGAGCTGTGTGAAAGATGTAAATAATGAAAATAATGTAATAATTAAGCGTTAGGTATAAGACATAAATAAAAGAAACAAACGTATTAATTAATTTTAAATAAGGAAATAATTGTAAGTGAACACGGATATGGAATTGCCAAGCCTTGTTGGTTTTAAACGCAGCGAAGGAAGACGAAACACGCCTCGACCGGCAGCTATGACGTCATTGCTGCAGGCAACCGTTTGGTATCAGTTTGTGTGTGTGTGTGTGTTAGTTTTAGTGTGTAAATGAAGAACAAGATGAATTACTTATACGATTATGGAAAATTTTACACAGTTTTTTTAGTGCTGAACGAAAACCAGAAGTGACACGAATCAGAGACATATGTAGAAACACAGCTGGCGCCCGGCGCTACAATTTGATACTAAGAGGTCTATAATCGTGGGAACCGTTCAGCTACCGTGTGAAATTTTACCATAACTTCCATAGTGTACACACCTTAATGTTCATAATTTGCATAGGTTAAGTTTATTAATGTACCTAACGATTTGTCAAATAATATTTATAAAAAAGTGTGCACTTCATAGAAAGACGCGTAGGTTGTAATTAGTTAATAAACCGACGCGCTGACTTGTTCAACTCTGTCCGAACAGTTTTCAACAGGAGGTGAACGCCGGCAGGAGTATAAAACCCCAGCGAGCGACACACTCTTACTCAGATCATCAACAGACAGCACGTGAAGTCCACGCATCTCGCCACCGCAAATTTTACAAAGTTTAAGTAATGTTTTAAATCGTATTACGTAAACTAAAGTGCGATGGAACCGGCAGTACGTCGGTAAAAGTAATTAGTGATATACACGAATTATTTAAAAGACAATAATACCGTAAACTACGAGGAGTCGAAACGTCGTCGATGAACTTCAAGAAGTCCACGTAGAACTTTGAGACATCCACGAGGGAAAAGACAAGGAGAGGAGAGGAAACAGAGCAATATACTAGAGGACACAGGGACAGCCACACACAGCTACAGCCAGCCGTACATTATCACGACCAGAGGTCCATGGCAGAACTCAGCATCCATTAGACGGAGCGAGTAGTTCCAAACGACGCAGAGACAGAGAAGGTGATACCGGAAGGGGATCCCAAAACTCGAGAGTCCAGGTGACGGTAACAACACAGTTAAATGGTTGCAGAAATATGCAGGTGAAGTCAGACATTTATTCAATCTTATAAATGACCCTGAGGTCTATCAAAAGAAGGCTCTAGATTCCATATCCAAGTTTACATAAACTTTATTATTTTTATTTGCATAATGAATAATTAACAAAAGTTCAGAGAATAATAATTTATAACAAAGAACATAAAACTTATTAAGCTGATAAATAAATAGTAATTAGAGAAACCATATTTTATTATATTTTTATATTATAATTTAATAATGAAAATCAAGTAACTGTAACGTAAAATCAAGTACGAAAGTTTACTTCAATTGTAGATTTTTAATTAATTGAGACATTAGGAGTATAGTTAAATAAAATAATAGAATGGTCTCTATTAGAATTTTTATAAATGTTTAATTATTTATTTGTTTAATTAAGTGGTACATAATAAGAAAAACCACACTTGCTAAGTCAATATTAATATTCAAGTTCGTACGTGTTAATCACGCATTGTAATAATATATGTGTTATGTATTATATGTCTGTGTAAATATTCCAGGTCATATATGTCTTATTTTTGTGTATAATGTGTCTTAGACTATAAGAGCTAAGATTTTGCCACGTTATAATTATACGATATTCGTATAAGTGAATATAAGGGTTTCAATATTAGTTACCCACACACTAATTAATAACATGACAATTTGCAGTTTTTAATTAATAAACAAAATGAGTATAATTTTATTAACATAGTCGTACTAATTTCACAACCAGTACTGAATCCTCTGTACTCTTTACTTGTAACGATATTCACGTGCTTATCCACCCTCAATTAACTACCAAAGCCTGCGACCTAGCTGGGAAACACCAAGGTAAATACTGCAGAAGAAGAGTATATCTTCGAGACGTGGGTAAGTGCACACAAATGAGTAATAGCATATGTGCAAAAGTGAGAGTTATTAAGAGTATCGTTGCAATATATATATATATATATATATATATATATATATATATACATATAATATTTAATTTTTATATTGAATTTACCTCAAGATGTTTCTTTCCTTATTAGGTTCATGTTTCGGGTACCATTTTGTACCCATCCTCAGCCTTCCGGGTTGGCTGAGGATGGGTACAAAATTGTACCCGAAACATGTACCTAATAAGAAAATAACATCTTGAGGTAAATTCAATATAAAAATAAATATAATATATACATCAAGAAACGGACTGTAGCAAAAAGTGTTTGAATATATATATATATATATATATTACATTTAATATTTATACTAAATTTACCTCAAGATGTTTTTTCTATTTGGAACATGTTTCGAGAGTTCCTGTTCTCTCATCTTCAGCCTTCGCCATCTTGTTTCTGGTGAAGTATTTGTGTGTTGGCTGCTAGAACTTCACCAGAAAGAAGATGGCGAAGGCTGAAGATGAGAGAACAGGAACTCTCGAAACATGTTCCAAATAGAAAAAACATCTTGAGGTAAATTTAGTATAAATATTAAATGTACTATATACATCAAGAAACGGACTGTAGCAGAAAGTGATTGAAATATATATATATATATATATATATATATATATATATGTATATTGTAACATGACATATGAGCCCTAAGATTTCAGTGATATAAAATGATAACACATGTCAGATAATGAGGCAAAGAGACAAGCCAAATAATTTGTCTAAAATGCCAAGCTCAACGCTACATGAGCTAACTATCACCAAATGTAAACTCACAGCCATAAGAGTCAATAAACTGATGGTAAATACAAATGAAATGACATTATAGTGAAGAGATTTTGCACCACACAATGATTGTACCAACAGAAGCAACCACCCAATAGTTTTCGGTCAGTGAAGAACCAAACAGACACAAAATCAGTGAAGAACCAAACAACACAAAATCAGTGAAGAAACAAAACCAAAGAAGAAAGAAGAAAGAAGAAGGGAGAAAGAAAAAAGAAGAGGAAGGAAGAATCAGTGAAGAAGAACCAACAACCATGGCATAAAAGATTGCAAGAGCCAGTCAACTATAAATCAACACCTACCAATATGTGTAATGACCAATCAACCTGCAGATTAAAGAGATAGACAGAAAACTGACTAACTGAGATGACCAGTATACTATAAATAATGTTATAAATGAATAAGAAAAGAAATGTTATACAAAGGAATGAAAATAACAATAATAGTTATTGATTAGAAGCTGTGAATTAAGCATAGTAACAAGATATGCACAGCAACAATGTAACAAAAGGAGTATTAATGTGTCTCAGAATATCAGCAAACACTAGTCAAATAATCTGACAATCGTATATAAAAGCAAGAGAATAATTAAAAGATTATTAGTTATCTTTATTAAAACCAGATATGCAAAAAATAAGGTTAAAAGAATGCCAATGTGAGTCAAACTAACATACACATTGTTAGCACCAATGACCAAATAACATAACCTATGATGTGTGTAAGATTCACCTGTATTCATAACTAACAGTAGGAAAAACCTACCCAAACCAGTATGTAATATATGTAAAAGCAAGTAGAAATAACATTCTTTCTACAGGTAACAAAATCAGATGCCCAAAATAAACTTTGAATAAGAAAATAAACAAAGAAAATGAACCAAAACCCACTAAAATGGAATTCACTAATAAAACTTGTATAAATTCACATTATAGAAATGAATAGAAACGAAATGTCAATGTCAATACCACAAATAGAGTGTGATACCACTACTGTACTATGGTACAAAGATAATAAGACGGAATACAGTATATTATAATTATATTTAAGTGTACATGTCATGTGACACCAGGTGTAACTAGTATTGTTTAACCAACTGCAATGTAAAAAGGTCTAATGTAGTAAACACACCAAGTCCAGTACCAAGACGATGTTATTACTCAGCTATTGTAACTGAGAAATAATAACAAAAAGAACTCTAATACCAGAAAAGAATAACATTAAGTAGGCATCTAATGATGAAAATAGAGACCACTTAAGTAACCAAAAATGACCAAAAATTACCTCATTTTCCGGCTAACAAAGGTAACCAGTAGTAGTAACCCTTTGTTATCAACAAATGGAAACAATTAGAAAGCAGACAAATACTTTCTAATGAGTGAAATATGTAAATATAAATATAAGTACCTAGGCTAAGATGACAGTAGAATAAGAATTGTATTTTATAAATAAATCTAAGTAAATAGTAACTAAGGAGTGATGAGAACTTGGAAGGCATGCCCTCAAGTGGGTATGAGTGCCATTATATAGTGATAATAAAGATTTAAATATAAAATAATAGTGTTAAGTGAACCGTACTAATCACAAACAATAACTTCTTTAATAATGGACCAAAGCACACCATGAGTGGACTCAAATAATAGAGCCAAGTCTTGTGATTCCATTGATACGCTCAGATCTAAAATCGGAATGATATTAACAAAGTTATTACAATTATAAGAATTTGTGTCAAAATGAGAAAAACATTTATAATCTCGAAACCGAAGGCCCACGCCAACCTTAACAATTAAAATATAACGCCGAGGGGGTATGTACACAAAGTAGAAGACCGCCCACCAATCAAATCCACGGATTTAGCCAAATTTTGAACGTTTACTGAACGGAACGGCAGAGCGAGGCCTGCGTTCTGGTCACTTTTCAATCAACATTCGAAGCGATGAGATGTCACCCGACGAGATAAAAAGTCAGCTGATTTGTTAATGTGTGTGCGTCACTAAGTAAACAGAGTGATTTAATAACAATCTATGAGAGTTCTATTCAAAGACTTGGTATCCTGTTAGCCCAAAGAACACACGAAGGTATTGAATTATTATTAACCAACAAACATTTAGATGCATTAAAATTGTAAACAGTTCTGCCACCCTGAGGAAAATTTTTGTAAAGTTGAAAGTCTCATTCTTAATATTGTTATTATTCTGAATCTAATTATAAATCATATTTATGCTCATTCAGAACGAGCAATTATTTTTGAATAAAACGATTGTTGACATAAGAAACAGAGTCAGTCAGATTATTTCTAGAGACTAGTTGAAAACAGGTGGATGAATTTGATTGGTCGACTCAACAAGCAGCGGCGATTACAAAAACGGTAAGTCCGTATATACTAGATGGAGAGTACGACCCTGCGAGTTCGACACGACACCAAGTAAGTGTTTATTAGTGAAAATTGTTTGTGTTTTCAGCACAGAAACTACATAATCGATTGAACGAGTCAACGGAAGAACTTCTGAGTGAATAAACTGACCAATGTAAAAATACTTCGTTAAATAATTTCTTGTGTAACAACCGGACTTATCAAGCTGGATTCAACGCTAGGTTGAATTGAGCCATAAGTCAATAATAATACGTCAGTAAACATACATTTTTGCAAATACTAAACAAAACTAAACGGGAAGTTAGCTCCACAGAATATCCCAAACTATACACCGTATATCGTCCTATTACAATATGTATGTATGTAAAGCACACGCGCGCGCGCGCGCGCACACACACACACACACACACAAACACACGAGGATATGTGTGTACGTGGAGAGAGAGAGAGAGAGAGAGAGAGTGAGAGAGATGTTATAGATAATCATAGATGAAGTACTATCGTCGAGACTTTTAGACCTAAAGGTCACTATTTTTAGATAGATCTGAAAGTCTTATAAAAAGACTTTTTGGTGTTGTTTTTTAGCTTTTGAAGTATGAGTCATAGCAAATTGTTTGTTACAATATGAACTAAACTCATGTTAAGGTACCATCTCAGAATCTTAACTAATAAGGGGGGAATACATTTTTTTCATTTACCGTCTACATGACACACTTACTCGCGCAATCGACTATTTTATCCCGAATTTAAGATAATTACGCACATAGCCATGTATCGCATCGCACAACGGCTTTGCACTAATAACCACTCTCTTACAGTGTAAAGTATATACTCTAAGCTAATACTCACATACGCAGACGTACGTACTTACACACACAGATTTATATCTTTTCATAAAGTATTTTTATTAATTCGTCTGTTGGTACTTTTATTGTCTAGTCTATATGTCTATTTATTTACGTCTTTTAGCCAATTCACTGAAGCCACAAAAACTGTCAAACCTCGGAATTCTCTGCAATAGAACAAATTGACATGAAATGTTTTGTATTGTCTTTTACATAGTCTCAAGATAAAAGTTAAAACAATAGTTAATTCAAAAAATAAATAAGAAATATGGTGGTCAAACTTTCATCTACGTAGTACAGTGTTGAAATCACCCTTAAATGCCGGAAACTTCTTTTTTATAGAAGTATGTTTGTAGATTATGTTTGTATACTTACGTTTTCGAGTTCGCTGATTAAGAAAATAATGTAAAATATAAGGAAGTCAAAATGGCCAATTTAAAGGAGGGGCGTAAAATTTACAAAATTCCTTATCTTTAAATTCACTTTTCTTTTGACAGAGAAATACAAAGAGCAGGTAAAGAAAAAGGTGAAACTGAAAAAATAAATCTGTTATCAAAAAGTTAAATGTCTTTATTAATATAACATCGTATTGTTTTGTAAGTGGCCCAATGTGTAACGCCTTTCTTTAGATGATTTCAGTGCTGACCTGAGTAGTTAGAAATTTTTTTAAACTTTTATCTGGGCACTATGTAGCCCAAGATATTATAAAAGTTTACATGTCAGTTAGTTTTATTGCAAATAATTCCAAGGTAAAATACTTAATTGAGTCGACTATTTTCTCTGAGAGTTAGGGTATCACAGATATCAAAGAAACGGTTTGTAACATTGTTAAGGCGGTACAGACACACAATATGTCAATATCTATCAACACATTAATATCAGCATATTTGAATTATGAAATGACATTGAAAAACAAGATTGCAACTGATAATCTTGACAAAGAAGTTGCCAATCAACAGCCACCTAGAGAATAAAGATATAACTGTTATCCACGTTTTTAATCAAATAAAGTACGGACAATGAACATTAGAATATATTTAATTGAGAATTCGATTTAGAAATACTGCTAGGAACAGCAAAGAGTGTACGAAAAAATTTAATGGCTATGCAACTTTATTAGACTAATGATATCACAACATTAATAAAATATAATGAAGACGGACAAAATTAAATGGAACTAGAAGAGAAAGTGATATATGTCTAGGAAGATAGGCTCACAGATAAACAGCAATGGCTCTTTGCGAGATGAAGGAATTATCTTGTTAAATTCTGTGGTTCAGTAAACCGTACAGAACCTCCTGGACAGTTATCGGGAAGCAAGGGACAAAGAAGTGCCATTGCTGATGGTGATAAGAGAAAACCAGACGGATAAAGAAGTAGAGGCAGACGGAGAAAGAGGCAAGCAAAAATGTGAAAGTGACGTATGCAAGTATGTGAATCTGCGTTTGGAGGATGGAATCAAAAGACCGAGAAGAATGAGCAAAAGTTATAAAGGAAGCCAAGGACCTACAAGGGCTGTAGAGCCATGAAATAGAGAAGATAGGAAGTGAGATGATATAACTCATATAAAGACAAAACATTTTCAAAATTTTAGATCAACACATATGAAAGTTCTGGAATTAGAATGTAAATAGACATACAGAAATATCAGACTCTCGTATTTATTCGTATTTAAGTTTTGTGTATTTGAAAAGTCAAAAATACGTGTTTATTTTTATGAGATTAATATTAATGCTAAGACGTACACCAGCTGAATAGTTTTGGTCTAGCAATGAGGGAATGTCTATCTGCACGTGTTTTTAATTTTGTTTAATGGTTTACTTAAAACTGCCTTCATCGCCCAACACTGGGGTAATTAGAATCAGGAAAAAAATATATATATATATTGTAACGTATCAAAATTGTCGTTACATATAAATAATATCAAATACTTAGAATAAGAATCTACCGCGTACATGTCCAAGCCAAAATGACCAAAAACACTAAAATATCGAAATCAATCGTATATCCATGGAGAAATAATGTCGAAGTAAATAAACACCGTAGAAGGAAGAAATATAATTGAATGCATCATCAATATTATCAGAAGAGGAAAAATAAAACGTTAGCAACCAGGACGTTGATAAACAAGTTGTATTATAATATATATATATATTATATATATATATATATATATATATATATATATATTTAACGTAAGTAAAGTATCAGCATAACTGAAATTTTTATATTTGGCAACAAGTCGCTCACCTAATCTGTGATGGTGGAAGGAGTAAAATTGTAACCTAAAGTTGATGTAAATTTGACCGCTTACATGCAAAAAGGTAGATATGAGCTTAAAGGTTTTTGGAAATTAATACTCCTAATAGTACTAAAATAACACGCATACTTTTGAATATAAATATAATGAAATATATTTTTGAATGTAAGGGAATATAATGTAATTTCATGTGTGACTGTGTGTTGTAGGACAGTATTGTAAATGGAATACAAAAATCATAGATGGGCTGTATATGTACTGAACAAAATTATACATGTGTGGGTAACTGAAATTGTAAGTTATAGGGCCAGTGCTTCAAGTCACATCCAAATCATCAGCAAATTTGAAATTGTTGATTAGATTTTCAAAGCTATTTCAGATACTAAAGTTATTGGTAAATTTTTACATACAATTAAAAATGCTTTAACATTTAAGATCTTAAGCCAATACTGGAGATACTATACAGACCCACCTTTCTACTAGGGCGCTTGCCTTGAATAAATAGGAATAAGCTGTTACGGAACATGTTATTAGAAGAGGATAATGAACAATATGTAAAAATTGTGTCCTCCTTCATAAAGGCCATACAGAGTTGAAAATATAACAAAACACTGATCTGTCTTGTAAACTTGGACAATGTTATTACTGTTAGATATACGAACATTTCTTTAAAACCAACGGCAGTATTTACTAAAATTTGTAAGTCACAACTGAAGTGTGTGTGTGTGTGTGTGTGTGTGTGTGTGTGTCAGTCTGATGAAAAATTCCTTACTTCAGAAGAAAGTCTAATATTTGGTCTCAGCAGCAAGGGTAAGTATGAGGTCCATTAAAATGAAAAATAATAAAATAGGGTATTGGAAAAGTTAAAAATAACAAGTTTTATTAACCAACCTTTCCGCATTTCACACCTTAAACTTAATTTAACAGGAGTTCATCAAAAATACAATATTCCATTATACGCTATCATAGTTTAATATCATCCGTAATTATGAAAACATCTTTAAAGCTACAAAAAATAAATAAAGATTGGTAAAAAGTATTGGATAAATAGATAATGTGTATATTAGAAGAGTGGACGTAGACAAGAGTAACGTCGAATTGAAGGTGAAGGAGAATGGATTAGCAGTCGTCAGACCTCGTCGCAGTAATACAGTTGGACTTGAAATGGCTTAACAGCTGAGAAAACCTAGTCTGTCGTGTTACTGTTAGACCTTGCAATGCCTCAACCTTTTCTGGATATCAGGTGGTAACAGCAAGCGCTTATAGAAAGCATACATGGGGAAACCACAAGGAAACAGTATGACAAGCATTTTAATTCGTTGCTTTAAAAGAAGGACTGACACAATGACACTAGTTAGATCTTCGTTGATAACACTGCGTACATTTAATAGGTTTTCCTACATTATAATATGAGTAACGTCATTATTTTCCTTTGCCACATTGTCTTCGTTTAAATAGTTCGCACTAACTGAACCAAACTGAACAAATGCTAGTTAGGTTGTTAACGTCCGTAAACAAGTATAAATCGCCAAGGAGCATCCGAACATTTATTGTTATATATGTAGCGATATGTAGTGCGGTAAAATTTATTAGGTACCAGAAATACTAAAACACAGCTTTTGTTAAACATTTTTGTCCAAGTCATACTTGATTCAGTATATTGTAAGATTAGCTATTCCGCACTATTCATAATGTGATCAATTAAAAACAACGCAAAAAATGTTTAATAACTTTTCGCTAAATAAAACGGACATTAATCGTGTGCAAAAACAACGTATAGGTAATGTTAGTTTTTCCTTGTTTAGATTACATTGATATGAGTCTGTTGCACATTCGTTTTAACTATTAAAATGTTTTACAGCTGCAAAGAGGTGAGAAGTTACAGCAAAGAGGTGAGACGCTACAATCAGTCTTCCTCCTCTTATTGTTTACACGTACATTTTTATATACATTTTCCTAATTACTACAGAAGCACGAAACGCTCCTGTATAAAATTAATTGTCGATGTGCAAAGGCAATTAATTTATTTTCCTTCTTTGTTTTGTTATCTTCCTCTTCTTTCTCGTCTCTCCTTGACATATATTAGACTCCCGCCAATAAGTCACTTTTCGTACACACTCGCTCATCCACTCTAACACAAACACATACTCTCTCTTCCCCCAACTCTATCTAATGTAATGTTGCTTTCTGTCCACGCCTAATGTAGGTTATTCAGTTAAAACAGTTGTTTTTCATTTATGAATATTTAAATTAACTACTAACATCTGAGGAGCACCAGATATCACAAAATGAACGTAGGAAAAGAATAAGCAACTATAAAATCAATTTTAATAACTTACTTTTTACTAACTGTACATAAACGCTGTCACACACACACATACACGCACACACACAAACATACACAATTTGATGATTGATAGTGAAAGTTTTTCAGGAAATGTTAATTTTGATTTAATTTGTTGTTTACAATTTCTTAATAACGAGTGCGTTTGTAGTAGAGCCTGTGTCGGGAACGTAACCTTCGTGTGCAGTTAAATGTAACTGTGTAACTGAAAGTTATTTATACAGCCATTCAGTGGCAGACGTTTTACAAATAAATTTAACATTATCTCCAGCAGTAGACCAACACCACTAAATCTTACGTTAACGTCAGACACAAAAACTTACACACGGTATTTAAAGAAACAACATTATGATGTAAAAACATAGCTTTGGGGATGTATAAAACTTGAAAATTGTACTCTTGGCCATGCATTCTTTTTTTTTTAACAGCAAAAATGTCTGCAACAATTTAGAAGTTTCTGATTTGAACGATTTGTTTAATTTGCAAAAACGTCATGAGCTTTCACAGAATCATGTTGCTTTAAAACAGTTTGGGTACCAGGATTGAGTACTGAGTATCCTCTCAGTGAACAATTTGAAAATAACGTTATAAAGCACTATTACGTGGTAAAACAAAACCTGTACATTCTTCGTTGCGTAGTATCTTATGGCTGAAAATAAACTCCCTTTTCGTGAGAATGACGACTTTATGGCATCGTCAATTCAAAGACATTAAGTAGGACTATAAATTTGTGACGAAATTATGACGGCATGTAGACAATCACCTCAATAACTCAACGGCTTTTTCTGTTTTGTCTAGTAATATTGAAAACGATTTAATTAACGCAATTTCTCTTGTCTTGTTAGCAGAAATAAAAAATGAAATAAGTCGGTCTCCCTTTGTAACAATAACAATGGACGAAACAACAGATATCACAAACACGTGCCAGGTGTCGACTGTGTTTCGTTACGTCGAAAAGTGCGAGGTCGTTCAGGAAAGATTGATTGGTTTTAGCGATTTTAGCAAAGATCGTACAGCAAACGTATTGGGAAGCCACGTATTTAGTTCTCTGAATACGACTGTGATGAAAACTTAGTCGCACAAACGTATCAAGAAGAAGCTGTTATGTCTAGTGAACATCGAGGATTACTGGCTCTGCTAAAAAGTAGGTGCAACCAAGCGATAATTATCCACTTCTATATTCACAAAATGAACTTGGTCTTGGAAATTCAGTAAAGTATTTTTATTTATTAAGTCTACATGGTTTGTATCAGTCTAATCTTGTTTTACTCATTCTTACTAATTTGACAATTGTTTCGACACTATTGTCTATTTATTCAATTAGTATATGTCAATCATTTACTATGTTATTACTTTTGTTATTTCAAAATTCTAACGTTTTTCATCTAGTATTAATTTATCAATCATCAGTAATTAACTATTTCAATCAGCATTTTATTTCGATTTAATATTACAGGCTTCTTGTTCAGTGCGTTGTTTTAAATATTTAAACTAGAACGACGTTCTTCATTAATCAGTCAATCTAAATTTTAAGAAATTAGTTTTTATTTTTTCTTATTCTTCATGTTTATAACGAGTACACACAAAAATTATTTGTGTCCATTTCAATATATAAAACAAAATAGATAGAGTAATGACAGTAAAGATTACAGGATACTACATAATACTAGGATACAGGTAATTATACAAATAAATACATCTTAGAAACACTTTGTGACTATGTACAGAAAAATATTATTTTCACATTAACGTGAGTTATTATAATATTTTCTGTTAGAAAATTGTTTCCTATATTTATCTCCAGAATTTTGAGAATAATGGATAACAGATAAGGAAGTACGGCTTTACAATACATGTGTCAGGTACAAAAGCCGCACTATGGGGACCATTACGTAACAATAGGCGCCTACAAAACACAGTCGATACAGCAGGCCCTACCTTTCCCAACAATGGAGGTCAACGTTCAAATTTCGTAGTATATAATTTCTTGTGAAATCTAATATCGAGTGTGCAGTATAGTATGGCCTACTGTAATGGAGTAAAACATGTTGTTTGTGTAGTCTATGCTACTGAAAAATCACGCGCGCGCCTGCGAGTGTGGTTATGAGTTGTGACGTTTACATGAAATGTTTAATGGTGTAAACCAATGATTTCTAACTTAAAAGTGCCTGAGGGGTACAATTAATCTCAGGAAACTATAGGCGGGCCGCATCATAAGCGGTCGATTTCCGACAAGTAATGTAAAAATATAAGAGGCAGTATTTAATTTTAATAAGTAACAACAGGTAATCGACACATTTAGTATATCTTACTACATATCTTTAATAGTAGGCCTATTATCTTTATTATGTCAGAATAATATGAAAATGTAAGAAAGAAATAATTTTAATGTAATTAACGTAAATAATTTTTAACAAGTATATAGAGTAATTACTAAATTGGTTTCCCCAGATAATGTCGCGGCCCGCACTGGTGAAAAGATGGATATCATTGGTAGAATCCTTCCACAGATGATGTTAATGTCAGAAATAATATTATGATTATGTGTATACGTCATCGACACCACACAGTCATGAATGTTTTCATACAACAAATTATTCACTTTCTGAAGTAACTAAAGCAACTTGATTTCTCTTTACGATACAAAATATTTTTCATTTTAGTTTCGTATGTTGCAGTTAATATATTTCTACAAAGGTTTAAAAAACACACAAACACTTGGTAGTTTCACAATTTATTCTTAACGTCTGACAACAGTTTGATCCATTAGGCTATTCTCAAACAGCTGCTAAGAACAAGTAAATGCATGGAATATGTAGGGGATGAAACATGTGTATGTTGAGGGGGTGGAGAAGCTAGTGTAGGAAAGGTCAAGTGACTGTAAAAACCAAGTATAATAGGAATACAAATTATAAAAGTTAACTAAACTAAATAACAGCTCGTAACAAAGGAGGTACAAATAATTCTGTCTCTTCGCTTATTACATTTTTGTTACTTTTAATTGTCTTCCCAATTTCTAAAATTTCCAATAAATCCATTTTTTACCTTTTTGTATGTTACGTAGAAGTATTATGTAATATGTAGTAATAGTTTTCACCAAGTGCCTAACAAATCTTCATCAATATAGTAATATATTTCTACTATATATTAGTTTTAAATTGTGTAACAAAGGCAAAATAAGACTGTAAGGCACCTGAAAGCACAGCAGACCGCTAAGACTTTCTACAGTCAAAAGCAGGTCAATGTAAATTAGCGATTGTCATCTCTAAACGTGATTCGCATAGAACAGTGTTTTACTGCAGCGTTTAATTTTTACTGAACGGGAGCAAAATTGACTCCAATCGATTAAATACACAAAAGCGCTCGCTCCCTCGATCGACTCCACAAAAATTAAATCTGTAGCTAAAAGTGTACCTCAAAAATGACCTTTCTCCCTAAATGTCGTTATGGGGGATATGATCTGAATAATTCTTGGTTTTTATACAACACTCTACATGAATATATTTTGTTGCCGTCTCTTGGAATGCACGTCATATTTTAGGGCTATATTGTTGTTACCGTGCCTTAAAAATGTATACATCTGATACTACTCAGTAGCTTAAAAACTATTTCTTACTGTAATTATTGACGATCAGTTTTTTATTTTTTTGTTTTATGTTATTGTATTACTTGAGGTAAAGTTAAATATCGTAGAGTTTTTTCTATGAGGTTTTATTGTAAAACATGTAATTCGAAAATTTGTAAATAATGTTTGCGATCGTAACATTTATCTTGTTTTCTTCTGATGTTAATGAGACAAAATATTTTAACGAATGAAAGGTTTATCAATACTTATTCGGTTAACGACAAGATATTGTTTACAGTCACAACCTAAAAATCCAACATAACTGTCAGCATTACGTAACGTTTTTCTCATACAACGTACATAACTTGTACAATTATGATACACAACAACAAAACTCTTCTTCCGTGAAATAACCTTTGTTATGCCTAATTAATATTTATACAATTTTAGCGTTCATCAACTCTGACGGAAATAAACTCTTAAAACTGTTGAAACATATTAAATATTCTGAATGAGATTTTTCATGTCCATTAGAGGAAATAGTCACGCTTTATGAATTACTATTAAAAATATAAAGATGTACCAAACATAAGTTACTTGATTTATATTACTTTTAGTTACACCAAAATAAATAAATATATTTTAATTCTATGTCTGGTACAAAATAAAAATTTATGAACGTATATCAAAATGACGTGGTAAAGAAGGGAGTTTATTTAAAGAATGCAGATTGGAAGTCAGAGGATAGTGTAGTTAACAAAAATTATGATCGAAGGTTGTACAAGAACATAAGTATTCCAGCAGGAAAATTTTTTACAGATTTGAAATAATTATAGACAGCCTACACTCTGGAGTGAACAGATTATTGTTGAGCACTTAATTATCAACGTATTCGTATAACATGAATATATTAATAGATGTGGAAACTATGATTTTAATTAAAATCAGAGCCGAATGGGCAACCTTTCGATTCGCTCATAATAAGATATCACGACAAGAATGCTAGCCTTGATAACAGTAGAAGGAAAAGCTTTTTACGGAAGCTTGGATGCAAAAAGAAATTTAAACCTATTGTCGTTTAGTAACGAAATTATTACAGGTGATGAGGGCTTAAAATCAGTTTAGCCTGTATGCTTATTAATTTATTAACAAAAAGTCCAAATAAAGAACACTAATAACATTTTTAGTTTTTAGCTAGAACACTAAATTATAATCTAGTTTTAGATTTCAACTACACATTATTTTTACTACTGTATGATTGAAACTATTAATCTCTGTTCATTTAAATCTTAAGCAATTGGGTGAAAACCATAGCTTCATAAAAATGGAATAAAGACTCCAAAATTATTATCTTTGTTATAAGAAACCATGTGCTAAAGTTATGGGTTTTTAAATTTGCCAGGCAATTCAAAAAATACAAATAAAAATTAGAGGCTGGAGTAAACTTTGATGAAAAATTACAGTGTGAATAGGTTGCTTTTTTCAGATTTTAGTAGCCCCGTATCAGAATAAGCTGTTTCGTTAGCTGTTTTGACATGATTCGATTTTATTATCAGAAAGAGCATTGAATTTAATTTAAAATTACATAATTAACTTAATTTTTTTCCAAAATTGAAGATTAGGCGTTTTGGTTTTCCCAGTCATATAGTTTTGTAAATTGTTTCAAGTAAAAATTGAAATAAATTAGAAAAATGGCATTAAAATGTTTTTATATAATCCTATATACTTTTAAAACCTATTTGAAAACTACTTATAAAAACATTTAAGATAAAAAAAATTTAAAGATTAGGAAGATTTAAATTTAATTCACACTACAATAAATAATAAAGATGCACCACATTGAATTTATTTATTCACTAATAATTCTGAATCCACGTAAGTTGTATTTATATAATAATAAGTGGTCCAATGTTGTCTTTGTGTGGTTAAATTTCAATAGAATATTCGTCATTCATACTCCTTAAACGAATTTGAGCGGTTTGACTCAACACAGCGATCTTTTCTTCATTTTCTTTATAACAAAATCTGTTGACCGTTTTTTATTTTCCTTAAAGATATCCTTGAAATAACCAGTAGCGCTGTATAAATTAACACCATTTAGAAAAATAATTCACAACACTACGTGTGATTGAAGTGCGAATTTAATGATTGCACAAGGAAGTCCGAAGTTCGTACAGACATTTCTACAGACGCGTTCACCGTAAATTGAAATGCATAGTTTCCAATGTCAGTGTTCAAATTTTCGAATTTATCCCTGTATTAGCGCTGTATTATTCAGCTTGACACGGACATTCCTGATTTTGAGATGATCAAGTGCACTCGGATCAGCCTGTTAATTATTTGTTTCTAAGCCGATTATAATTAACATAAGGTTAATAATATTCCTATAAATATTCCTCACATCTCACACAAAAGTGTTATAACCCAAAACATTGCTACTGGCTATATTTAGAGTTTTCAAACTGTGCATAAGAGTTTATTTCTCCAACATATTAGTCAGTTGTATCTTGGTAGTCGTCTTAATTTTGAACATGCGAGTGTATTAATGTCATTATCCTTTGAAAACTATAGATAGAGTCGTTGTCCTCAGCCCTCGTGAAAGATAGATGAAAGGCATTTTATATACCGGGATGGTAACATCCTGGAAGAATCCGAGCCCAAAATGTGCGAGATTACCAGAACAAAGAATTAGCTACCCCCTTCATAAGTAGACTAAAAGCCATTGTTAATTTGAGCTACCGCTTCCGTCTGTGAATAGGTAATAGTATTAATCGTATTAACTGAGCGTATAATCTTGAACCCAAAACACTTCAATCGTATTAATAATCTCTGGATCCTCAATTTTATCTATGAGTTTATTATGCTTCATACATTCATTTGTACTAAAAAAGTAAGGAAAAATTATCTACGAATTTAGCGTTAGTATATACTGCCAATTCTACGAATTTTACTGCCAGTTGTATAATTAGCTCCACTTTCTTGTTTCTGGGTACCCGAAATATAATACTGCTATCGAAAACTACAGATATATATAATAATGGCTCCCATGTGTACCACCGAATTAGCTTAGGAGAAAGCAGGGTAGGCTGCCTTATGTGAGCCGTACGGCATACAAGGAAGGCAGTGTGGCCAGCACTACACTTCAGCTGACCATTATTATCCCCAGGATGTTATCCCAGGTATTCATTTTCAACAGGCTGAGTCGACCTGGGGGCTGAAAAACGCACCTTGAATTTATGATGCGGGCCCGGGAATTGAACCCGGGACCTATAAGTTAGTAGCCAGGTGCCATACCCACTGGTCTATTGAGCCGCCAAAACTACAGATACTATCACCAAATCGATACTAAATAATACTTTTTTACTTGACTTACTCAAGTTCAACATACTAGTGGGATAAAACTGTTATACTGCGCCTAACGATGCCATTCAAATATACGCGTAATTGGGAATTTAGTTAAAGGAAGATTTTCTTTAGTTTAAAGTTACTTAATGAACTGACTCTTCTTAGATTGCATATACAGCACTAGGAGACAGCCTTTTTCACATCTTTTGGTTTAAAATACGTTCTCACTTCTAAAGGTTGT
Organism: Magicicada septendecula; assembly: GCA_034769895.1. NCBI lineage: Eukaryota > Metazoa > Arthropoda > Insecta > Hemiptera > Cicadidae > Magicicada > Magicicada septendecula. Next base: position 894,210,153 of record CM068367.1, read on the forward strand.
TTCTACTTTCACCCCACACAATAAGCAAGCTTCATTTGGTATACAGAAAATTATGTTTAAGTGGACACTAAAATATGCACCAGAGATAGTGACACTAAGTGACACTGTAGACACTTGTCTGTTTTGTTCTGAAAGTTTACCATTTAAGTACGTATTCAGCTTGTTAATATTCTTCTCCATTTCCTTTCAAAGTGCATCAAGTTCACTTTTAATAAAGCAATCGGTTTTATTAATAGTAAGCTAGACGCTACTATTATCACACGAACTAGCTTAAAATATAGCTTCCCCATAATTCATCGACGTCAAGACTGTCAGTCACTTCACAAACCGATCAGTTGCCTGCTTCAACTTTCCATTTATATCGTCTATCGTCTATCGTTTATCTCTTCGGTTACCCTACAGTCTTAAAGTTTGTGACTTTGGAATCTTATTTTTTAAGTAAGGATTTAAGTTCTCTACAAATTACCTACTCTTGAACCTCTTCCGCTAAATTGACTGTCCACTTTATTTTCCCAGTCTATTATTATGTTCACCAGTACCTCCGCGAGGCGCAGGTAATTTAAATGGTATATCTTTATTACGCACAGATATAATTCAGTCACTCGTTTAAATACATATACCAATACTCGTTTCCTTTACATTCTTTTAGACCACTTCCTTCAATATTTCTCCTAGTCTTCCAAGCACTAACTGGTTATTCAAATATGTTGTCATACAGATGAAATAACAAGCCATGGAACAGTTCGCGCATATCGTAGTTGTGGCAGGGAAGGCAGTGCAGGAAGTGGGATGCGAGATGACTAAGCATGACATACAAGCATATGACACACCATCCATGCCACTGTTCTGAACAAAAAATGATTGGTCCGAAACAACGCGTCAAAGCTACGCATGCGCAATGAGCTCTTTTGACACAGTGCAACAGACAGCGCGTCTAATTATTTTAGGGCGTAGTACTTAACTTACTGTTTATGATCTCAAGCCTTTTAAACTCATCAAACTCATCTACTCAATCATTAATACTATTTACCTCTTCAGCAGATTTATCCACTAAATACCTCTTTACATTCTCTATAGCCTTCGCCTTTTCATCCAATTGCCTACCTAAATCTTCAACTTTGCTAGCTCATCGAATAGCTCTTTTATATCTTGAGAGAAAGTGACTATCAAGCCAATCTTGTATCGTGGTATGAAGATTTTCTTTGATATACGACGTAACCTTCAGTGTCCTCTGTATGGTCTTAACACTTCGTTTACTCTCTGAGCTTCCTTTAGTTGATTACGAGAGAACTCAATTATAACATCTTTATCACCTTTCTTATGTTGTTCAGTTTGTTATTTTTCCTACTTGTCATCAGTATCTTATCCTTGCTGTCCCTCACTTGGTCTAATGAAAACTGAATACTAACCCCAGAATTATATATGAAAGCTGACTTTAACTTGTATTTCTGATTATCCGACAGAGTTATCGTCGCAGATTTTTATTCCATTTAGATAAGAGAAAATCTTAGGTTACCTTAAATTATAAATTCGGACTTAATAGTTAAATCCCATCCTAATTTCATTGTCAGCCACAAATGTATAGTAGTCGCTAGAGCAAGCGCTCTTTCATCTAAATCGGCATCGCTGAAACAGCTCTCTCCAAAGCTTTTAACTAAAGTTTCTTATGTATGATATTGGGATACCAGATATCGTATTCTTTAGGTTACTGGCCTTATTTAGAAGATTAATACTGACATCTACCCGAGCTAGACCCTTATTTAATGTAGTCCCAGGTTCAAGAAAATTTAAGTGGTATACCTTTATTACGGACTGGTATGAATCAGTCTATTCAATAGTTCGTTTAAGTATATGTACAAATACGCGTTTCCTTTACATGCTTTTAGACCACTTCCTTCAATATATATCCTAGTCTTCTATACACTGTAATCAATTTCATATACTTTTCCACAGTACTTGACTTCGGCTTCTCTCTGTATGCATCATTATTTTTATAAATCGAGTCCGTACCGAATGATATTCTGACATAATTATTAAAGTCGGCCTCAGAATAGAAATCTCCCGTAGGTATCTTAGTATACGTTAGAAAGCACCGAATACCATGAATTCCACGATAATTCTCACTTTCGATAACAAGATCATCATGGTCTATACCCACTATAGAATCTCCGATGATATAATAATTCGTCTTCTTATTTCAATATAATTCGAACTTATTATCTGTAGCTCTCGGTAAGCAAACGGACCTAACTTTTTTTAAGTGAACTTACACCAACAATCGAGTTCGTCATCGTTGACATTTCCACAGTGTCGTCTGGACTAGCATTTCTTGTGAGCTTATCAGCAACTGGTCTAAAACGTGTAGTCGGAGGTAGTTGGTAAGGCATATCTATAAGTAGTCGATATGAAGGACGCTCTAAACAACTTGTAGTCAGGAACTGTTATATCAGAAAACTGTTTAACAGTAGGTATTGTTAGATTTGTACTTATTGTAAATGAGTAACTTATAAATGCTGAATTAGTCTCAGCATTATTCTGAGTTGTATGTTTAATAATATTTATTTATAAATAAGAATACACTTCTTTTTCTGCTCTGAATCATTCAATTTTTATTCCTTAATTCTCTTATTATAATAATTTTCTTCTCCTCTATTAATTAATAACAAATTTTCATTTTTTAAGGTTCCTGCTCCATCTAGCTCTCGGATCCATGAAAACATTTTTTATCTCAGGGTTATAATCAAATTAACAATCGTCTTCAGTAAAATTATAAATTCTTAAAACACGTTTTACGTTAATAACATACATGGAGAAACAAAATTTTAATGTGTAGTAATTAATTGTTGTTTGTGTATGATTGTTTGGACGTGAGTTCTTGTGATTATACAAAAAGAAATCAATTCACATAATTTTACAAACTTAATATTACACATTACAAATATAAAACTAATAAAACAATTAAAATAATTAATAATTAGACATTAGTAATACAATTGACAAGAGAAAAAAATAAAAAAAATACTTGTCTGTTATATAGTTCATGAATTCTCAACATGGCGCGCTGCTGTCCCCTTTCAGTAACAGTTAAATAAAGCAAGGGACGTTCCTTGAGTTGTATACATACTACTGAATGTTTAATAAAAATTATATGAGTTCTACACATTTGTTTGTTCAAAATAAGTTTGTGTCACTCACTTTGCATATGTTAGACTAGCTGTATACCCGTGCTTCGCTACGGTTTTTACTGAATAAACACATTGGTTCGGTGGTTTTTTTTTTTAACCTTGGGTAACCAAGCACATTGTATAAATGTAATATTTACACATTTTTAAAAGCATAAATGGGTGCTAATACTAAGTCTACTGAAATCATTTTGTGAAACGAAATACGGCACTTATAAAACTTCCTTGTAGACAACGTTCTTTGTTTGACCCTGTGGCTGAAGGATAGTTAAACTCTCAGAAGAGCTAACTCGTGAGCAAGCAACATACAACTGGCCATGGGAGAAGCAGTCTTCCCTCAGATCAACACCGGCCATTTTCAAAGACTGCCCTTGTGATTTATTTATTGTCATAGCAAAGCAGAGCTTGACAGGGAACTGGAGTCTTTTAAACTGAAAATGGTAATCCGATGGAATTAAGGGAATGCGTGGAATGAAGACTGCTTCCCCCTGACCACATCCAGTGAATATTGATGCTTCTACGACGTTGTTGTGCAACGATTTAATCTGCAGCCTAGTACCGTTACAAAGCTTAGGCGGTACCAGGTTTCGTAGCAGCATTATTGGAGCTCCAACTTTAAGGCAAAGATTGTGCGGTGGAATGCCTGGAGGACTAAGCGTGTGCAAGAACTCTACTGGGTAATGGACCGCATCTTCTACTTCCACCACAGAGTCCACGGATTGGTACTGGACAATCTCAGTTGGCAGTTTTTCCAATAATGTGTTATTGATATTTGCAGCAGTGTCATTCTTTGGAGTAAGGGTAGCTCTTTCTTTCAGCCAAGATACATCTTTCAAGTAAAAATTAGTTATCTCTGGGTAAATTTTTTCAGCCAACGTTGTCAAGTCGCATACAACTTCACATAAGTCTTTTGTAATATTGACTTTGCCATTTTCTTCAGGTAGATTTCCATTACCGATCTGTAAAAGTAAACTTGAAAACTCGTCTGCCTTAAAACTGCCTTTAAGATGCACTCGCATGTTGACTCTCAAGGAACGAACTTGGACTTTAGGCCACAGGACAGAACTCTTTAGGCAGGCTTTAACTTCATCAGCTCGAGTTCCCCTAGGTACAACAGGTAAAGTCTGTCTGAAGTCTCCGGCCATTAGAAGTGTGACTCCACCCATCAGGTTTTTATTGCTTCTAATGTCCTGCAGAGTTCTATCCAAAGCTTCAATTCCTCCCTTGTGAGCCATGGTGCACTCGTCCCAAATTATCAACTTACAATCCTTAAGTACCTTCGCTGTGTCGCTTTGTTTTGATATGTTGCAAAATGGGGTCTCAGAGTGGTTTAAGTTGAGAGGCAGTTTGAAGGCAGAAGGAGCTGTCCTCCCTCCATTCAACAACGTTGCTGCTATACCTGACGAAGCCACAGATATAGCAATTTTCCTATCTTGTCTTATCGTGGCTAATATTAAATTAATCAAAAAGGTTTTCTCTGTACCACCTGGTGCGTCAAGGAAAAATAGTCGTCCAGCCTCTGATTCAATGCTCGCAATTACTTCATTGTAGACATTTTTCTGCTCGTCGTTCAGTTTAGGCACGTTTTCAGCAACCAATTCAGATAGATGGACCGTGTTGTAAGAGAGTTCTTTCAGGTACTCGCGGTTGACTGCAGAACTGTTGGGCTCTTGACTTGGAGAAGGAAGACCGAGTTGTTGGAGGGACTGATTGGACATTGAAGAGACTAAGTTTTCTAATGAATGTAGGCATTTGTTGTAAATGATGTACATGAGGTAAGACAGGGAGCAAAAGAAGCACGACCCATCTGCACCCACAGGCACAATACGGTGAGGTACCATGATCCCATCAACTTCAATTTGTTCCATCATGTATTAGGGATATAGAATTTATATTAAAAGTAGAAAAGAAAGCCTATTTAAAACAAACTAAAACAAAATTATTCTCTTCTTAACAAAAACTGTAAGAGCAACAACGGCGGTAGAACAAAAACCTATTTAATAAAGTGGAATCTACACTGCAAAAATAAGAAAAATAGTCAAACTTGCAAACTTGACAAATAAACTAAAAAATAAGATACAAACTAATAAAAAATCAAGAATATCCAATGCTCAAACTAAAACTAACAAAATAATCGTCTTAAACAAAGTAGCAGGAGTGTGCAGTGGCAGTGTAGCGACTGAACTGGACTGAACAAAGCAGCATTCTGGCCTGTTATCAGTGGCCTTTAGACTGAACCCCATGACGCAAGTGTGTCTGAGTTGTGTCCAGACCAGACTAAACATAACAACTCTTTATGGACTACACTGCAACGTAAACAAATATGTTACGTAAATTGTGTGATAGTACTTCTGGGAACACGTTCTTATCGCAGGAATGCATAAAATTCATGTGTTAATAAGTAATTAATATTTATTTAAGACAATAGTTAATATATCGTATAATATTGTTTTCTACCGACAAATGTTTTCTATATATTTATTACGCTCCTTTTACAACTTTGAATCAATTTATTCGGAAATATTTTCTTTGTAGGCCCTGTTGTTCTTGAGATACAGTGATGACTAAGTGAGTAAGTGGTATTAAGCAAATATATTATAGATTTCTTTAGGGTAGTTTTCATTAAAATTATTTAAGATTGACCTTTGTGTTCTTTAAAAGAGGGTTAAGTTAACTTGTAGAACAAATTTCATGTTTCTATCTCATCTAGAAGCTGCCTAACAGTTGTCACGTTTTAACTGTCATGTATTTCTTATGAGAATATTCGGTCACTTTGACCCCTCCAAAACCCCCCTAAAATTTTGAATTTTGTCAAACCCCGTCTTATTGCACATCTACAGTATCTAGTGAATATCTATGTAAAGTTTCATCTTTCTAGGCCTTGTCATTGTTGAGATACAGTGATGAGTGAGTGAGTGAGTATGAGAATATTCGGTCATTTTGACCCCTCCAAAACCCCCCTTAAATTTTGAATTTTGTCAAACCCCGTGTTATAGCACATCTACAGTATCTAGTGAATACCTATGTAAAGTTTCATTTTTCTAGGCCTTGTCATTGTTGAGATACAGTGATGAGTCAGTGAGTGGGCTTTGGCAAATATATTATAGATTATGTTTATAAATGTAGTTGCACTAAATGTGTTCGTTATTTAGTTTGTATTGAAGTGTTGTGTAAAAACGTTGATAGTTGTCAAGATGGCTTTAGTATTAAAACTGTCTCACCAAATTCAAAGATGTAGGCCTAGTACTCTATTTTAGGATATTATTTTCAGCTTTCCTTCTTCAGGTTGGTCGAATATTATATTGTTCGTTAGTTTACTGATATCTCGTATAACTTTACTTGTCTTTTTACTATAATTTTCTTCTCTAAAATTTGGTTGGGTTGGCAACTGGTTTAGTTTGTTCTTTTTGCATTGAACGCCCACACTAGAAAGAAAAAACCTTTCTTCTTTGTAAAACCAGCTTTAGATTCATTTATAAGAGGTCTTGGTTTGTTTGGTGTATTTTTCGGTCTCAGGGCTGTTTTATCCGCCTCCAGTAAATATAATTTTTTAATATAACCTTACTTTTCCTGATTATTTTTACATAATCCCGTTTATGTTTTTAATTCACTTAATTTTTTATTGTCACTCACACTAATGAAGTTGATTTTATTGTTATATGGTCACTTTATATATAATACATGCCATTCTCACTTTTTGGCCATATAGGTTCACAATACTACTTTATATTTTTATCATTGTTTACACTGTTATTTGCACTGTTTCATTATTATTATTTATCACTTTTTTATTCACTTATCTCACCTTGTATGTTTTTCGAATAAACACACTTATGAAAATAATTACCTTGTCTTTACCATAACACTTATAGTAGAGTCAAATTGTATGTTGTTTGTGTTGTTATATGTCGGGTGTTACACTCCGCGCACTTTTATATACTTACTGATGACTAATTCCTCTGGGATGATGTCGTCCTGCAAAACAACTTAAGCTACTATGTGTATGTGGGCGCCACTTGGATTTTTTGTTCCAAGAAATTATTATTATTATTAAAATTAAATTTTGATTTCTTAGTTGTTGAATTAATTCTATGAAAAAATGTGATCAAGACAGTTTGAATTTGAAAATATCGTATGTTTAATGAACCTTAAAAAATCGTCTGAAGGACTAACACTCGTATTAAATAAAATTGCAGAGTTACAAAAAATTATTATTGACAAGTTTTTTCAATCAAGTATCGGCTAATAAATATTTTATTTACTCAGTTGAAAAGCATGAGTTTAGTGTATGAAAAATCTTTATACTCAGGACGTGACTCCTTTGAACTACCAAGACAAATCAATAGGATGCTTTACAAAGATTGTGTGATTTGAAGGTGTGTGACATGTGTAGTACAACTGTGTGACAAATGATACCAGGTAAAAATGACTTTAACTTTTGAACAACTCACGTTCCGGTGGGTAATTATTTCTTGCACTGGACACTTCTCTTGGGGACGTTTCCAATCTTGCCTCTTCGTGTAGACGTTCCTCGTGCACTGATAATTATTTGTAAGTCAAAATACGGGTTTTTTTTAAAACTCCACACGATTGAAATAAGTTTAGCACTGAATCTATGCTTTGAATTCTGCCGGCGGTGATCAGCTGTCTGCGTGGTTTCTCGATTCGGCTGCCGCAGCGCTGGCTCTCCTCTCACAGTTGAAAATAGGCTTGTGTACGTAACGTTATAGGGATTTTGTCAAAGTCAGTTTGTCTTAGCGAATACCAGCAGAATTGATTCTCTATTAAAATTTGGTCCTTTTCAGGGTCGCTAGTATTCTGGCTGCGTGCGTTCTATTAAATATGGCGTGTTGCTGCTCTATCCAACAACACGTTGGCTTATACTCCTTGTATAGGTTAAATCAGTCTTTTGTCATGTACGGGAAAAGCCTTTCTGTGTTCCCGTGTCGACTTCTCGTTCTTCGGTTTCGCCTCGGACGTGATGATCAGTTTCGTGGGTGACGTGTCTCTTCTGGATTCAAAGCATAAAGTGTTTTTTGGTCAAATTTCGTCTTCCTTTATACTCTGTAAGGGGCATTGTTTTAATTTTTTGACATGAACTTCCGGTGTATTTGTGTAAAAATTCCTTCTAGAACGTTCGAGAATAATCAAATGGAACATCATGGAACAAATTTGACTTCCGTAGAAGCTTTAGAACAAAAACTTCTTATTCTTGACACTAAAGGATATTACTAAAATTATTCTGGTATTTGTCAAACAATTTTACATAACTACTTACAATCTGCATGCCTTTACTATTTTTGGATTCTCTGCTTTCAACTGAATCTAATGATACTAATTACGATTGGTTTTGAACAAATTAACTCTAATAAAATAACATAAAATACAACTCTTACCTTGGAATGTTCTAAAAAAATTCCAATTTTCTACTTATAAAAATGTTGTGAAGTTGTTTGGTTCTTGCTACAACATTAGTGCATAACATAATCATCTTTTTATAACAAAATAAACAAAAATTAACACATATAACATATAAATAAGTTCAGTTTTATATAGGCCTTACATATGGCCTATGTTTTTGTCACTGGTTCTTTCCAATAATTTGTCTTTTTTCGGTATCATATATGGGATTTTTTTTGGTATTCACTGAGAGTTTATTATATTGTCTATCTTTGGTGATTACTGGTTTATCCTGATACATATTATTTTACTGTAAGATTACTTAGCATCATATTGTTTTGCATAAGTGATTCATTTTCTTGGTGTGACAAATTTCACTCTCATATTTCAAATCCTTTAAGAATTAACCTTGTTTTCAACTGAGTAAGTTTGTTTCTATAGTGCACTATAAGATTGTACCTTTTTCCTTTTTTTTTTGCTAATATTCTGCAATTATTCTGTCAAATATGACTGTTTTTTTGTGATTATTTTTTGGCCTCAGCCTGGTATGGTATAGGTAAATAGTTTCCTAACTCGACTGTTAAAGGGTTTTAGTTGGTCAAATATATAAGTATAGTCACATTATATTGTATTTCAACTTTATAATACAATTTGGTTGCATTTTGTCAACATTAAATTCATAAATATTACAATATTATAGGTCCATCACATGTTTTCAGTTAATACTGTTTTTGGCTATTTTAATTAATTTCTAATCACTTTACAGCTTTCTCTATTTAAGATAATTTGTTCGTCTTTGTCTAATTGACATTGACATATAGTTTTTATATTAATTGTATAATAATTAATTTTCACATAAAATCTGAGTGACTGGACTCAGCGCCTAAACATAGATTTTTTGTCATAACATTTATATATATATTTTTTTATATTTTAACTTACATCCTTTTTAATAATGTATCCAAATCATTTAATAGATTTATTTTATTTATATTACAAAGTATAATAATGGATCTCGTCCATTAATTCACAATAAATAGTTTTTTATACCCTATTCAGAGTTACATTTCTTACTAAGTAATCACCTCATTTTGGTTATTTCTGATATTATCTGTCTCTCTTATAGTATATTATTAGTTTTACACTGTTCTTCACTTAAATAATATATATGGGGTTTGAGTCTTAGTCATAGTCTTGTCGTTTTTTCATGTTAATGATATTAATTATCGCACAATATTACAAACTTTTTCGGATTACTTGGGTTCGATACTGTTCACCTCACTTTCCTCTTATGACAAATTACTATGCAAATAATTTCCTTTATGGAATGTTCTGTGACGTTACACACTATATATGAGCTAACTACAAATCCGGTCTTAGGTTAAAGTCCTAGCTGGACTTTTAGGCTTGTGTTATACAAATGATTTTGCTTAACTCTAAATACATTTTTTACTTACATACTACAACATTATTATTTACAATATTATAATAAAATATACATCACTTCCCTAATCTATTGGGTAATTAGTATGTCAAAGTCACAGTCCAGTCTAGTCCTTTATTATGTCTGTTTGTAAAGTTATATACTATATTCGTTTACAAAGCTAATTCCTGTTTTTAATTTATTCATGCATCTGTCAAATAATTATTTTTTATTCATGGTTTATTATTTTAGTTATTATAATTCTTCCTTATATAATTATTTTTGGTTGTTCTCATTTGATTACGCATTCTTTATTGCATTCCTCATTCAGTTACATAGTATTTATCTATTCTATTAGTTTTACTATAAATTTTGATGATTAAATTGAGTTTAGTTTTTTTTTATCTCGTGATGCTACAGTATTAATTGCGTTAAATTCTGATTCTGATCTAAGACGGCTTTAATATTAGACTTTAGCCTTCCTATCTTGATATACAGCACCTATATTGATGGACTTTACCTATAAGCGAATTTGTTGTTAAAAAGTAGGCAAGAGTCGAACAAAGTTAACAATCTTTTTTAGTAAAGCAGACTTTATTGGCTGACAGGGTGAAAGAAACCGTGTACTTTTCCTCTTAGTGGCTCAACATATTGACGTTTCCACAAAGTGTATGCTACGTCTTTGCCGACATCATTGTACTTATACATTCCAGAAATAAAGGGTCATCTGCTACTGACTTTTATTCTGTCTTAGAACGTTTTATTTCTGTTTCCAAATTGCACTTTGTACATAACTGAATATCCAGATGATAGTTAACATTACAATTAACTGGTTAATCAATGTTAATTAAATTATTAAAAGTAAATAATTTATAATATAGTGAAATTATTTTTCATAAATTAATATTTATAATAGTGATCGGACATTATTTAAAATGTTATAATCGGAGGTGAAGTGTTTTTATAACAAACGTCTGTACTGTGCCCTGTATTGTTCAATGACAGCGTTCGTTCAAGTATAAACATTCACTAATGTAAAGTGAACATTCGGAAAGCGGGATGTTTTAAAATTACACTGTAACCAGTTTAAAATGAGTCTTTCCTGCGATCAATAAAGAGATATTTAGCTAATAACAGTATTTAACATGGAAAACAATTTACGTTTTGTATTTTACGATAAATACATGCATGTACATGTGATAGATGTACATGTTTATGTGGAATAATTGAAAAATCCTTAGAGCAATTGTCTAGAAAGTAGGCAAACTTTTTTTTTCAAAACATTTTGTGATGTTTTGCTTACATTACATTACAATTATTGACGGATTGACCAAACCCTTTTCTGTACACACCCTTTATTTGTACAAATCATAATTAGTAGGCACATTACCTCAGAGACTGTAGATAAGCTAAATTTTGTAAGTGCTTTATTTCAATTTCCTTTAGGTTATTAATTAATGTTTGTGATTAAGCAATTATCGTGATGAATATTTGGTCCGACGTGCTGCAAAAGCCTTGCTAAACAACATGGAAAATACCTTCTCACGCATTCCGATTCTTATCGTATTCCTTTGAAAGAGGAAGGTAGTGGTTACATTATATTATATTGAATCTGGTGCAATGCAGAGAAACAAATTTAAAAACAAAAGTAATTTTGTTTATATTATCTCGAGTTATTAGTGAGTTATTAGATTGATGTTCTATTACACAAGAAAAGCATTTCTATTTAAATATACCTATTTAAACAGAATTCACAAATCCGTTTCCTTGTCTTCTCTTTGATAACTACATTTTGTGCCTTTACAGACGATAATTACTCTTAGGCATGATATTTTCCCTACAGTGGATATTAAAGCCATGATCGGAAGACAAGATCAGAAGATCGGATGGTTTTGTTTGCAATAAACCATGAAATACTAATTATTAATATTTTGGTTTGCCGGGCTATCAGGCCGTGGTTCGATGTTAACTGATGCAAACGTTTCGGATGCTCCATCGGCTGCCATCTTCAGTGCGTTAGGACTGAACACTGACACAGATCTCACAGTCAGAGAGCCACAGTACTGTGGCTAACGCTGGCGACCCCCATAAGGACCCCATATATATCAACTTTTGGCGTTTGCATGAAGTTGTTTAACAGCATCAACCAGTCACAAGAATGCGTAACGCTACTGGTTAGTCACAGCACGAGTCCAGATTGTACTTAATGAGAGGCTCTTACCACGCTGATTCATTGCAATCGCAGCATGTTTTAGGATCTGGACGGACTCCATATGCAAGCTAGAGAAATAAGCGCTAACCGAGAACAGGAGCCTCGTCTCTTCAAAGACGATGTGATGGTCGGCATTGGCGAGAGCGTGTTCATCTACAGCAGACTACTCCGGCTGCCTCAGACGACAGTAATGGCTGTGTTAACCAACGCGGGTAGGGACATTGCGTTTCGTAATACCGATGTACAACTGCCCGCACGAGCAAGGAACTCCGTACACTAGACACGACGAAAGCGTGTCCCTGGCGTCTTATTAGGGTCACCATCCTTAGCTACAGTACTGTGGTTCACTGACTGTGAGATCTGTGTCAGTGTTCAGTCCTCACGCACTGAAGATGGCAGCCGATGGAGCAACTGAAACGAATGCACAAGTTAACACTGAACCACGGCCTGATAGCCCGGCAAACCACGGCCTGACAGCCCGGGAAACCACGGCCTGACAGCCGGTAAAACCACGGCCTGATAGCCCGGCAAACCACGGCCTGACAGCCCGGCAAACCAAGGCCTGACAGCCCAGCTAACTACGACCTGATAGCCCGGAAAACCACGGCCTGACAGTCCAGCAAACCACGGCCTGAAAGCCCGGTAAACCACGGACTGACAGCCCGGCAAACCACGACCTGATAGCCCGGAGAACCACGGCCTGACAGCACGGCAAACCACGGCCTGATAGCCAGCAAACCACGGCCTGATAGCCCGGCCAACCACGGCCTGACATCCCGGCAAACCACGGCCTGACAGACCGGCAAACCTCAACCTGACAGACCGGCAAACCACGGCCTGACAGCCCGGCAACCCACGGCCTGACAGCCCGGCAAAACACGGCCTGACAACCCGGCAAACCACGGCCTGACAGCCCGGCAAACCACGGCCTGACAGCCCGGCAAACCTCGGCCTGACAGCCCGGCAAACCGCGGCCTGACGGCCAGAAAACCCACGGCATGACAGCCCGGCGAATCATGACCTGACTGCCCGGCAAACCACGGCCTGACAGCCCGGCAAACCACGGCCGGACAGCCCGGCGAACCACGGCCTGATAGTCCGGCAAACCACGACCTGATAGCCCGGCAAACCACGGCCTGATATCCCGGCAAACCACGGCCTGATAGCCCGGCAAACCACGGCCTGACAGCCCGGCAAACCACGGCCTGATAGCCCGGCAAACCACGGCATGATAGACAGGGAAACCACGGCCTGACAGCCCGGCAAACCACGGCCTGACAGCCCGGCAAACCACTGCCTGACAGCCCGGCAAACCACGGCATGGTAGACAGGCAAACCACGGCCTGACAGCCCTGCAAACCACGGCATGATAGACAGGCAAACCACGGCCTGACAGCCCGGCAAACCACGGCATGATAGACAGGCAAACCACGGCCTGACAGCCCGGCAAACCACGGCCTGACTGCCCGGCAAACCACGGCCTGTCTGCCCGGCAAACCACGAACTGACAGCCCGGCAAACCACGGCATGATAGCCCGGCAAACCACGGCCTGACAGCCCGGATACCACGGCCTGACAGCCGGCAAACCACGGCATGATAGACAGGCAAACCACGGCCTGACAGCCCGGCAAACCACGGCCTGACAGCCCGGCCAACCACGGCCTGACAGCCCGGCAAACCACGGCCTGACAGCCCGTCAATCCTCGACCTGACAGCCCGGCAAACCGCGGCCTGACGGCCCGGCAACCCGCGGCCTGACAGCCCAGCAAACCGCCGTCTGACAGCCCGGCGAACCACGACCTGATAGCCCGGCGTACCACGGACTGATAGCCCGGCAAATCACGGCCTGATAGACAGGCAAACCACGGCCTGACAGCCCGGCAAACCACGGCTTGACAGCCCGGCAAACCACGGCCTGACAGCCCGGCAAACCACAGCCTGACAGCCCGGCAAACCACGGCCTGACAGCCCGGCGAACCACGACCTGACAGCCCGGCGAACCACGGCCTGACAGCCCGGCAAACCACGGCCTGATAGCCAGGCACACCACGGCCTGACAGCCAGGCAAACCACGTCCTGACAGCCCGGCAAACCACGGCCTGACATCCCGGCAAACCACGGCCTGACAGCCCGGCAAACCACGGCCTGATAGCCCGGCAAACCCTGGCCTGACAGACCGGCAAACCACGGCCTGACAGCCCGGCAAACCACGGCCTGACAGCCCGGCCAACCACGGCCTGACAGCTCGGCAAACCACGGCCTGACAGCCCGTCAATCCTCGACCTGACAGCCCGGCAAACCGCGGCCTGACGGCCCCTGCAACCCGCGGCCTGACAGCCCAGCAAACCGCCGCCTGACAGCCCGGCGAACCACCGCCTGACAGCCCGGCAAACCGCGGCCTGACAGCCCGGCGAACCACGGCCTGACTGCCCGGCAAACCACGGCCGGACAACCCGGCAAACCACGGCCGGACAGCCCGGCGAACCACGGCCTGATAGCCCGGCAAACCTCGGCCTGATAGCCCGGAAAACCACGGCCTGACAGCCCGGCAAACGAGGGCCTGACAGTCCGGCGAACCACGGCCTGATAGCCCGGCGAACCACGGCCTGACAGCTCGGCAAACCACGGCATGATAGACAGGGAAACCACGGCCTGACAGCCCGGCAAACCACGGCATGAAAGACAGGCAAACCACGGCCTGACAACCCGGCAAACCAAAATATTAATAATTATGACGACGGCCGTGACAGCCTTAGTCAACATGAAATACTAACTTAGCAGAATATACTGGAAACATAAAGGTGCTCTGAAATTACACACACTACTAACAAATCTATGCAAATTGTAGACAGTAACTTTCGGTGGTTTTTTGCGTTTGATTTTCTTAATAGAATTTATTGTGAGAAATACATCTGCAATTTTTATTTGAAATGTTCTTATGTCGCCTGTATTTTACTTACTTAAGCCAAAATATTTCTTCTTGGAATATGCATACGTTGACAGTTGCTGCCATGTTTAATTCAGAGAGTAATGGAACAGGACAATGAATGTGAGTCAGTCTCAAATATCACGGTAAAGGTTTCAATATCCTGTACCTAGTATGCGGCTTGTGAATAATTAATTATTCTTTCAAAACACTACTTCAATTTATGAACGAATTTTGCCTTTCAGGTTACATGTTTCAGGATAATTAGTAAGTGGTTTAGTTAATACATTTGCTGTACTAATAGGCTATCTATTTATGAAACCTCAATATATGCTTAATTAAACATAAATTGGGAAGAATATTAGGAAGAATTTTACTACTTTCTTTCGCTAGTAAGGCAAATATGTATGTAAATAAAAACGTTTACTGAGTATAACAATTACATGTAACATTTGTATACTGACGTACTGTACAATTATTTTTTTCGTATATTTGAAAGCCATAATTCTTATTACTTTTGCCTTTTTGCACAGAAAATTCTAGAAACACCAGTTCGTTCCTTTGGCCACTGTTTTACTTTATATATACGGAAGTCACACTCTTGGATGTCCCGCGCTCAGTCATGATGAGAAAAAAATAGGAAAAAATAAAATGAATGAAAGATTTGAGTTCGAATATGATATAACTTATTACGATAAGAAATATAAAGTAGGCATGCAAATGAGTTTTAAAGTCGAACAAAATATAGACAGATTATAGGCTCGGGTATGTTTGATTTCACTCTGAATTGTGTTTTATTAAATAAAAGTCATTTGTTGAATACAAGTGGAATACAAATATGCTTATAATGGGTAAAGAAAATCATAGAAATTAAATAATTATTTGTTTCACTCAGATCGTTTGAAGTTTAAAAAATCAACAAGAATGAAAAACGGATAACCTCTAAGGAAATCAAGAATTAATAGAATTTATCTTTTATTTAATATTAATATTAAATAAATAAATAAATATTTAATAAATGAGGCATTCATTTAATATTAAATGAGGTTTCATAAATTTTACAAAACGTATTTTTCAGAATGACTTTTTCTGAGGATAGAGCAATATAGCAAAGTTTTGTAGCTACACGGTAAACTATCAAAAGGATAATTTGAAACTCTACTAGTAGTAGTATGTAATTTTGTAACTGTCGAAACATTAAACTCGATCGCTTTTAGTTGGTGTTTTGATTTATCTGAATAACAGAAATTTTGAAAGTTAACCTATTCAGAGTCATTATTAACATTAAACGAATTAACTTATGAATCGTTTATTATATAATAATACATTCGATTCTGAACACCTTAAACAAAGCATATTTTGAGATACAACACAAAATGAAAAAGTTTATAAGTTTTTACTGTTTATTAACCAGTAATAATTTATAAACACTGAAATGGATTTTTACTTTTACATTTAGGCAAAATAATTAAGCCTAATAAATAATTTAAGTGTACCTATGTTACGTATAATTTCACTGCGACATATAAAATACGCGATTATTGAGAAATAACAGTAACGTAATTAATACACATGCTTCATTAGACAGCTATATATAGTGTTGAAAAAGGTCACTCACTATAATTCACGGTCAACATTTTAGCGTTAAACTTTTATGTGTGTTTTTGTCTGGAATGTGTTATTCAATTTGATTGCGCTACTTATTGGTCTCAACTGTATTTATAGCCAAGAAAATGATTTGAATTATCTCGTCCACTATTGCGAAGCGTTTGTAATTAGTGCGTCCTTCGCTGAGTGTGTACGTAGGCCTACTATATTTCTTCTGTAAAAACAGATGTAATATATGGCAAAAACATAGCAAGCGCAATTTTTCCTCGAATAAATCTTACTAATGTAAATATACAACAGTACATTTTATGTTTTAGTTTTGCCATAACGAAAGTATTTCCGAGCACTCATCGAGTGTGGCTGATACAATAACATACGACAATGCGATGACATCTAACGTCTTCTCACGTTATGCACATGAATTACATGATCATTTATTATGTATCCACATATTATGTAATCGCATACTTCGACCCTCAATTATCCGTTAATTCCTAAGTGTGATAAGTTAAAATATAACTTCAGTGTGTGTCGTTTCAGACGAAACACAAGAAATAATAAAATATATAACGAAGAAATTAGAGTTCGCCAACATATTTATACAGTTGCTTTGAAAATAATTATGTAGGCCTCTATCTTGTTTAGATAAAATATGTGATAACAGTATTCGTAGCTATAAACAAAATGCACTCGATGCTACTATTTAGAAGTAGCATGTATAGGCATATATAACAGGGAAGCAGTTACTGTGGATGTGTAAAATGTGAGTCACGGCTAAGTTGAGTTGTACACAGAACATATCTAACATGTAATAAAATCGATACCATTCAACTTCTTTCACAATGTGAGAAGCATAAAGAAAGAAACTCTTCATAACAGTGAATATTTGCAGCTTGGACTTTTATAAAGAGAACTTCACCTCTTTATACGAGGTAAACAGAGAGGCTCAACGGTTTAACTTACCGCAGTAACCGGATTATCTTATATATCAGCGACGTCGCACTCTCTTCTCAGTTGCCGGCTTACAACATATTTCACACCCACTTTTTCATTTCAAGACCAAGTTCTCTGCCTGTAAAGAGCTTTAAGGTTTTAATAAAATTTTGTTTTCTCTTTAACTGTTACAAATTTTCACCTAAATATATTTCTATTTATTCCTTTACTTAAATTGTTACATTCCGCATGGTATAAACCAAGGGTTGTTTTAATTTTTGTGAATAAAGTAATTGATTATAAGTTTTACAGTACTGAAAGCACTTAATCGATACTCTCGGGGATTTTAAAAACGAAGTGTGTAAACGGCTTACATTATATGTAGTAACGATCAGAGTATTTGTTAAAACACCCGAAACAGCAGACATTACGCTGTTTACTAACCTATGGACTATACGATTCGATAACTGTAAACACTTTGAACACAGAAGTTTCTCGGGATAGCTTAGCACATGGGATTGTGCACATTGTCCATGTTGCAGCACAATGAGAGCCATGTTTTCCGGTACTGCGCAGTCATGTGTTGGCTGCATAAAGATGTTTAGCTGCAGTCCTCCTTTGCAGGAATTAGTCTGTAAATCGGGGAAATCTGAAACTGTAACTTTTGCACCGAGCCTGATCCTACGACTGACCCGTTGCTCTGCGGCTCCGTTAGTTGTTGATTCCTAAGCTTAGAGCCGTACTGGCGTGGACAATGGAGCGACGTACGATATCAGCCCCTACGTCAGTGGGCTATCGTGGCTGACAGTTTGCACAAAGAGGCACTGATACAACCTCAAGAAAGTCGTGGACGTGGACGACAGCGTGTCCGAGCCATTTGTAAATGTGTTACAAAATTTCACTAAAATCCGATTAATCGAAACTCTCAAATCTTTTATTATGGAGTTCCAATGAAACTGGTTTACTTTATATATAGCAGTATTTAGACTAGTCGCAGAAAGAAGCAAATGAGGAGGGATTCAAGGGATTGCGATTCGCTAATTGTGAAGGTCTGTTGCTGTTAACACCTAGACATACAGACAGTCTATCTAATATCTATTTTATGTATTTAATTGTTACTGAAATGGGGCAGATAATAATATTTCTACTTTATGTCACGACTTAAGATATGGGGCAATGAGAACACAACAATTTAAAACTATCACAACAGGGACTCGTTTAATATTTTTAAGTCAAATATGGTATAAATACGAAGGTAGTAAAGTGCCATTTTACTCGGTCATGTTCATCGTCTAAAAATAACATCCCTTAAGTGACGCCCATTGACACGCTTACATTCTTCAAGTAGATTGAAAAAGCTATCCACGACTCTCTGCAGCATGGCTTGCGGAATCGCCTGAAATTCTCCGATGATCCGCTGTCTGAGTTGATGTAAATCACGTGGTCGTGGCTAGTAAACCTTAAACTCAGATAGCCCTACAAAAAGAAATCACACGCAGACCGGTCTGAAGATAGCGCTGGCTATGGTATTTCCAAATCTTGAGATCAAGCGAACTTCGAACATTGGCCTCAACGCGTCCATTGTGTTTTGAGCAGTGTGTGCGGTAGCTCCATCCTGCTGTAACCAGATCGAGAGGTATCACTCCTTAGATCATTTAACAAAGGAAGAAAAAAGTTGTTTTGCATTTGTACATATCGTCCTGAGTTCAAACTGTCTTCAAATAAATGCGGTCCATAAACACGAACGGAGGAAACTCCACACCAAACAGTGACTCGCTGGCTATGAAAAGGTGCCGGTGCTCGCAGTACCGGATAATGAGAAGAGGTATGAAGAGGTGTACATAACACCCGATAATGAGGTGATTACCCGATAATGAGTTCATAAGACGTGGCAAAAGGTACCGTCACACATTGTAAATTAGATTTGTTCTGTGTATGTGTGTGTGTGTGTGTGTGTGTGTGTGTGTGATTATTTTACATTATCCTTATTTTTACTGTCTTCCGAAATGGGATGTTTTTGAAATGTTGTTTAAAATAAAATTAAGTTTGTTAAGTACAGAATTTTGTTGTTATAAGCAAGGGATAATTCAATTTACTGGATACCCACATTTAGGTATTACCGCTAAATGTTATGTGAGTTTCAGTGGCACGTGATCGATGGTATGAGAGAACTAAAAAAATGAATTGATTTAAGGCGCATATGACGTATTCGTTAAACTATGGCAATTACTTGACTTGTCTGTAGTCTGATGTAATACTGACGGTAAAAGGCATTCCGACATATTTAAAGGCTTCGTTTCGTATTTAGCTTACACGATATTATTATTATTATTATTACAATAATAATAAAAAATACGCTAAATCTGGCTTTCATATAGTTCCTTTTACTATAAAAAATGAAAGTCATCCTCAAAAACGTGATTCAGAATACTAAACAGTCATAGGCATAGTATTACTGCAGAATTGTGAAATATCGCTGCTAAATTATGTTCCAGACATTGTAATAGCCTACTGGTTTTTAAGCGCGAACTACTTTAATAATATAACAAAATAATTGACTGTATATCCATATATTGCAGTTTTTTTTAATCACAGAGCTCTAAATTTAAAGAGGTTTTTACGGTATGAAAGTGTTTCTAGATAATTAGGAAAATTTCTTAACATTTTTAGTATACTCTGTACATGTTAAGTAATTCTTTAAGTAGAATTATGTTCCTGTACCATCTTTCAGTATAACACAGTTCTATGTACTGTTGTCATACGTCTATATGTGAAGTGACGTGAATGCAGTCTGCGAACTCCACCCATGCTTATTGATTTACACACCGACAGTGGAGCATTCTCCCGCTTTCATTCATATGTCGGGATTTGTACTTACCTTTTAACATAATCGAATATTAGGTTCAAATGTAGTATTATGTGTAATCTTATAAATATATACTTTCGATGTCATGTTATGTCAGGATTCACCTATGTAATTTCTGTTCTACTTTCTCTTTACGACTGAAATCTTATTTTGATTCTTTATTCAAAGAAGGAAAAACCATGACGTGTAGTCTATGGTGTTCAAAGGATACAGTATAAACCGCCTTAAATTATTTATGTTATCAGATTGGTACTTATGATTGTACTACATAATATTAAAAGACTGTAAAAGGAAGATGCTGAAACGTGGTGAAGAGAGAACACTGAACTACAGGATTACACCACACAGAAGAGTTTTAATGTATAGTAAGCTGAGGAAATCTATACGTATCACAACGTTTCTGCAGAGTACAATACTGAATAAATATTAAAGATGAAAGGCATAAGATTATTTAAAATATAGGAATATTAAAAACGTATCAGTTGATATCAACACCAGCCAAAGTAAATTTTTCTTTCACAAAAATTGCTGCGGTGTAACAGGTGACAGTCGCTCAGCAGAGAAAACGTAAGGGCTAATGACGATGATAATGAGGACGTAAAAAAACTCTTCAACAAAGCTGTGAACGTCTTCGGTCACATTATTTTTAATTGTAGTAATTTTTTTCTAATTTGGGTTACATACTGTTTGTAACAAAGCCATTATCTTCTTTACGTCATTGTTTACAGATATACAATATAGTTAACGTATCTGCAACTTGTTATACGTAGATTTGCAATACTACAATTACTTAAAAGCGATTCATGTGTTATTCTCTTAAAAAATCGTGAATATAATGTAACTGAATTTTTCTCTAATCTTTAGGATCCCGTTGATGAACCCTTCAGCTTACATAACACTGGCTGTTATGAAATTATATAATAGGCCCTAATAATGATTGTAAACCTTTAGGGTTAACCGATAAATCAACTAAACCATGTTTATAATAACACAGAATAGCATATGTGTGTGTGTGTGTGTGTGTGTGTGTTGTGTGTGTCTGTGTGTGGTAAAAATGTCTGGGGTTTGCAATGGAAATTACTTTAAGTAATTTTATGTAACAGGTATAAAATAAAATGCTGGATTAGATAATGTCTTTTATTACGCTAAAGGGTCTTAATAGTGATGAAGTACTGGTATTTTCCCTGTGTTGGAAAATGAAGTACAACCCTCTGAAAGGTTTTTAATACCTGCAAGTTAATATTTTTAAATGCTTAATGTGCAGTAATTTTAAATTACAATAGAAACTACATTCAGTAAATATTCTCTAAAGTATTTTAATTTTCAAGCGTACTGAATTATTATCCTACAGAAAACGTACAGAAAACATTCACGCTCTAAGAGTCTGTGTTGGTTATTGCCGTAAGTGGAAAACAAAAAATAAATAACAGCTTTTGTTGTAAGTAGAGCATGTAGAATTTATTTTGCTTTTTGATAATTGTCGCTTTTGCCAGTTTCTATCCACTCTTAGAATACTTTGGATGTTCAAGCTTAAGAGCAACTAGACTGAAAGTCTAAACGTGATAGCACTCTTTAAATAAGTTGCCTTTAATTATTAATCTTATACAACATAACCATTTGAACATAATTTAATTTTATCAACATTATAACACACATTATGCTAGTCGTTTAGGCCAGGCGATTTTCTGTTACGTGGTTGACAACTTGAAAAAATGATACCCTTCTCACTTTCAAGGTTGTCGACTACGCGGGCAACCTTCATGATACTCAGAAAATTTATTTCGTGTCTAGGTTTTTAACAAGGGGATATGTTTTTAACAAAAATATTAAAACAGTGTGCGCTATTCAGAATTCATTAGTACCTCTGCGACAGCCAACAGTTTTACTTAGGTTGTTATCTAATAATCACGTAAGATTGTGCCTTTCAACAATTTAAATCCGTACTGTAATAAGGTGTGTCCCCAATGAGTAATTGAAACAGATCGGACGGCTTAAGCATGCATCTAAGTCGGCCGTCTTTATCTGTAATCATATATCTTCATCAAGTAAATAATGTTGGCGGAGTTCTCGAGATTGCCAACCGACAGAAGTCTACCGTAATGGTTATGCATACATTGAATTACGTTTTGTTTTACTTGCGTTATCTTGGCTTTTCGGTTGATCATGTTTTCTCTTTCTTTCTAATACCAGGTCTACAATTGCCGAGCACAGCCTTCGAAACATCCTATTAGCGTTATCGTGTGGACGCCCACACGATTGTGCCTGGTGTACTCATGCATTATTTTCAAGCTACTCTCCGTACAGTACTTCAGAATTTTGTTGTTTTTGTTCCTAAACAACTTTGTGTTTACACATCTGATCTTTCCTGATTGGCTAGAAATACTCCTTGGTACATGTAGTGAACGATGTAACTACTTTACAAGAAGGGTGAATAGATGTGTGTGTGTGGGCGCGCTCAAATGTACTCTGAACGTTTATGTAATGTGTTTTTAATGTAGGCCTACTCCTGATTATATAATAAATGCAAAATATAAATGTGAGTAGAATAATAATTTACCTTAATTCTATGAACACATAAACCGTAATAATACATAAATAAAAACAACATTTTAATTTCAGCTTTAATTTTTTATCGTCTCAGTTCATTATGCTCCTTACCTTTAGTAATATTCTACAGAATAAAGCTCCTGTGATATAAAGTGAGTGAAAATACTGTCCGACATAAAAAGAGAACTTTCTGAAACCAACTACTAACGTCTAAAATAATTTAATCCATAATAATCCATAAATTCTAAATTCACCATAGTCCATCATCGACGAGTAAGATCCTGCAAGAGAGATACTATATGTCTGCTTTACCAGTGACCATAACCGGTAGATAGGGAAATTTTACCAGAAGCCAGAAGCTTCAGACAGAAGAACGTCAAAGGTGGCGGAGTGAGGAGACAAACGACATGATGATAAACGTATAAAGAAAGTAGACAGACTTCAAATATGGCGTGTGGTGTTGAGTTCAGCAACAAAGTAATGAGCATATCTGGCGTAGATGAGTTGATTTCAATTAATAATAATCTGTTTTAAGTATTAGTAAAAATTAATATGCCAATCTTGTATTGTAGATTATTAAAGAAACATTCCTCTGGTAAATGAATTATCCTACGAAGCAGAGCTTGTAAAACAGACAGCTAGAAATAATAATTTTGAAGAATTTTCTATATTTCTTAATATTTTTAGTTACAGCAGGAGAAGCAGTCAAACAGACAACGCAAGCGTTGACTGCATATTGTATGTGAATATGAATGCATATTATAGTGGCCTGAATTCATAATTACGACACATGTATTCATTCAAAATGGAATTTACTAGTCCTAATAAAAATTCAACTGATGCTGTAATAGCAAACCTTAAAAGTATACAGAAATTAATTTTAAATAATTTTTATACACTTTTGTCATAATTGTTTACTCTTAGGTTGAAAGCACTTACTAATCTGGTCGTTGTAATATAACTACACTGTAATATAGTACATTCAGTTTTACAACGTACAATTTACTGCGTACCTGTAAGTACATTGTACTCTTACGCTCATTTATAAAACTTCTGTAAATAAAGTAGACGTAGTGAAAACCGCACTCCCCATTTAAGGGCACATAAATTTTGCACGTCGTGTTAGCAATTTACAACTTTGTCTTTTAGTCTTATGGTGTTATTTGCACTTCAGTAAACAAGTAAGAATGTACGTTTATTATACCTTTTTTAATATGATAAATTTTACACTTTCAGAAATAGGTTTGGTATACGCCCAGAATTGTAAATATAAATTGTATATTGTATTAGAATTCCTACTAATGTATTGTATCATATTTACCTACTTAATATGATTTGATGTTTTTTGCAACATATTAAGTTATGCAACATGTTACATGAGCAGATACATTTTCTGTTGATAGATATAGCAACTATTTTCTATTTTAAATCTTCTCAAAATGGGAACATAGTTGTAGCGTAGAAGGCCTTATTAAACAAAAATTTATAGGCCATCCAATATAGATTTTCAATGCCTTATGAAATAAAAACCTGAATCATATTGTAAAAATACAAATTATTTTACACGTGGGCTGAAGGAAAACGAAACGTCTCTTACATTGTTACGACAATCGCTTGCATCTTGATCTCGAATCAGTAAATTATTGAACGCCAGAGAAGACGATACTCGTACACGTCCTTTATAATTAAATGAAATAAACACACTAGAATTAAAATAATCCTCCCAGTCACATCATTGTTCAAGTCGCACTATACACGAAAGTACGTAAATTAAATAATTACAATTGTCAACAACATACATAAGCACTTTCCGCTTTCATTAACTTGTGAATTGCTCGAATTCGCAGAATTTACAAGTAACTGGCCACACAATTCTGAACGGTTGTGGAAAAATTGCCACTGGAATACATGTTGACTCAGAGTTACGCGATAAACGTCACGTACCGCTACGCATTCTATTTAAAAAAGAGGTATGAGCCCTATCATGTATTATTGTTTATTTCCTAAGCGTGTGTGTTTTATGTATATGATGATGAAATTTAATTTATTGTTAAGTGAACATCACACTGCATTTTCCTATAAAATACACGTGAAATGAGATTCCAGTGCGAACAGGTCTGCCTGGTGTTAGCAGCGGACCGACCAAACAAACGACTGCTGTCAAACGACAAGTGCTACGAGAGTCGTTTATGATATTTTGATTTGCAATACACCAAGACCAGCCATTTGCCATTCGTTGTCCGTATTGACAGCAGTCAGTGGTTTTGCGTTATCCCGCATAACAGACATTATAGGGTACGAAAACTTCGTGTTGAACACACTACTGTAGGCCTACATATTGACTTGTCTGGTGGGTAATGTATAGACAGTCACGTACGGAATCGATTATTAGAATCATGTCATGTATCTCGGATACATTTTTGCACGTACAACCCTCTACGTCTAGTTTGCAAATTGGTTTTGAATTAATTAGTCGAAACACGTGCACAGATAGTTTCATTTATATATTTCCAATAATCTACTTAGATGATCTTCATCTATGCAGCTTAGCAATAGAAAGTACTTTTATAATATTTCTGTTCATTCAATATTGAACCATTTACAATAGAGTCTTATCATATGATCTTCAGTCCTCTCATTTGACAGATAGACAAATGCCAAACAGTAGAATGGAAACTAAGAATTCTATTGACTTTTTAATAATGGAAAAAGTAACGTGCCCCACTAGTAAGAAATTTGCTTTTGTTAGTAAGAAAGGTACAATTTCTCATTTGATAGATATTACACTTTTCTGTTAAAGCGGCAAGGAAATTCGATCTACTAGAAACTTCCGAACTGAAAACGAATGTGAATGACACGTTGTTCGTTATAATAAGAGAATAAAAACCTGTTAGTTGGTTTGCATGATATTTGTGTTATCTAATTTAGCACGTGTAAAGCTTTTAAGTAATAGTTCAGTCTTTTATTACTGCAATACTTGCTTTGTAAAGAAAGTGTGACGAGAACTTAATTTCGTAGTTTTTGCTATTCTATCCAAAAATGCCAAATAACAAACCTTTATCTTTATAGCTTAAAGAAATAGAGTTAGATACCTTTTAAACTATTTTACATCATGATCCAGATACTTCTATATCAAAGAAAAGGTACAAGAACCTGGTTCAACATAAATAATTTTGTATTACCGTTTTTTTTAAATTTTAAGTGCCTAACACTTTTAACGATAGGGTATGCTTACTACAACTACCATTTTGTGTTTTAATTTGTAATAATTATTAATTTTCAATCATTTACAGGGATTGTTTATTCTTAACTATTTTTTTGCCTTTTTTGAAAATAATGTCCGGGATATGAGTAGGTATGAGTAAGGGTAAGATAGGGTATGGTAGTATGGTAGGGTAGGGTAGTAGGCTTCTCCCATACAAAGTGTTTATTTTATTTCTTTCCTCTATACGTCCGCTTCTTATTCAGTCACGTAATAGGTGTACTAACTGTTACTGTGCATTTTACAAAGTGTAATTAGTGTAATTAAATATAACTAATACGTGTATGTGAATTATATGGTTGTGTAGTGTGTAATGTTATATAATGTGTGTATCTGGGACTCACACCAATATACGTAAGGACCATAAATTAATCTATTACAACACAACACACACAATATACACAAAATATACTCAAGTAATTATAATATTTATGTATATATAATTCTACTAGACATCGAGTTCCTGTTGTAATAAACTACAATAAGCCAAACGAGTTAACGCGAAATAAGGTGGCAACAAGATCGGCACCAATGGCTGTCTATTCTCCAGAAGTGTCCTGTATTAAACATTACAAATAATTATACATAGGCCTATGGACTAAACCACCATAAGTTGAATATTAGGATTTGCATTAAAAATAACTTTCGACTATTTACTACAACGTTCACACTTATACTGTATGTATATATCTCAAGAAATAAATAACTTCCTCATAACTGACTTAATGCACACACTGACGGCATTAATTAACTAAAGAAATGAAAAATCAATAACAATTGTATTTATTGCGCTTCGGCTGCTAAAATTTGTTCATAACAATGGAAATTTGTTGTAAATAAAATGTGGTAAAAATGAATTCCATAAATCTTATATTAGGGCAGCAGTCACTGGTTGATTGAAAATTTGCTCTAACTTGTATAAGTAAACAAAAATTAATTTTTTTTATGAAGAAGATCGTTTAGTTACAGACATAATGTATACAGAAATGTGCAGCACAACATGTTGAACATCAATAAAATTTAAAACGCTTTAAAATTTTACTACACATTTAGTACAAACGCCAACATTACAAAGACAGAAAAGGAGAGAAGTATAGGAGAAACATGTGGGTAAGAGAGAGCGCGGTAGCGCCTATAAGAGCCAAGGTTGAAAATTAAACCTGGGACGGCCAATAGTAGTAACTCGCATTTGAGCTGTTCACCAATGCTGATAAAGCTCATTTCTACACAATCGCATGTACCAACTGTTTCGTTTTTATTCCTTCTTTGGAGTCTTTGAATAATAATTGAAAATAATAAACCTATTAAACTGTTGGGCTTCACTAAACTGCGTAGCACACAATTGATTATAGTACCTTCCTAAACATTTGGAAAAGATTATATTATGTGTGTGTGTGTGTGTGTGGATTTATTTACTTACATAATATACATATGTATTTCATGCAGTAATATTTATAATAAGAAAATAACTTATACTGTAAACAGACAAACAATATAAAAATTGTAAATATTGCTTTCAGTAATTTTTTTTATAATTACATCAATTACAATTAAACATGTAAACACTTAAACATTCTGTTTAGACTAATGCACGTTAAGCCTATTCTTCCATTCTATTATTCCCAATGCTCAGTTTCATTATTATACTGTTATACTTTAACGCTGCTCTGTGAATAAGTTTTGATAAAGGTATTTAAATTTAAAATAGCTAAAACTGTTGTTACGTAAAAATATATAATCTAGTAAAATATGAGAATATCTACTCCATTCTTGCACAAAGTTTATTACTGTCTAATTGTCAGTTTTGCTGTTTTCAGGAGTCTAAAAAATTATTAGCATGTGAATTACAGAAAAATAATCTAGGAAAAATAAATTTAATTCAATTTATATTTGGCGTTAAAAATGAAATTTAATGTAATTACTTTTATATTATTCACTGAGGCTTGGCAAACGTGTGTTAACTCTGTGAAACGTTCCTCACATATTTGCTGTCAACTGTAGTATTTTATAGTTTAGGTTTTAATTACATTTAACAATTAATAAGTTGAAGTGCCTTCAAAAGACAATGCTGCTTTCCTTCTGATGCTAGTGAAATTTGTTAGGAGATGAAGTACAAAGTGTTTAAAATAAGTTAACTAAAATTTAATGAAATGAAAGGATCATTATTGTAAGACAAATTTATAAATATTATTCCCGTTAGTTATCGGTGAAACACGCCAATTCTTCATGTGTAGGTAACGGAAGAGGTAAGAACAAGATTTCAGTCTCATAAAATTGGAACACATAGCCTAAGCAAAACGATGGCGATGGATAACCAAGGAAATTAGGAGACCTACAGATGGTAACCTCATTACTCAAGTTTTGGTATCCTATGAGTTAAAGAGAAAATTTCAGATAATCTAAAGTCTCAAGTAAAGCAGAAATATTGGTAACGAATACGATACAAAATTCTGGTATTGGAAAATAAATTAATATAACATTTACAACCCAACTGTCTCTCTATAGTGTTGAATAATAACATGTAAGTAAATTCATTTCCGCTTTGCTGTACTATCGTATCTTTTAATTTTATCAGTAATAATAATGCAAAAAAATCCAAACAGATGTACTCCTTTAATCAATCTTTATTCAAACGAATTGATCAATTACTTTTTTTTTCTTTATTTTAATACAAATTGTGACAAAATTATTTCGTCTTCGTTCATAAGTTGGTAGTTACTAATAACTATGCTGGGATCAACCTCGATAATGATGCTCGTTGTTTTTATTCTATTAAATAATATAAACTCAGGGCGTATTCGGTTGGAATGTTATGGTTAAACAATTAATACAACTCTTAAATCAAAATAAAAACTTTACAAGATAAGGATATAAAAAGGTTTTGATGGTTTTATAGTGCAAACTAGTAGTCGTGGTTGTGTTGTCCACAGTTCTAGGTTATGTAAAATTTTAGATACTTATTAGTTGTCGTTCAGTTTTTGGTATTCAAAAGGTGTAATAATCAATTTGTGTTATCTTCAAGTGTTCTTTAGTGTTGGTGTATATTATAGTGTATGTGGTTTTTTATTGTTTAGTTTTCTAAGTGGTTCGTGTGCTCAGATGTGGGTGTTGTTGTTAAATAAGTTTATAAAATTATACAGATTCACCCAGATCCTCTTCTTTTATTCGTTCAAGACGAAGATGGAGTCCAAATCTTCCTTAATTCTTCTTCCAGGATATAAATTCTTCCGAATTGGGGTCTTGTTGGTCTTGGGTTCCTCTAATGTTCTTCAATAACTGTCCTGATTCGTTTTACTATGTTTGGTATAGGTTTCCTCTTATTAAAATATAATTAGCTAAGACGTTATAAAAACGCGTCTGTTTTCAATGACGGTTGTTAAAGAAGTTCCCATTTTATTTATCTGAATTTTCGGTTGCTAAGGTAAAACTTGAAATCTGGTTGGTTGATTCAGATATACATTGTCATACAAACTCATTATTATATTGCATGAACTTGGCCACCATATTACAACATTTGTTTTATAAAATTCTAAATGTATTTCCTAAAATTTACAAAATTCCAAAGTTTTTATAGGCCTAGGTGGTAATTCATTACATTTTATAATGAATTTATATTGTTTTACATGTTAAATTTCTATTTTCTGATATTGTAACAACTATTAACTATGCAACTACCATCAAAACTACTCCCTATAACTCTATTAGTATTATTATTTAAAATTACAACAATAAGTATCACTGGAACGTTATAAAAAACATAATTCACATTTTGTGATCAAACAATCTGTATATGCCTGGTTACATAAATCCTGCATAAGACATATCATCCACTCATTACCTAACAAAACTATAAATAACATAAACACAACTTTATTCTTACTTTCAAGCATTAAAAGAAAAGGTTTAATCATTTAATAATAATTTTATATCTTTCTATTTGTCTTAGACAGTTCAGCCATTGCTGTACTAGGTACTTTTATTGGTTTTTTCATCTTGTCATACACATTTGATAATTATTATTTCTGAAGCCTTGTTTACACATGGATTGGCATTTCTATATTTTTGTCCATATTTTATTATTTGTTTTTAGTACACAATAATCTCTTCTTTGATTGTACAGTATTTATTTTATAACATTAGGTCCACCATTAATCACACTATTTTAATTGAATGTTTCCATGTATCTATAATGATTGTGTTCTTGTATTATTCAATTATATTGGTTAGTTAACATTTTTTTTTTTACATTTTATTGTGTATTTGGGCCTATTATCCCTCAATTTGATTTTGATTATTTCTATATTGTATGATACATTTAACAAAACAATTTGTTTTACTGATAGTAATGGTCCATAATGCTGTCTGGCTTCGTAGGTATTATTATTGTAATTGGTCGAATTTTATCTCATCATCTAGGTATTTTCCATCACTTTACCTAAAAAGTAATTTGGGTACGGTCAGTTATAGTCTAAGTCAGTCTAAATTTACTATTTGTTCATCTTCACTATCATTTTTAAAAGATATGTTTCTTCTTGTTAAGTTTCTTATCCATGATCTTCATTAAATCTGGTACGATATCAAGCTATGCCAAATGTAATGTTACACAACACCCTGCCACCAAATTTGATTATTTTAATAAAATAATATATTTTATTGAAATTATCAATTATCTTATCTTTCATATTAGCACTTGTTATCCTTTTTATGATCTGGTATACTTGTCTTTAATTATAAGTGTTCCATCCCTGGAACATGTTACCTCCGTAACAAATTAATCATTATCACACATATCTTGGAATCAGTCGGGGGGCTTTCTTGACCTAATACCCCGCTGTCCTTATAATACATAATACATCAATAATATCGATTCCTGGAGCTATCTCAACAGTCAATCACATTTAATAATAACTAGTCTATTCACGACTAAATCAAATAAAAATAATATAATAATATATTCTTGGGATGGTTCACTCAGTTTAAATTCTCAGATCTAAATATTTCCTTCCACTGATTCCTTCAGATGTTCATTTTCTTGTGGCGATATTATTAACTTTTTTTTTTGGTACTATCTTCTTTCCTTCTTTATCAGTACCGCTTAATCTTCATTTATTATCCACTATCTTTATTCAATTAAAACGTAACAAGTATCTGTATCTATAGTTGTTGTTGATTCTCTCACAATCATGATAGCTGTTAGTTATTCGTAGTAATTTCATTTCTAGTCTCGTCTTATTTTCATCGTCGATTGTCTACATTTGTCTTTTCTTATTCATTTTATAATACTTTGGTTTCTCCTGATTCATGGATGTTTTCTCTTTCTTTTATTTCCAAATAATAAGTTCGTAATTATATTTAATAAGATGTGCTTATTTCGTTTAGGATTTTGAGATTTATTCAAATTCGTTTATTCACTCGATCCAAAATAACATTATCAAAATATATTGTAAGTTGTCCTTACTATTTGTTTGAATTTTGATATTATTTCAAAAATGGTTTTAATTGGTTTCATAATACATTTTCCAGAAAACTTGGTTGTATGTTCCCTTAATCTTCTTCGTCTCCACATCACTGATTACATAAGTATTGTTGTTATTGTTTTTTACAACAACATATGGTCCGTTATAAAGTAATAACAGTTTTTTTGCTATTCCTTCCTTAGAACTTGGCAATTCGCGGTTTTTTAACAATACTTTATCTCCAATCTTGTACTGGATTATCTTCTGTTGAACTATTTTGTATTTTTCCTTCTTTTCTCCACTTGCTCATTCAGTTTGCTGTGGAATCTCACGTTGTCGAACTGGTAATCTGGGTTGTTTGGGAAGTTGATTATTTCAATAATTTCTCGGGGTGGTGGTCTTTCATGCATTATAGTATATGGAGTATCTTGTATTGATTCATGGTAAGCTAAGTTGATAAAGCTTTCTGTTTGTGTAATGTAGTCACTCCACTTCTGGTGTTTATCGAAACAATAGGTCCTGAGGATACTGCCGACCTCCCTCAGTACTCTTTCCGCCGGATTGCTATTTGGGTGATAGACAGATGTTTTATATGTCTTGACACCTAGGTCTAACAAAGTCTCCTTCCATACCCTTCCTCGGAATTGAGTTCCGTGACCTGTAATAATTGACTTTGGAGTTCCTAATTCTGGTATGTATTGTTGGGTTACTATTTGCAGAATCTTTTTTGTAGTTGGCCGATTAATGGGGTACAGTTTTATAAATTTGGAGTAATGGTCGAACATGATTATAATGAATTTATATTGTTTTCTTCCTCCACTACGAGGTAACGGTCCACACACATCTAAAAATACTCTCTCTAATTTACCAGTTGATGTAATTGGCTGCATTATTCCTCATGTTTTCTCGTTATTGGATTTTGCCAACTGACAGATGTGGGACTGCCGAATACATTCTCTAACTCTTCGGTTGATATTCTTAATGTAAGTGTGTTCCTCAAGTGCTTTCATCACTTTTAATGCACCCATATGCCCATATCGACTATGGTAGTCCAGTATTAATTCTTTTTCTAATGCTTTAGGTACCACCATCTTTCACGATCCTTGGTTATTATTTGGTTTGTAAAATAATATGTCTTCATGTAGACAGTAATATGCAGTAATTTTTTCATCTTGTTGGATCAGTCTGCCTAAAATTGTTGATTTTTTATCCTTTGTTGCGAAATTGATTTCATGATGTTTTCCAAATCTGATTTGTTTTTATGATAGTGTATACCTTGACGATTGTCTCCTTTTCCCCTTCAAAAGCTTGTTGTTCTATGTTAATCCGGGACAATATATCTGCAGCAATATTCTGTTTTCCTGGAACATACTCCCAATTTATATGGTATTCCTGCAGTGCAAGTATCCACCTTGCCAATCTGCCATGGTTAAGCTTGCAATTTTTTAAGAAAGATATTGACTTGTGGTCACTTCTCACAGTTATCGGATATCCAAGAATATAGGTTCTGAAATTTCCACAAGCGAATACAACGCTTAATAACTCCTTTCCCGTTACACTATAATTGCGTTCACATCCATTAAGTATTCTGCTTGCAAAACTCACTACCTGATGGGTTTCCTCACTATCTTCTTGATATAATACAGATCCTAAACTTATATCACTGGCATCGCAGTTCATGAAGAACGGTTGGTCGAAATTAGGATGTTTTAATATAACTGAATTTAAGAAATTATGCTTGATCATTTGGAGTACGTTGTCTTGTTCCTGTCCCCATGACCATTGTTCCTGGAGGATAATTGTGGAGAAAACTTCGCTGCCAGTTCAGAATAATTTCTCTGAAACTTCCTATAGTAATTACAAAGTCCCAGAAATGATTGAAGTTGCTTCTTGTTTTTAGGACTTGGGAACTTCTGGATAGCTTCTATCTTCTCATTGGATGGTGTTATTCCTTGTCTTGATAAGTTAAAACCCAGGAACTGGACTTCACTGGCGATAAGTTTGGATTTTTGAAGCTTTAGGGTGACGTTATTGTCTGATAATTTTTGTAATACTTGCCCTACTCTGTCACAATGGTCTTCTCAATTCGCTGAAGTAATTAACAAGTCATCAACATAGACTGTGGTAAATGGAATAGTATCTGGACCCAACACCTGGTCCATACATCTTACGAATACAGCTACTGAGTTTACCAGTCCAAACTAGTAACTGGTAGTCTCTTGAACTGGTAGTTCCTCCCTTCGAAAATAAAGGCGACGTACTTT
Source organism: Magicicada septendecula (assembly GCA_034769895.1). NCBI lineage: Eukaryota > Metazoa > Arthropoda > Insecta > Hemiptera > Cicadidae > Magicicada > Magicicada septendecula. The sequence continues at coordinate 894,244,233 of CM068367.1, forward strand.
CGACTATCTGGGTGTAACTCCACCTGCCAATACCCACAAACAGTATCCCAGGGGCTGATAAATTGTATGCCATTAAATTTTTTCAGTATCTACTGAATCTCTCCGGGAGATGTTCTGTCATTAACTATGATCTTGTTGATCTCTCTAGCATCCAAACAGAGTCGTACTTTGCCATCTTTCTTGGCAACGGCTATTAACGGACTAGTATATGGGGAACAGCTATACTCAATAATATCTTCTGCTATCATTTTGTCTAGTTCAGTCCTCACTGCTTCTTTTAATGCATAAGCAATGGGATATGATTTCTTATTAAAATTTACAGGCTCCTTGAATCCTAGTGTAAATTGATAATTTTTTACTTTGCCAGGTATATCAGAGAAAACATAGCGGTATTTATTATATACTGATATTAACTTTTCTATTTGTTGTGTAGTTAAATTACATTCATTTTTTTCTGACCGAAATTGTCGGATCTCTTCTAATTTTTTCAACCATAAACTGTCTTTACTCCCAAAGTATTCCCTTCTTATATTCCATGAATCATCTTGATCATTATTGAATTTTCTTATACTATTTATACTATTGCATGAAGGTACATTTTTATTTTCTACTAATTTTGCTGTCCATTCTATATTATCCATTTTTAATGACACTATGGCCCGTCTCATGTCAATTATTGCTGGGTATTTTCTCAAAATATCACAGCCTATTAGTAGATTAAACGGTAGGTTACTAGCTATTAAAAAATCATAGGTATATCTATATTTCCGCTGGTCACTGCTAATGATGCCTGTTTCCTTATTGACTTGTTTTGCCTTCCGGTGGCTCCAATTAAAATTATATTCTGGATTGGTAGAGTCGGTAAGATGATCTTACTTAATTTTTGAATTTTGTGGTATTCGTTGTTACCGATTAACGACACGTTTGCGCCCGTATCTATCATGAATCTTGTGTCTAGTCCATTTACTTGGGCGATAATATAAGCAATCTCATTATTCGAATTATTGTTCGTTATTGTATCTTCGTTTAGCAATTCTTCTCTCACATTTAAAAAAAAAATGATTATGCACTATTGTAATGGTATTGTCAGTCGTTTTGTCTCGTCCTAGTAAGTACCCAAATTGTCGGTTCAGTGATGGGACCTGTTGGTTTCTCACTGCCGCGGTCCGTTTAAATCAGGGCTGATCTCCTCGGTCCTGTTGTCTGGTTGACCGGGTCTGTCTCTATTCTGTAATTCTTGTATCTCAATGGCGTTGTTATTGAACGTCACTATGTTTCTGTTACTCCTGTCATCGTCGCAGCTCCTACTACGCCTATGTTCATCCCGGTAGCGTTGGTTATTCTCCTCCTGAAAATTTCTCTCCCGGTTCCCATTATAATTCATTCGTCCCTGGTACGAACGTCTTCCCATATCTCTATCTTCGGTGCTCACATAATTCACATGCCTTCGATATGTTTGGTTTTGGTTGTTATAATTGCCATTATTGTTCTGTCTGTATCGGTTATCGTAATTGTTTTGATGACATCGGTTGTTCTGGTAATGATTGTCTCTATCATTGGCACGCTGGTATCCGTTATTATTATTCGTAGGAGAGCTACGGTAATAGTGGCTGTTGTTATTGTTGTTATTATTCATCGCATTATTCCGTGGACAGTTGTTATTGTTATTATTATTTTGGTAACTACGTTGATAGTGGTTACCGTTGTTGTTGTTGTAATTATTATTATTTGGTCTATTCCTGTTGTTTTCATATCGGGCGGTGTGGCGACCATTATTTCTATCCATCTCGTCGCTCCTTCGTCTGTATTGGAGGAAGTTCTTCTCTTGTTCCATTTCCGCTAACAATGCCGACATCTCCTCAACGGTTTGTATCCGTCCATTTATTCGGGCTCTCGTAATTTCTCCACCATAGTGATAAGCCAATAGCCTCACTAAACATTCAGTAGGAATTGCAAACTCTAAATGTCTGGCTATGTTGATCTTACCCAGAAAGTATGCGGTCGGAGTTTGTTTGCCGTGTAGATCATATCGGCCCAATCCTATGTCACTTCTTATCATGTGTTGTGTGGCATCAGACCAGTATTTGGATTTAAATTGTCTTTTAAATTCTTGAAAATTTTGTATATTCGGCCGCATCGCCGTCCACCAATTATCATAGACTTCTCTGAACATTTCGTCCAGCATACTTCTAATTACAACCCACCTGTCTTCTCCGGTTTTTGCTATTTTTTCTTCTACCCGTTCTAGGAATAGCATGGTGTTTTTTCTATAATTCTGGAAGTTGATAACTTCTCGGTTTTCCTCACATGTGGTATGGGCACCGGTACATTGTCTGTTTCTTAGAGAGTTGATTTCATCTCTATGGGCAGTTGTTTGGTCTTGCACCCGACTAAGACTAGTACCTATGATTTCTAATCTTTCTCCCATCACTGCTTGGTAGGTTTGTATATTTCCTATTCGTCCATTCGTTTCTTCCCGGACGCTCAGTATCTCTTGGTTCATCCGCTCACACTTTTCCTCGGTCTCGGATTCTACCCTTTTAATTTCGGTCACCGGTTCTTCTAGCTCCTTGTCCCATTCTTCCTGCAATTGCCGGTTATTAATTTCCATCTTGTTATTCCACTCTTCTTTTAATGACTCTTTGTGTTCATCCAATTTTTTCATGGTGTCCTGGTAATTTCCCTTAAATTCTTCCCTCAATGCTCTATTATTTTCGTCTATTTTCTCCTCCATTTTCCTGCTATTCTCTTTCAATTCTCCCATCTTTTCTTCCATTTTCTTATTAGTCTCTTCCAATTTTCGGCTCGATTCTTCCTTTGTCTGTTTATTATCACTCTTTATTTCCTCCATAGACTGTTTATTGTCCTTTTTTAATTCCTCCATCCTCTTAATCAAGTCTTCCTTCATTTCGTCCATTAGTTTCTTATTACTCTCCTCCGTTTTCTTACCAGTCTCCTGCATTAATTCCATCATACGTTTAATCATTTCTTGCGTCTTCTCGCTTTCTGTTAGTGTGGGTTCTTCTGGTTGTTTCTCCTGAGCCTTCCTTATTATAGTTTCTACTTTCTCAACCGGTGTTGCTTCCTTGTCTTCCATGCTTAATTCGCATACTTTCTCGGTTTCAGCCGCCCGTTTGCGCGATGTTTCTCGCTTCCTCATTTTCGTTTATTTTTTTGTTATTTGATTGTAAATAATATTTTAATTTATTGCCTCACACGTTGGTTAGCCAATTTATAACCCAACTGTCTCTCTATAGTGTTGAATAATAAGATGTAAGTAAATTCATTTACTGTTGTATTCCACTATTTCCGCCTTTCGCTCCCGCCTCGGCGCTCAAAACCAGTGACGTAATTCGGAGCTGCCAACTGTCGCTCCGTCCGCTTTTCTGTGCTATCGTATCTTTTAAATTTATCAGTAATAATAATGCAAAAAAAAAACCAAACAGATGTACTCCTTTAATCAATCTTTATTCAAACAAATTGATCAATTACGTTTTTTTTCTTTATTTTAATACAAATTGTGACAAAATTATGCCGTCTTCGTTCATAAGTTGGTAGTTACTAATAACTATGCTGGGATCAACCTCGATAATGATGCTCTTTGTTTTTATTCTATTAAATAAAATAATCTCAGGGCGCATTCGGTTCGAATGTTATGGTTAAACAATTAATACAATTCTTAAAACCAAAATACAAACTTTACAAGATAAGGATATAAAAAGGTTTTGATGGTTTTATAGTGCAAACTAGTAGTCGTGGTTGTGTTGTCCACAGTTCTAGGTTATGTAAAGTTTTAGATATTTATTAGTTGTCGTTCAGTTTTTGGTATTCAAAAGGTGTAATAATCAATTTGTGTTATCTTCAAGTGTTCTTTAGTGTTGGTGTATATTATAGTGTATGTGGTTTTTTATTGTTTAGTTTTCTAAGTGGTTCGTGTGCTCAGATGTGGGTGTTGTTGTTAAATAAGTTTATAAAATTATTCAGATTCACCCAGATCCTCTTCTTTTATTCGTTCAGGACGAAGATGGAGTCCAAATCTTCCTTAATTCTTCTTCCAGGATTTAAATTCTTCCGAATTGGGGTTTTGTTGGCCTTGGGTTCCTCTACTGTTCTTCAATAACTGTCCTGATTCGTTTTACTATGTTTGGTATAGTTTTCCTCTTATTAAAATATAATTAGCTAAGACGTTATAAAAACGCGTCTGTTTTCAATGACGGTTGTTAAAGAAGTTCCCATTTTATTTATCTAAATTTTCGGTTGCTAAGGTAAAACTTGAAATCTGGTTGGTTGATTCAGATATACATTGTCATACAAATTCATTATTTTATTGCATGAACTTGGCCAAAACTTTTAAATTAAGTATAACTTTGTTATACTAATTGGGAATTTAAAACTAATAGCATCATTATTTTGGTCTTAACATTTGTGACACATAGACACCAAACATGCCTATTTTTGCTTAAGAAATTCTGATGTTACATTTTTGCTATTTGAATTTTCTTAAATAATTTAAAACTGATTATTTCGATTCCATATTTACTGTGTATACTATTAATTATAAACCTATCCATATTACAACATTTGTTTTATAAAATTCTAAATGTATTTCCTAAAATTTACAAAATTCCAAAGTTTTTATAGGCCTAGGTGGTAATTCATTACATTTTATAATGAATTTATATTGTTTTACATGTTAAATTTCTATTTTCTGATATTTTAACAACTATTAACTATGCAACTACCATCAAAACTACTCCCTATAACTCTATTAGTATTATTATTTAAAATTACAACAATAAGTATCACTGGAACATTATAAAAAACATAATTCACATTTTGTGATCAAACAATCTGTATATGCCTGGTTACATAAATCCTGCATAAGACATATCATCCACTCATTACCTAACAAAACTATAAATAACATAAACACAACTTTATTCTTACTTTCAAACATTAAAAGAAAAGGTTTAATCATTTAATAATGATTTTATATCTTTCTATTTGTCTTAGATAGTTCAGCCATTGCTGTACTAGTTACTTTTACTGGTTTTTTCATCTTGTCATATACATTTGATAATTATTATTTCTGAAGCCTTGTTTACACATGGATTGGCATTTCTATATTTTTGTCCATATTTTATTATTTGTTTTTATTACACAATAATCTCTTCTTTGATTGTACAGTATTTATTTTATAACATTAGGTCCACCATTATTGTATGTTTCCATGTATCTATAATGATTGTGTTCTTGTATTATTCAATTATATTGGTTAGTTAACATTTTTTTTTTACATTCTATTGTGTACTTGGGCCTATTATCCCTCAATTTGATTTTGATTATTTCTATATTGTATGATACATTTAACAAAACAATTTATTTTACTGATAGTAATGGTCCATAATGCTGTCTGGCTTCGTAGGTATTATTATTGTAATTGGTCTAATTTTATCTCATCATCTAGGTATTTTCCATCACTTTACCTATAAATTAATTTGGGTACGGTCAGTTATAGTCTAAGTCAGTCTAAAGTTGCTATTTGTTCATCTTCACTATCATTTTTAAAAGATATGTTTCTTCTTGTTAAGTTTCTTATCCATGATCTTCATTAAATCTGGTACGATATCAAGCTAGGCCAAATGTAATGTTACACATTACAAAATTAACAGAATAGTTTAATAAAAACTAATTATTAATTGAAGTTAAAGGACACATCATTTATTAAAGAGAAGAGCTTTAAAGGGAATTAATGACATAAAAGTAAATATAGCCATAATATCAGTGACAAACACACGTGGAACGTTACAACAGTATGCCTACTGCACTTCAGTATGACTAATTTAGGTGAGCTAATTTAAAAATACCAAACTACTAATGCACTGAACAGACAAATTACACTTGTTTGGAAGAAATTCTCATTCCTAAGAAATATTCTCGAAAATAAGGAAATTCCATTAAAGAAGAAAGGTCAAGTTCTGTAGAAATGCAGAATTCAAACTCTAACATATCGATGCTCAGACGTGATCTCTTAATAGGAATAGTATGCAGAAACTGATGACTATATAGGCAGGGATGAAAAGAAGCTTTCTACGCAGTGTAAACTAGCTAACGGAAATAAGAGACATTGTGTACACTGTCAGATAACTTATATGGAATTGGGGTAGTCAGTGATGAAGTATGGAAGATGGACGAAACTATTATCTGACTCATGGCCACTGCAACGAAAGAGAAAAATACTCGATAACCAGTGCAAAAAAGATATATGCAGAATTGCAAACATCCACTGGAACAGACTAGCGTAAGAAATTAAAAATGGTATGCACCAGGCCTGTGCTCTTTATCGGCCTACTTTCATATATGTTCAAAAGTTATTCTGTTTGCTTTATAAAGTATATTTCAAATTATAATCAGAATTATTATTAATGAAACTTATTGACAATATTTATACGTTTTCTGTTGTACATGAGTAACTAGTTATGTGTAATTGTTCATCTAAATCTGAAGGATAAAGCCTCAGAATGTTAACACCTGGCAGTTTGAACTTTCACAATCTCATACTCTGCTTATTCCCTTCCAGTTTTGATTTTGGCTCAGATCTGTAATTCTTTTATACAACATTATCTTTGAAGCAACTAGCTTTAAAAAACTTCAGGTAAAACCTATCTCAGTATCTTAATAAAACTGAATGTTGTACCTACGCTTCGTAGCTTTTGTGTTATTTTTTCTACCTAGTGAAAGTAATTTTACTATAGTCTGATAGGAACATTTTGTAAATTAATGCAATAAAATACAAAGGTAATTATTAATGGTCTCAGACGGTCATAACTTTATAAGCTTAAGAGCTGTCAGTGAAAACGAAAAAATTTCAATGGGTTTTCATGTCACGCAGTCATGGGTTAGGTATATTATTATTTATTTATTACATATTATGCATGTAGCGAAATAAAAGTTGTAAATATAATGTTGATTAGACGGTTATGGGAAAGGATGTCTTCAAGCTAAAACTTTAATCAACATAAGAGACAATTAAACATTGAGAAACTTGATTTTATACGAATATGTAATTCGAAATTGCCAAATTCGAACCCCATGTCTTTTCATTCCGTGCAGCGCGCGAGGCAAGTATTTCTTTTTTCAGAGTTAAAAGATACTACAGTTCAACTACAGTTAAACTTTATACCAATAATTCTTAAGTTATTAGAGTACTGTATTAACAAGAGGTTACAGGTACATTATAAAAGAGTATAGTCTCTTTATTAACCTTCATTTATATTTAATTATCCTCACCATTGTACATTTCTTTAATTTTTCTTACATATACAAAATGGATTAAATGTGTCAATCAAAATGTTTTAATTGCATATCAAGCTGACCCTTCACTTCAGGCTTTAGAGTGTAGAGTGCCAATTTCTATGGTATACATACATAAGTAGCACCTAGACAGTACATGTTTTTATTGCCTTCAGTGGTAACTTATTTCCTTGAATTTTCGTAAGTTGCTCATTTCGTTTTACCGTCTGCTTTTATGTTCTTAGCTTTTTGTATCAACTGGATCGAGTTGACATAGGAAAAAAAAGAACTTAATCTTTACACATGATTTTAGTAGTTCATAATTTTATATTTTCTCTTTTTTTATGTTGAAGCAGAAAAGCGTGGCCTTCTTACTATGGATTATGTATGAGTGAGAGTCGGCACATTTGTTTTACATAATGTCACACGTAAATTCTGGGAGGAAATAGTCAGTATATTGTTTTTGTTCTTTCCACCACCTACTTCTATATCAATTCACCTGAGGCTAATGAAAAGAGGGACCCCAATACTATGTGGTTCCAGTCTATAATTCTCCTTTCAACTACTGCTAAAAACGCTCACGTTATTGGTTAAATTGTGCTATGATGACGTGATTACTTAATTTTGATGTTATAAACATAGTTTCCTCTATACGTACAAATGTAGACTAGATTTTAAATTTATTAATAACGTGTTGTCCTAAAAATTTGAGTTTAATCTATTGCAGTGCGCGATTGCGCGCGGACGTGTGTGTGTGTGTGTGTGTGTGTGGGTGTGGGTGTGAGTAATATTTTTTTGCAGATATAGTGAACCTAAATTTGGCGTTTAAACAGACAACAATAAAACAATTAATAAGCAAGGATAACGTTCATTGGCCTATCGACATCTTACTAGGGGAACAGTAGCCTAATCTGAAAATTCATTATCAGACAGTGCTGGATTAATTTCAACTGAAACAGAAACTCAGGCGTGTTGAATGGCGAGCCTATTCACTATACACTATATAGGCTACAAATTCCAGCTTAATCTGGTCTACAGAGTAAACTGCAGAGAAATTATCTATACTTTTATGTTTTTTATGGTTTTCAAGTATGAGCCATCATATAATTATAACAAAAGCATGTTGAATCCAGTGAATAGTAGATTTTATTACGGTAAATTGTTTGTTACAATGTAAGCTACATGCTTGTTCAAGTCCAACCTCGAAATATTAATTAATAATGGCGCTTCAATATTTTTTCTAATTAACGCCTACGTTCATGGGAACTCGCCTATCTGACTCGACCTTACGATAATTACGCACATGTACTGCACTAGGCAGTATAATTCTTTAATGCACTTACAATAATTTATTTAAAGTTTAATGTTTCTTATAAGCTAAAATAGTGACTCCCACATGCACGTATATGTATTTCATACATCCTATTATTATCATCGTGTGACTTATTATAAGAACATATACATCGTACTAAAGCATAAGCAACAGGATTTTCCATTATAATATTACATACACTTGAAAATTAATTAAAAAACTAGAGGCAGGTTAATAATAAATTTCAAATAAAAGACTACTTCTGATCATTATTTATCAGCAGTTGCGGTGAAGAGGTAATTTATTTGGAATATAGAGCATCTAACACTTGGGCGATTGGATGGTTAATATTTTTAACTTTTTGAAAGTAGATGCGTTTGATTTAAAATCACGGAAATAAAGAAAAACTATTTATCTAATTGTACTATTTTCTTAAAAAATGTCTTACTTAAAAACGTGAAAACAAATTTTATTGCTGTATTCATAACAGGAAAGTATGATGAAACGACAAAAAGTATTTTGAACAAGATGTTACTGCTTCCTGCAAGTACACGACAACTCTTATAAGCCTATGTCATAATTTACATCTTATGAGTAGGCCAGAATAATAATAGTAGCACTATCGATTACGTTAAATCAATGAAATCTGCACCTCATTTTAAAATAAGGTAATCTAAAATATTTTTGACTATCGTGCCTATAAAATGTTTAGTCTCCACATTTAAAAGCAAATAAATAAACAGTTGTAAAAGTATTAATAATATCAGTTACAATGGAGAATTAAATTAATTATATATAAAATTTTGATAAGCCTACTATTTTCTTTAAAATTTAGGTAATTATAAAGTGTTAATTATAGAATACTATTAAAGAAAGATATTTATAATTAATTTAGGTCAATTGAAGAATTGTTTAGACGGATGGAAATGCTGTACATAGCCCAGAGCTTGTTTTCAGTGAGAGTTGTTCTGTAGAAAGTTTAGTAGCTACTCGACAGTAAAAATTATACATTTTTAAATGTATTCCTACCTAGTACACCACTAACGAGAAAACGCGCGTACGGGTTAGATCTAAAATGCTTACAAGTGTTGTTACTCGGCATTGGAAAGCGCGGGCATGTGGCGGATAGAGACGCGGTGATTTTGTTTCTATTGCTGTATAAGAAACCTTTTATAAAACATTTATTTACATTTTGGGACGGAACATTTGTTGACAATTCAAGAATGTTTAGTGTAACAAAGTATTAAATTTTTCTTTCTTTGGAGACGAAAGAAAATTAAACTACCAAAGGAAGCTTACATAAAGAATTTAATTCGTTAGCTTTAGAATAAACAGAATATTCACAAACCTTTTAATTTAACGTTTAAGAGAACTAAGCCTGGTGTTCTAGTTGTGTTTTACAGCAAAAGTAAAATGTGAAATTCATTTCAAAGCTCAATAGTCAAAAAGGACATTACTTTGTATATAACCTCTACGTCTGATCAGTTCAAATTTCTTCTTTATGAAGTATAAGGTATATAAAAATCCTTTCCTTTGTATGTGTTTACACAAAATTAGCGTTCTACATAATTTTAAGAAAATGAAATTTTAGACTTAAAGCTTTAGGTCATCTTGCGTGAGGCAAATTTAATTATTTCATATCGTTTTTTAATAGAAATTTGTAGTTCTCAAAATTTAAAAAATTACGTACAAATCTAAACTGAATCGGTGATAAGTTGCGTCTTTTATAGTCGTTTGCAAAATGTATTTTTGTTTGTCGATAATTTTGTATACTTTCAAGTTTTTCTGGAGCGAAGAAACATAGGCTAATCGTTATCAAGAAGAGGACTTAAACCCTAAGATCAAATTGCAGCACATATTTTAAATGTTAATTCTTGCCAATAAATAGAAAAATAAAACAAATTCATCATTAAATAAAATTCAGAAGCATCAGATTTCAATTAAAAAATTTGTTTATTACTTCACTACTTAAGCTAAGTTTTTGTTAGCGATTAATGTATAATAGATGGCTTGAAATCTGGATGTTCGGCAGCAAAAGTTAGTTGTCTGAACTATGTTTACTATGTCTACAAAGTGTGGTAGTAGCCATTATATAGAGTGGAAACTTACTTAAGTTAAATTAATTACTAGGATATTAATTAGGACAAACTGAAGCTTAATTCTATTTTATTTCTATATAATAGAGTTGTTACTTTAATAAATCCAAATGTTTTTTAAATTCACGTACATTAAAATCAAATGATTCATACTGCATTAAGAAATGGATAATTTTATTTAATTTAAAGATAGAATATTCAGTTCTGTACATGTTCCATAAAGTACAGTGTATTTGAATCTAGCTCATCCAATTTTTCTTGAAACTTCGTATTGCGAAATTTAATTATTATCAGCCTTCTTTGCTGTCAAAATTAAAAATATTTTGTAACAACGAAAAACATAAAATAAAAATCTAAAATTAAACCTAGCCTAGCCTGACAAAATTTAATCATTATAGATTTATTCCTATTTGGATTAAAATTGTCTACACATTCTGTGACAAAAGCTATATTGTGCGAAAACAAAAAGGTGAAATTTTTGTGCCCCTCTAATGGAGGGCTACATAAAATACCTCCAAGTCTTATTACATGACTACTTATGGCTTGAACCTAGGCTTCTTTCAAGCCCGCTAGTTGTACTCAGGAACGCACTAAAACTATTATATAGAATTACGACGGTCTACTTAATCGTCGTAGGTACAGTGGAAACAAAATAAGTACAAGACATCAATTAAGTCACTAATCACCAGCTTTAATTTTCACAGTTAACAGTTCGTAAATTAACAACACAGTATCTTATAAAAAATCAAGTAAAAATTGTTCACACGCAAATAAATGTCAACTAATATTAAAACACAATTATATTACACTATATCGTCCGATTATAAAACACAACACTTAACTAATAACCACTTGATCGCGCACAGTAATATCGCCCGATAAAAACTCGAACCGCACTGTAAATATATCGCAGCTATACTGAAAACTAAGGCCGCTGCCGCCATGTATTTATACCTCCGCTCACAGACCAGAACGTTCCGAATTGCGTCTTATCACCAGTGTGTACTACGTAATTAATTGCGGCCTTGACACAGTCCGCGCGGCTGGCGGCTTCGAGAAAACTCTCGCGAATGCGTATAGAGTCACGTATGCCACACACATTAGAGCGAGATTCTTCTGACACATTCGACAAACACGTAGATTGTTCTGTGATGTCGTAACAATAGTTATAATTTCTTTTATATATGCCTATTTTATGAAACATTTTCTAATCATTATCAAATATATCTTAAAGCTTATTGACTTTGTTATAATGGTCATAGTCCGTTCATAACAGTTATAGGCCTAATTTGAAAGAAATATAGGTATACTGTATAAGTGTAGTGGCTCGCGACTCAACACTCCTAAGTTTTTGTTTCAGAAGAAATTAATCCAGTACCGTCTGATAAAGAGTTTTCAGATTACTGTTTCCATAGTAATAAGTTGATAGGCTAATGGATGTTATCCCTGCTTATTAGTGGTTCTGTTGTTATCAATTAAAATGTAAAATTTAGGTTTACTGCATCTGGAAGAGAATCTTACACTCACACTCATAGACACGCGCACACGCGCGAGCATACAAAAGACTAAACTCAAATAACATATTTAGGATAACACGTTAATACCAAATTTAAAATCCGGTCTACATTTGTACGTACAGAGGAAAGTATGTTTGCGACACCAAAATAAAGTAATCACGTCAACAGCACAATTTAACCAATAACGTGAGCGTTTTTAGCAGCATTGTGGTGCAGCCAGTTTCAAAACATCTGCGTGTAATGGTGCAAAAACCTACAGTACAAAACATACAAAATAACTTCACTATATGATTTAACTTCATTAAATACCAAAATTTTACTTACAAAAGCAAGAAAAAGTAAGGTAAACCACATACTAAATGGTGCATTCTATCGGAGAGTGTCAGTTAGGCATATTACGAAAAACCAAAAGCTAAACGTTCTACGGCCTCGTCTAAATTTTGCCAAACACTGTTTTGTACTAAATTACTAATAAAATGTAACACAACAAAGCTGACCGCCATAAAGTGTTTATTATTATTTCATAAACGCAATTTGCTGCTGCTGCCGTATATAACCAACATATTATAACTCTCCCTAGTTTATAATTAACACACTAGGCTAAAGCAGAAAGACTGTACATAGATCGTTAACAAATATTTACTTAACACAAAAGCTAATTTTTGTACTACAACTCGTTTTTTGTTGAAAATACTGTCAACGACGGAAGTAAATATAATTTTGTCATTACTAAATGCAGTCCAATTCGCACCTTTCTATTCACTAATATGTTTATCGTAAAGTTTTACTCGGAAACTTGCGCGTTCGGAATTTTTTATAACACTTGTTTGGTTTATACGACAGTTTATTACCATTTTTATTTACCCGAAGGTGGCTCAGTAGACCAGTGGGTATGGCACCTGGCTACTAATCTAGAGGTCCCGTGTTCGATTCCCGGGCCCGTACCATAAAATCAAGGTGTATTTTTCAGCCCCCAGGTCGACTCAGCCTGTTGAAAATGAGTACCTGGGATAACATCCTGGGGATAATAATGGGCGGCTGAAGCGTAGTGCTGGCCACACTGCCTTCCTTGTACGTACGGCTCACATAAGGCAGCCTACCCTGCCTTACTCCTAAGCGGTGGTATACATGGGAGCCATTATTATTATTATTATTTACCCGAAACCCATATTTATATACCCGTGTAGCGTCTGCCATGAAAAACGACTGATCATTTGTTTCTTTAGAATAATGGAAAAAAACAACTACATACTACCAGTTTTGTGCATCAATGTCGTGTAAGAATTCTGAAGCTAGTGAAAAAAATGTAAGTGAAAAATCACAATGATTAATTTGTAGAGACAAGAGAAGTCAATGACACTTCCAGTCAAGAGTCTTAGTTATCACGAACAAAAATTTAGTTACTTAATATTAGTTAAATTTAATTAGATAAATTTAATTTTAGTTAATCAATACATTTACAAAACCAATTGCGCTTTTCTTGAGTGGCCCATACTTCTGGCAAAACGTGAGGTGACAAACATGTATCAGAAGCAATACATTATATTTTTCCAAAACGTTCTTAAACTTAGTGTTATACATTTACATTACATTTTTTAATTATCCTGCTGCATATATCACTTAGCACACTCATAATTACTGAATGTATCAATGTAACTGGCGTTTAACAAGATAACGTTTTTGCAAAATTATCCAAACATAACTCGACATATTAATTTTTTACGTTACGTGTAGTGACTGCTACTTCAAACGTCTACATATTTCGTGTTGTAAAATGTCACACTAGTCTGCTCGTAGGGTCACGACTTGAAAATTATCTACGTCACCGGATTTCCATTATGTAGATTAATTTTCATTGACTCTTATTTCAAAACGACAATGAGTAACGGAAACTACGTAACCAAACCTGAATTTTAAATTCATGCTTTCAGTATCCAAGCCACTTATACGTATATGAATAGAATAAAATTGACCTCTTTTATCCGTCTAGTGGCTTTTCCTTTTTTATATTTCACTACACGTTTTTGGGGATATCTCCCATCTTTAGATATAATCCCTCAGTAAAGGTCGTCAGATAATTAAAACAAATTACGTATTATTTACACACATGTTGTAAGTAAATATAAAATATTTATAAACACGGAACACACGCGGTGTTGTTGGTGCGCACCACGGTAACACTATAATGGACTGTGAATGTTAATCGTAACTTTTGACGGTAACACTTTTAATCGTGAATGTTTGTACGGTTTTGTTTTAAGCTGTACTATTTTAAAATCAACACTGTTAATATCACTCAATAAAGTGTACTGTTTAAATTTTGAGTTTTATCACTTACTTATGTAGACGAAATGTCGGTTTCTAGTGTTGGGTTTACCTTGTAGTAAGGTTATCTCGAATGAAAGTGTATGAAAAAGAATATTTCTTTTTACGTGATACGTATTCTTCGTAATATTACGTGGTTAAATATTTCTTACTAGGCTTTGTTTTGTACGTTGTTAAGTATATTTCGTCTTGTTAATTATGTCCTTGTAAGTTGTTAGTTATATTTTCATGTAAAATATTTTATTTTCACCTTTTAAATATTATTAAATTTACTAAGACTGTTATTCTTTACGTTGAACGATTGACTTAACAATGATTAATAATTATGAATAATTCTTTCACTAATACACACCACTCTTCCTCTTCCATTCTCTCTCATCAGACGCTTAAACAGGAGTGAGTTGGCATCTCTTTCTGGAATGTCCTTTTTTTAGAGACCATCTTCTTCATCTACCTTTGTTTCGTTTTATACTATAATGTTTTAAAATTCTTATTTTTGTAACGGCTTTTTAGGTTCACTACATATTTTTCAATACACTTAGGTTTTATCTAATTTTCACTTTGTTGACATTTGACACTCGTTTACAATTTATAAAATTAATTATAGTATCTAGATTCACATAATTCTTGTGATTCCTCGATTTTATCTACGTATTATTTTTATTACTTTTCTTAGAAATTCTTCAACATTTTATTTCATTATGATTAAGGTTTGGTAATTTACGCTGTTACATATATACCTTTAGGTTAATGTTTCCTAGATTTTTACATACATTAGTTAATATTACATTATCATTTTTATTTTAAATCATTTACAATTGTTTCCAATTATACTACAAGCTGATATTTCATCCAATCTAAGAAGGCTGAAAGCCTTTTTGCTTTCTATAACCTAACTTTCTTTTTCTAAAAACTTTACATTGTTTTACTCGTTTAACGAGGTTTATTTACTGTAACAATTAACAGCGAGCGCGCACACGCACACACACACACACACACACATATATATTCAAATACTTTTTGCTATAGTCTATTTCTTGATGCATATATAATTTATTTAATATTTATAAATTCTTTAACTCAAGATGTTAGTTTCCCTTATTTGGTACATGTTTCGGGAATCTTATTGTTTCCATCCTCAGCCTTCCTGATTTTATATCTTGTGGAGTATTTGTGTGTTGGTTGGTTGTTGTTATGGTTTCCTGTTAGTTTCTGGTATTTTATACTGGTATTATTGTGTGTGAGTGTGGTGTACATATTAGTTTTTGAGTATTTTCGATGTTGAGTGCTTTGATACCACATACCACACAAAGGAACCATTATGAACATATGGGAAAATTTACTAATATACAAACACAAAACACACTAGAAACTAATACCTGAGAAAATAAAAATCAATACAAAACATGATACAATTTTCAAAGCATTCAACATCGGCTTATTGTAATTCACACTGAATTGCTTCATAACCTTTTCTGGCTTTTGTATTTCTCTGCTCAAATAGTTTTGTAGCTTTTTTTGTTAGGAAAATTCCTAATTTATTAGCTTTTCCTTGTGCACCTTTAATCAGTATTGCCTTTTACAGGATTTTCTTGCAAATGTGGTAGTCTCTTATGCGCTTCTTAATTTTTTATGTTTATTTCTGTCTTAAGGTTATTGCTCTTTATGATGGATGTTAATACTTGATGACAATAATTTAGAGCACATCAGATATTTTTTGTCTAGACTCTACAGGTCTAGACCAAAAACATGACCTACATAATTTACGTACCTGGACGCGCTACCGACCATATGTTGTGCCAAGTGTGTTCCAAGAGAGTGGACGGATGGCTCTATTTCCCCTCCCTTCCTAAGATACACATAGAAGTCACCGCCACTTTGTGTGTGTGCGACCCCCGCACTTGTTGTGTAGACGTTTGGGGTTTATGAAGCTGTTTGAATCTTGCTATTATATTTTATTGTTTTGTGAGTGAGGTTAATTAATATGACGGAAATAAATAAAAAGAAATTTCGTTTCCAAAGAAATAAAATGTTTTGAATTATCGGAGATGTTAACTAACTGCCTTCAGAACACATTTCACACTTGAACTACTTCCTTGGTGAAATTTGAAATTCCACTGTAATATTTAGGCACATTTAGTGCAAATAATATACCCAAAGGATTACGTATTCATGTCTGAAAGGAAAAAGACTATAAGTTATTTTTAGGCTAGCAAGTTGCCTGACGATCTTAAATGCTAGAAGGTCGTGTCAGATTTTGTGAGCTTTGAAGGAAACCTAATTGTTTTATCGATCGGACATTTCGTTTGCTACTTATCGAATCTAAAATTATAAGTAAGTTTCTACCATTACTGAAACGAAACAAAAATGAACTTTCCTGTTAACGTAATTTTTGAAACATTAGTTTTGAGCTTTCTTTTCTTTCCACCTAAACTGTCTCTTTAAGGCTTTGACATTAATAATATATTTTATTTTAACAGCTGCCTACAGTATAATTATTGTTCCGTATAAATTGTATGGTTTAATGAGTTGTGTAAGTCTATGTAGACCTATAACGGATTTAGAGAAGTTTTGAATAACGCAAAATCACTCCAATTTTTGTTATGTCTTAATCAGTCACGTATTTATAAACAATATAGATTAAAATATTTTAAAAATAAAACCACAAAGTTTCTACAAAGTTTTAAAAATAGAAACTATAAAACTCAAGTTTATTACTACAAGGTTTTCAGAAAATCAATGTATATGTGTTGGTATGTATAACTTTTGAATTCGTACACATTCTTCAGTACTTCCTTTTTAATAAATGTATTTAACGATTGTACAAGATATCGAGTTTTATGAAAATTCCAAACATTCAATATGGACTTAATGGTTTTGGATTAATATTAAATTAATATAAATACCTGTCGGTTTTATTGATTAATTATGATGACTTTTAAGAATAAATAATCAAATACCATGTGCCTTTATATACCTCGTATAATATAATAAAAAGCAAGATACGAATTATGGTCACATATCTTTAACGTGTCAGTTAATTTTTGTGTAGTTCTGCAGTTTGTTTTTTCTTCATAGGATCTGGTGTTCAGTATAACATTTTCACCTGGACTGAATGCTCAGACGTATTAAAACAAATGCTTCAGAAGGTCAAATATTGTATTATATATTCAGCATTGTATATTCTTGAAAAACAGCACATACGCAGATATTAAATAAAATGTTTGGAGCAACCGTCTTCTCTCTGAAAGGAAATCAATTTTTATTTTTCCTCGGGCACTTTGTCTTACAAACTCAAATCTTTCAACGAATCTCTATTCTTCCGTTTAAGCCGATCTGACAGTTTTCATTGGGTTTCTGTTTTATTCACGTTTTACAACACACTAACAGACTGTCTCGTTATTTCAGTCTTTATAGAGATGTTGTTGCAATCGTCTGGTAATTTTCGCACGTCTGTGAACACATTTTTACCACTTGCAAGTCCACCAGAGCACCAGTCGTCGCGTCACACACAGACACTAGCGATGACCACAGTACTGTCGTACTGTCGTCAGTCTCTATGACTAACATACTTTACTGTTTTGGCTCTTGAGTTACTTGATTAACATACTCTCTGTGAGTTTTGGTTCAGGTCTGAAAACAGACACACCATCTTTAACTGCACATAAACGCATCTTTAACGTTTCATTTTTTTATGTTCTTAAACACTCATATACACACATACGTGCAAGCACACACACACACACACACACACACACACACACACACACACACACACACACACACACACACACACACACACACACACACACACAGACTCACACACAGACTCACAGGCTTACTTATAAATTATAGAAATGTCCATATCTACTTTTACCCGGTTCTTATTGGTTCTATTTATTCTGGAGAACGTGGAAAAAGAATTATTTGAATACGCTGCAATATATACTAAAAGTATTCTCAAATATACGTAGCATTTTTGCTTGTTGTGTGTCTCAATTAAAATTTTTCAGTTTCTTTTCAGCTACAGTTACAGATTACAAGCTACGGTGGACCAAATTTCTTATAACTATGCTGTTTCTATAACACCTTTAGTTGATCTGAATTAGGAGTAAAAAATAAAATCTTATAATTTTTAAAACTTGCAAAATTTTCGTTTGCTTGCAAACTTATTTCGAGGTAAAGAAACGTACATGTCTTTTTACAATTCTGATTCTCACACGCTGTATACATTTTTATTATATTTTTATTAGAATAAAATAAAATAAAACATTTGAACACTACGCGAAATTAGGTTTCTACACAAGAAATCTACCTGCATAAGAACAAAACATTCTTTTGTGTTGTTTTAGAGTTCATACGTTTTTAATTATAAACATTGTTTTACATTTTTTAACAACATTTCCACAGTATTGTTACCACCATAGTATGGATAGTTGTCTTGTACAGTGGAAACAGAGTAACTGACACCAGATGAAATTGCTCATTACAACTTTAGTTAAAATTAATAAAAAAACAAAGACACTATATACAATTCTAAAACTTAAGATTGTTCAACATACAGCAATGTAATAAAACAACAAATGTCATCTTATTAACAAAAGTCTTGCAAAATGTAATTCACAATAATCACTATAACTAGACGCAAGTCACAATAACGACAACTCGGATAACGCACGTTAATATCGCTGATCCATATTGAACTAACTCCCCTTATAGGCCTAAATCCAGTATTTATATCCCAGCCCTGGTGCCGGTAGCAAAGTCCGGAAGGGACATATCGAATGATCTAATATAATTCTATCGCTCACTATTATTAATGAATACTATAAAACCTAACAATATTAAACGAATAGTGAATGCCAATGCTATTTGACGGTGGAATAGTTCAGTAGCAGAGAGCTCGCTTAGCATGACGTTCTCTGCTGTGGGTTAGGTTGCATGTCAAAACAATCCAACCCAGTTTACCAACTGTTGGGGCAAAATAACAGCTCACTGTTGTCTTGTTTAGATAAACGAACGTCAATCATTAACAATAAACATCAAAAAGTGACTTTAAATTCGTGACTAACTTTGTTATGATAAAAACTTGATTTGCTTACTCTAATTATTACTTATTTTTGTTCGTATACCTTTAATATATGAAGTTTAATACATGCGTTTCAGAATGTACCATAAACTTTATGGCTTATAAAATTTCACGCAGATCAATTTTGTAAATAATTTCTAGAAAATTGTAATTTAACAATGTTTAATGTGTAATGTTTAATGTTGAATTCGAGTGTTTACAATATACTGATTCTTAATAGACTGTTTGTTAGCTTCGCTTTAAAAATACAAATACAAAGTATTGTAGAAATATGTGTAATTTTTAATGTATAAGAAATTAAAACTAAAGTATACATTTTAAAAAAATTGTCTTTATAAATACACTTTTAGAATATAATTCTAATATTTTATAATTTATTAAGTCATTGATTACTCCCTATATCGAACGATTACTTTTGTTCTCTCTTGATCTTTTGTGAATATAGTTACACAATAACAACTTCGAGGGAATGAGAACTATATACACAGTGTCCGTAATATTGTGTATGTGGCCGTGTGTGAGGGAAACGATCAAAAGAAACGCTTTAATAATTTTTAATTATTCTCAATTTGCGATTAAAAGGGAACGAAACTGAGGTCAGCCCTAATATCTTTTAAAATTTTAAATGAATTTGGGGGTTCACATAACATTTCTTTATACTCAAAAATATACTAAAGAGAACTTATGAGTGAATAAAATGTACTGTTGAACTATATTGTACGTCTACTTTATGGCTGAAAGAAGAAGCACATTATTTAATGACTTAGATATATAATTAAATAATTACAAAACCATATTTTTTGTGTAAAAATAAAAATTAGTGTTCAGTATTTCAGCTGTTTTTACTTTCGTGATTTGTTAGTGTCTTAATTTAGAATCGTTTGAATATTAGGTGCTGATTTTACAATTGAACGTACATTTCTCGTAACTTCATGTAAACAAACGTGGGTACGTGGGCATAAATATTGAATCGAAAGTGAGACCATGGGCCTTGGGTTACTCCGAAAAGAATGGTACAGAAAGAATGCATTTATATCAAGATAATGACTATAGATAACTTGAGTTAATGTGTTAACCTAAAATTCCTTTACAAATTAAAAAAATGAATATCTAAATAATTACTCTTAAAATGATAAATTTTGTGTAAGTTTACGAGTAAAATAATAGTTTAGGATCTACTAGGTTTTTAACTAGGTTTGATTTAATTATATATTACAACAATGTTAAGATATAGGCCTAATGTAAATTGACTTATAGATTTATTTATTTTCGAGCCAGTCACCAAGAGTAGAGCAAATATTTAAATTTAATATGAACATATTTAAATTAAAAATTCAACTTGTAAATTATTATGTGTTATATTCAAGAATATTCTAATATGCTTAAAATATTATCATGTTAGTGGTTCAGTTTCATGTTTGTACTGTTCTCAATTTACATATAAATTTATTCGAAAGTGCGTATTTTACAATTCATTAAAATTTGTTATTCAACTTAATTTCATGTTTCCGAATAAAAAGGAAGTATTTCTTTTAAGTTAACAATTACAAGTTACTCTGTCCTCTCTATGCCATATGTGACGCAGTTCTTTGACGTAATCGAGTAAGCTCAAACCGCTCGACTTGGTTGAGTAGGCTAATGTGTTGAGAGACTCATTCAGTACAGACATGTAGAACACGTATGTACACACACACACACACACACACACACACACACACACACACACACACACACCTGACAACATTACAATTATTATAAATACAATTCTGTGTTAATACCAAACGCAACTGTATTGTTAAACCCACCCCCTACGTCGTACGATTTTGTTTTTTCGTCGCACTAACTATAATTGCTGCATAATATACTTTTTACCTTTTAATATCTATATAAAGGAATGAGACAATGATGGCATAAAGTAACTAATTGAATATTGAAAAAATAAAACCAAATTAATTTAATAATAATTATTTAAAATTTATTTAAACATAAACAATCAAAAATATGAATTTAGAATAGTTCGTTTCGTAAGAAGCTACAATGAAAACATATTATACAATTTATAAGTCTCATACAAGAATAACATACAAACATAAAAACACAAAACACATATGTAATTATGTTAGGACTACAACGGAACGCTCTCGAAAAGTCGAGAGCGTCCTTCCACCCGTTTCTTGGCAAGATGAGCAGGTGCAGTGTCTACGTCAGGGCTGCTCAACCAAGTACCCTCTAGACTCTTCGAGTGTTGGGTTGGAACGCCGCCAAAAGAATGGAACATTACTCTGAAACATCTGCAGGCTATATATAAGCAACGGCTGGCTTAATTAGTTAGTTACCGTGGGCGATTTCTTTAGTGGATTGGAGTTATTGTTGAGGATTAGTGGAAAGTGATTATTGTGTTATAATTAGTGCGGGACTTTATTACTTAATATTATTACTGCGTGTGGACAAATTTAACTTGAAATATTGTACGAGAGTACCTTATCGATTGCAAATTGTTATTTGTGATTAATTATAGCTGGTAATTAGTGTCTTCATTGATGTCTGTATTCTGTTTCCACTGTACCATACGACGAACCGTGAGACCTTCGTATCGATAACAATTATTGTTAAACTATTTAAATTTGCTTGAGAGTCTGACATGAGTATAAAATTTGAATAATTACCTTTAAACCATTGAAAATCATATATGAATGTCTTATTACATATCTATTAAATAAGACTGAAGCCTTAACTATTAATAGTTTAATGAAATAATATTTGCTCTAACTACAAAAAATTATTATTTTTAATAGTGCACCCATTTTAAATTAAACAGAAAATTAGTTGTAGCAAAAACTTGCATATTACTTACTTCAATTTTAAATATTTGCACTAAGTCTGAATAAGTTCTTTGTTTTAAAAATAACTTTCACCTGCGTATGTATACTGGTGTGATGCCGCTGCGAAGCTATTGTTGCGTGTGCGTGGCTTCTGATGATGATGACTGTACAAAGTCCGACATAGGTTGTCTGTGTTTCTACTGCATGATGACGACAGTCATGGTGTTGCTCCGTCAATCCTTTTATGCGCTGTTTGCGGCTTGATGATGACGAGTATATGTCGCAAAGAAGAGAGTCATAATATCCCCGTGAGTAAATTATTAGCGTGTCCCTCTGAGACTGTCCGAGAAATTTATCGTTTCGTGTAAATCTACATGTCAGGTATGGAAAAATTCTATCTTCAACATGTTAGACTTGGACACTTTCACAAACATCTTTTACTCTTTTACATGTTTTTTGCACAAACGGCACAGGTGATGTGTCAAACAGTATTTACATTCGATGCACAATTTTTCACTCGTTATTTGGCATATAACTTAATTCTTTGTTACGTATTAATTATAGCGTAAATAATTTCAATGTACACAATATCGTTATTTACGCGCACTTTGCAATAAATTTGCGAATATCGATGTGCGACGTCGTATGCAATTATTTCAGTGGCATTGTCTGATTCCCGATTCGCATTTTGTAACTTGAAAATTTCATTAAATAAACATATTTAATTATTTTGATTCATTCATGTTGAACCAGAGTTCAATAAAATACATAAGTACATAAAATACAACTAAAATACTTAGGTACACAAAGACATAGGATATCCTGCTTTAATAAAGCATATTACAGCCAGCAGAACATACACGTTCGTCGAACACACACACACACACACACACACACACACACACACACACACACACACACACACACACACACACACACACACACACACACACACACACACACACAGCTTAAAATGGACAGTTGTTCATAACGTTAGGTATAGGTTTGTTAACGCCTGTCCGTTCTCTTTCACACAACTAAAATTATGTCTACAGTTTCTATATTATTTACATATAAGTATGTTGATTTGGGTGAATATGTAAATATGTATTGTTGCAATACATGCATCTAAGACCGGACAACGTTTAAGTTGTTATTTATTACTTATTATTTTTAGTAAATAATATTTATTATTCTCTTCTTAGCTCTTCTGTTTTCAAGTTAACTCTGTAAAACACCAATATCTTTTCCCACGTCAAAATTGATACGAAAATTGTTTAAGATTCTTGTTTTATCGAAACCGTACGTAACTACTTACATTTATTGTTTAACAAAGTAGCTTCATCAACCGCCTCCACTATATTACTGTATTATAACAGTAACCCAGCTGTTGGCTGTATGCCGCGATAAGTGCTTATTTCATCCTCCAGTATGGTTCTATTTTCAAGCTGCGTTCACAACAGGGTCTACGCAATAGCCGAGTAGTGTACAGTGCTGTTAGTAACATGCTTCTAATAGGTTATGTCACTTGTATTGTGGAAATTGTATAGTGCTGTATTTGCAGAACACCTGATACTATAATACCTGCACGCTCTTGCACGTACAGTAATGGCTGCATTTGTGATAATACTTACACGTCGGCTATGGAACTGCTGTGCAAACATACAGTGCGCACAGTACAATTGTTTCGCCCATGGCACAATATCAGCACACATAGTAGGCTATTCAGCTACACTACCTAAAAATTTTTCTTATTCTTATTCTAGATGAGTACAATTAAGAATTAATTAAGATATATTCCTTTATTTAGTTCCGTCAGTTTTAGTTACAATTTCAGTACAAAAAATGGGCCAGGGAGTAAAAGCTGTCGGTATTCACACGTGTGCTGGAGAATTAGTGTAGTGAAGTGTTGCTTCCCAAAGATTTGTCGTTGTCTTTCATGGTTATATTATTAGTTTTTCTAGAACATTTCATCAGGTTTGGCAACGATGCGAAAGTGAACTATTGTGGTAGCTCAATTTATACTTAAGTTATTCTGTAAATTAATTAACTAGGCTGTTGACGCTTATCTCATTTTGATTTCTTTCCTCTCATAAAAAATTCAGATTCTTCTAGTGTTACTTGTACAATTTCGTGTCTGTTACGTTCTGTTTATTTAATTAAAGTAATTTGTTCCTTCCGTGTCACAGCGAAAATGTAATCTCTATGTATGGGCCACTTTAGGTAACACACTGTAATTATAATTTGCTGCCACAATTTCAAACAAATCAATGTATTGGTTTGTGACCTAACTGAAAAGCCGTTAAAATGTTCATGGAACCTTGAAAGTAGGCACATACGTTTCGGTGAAAATGTTTACTTAGTGTTGTTCGAGTATTATGAAACAGAAATTACAGTCCCATATTTCTTGAGGAAATAATTCACTAAATAATTAAATAAGTAAAAATCCTTTGTTAATTTAAATTTTATTTTTAATCCCTTTTTGTTCTAAATTGATTGTAATAATAGTATTTGAACATAAAGTACAATAACAGTTCTATATTTACCAGATATATAGCCAATAATAAGGACGGAAATCAATAATTAATTATTATTATATAGCCAATAATAAGAAAACCAATGAAATATACATTGTTAATTACAGTTTTACGTAGATCTAAATGTCTTTGAATTCGTAAATGTGTTTGGTTTTTAAACTATACACAAACAAAATGAACATTCGAAGCCAGGACGTGTTAGTGATCCAATACAACACGTCTTCTTTACTACAACAAAAACGTATTACTTAAGCCGCCGTAGGCCACGAAGATTCCTCCCTATTTGATATAATTTTATTTTTGCAAGAACTATATATATATATATATATATATATATATATTGTAGCGTGACAGATGTATGCATAATATTGAATGGCTATTGATCATTAGAATAATGAAGTTATAATATTTAAATTTGGAAGAAAGCATTAAGTTTAATATAAATAGATTAATTCATAGCAACTGTGGAAAAAAATCATTATTATAAAGAAAATACAAGTTCAAATAAAAGGAGTTACTAGTGATGAGTCATCCAAGACCAGTCTCATAACCAAAGGTTTTCAAGGTATAACCCAGGAAGGTAAAATAGTAAATAACCAAGCAGTACAGAATATGACCAAACCCACAACGAGGAAGAATAAATAGAATAGAAACCCTAAAATAAGCCAAGATCAACCAATACAGGTTGTGTAGTTCTGAAATAAAGAAGAAGATGGAGAAGATCCCAAGAAACCTGATGGCATCAAGAAGAAGATGGAGAAGATACCAGTCCCAGAAGGCAGGAGAAAAGAAGACTGATGAAAGAAGAAGAAGGCAGCATCCTGAAGAAGATGTCATGCTCTTATAAAAGACACCCAAATCCCTATATCTCCAAAATAAATATCTAAAAACCAAAAGTATAACGAAATAAAAACCACATGTATACAAATTTAAGAGAGAGAAGTGTATAAAGTAAAAGTTGCCTGTGAACTAAGATGAAACAATAATATAGTACCCATGGAACAAACCTCCATTGAAAAAACGCTAACCAATTTATTATGTTAATAAGACTATACGACCATTTAGCATTAACATAATATAAAAGTGCAAGTGAACCAGTGATAGTTTTGGGTATTATAAAAAATGAACCTTGTGTTTCATTCTTGGCAATCACAAACATTGGATGCAAGGAAATATGCATTTTTCAATGATTTAAAATGTGTACTGTGACAATATGTTGTTCATAAGACATGAATCTGGTTAAAATAACATTTTGTTTTACATGAAAAAAGAAAAAAAGATTTCATAGTGCTTTTTGAACGGTTCATATTATTTATTTGTTAATGACAGGGTACAGTTCCCCAAAGACAATGTATAAAAGACGGTATAAAAACTGTAGAATCCTACTTATAATAATAGTTAGAAATAAGAATATAAATATAAGGTTTTTATGTATATAGTACAAGAATGTTTAAAAATGTTTTAGATATAAGGCCATTTGTTTGGGTCTGATACAACTAACATCAGAACTATAAAAATAGTTACTACTTGTAAATAATAGAGAGTAATTAAGATGTTAGTTAGTAAAAAACCTTTTTTGTAAGCCATATTTCCATGTTTAGAAATAAGGATTTTGTTGTAAAATGTCTGACTTGAAGACAACCATTTATTTAAAAAAAATATTCTTTATTTGTTTTAACTATTATTTGTATTGTAACCAATACTAATTGTTATTGTGTAATTTGAAAACATGTTTAATTTATAATACTATATGTAAAAGTCAGAGAGGGTATCACACATCATATATTGTTTGTAAAATATTTTGTAAGAAAAATTGTTAAAAAATCATAGGCCAAAAGAATGGAAACCAAACTTCATCAAAACAGAGAAATTGCTCATTTAAATGCAAATAAACAAAAGGGGTTTAGACAAAATAAACTTGAGATCTAGCCATATAATTGCACATACCATTTAGAAAGATTTTAATAAATTATATTCAGAATTATAAATAAAAATGAAAATGACTAAACTCAGAAATTTGGACATGGGAGTCATATATTCCAGAATAATGTTTCAGAATACAACTAATTCAATTAATTACCAGAAAATAAGGGAATATGAACCTTTTAATACAATATAGGATTATTAATATTAAATATAACTGATAAAATGGCTGAATTTATATAATGACAGGAAGTAAATTTTGATGTTTTGACTTTTCAGAGTATACCAAACTGAAAGTAAAATTACTATTTTTTGGACAGAAAACACTATAAAACGGCACTATTTAATCTGAAAATAAGCTGAATGAACTGAAAGATTAATTTAAATCACATCTAGTGAATAAAATTGACAAATAACCAAAGTTTAGGCATTCATATAGTGAAATAGTAAAGTGTACACAGGATGTGATAATATATTTGAACAATGTTAAGGATAATATTATATAGGCTAAGAGTTTAATTGAAACTGAAGGAAACAGTTAGTTGATTATTGGTTTTTGAACGGTTAACATAAACGAGAGTTTTGTGACGATCTAACCTATCTTACAAAGTTAAAGATCAGTGGCGAACAGTACGTTACTGTAAAGTCGAGAGTGAATTATAAAATCCTTCCAGGACATATACATTGTGACAAAAACGATCAAGAAACACTAATTAACACTAAACAATACATTTCTGCTGTGAAAAACACCACAAAACACCAGAAAACTGTATAACACATTAACCAAATTAGTGTCGGAATTGGGAAAAGTGTTTGAACTAATAATTACACGGATACACTAAATACCACTCAGAAACAGTACACCAGTCACTACACTACATTTAACAAGAGATTTGCAGACACAAGAACAGGAATAAAGCCAGAAAATACATTATTTGGAACGCAGCAGTAACGAGCAACATTTTGATCAACTTGACGGCAGCCATCTTTCTTTGACGATCCCAGTGCCTTCTTCTCAGTTCAACACAGCTGTTGGGTGAAAACAATTATTATATTTACAAATTATTATTCAATGTCTGTGTTTATTAATAACTATTAATTTGATTGTAACGTTATACTTTTTAAATATTAGCCCGATTTCTCTGACTTTGATAATAACTGGCTGTTTAAAGAACCCTATATAATTTTTATATCATATACTTGTAACTTTTTTCGATATCCTGAGAATCGATACTAATCGATAAGAGTCAATATTGCTATTACTTAATAAAAAACATTAATACTTTTCAATACTTATTAGTTCTTTATTTCTTCAATAATACTAATTACCAATAATATAATTCTAATTGATAATCTACAAGGACTTTACCACCCGTAAGTGAAGATAACCTAAAAAATAAGAAGGTAAACAAGTATCGATTGGTTTGAAGACAGTCTTATGAGTGGTGATAGCTTATTTAAAATATACTAAAACTTTAATAAAAATTTTCAGAAGAGCATTACACTGTTTAAAACTTCACAGCCCTATATTAATTAATTGATCCTAATTAATTAATTAATAAAATTAAAATTTTTTTTTAATTATTTTTTTTATAAACAATTTTTTTTTAAATTTCTTTCAAGACAATAATTTTTGTTTTGAAACTTTCTGTGAAGCTGAACATATATATTTCTTCATCAACTTTACTCTACTCGACCAGCTGGGAAACTTAAGGAAGTGTTTCAGGCCAGTAAGACGTCGAGAGCCACACCAATTAAACACCAATTAAACAAATTACAACTTACAACTTATTTATTAATTTATTACAAATTGGCTAGCCCAAACAGTGGGGCTTGATTGCATCGGAGTCTCACATACTTCACAATCTCTATTATCATCAACACACACATCAAATATTTATTATTATTACAAATTGGCGCACAACTTTAGGGGCTTTAATTAGCGATTGGAAGGCCAATAAATTCTGCCCAATCACTAGTTGGAGCTAGGCAACAGCTACAAAGCCAGAGAATTTCAAGGGAAAATGCAACGACGTGCAACATCTAAGAAACGGGCGGCGGAGGCCGAGAAAGAAATAGAAGTTGACATGGACAACAAGGAAGCAACGCCAATAGACGCGGAAAGTTCGTTGCCACCAGTGTTGTCCAAACAACATGAACAACCAGGGGAACAACCTGAGATGCCTACTCAGACAGAGGAAGTCAATGTCCAGGAGGAACGATTGGAGAAACCCGAAACAATGGAAGACGTAAGGATGGAGAAAATAATGGAAATGTTCAAGTTAATGGACCAGAATAGGGAGAAGGACACACAGTCTTTGAAAGAAGATTTAGGAAATAAAATCGAAACAACAAACAAGAAGATGGAAGAAGAGATGGGGAAGAAGTTGGAAGAGTTGAAGGGAGACAACCAGTGCTTGAAAGAAGATATCAAATCCAGCAAGGAAGAAACAAATAAGAAGATAGAAGAAAACAGCAAGAAGATGGAAGAGAAGATGGAAGAAAACAGCAAGAAGATGGAAGAAAGGATGGGAGGAAAGTTAGAAGAATTGAAGAAGGATAATCAATCCACAAAAGAAGAGTTGACTGGGATGAACAAGAACATAGAAGAATTGAAGGAAGACAACCAATCGTTCAAGGAAGAATTCAAGTCGACCAAAGAAGAATTGATTAATAAAATTGAAAATACTAATCAGAAAATCGATGAAACCAGGAAGAAGATAGAGAAGAACAACCGACAGTTGAAGGAAGAATTGAAGGAAGACAACAGGAAGTTGGAAGAGAAGATGGGGGAGAAATTGGAAGAATTGAGAGAGGACAATCAAATTCTAAGAGAAGAGTTAAGGGAGGTAAATCAGGAGAATTTGGACAAACTGGACGAAAGGATGGAATTGTTGCGAGAAGAACTAAATAAAGAAATCAATGTTAACAAGAAAGCGATGAATAAGAAGATGGAAGAAGAAAACATAATGGTCAATCGACAGATTCGAGAGATTGATGGAAAGTGCAACCAGACCGAAAAGGAGGTGAATGAGTTTAAAGAAGTGGTGAACATCAAGTTCACAAATATTGAAGAACATAGTCGTAGGAAGGTAGAAGAACAGAGGAAGGAAAATCAAGAAGAATTCGGAAAAGTACGCAACCAGGTCACAGAACGATGTAATGATATACAAGAGACCATGGCCAGTATCACCGGACAGGTGCGACAAAGCCGAGAGGAGATGGAAGCAATAAGGAACAGACCGACTCATTTCACCGGATTGCCTGTCAACGAAAGCCGAGAGTGGCTCAACTTCCGGCAATACAAACGTAAGCCGATGGAGTTCCTAGCTAGGGTAGAAGAATATTTGACCAAGCATAAAATTACCCAATGGAGCCATAGCAGGGAGATATTCGACGAGTCTTTCCGAGACATAACAGATAATTGGTGGATGGCCAACCGGAGTGAAATTTCCGACTACCAAATGTTCCGGAAGATGTTTAAGACAAAATACTGGTCTGAGACCACCCAGAACTTGATCCGTGACAATATTTGTAATGGAAGATACAGGTCACAATTAGGTAGCAGTATGACGGCATATTTCTTGGGGAAGGTGTGTATGGCAAAACACCTTGAGCCAGCAATCCCAGAAGAATGTTTAGTGAATAAGATATCTTATCACTATGATGAGGACATTATCAGGGCCCGGAGAGGTAGCCAGATCAAGACGATCCAGGGAATGACCGAGTTATTGGAGGGATACGAGAACTAAGAGTATTATCGGCAGAGCAGAAAGAGAAATGAGAGACCAGAAGTAAGGCCGACTACCTACCCCAATAACGGCAATAACCATACAAGTAACCGGAACCAGCCCAGTAATTACGACGGCCATAACAACCCGCCGCGTAATAACCAGTTTAACAGTAATTTTAACGGCGTTAGGAATAACAACCCCTACCCAAACAATAGAAACAATTTTTATCAACAAAATAATAATGTCCCATACAGTCAGAGAAATCCATATCCCAAAAATATTAGTGACAGACCTTACCCACCTAACCGAAATTACTATAATAACAATTTTAATAATAACAATAATAGCAATAGTAATAACCGAGTGTCGCGCCCTAGGGTAAATTTTATAAGAGCAGAAGATCGCGGACCCAGGAGATATTATCAACCGAGGAGGAGCAGCTTCCACGGCGCCGACCGAAGATGGAGGAGTGCGGAACGAGACGGCCCAAGATACGAACAGGAAAGACGAAGTACCAGCCTGGAAGATCTTGGCAGACAACAGAACAGGGCGTTAAACAACAACCAGGGTACAGAACGTCAGGAAACAAATCAGAGTTTCCCGAACGATGCCTCGGTAAATAATAACACAAACAATGAACAAAATACTTTAAACGAGAGGAGGCAGTAATCAACAACGATGACCCGTTACTGCTTATACTTCCTGGGTTAGAAAAGGATGATTTGCAACAAGCAAACAATAATAAGATTATCACTATCATAAGTAACCATTATCTGAAAGACATACGAACTGAACTTTTGGAAGAGAACGAGAAGAGTCTCAGCAACAGTAATAATGAGATAATTTATATAACAGCGGAGGTGGAAGGAGTTCCCGCTAAAATAATGATAGACACAGGAGCTAATATTTCAATAATAAACTCCAATGAGTTGGAGAGAATACAATGTACATGTGGAAAAACTTTGCCAATGTTAACCAGTCAACAACATTGTATTGGTAGGTGCAACCGGCCGCCAGAATAAAACCATCAGGAAGCAAGTTTCCTTAAGTGTCGTTAGCCGTGATATAGCTTTAGACATGGAATTTTTAATCGCCACCGGATTACCATTTGACATCTTAGTCGGTTGCGATATTCTTCGTAGATATTCGGCAGTAATCGATCTTAATTTAAATAAAGTATCACTTTTCCCAGACGGAGTAACATGGACCGCAGATCTGGTAGGAGGCACAACTATACTTCCCAGCCCTATACATCAACAACTTCGTAAAATAAATGTTATTAGAAACAGCCCTCTTTATAAACCCATAATATACAATCATGGAGGAGAGGATTTATGGTCAGTTAAGATCCAAGAAATACGGAATTTCCAGTGCGGAAGCGATAACAAGAAAATACCAACACATCTGGCTGATCGTCTAATCGCTATATATGAGAAATACAAGGCGGTATTTTCTGATGAACCAGGGAAGGTAAAAAACTACCAGTGCCAACTTCGTTTTAAAGAAAACGTAGAGTTTAACCGGAGGTCATATCCAATAGCGCAGTCGCTCAAAGAAGCCGTGAGAACAGAGATAAACAAGATGATAGAAAACGACATAATTGAGATTAGTCAATCACCTTACACTAGTCCAATTATTGCTGTTCCGAAGAAAGACGGACAAGTCCGGCTCTGTTTAGATGCGCGTGAGTTGAACAAGACAATTGTGAATAACAGAACATCTCCCGGTGAAATAGAAGAAATCTTGAAGCGTTTTCATGGTACTAGATTTATTAGCACCTGGGATACGGTCTGTGGTTATTGGCAGGTAGAGCTGCATCCACAAAGCCGCCAATACGTAGCGTTCATTTTCGAAGGGCGCAATTACCAGTTCAAGAGACTGCCCTTCGGACTTGTCAATTCTGTCGCCATATTTGTGGCATGCATGGACCAGATTTTGGGGCCAGAAGCGCTCCAATTTACCACCGTCTATGTTGACGATTTACTAATAACATCCGGAACCTGGGAGGAGCACTGTTACAGAGTGGAATTTGTACTAAACAAACTAGCGCAGAACAACATAACACTGAAGTTGGAGAAATCCAAGTTCATAGCGCGCGAGGTACAATTCTTAGGCTTCAACCTAGACGACCGAGGTATTACCCCATCAGCAGAAAAAGTGGAGGCAATTCAGAGGTTCCCGCAACCAAGAAACAGGAAACAATTGCAATCTTTCCTCGGACTCTGTAACTATTACAGGAAGTTTCAGAGCCGATATTCCGAGTTGACCGCCAAGTTTCAACCACAGTTATCTGCCAAAAACAAATGGACTTGGGGTGAAGATCAAGATATTACTTTCCGATTAATAAAAGAGAAGTTTCTGGAGAGTGTCATACTTCGTCACCCAGATTTTAAGAAACCGTTCTTTCTAAACTGTGACGCTAGCGATCTAAGCTTAGGAACGACATTATACCAGGAAGATGAGGAGGGACAACATCTGGTAATAAGCTTCGCTAGTCGCACACTGAACCAGTGCGAAAAGAACTACAGTGTGACAGAAAAGGAATTGTTGAGCGTGGTGTTCGCATGCAGCAAGTTCCGGACGTACATTCTCGGATATCAAGTCACAGTACGAACTGATCATAAATCCATCTCGTTCCTTCGTAGGTGCAAATTGAGTCACGGCCGATTGGCTAGGTGGGTACTCGCCCTACAAGAATATGACCTGAAATGGGAATACATTCCAGGAAAGAAGAACGTGGTAGCGGATGTGTTGTCACGTATAAATCTGGAAGATCAGACTTTCGAGGGAGAGAAGGAGAGCTTAGTAAAAATTTATAACATATTCACGACCAGAGCCGATTTACAAGCTTTGTTAATAAATATCCGAATCCATCAGCAGTCTGATCCTAAGCTGAAAAACATTGTGAGTCGTTTGAAAGCCAATGATGAAACCATTTCTAAATATTACCACCTTAACAAGGGAATTTTATTCATAAAAACCGCCTTGGACGATGAGACATGGAAGGTGATAATCCCACACCAAATCGAAAAGGAGGTCATCATCGATTACCATGTCAGGTATGGTCACATGGGAGCGTTAAAAGTGATACAAGCTCTAGAGGAAAATTGCAAAATCAAGAATATAAACCGCAAGGTGAGAACATACATCAAGTCCTGTAAGATCTGCCAATGTGCAAAAGTAAACAATGAAAAGACAGAGGGTATCATGATACCGATAACTTCCAACGCAAAACTGGAAAAAGTGTTTTTGGATATATGCTGGCCATTTCCCCGTAGCGGTGGTCGTCACAGATATAAATACTTGGTAATTATAATGGATCACTACACCAAGTATATAAAGCTATATCCGGTTAATCGGGCAACAACAGCAAAGGTTTTGGCGGTAATTATTGATTTGTATATCCCAGAGATCGGTAGACCATCTTCTATTATTACCGACCATGGTACACAGTTTAAGGGGAGGAGATGGCGAGACACTTTATTAGCACTTGGGGTCAAAACGTATAAGACATCAGTCTACCACCCAAGTAGCAATCCAGCTGAGAGAGTACTAAGAGAAGTGGGTAGGATATTGCGCACGTACTGTCACAACCAACAGAAAAAGTGGCAAGAGTACCTAGCAGCGACAGAAACATTCCTAAATTACGCCCACCATCCAGCTATAGGAATTCCACCATACTCACCCATGTATGAGAAGCCGACTCCCCGAGACATTGAACAAATCATTGAATTTCCAACGAACAACAATAGGAAATTCAACCAGTTGAAGTTTTACAATAAGGTAGCAGAAGATCAGGAAAAACGGCAAGCCAAATACCAGAAGGCAATAGGGCGTATTGTGACATATAAAGAGGGTGAAAAAGTCCTCCTAAAAAATAGAGAGTTGCCTAGCACCTTAGAAGGCATAACCAAAAAACTACTATTACTATACACTGGCCCATATGTTGTGGTAAATGATAAGCATAACAATACATATGAGTTGAAGGAAATCGTTTCAGGAAAAATCAAAGGAGTGTACAATCAAGCTTCCATGAAGAAATATTATGAAGAATGAGTTGTGAGTTATAGAATTTTGAATTTTATTTTAAAAATTCGAAAATAATGTAAGTACATCTTACAACCTAATATTTAGAGAAAAACATTCTGGAGAATTATAAGAAGAAGGAATTTAGAATTTTTATTTTAAAAAATTCAAAAATAATGTAAGTACATCTTACAACCTAATATTTTGAGAAGAACATTCTGGAGAATTAAAAGAAGAAGAATTTTTTAATTTAATATTATAAAAATTCGAAAATAATGTAAGTACATCTTACAACCTAATATTTTGAGAAGAACATTTTGGAAGAAAGAGAAAGAAAAAGAATTTTTTATATATTTTTAAAAATTTTTAAATAATGTAAGTACATCTTACAACCTAATATTTTGAGAAGAACATTTTGGAGAATTATAAAAAGAAGGAATTTAGAATTTTTATTTAAAAAAATCCTAAAATAATGTAAGTACATCTTACAACCTAATATTATGAAAAGAACATTCTGGAGAATTATAAGAAGAAGGAATTTAGAATTTTGAATTTATTATTGAAAAAATTCTAAAAATATGTAAGAACAACTTACAACCTAATAATTTTGGAACAAACTTTATGGAAGAAAGAAAAAGAAAGACTTTTGAATTGAAATATAATTATAAAAATTTAAAATTATGTAAGTACATCTTACTACAACCTGATAACTTGGAACAAAACTTTTTGGAAGAAAGAGAAAGAGAGAGAATTTTGAATTTTCAACTTAATATTAAAAATTTAAAAATGAAGTAAGACCAACTTACTATAACTAAGTTTGTGAGAAAACTTTATGGTAAATAATTCAGAAGAATTTGAATTTGGAGAAATACCAAAACATTCAGAAAAAAAAAAAATAGTAAGATAACAGTACTATAAACAATTCTGAATGAAACAATTCTGGGAATAAATGAATTAAACAGAATTTGAATGTTGATAGAACGTCAGAACTTTGAAACAAGATAAGATCAACATATTACAAGGATTTATGAGAAATATTTTTCAATTAAATAAAAAGAATAGTTTGAATTTTACATTAAAACTAACCAAGTTTCAAAAAATAATTATGTGTCAATTATAATTGAATTGGGAAGAAAATAAAGTGATTAATTCAGAAAAGAGAATGAATTTTAATCCAGAATAAATGCTAGACATTCACAATAGCATTTGAAGGTGTAGAGAAGAATAACAAAAAAGAGTGTAATATGCATGAGAAGGAAAAAATTTGGAAGCAAAGAGACTAATTACCTATGAAACGATAATAAAGACAATTAATTAAGAGCAAAGAAGAACAACTCATACCAAACAGATGGAGAAGATGATTCTGAACCAATGATAATAATAAGACCTATATGAAATGCAAAGAGAATAAATACCACATGAAATATAATATAAATGAATTAATGCTAATGAATGCGAAGGCGGATTAATAACTTTCTAAGAGAAAGGAAAGAACCAAAATATTTAAATAAAATGATCAATATAACAACCTGTATATCTAATGTAAAGGTACAAAGTTTAAAAAATTAAATATAATATATTAAGACCATTCAAATAATGAATAAGAAAGACTATATATAAAGACCATGCTAATACCATGATGAGTAACCAGAAGAAAATATAAAGAGAATTCAGATGGAGAAGAAAGAGAGTTACACTGTAAACAGTAACCAGAATTATTAAAAGAAAGGTTTTCAACCATAATTAAATTAAATATATCAGACAAGTTAAGAGTTTAGAAAAAATATATATGTAATGACTATAATAATAATTATGAAGATTTATTAAGATAGAAAATGTGAGATAATCTGAGAGACTACGAAGTGGAGAATCCAAAGATATTTTTATTAGTCGAAAATGAGACTAATTTTTATTTATTTATTCGATGACTGACTGAAGATAATTCCAGCAGCATTATGTTTTTGAGCAGGGATGGATATGCCTCTGTACTCAATTTATAGAAGTGGTGTATGGCCAGCAGAGAAGTAGCGTACAGTGCCCCTCTGATCTGCCCCAGCCCACGTGATAGGGAATGTTAGGGAATTAATATCCCAAGGATACAACACGAAGTTGATATAGAAAGAAAATGTATTACAATTATAATATATCTCAGAAGACACTAACTATCCGAAAAGGATCAGTAGTAAAACAAATAATTATATATATAAAATTAATTAAACTCTAATTATAAAAAAGTCGATATAAAAATGGAGAAGAAAATGAATTATAAGAAATGATGAAATTATCATAAGAAATTATTTCATCCATAAACATGTCTGAAATAATTACTTCTGGAGGAGAGCAATCTGTAGCGTGACAGATGTATGCATAATATTGAATGGCAATTAATTAGAATAATGAAGTTATAATATTTAAATTTGGAAGAAAGCATTAAGTTTAATATAAATAGATTAATTCATAGCAACTGTGGAAAGAAATCATTATTATAAAGAAAATACAAGTTCAAATAAAAGGAGTTACTAGTGATGAGTCATCCAAGACCAGTCTCATAACCAAAGGTTTTCAAGGTATAACCCAGGAAGGTAAAATAGTAAATAACCAAGCAGTACAGAATATGACCAAACCCACAACGAGGAAGAATAAATAGAATAGAAACCCTAAAATAAGCCAAGATCAACCAATACAGGTTGTGTATTTCTGAAATAAAGAAGAAGATGGAGAAGATCCCAAGAAACCTGATGGCATCAAGAAGAAGATGGAGAAGATACCAGTCCCAGAAGGCAGGAGAAAAGAAGACTGATGAAAGAAGAAGAAGGCAGCATCCTGAAGAAGATGTCATGCTCTTATAAAAGACACCCAAATCCCTATATCTCCAAAATAAATATCTAAAAACCAAAAGTATAACGAAATAAAAACCACATGTATACAAATTTAAGAGAGAGAAGTGTATAAAGTAAAAGTTGCCTGTGAACTAAGATGAAACAATAATATAGTACCCATGGAACAAATCTCCATTGAAAAAACGCTAACCAATTTATTATGTTAATAAGACTATACGACCATTTAGCATTAACATAATATAAAAGTGCAAGTGAACCAGTGATAGTTTTGGGTATTATAAAAAATGAACCTTGTGTTTCATTCTTGGCAATCACAAACATTGGATGCAAGGAAATATGCATTTTTCAATGACTTAAAATGTGTACTGTGACAATATGTTGTTCATAAGACATGAATCTGGTTAAAATAACATTTTGTTTTACATGAAAAAAGAAAAACAGATTTCATAGTGCTTTTTGAACGGTTCATACTATTTATTTGTTAATGACAGGGTACAATTCCCCAAAGACAATGTATAAAAGACGGTATAAAAACTGTAGAATCCTACTTATAATAATAGTTAGAAGTAAGAATATAAATATAAGGTTTTTATGTATATAGTACAAGAATGTTTAAAAATGTTTTAGATATAAGGCCATTTGTTTGGGTCTGATACAACTAACATCAGAACTATAAAAATAGTTACTACTTGTAAATAATAGAGAGTAATTAAGATGTTAGTTAGTAAAAAACCTTTTTTGTAAGCCATATTTCCATGTTTAGAAATAAGGATTTTGTTGTAAAATGTCTGACTTGAAGACAACCATTTATTTAAAAAAAATATTCTTTATTTGTTTTAACTATTATTTGTATTGTAACCAATACTAATTGTTATTGTGTAATTTGAAAACATGTTTAATTTAAATATCACTATAATATTGACGACTCGGAACACAATGTTTTTTATAAGTAAAAACGTAAAGTTTTACCTTACAGCCTAAACCGGCTTTCACCTATAGAAGGCTTCATCAGAGGCTACTTGTAAATAATAGAGAGTAATTAAGATGTTAGTTAGTAAAAAACCTTTTTTGTAAGCCATATTTCCATGTTTAGAAATAAGGATTTTGTTGTAAAATGTCTGACTTGACGACAACCATTTATTTAAAAAAAATATTCTTTATTTTTTTTAACTATTATTTGTATTGTAACCAATACTATGTTTAATTTACAATACTATATGTAATAGTCAGAGAGGGTATCACACATCATATATTGTTTGTAAAATATTTTGTAAGAAAAATTGTTAAAAAATCATAGGCCAAAAGAATGGAAACCAAACTTCATCAAAACAGAGAAATTGCTCATTTAAATGCAAATAAACAAAAGGGGTTTAGACAAAATAAACTTGAGATCAAGCCATATAATTGCACATACCATTTAGAAAGATTTTAATAAATTATATTCAGAATTATAAATAAAAATGAAAATAACTAAACTCAGAAATTTGGACATGGGAGTCATATATTCCAGAATAATGTTTCAGAATACAACTAATTCAATTAATTACCAGAAAATAAGGGAATATGCACCTTTTAATATAATATAGGATTATTAATATTAAATATAACTGATAAAATGGCTGAATTTATATAATGACAGGAAGTAAATTTTGATGTTTTGACTTTTCAGAGTATACCAAACTGAAAGTAAAATTACTATTTTTTGGACAGAAAACACTATAAAACGGCATTATTTAATCTGAAAATAAGCTGAATGAACTGAAAGATTAATTTAAATCACATCTAGTGAATAAAATTGACAAATAACCAAAGTTTAGGCATTCATATAGTGAAATAGTAAAGTGTACACAGGATGTGATAATATATTTGAACAATGTTAAGGATAATATTATATAGGCTAAGAGTTTAATTGAAACTGAAGGAAACAGTTAGTTGATTATTGGTTTTTGAACGGTTAACATAAACGAGAGTTTTGTGACGATCTAACCTATCTTACAAAGTTAAAGATCAGTGGCGAACAGTACGTTACTGTAAAGTCGAGAGTGAATTATAAAATCCTTCCAGGACGTATACATTGTGACAAAAACGATCAAGAAACACTAATTAACACTAAACAATACATTTCTACTGTGAAAAACACCACAAAACACCAGAAAACTGTATAACACATTAACCAAATTAGTGTCGGAATTGGGAAAAGTGTTTGAACTAATAATTACACGGATACACTAAATACCACTCAGAAACAGTACACCAGTCACTACACTACATTTAACAAGAGATTTGCAGACACAAGAACAGGAATAAAGCCAGAAAATACATTATTTGGAACGCAGCAGTAACGAGCAACATTTTGATCAACTTGACGGCAGCCATCTTTCTTTGACGATCCCAGTGCCTTCTTCTCAGTTCAACACAGCTGTTGGGTGAAAACAATTATTATATTTACAAATTATTATTCAATGTCTGTGTTTATTAATAACTATTAATTTGATTGTAACGTTATACTTTTTAAATATTAGCCCGATTTCTCTGACTTTGATAATAACTGGCTGTTTAAAGAACCCTATATAATTTTTATATCATATACTTGTAACTTTTTTCGATATCCTGAGAATCGATACTAATCGATAAGAGTCAATATTGCTATTACTTAATAAAAAACATTAATACTTTTCAATACTTATTAGTTCTTTATTTCTTCAATAATACTAATTACCAATAATATAATTCTAATTGATAATCTACAAGGACTTTACCACCCGTAAGTGAAGATAACCTAAAAAATAAGAAGGTAAACAAGTATCGATTGGTTTGAAGACAGTCTTATGAGTGGTGATAGCTTATTTAAAATATACTAAAACTTTAATAAAAATTTTCAGAAGAGCATTACACTGTTTAAAACTTCACAGCCCTATATTAATTAATTGATCCTAATTAATTAATTAATAAAATTAAAAATTTTTTTTTTAATTATTTTTTTTTATAAACATAATTTTTTTTAAAATTTATTTCAAGACAATAATTTTTGTTTTGAAACTTTCTGTGAAGCTGAACATATATATTTCTTCATCAACTTTACTCTACTCGACCAGCTGGGAAACTTAAGGAAGTGTTTCAGGCCAGTAAGACGTCGAGAGCCACACCAATTAAACACCAATTAAACACATTACAACTTACAACTTATTTATTAATTTATTACAAATTGGCTAGCCCAAACAGTGGGGCTTGATTGCATCGGAGTCTCACATACTTCACAATCTCTATTATCATCAACACACACATCAAATATTTATTATTATTACAATATATATATATATTTATAGTAATTTTGTAATTATAAAAACGTTTGTAATTACACCCACGTGCGCAAAGGGTTATTTTAGCAGTCATTTGCTTATTGGTGGCTGCAAATTGGTTCAAATATTGTAAAATAAATTCATCAAATAGAAAATTAACTGTAAATAAACATTCAACATTAGGTCTTGCCGTTTCTGCTACAATGAATGCTAAAATTTGTACCATACATACGTTTTGACATAAATAACCTTTTTTGTTAAGATGTGATGTAAAATTTATGAAAATTGTTTCTAGTATTTTATGCAAATTGTTAACGCGTTTTGCTTACTACATACTACATCATTATCAAGAAGTAATGAACAAAATACCACCACCAACAATGTAACATTTTTCATAAGTGGCAAAGAAACAACTAACAAGTACCGCTTGGTGGTGAGAAGCGTAGTATTACGCCAGTGAACAATTCGACACTACGTTCACGTAGTATAGTCTCAAGCGTATTTAACATCTTTTCTTCAGTTCTTCAAAAGAATTTACTTTAAGCTTGTTAATGAATTTTGATTTAGGATATGAAAAAAAAACACTTGTCGTATAAAAAAGCTTTACAAAACACGTAAGAGAAAAGTGATTTATTTTACAGGGAAATATAGGAAATGTAAGAATACATTCTTCTACGAAATTTACGAATTTTCTTAACGTCTAAAAGGCGTATTCGGTATTCAGGTACACAAATAAAGAAGGCTAATAAATCAAATTCTGCATTATAGAAAGTACTGGTTTACATCGCGGCACTATGATTTATAATGTTTCCGTTTGGTCGTAAGAAAGGTAGTAGGATTATTATGCGAAGGTAAAGTTAATAGCTTGACTAGTTCGACCAATATTACTACTGTAGATTCAACTAACAATGTAAGTGTTTTAATATACTGCAACGTTACCAGTATTATATACAATTACACAAATACAGTACCATGTATTCAACGCAACTATAAAGTGTATTACACCGGCCAGGTCGCAGGATTTTTTTTTCTCGTTGCGTCAAGTATATGTAGTTGCACAATAATTAAATAATTTTCAAAGAGGAGTGAGATGTTGTTGACATGAAATAATTAATTAAAACCGGTTCAAAATAATCATTCTATGATTTATTAATATTAATAGAAAAATATTCAAATTATAAAATTTCAAATATTAGATAAATCAAATATTCTCTTTTATAAGCTTCACAAATACAATGTAACCTGCTATGCTGTTCATAACATATACAAAAATAAACAACCATATAATCTTACTAGCTAAACAGACATGTTAAACAAGTTATTTAAATCCTTTTTATTTCAGTGTGTCTGACTTTAACTCAAATTTTAAATAATAATAGCAACTCATTTACAAACAAAATAATATTAGAACTCAAGAATAAAATTTATTGTTGCTATAAACAAAATCAAAATAATATAACATTTACTTCCAATCTATTATTTATTTCTACTGACACACCCAAATTTTAACATACAACAAAATATTAGTATATCTTTTCTAAATTTTCTTGTTAAATTACATTCTTTTATTTAACTACTATTTAAATTTAAAACTTTAATTCTTTACTGTTCATAGGTAAGTTCTGTTTTGAGAGTTCTTTTCACAACAAAAATATAATTGTTTATTCATCACCTGCGTACATCTGCCGTTACCGTTGCGTGTGTGTGTGTGTGTGTGTGTGTGTGTGTGTATCCTGAATCCTGAGAATTTGATGATGATGATGGTGATGATTATGCTGATGCTGTGTTCTTTGTCTCTACGGGTTGTTGTTTGTAATGCTCCACAGTTCCTCCATACGTCTTGGTGTGCGTGGTAAAGTGTGTGTGTGGTCCTGATCGATCGGCACACCGGCAGCGTGACGTTGTGTGTCTTGAGTCTGAAACCGGCCCAAAATTGCTGGTGGTATTTATACTGGACGGCGATCTGACAGGTCCCGGACTGTTTTCGACCTGTTAGATATTGTCAGTCGTGCAAAGCGTCCTTTTAATTACAAATCACTTTTTGTTCCATTTTTGCGATTTCGTAAACATACTCGTAGCATGAGCGATATCATTGTTTGCGTAATTTTTTTCTGGTCACTCACATATATCACACTTATTAATTATTATTTAACTACACTAGTAATTAACATTAAATTAGTTAGCGTCTTTATTATTGCACATTTTTGCAATAATTTTATATCACCATACTCGTTAAAAATTCCTTAATGTAATGGTGTCTTTATAATTAGGGTAAGTCTTTGTTCACAGGTTTAAAACGTATTAATTAGTTTATTTTAATCCGGTTAAAACCTGATTAATGACAAACCAACAATTCGTACTTGTCTCCCCTTCTCGTCGTTCAATGCAGGTCGGAACTGGCATACAACACATACACACAAACGTTGTATTTAACAGTACCGAAGCAGGTGTCACTTTCGACAGGCCACAGCCTGCACTCTCCCGCACAAAATTGTTTAAAACTGTTCGTCGTATTTTTTTTACACTAATTATTTACAAAACATACCGCCCTGGGCAAATATGCAAATATATGTATTGTTGCAATACATTATTACAAACCATTATTAAAATTTTGATTCCCACTTTTTGTACGAAATAGTAATGACAGAATTCTAAGGGGTAAGTAGAATTTCTGCTTCTGATTGCTAAGAATCTGCAAATATTTTTGATAGTTGCCGTTAAAAATAAGAGTTATAGAAATATAAAGACTACTAACAAAAAATAATGTAGCTACATATTAGCATTTTAACGGCCCTTAAAATTTATTAACAATTTTACTTTTCTAAACAACACTTTTAAAACAAAGTGGATAATGTAAGATTACCATTATAGTAAAAGCCATATTTTCAGATATAACTTAAATAATAAATTTACCTTGTTAATAATTTAACTTTAACGAGACTTTACGAGCTGTGTTACTCTATGGCATA
This sequence comes from Magicicada septendecula, assembly GCA_034769895.1. Lineage (NCBI taxonomy): Eukaryota > Metazoa > Arthropoda > Insecta > Hemiptera > Cicadidae > Magicicada > Magicicada septendecula. The sequence continues at coordinate 894,288,015 of CM068367.1, forward strand.
TCTGACAAAAGCTGATTTTCATCAACATATAATAGACAAACACAAATAGTGTGTACAGACTAATGCAATACTTAGTCTTGTGAGAGTCTTTAGTAGGCAAACACATCAAACATCATTCCACCCCCTTTCCCAAAAGCAATGTGTGCTTAGTAGTTGGAACCATTAGTATTTGAGTAATGAGTTGAAGTATTGTTGACACCCCTATAACAATATTGTAAACACACCCACATAATTCTCGCACACATATCTAAATAAATACACATACCTACGTCTCATATGTTAGGAAAGAATGAATGAGCTTTGAGAAGTTTTTAGATTTAAAAGGTAGGCAACGAGCAAGTCTATCTTGTACGTCACTATGAAGAGCAGTGTCAAATGTATAAGAATGTAGTTTTGCTAATTTCTAAGCGTGGGATATGTTTTTACATTACGCGAATTTAAACTATTCGCTATCTGCTATTTTACTAGTTACTATTTTACTAGCTTTACTAGCTAGTAGGTAATGTTGAATTTTAGAGATTTAATGCTTGAAGGGAGCAGAAAATCCCTCTTCATTAAATTGCGTCTAAAATTGACGAACTTTTCCATTCAGAACATAAATTTAACTTTACACAGTCCGTATTTTATTGAACAACACTCTCCATTGTTCTACAGTCATGTAAGTACATTTACGTTTTTGTCTTTTGTCTTTTATGTTTTGCAAAAGTATGCAAAGGATATGGTGTAATATAGCATATAAAACAAATTGTGTAGTAGGTCAGAATGAAAATTTTAGTATGAACTTTTAAAATATATTGAATACGTTAACAAAATTAGCAGTTTTTAATAATGACTTATTTGTTTCAACATTTTATAAATCCTCTAACTGACGGCTCAATTATGACAGCAGTTCCGGTATACCCTAGATTTTGACTTTCATCCACATATCCACACCTGCCGATCTCTTATCCCTTACGTACAACTGGCAACTTCACTATATTCTACTTGTCGTCGTAAGTTATACTCAATTATAAGCTCCTTAATCCTTTGAATTCCGTGTAATTTATGAGTACCTTCATCTATTAACATAATTTCTGTAACAACCTAATTAGTTTTCCGTCACAGCTGTAGAAGGGTTTTACCGTTTAGGATTAGGTCTATCGTTCCTGATTTATGACACCCTGCTACTTTTTTTGATTTCTTCCTTTATCTTCCCGACTTTCTCCAAACCTTCTACTAACATTATTATATCACTTTTCTTAATAGAATATTCTATGTCTGTAGTCGCATGAAAAACATTTTCTTTTTACTAGTTTTTGCCATCACCATAGATGCGTAACATTTTACAAAGCTGTTTATCTTAGTAATAGTATTCAACGCACAAATATTATAAGGTGACAAGATTCCACCTCCAAAGAAAGACAAGTATACCATCAAAATTCGTAGTGAAATATGCAGAAACGCAATCTTATTAATATTAAAAGAAATAGAAGAATAAAATAAATTTAATAAATACAGTAATGAAGAGACAATATATTACTTAAAGATAATTAATATTTTCAAGGAATAAAAAGAAATCGATACAAAAAGGGAAATATTATCATAAATGAATAATTTGGAAATAGAGAAATAGAGAATGGAAATTTAGGAATTAAATAATGCAATTTAACATGACAAAACAATAACTGACGATGACAAATACCCAGAAGAGACGATCAAATGACAAAAAATGTAAATAGTTATTAGTAAACAATTATAATGTACAAATATTAAAGTTAGCATGTAAGAAATGAAACACTGAATATAGCCTTAGATTAAAACTATGAGGAGGTCTGCGAACCTCAAACAGTGATTGTGTATAAGTGAACTACAGACTGTAATTAATATAAAATTACAAATATAATAAAATTGAACAATAATTATAAAAGGTAGGGAGTGTACCAATGTAAGAAGGTGAGAACAACGGTGATAGACTTTAAGAAGTAAAAACAGTGTATAGTGTAAGTGAATAAACATATTTACAATATGAACATTGCATGAAACATATAATTTATATGAAACAACAAGGTAAAGGTAACTCATATAGTGCAATAAACCCAATGTTCATGTTATTGTCGATGTTTTTGTATGTGTGGTTTGTTTCAATGAGGTGGTTTGCAAAGGTGGATTCTGTAGTGGAGTGGAGTGCCTTTGTGTATTCAATGTATCTTTGTTTGAAGCTACGTCCTGTCTGGCCTATGTAGAATTTGTTGCAATTTGAGCAATTTAGTTTGTTCTACACGTAAACACAAAAGGCCGAAAACTAGACACTCTAGAACAATTGGAAATATACAAACACACAAAACAAATAAAAACGACATCCTAAACGAACAGACACAATTCAAATCGCACGCATTATTCGAACATATCTCACCCCACACACACAACATCGATCTTTCGAAATTCGATTCCGTCGCCCACAGCAGGACGGACAGCGCTACCAGCGGCAACCTCTGAAGAAGCTTTTTAAAAGTGAAAACCTGTTCAGGTTGTAAGGTAAAACTTTATGTTTTTACTCATAATAAACTTTGTGTTCCGAGTAGTTAATGAAATAGTTGTATTCAATAATTATTAGTAGTAAGAGTTTCTTTTTCAATTGTTCATTTGCACTTTTGTATGATCCAAAGAACCCAGTGATACACAACATACATCACCAACACCTAATTACCAAACATTAATTTTTAAATATTATGTTATATGATATGTTTACGACTTATGTACTATACTTTGACATGACTAATACATGAACCCTGAGATTGAGATTTTACATGCTCTACAACAGAACTGAGTTGCAAAAAGATAAATAAAAATAATTGAATTTTAAACCAGAACGAATAAGGAGTTGAATATTTATTTTAACATAAAGAGTCTAGTTACATAATTTGGCACCAGCAACTTGGGGCAAACTACATACAAACAAAAAAGTTATACACGGGTAATTTTTACATAATTGGCACCAGCAATTTGGGGCAAACTACATAACCACAGATAATAATTAGAAAGAAGGAATCCCGTCTAGTTATAATATTAATGGATTTAATTATACTGTAGGTTACTATTAGGCATGCGTATTAATGTAAAACTTTTTTACATTGATTTCATAAAATTATATATTGACTAAATGTTACTGCCTGTTAAATGTTAGACTATTTATATTATTACAGCTGAAACTCTATATATATTTTCACATTAATAATCTATTTCTCTTTTTCTATGTAACGTTTACTTTTACCTTTTCTGTATATCTTCATTAATCTCTGAATGCATAAGCCAGTTGACATTACAATTTACCTCCCTTTTTTACATGATCTGGCAGTCTATTTAATTTTTAATTTAATACCAATCTATCTATACCCTCTACAATTTTTCTTTCTAATCAAGCGCTGATAATACATTCAAGCAATTTAAGTTAGTTTGTTTCAACACATTGTTTTGTATTAGCTCTAATGAAAGTTTAATCGGTCATTAGAAAGAGTTGTGAATTTCGCTATCACAATCCAAAAACTACGTACTCTGGATTGTTTCGCTATCCTACAGTATTTTACCATGTTATAATGATAACGTTTCAACTTACGAACTGTAGAAAAGGTCAACATTAAATGATTAAATTTAATGTAGATACAGTTGTAGTGCTAAAAACTCTCACAGTTTCTGAAAGTCTCATAATTTTGTATTCTCCTAAATAAACGTGTGGTGGATTAAATGTCTTAAGCACTATTTTGGCGTTTGGACTTTTTTCACCCATGAATCTTTTGACTGTCAGTTCTCCTGGAAGGTGACGGTCTTGTCTACTATAATTTATGTTTATGTTTACGTCTGCTTTCGATTCGTTTATGTTTTCACAGAAAGCTATTGGTCTTTTCTTAATGATGATTGGAGTTTTCTTGAACTTCTCATAATACATTTGGTTGGGACTCAAAAATATAATTTCAACTCATTTGTTGAGAATTTTATGAGTCCCATTACTTTCCTTAGAAACATCCCTTATTTTTTTTTTTCGCAAATCCTTTACTAGAGTTTTTACCGCATACGAATATTTCGGTTTGACTACCCTATTGTAATGTCTGAATTCGGCCTTGTATGTTAATGACTTGGATTTGTAAGTCTTCTGGCATAGTGCCATTATTATTATTATTATTATTATTATTATGGGACTTTTATGGTAGGTTCCGCAGACGATATCGCGGCAGTGATTGTAGCACGGAACGCCGAGGACGCACAAAGAAGCCTGAATCAGGTAATGAGGCTAGTGGGCTCCTGGCTTGAAGAACACGGCCTGGATCTAACCACCGATAGGACCGAAATAGTACTACTCATCCGGCGACGGGTTCCCACTATCATACCGCTGCAAGTGGGAGCTGAGACAGTATTTACAAAGAAGGCTGTGAAATACCTTGGGGTGAGACTAGACGCAAAGCTCTTCTATTTGGATAAAATAAAGTATGCAGCTGATAAGGCGGCTAACGTTACAACAAGGCTCAGCAGACATGTGGCCAACGTAGGAGGTCCCACTGCAAGCAAGAGGCGGTTGTTGATGGCGGTCACAGAATCCATCCTTCTGTACGGTTGCGAAATCTGGGCCGATGCACTAAAGATGTAGAAGTACAGAAAACGTATGGCATCCGTGCAGAGAAGACGAGCCCTCAGAGTAGTATCCTTTTACCGGACAGTGCCAGAGCCAGTAGTCCTGGTGATAGCGGGAGTGATTCCCATAGACCTGTTGGCTCTAGAGCGGAAAGATTTGTTCAAAAGAAAAGAGGAAATTGGAACAGATGCCGCAAAGCATGAAGCCAGGGAACTCACTCTCCGGGACTGGCAAGATCGTTGGGATAGAGAGGATAGAGGAAGATGGACAGCAAGGCTCATACCAAACTTGAAGATATGGATCGTCCGCCAACACGGTGAGGTCAACTATCATCTGACCCAGTTGCTCAGTGGTCACGGCAATTTTAATGCCTACCTTCATAGAATGGGAAAGGTGCAAAGTCCAGCATGCCAATACGGAGATCTCCCCATGAAGATGCATCGCACACGTTTTTCAAGTGCTGCAGATTCGAAAGACAGAGGGTGGTATTGGAAATGGAGCTCCCGGAGTTTACGCCCGAGAGCGTAGTTGCGCTTATGCTTTGTGGTAAGACGGAATGGGGCCGCATCAATGCATTTATTCAGTGGGTCTTACTAAAAAAAAAGACAGGCCGAACTTGCACCCAACGGGCAGTAGAAGAGAGCAACATCTAGAAGGAGCCCGATAAGGGCGCAATAGGCTCCATCCTGAAGTAATGCGCTAAGTAGTTCCAGGATGGATACGAATGCCTGAATTAGAGGTGGGTATTCTAGTGGGTGAGAGCCCCACACAGCAGAGGAAGCACAAGCTACCCTGACGATGCATAAAGCATTTTCCCCCCTCTTTAAAAAAATATTATTATTATTATTATGAAAGTGACAAGCATTTATTCATTTCATTACCCTAGTGAATTAACCTTTACCACTGGTGGTGGTGACAATGCGTACGTTTTCGACCAACTGGAAGTGAATGTCATTAAAAAATAGTAGTAAAGCAGCTTACATTTCGTTTATCGTGTTAAGGACTAAAATCTGGTGATCAAGTGTGCTGTACGTTCAAAGTAATAAAAATTAACGTTTGACTCTTTGCAATACCATAGCCTTTTCTTCAACAACAGATTTTACACAGTCGTGCATAAGTATAGCTAAACTTTGTCGCCACGTTTTGTGGTGGGGTTTTTCGTGTAGTTGACATAGAACGTACCATGTAATATTACTTTACGGCTCATAAAGAGAAGAATACATTTTGTAAATGTGCTACGGTAATTCAAAGAGAAGATAATAGACTGTTGTTACGAAAAGTTCTGAATGTGAATCCTAGTTCTCTCACAACTTAATTACAATTATTGGTATGTTTGTAGTGAATGGTGAAAATTTGAATTTCCGAGACAAACCAATCTTTGTCACTCACATTTTTCGATTTCTTCCAAGTATCTTTCAGTGACTTTTAAATCCAGAAAAGCAAAACTAAGCGAAAAAAGACAAAAGGAAGAACGTTTGAGTAAAGAAAGAGAAAAACTGAAGATCTTTCTTATACAAATTCGCCGTCATATATACGTCAAATGTAAGTATGTTACAATGATGATTCCTGTTTTAGGAATATTTTTGACGTCTTTTCTTGGGACAATGGAATGTGGGGACATATTTTGTAAATGCGTTGACAGTATCGATTTATCTTAATTCAATAATTGGAAAGTGGGTACTGCTTGTACCAAGCAGTACCGTGAATATGCTAATGCAGTAGATATCATAGGAATAATAATTTACTATTACGCGTATAGGAATTGTTGTTTATCCTTACCAACGAAATGTGTGCCGACAACTACAGGTCTAGAAGACAGCCTAATTATCTCATAAACTCTCTAAGGTGTTGGACAAGTAGCTCTTGGTAAATATATTTCTCCTAAGGTGAAGTTCATTTACTTAAAATTATTAATATTTTTATTGTGGTGAATATTTTGTATTCTACCATACTTTTTTTATGTGGTCAATATTTATTTGACCAGAATGGTTCGAATAAACGTTACTTTCAAAGGCCTCCCTTTTAATTGGACTAACTTTTATTCAGAATAGAAAAAGAATAAATGCCCTAACTATTTTTCCTCTAATAAATTTGCTTGTAACATAATTATACATTACTTTGGAAAACAAATCTAGCACATTTCATTGTATAATTACGTACACTTTCTTACAGAGAAGAAATATACTGGTCGAAACCGCGTAGTGTCGCTCATTAAGACTAACAGTGCTTCCATTCCCTCATTCATTCTTTGTGTATTACTTTAATACAATAATTAGTTTTGACGTAGAATACGTCTTACCTTTCAGGCCAGCAATAGGCACCCTCAACCAGAAAATCGAGCGTTACGTTTTCACGTCACGTTTCAAATTGAAATATTATCTAAACGACAAAAGATTCACGTTTATATGAGGTACCATTCGACAGATAAAGGAACAAAGATAATAAATAGCACAATATAAGCGGGCTATGGCATCATCCAGCGCGGGGTGAGCGGGGGGAGAAATAGAAATGTTTTGCGCCGCTCGGCGCGCACTAAAATTAGTATTTCTCCGGTTTCCGATGGGATAGAACGTTGAGTGAGATTTCGTTAAAATTGTCTCATCGATTATTATCTACATAGTGTACAGTAATAGCGGTGATATTATTAAGAGGTTTGATTATCGTAATTCAAGTTGTAAAAATCGTGTGTTCGGACAAAATGTCGCGGTATATGGATGCTAAACGTGCACAAAAGTATCGTAAACGCATACAGGAGAGTAGAGAAAATAATGGGGAATTCAAAAAACTCAAAATGACCAATGCCGAACGTTAGAGGATTTACTGACAACGCTTAAAAGACAAGGAAATAAATACTGAAGTCGAGTTGGATGAGGAAGAGCGCCCGACTTTGCAAGTGTATCAGCCGATCGAATTCAGCAAAACGTGGCAGTTAGCTACAAAGCACATCCACAAAACATTCTTTAATAATGAATTTGGACACGCGTGTGACGTTTGTGACAGACTGTGGTTCCAGATGGACGTAAAGATAGTGGCTGTTAAAGTGAAGCCGTTGCAACACCATGGAGACCAAAATTAATTACCATAGTAAGAAGTAAATAAACAAGTGATATTTAGCGGCATCGGGACTATACCTTTATCCGTTCCTGCAGTTTTGTGGTGAATGTGGTGACAGAAATATACACAGTCCCACCGAATGTCGAGTGATTGACATCAACTTGAACAACCAGAAACAAATGATCGATACCGATGTTGGAGACATGTGTTTTGTGGACATCACGCTAAATGGGAAATCGAGATTCGTACTCGGGTGCGCTTACATCCACCCGAACGTCACTTCCAATCTCAAGATGTTTCTATTCGGTAATATGATTAAATATTCTGAAAGAACGAAGAAAATATTTGATGATGTGAGCGTAGACACCGAAGTGCCAGTGGTGATCATGGGGGATTTCAACGTCGATGCACAGACTAATTTACCTGCGCTGGACTTCATGAAGGAACAATTTAATTTAGACCACGTGCCGTCGCCATCGACTACGCTGGGTAACACCACCATCGATTTGACTTTGACCAGTAACATCAGCGTTGATATCTTACCTTATATCAGCTACTTCTCCTATCATAGGCCCATTATAAATATTGTCTTGCTTGAACCAACTAATTAACTTGTGTGATGATTTTGCAAATAAAATTTTGTACTTTGTAAAACTAAATATGTGTTTGTTCATTTTATTCATAACACATTAGCAACCCTAAAGCACACAGACGTATTCTACGCTCTGAAGATTTGCGGCCGTGGCTCCGACACAGCCCCCGCCGATTTTTTTCTGTGTAATGAATTTACATCCTGAATACTTGTTTTAAAATAGGGTAATTCCTGTTACGTTAACAGAATGAACACATTTAAGTCACGGTTATTTTATAGATTACAAAGTGCGTTACTCTAAAGGGAATTGCAAGCAGTACGTGTAAAATACAAAGAACAGTTATCTTGGAAGTGATGGCAAGAATGAGTACATTCTCTACAGAGATTACATAAAATCCAAGCAGTAAAATTTATAACTTGAACCTGCAGCACTTGCTATAAATTTACTGCACAACGTAGTATTCGACACGCGATCCGATAACATGGGGAGCATAACAGTCGTGTACACGTGCATGTTCATAAGCGGCATTAATACTTTATATTTTTCTGCAGGAAGCACAAAAGAATCTCCTCAACTAATTAATTTGAAATTATTTTCTCACGTCTAGTGAGATGTGTATATTCTGATATGCATTTTGATATAATATTATCGCATAGGCTATAGTCAGTAAAATTACAGTGCTGGCAAACAATTGTTTAACTAAACTGACACACCAAAATGATTTCTGGTTTCCATGTATAACAGATGAAATCAGAGAAAAAAATTTACAGACTAATAAAATTTTAACGTTTTCCTTGTTAGCTACAAAAATGCTGTTAAATATTATAATACTGACATTTTATTTGGCATTTTGAGTTCATATTTTTTCATTTGTCCGTATTTCCTCAGTTTTACTAAAATTTTCAATTGTTGTTATTAAACTAAAATTATAAAGCAAACAGAATACTTTTAAACCATTTAGTTAACATTCTGACCCATTAGGACCTTTTTTGACAAAAGCTCAGAAAACATTTGAAGACAAAATTAACTTTATATAGCAGAATTATGTATAGCAGAAGCTTTAAATATTTTTAGTAATCAGTATTACATCAAAATAGTTAACTTTTCTAATTGAACCCATTAATTTTAATTTCATTTTTATTAAGTTCATTTTTTGGCTTATAGAACAGAGAGACAATAAATTTTTAATTTACGTTATTAGAAGTAAACGTTAATTTATAAACAAAAATTAAAACCTATCATATAATTCGCCGAAACGGAGCGACAGTGTAATATCTTTATGAAATATATAATCAATTAAAAAATATTTAATAATGTTTTTCCATGAATGTATGCATCTTTTTTACCAAATATTTTAACGATCCTTGGGGAAACGTTATTCAGTAACAATAATTGTGGGGATATAAACTGTGTGTAACCATTATCCATTTAGCCATGAAGCATTCTCACAGGTTCAGATGATCACGATGTGCCACGATCTGAAAATAATTGTTGTTACGTGAAATTGCCAGCACCGTTGCAGAGTACATAATACCGCTTTTACGCAAATGTTTTGCAGTTTCAGATTTAATCTGAAAATAAGTATCTTATTTCCCTAAATTCTAATTTATCTTACATTTGTATTTTAGTAAATTGTAACAGAAATAATTAAAAGATCGAATAGAAAAATCTTTATAAAATATTCTAGGCAAAGTTTGGAAATGAAGAACGTAGTTGTGAAAGAAAATAAACAATAAAAAGAAAAAAGTTCAATTAATTCCCTTTTAAAGTATATTAGGACTTATTCAAAAATTATGATAAAGGTAAGGCTATATTCTATGGTCTTAAATAGAAGTGAACCAAATAGTTACTGTACGTTTAAATACTTGATCGTACGTCTACTATTTTGTTTTTGTTTGAGTACTGTGAAAAAGCAGAATATTTCACACTTCTTACCTTATTTTGATATTTATAGTTAGAGATATTAATGTAAAAGCAGTTAACGATTAAATATACATCATTCACGCCACTTTATCCACTGTAATTCTATCGCTGTTGCCACATATGTTTCTACAACAGTATAAGTTCAATTCGTGCTACTAATTTTACTTCTCTTAGTTATGTCAACGGTGCACAATAAAATATCTATGTAAACTGTGTTTCTAATACACATCTGCATCTTCAAGTGTGAAATAAATAAGTTAGCATAACTTCTTATTTTGAATAACTAAATTAAAAATGTTTCTTCATCAAATATTCAAATCGGAGAATATTAGTTATTATTTATATATGAAAACACTGTTTAGATAAAAATTTTTAGCTCAAAATATATAAAGTATTCTGGAGCATGCTTTACTTTTCTGGCATATAAAAGTTAATTTAATGTTAATGTTTTTATTTGACGCATTGATATTTTTCTGTTATGCAAAGGGATTTCGACAGTTATTTATGTACATATTTATTATTCGTTATTATTAGATGTCTATTGCTGGTATATTTATTAATAAATGTCGTCAATGTTTAATACAGTATACCTTAATCTAATTAACAGAATACGCCGTCTTGTTGGATATAATTAATAAATATAATGAAATTATTAAAACAGGGTGTTTATTTTAGTGACTAATTACCGTTTGGATTCAGCATTGCTAGTTTTAAGTTATTGACAGACAGGAAGGCGTCGTAGTGAGTAACGTTAGAAATAGCTCCGTACTCTGTCTACCTGTAACATGTTCCTACAATAATTCTGCGCTTAACCGACCAGGTGGGCACTGTGTTCTAATTCATCCAACATCTACTCACATTTAAGGCAGTTTAATTTTTAATAAAAATAGTAATGAAAGCTGACGGGAAAAGAAGTACGAACATTTATTTGTAACTCACTAAGAGTAATAAAGAATTCCTATTTTTTTGTAATGCTTCTTAACTAAGCGTTACAGGATCCTCTTTAGTGTGAGCAATTTCCCCATTTTTGTCCGCTTCACTGAGGATGTGGCGAGTAACCAACCTATTCAACAAAGTTTTGTTGAATAACTCGCACAGTAAAAAGAATCTAAAGCATACTTTCTCCACTATTTTATTGAATTGAAGCAACGTGTGCTATTGGTTTAGAGCTAGCGATATTAGTAGTGCACGTAGGTACACTTTTGTAGTGGCAATGAAAAAAGAATAAGTGTTAATTTAAAAATTAGTTGAAAATGAAACGTAAAAAGATACGTTAGTCATTTTTTTAAAACTTATTTACTTACTTATGTATCATTTTCTATATAAGTAACTCGATGTTTCTTGCAGTAATTATATAAATAATTATTTACTTATGCAAATAAAAAAAGAAACGAAATTACAGAGAACGAAAGGTGATTCTGCAAGCTGGCACAGAAGATTGTAAAGAAGAAAATAAAACATACGCGTATCTTCAATAAACGACAAGCCGGTGTTCGAACAGATTTATTGCTGTGTAGAGACTCAAATGTAAAATGATATTTTCCAGCCTTGTGCCGTGGGAAATAGATTATAAATGTACAAGGATGGCAAATATGGAAAGTATAAAGTATTTGTTTGTAGTGTAAGTTATTTGAAATAATAAATGATTATTTTCCTGTAAATTATGAATATTACATATGCATGTTGTAGAAAAAGTAGTTATGGTGTGTATGAGTTTGTGTGGCCATAGGGGAACATTTTAGCTATGTATGAATATGTATAAACGTAACGTGCTAAAGCCAATAGAACTATGAGAAGCAGAAACTATTCAGAGTACTGAATAATGATTTCCGTTGTATGCAATGCCTCTCACCACTCTATTTAAACGCTTTAGGAAAATTGCAATTTAACTGAAAGCATATTAATGTCTGGTACATGTTGATGGGTAGATGGTAATCAGTTTAGATCATTTGCATACAATAACATATTTATATGAAACAATGGCTGTTATGAAAACAAGAATAATTACACAAATTCTATTATCATGAAGCATTCAAGTCGGTGTTTCTATAATTGTTAAACGACAATGTTCTTTTGAATAGTGACCAAATACTTTATGGTAACAATTACCTTGTCATCCTTTATAACAGAATATACCAGTCTTCTACGGAGTAGTCGTTCTTGCAGATTAGTTCTTTGTCTGTCAGCGTCTTCATCAATATCTCTTACTTTTACATTCACCTATATTATATGCTTGTTTCTTTCCATTCTTCTCTTTAAAATTTCTGTTTCGATTGCCTGAACCATTAAGTACCCTGTAATTTATTCGTTTTGCGGCCACTGGTATTTTAAGTTATGATTATTTTATCCGAACGGTTAGTATCCCTGTCGCAGGCCACTCTTGTATTGTACTAGCGAGTTTATTTAGAATAGAGGGCATATTGGAAACGTAATTCTGCTTATAAAATACTTAGGGAATGAACTATATAATAGGCCTATATAATACTGTACTCAGGGAGTGAACCATGGGTATAATAAAGGCAAAGGACAAGAAAGCCTTCCGGAGTGTAGGATAAGAAACGCAATAATACGAAATTAGTCGAATGTGGGGTCACTAGAAGCGAGAGTGCAAAGATATTAGCCGAGTTGAAAAGACACCTGACCAGAATGGATGTGATGTGAATCGCGATCAACAATGCTGCGTTATTATAAGCACGACAGACGCCGTAGTATGGGATAACCTTTGAAACGTTGGTGAAGCGAAAGACAGACAGCGAAATAAACCGGAAATGGATACGACGATTATTTTTTGAAAATTTTCATCATCTTCTTTGTTGAATCATCATCTACTCTTATTTAAATTCAGTCTTCTTATCAGGCAATGCAGAATTATCGCATATGTCCAGAGTATGTGATTTATAAGACAGCTTGTAAAACTAATTTAGAAATTACAAGAATGTTGTACTATATTTTTAAATATTCTTTGTACTCACAATGGTAGATACATACTTATAATAAAAGTAATTCGTAAACTATGTTTAAGAAGGTGGGAAAAGGAATGATAAACATCCCTTCTTTTTCTCTCAAGTTACTTCTATTTGACTGCCTTCTATATTACGTGCAACCTGAATGATAAAGTATAAGAAATATCACAAAACACTGGGTAAAACAGTAATCTTGAATGAATGGAGTGTCAGAAGATGTACTAAACTATAACAAGCAGGGAATCTAGTTTCTTAACGATTGATGATAAATTAATATCTTTAAAGATTATTATCTTATGAAAGTAATACTAAATTAGTCTTCACGATACTAAAATTCAAAACATTTTTCAAACATCCACACAGCCGTAATTGTAGTAGGCCTAACTTACCGACTGTATTCCGTCGTTGTAGATCCACAACATGCGTGGTTATTTATATATCTAAATACACATTTACTTCTTTAAATATGTAAATTGATAGACACGTTTTTGACAGTCTTGCTTACAATAATACTTACCTATGTTCACATAATACTACGAGGGTCATGTCAAAAGTAAGTTTCCCTATTTTTTCTTTCAAAGGGAAATGGCGCAAGCAGGCTGACGAAAGTTGGAGAACTTTTATTTGTGTGTAGTGGCAGCAGTGCCAAAACCTCATGCGATGGGAAGCAACATAACAACAAAACGATATTTAATATCATGGACTTTCCATTTACCAGTGTGTCCGATTGCAAAGTGCGTAGTGTAATTGGGTTTTTTTCTATAAAAAATGAATCAGCTGCTGAAATTCATCGTCATTTAGTTTCTGTGTACGGACCTGAGTGCATGACCATTCACATGGTCCGCTGGTGGCGTACATCATTGATGAAAGGGAAAGTTTTGTTGAGCAACAGAGTTTTTCTGCTCCACGACAACGCACATCCTCATTCGTCGCGAGTCATGCAGAATTTGTTGGAATCCTTTCGAAGGGAGATTTCCGACCATTCCTCATATTCACTCGATTTGACTCCAACTGATTTCCATATTTTACCCTATCTCAAAGAACACCTGGAAGGACAACGTTTCGAAATGGATACGGAAGTGAAACAGGCTTTTGAAGCATGGCTCCGAAATCTGGGCACGCAGTGGTTGAAAGAAAAAACTGAAAAACTGTTTGTACGCTACAGAAAGTGTATTGGCAAGGCTGGAGATTATATTAAAAAATAAGTACATGTTTCTGAATAAATGTGTAGATTTTAAAATTTTTACATTGTTTTTTTAATTTTTCTAAATGGGGGAAACTTACTTTTGAGATGAGCCTCGTATTCTTCTCAATAATACTTTTTCGTTAAACTATCATCGACGTAATTTACACATGTGCAAATAAATACATGAAAATTTCGGCACTTCGAACAACATTTATACGAAAAGAAATATATACTTAACAAACGAAGAATATTAAAAATTAAAATAATTTAGTTTTTTTAATTATATTTTTGGGATTATATTTTTGATGAATTTTCTAATTCGTAATAATGCACTAACTTCAGACACCGATCATGTCGGGGAGAGGACAATCTGTTGTCTGTATATCGACGTTGAATGTATCGACTGTTATCGACGTTGAACGACGCGGCAACGTGGTGTTAACTGATTATTTGTTGTTAACTGATCTATGCATTTGTTACTTTAGAGAGTGATTCGTTGTCACAGAAGACGGTAAATATGAATGAATATTGAGTTAGTATGTGTATAAAGAATGCGTTTGAAATGAAATGCCTGTGTGTTAGGCAAAGTTTGTAATTGTTTTTACCATCTGTACTTAACTATTTGTAACTACCATTTCTGTTTCACCATTGCAGTTTATGTCAATGATAGTAGTTTGTCTGATTTTGTCTTATAAGTAACACCCCCACACACACACACACAAATGCCTATATATATACCGTAACTTTAATGTGTAATAATTTAAAGTTAAAAAAAATTAATTAAAATAGACTCAGATGGGTAGGCGAATAAAAAAAAAGAATAAACGGTCGACAAAGCAAAGTCTTCTACCAGAGGCTTATGAGAAAGAGGCTCAGAGGAACACCAAGAATTAAACTAAACGATTAAGTAGAAGAAAAACTGTAAAGCTACGTATTAAAAACTGAAAGCGAAGAATAGGGACGAATGGAATTCTCTCTTAGAACAGGCCAAGACCAATGAAAAACTGACGAGTCACAGATGATGATGAGTTTAATAAAAGTTAAACTACGTTTATTATATATTCATTTATTAAGTTATATTAATATATTTTAATATACTATATAAAATTAGACTACGTGTAGTACTACAAATATTACATTCTCCACGAAATAGTGGAAAAATATATTTTGAGCCACTACAATATATTGTCACAAACAGAATTATTACAGTTGCACACCACTATAGAAAAATTATTCCGATTAGCGCTTTCAAGCTTCTCAGCTCATCGTCAGATCGGAAATCCGCGCAAGTTAAAATTAAAAATAGGAAGATTTCCGATCTGACTATGAGCTGAGAAGCTTGAAATCGCTAATCGGAATAATTTTTTCTATAGTGGTGTACAACAATGATAATTCTGTTTGTGATTATAACCACTAACACTGTGCCGTGGTTATATTGAAAGGTATACACCACGGCCAGTTTAATTATATTTTCCGTGCGTTCGGTGCATTATCGCTGCATGTTACGATGCCCGCTTTGATATCGAGATTCAGTCGTTCGCGGCAACCTTGAGGGGTGACGTCATTTGGCCGGCAGTGGCGTCCGCTTATCAACGAGATCTAGTCAGCTATGTTTGAGTTTTTATAAGTTAGCGCAGCGTCTTCAGCGGCCTCTTTTCTCTTTCAACTTTGGTGCGGCTTGGATTGTGACGGCGTAACGTGTGATTCCACTATGACGAGATAATTCTATAAAGAGCTTCAGGTGAGCCAGTATTGAGGGTTTATAGTTAATATTAATCTAATTGGGGCTTGTGTGTGTGAAATGTAACGATAGTGTGTGCGTGTGGCTCAGGCGGTCCATGTTCGTACCGGTAAAAATACGAGCACGTGGTAAAATTATTTTACAGTCAAGTTAAAGAAATAATGTTAGAGACAGAGTAAACTTACGATAAAAGAATTAAATGAAGTATGAATTTATAATTGTGGTTCCATGAAGCCTGGTTATTAGTTGCGGTTCCATGAAGCCTGGTTATTAATTGAAATAGTTATACAGGTAGTAGCAGAGACCCCGTGCTCGTCAGTCAACCATAATGTCAACTTAAACATACGAGGTAACCCATAAATTGTTTAAGCTTAAAGTGTAATGATTTCTGTGTGACAAGGTGAAATTTAAAATTCAAATTAAACGCCTGATGGGTGATTTTGACCGGAGTTAATGACCGGCATTTGCGGTATTGAAATTATAGTGGCGTGTGTGATCTGAGTGCAATGACGAAGGAATGTTGGGGTGGTATGTGTATATATCTGAATCGAATATACAAGTAAAATTTTTCACAGGTTTCCCCGCTTTAGTCGGGAGGAAAGGGGTCCACGTGATGGGCACTATTCATCTTCGCCCATCCGCAGAGCCTGCGTAAGAAGCCCCAACGCCGTCACGCCATCCGACATCGCTTTTCACACACCACAGAAAATGCAGGAACATACTTAGTGCAATCCGAAAGATCAGGTGGGAACTTTCCTTTGTTTTATAAACTTCACACACGAAGTGCTCCGCAGGTTATCGAGTAACACACACGCTGAAACGTATTTCTAGAGATTAGACTCACGCTTCAGAGTTAACATTCCTGAACATGTTTCGTGAAGACATGCTAAAGTGTGGACACTGATGACTGTGTTATGAATAACTTATAAGTATTTGTGTTTGAATTGCATAGAGTCAGGTGTTACCTTTGTATTATCTAAATATTTAATTCTATTACTGCAAAAGAGAAAACCGAATTTAAAATTCCTTTTTAACAAAATTCAGACCTAAAGAAAATGTAATACTCGGAGAGTACTTGCGTCTGCCTGTCATATGACTTGCGATCCTGCACGTTCCAATTCTTTCTCTTTTTCGAAATTTAAAGGTGCTGTTGTTTAGTTATATTTTTTTTTTTTGGTTCAGCTTAACTATTCAATTTATCATAGTACTATAATATTCCTATATTTAATTAACTTAACAATAAAGAAGCGACATATTTTAATATTTAATCAACAACTAATTTACTACATATTTTAATATTTAAGTAACTTACTTAAACCTCGGGTTACTGTGATCACAGGTGTCAATTTAAGGCGATTAATCCTAGTGATGGGGAACAGGTAGATGAAAGTACTGGTACACACTTAAGGAATTAGTTTTCTTTGAATTTATTATTAATTATTAATCTGATTATTATTGTGTTATCTAATGATCATGGTTTGTTTGCTCCAGACACTTATAATTATTATATGTTAATGAAAGGTTCCTGCATTACTAATGCAATACAAATAATTTTTTTGAAAATAAAATACGGAAGTACAAGTTTATAATAAAAATAATAAATTTAGTAGGTTAGCATAAATTCTTTATATGACACAGGTTTACATCCAAAATTAAGAATACCATTGTCCGTTATGAATGGACGAATTGGTTGTTGTGGTTTTAGAACACATATTTGTGGTTTATGTTGCCACATAATAGTGGGATTATTCATTGAATTTTCTAAATTAAATATATGAATTGATTTCATTAATTCAGGAAAAATAGAATCACCTTGCGTTTTATTATAATTTTGACAATACTATGATGGTAACGGTTGTTGATTACCAACTGAACAAGGGATGGCAGATAATGTTGGATTCTTTAAATCTGAACCAAATGTACCTCCATACCAATCGTATGAATTTACATTAGGTGGAAAATCTACTTTAGTCGGTACACAAGGTTTATCAGCAGCAATACTATATTGTAAATTAACGCCATGATAGGTATTATTTAAACCATGCGCATGCATTCCTAACACAAATAAATTAGAATTAACACTAGATATTGCTGATGAGTTAGTAACAAATGGTGTTCTAAAACCAAACGGAGCAACGCTAGTCTTACATATTACAACTTTACTACCTTTTGGTAAATTATCAAATTCACTTTCCGTTAGACACCACGGTACAAGTTCCACTGGTACTCTAGCGAATAGTGTTGTTAATACACCAATAACACTGTCATTATTTTTTAATAATGTATCGAAACATTTAAACTGATAACCTTTACTGTACATTAAACGTTGATGCATAAACACTAATTTACCAGTTTTAAAATTACTAAGCGGATGATGCACATTAATACCACGTCCTTCTGCATTAGCATTAGAATGCACTGATTTAGCTTCGGATTCTTGTTTAGCACTTTCACTTATGTCCATTTTATCACCTCCATCGTTCCTTCGTGCACGTTTCGTGTCAGGACCTTTTTCATCCATAATGCCTGCCGGTGCTGCTGGTGTATAAGCGCCACTCAGTTCGTTTACTTGCAGATGTTTGTCCTCGTTGATTGACGTTACGAGGATATTGTACACCTAACGCACTTTCAAATATATATTTACTAGCGAGTCCGATACTACCGATAGCAGAATGATAATTATTATTAACAATAAAATCTTTTGTAAAATTAGCAATTGCCCGTCTATCGGCTTCACGTATATGTTCGTCTGATGTAGCTGCGTCGTAGGCGTAGTCGTGCTCTTGTGCGATTCTATCATCTTCATCTACTGGTTCACCATTGAGTATAGGATTACCGGGTCCGAGGTAGTTATGGCCTGGGAAATTCATTTGCACTGAATGCTGGGTAATGTGTATTAAATCATTTATACCTCACGGGCGACCTGCCATTGCGGCGAGCACTGCTCTGCTTACTTGCCGTGGCCTCTGGCCAAGCTACAGACCTGCATGCTGACCAACCGTCTGGGTAGGAAAAATTGGTGAAGTATGGAATATTACGTAGCTACAGAGCTATAGCTTATAGCTTATAGCTTAGAGGTCTCACTTATAGCTTAAAGTCTCTGGTAATACTAAATGTTCATATTTCCTTCTTTATTGATTATGCGCAACTACCACTGGGTGTTAATTAATAATAAAACGTGTTACTTGAAAAGCCTGCATTGTATGATGGCGTCGAGCCAGATGGAGTTCACGCCACATGCTTACGAGTTGCAGGTTCGAGCCTCCGCATAGCTTGTAGGATCTGTATGCATCCGTAAGGTAAAATCGTGTGAAGTGCTGGATTCCTGTAGTTTTTTAACGGGTTGTTAGAATTATTGTCGCCAACATGAAGTTATCGTCCTCGACTTGGAGTTATGGTCCCCAACATGGAATTGTCGTCCCCAACGTGGAACCAAGTTCCTACTTCAAATTCCACAACTTTTTAGTATACGTTCCGCATTATTGCGTTCGCACATTCAATTTTACCACATTTAACTTTGATTTATAATACAACTATTGCAATCATAAAGTTAAGCTTTAAATTCCATAAAAATATCAAACTGACATGAAATTACATATCTTTCTTTTCTGATATATCTGTTTTTGACACACAAGAATATTAAACTGACATTAAATTTACATATTTTTCTCCTCTGTATTTTACTGGCTGATAATGGGTTCTGTTGAGAGGCTTCACGTTTACAAGCATGTTACTTCATGATACGTTACAGATTACAATTGCTTCTTTTTTCTTTTTTATTACATAAGCTACATATAATAAAGTTACAAAATGACAAAGTAATACAACTAGAGACTGGTACTGATTCATGTTAGCCAAACTGACAATAAATACCTTGGTAAAAAGGCTCCGCACTTTTTGACTTGACTTGGAGACGAGGAAAATCTCTGTTCACGGCTATTTCAGCGTGTCGACTAGAGGTGGCCCGATATACCTGTAACAGGTATTTTGGAACGATATTTTTGTGGAACGGATGTAACAGTGACTGAAAAGTTGAAATACCTGTTATTCGCGCCATGGATGACTTTTCAGTTAACGTTGTATGAGTGAAGACTTATAAATAGACGTTTTATCGTCCCCTATCTAAACATAAACTTCTGAGAACACTGTAGGAGATCGAATAGAATTTAATAAATAATCTGGTACTGTTCCAAAAAAAGTCATCATGCTGCTGTCGTCGCGTCAACTAATGTCGTAGTTCGGAAATAATAAATAAACTGGACCCGTACAGGAAGCAGGTAATAATTCCGTGCCGGTATGCGTCGACCGTGACAATACTTTAGCTTACAAATGTTACTTACATTAGCTATACCACTGACAGCAAGAACATGAACAGCAATAAAGACTTTAGAGCCAAGAAATAAAAACTAATATTTGCGAGACGTGTACTAGTTCAGATAAAAGCGAAGCGCAACATTGTGGGAGAGCATTCGAAGGTTTAAGGAAAGTGTAGATAGTAGATTGTACTAATATATCTAAAAACGCTTAGCCTATATATTTTAAATTGAGTTTTAAAGCTTTAAAATAGCGCGTCACAAAAATGAATAAACTCATGGTCTTGCGATCTATTTCGAAGCTGCAAAGTCAATGTTCGTCTACAACAAGTACAGAATTTTACTATGACTTGGTTAAAAAGAGCCAATAAACTATTGTTACATTCACCATAAAGTTAGAAACAATTAAATTGTAGTTTTGACTGAAAATTTAACAGTGCTTTAAAGATAGGTAAAATTCATTGAATAATTGGCTACGGTTACAAATATAGAGTATATATAAGGGCCATCTTCAACAGTGAAACCCCTACTTCATTTTGAGTAGGTAAAACAAAAAGAATATTTCTTTTTGTAAAGAGGGGTTACAAGTTAATTAAAACTAGGCTAAGGCCTAGAGAAGCTAAAAATTGCGCTGGATCCAGTAAGACGGGACTTGCAATAAAAACTCAAGAATTAAATAATTAACAATGGTTTTATTATTCTATCTCATAATATTAATAACAAAAAAAACAGTGATTTAGAATTCCCCTTTTAAATGGTTAACTAAAGAAGTATACCCTCTCAACAAGGCCACCTGAAAAATATTAACTGAGTCTATGAAAATAATTGCTATGTCACCATCAATGAATTGAAAATGTAAAATAATCATTAACCTCAAAATAAAACTCCCATTAAACTATTTCTTAAAATATAAAATTTGTATCATATGTTTCTTTTAAAATGCACTATATAATTGATGAAGGTAAATAATTTCATTCACAGTTACTATTAATAATTAAAATAATTATTCATCCAATTTAAATGAACTTTAAAGGTGACACTTGCTGTACTTGTTAAATAAAATAATTAATTTTCATAAAGAAATGATCAGCCACGATTATTGAGATAGAATACTCGTCTACTGGTGTATATAAATTCTAATAATAAATAAAATCCCTATATCCCACCAAAAGTACAGCAATGCATAATATTTATATATATATATATATATATATATCCCCCAAAATGTACACAGAAATATACAGACATAACACGTTCCACAAGACAAATTACATATACAATAGTATACAAATACATAAAGGTCTCTTGCCACGCCCTTTTTTTTATATTAGCCTTCTGGTGTATATAAATTCTAAACTTCTTCTTTATAGGAATCCCAATTAGGATTAAAGATTTATTTCTATAAATGTACCCCCATGGGGTGGGTTAATTGCACGTCATGTGTATCATAAAGCATTGCATACAAATGTTCCCAGGACATTAAAATTTAAAACCAAGTGCCTAAGTGGCTAAGTGCTAAAATACTTAATTAAGGTGAGAAATAAAAAAAATGTTTAAAATAATTAACGCCCCCCAGTTACCATGATTAAAATAAAGAATTTATATAGACTAAAATAGGGCCAATTAATGAAAGGGAAAAATTGCACAATATTAGCACCTTATATAAAAAAAATACATTTGTGTGTCAGAGACGGACATGTTTCTTCAATTTATAACCAGTCTCAACAACCTTGTTTCAACAACCTTGTTTCGACAAACAAGTTGAAAAGTGTTTCGACAGGCACAGCTTGGTTGAAACTAATTTAAAATAACACCTACCTCCCCAGTAATCTTTTTATACAAATGACCTAACCTGATTTTAAAATAAGGAAAAATATATGTTTTTATGCATAGTAAATTAAACTTGAGAAAATATTAATAACAAAACTGACTTTAAATCTGTAGCGAAAGTACTATAAAGAAATGAGTGGAAATCTAAGTTGGATGCTGTGTTGTAGACATGTCAGTCTCTGAACTGACAATTTACTATACATGTATTGAAATTTACAATTAATACTTAGTGTTCACACTAAACTGTCCCATCAATTGGGGATCCAAATGAATGTATACTTGAACGGTAAAACTGATGATTATGTATAACTGGTGCCATGTTGATTTTACGTGTGAATATAAATGGATATTTTTCACCTGCTTATATGTGCCCAGAAGGATGATCTTATTTATAGCGTGGCGATCTCATGATTGGCATGTTGTTGCGGCCGTTGTTCTCTCCGGTGTCGAGTGTGGAGGCTTTTAAGATGTCATTTCGTTCAGTGGCAGCAGGACTTGTCTCTGTTCAGTGAACCCTATTGTCACACATTACATTTTTAGTGAGAGACCACACACAAATGCCCCCACTGTTTGGACACCCTCCAAAATACATAAATAAAAACAACACCTAGTTGTGTTGTACATAATAAAACTTGGTAACATTATTTTGGCCAACATGCCTTACTTAAAAAGTTCTCTAACAATGATTCTTTATAACGCTTTATAACTTGAACCTCACTGAATGTGAGTTGCTTTTGCAATACAATAATTTATCTTGGCTCTGTGACATCTTATGAACTTATTACTTTGAGTGAAATTGAGGTTACCACGTGGCGAAGAATTTATTTAAAACACATAGTTTTTTTACTCCATAGAATCTGAGAATACTATTACTTTGAATGTGACATGATTTACGTTTAAAACGTGCCTGAGTAAGTTCCCATTTATATTTGTATAAAGTTTTACTGTCATTGTAGCAAAACTTTATACCACTTAATGACGACACATTGTGTAACAGGTTAAGTGCTCAACCGAATCTCGTTACATCGGTGTTAATGAAAGTGTAAAATTAAATATATTGTGGTTATTGTACTTTAGGTATTAAAGCCGAGATTCTGACACTCCAATAATCAAGTTTTATTGGTTTATAAAAATTTTACGAATAATTACGTCTCACAATGCATGCTCCGACAAGTGGGGGCTTACTCAAGCTTACTAAAAAAAACGTTTTCTCCTTTAAAAGTTTAGTATATAATTAATATAATGAAATCAAAACTTACCGCAGTCATTAAGAAACTTATCTCATATTTAAAAGAAGTCGATGCTAGATTTTCACACTAAACTCTCCACCGAAGAGATATTCTACGAGGCCCACAGCTAGGCTTCCATGTTGAGACAAAAAAAAAACGGAACGCCTCCCTCGTTTGGGTAACGAAAATCTCACCAGGCTGCAGCACTGTTGTTTAAAACTGCTGGAAAAACTCGGCAGACGGCAACACGGATCAAACAATGAAAATTCGAAAACGGTAGCCTCTCCTATCCGCGGGTAGAGAGCAGCACTCCTTATTACATTAACTTTTGTACTGTCTTTACCGTCAAAAAAAAAATGCCAATAAATTTACTGACTTCCCGCTGAATCCTTTGACTCAGCACACCCTCACCCCAAAAGGGCAACATATTTGCCCCAACGTTAAAGGCCAGGAGGGTACCCTGCAGTGTACCTCTCCCCAAAAGATACCGGTGGACGTCGTGGTTGGGTTGGCTCAGCTGAGCTTGCTCTCAGGAGAACAGAAATCAAAAAGGAAAATGAAAGAGACGAAAGAAGATATGTATTATGTAAGTGTGCGGGTGCTGCATGCTGACCTGATCAGAGTCCGCATACAGCACAAGAGAGAGAGACAGGAAAAGACAAAAGAAAGATTTCTAGCTAGGGAGATCTTCCGATCTCCTGAGGCTCGCCCCATTCGCCTGAACACGACTTCCACATTTAACAAGGACCTCGGTCCTATCTTTACGGGGACTATCCCCCTTCGAACGTTTTGGATAGCCCCCGACAACGTTTAAGTTTAGAAATGTGGCTTGTCATCAACTTTTGTTTGTCTCCCGGTACGCCCAGACGGGCCGTCACCGGTGACGTAAATCCTATGATTCGGTATGGCCCCGACCAACGGTAGCATAGCTTCGCAGCACGTTTGTCGGCGGCAGAGCTGAGTGGGTGGCTTTTGGCAATAGACCCAGTCACCAATCCGGAAGGGGTTTGGAATACGCCCCTGATTATAACGCCGGCGGACCCGCTCGTGCGCTCGCAGCAAATTCTTCCGAGCCATTTTCCATCTCTCCGCAGTTTTATTATTGGGCTCCCGCGGCAGAAGATCTTCAATATCCCATAGGTTGGTCAACGGGAGTGCGGGCGAGAATCCAAACAAAATTTCAAAGGGCACGGCCTGATGACTGTCGTGTCTGGCCGTGTTGAAGGCTAATTGTAACCACTTCAGATTCTGATCCCAGGTGGTTTGTTGCTCAGCGTGATAAGCAATCAAGGCGGACCGGAGATTCCGATTGAATCTCTCCGCATGGGACGGTTGTGGATAATAAGGGGAAGTGGTTACGTGTTTGATGCCACTGGCGAAACACATACGCCTGAATTCGTTTGAAATAAATTGCGGACCATTGTCCGAGACAATGATGGTCGGAAGACCGAAATGCTGAAAAACGTGGTTCTGTAAAGCGTTGATGGTCAAACGAGCGGTTGCCTGCCGTAAGGGCAGTAGCCAGGCAAACTTTGAAAAAGCATCTACACAAACAAGCAGGTAAGCATTACCTGACTTGCTACGGGGGAACGGCCCCACGTAGTCAATAAATAACTTTTCCATTGGTCTGCTCGCCACCTCAGACGATAACAACCCTAGTTTGGTGTTCTGGGTAGGCTTGCTCAAGCCACACAGATGACAGTTTTTTACTCTCGTCGCGATGTCTCTATCCATGCCCTTCCAGATAAAATGTTTCCTAATACTGGAAATGGTCTTCGAAATTCCCTTGTGGCCTCCGATTGGGGAATCATGGTAATAACTGAAGACCATGGGCACTAATTTGCTAGGCAGCACGATTTTAGGTGCTCGTCCTTTTCTTTCTCGACAGCAAAGGACTCCCTTGGACAAGAAATAAGGGGCCTGTACGTTACCCTGCTTAATATTTTGGATGACTTGACCCAGCACTTCGTCGTTTAACTGATGGGGTAACACATCAGTGAAGGCTAGTGGAAAATCGAGAAGAACGGAACAGGGTTGCTCAGCTTGGGCATCACTGGGTTGGGAAAACATACGGGATAAGGCATCTGCAACCACATTCTGGGATCCCCTGATGTGTTGCACGGTGAACTTAAAGGATGAGATTTTCACCACCCATCTACCAATTTTACCCAGTTGCCGGGGATGAGCTAGAAGCCATGAGAGAGCCTGATTGTCGGTCTCGAGCAGGAACTCAGCATGTTCCAGGAAACGCCTGAACTTATCTAGAGCGTATACAACAGCTAAACACTCTAGCTCATAAACGGATGATTTACGTTCTTGCTGGGTCAACGTGCGTGAGATAAAAGCCACAGGCTGCCTAGCGTCGTCAATAACCTGGGAAAGGACCGCTCCGAGCGCAACCGAACTCGCGTCCGTCTGCAAAATGAACGGTTTTGAAAAGTCGGGCATCCGCAACACCGGTGGGGAAATGATGGCTTCCTTTAAGGTATCAAAAGCCTTCTGTTGGTTTTCCCCCCATGAAAACTTTGCCCCCTTCTTCCTCAGTTCATTCAAGGGAGCGGCAATTTCAGCGATATTCGGTATGAAACGCCGATAAAAATTTATCATACCGACGAATCTCGCTATGCCTTTCGCATCCCTTGGCGGAGGAAAGTCACGGATGCCTTGTGTCCTCTCTGGGTCTACCGTCACGCCCTTGTATGAAGTTAAATGGCCCAAGAAAGAAATACTCTCTTGGGCGAAACGAACCTTTTCGGGATTGACAGTGAGGCCAGCCTCTCTTAAACGACCCAACACCTCTCTTAAATGCCGCAGATGATCCTCGAAAGTCTCACTATACACCAACAGATCGTCAAGATAATTATAGATGAAACGGAATTTGACGTCGTGAAAGACAGTGTCAAGAAGGCGAGTAAGTGTCTGGGCCCCCACAGCCAAACCCAGGGGAACCCTTGTGTACTGGTACAAATTCCAGGGTACACAAAAAGCTGTGTATGGTTTACTTTCTTTGGCAAGAGGTATCTGATGATAGGCCGCGTTCAGATCGATAATGGTATAAAATCTGGCCCCACTGAACCAATCAAAGGCCGAATGTAAATCCGGGAGGGGAACAGAATCCACCTCGATATTGGCGTTCAACTTCCTGTAATCTATTACCATTCTTTGTTTGCCACTAGGCTTTGGCACTAAAAATGCTGGACTGGCATAGCTGGAATGAGAAGGTTCAATCACCCCTTGGTCCAATAATTCTTGAACCTTCTCTCGCAGAATGGTCATCTTAGGAGGGGCAAACTTGTAAGGGTGTGACCTCACTATTTTCGTATCTGTAAGACTGATTTTATATTCCAGCAGGTGTGTGAGTCCCAAAGTAGGAGTTAACACCTCGGGAAATTCCTCACACAAATGATCTAAGGCCGTCTGCTGGGATGGAGTGAGATGGTCTCGTGCAGAATCGGGACAAGCTACTTCTTGGATACCCGGCTTAGCGCCCTGGTACCCAAGGAACGGAATTAAAACCTCCCGATTAAATTTAAAAAAACATTGGTGCGCTTGGATGTCCAGCACGAGACCACTTTTTGCGATAAAATCGGCACCAATGATACAATCCACTCCCAGAGCAGGAGAAACGAGAAAAGACCACACCCAAGAAAACCCATCAATTTTGATCTTAAAGGAAGTAACCCGGGAGATAGGCAAGATTTCACGGGATGCCGTCCAGCATATAGCAGATGACTTTTCTGACCTTATAATTAAACCCTGTTGTTCAAGGTCCGCATGTACCCGAGATGAAATGATGGATCGGGCTGAACCGGAGTCAACTAAGGCTCTGAGCTGACCCCCCTTTACCTCGATCGACAGAAAGGGGCATACAGAAAGTTGTTGCGAGGTAGCGGACTGGACCTTGATATTTGAAGATGGGGCTTTTAACGGCTGCCTGGAGGTCGACGGAAGTTGAACAGAATTGAAGTGGGGGGAAGACATCCTCCGAAATATCTTCCCCTGTCTACTTAGTTTTTTGGCGCTGGTCTAGACATAGGTGGTGCTGGTCGCGCGCGCCTTCGCATACAATTTCTCGCCACGTGTCCCGGGCGGTTACAATTATAACAAATCACAGTATTTGGATTTGTTTGCTGACGATTTCGAGCTGGCTGGGCCTGTCGGGGGAAGGTAGGCTCTCTGGCCCCTTCCGATGTCTGAGGTCTTGATTCGGCTCGTCTACTGTTTCCGCTCGCCTGGTCGGTCATCTGCATGGTCTCCGTCATAACGCAGAGTCGCTCCAGGTCGGTAAACCACTGCGGCCGCTGTGCAAAAACTAGTCGCAGACGGTCGTCGGCAGAGACGCCGTCGAGGATGTGTTGGACTACCTCTTCCTCCGACATGCCCATTCCCAGAATACGCGCTACCTGGCGCATTCGCAGCACATACTGGGCCAATGTTTCGCCCCGTGCCTGTACTTTATATGGCGCAATTGCTCCATCATTCTACTGGGTACGAACGCCCTCAGCACCACCCGGTGGAACTCATCCACACCTTCCTTACGTCGCATTACCTCCGCCACCCTGTCAGCCATGGTACCGCGACAGTAGGGGAAGATGAGTTCGAGCACCGTTCGCTCCAGCATACCCGGATAGTCCTTCAAGTCAAAGACTATCTTGAAAAAAGGGAGTAGTTTATCTGCTTCCAGTCCGTCCACGACTGGCAGTTGTTTAATAATATCGGCAAGTGGGTTGGGCAGGTGGTTGTACGTTGCCGCCCCCGAACCAGTCCGTACAGGCTCTACTTCTCTGTATGAAGAAGTGTTCAGCGCTGAGATCACGGACTCCTCAACAACCGGAATTGGGGTAGATGCTCTTACCGGTGGTGACCCTTGGAGGGTCGAGGTAATCTCCTGTATAATTTCTGTTATATTATATGGTGGCGGTATTATATATGGCGGTTCACTGACTTGTGCCAGTAAATTCTGCAGCCGATGAATCAAGTGCTGCATACGTTGCCGGATCCGCCGGACAACGAGAGAGCATCCCGGTCTCTCCTCCAAACTTTCGACGGATTGAGCCGACTCCTTCAGCTCACCCCACTTTTCCGTACACCGTTCCCACTCCCTCTCGGGGTCAGTGATAGTGACCCTGGAGAGCGCATCACCCGCGGTCAGCGCTTCACGGAGCCGCTGCCGTAAGGTTTGGACATTGCCTTGGGTTTCTTTACCCCGGGCCCGGAGCTCGAACTCAATTTCCTCCCTAACAAACAACTCAGGATTTATCGACGTCATCTCACTTCGCGGTCGGCACACTTAACAAAACTTTAAAACTTATTCTAACTAATCAGAATCTGAAAAACCCAAGTACTGTTCTTCCAAAGAGTAGACTGCGGGTCCACCTAACGATGCGAGAACTAGCCCACTACCTGAACAGCTCACACTCGATTACACCAGACAAAAGGAACGCGACACACACACAACACGCACAACACGAAAAACAAAATACCGACCAACGAAAATTTATTTTAACCATTTCTTAGGTTACCTCCGGCTTCCATGTTTGTCTCAACATGGAAGCCTAGCTGTGGGCCTCGTAGAATATCTCTTCGGTGGAGAGTTTAGTGTGAAAATCTAGCATCGACTTCTTTTAAATATGAGATAAGTTTCTTAATGACTGCGGTAAGTTTTGATTTCATTATATTAATTATATACTAAACTTTTAAAGGAGAAAACGTTTTTTTTAGTAAGCTTGAGTAAGCCCCCACTTGTCGGAGCATGCATTGTGAGACGTAATTATTCGTAAAGTTTTTATAAACCAATAAAACTTGATTATTGGAGTGTCAGAATCTCGGCTTTAATACCTAAAGTACAATAACCACAATATATTTAATTTTACACTTTCATTAACACCGATGTAACGAGATTCGGTTGAGCACTTAACCTGTTACACAATGTGTCGTCATTAAGTGGTATAAAGTTTTGCTACAATGACAGTAAAACTTTATACAAATATAAATGGGAACTTACTCAGGCACGTTTTAAACGTAAATCATGTCACATTCAAAGTAATAGTATTCTCAGATTCTATGGAGTAAAAAAACTATGTGTTTTAAATAAATTCTTCGCCACGTGGTAACCTCAATTTCACTCAAAGTAATAAGTTCATAAGATGTCACAGAGCCAAGATAAATTATTGTATTGCAAAAGCAACTCACATTCAGTGAGGTTCAAGTTATAAAGCGTTATAAAGAATCATTGTTAGAGAACTTTTTAAGTAAGGCATGTTGGCCAAAATAATGTTACCAAGTTTTATTATGTACAACACAACTAGGTGTTGTTTTTATTTATGTATTTTGGAGGGTGTCCAAACAGTGGGGGCATTTGTGTGTGGTCTCTCACTAAAAATGTAATGTGTGACAATAGGGTTCACTGAACAGAGACAAGTCCTGCTGCCACTGAACGAAATGACATCTTAAAAGCCTCCACACTCGACACCGGAGAGAACAACGGCCGCAACAACATGCCAATCATGAGATCGCCACGCTATAAATAAGATCATCCTTCTGGGCACATATAAGCAGGTGAAAAATATCCATTTATATTCACACGTAAAATCAACATGGCACCAGTTATACATAATCATCAGTTTTACCGTTCAAGTATACATTCATTTGGATCCCCAATTGATGGGACAGTTTAGTGTGAACACTAAGTATTAATTGTAAATTTCAATACATGTATAGTAAATTGTCAGTTCAGAGACTGACATGTCTACAACACAGCATCCAACTTAGATTTCCACTCATTTCTTTATAGTACTTTCGCTACAGATTTAAAGTCAGTTTTGTTATTAATATTTTCTCAAGTTTAATTTACTATGCATAAAAACATATATTTTTCCTTATTTTAAAATCAGGTTAGGTCATTTGTATAAAAAGATTACTGGGGAGGTAGGTGTTATTTTAAATTAGTTTCAACCAAGCTGTGCCTGTCGAAACACTTTTCAACTTGTTTGTCGAAACAAGGTTGTTGAGACTGGTTATAAATTGAAGAAACATGTCCGTCTCTGACACACAAATGTATTTTTTTTATATAAGGTGCTAATATTGTGCAATTTTTCCCTTTCATTAATTGGCCCTATTTTAGTCTATATAAATTCTTTATTTTAATCATGGTAACTGGGGGGCGTTAATTATTTTAAACATTTTTTTTATTTCTCACCTTAATTAAGTATTTTAGCACTTAGCCACTTAGGCACATGGTTTTAAATTTTAATGTCCTGGGGACATTTGTATGCAATGCTTTATGATACACATGACGTGCAATTAACCCACCCCATGGGGGTACATTTATAGAAATAAATCTTTAATCCTAATTGGGATTCCTATAAAGAAGAAGTTTAGAATTTATATACACCAGAAGGCTAATATAAAAAAAAGGGCGTGGCAAGAGACCTTTATGTATTTGTATACTATTGTATATGTAATTTGTCTTGTGGAACGTGTTATGTCTGTATATTTCTGTGTACATTTTGGGGGATATATATATATATATATAAATATTATGCATTGCTGTACTTTTGGTGGGATATAGGGATTTTATTTATTATTAGAATTTATATACACCAGTAGACGAGTATTCTATCTCAATAATCGTGGCTGATCATTTCTTTATGAAAATTAATTATTTTATTTAACAAGTACAGTAAGTGTCACCTTTTGAAGTTCATTTAAATTGGATGAATATTATTTTAATTATTAATAGTAACTGTGAATGAAATTATTTACCTTCATCAATTATATACTGCATTTTAAAAGAAACATATGATATAAATTTTATATTTTAAGAAATAGTTTAATGGGAGTTTTATTTTGAGGTTAATGATTATTTTACATTTTCAATTCATTGATGGTGACATAGCAATTATTTTCATAGACTCAGTTAATATTATTCAGGTGGCCTTGTTGAGAGGGTATACTTCTTTAGTTAACCATTTAAAAGGGGAATTCTAAATCACTGTTTTTTTTGTTATTAATATTATGAGATAGAATAATAAAACCATTGTTAATTATTTAATTCTTGAGTTTTTATTGCAAGTCCCGTCTTACTTTATCCAGCGCAATTTTTAGCTTCTCTAGGCCTTAGCCTAGTTTTAATTAACTTGTAACCCCTCTTTACAAAAAGAAATATTCTTTTTGTTTTACCTACTCAAAATGAAGTAGGGGTTTCATTTGATAGCAGAGCGTGGTTTCGATCCACGGACCTCTGGGTTATGGGCCCAGCACGCCTCCATGTTGAGACAAAAAAAAAACGGAACGCCTCCCTCGTTTGGGTAACGAAAATCTCACCAGGCTGCAGCACTGTTGTTTAAAACTGCAGACGGCAACACGGATCAAACAATGAAAATTCGAAAACGGTAGCCTCTCCTATCCGCGGGTAGAGAGCAGCACTCCTTATTACATTAACTTTTGTACTGTCTTTACCGTCAAAAAAAAAATGCCAATAAATTTACTGACTTCCCGCTGAATCCTTTGACTCAGCACAACAGTTTGTTATATTATTAAAAAAGAAGTAAAGACAACATACTAAGCTGAAAAGGACTTGTACATCCTACATTTCGACTCTTCTCATTTAATGTTAGGGGACCTAAGAATTCGTTACCCCTTAGTAGTAAGCTTTGGTCTAAATTTTGGCGTTTTATTATGTCGATTGCAAATCCGACGTAATTGTCGTTAAACATGCAGACATCGTTGCCGAAGCCAATTAAGTCAGCAAAAGAGTATTGCCTTTCCTGACTTACGATATTGAAAAAGTTAGGAATGAAGAACAGATTTTGAAAGGAACGTCATTACGATGACAGGAGAATTCGACGTATCTACCAGGAACATAGGTTTGCTCAAATTTCGCTCACAAAGAGCGGTTATACGTGGAGAGACGTGACCATTCCGTAGAGGTGACAACACATAAAAGCAACATTACGGCAGAAATGTGATTAAAAGGTTAACATTGGATGCTGCTAGCAAAATCCATCATCTTCGGCAGAAAAAGAGAAATGTAAAAATTACCTGTAAAAGGAAAATTGACAAACATTGGCAAAGAAGAACTTTCGGTATTAACGTAATTAGAAGACCTTGCTCACATGAGACCTTAAAAACGTCTGAGAGCATTGAAACGCGATTTTTTCGCAATACGTTAGAAGTAAAGAGACACGACAGACTTCAGTAAAGAAGGGAACTTCAACTTTAAACAGCTGTGGAATGTTTCCTGTCAATAGAGCAGCAGATGGATGAAGTCAAAATGAACGAGGCTAAGCCAATTGTGGTGAAGATTTGTCAGTCTGGGACGAACGGCTATAACGGAGGAGTGAGTGCCAGAGTGGCGCAGGAAGTTAAACTAAGACAAAACACTTAATAAAGAATAATTTTATTTTAGAATCGTGTGAAATATCTTTCCCCTCTTTCTAAGATGCAGTTGATAGAATAGATCGAGGAAGAAAAGTTATACTGTGTATGGCTTATTACTAACATCAAAGAACATACCACCTAAAACTATTAAAAATACATTCTTAATTTGTACAAAAAAATGTGAAATCTCTTGTTAAATTATCAACGGAGTTGTGTTATTTCCAATGTACTTGTCATTTATTGCAAATAAAATCATTATTAATTTCGAATAGAAACCTCATACAGGTTCAGAATCGGAAATCTCTAATTACTTTAAATGAATAATTTCACACACACACACACACACACACACACACACACACACACACACACACACACACACACACACACACACACACACACACACACACACACACACACACACACACACACACACACACACACACACACACACACACACACACACGCACGCACGCACGCACGCACGCACGCACGCACGCACGCACGCACGCACGCACGCACGCACGCACGCACGCACACACACACAGAGTCAAAGCGACGCAAAAGTTAAAAATTGGAATAGAACATAACGTAAGTGCACTTACTTGTTACACAACACATTCATTAGTTATTTAACCAAATACTTGCGTTTCACATAATACCTCATATAGAATGTAAATTAACAACTGGTAACGAGAAAATTTTTTGTTAGAAAGTTAATAATCAGACTCAGTAATACGTAATCTACTGTTCAAATGTACAATACTCAATACATTTTTGTTACAAAATGTTAGATTAAAGACATTTATTTAGAAAGCTGTTTACTACTACTAAGACTTTGAGTAGTAGTTCTTATAATTTTTCTACAAATAAATTGATAGGTCAACTGAAACACTTATTGTGTATCAAAAGTGTTTGTGTAAATCTGTTTAGCTTAATAGATTCACAAGTTATTACAGTATATAGTTGTTCACACACGTTTTAACCTTTTTTTTTATTCCAAGCGATCATTATCATCAAAGTTGTTTGTACAGTGCTCCACAAAATGTTTCATACAAAAAATAAATTACTAGCTCGTAATAAAAGTTAATACAATTTATTTATTCATTACAAATATATACTCTTCAGTTCACAAGAGTTACTGACATGTTACAATGTTTTTGCCCAGAATAATATTTCCGGTCTTACATTTCAGGAATATTTCAGATTATATATTTTTCGAGCATTTCCTTAATATCGTCTGCTGAATAATATTATTCTCTTTAAAAGAATTATTTTCTGCTTGTGGAAATTCTCATTCAGTGTTTGTGTCCCTTACATACTTGTCCTCGCAGATTCTGTGTTAAAGCACTTTGCGACCTCTTCGTCATTAAATATAAATGAGGAAAGAAA
This sequence comes from Magicicada septendecula, assembly GCA_034769895.1. NCBI lineage: Eukaryota > Metazoa > Arthropoda > Insecta > Hemiptera > Cicadidae > Magicicada > Magicicada septendecula. The sequence goes on from CM068367.1 coordinate 894,322,223, forward strand.
TGTGCTTTCATGATATCTGCATTTTTTTTACATACTACTCTCCATAAACATTAGGCTCTACCGGCGGTAAAATTACTTTTTCTTTTCGATTCGTTTTTTATCATTACAATTTTTAATACCTCAAGCTGTTGTTTTCAGCTACTTAACAGTAACAGTTGCTCAATGTTGTGCACCTGAAACGTTAGGTGTAGGTCTATTATATATGAGCTATCGGAGTAAGGAACATATTAACATATTAATGTTAATTAAAACTGGCATGCTTAAACAATGAAAAATCCTATTATCAGTTACAAGTTAAATTTTATTATTTTGTATTAAGTTTAAATTTTCTTAATTTAACTTAAATTAAAAAGTTTGTATTACTCTCTAGTTCTCTAAAAGCGACAGTTACGTAATATTAATTTTTAATTTTTCAAAAAATTCAGTGTGAATATGATAAAGAGACGAATATAAAAGGCAGTTGTGTTATCTACCATGCTAAGTCCTTCATAACATGACTCTTTTCCAGCTCCACCATCCATATCTCAGAGCCTGTTGCACCATAGCAATAAATTTATCCATATTTCAGATAAAGTTAATAGTAATAAAATTTAATTTTACAGACATATGATAACAGAGTATAGTAGCGATGCAGCTGATATTGACTTCAGTGTATAATATTTACGTGGGAAATCAATTATACCGATTCACGGTCATGCTGTAGATGATATTATGATGTACGTATTTATTTCGGAGATACTTAATTAATAAATATTTCTGATTTGGAGAATTGCATCCCTTAACAATCAGATCATGTGTAGGTGCGGTATGGCGATTATGCATAATTCCATTCTCTATTTGTGTCAAACTTAAGTTTTCATACGCTGACAATACAATTTACGAAATTTTAATTTTTCAAGCTACTCATTTTACCTTCTTTTCCGTACTGCAGCCAGGATCGTAGATTTTTAAGCTGCTGTTTTAAGTAATGACAAAGATATGTGGGTTAATAAGCATAAATATGTTTCCTAGCCATTATAGTAAAGGGTTTAAGTAATGTCAAGCGTGCTGTAAGCTAGTGAATAATTCAAACAAAGGAACTGTCAAATCCATGAAATTTAACAGAGACTTGCTCTAATTGAGAACAGCAGTAAAATGAAAATAAGAAATTGGGTAGGCTATTCTTAAGCTTCAGATGTTACGAGAAGCCATAAAATGACAGCCACATCAGCAATTTTGGTGTACACGTGTTGCACCTTGCCACCAAAACGTCTGTTGCCTCCTAGTTTGTTATCGTTAAATCGCCAACTATTTGAAATATGGTGGGAAATCACTATAAATTAGGAAACGTTTTGATAATTATGGAGTAAAGGAGAATTGTCAAGAGAGTTCGAAGACGGAGGACAAGTGATCCATTCAAGTTATTGAAGATAGACAGCTACAAAATGTGAGATAGTTTATTTTACTATTTAAACCAAAATAGAAAGGGGTTAATTTCTTGTGTAATATATTTCTGTATAAGAGTTTTACTAAAAATGTAAATGAAAATGTAGCAAAATTATGTTATCGAGAGATTTTAAAATACTCTTTCATATATTAGAATTTTTGAATTAAAAAAACAACATGAGACCTTTTGATAAAGTATAGCACAATTTAATAGCCATATACATTTTGTATACACCCTCTCAAGTTTACACGTATTTATTTCGACTAGTGGTTGCCCAGTAGTCGAAATTCGACCGTAATTCATTAAATTTTTAAGTTTAAACGTTATTGAGGTTCTTTTGCCAAAGAGTATACCTCTATAATCATTGCATATAATTTTTTTGAATTTTGTTCTTTACGTCAGCTGCGAGCGTGTACAAATACGTCATTAGCGTGTGTTGTTTGCCTTAATTCCCTGCAATACCTATGAAATTTAAAATTTAATGTTAGTAACAGTTGAAAAAAAAACACTACTACAGCTTGTATTCGTATTTATTTTTTGATATTATTCATTGTCAGTTTTAATTTTTTCATGTTATTATTGAATCAAATAAACGCTAATAAAAATGAGACTTGACATTCATAGAAGTATAAGATACATTATTTTCAATTTCAGTGGATTACATTTGATTTTTGGTAAGGTACAAAATTCGAAAACAGTTTGAAGATTATCTGCTACAAAGCTTATATAATTTTTTAATTTTTTTTCTGTGCATTAATTTTCGAGTTATTTGAAAAATATGAAAGATAGGAAAAATGAGGTTTAGCTTGGCTAAGCCATATTTAAAAAGCAATAACGCGTTTTTTGACATTTCCTTGGGTTTTTTTTATTGCCATACTGACCAGGTTTCGCCAAGGCTACACAGTTATGTTGCCTATCTTTTTCGAATTATATAAAATTTAAATAAAAATTAATACAAAATAAAAAATGAAATAAAAAATACGTGCCTCGTATTTTTTCATATATTTTTCATTAAATCAAAAATACCGGGCGGTTAAAAAAATAAATGTTGTCCATTGAACTTAAAATAGTTTGAAAGTGAATTTAATGATTCAGAACTTCTGTGTAAACGATGTTTTTTGTAAAAACTCTTTCATCATTTGCTAAATGCCCTTGGCCATTATATTCGGAAATATAAAATCTCGAACCATCGAATGATCGAACTCTACTTGCTGCGACGTACAATTGACCATGTGTAAAAACTGGCTGCCTCAATAAAATTCAAATTTTTTCGAATGTTTGTCCTTGAGACTTATTTATTGTCATCGCAAATGCAGGTATAATTGGAAATTGAGTTCTTTGAAAGTTAAATGGTAAAACAGTACCGGAATATGTTAAATTTATACGTGGAATCAAAATTCTCTTATTGCGTGCGGTTCCAGTTAAAACTTCGCAATAAATAGCATTACGATGCATACACTTGATGCGCCTTCTTGTTCCCTTGACTAATGCTTCCTTTGTATTTAAGTTTCTGATCAGTAAAACGATGCAATTAACTTTCAATACTAACTTATGTGGTGGCAAACCACTAATAGTCAAAGAATTCAAAAACTCTACTGGATAGTTATTGATTTCATTGTCATCATCACAAATTATTTTATCGTAGCTATGATATGTTTTCTGTTCACCTGGTATTCGATTAAGTATATCAGTATTAATAAAAGTACAATCATCATTTTTAGGTGCTAAAATAACTGACTTCAATTATAACCATCTGAGAGTATGTTTTCGGAAATATTTCCATACACCTCATTAATAATATTATTTTCATCTCCTATTAATTGCTGAGGTATTTCAATAATATTTTCACCAAACTGAGGGAATTGTGGGGCTTCATCATTACCAATTTTTTTCAAGAATTCGACAAATTCTATTTCACTTGGTAAGGCTCTCATATTTTGAGTAAACGTTACTTTATGAAAATAAACAAATTTATGCCAACTCGTGACACAATTTTCAATTAAAGTTGCACGTGATCCATGTGGGACAACTGGTAAGATTTGCCGAAAATCACCGCACAGAAGTATCGTTTTCCCTCCAAACGGTTTATGTTTATCATTTTCATCGCATAGATCCTGCAATAATCTATCTATGATTTTCAACACTTGCAGGGGGCACATAGAAATTTCATCAATAATTATCAATGATGATGAATTTATGTAACGTCCATATCTACTATTTGCGGTAATATTCGCTACAGAAGTTTCCAAAATGGGTATAGGCAATTTAAACACATTGTGTAAAGTTCTACCTCCAAGTAATAGAGTTGAAGCTATGCCACTGAATGCTGTTGCAATGCAACTAAGATTAAGCGAATTTAATTTGTGAATGATTGCTGTTTGTGTGAATGTTTTCCACAACCTGCATGAGCGGTTAAACAAAAAACATTAGATCCAGTATCATGATGCAAAACTTCACGAATCACACGATCAATTAGATTACGCTGTTCAATATTTGCAGTTTCATAATGTTCACAAAACAGAAACTCTTGTTCTATTGGATCAATAGCATTTGCTTCGTCTGTTCTCTGCGAATACGTGGGAACTGGTAAACCAAGTTCTTGACATGACAAATTATGAACATTCAAAATATCTTCAATTTCTAATAGAGCTGTATTAAAGGATACTTATTCGTTGTAATCTCTCAAAAACCCTTCACTAAGATATACTTTAAATTCATTCCATAATGCCAATGCATTGGCTGGCACATTTAATGCACAAATGTAACCAAATAAATTTCGCATTTGTTTTGGTGAATGTAATTCTTTTGCTTCATTTAAACATTCGTGCCATTCATTATCATTTGAAGCAATGCCGCGAGCATGGCACGCTTCAACAAAAGAAGTGTGTATAATTCCATTGTATGTTCTAACATCCTCAAATGATTTTGGACCACAGACATGTAATAAAAGCAATCGTAAATGGAAAAGTTCGATGTCTTTTGGTGATACTACATATATGCGTGTAATGATTTTATCACCTCCACGCCTTCTCTTCTTCCATTTTTTTCGGTAATCTTCCCACACATAATGCAAAGGAATTTCAATATACTTATATTCATGCGCTGATGGATCTGATCGATTCAATTCAAAAAATGCTAATAATTTTGTTTGTCTTGCATTTTCAATTGCTTGACGTTCTTGCCCTTCTCGAAAGTAAACATTCTGTCTACGCGGTAAATGAATGTCAAGTCTAACGATGACATGTGATTGAAAATGCATTGGTAATTCATAGATGCGCCATACAGCTTCAGTTGATCCGACATAACGGCCATTTAAAAAATTTTTAACTTCTTCAATTTGTATTTCTTGACCTGGTTCATTTCTCTCTGAACCTAATTCAACAGATGCACTGTCATAGCCTTTATACACGTATTTATAAATGTATTTAACACTTTTAACTTTAGTGCATAATTCAACATTTATATGGCAATTAAATTTGGCAAGTAAATACGGATAGTATGGTACAACATAACGATTGTCGAGGCAACTACCGCGAACTTGAGCATTAATACCATTATCACGCCTTCTGTATAATGGATATCCATTTAATGACCACATGTAAATTCATTAAATCGTTTTGGATGATCTTTTGTGCATTTTCCATCTCTCATACATACAGAATTTGGATTAAGTACACCGCATGGACCATGCATCACGTGTTTTACAACATATTCATGTAATGTAGGATGTGTTTGAATGTTAGGAATCTCCGCAGATACAACTTTATCAATATCGGTAGCGTTAACAATTTTATCTTGCTCATTTAAAGAGAGTAAAATGTGAGCATGAGGCAATCCTCTCTTTTGAAACTCAATTGTATAAATGAGTGGTTCAACTTTACCGAAGATTTTTTTTTAGTGTAAGGCCCTCAATTAATGCTTTCAGTTTGGACTTGAATACACGCACAACAATATCAGGTCGAAAATTAGCTGACTCACCTACACCAATATTGCTAACTATTTCAGGCCAACTTGGATTGCAAGTCATTGTAATAAACAAAGAAGGCTTTCCGAAATGTTGTACAATTGACATTGCATCGAAATAATTCTGATACATATTTCTTGGAGATCCATTGAATGAAGATGGTAAAATTACTCTACGGCCAACATTATTGGCATTGGGGTTCAATTCTAAATAATCTGTTAAATTGTTGTAAACTTCAGACATAAGACTTGTTTGATTTTGTCGAATGAAATGTAATCTTGTGCCCTCTATTCTCACATACATATCAACTATCCACTGCAGAAATAATTTTTGTGAATGGTGCAACATGCTAAAATCTTCTCTAATTTCAAGTCGATAGGCTGCATACTGAAGCATGGTTAATTTATTTCTGGGCGCTCTTGAATTAGATGTAGTTAGTACATTATGAGAAATATTGATATGCCACCCAGTATCACCATTTGGAAAATGTAATGGATACGCTAAAGGGTCCAATGATGAATCCAAAACAGAGATATTTTTAATGGTACCATTAACTTTTGAAAACGAAACCATATATCGTTCAAAGTGTGGCTCACCATCAACTGTACTAAATATTACTGCTACTTCAGTTTGAACTGCATCATTATAACGGCGTAGATCTAAATCACGATTTAATTTAATGAGCATACAAATTTCTTTATTTTGATTTTCAACTCTCTGACAATGATCTTTCATTGCAATGAATGACCGAACGAAAGGATTAATGCGTTCCAATTCAAGAGAGATTTCGCGCATTATATTGTTATTGCATGTTTGATTATAGTGTTCACGTAATCTATAATTGACAGCAGTGTCAACATCATAAAAATATAATTGCGCATAACATGGTGAGCGACCATATCCAGCAGTCATTGGACCTGATCTGTGATAAAAAACATCATGTATTTTAAAATGATACACTCCACGCGTAACTGTATCCGAAATTTTAGCTTCTGAGCTAACCATAGCAAATGATGAATTGTATTTACGAATGTTTTCAAAATAATTTTTTGACTTTCTTTTTATTGAAGGTTCATTTGAAGTAAGTCCATCATACAATGATTTAAAGTATTCATTTTGACTTAAGGCCGGTAATATTGCTTTACCCATATGACAACATGAAGTGAATGCAGTCCTTTCACCTAAAGTGACCTCAGATTCGAAATGTTTTGCATTGCAAAACCTGCATTGTAAATGCATTAATCCACAATCAAAAGTATTAAAATTTCTTGGAATGACATTCAGTGCGCATTTAAATGTATCCCTCAAAATAATTTCATCATTTTGTATACTGTTTACACTATTTAAATTTGCATTTGGTCTATTGTCATTTTGACTTTCACGCGAATATATATTCCTTCTTCTTTGTCTCTCACTCCGACCCGTCAATGTTATACTATTTACACTATTTAAATTTGCATTTGGTCTATTATCGTTTTGACTTTTACGCGAATATATATTCCTTCTTCTTTGTCTCTCACTCCGACCTGTCAATGTTCTATGTCGAGGCATAATGGAAGTAGGTGTGAATATCTGAATGTAAAAAAAAAACATTTAATGAAATTACTGAAACTAAGATTAGACAGGGTTTAATTTAAAAATAATAAAATGTACTCACTTTTTTGAAACCACCAATAATAATTAGGCGAGAGTAAGTCAATTCAAATTACTGCTACAAAATTTTCCTTTTGCAACAGGTGTATATTAAGCAAGCTGTATTTCACTTTCAACTGCACATTAATATATAAAACACAGATATCTAATATAAAAAATATAAAATAAACGCTTTTTTGTCTTGACATACACTCCACAGACTATAGAAAAAGGAACATTTAAAATCACACAAAATTCACAGCTCATTCAGTCAATCTGTCAGTATTAAGCAAGCTGTATTTCACTTTCAACTGCACATTAATATATACAACACAGATATCTAATATACAAAATATAAAATAAACGCTTTTTTGCCTTGACATACACTCCACAGACTATTGTTGCCTGGCAACAAAATTATTTTTTTTAACAAATACCATTGTTTGAAAAAGTTTAAATGAATTTTCAAGTGCAAATGAATGTTTTATTTTATTTAATTTAATGTATTTGTAACACATATTATATATAAATTTTAGCTTTCTGCACTCCGTGCGCGCAATATTCTTAAAAAGGGGTACAAAGTTTTCTCTTCACGTATTAATATATAGAAGAAGATATCCCAAACCTCAGTCTTTTACAACGGTATATATTTGTTGATTAAAAAAGGGAAATGTTGATACATATAAACGTAAACCCACATTCATTGAAGAACACAGAAATTCACACAACCTTACTACACACACACTTTCTCTCTCTCCTTCTCTCTCTTGTGCGCTCCATACCTTCGCAGGAAAGAGACAACTTACATTATGTTACTGAGCAGACACAGGTAACTATTTTTCGACATAGTATCGCGAAGGGTGAAAGAACTGTGCAAATTGCTATGCCCAGAAGCATCAATGTATAGGCCTAATGTGTCGTAGGCCGTAAATAAATTACTACGTGTATAAACTATTCAAAATGGTACGTTATTAAAACAACCAGACATAACAGGTAAATAGTGACGTTTGTGATGAGGTTTGTAATAATATCTGTATTAAAATTAATTTTAAGCGTAAAAACAAATTGATAACAAAAATGTCAACTGCACCAACTGCTTCACAATAGTAACGAAAATTCAATAATCATAACGTGGTAATACTAAGAATAATGTTATGACTACACAATAATGATAATCACACATCATGTTTTCTTCTGCCCAAGGGCAGCTCTTACAAGACATGCTGCCTTCATGCGTGGTCTAGTCTCTTTATTTCCTGACGTCGCATGCGTTTATCGTCTATCATTTGGTCTTTCCACCATCCTCTATTCCAGTATTTCAATTTACCAGCCCCTCTAGTAATTTCACTATAACATTATCTTGTGTTTGAAGGTTGGAGTGACCAAATCAATTTATCTTCCTGCTCTTGATAATATCCAACACTCTCCTTTCCTCTCGTGCTCTTCCAAGTCTCGTCTGCCCCTCTCTCCTTCCAGGATATCCTGCAATATATCCCTCTCCACGACCACATCTCGAGGGTCTGTAACTTTCTCTCCTCTTTTTCCTCAGCGTCCAAGTTTCTTCTCCGCATTAGAGCTTAGACGATGAAATTATCTTGGAGAGCAATAATTATAAAATTAATGTTCTAAAAACGTCATTGGTGTCGTCACTTTATTGTCATTAAATATTTGACATTCATATTTTAGTATATTTATTAACATGTTTCTGACACATTTGAGACTTATACAATGCAAGAAAATTAATACACAGAAGTTGTATAGTCAGTAAAGAAAATTGTCTAAATCAGTTAATGAGGCATCCATTTAAAAATTGTTAAAATATTTATTTATTAAGCAACTTATTATTATGAGAAAAATTAGGAAATACTTATAATTGAATGTTAACAGCTTACAGTAAATGTATTGTTTATTGTTTTTCTATGATATGATATCCAGTGTTCATGCGTGTGTGTGAGAGTAGAACTGCCTATACAATGTAGTAACCTAGCATTATTAAAAAAAAAACTCAAACGTACGACTTTAAACCAGTGGCGTTGTAGTACAACTATGTACGTTATGTAAAACTATGCCAGGAATAATAGGGTCAGGTGCACTGAGGGCCGGTTTTAACATGGTTTGTTAGAGGCTTACAGGTATTAATTGTTGACACACACACACACACACACACACACACACACACACACACACACACACACACACACACACACACACACACACACACACACACACACACACACACACACACACACAGAACTACATAAATCATTCACAATATAAGTATACCATTATCTTTCATCACTAATTGATGTTAATAACTTTGATCAAACAATACTCCGTTTAAGAGCTAGAAATTATAATATATTACGAGAATAGTTTGGAAGACGATAATGCATTCAACTCAGAGTTTTAATTACCGCACGTTTCGTGAACGTAACTAATCAAATTATATTCCACTTACTTGCATTTTACAGATTTTGTTTTAGGGCTTTCATAAAAATGAGGAAATTAAGCTTTTTAATACATGGACTTCAAAAATCTTAATAAGTGTTTCGTTGATGATCACGTAAGATATAATAGGTATCGCATCCTAACGTCCCTTTTATTTTTTAAATCAGTGTGCTGAAGCACCAACGTAAGTAGACCAAGAGAAATTTCAGAAAATCAAAAAACATCATAAACATGCTACAGGCTGTCAGGAAGGCAAGTCTTTTTAAGTAATGTTTCTATATGTGAGCTATAATTTTATATAGAGGCCATAGAATTGTGTAATTCGAAATTTTAAAACTAATAGTTTCATTAAACATTGCGTTACTCTTACCCACATAGGCCTCCCTTTCTCTTTCTGGCATAAATTGTAAAATATATTCATTTTACATATAAATTCTTAGAAATGTGTCGTGTCACATTTTCAACAAGAGACATTTGAGGTAAAAGCTGGAAAGTTTATGTCTTTACTTTAAACTATCACACATACTAGAAAGCTTTCAGCAATGAAAGTAAAAACGAGTATAGCAGGAAGACACCAGACATGATTGTGATAGCAAATAAAAACAAACCAAAACAAGATAACTTAATAATAATGTTATAAGCAGACTTTTACTGCGGATGACGTATTAGAATCAACTTTAAAAATTAATTATTGAAATTACAGATAATGTTCAAGTAAATACAAAGTATACGGTTTTCTGGCCCCATCTAGAAAATTCCATAACTTGTCTTTGGATACGTTATTTATCTAATACTGTGTTGGGATGCAAGATGTTTTCATTGAAATGACCTCATTTAATCCAGGCGTAAGACAACTGACAAACAGGGTAATGCATCTAGGGCAACTCTTTCAATAAAACAAACTATGTCTTTAAAAAAGAGATAATTTATGAGAAGGATGACACAGTCAAAGGCCAGAGATCTGTTTAGTGCCTTGAAGCTATCACATTACCTAAGGGAAGGATGTAAAGAGATGGTTAGTTTATACATGATCATCTAAAAAATAAGTTTCCTTGTTTTAGGATAAATAAAAAATACATGTAAAAATTAAAAATTAAATTATACGTTTATTCAAAAACATGTATTTACTTTTCAATATAATCTCCAGCTTTGTCAATACACTTGTTGTAGCGCAAAAACAGTTTTTAAATTAATTCTTTGAACCACTGCGAGCCCAGATTTCGGACCCAGGCGTCAACCGTCTGTTTCACTTTCGTATCCGTTCGAAACGTTGTCCTCCCAGATGTTCTTTGAGATGGGGGAACTGACGAAAATCATTTGGGTCCACATCGGGTCAGTATGAGGGATGGCCGAAAGTCTCCCAGCGAAAGGACTCCAACAAATTCTGCGTGACTCGGGAGGAATGAGGACGTGCATTGTCGTGGAGCAGAAGAACGGCCCAACAAACCGGGCAGTTTCCGCTTTATCGCTGATCGCAGTTTTTTCTGAGTCTCATAATACTTCTTTCCAATTATTGTGACACCGCTAGACAGATAATAATCAACGAGCAAAACACTTTTAGTGTCCCAAAAACGGTAGCCACCACTTTCCCGGAGGAGTGTGCAGTTTTGGCTTTTTTCGACGCGCTCTCACTCGCGGTTTTTCAGGCCATGCTTTGTCGTTTTGTTTCAGAAGTGTAATGATGAACCCATGTTTCATCTCCTGTTACGATACGGTTCACTAGAATATCTCCTTTTTCTCGGAACATGATCAGCAACTTGCGCGCGGCAGCAATCCTCTTCTCTTTGTGTTCTTGAGACAACAAACGGGATATCCCCCGTGCGCAAACTTGTCGAAATCCCAACTCATCACTGACAATCCACCCGATTCATGCTCGACTTGTCTGGAAATTGGCAGATAATCGAGCAAGAATTTTGTTAAGGGTGATGCGTCTGTCTTCCAACACAATCGACTTAACTGCGTCAACAAGAGTTGGATTCTCAGTTGATGTTGAGGAGGGCCTCTCACTGCGCGGTACATCGTGCACATTCGTTCTCCCTTTGAAGAACGATGTATGCCACCTGCGGACATTGAATGCTCATGCACTCAGATCCGTGCACAGAAACTAAGTTATGATGAATTTTAGCCGCTGACTTATTTTTTGTCAACGAACCACACTACGCACTTTGTAATCAGACACGCTGGTAAGTGAAATGTCCATGATTTTAAATTTCGTGTTGTTACGTTGCTACGCAGCAAGGAATGAGGTGTTGGCATTAGTGCCACTGCACAAAAATGGAAGTTCTCCAACCTTCGTCAGCCTGCTTGCGCAATTTCCCTTAAAAAAAAAATTATGAAATTTACTTTTGACGCGATCCTCGTATGCTAGTGACCAACTGTAAATACATTTTTTTTTTTAGTATACGGTGATTATTGTGATAATAAATTCTGAAACGTGAGGAATGAGGAATAAAATACTCATAGTTTATATGTCATTAAATATTCTGAACCTTGCGGTGGATATTAATAGGTTACTCATTCATTAATAGGTTAACAGGTGATTCATTAATTGTTGTAAATTATATAGACCTGTGTGAAGTTTACAAATGAGAAATAGTAATTAATATTGTTATCACAGTAGACGAATGAGAGAAGTGTTTCATTGTTTAGTATTGGTAGTCAATATCCGCTCCTCACTATGCAAACGTTGTTCAGCACTTGCCAAATTTACTGTTTCCACGAGTTGTGTACTTATTTGTATCCGTTCTATTTACAAAGTATATATAGTAACTGTTTACAAGTCATTTAAACTGGAAGCAAATAGGTTACCCGTGTTCGTAAATTGCGATTTTTGAACAATGGCCTTGAAGTTGTATGCGTAGATAATCCTACACACTTTCTAACATAATATAGATAAAATTTATTGTGTAAATCAGCCCGGTATGATGCAAAATATTGTTGATAAAAGAATATGTTTGGAAACTCTAGTGTCTTTAAATAAAATAATGTATTTCATTATCCCATAATTCATGCTGTTTTGATTTATTCAGATAAATATAATACAAATAAAAATAACACAAAACGGTTGCAAATTATTTTAAAAGATTTTAAAACTACAACTCAATAAATTGGTGAAACAAAAAAATTAAACAACAAAACATTAAAATTTCTAGTGCTTTATTAAATCAATAAAGGGCAATGTAGAATATTTAATTGTAATTTTTATACAGGATTAAAAAAAAATTTTGTTTTAAGCTTTAGTAAGCTTTTAGTAAACGTAAATCCCGACGGTTACTCCAGCCTGGATGTTGGTAGAGTAGTAGTAGAGTAGTCTGGAAGGGGCATCGGCATCTCGTGTGACCTATAGTAATGCAGAGCGTTACACAATTCTGCCGCGTTTGGAACAGAATACCATAATTCTGCGCCGTGTTCACAGAAACACGCACGTATCAGCGATGTGGTACTATTTATTTCATTACCATAACATATTGTTGGTTCTCTTGCTGGGTACTCGTCGAACAATATTGCACATTGCAACAATATTCATCAAACACTGGAAACAGAACAGTCGGCTCACAATTTTTATCTTTGCGAGTGTCATAGTAGGATTATAAAAAGTTAAAAGTTACAATAATTACAACTGTGATCAACAAACTGGAAGTTAGTCTGTTGTAGCAGTGTCATGAACTTGCTAGTTTCTACGAAGCATTTGGGTCATATGCAGCCTAAAAATAGGTATTAACCTAACGTATTAAAATAGGTGTTTTAATAGACTTCCAATATAAAATAACATTGTGTAAAATTAAGGAAATACTCCTTAAACTGAATTTTAGATGTCTGATTTCTTTATATTCCTTCTTATGATAATTTGTTGTAATAACTTAATATTATTAGGATTTTTCATTTGCACTTCTACTTTTTAAAAGAACATATATTGCGGTGTTCATAAAAATGCTAATGTATACTGAGGGATTCAATAGAATGCCAGTACGTCAAGTCAAAATGACTCCCGTATTAAAATGAGACGACATTGGTTTAGCTTCAGAGCGGGAAATGCGTCTTAGTTATTCAACAAAATTTGTGTTTGTATACATATACCTGCGTGCTCCTACAGTTGGACGACTTGCGAATAGTGCAGATGTGAGTTCTGACGAGTGCCAACACATATGCAAGCGCTTCTACGTAGATATAGCCTACATAATTACATGAGTCAATGGTCCGATAGGAGGGAGGGAAAGCAGTATGAATACACATACACAGTTATATTTTTCCATAGGGAAATATATCAATTTAAAATTAATTAGTGCTTTAGTAGAATTCTTATATATGACAAATTTCTTTGTTAACGTAAAAATTGATATAAGATTGTCTAAGAATAAGGATCTTTATATAACATGGTCCTTCCAATATCATATTATCTCATCACTGCTTGAAATGCTGTTGCGAATAATAATGACGTGAATATTATAAAATTTGATAAAGTCAGTATAACAGAGTGACAGTGTATGTTGTCAGAGAAGATAATAAAATTAACTCATGATGTGGAATGTAAAGTTCTGTTACAAAGTCATTACAATTTATTACCTTATCTGTTACATAATAAGATCAATATATCCTAAAATTCCAACTTAAGCGTTAAAAATGTACAAGCATAATATACACTATGTACCATTATATACACTCGTTGAAATACACGCACGTGCACTCTCACACGCACCCATAAATTTACGTAGGTATTCAAAAAGACATGGCTGTGATAATTTTAATGTATTCCCAGCACTCCAATCATCTTTAAATTACGTGCATGTGCAGTTAAATCTAGTGAAATGATAATTTCATTAAATATGCAAAAAATAATCATTCTATCGTACCCAACAGCAGATAATTACGATTTCTTTACAAGAGATATATTTTTACCAGCAACCATAATGAAACATTACGTTAGCATAGTTATAGCTACACGATCATTATTACTTGCAGTTTGACAGGTAAAATGATTTCTAACACTCAGAGATTTTAAATTATTGTAAACAGAATTAAGTTATTTTCATTTTTAAATACCTACAAAGTCAAAGGGTCACATGTGTGAGTAGAAAGACCTGGATATACGACCACACTGTAGATCGCTGGCCGGGAACCTCAACTCTCGTAAGGGTAGACAGAGGGAGACTATTAAATTAAATGTCGTACTTGACCATACAAAAGAAATTTTAACACCTTAATGTCAAGAATAAATTAGAATAATATAATAATTGAAAATTATGGCCTGATACGAACTGACAGATACCAGAAATAGTTTGATTGACTACAAAAATTCAATAATAAAAAAATAATCTATGATATAAAACTGTCCTCAGTAATACAATATGAATATTACAGCTTATTCGGTCTTGCATAAGTAGATTATCTTCAAAGTTATGTGGGCATTAATTTTGAATTCTTTAAGTGATAATAGACATATGCGCCTGGTAACAGTGATAATTATAAACAAAAATCCGTTTACAGGGCTGTTATATTATAGTGCCTGACTCAATGAGTCAATTGTTAGATTTGAATTCAAGTACGCAGTCCCATAACCCATCTTGCCAGGGAATTCAGGACTCCAAATGTAGATATTAGTATAGGCATATATACTGTACTTATTTACTTGTCTAGGCGTAGTTAGGAAACCTTGAAACGACTTGTTCTCTAAAAGTGTAAGGCATGCTTATTATTCATAATGATAGGCCTACATTTATAATGAAGACATAAAACAGATAAATAAATAAAAAGTGACATGAGTTTAGTTTGAGACTTCACTTACCTCTGATTTCCTAAGAGCTACAACTTTCCGTACGCATTGGCTTCTTTCACTACTTGATTCTTCTTTCCCGGCAGTGCATTAATTTCTAATCCCTTCCTTCTGCAATACACTTTCATTTTCTCCAGCATCGCACTATTTTCTTCAATCATGCCAGTTCTTCAATCAAGAATGTTTTAGTTTGCCTATCTCAATCCGTCCACAAAATATAGGCCTATATTTATTTTAAAATTAATGTTCTTATTAATATTTTCTCTTTAAATTTTGTCTCGATTTCCTCATCCTCTATTTTCTTTTTCTATCACACGGATATACATTTTTGTTATAATTTTGTGCTTAATAAAGATTTCTAGTGTCATCTTGAACTCCTTTAAAATTGCCAGTTTTAATGTTACTGTAGCGAGTTACTACTGATTTGATCCCACGATGCTTTACAAAAGTAATAAAACACTAAATTGTAACCGCATAAAATTTTATTTTAACAGTTACAACCCAAACATTGGTATTCAATTCAAATGAAACATTACGTCAGCATTATGCTCCAAATACTTATTGGTCATACACAGTGTAAATAAATTTTAGTGAAATCACAAAACATTTTATGAAAATCTGACACATTTTGTTACAGATTATGATTTTAAATTCTTATATATATCCATAGCATAAATTGCGCAATACAAGTTATGACCGTTAAAGATTAATTATTAAAGATTTTTTAGAGGTGAGTATTTAAAACACTATAATATTAGGCAAAAAATATTGCCTTTCACCTTCGACGATGGTACAAATACAGAACACAGCAAACATAAAGCACAACACGTAACTTGACCAAAAAAAGGAAAACACAAGACACACACACACTCTCTCAAGTATACATTTGTGTGTATGTGTGTGCGTGTGTGCGCGCGCGTGTATTGTTGTGATAGGTCATATTGGAGGTATTTAGTATTGGAATGTATTTAGTGTTACCGCTGTAGCCTATATAATGAGTGGATTACCTAATAAGGTAGGTGAAAAAGAGTAAGAAAAAAGTAAGCGTCACTTTTGATTACCGAACAAATAGCACGAACAAATTAAATATTTCACAAAACAACAAACAGTTAAACAGATAAACTATCTATAGAAAGAGAAGAATATTTTGTGAGGTATATTTGGCGGAATATGTGTAAGTAATTTCCACCTGAAGTAAGTATAATTTCTTTCCTACTAAGAGAAGTGTTGATTACATACAAGTCTATAAGAGAGATATACGCGTACATAGAATATACAAAATAATTCTGCACGTTAAACTACATTTGGTATAAAGGAAATTCTTAACACTGCAGTTAAGTACCACTTGAGAGCCGACACAATACAAACGGTTTACTTGTAGGTATATACTGCCACAACAGTAAGCACAGCTTTAGAGCCATATTATTGTAACACGCGTTGTAATGTAGTTCATTGTATATTCTACATTAAGTATGATACTAATAATGACGCCATTAGCACTAAGTGTACAAGATTATTGAACCGTATCTGTTCATTAAAGCGGCAGTTATCGTGTTTCCACTCTGTGCCTGCTGTATTCAAAGTGCCGTTAAGGTACGCGGAAGTGAAGCGAAACATCTGAGACAAGTATGCGCTACTTCCAGTTTACTTATAACAATGGGAATTTAAATGGCGTAGTGCACACCACTTGTCCTGATCGTTGCGCTTTATCATATTCGACGCTAGCTTTCTACTGGTCATATAAACTTTTTTCGTCTCATTCGTCGCCAATAACAAGTTGACAAAGTGAAGGGTATTTCGGAAAGGAATAAAGTAAGAAATATGCCTACTGAAAATATGAAATAAATATCCGTCTTTTTTAGTTTATTGATTACTTAACATCTACAGATATGCATCAATAGCTTAATTGTATTTCTTACAAGGGGGAAGTGAATTTATTTTGTTATAAACTTTATTAAAAAACACTTATAAACTAAAAGACAAAAAAAGCATATAAATAAATTATTTATGTATTAGAGTATAAGGAAAAATTATTTTAAACATCGTAAAAAAATCAACAGACAGTATAATTAGTTTGATTTTGTTATCATAAACAGTATTAAGTAACGTAGTGCAGTTGGTAATATTATTAATAAATCCTAAACATTCAAATATACGATATAACCGACTACTTATTCCATGCGACCCCTGTACATCGCAGGGGTATGTATGTGTATACTGTATATGTATTTACAATATATGTGAGTACTATTAGTTATTCTATACAAAACAACGCCACTGTTAATATCATATAACTTATATATTATAATTCACTCTGATTACAATAACTATATTACTTTATATTTGATGTTGTAGGCATGAATATGAGTTAAAATAAATCTTGAAACGTGGCATAAAACCTGGATTTTTATTAGACCGAAACTCGATACCAACTTGAAACTATATACATACTTACTATAGGCCCTATATACATACGTATATATTGCAATGAGTAGAATATGCGTATAAATATAAAATATTACTAGGACTCATAGGCATATGACAGCATGTTTGTGTAAGTAAAGACTGCAGGTTTGGACATTGTACGATAGTCGATAAGAGACATGTTCAAATTGTTAGTTTTAAGTATTTTTAGACAGTAAAAATAAACTGTTAGCGTTGTGATATGGTGCGGAAAGTTGAGTAGGCGAGTGGAGAGTGCGAGTGTGCGAGAAAATTTAATTATTTGATGGGATAATAATAAAAAACATATTAAATTGAATAACTTTTGTTATATGTGGAATAATGTTATGAGACTTGTACCAGAATATGCCTAATGAAAAGACATATCAAATGTCAGTAAGTGTTAGTTAATTAAAGAACATAATATATGAGTTTTTTAACAAAGAAAGTTTTATGTCCATAAAATTATAGGCTACTGTTTTTTTGACAGGCCACAAATTACTTTCAAACAATCTAATACAAGTATAGTGTTATCTTGGCCACAGTAGCTGGGAAGGGTTACAAATTAACCAATCAGCGTACGAAAATTAGGGGAAATTTTCATTTGAATTCTAATTTCTTGTTGTACAGCAGTCTCTCTGTGGACGTTTGTACTAGTTTGGGCGTTTGGTCTACTAGGTGTTACGAACACACGTTAAAGAATTTCGCTAGCTACTTCTAAATTGTAACGTTTAAAGAAGTGCTAATTCGGGAAAGTAGATTTCCGTGTAGGTATTAGGGACACATAAGGCGGCAGGATTTATGTATGCCGAATATACAAATTTGTAATAAATAAAACAAAAACAAAAGCAGTGAAAAGAAATTCACTGTGATTTATAGAATTGCTTTAACGCGAGAACGACCCTGAACGCCGGACTCCAGGAAGAACTCACATCGGTATCCTGAGCGAATCAATACATCTGTATCCAGATTGAAGAACACAACACATGTATCCAGATTGAAGGACCCACATCTTTATCCAGAATGGATCATCAACATCGAGGCGACCTACATTCGTCATAAAAAGGGAAGTGACTTTATTTTATATAAACTTTAATAAAACATGTTAAACAAAAGGACTTTTAAAAAAAGACTAAATTTATTAGATTATATAAGAGATAAGAATTTATTTTAATTTATATTCTGGTTAACAGAGACAGAGGAATTAGTTTGTTATTTGCACATAAACTATATTAAATTCAAAGTAGTGCCATTTGTAGTTAAATCATAAATCTGATTTATAGTATTTATAACAGTATTTACTATTTATAATAGTATTTATAATTTTAGTGCCATTTGTAATAAATCCGGCAGCATTCCTACCGACTACTTATTCTACGAGACACCCGTACATAGCACTATATATATATATATATATATATATATTATAACTACACTACTATGCGTTATTGTAATGTAATGTTGTGTGTGAGTACCCACCTGCTGTCTGATCTTGCAGATTCTTCCGACTAGGGCGTGTGGATTTTGGATTTGAAGTTCGCAAGCTAGTAATCTCAAATTATTACAACAACACACATAATGGGTTACTTTAAAGGGGGAGAGTTTTGTGAGACTGGTAGGCTTTATCGTATAACAATAAAACACTGTTATATGGGGTAATAAAACGTTGTTTATTACACCAACAACACACAAGAATAGAATGGTTATAATCTTATGAATTTTCTTATAGTCTATACAATGAATCGATGTTTTTCGATTGTCTAATAGTTGAAAGAAACTGAACTCGTTCTTTGCGAGTTAATTGCAATTTAAATTTGACTTTATTAATTGATTTGAATTTAATTAAATTTATTTAATTAATTTGAATCTAAGTGTTCATGAAAGAAAATATAAAACTCTAAAATTAATTTGAATAATTAGTTAAAATAAATTAGACGTGACAGTCTAGTTCACGTTATTTCATTTCTAGTGATTCTACTTCTGATCTACTGCAGTATGATCTAAGATTAGATTGTCAGTTAAGATTTGTATAGCGCTTTTATACTACTTCTATTTCTTAACTATAACTTACTAAAGCCTTAAACTGCTATACAGATTATCACAACGAATTTACTTTTTAATTACTAGTGTCTTTGCTTTTTGTTTGTTTGGCACCTGAATTATTTGAATTACAATGTTTTAATTGAAAAATAGAAAATTTAATCTGAAAAATAAATAAATAGATTTTGCTTTCCTGTTACTGAAGAGGATGTCGTCCCGATTTGTCCCTCGTCGATTCGAGTCCTTGGTTAGAGAAAGTAATCTGCTTAGAACTGCTGGATTCGGTCGTGGAGTTCAAAATTCGGCAACACTCTGCTTCCCTGCTGTTTGTGAATATTTTAACGTCTGCTGTTGTCTGCTGGAACTGCTTCCTGTTCTCCGTCGATTTGCACGTTGCACGTCAGCGTGTGTGTGTGTGTGTGCTTCGTTCGGGCGGTCGCTCTGCTCGTCAGCTGTTAACCAATGATTTAGACGGCCTCTCTGCTGTATTCTTGAAGTCTGGTCTTGAAGTCGGGTGGATCTCTTGCGTGCTTATGACTATCTGGTAGTACACAATAAGCTTAGTTGATGTCCTGAAGAGTATCTCGCCTTTACACACCAATTACGAGCTATACAGATGATCTGTAGTTAGTGTGTTCGTAATTGCGTGTGTGTTGACCACGTAGAGTCTTCTTGTTGATCTTCACCGCTCTGGCTACTAGACGATCGAAGGACTACGTCTTAACTTCGTGAGTACTGACAGAAGAGTGATTTTTCCACCAGAAAACATCGCACTGGCCGGGGCTGCATGAAATGATTTCATTGGACGAAACACTCTCCCTACCACATAAAATATAGAATTCCCTTAGTCCGTGAGAATGAAGTCTGGTTCCCACAGACGGAGAATAGAATTATTATCTAATATATAATTTTCCGCCGGAACCACTTTGTCGCTAAGGATATCCTGTACTTACTTAATTTTGCAATAACTTGGTTGCAAATCAAGTTGTGTGAAATCTAAAATATACAATCTGTCACAAATTATTATCTTTATAACATACTAAAATCTCTTTACTGTAACTCTATTTTAACAGAAGTTATTTAATTATTTTAATTAACTCTTACATTTGTTAATTATATTGCATCAAATTTGCACACGTCATTATTAATATCTCGGCAAACATTTTGGCTATGTTAGATTTCGCCTTTATTTATTAGTTTCCGAGATATTAATAATTAACAGTTTGGGTGTGGTCGCTTCCTTGTACAGCGAACTGATTACATAACGACCACGTGTGCGTTGCTTTACACAGCATTATTTTCAATGCGCTACATTCAAATGGAGTTTTAACTGTTAATTTTTATTTAAATATGGTTTCAGCATGCGGTAAACATATAACCCCAAATAGTTAATATTTGGTTCCGTTATATATTCCCACACCCGCTTTAAAAAAAAAATGAATGTAATAATTACAGTTATTTTTTTTTTCTTAATCATTACACACATATTCTGTAATCATTATTCTTATTAACTATACATTGTATTACTTATTCTGAAGACACGTACACAAGTGTTAATGTTATTGCATTATATACAATTTAACTCTAAATACATGTATTAAAATATCATATTTGCAACTTATTGCGTATAATGTTTTTAAAACGAGTAGTAGCCTTTGTTTATAAATAATGCCACGCGTAGAAAGGAATTTTGCTGACAGTATTTAAAACCGTTATCGCCAGGCGCGCGTCTAATTGCTTGACCTAGTTTCATATGTGGGTCAGGTAGTTATCGCGTGACGTAACTGCTTCCTGCCGCTGTTCTCGCTCACTCTATACGCTTATTATTTATCGCGCTAGGAAAACATTATTATTAATACACAAGTTACCTATAATTATTATTAATAATATTATAAAACACAAATTACTTATTTTAATTTTAATTATTATAATACAATTATTATTAACTCTAAATACTATTTATCTTTTTAAAGTCTTTTTATTTCGTCGCGACGCGCTTTGGAACGCCATGCTACTCAAAGTATTTTCTCAAAGAGCTCGCATGGAATTTACCGATCGTTTTCGTTCGGTCCAGCGTCGTAACGATAAACGTGTGAGGTGCGAGTTGTTGAGCCAACAGATAGGGTCCATTATATAAACGAAAGAACTTTGCAGCCACATTTATGTCTCGTCGGCCTACAGGATTCGCCTTGAGCAATACTTTCTCGCCTACTACAAAGTTCGTTAGTTTATGCGTCGTATTAAATTTGTCTGCCCTTTTTCGCCCTTTTTCAACTATTCTTTCCCTCACAAGTTGATTTTTACATTGCACCGGCAGAGGTAGATTATAAGTCTTTGGCTTACTTAAATAATTATCCCAAAACCTCTCTGGCGTGGTTCCAGAGTCTAATTCTGCTGGTGTGTATTCCGTGGTATCATGATAACTCTCATTTATTGCCTTTTCGAAGAATGGTAAGAACTCGGGCCATTTACTTTGTTCCTTATAGCAATAGATACGGAACATTTTACCGATTTCCCGATTCACCCTTTCGGCAAGGTTTCCCTGTGGTCGTCGTATCGAGGTTAGGACTGCTTTGATACCGTTACGTTCCAGGGTGGCTGCCCAGTGTTTGTTTTGGAACTGCTTTCCCTGGTCACTAAGTACGTTCCTTATTGGTCCATGTTGTGGGATATACTTATTAAGTATAATATTTAAAACAGACTTCGTGGTGGGCCTAGGGATCGCATAAAGGCTAACTTTTTTAGTAAACACATCGACGCAAACTACCATGTGTTTTAGATTTCTGGTAGCCTTGGGTAATGGTCCCAGAAAGTCGATGGCGATCATCTGTCCCTTACCTTCCGTTATCACATTGGCCATGGGCACGTAAGTGTGTACGTTTGGTACTTTCGCTGTCTGGCATGGATAACATGTTTTTAGCAATTTCTTTACCCTACGGTACATGTTGGTTATTGTAAAATCCTCCTGCAATATTTTGACACATTTTACAGGAGATGCGTGCGCCATTTTTATATGTAAAGATTGTGTTATACACGCAAGCATCGCTGGAGACAATACCACTTTCCATTCGCCCTGTAACAATTTATACAATATATTGTCTTGTATAAGATAGTGAGGATTTGGGTGAGCTGCTAACATTAGCTTTTTAGCAAGGAGTGCGAGGTTATCGTCCTGCTCGCGTCCTAAGTTCTGTAGCATATTAGTAGCTTCAGGCGCGACCGTGTATTGCATATTTAACACTCTCAACTCGTCGTCAGCTGCTTCATATACCTCCTCCTTTTCTACGGGCGGATATCTACTTAGAGTGTCTGCGGTGGTATTCTCTGATCCTTTGCAATATATAATCGTGAAGGAGTACTCCTGAATAGCTAATACCCATCGTGTTAGTCGGGAATTTGCTAATCGACATTTTAATATAAACGATAACGCCTGATTATCAGTGTGAATCTCGAAATGGGTACCGTATAGGTAGTGTCTGAATTTTCTGAGTGCGTTTATTATGGCGAGTATTTCTTTCTCGGAAGTACAATAGTGCAACTCAGCGCCTTTGAGCGTTCTATTGGCGTATGCTACAACATGAAGACTACCTTGTTCGTCTTCTTGATGCAACACGGCGCCGATAGCGTACTCGCTAGCGTCAGTGTACATTACGTACTTCCTACCCTGCTGTGGATGGAACAATTGTAAATTAGATTGGAACAGGCCTTTAACCCTCTCAAACGCATCGTTCTGTTCAGAACCCCATTTCCACTTTATATTTTTGCGTACCAGCTGTAGCAACGGGACTGTATATTCTGCGTATTTGCTGGTAAATTTCCTGTAATATCCCGTGAGTCCAAGGAATGCTCGCAGTGCTTTGAGGTTCTTGGGCACCGGGAATTCCATAATACTCCTGAGCTTCTCTGGGTCCGTACTGATACCTGTAGCTGAGATTATATGTCCCAGGAACTTCATTTGGGACTTTACAAACTCACACTTGTGTAGCTTGAGCTTGATGTTGGCTAACCTCAGCTTCTGGAAGACGCTCCTAAGATGCTCGAAGTGTTCCTCCAAAGTGCGGGATATCACGAGGATGTCATCCACGAATATTACCGTGTATGGGTCTACCTCAGGTCCTAGAGCTCTCTCGAGGCATCTTACAATCGCAGCGAGACTCGTGCTAAGGCCAAAAGGTACCACCTTATGTTGATAGCATTTGTTATTAAATATGAATGCTGTATACTTACGATCTTGCTCACACAGCGGGACCTGCCAGAAGCTTGCTGTTAGATCTAGCTTCGTGAGGTACCTGGCTCCTTCACATTTAATGAAGAGGTCATCCGCTGTCGGTGCGCAGTCAAACTCTTTCTCTACGAGACTGTTTAAGTTCCTCATATCCAGGCAGAGTCGAATCTCTCCAGTCTTCTTGCGGACGACCAGCAGCGGGTTGAGGAAGCTGCTATTAGATCTTTCAATAATATCTTCTTCCAACATCCGCTGTATCTCGTGCTGGACCTCGGCCTGGTATTTTATAGGGACCTGGTAGATTCTCCTTATGAACTTCTCTGGCTCTGTGAGGTGGATTCTGTGTTCATACACTGACGAGATTGAATGTTCTTCACTGAAGATATCGCTGAATTCTTCTTGCAGCGACGACAATCTCCGTTCAGTTCGGGAATCTAAGGTGGTCTCCCCCTCTTCACATTCTTTATAGTGAATTACTTGTTTTGGTGGCCGTGTGATTTTAATTGGGTCACCATGGTTTTGTGTGTGTGTATGTGTGTTCAATTTAAAAGTGTAACTAACATTGTCTACGGTACATTTTAATAAGTGTTCGCTGGTGTTAATTTCCGCACGTATTTGTTCCAATACATCTACCCCCAATAACATATCACATATTAAATTGTTTATAGCCACTACACACACTTCAAATTGCACTTCGTCTAGCATGATAGTTAGATAGTATTGAGTGTCAATTTTTTCTTTTGTATCGGTAGCGGTTCGTATATAAAATTGATTGATTGGGAGTGATGGGGCCGTACGAAAATATTTTTTATTGGTACGCAGGAACCTTTCACTGACGCCGGATACAACACTACCAGTATCGAACAAAATCCGCGTGGGAACGCTATTGACAAAGGCGTGTAACATCGGACACGCAGCGCTCACGGGCCTTTGTCGCGTGGGACCGGATTCTAGCAACGGATCCCTGACATCCGGTGGGAACACATTATTAACGGGCACACAAGTTACATAATTAAAAGTACACATTTCACACAAGATATAATCCTTATAATTAACATGCTTATATTTACACAATTTTGCCGAATTTATAGCGCGTCCTTGCTGGATGCGCATTTTGGCACGTTTTTTGTAGCTTGGTAACTTTTCGATTTATTGTTCGAATTTTTATTGCCGTGGGAGTCGTTGTCTTTTTCAGTTGTATCAGCTTTGGCTAATTCGACCGTTTGAATCGCTCTAATTTGTGCTCCATCGTTGCCCTTACCCTGCCCCTTTGGTCTACCAAAATTTTGTTTTCCCTTGTACTCAAAGGTTTTATTTGGCTGTTTTGACGGTGTTTGGGGTGGAGTAGAACTGGTACTCGGTTTTTGATCCGTTTGCTGATGGTACTGTTGTCGCGTATTCTGCCCTTCATTATTTCGGCGAAAATCGGGATTATAACGCCACCCACCAAAATCAAAAACCGTCTCACTTTGGGACACTAGAATGAGGAGTTCGTCTACCGTGCGAATACCCTGCGTAAATACAGCTACTCTAATATTATGATTAAAATGGTAGGCAAGCTTGGTGACTATGTCAATCTCCGCAAATGCTGGGGTTAAATGCTTCGCGCGTTCGACCTGCTGGATTATATAATTTTCGGCGGTAATACCCATTTTCTTGTCAAACCGGCCATATTCCAGTTCATTGCGCAGAAGTCGTTGGGTATGCGAGTTCCAGTACCGACTTTCAAATTTTTGTTTGAACTCCGCGTATGTGGACACTCTATCGCGTACAATGTTATACCACTTACGCGCCGAATCACGCATCGCGTTAACCACCCACTGCATTTTGTCTTGATCTTCTAGTCGGGAACCTACTCTAGCCATTTCACTCTCACACGCTAATAAAAATTCAATGGGGTTTTCGTTATTTTCCCCCGTAAAATACACGCGATTTTTCTCGTCGACAGGACCTTGTACCAAGATATTTGGAGCAGATCTCCTTCGTACCTCCTGTCGTACTTTCAAAATTTCGTCGCTTAACGTTTGTAAAACACTCTCTTTATTAGAGTCAATGTTGGATCGCGTCTCTACAATTGAAGCGTCTAATTTATCTACTCGTCGTTGTGTTTCGGTCACGTCCGCGTGAATTTTTACCTCTAGGGATTCGACCTTCCTAGAGACGTCTAGTGTTTGCTTTTCACAACGGATTATGTGATCCTTGAACCGGCTTTCCATACGTGTTACTTGTTCAATAAACGATTTTTGCATAGTGGTCTCAAAAACCTTAAACCGTTCGTTGATTTTAGTATCGACCGTATTTACTCTTTCACCGATCTCTGCGACTTTCTCCGTTAATTGTTTATTACTCTCCGCGATTTCAACGACATTAGCGGTTAACTCGTTTACGCTTTCGTCTATTTTCTCGGTGGTTTGTTTATTGCTTTGCTTAATCTCGGCGTTTATGTCAGCGTTACTTTGTTCTAATGCTTCGGTTAGACTAACTTTTTGTGCCTCGATTTTAGAAGTTAATTCCGCGATATTGAGCTCAGCTTTGGCTGCACTCTGTTCAAATTTCGCGTCTATTTTAGCGGTTAATTCGGCATTTGTTTTCTCAAATTTAGCGTTCATATTTTCGTTCATTTGTTGTATTTGTTTAAGTATTTTATCCATATCCATTTTAAATAGACAACAATGTCAAATATACATAATTTAAAATACACAGAACAGTTTCAAATACACACAATAACTTTACTGTTGTACACACACCAGTCACAAAACTCTTTGGGGATTGTTTAGTTGGACGCCAGCTGTTTTACGAATTAAAACAGCAAAGTTTGTTTTAAAGTGAAAATTAAATTTAAATTGAATTTAATTAATTTTCTCGAGCCCCACGAGATTGGAGCGCCAATTATAACTACACTACTATGCGTTATTGTAATGTAATGTTGTGTGTGAGTACCCACCTGCTGTCTGATCTTGCAGATTCTTCCGACTAGGGCGTGTGGATTTTGGATTTGAAGTTCGCAAGCTAGTAATCTCAAATTATTACAACAACACACATAATGGGTTACTTTAAAGGGGGAGAGTTTTGTGAGACTGGTAGGCTTTATCGTACAACAATAAAACACTGTTATATGGGGTAATAAAACGTTGTTTATTACACCAACAACACACAAGAATAGAATGGTTATAATCTTATGAATTTTCTTATAGTCTATACAATGAATCGATGTTTTTCGATTGTCTAATAGTTGAAAGAAACTGAACTCGTTCTTTGCGAGTTAATTGCAATTTAAATTTGACTTTATTAATTGATTTGAATTTAATTAAATTTATTTAATTAATTTGAATCTAAGTGTTCATGAAAGAAAATATAAAACTCTAAAATTAATTTGAATAATTAGTTAAAATAAATTAGACGTGACAGTCTAGTTCACGTTATTTCATTTCTAGTGATTCTACTTCTGATCTACTGCAGTATGATCTAAGATTAGATTGTCAGTTAAGATTTGTATAGCGCTTTTATACTACTTCTATTTCTTAACTATAACTTACTAAAGCCTTAAACTGCTATACAGATTATCACAACGAATTTACTTTTTAATTACTAGTGTCTTTGCTTTTTGTTTGTTTGGCACCTGAATTATTTGAATTACAATGTTTTAATTGAAAAATAGAAAATTTAATCTGAAAAATAAATAAATAGATTTTGCTTTCCTGTTACTGAAGAGGATGTCGTCCCGATTTGTACCTCGTCGATTCGAGTCCTTGGTTAGAGAAAGTAATCTGCTTAGAACTGCTGGATTCGGTCGTGGAGTTCAAAATTCGGCAACACTCTGCTTCCCTGCTGTTTGTGAATATTTTAACGTCTGCTGTTGTCTGCTGGAACTGCTTCCTGTTCTCCGTCGATTTGCACGTTGCACGTCAGCGTGTGTGTGTGTGTGTGTGTGCTTCGTTCGGGCGGTCGCTCTGCTCGTCAGCTGTTAACCAATGATTTAGACGGCCTCTCTGCTGTATTCTTGAAGTCTGGTCTTGAAGTCGGGTGGATCTCTTGCGTGCTTATGACTATCTGGTAGTACACAATAAGCTTAGTTGATGTCCTGAAGAGTATCTCGCCTTTACACACCAATTACGAGCTATACAGATGATCTGTAGTTAGTGTGTTCGTAATTGCGTGTGTGTTGACCACGTAGAGTCTTCTTGTTGATCTTCACCGCTCTGGCTACTAGACGATCGAAGGACTACGTCTTAACTTCGTGAGTACTGACAGAAGAGTGATTTTTCCACCAGAAAACATCGCACTGGCCGGGGCTGCATGAAATGATTTCATTGGTCGAAACACTCTCCCTACCACATAAAATTTAGAATTCCCTTAGTCCGTGAGAATGAAGTCTGGTTCCCACAGACGGAGAATAGAATTATTATCTAATATATAATTTTCCGCCGGAACCAATTTGTCGCTAAGGATATCCTGTACTTACTTAATTTTGCAATAACTTGGTTGCAAATCAAGTTGTGTGAAATCTAAAATATACAATCTGTCACAAATTATTATCTTTATAACATACTAAAATCTCTTTACTGTAACTCTATTTTAACAGAAGTTATTTAATTATTTTAATTAACTCTTACATTTGTTAATTATATTGCATCAAATTTGCACACGTCATTATTAATATCTCGGCAAACATTTTGGCTATGTTAGATTTCGCCTTTATTTATTAGTTTCCGAGATATTAATAATTAACAGTTTGGGTGTGGTCGCTTCCTTGTACAGCGAACTGATTACATAACGACCACGTGTGCGTTGCTGTACACAGCATTATTTTCAATGCGCTACATTCAAATGGAGTTTTAACTGTTAATTTTTATTTAAATATGGTTTCAGCATGCGGTAAACATATAACCCCAAATAGTTAATATTTGGTTCCGTTATATATTCCCACACCCGCTTTAAAAAAAAAATGAATGTAATAATTACAGTTATTTTTTTTTTCTTAATCATTACACACATATTCTGTAATCATTATTCTTATTAACTATACATTGTATTACTTATTCTGAAGACACGTACACAAGTGTTAATGTTATTGCATTATATACAATTTAACTCTAAATACATGTATTAAAATATCATATTTGCAACTTATTGCGTATAATGTTTTTAAAACGAGTAGTAGCCTTTGTTTATAAATAATGCCACGCGTAGAAAGGAATTTTGCTGACAGTATTTAAAACCGTTATCGCCAGGCGCGCGTCTAATTGCTTGACCTAGTTTCATATGTGGGTCAGGTAGTTATCGCGTGACGTAACTGTTTCCTGCCGCTGTTCTCGCTCACTCTATACGTTTATTATTTATCGCGCTAGGAAAACATTATTATTAATACACAAGTTACCTATAATTATTATTAATAATATTATAAAACACAAATTACTTATTTTAATTTTAATTATTATAATACAATTATTATTAACTCTAAATACTATTTATCTTTTTAAAGTCTTTTTATTTCGTCGCGACGCGCTTTGGAACGCCATGCTACTCAAAGTATTTTCTCAAAGAGCTCGTATGGAATTTACCGATCGTTTTCGTTCGGTCCAGCGTCGTAACGATAAACGTGTGAGGTGCGAGTTGTTGAGCCAACAGATAGGGTCCATTATATAAACGAAAGAACTTTGCAGCCACATTTATGTCTCGTCGGCCTACAGGATTCGCCTTGAGCAATACTTTCTCGCCTACTACAAAGTTCGTTAGTTTATGCGTCGTATTAAATTTGTCTGCCCTTTTTCGCCCTTTTTCAACTATTCTTTCCCTCACAAGTTGATTTTTACATTGCACCGGCAGAGGTAGATTATAAGTCTTTGGCTTACTTAAATAATTATCCCAAAACCTCTCTGGCGTGGTTCCAGAGTCTAATTCTGCTGGTGTGTATTCCGTGGTATCATGATAACTCTCATTTATTGCCTTTTCGAAGAATGGTAAGAACTCGGGCCATTTACTTTGTTCCTTATAGCAATAGATACGGAACATTTTACCGATTTCCCGATTCACCCTTTCGGCAAGGTTTCCCTGTGGTCGTCGTATCGAGGTTAGGACTGCTTTGATACCGTTACGTTCCAGGGTGGCTGCCCAGTGTTTGTTTTGGAACTGCTTTCCCTGGTCACTAAGTACGTTCCTTATTGGTCCATGTTGTGGGATATACTTATTAAGTATAATATTTAAAACAGACTTCGTGGTGGGCCTAGGGATCGCATAAAGGCTAACTTTTTTAGTAAACACATCGACGCAAACTACCATGTGTTTTAGATTTCTGGTAGCCTTGGGTAATGGTCCCAGAAAGTCGATGGCGATCATCTGTCCCTTACCTTCCGTTATCACATTGGCCATGGGCACGTAAGTGTGTACGTTTGGTACTTTCGCTGTCTGGCATGGATAACATGTTTTTAGCAATTTCTTTACCCTACGGTACATGTTGGTTATTGTAAAATCCTCCTGCAATATTTTGACACATTTTACAGGAGATGCGTGCGCCATTTTTATATGTAAAGATTGTGTTATACACGCAAGCATCGCTGGAGACAATACCACTTTCCATTCGCCCTGTAACAATTTATACAATATATTGTCTTGTATAAGATAGTGAGGATTTGGGTGAGCTGCTAACATTAGCTTTTTAGCAAGGAGTGCGAGGTTATCGTCCTGCTCGCGTCCTAAGTTCTGTAGCATATTAGTAGCTTCAGGCGCGACCGTGTATTGCATATTTAACACTCTCAACTCGTCGTCAGCTGCTTCATATACCTCCTCCTTTTCTACGGGCGGATATCTACTTAGAGTGTCTGCGGTGGTATTCTCTGATCCTTTGCAATATATAATCGTGAAGGAGTACTCCTGAATAGCTAATACCCATCGTGTTAGTCGGGAATTTGCTAATCGACATTTTAATATAAACGATAACGCCTGATTATCAGTGTGAATCTCGAAATGGGTACCGTATAGGTAGTGTCTGAATTTTCTGAGTGCGTTTATTATGGCGAGTATTTCTTTCTCGGAAGTACAATAGTGCAACTCAGCGCCTTTGAGCGTTCTATTGGCGTATGCTACAACATGAAGACTACCTTGTTCGTCTTCTTGATGCAACACGGCGCCGATAGCGTACTCGCTAGCGTCAGTGTACATTACGTACTTCCTACCCTGCTGTGGATGGAACAATTGTAAATTAGATTGGAACAGGCCTTTAACCCTCTCAAACGCATCGTTCTGTTCAGAACCCCATTTCCACTTTATATTTTTGCGTACCAGCTGTAGCAACGGGACTGTATATTCTGCGTATTTGCTGGTAAATTTCCTGTAATATCCCGTGAGTCCAAGGAATGCTCGCAGTGCTTTGAGGTTCTTGGGCACCGGGAATTCCATAATACTCCTGAGCTTCTCTGGGTCCGTACTGATACCTGTAGCTGAGATTATATGTTTCAGGAACTTCATTTGGGACTTTACAAACTCACACTTGTGTAGCTTGAGCTTGATGTTGGCTAACCTCAGCTTCTGGAAGACGCTCCTAAGATGCTCGAAGTGTTCCTCCAAAGTGCGGGATATCACGAGGATGTCATCCACGAATATTACCGTGTATGGGTCTACCTCAGGTCCTAGAGCTCTCTCGAGGCATCTTACAATCGCAGCGAGACTCGTGCTAAGGCCAAAAGGTACCACCTTATGTTGATAGCATTTGTTATTAAATATGAATGCTGTATACTTACGATCTTGCTCACACAGCGGGACCTGCCAGAAGCTTGCTGTTAGATCTAGCTTCGTGAGGTACCTGGCTCCTTCACATTTAATGAAAAGGTCATCCGCTGTCGGTGCGCAGTCAAACTCTTTCTCTACGAGACTGTTTAAGTTCCTCATATCCAGGCAGAGTCGAATCTCTCCAGTCTTCTTGCGGACGACCAGCAGCGGGTTGAGGAAGCTGCTATTAGATCTTTCAATAATATCTTCTTCCAACATCCGCTGTATCTCGTGCTGGACCTCGGCCTGGTATTTTATAGGGACCTGGTAGATTCTCCTTATGAACTTCTCTGGCTCTGTGAGGTGGATTCTGTGTTCATACACTGACGAGATTGAATGTTCTTCACTGAAGATATCGCTGAATTCTTCTTGCAGCGACGACAATCTCCGTTCAGTTCGGGAATCTAAGGTGGTCTCCCCCTCTTCACATTCTTTATAGTGAATTACTTGTTTTGGTGGCCGTGTGATTTTAATTGGGTCACCATGGTTTTGTGTGTGTGTATGTGTGTTCAATTTAAAAGTGTAACTAACATTGTCTACGGTACATTTTAATAAGTGTTCGCTGGTGTTAATTTCCGCACGTATTTGTTCCAATACATCTACCCCCAATAACATATCACATATTAAATTGTTTATAGCCACTACACGCACTTCAAATTGCACTTCGTCTAGCATGATAGTTAGATAGTATTGAGTGTCAATTTTTTCTTTTGTATCGGTAGCGGTTCGTATATAAAATTGATTGATTGGGAGTGATGGGGCCGTACGAAAATATTTTTTATTGGTACGCAGGAACCTTTCACTGACGCCGGATACAACACTACCAGTATCGAACAAAATCCGCGTGGGAACGCTATTGACAAAGGCGTGTAACATCGGACACGCAGCGCTCACGGGCCTTTGTCGCGTGGGACCGGATTCTAGCAACGGATCCCTGACATCCGGTGGGAACACATTATTAACGGGCACACAAGTTACATAATTAAAAGTACACATTTCACACAAGATATAATCCTTATAATTAACATGCTTATATTTACACAATTTTGCCGAATTTATAGCGCGTCCTTGCTGGATGCGCATTTTGGCACGTTTTTTGTAGCTTGGTAACTTTTCGATTTATTGTTCGAATTTTTATTGCCGTGGGAGTCGTTGTCTTTTTCAGTTGTATCAGCTTTGGCTAATTCGACCGTTTGAATCGCTCTAATTTGTGCTCCATCGTTGCCCTTACCCTGCCCCTTTGGTCTACCAAAATTTTGTTTTCCCTTGTACTCAAAGGTTTTATTTGGCTGTTTTGACGGTGTTTGGGGTGGAGTAGAACTGGTATTCGGTTTTTGATCCGTTTGCTGATGGTACTGTAGTCGCGTATTCTGCCCTTCATTATTTCGGCGAAAATCGGGATTATAACGCCACCCACCAAAATCAAAAACCGTCTCACTTTGGGACACTAGAATGAGGAGTTCGTCTACCGTGCGAATACCCTGCGTAAATACAGCTACTCTAATATTATGATTAAAATGGTAGGCAAGCTTGGTGACTATGTCAATCTCCGCAAATGCTGGGGTTAAATGCTTCGCGCGTTCGACCTGCTGGATTATATAATTTTCGGCGGTAATACCCATTTTCTTGTCAAACCGGCCATATTCCAGTTCATTGCGCAGAAGTCGTTGGGTATGCGAGTTCCAGTACCGACTTTCAAATTTTTGTTTGAACTCCGCGTATGTGGACACTCTATCGCGTACAATGTTATACCACTTACGCGCCGAATCACGCATCGCGTTAACCACCCACTGCATTTTGTCTTGATCTTCTAGTCGGGAACCTACTCTAGCCATTTCACTCTCACACGCTAATAAAAATTCAATGGGGTTTTCGTTATTTTCCCCCGTAAAATACACGCGATTTTTCTCGTCGACAGGACCTTGTACCAAGATATTTGGAGCAGATCTCCTTCGTACCTCCTGTCGTACTTTCAAAATTTCGTCGCTTAACGTTTGTAAAACACTCTCTTTATTAGAGTCAATGTTGGATCGCGTCTCTACAATTGAAGCGTCTAATTTATCTACTCGTCGTTGTGTTTCGGTCACGTCCGCGTGAATTTTTACCTCTAGGGATTCGACCTTCCTAGAGACGTCTAGTGTTTGCTTTTCACAACGGATTATGTGATCCTTGAACCGGCTTTCCATACGTGTTACTTGTTCAATAAACGATTTTTGCATAGTGGTCTCAAAAACCTTAAACCGTTCGTTGATTTTAGTATCGACCGTATTTACTCTTTCACCGATCTCTGCGACTTTCTCCGTTAATTGTTTATTACTCTCCGCGATTTCAACGACATTAGCGGTTAACTCGTTTACGCTTTCGTCTATTTTCTCGGTGGTTTGTTTATTGCTTTGCTTAATCTCGGCGTTTATGTCAGCGTTACTTTGTTCTAATGCTTCGGTTAGACTAACTTTTTGTGCCTCGATTTTAGAAGTTAATTCCGCGATATTGAGCTCAGCTTTGGCTGCACTCTGTTCAAATTTCGCGTCTATTTTAGCGGTTAATTCGGCATTTGTTTTCTCAAATTTAGCGTTCATATTTTCGTTCATTTGTTGTATTTGTTTAAGTATTTTATCCATATCCATTTTAAATAGACAACAATGTCAAATATACATAATTTAAAATACACAGAACAGTTTCAAATACACACAATAACTTTACTGTTGTACACACACCAGTCACAAAACTCTTTGGGGATTGTTTAGTTGGACGCCAGCTGTTTTACGAATTAAAACAGCAAAGTTTGTTTTAAAGTGAAAATTAAATTTAAATTGAATTTAATTAATTTTCTCGAGCCCCACGAGATTGGAGCGCCAATTATAACTACACTACTATGCGTTATTGTAATGTAATGTTGTGTGTGAGTACCCACCTGCTGTCTGATCTTGCAGATTCTTCCGACTAGGGCGTGTGGATTTTGGATTTGAAGTTCGCAAGCTAGTAATCTCAAATTATTACAACAACACACATAATGGGTTACTTTAAAGGGGGAGAGTTTTGTGAGACTGGTAGGCTTTATCGTACAACAATAAAACACTGTTATATGGGGTAATAAAACGTTGTTTATTACACCAACAACACACAAGAATAGAATGGTTATAATCTTATGAATTTTCTTATAGTCTATACAATGAATCGATGTTTTTCGATTGTCTAATAGTTGAAAGAAACTGAACTCGTTCTTTGCGAGTTAATTGCAATTTAAATTTGACTTTATTAATTGATTTGAATTTAATTAAATTTATTTAATTAATTTGAATCTAAGTGTTCATGAAAGAAAATATAAAACTCTAAAATTAATTTGAATAATTAGTTAAAATAAATTAGACGTGACAGTCTAGTTCACGTTATTTCATTTCTAGTGATTCTACTTCTGATCTACTGCAGTATGATCTAAGATTAGATTGTCAGTTAAGATTTGTATAGCGCTTTTATACTACTTCTATTTCTTAACTATAACTTACTAAAGCCTTAAACTGCTATACAGATTATCACAACGAATTTACTTTTTAATTACTAGTGTCTTTGCTTTTTGTTTGTTTGGCACCTGAATTATTTGAATTACAATGTTTTAATTGAAAAATAGAAAATTTAATCTGAAAAATAAATAAATAGATTTTGCTTTCCTGTTACTGAAGAGGATGTCGTCCCGATTTGTACCTCGTCGATTCGAGTCCTTGGTTAGAGAAAGTAATCTGCTTAGAACTGCTGGATTCGGTCGTGGAGTTCAAAATTCGGCAACACTCTGCTTCCCTGCTGTTTGTGAATATTTTAACGTCTGCTGTTGTCTGCTGGAACTGCTTCCTGTTCTCCGTCGATTTGCACGTTGCACGTCAGCGTGTGTGTGTGTGTGTGTGTGCTTCGTTCGGGCGGTCGCTCTGCTCGTCAGCTGTTAACCAATGATTTAGACGGCCTCTCTGCTGTATTCTTGAAGTCTGGTCTTGAAGTCGGGTGGATCTCTTGCGTGCTTATGACTATCTGGTAGTACACAATAAGCTTAGTTGATGTCCTGAAGAGTATCTCGCCTTTACACACCAATTACGAGCTATACAGATGATCTGTAGTTAGTGTGTTCGTAATTGCGTGTGTGTTGACCACGTAGAGTCTTCTTGTTGATCTTCACCGCTCTGGCTACTAGACGATCGAAGGACTACGTCTTAACTTCGTGAGTACTGACAGAAGAGTGATTTTTCCACCAGAAAACATCGCACTGGCCGGGGCTGCATGAAATGATTTCATTGGACGAAACACTCTCCCTACCACATAAAATTTAGAATTCCCTTAGTCCGTGAGAATGAAGTCTGGTTCCCACAGACGGAGAATAGAATTATTATCTAATATATAATTTTCCGCCGGAACCACTTTGTCGCTAAGGATATCCTGTACTTACTTAATTTTGCAATAACTTGGTTGCAAATCAAGTTGTGTGAAATCTAAAATATACAATCTGTCACAAATTATTATCTTTATAACATACTAAAATCTCTTTACTGTAACTCTATTTTAACAGAAGTTATTTAATTATTTTAATTAACTCTTACATTTGTTAATTATATTGCATCAAATTTGCACACGTCATTATTAATATCTCGGCAAACATTTTGGCTATGTTAGATTTCGCCTTTATTTATTAGTTTCCGAGATATTAATAATTAACAGTTTGGGTGTGGTCGCTTCCTTGTACAGCGAACTGATTACATAACGACCACGTGTGCGTTGCTTTACACAGCATTATTTTCAATGCGCTACATTCAAATGGAGTTTTAACTGTTAATTTTTATTTAAATATGGTTTCAGCATGCGGTAAACATTATAACCCCAAATAGTTAATATTTGGTTCCGTTATATTATATATATTGCGACAACACAATTAAATTAATTCTTGTGCATAGGATTATGGTGTGTGTTTTATAAATCAACAAGTCTATATTGGAGTTATTATAATTATTTATAATAATAACCAATATAATATAAAATAACCAATACAATATAATATAACCAATTGAATAATAGTTCATACGATATATTTTTAAACATACACAAATGTTATGAATTTTGAAATATTGTTTGAAAACAGTTTATATAAAGTTCAGATCTGAATTTGTTACTTGAGTGAAGATATTCCAATTTGATGCGGCGAGATGGCTGAAGGCGATGCGTACATCTCACATGTCCTTCCCTCGTGGTTTCTGCTGCGCTGGTGTCATGATGATAAACACGCTGAACTTGCTCGACGAACTGCAACATTGCCTCGCTGCGATAACACTTATTATTGATTGTTAAAGGATTTTAAAAATGTTTTAATATTGTTATAGCTTATTTACATATCTCAAGGTGTAACGTAGGTGTTTAATGAAAAACGGTGTATAGGCGTACCTTCCGGCACGTCTTCAAGTGTCCTCGCGTCACCAGATCTACCGCGGTCGGTAGGTCTCCCTATGAAGATATCTTGACTAACACGGATACTTGTAAATCACAATATTAATTATTAAAACTGATTTACTTGGGTCTGTAGAATAACTCACACAGAGTTCCAAGTTTTCGTACACCTTTTGCACTGT
Organism: Magicicada septendecula; assembly: GCA_034769895.1. Classification (NCBI taxonomy): domain Eukaryota; kingdom Metazoa; phylum Arthropoda; class Insecta; order Hemiptera; family Cicadidae; genus Magicicada; species Magicicada septendecula. Next base: position 894,359,537 of record CM068367.1, read on the forward strand.
TTACGTGTTCACGCAAGAGAAACGTCTTGAACGCGGACCGCACGTTTACTAGACGAATGCTCAAGATGAACTGCCGTTGATCTGCACATGGGAACAGACAATTTTCAATGATTTTACTGCGTTCTAATTGGCCAATTATCGGTCACATGATAAATATGCACACGGCACTAATAGTTCTTCATGCAACACTTTGCATGAAATTGGCAAAGCCTGCACAGATAATTATCTGGGATTTTATTACTTCACGCATGAGTGAGTTTTAAATAGAGATTTCATATAACAGAAATTCACACTCAAGAGTTATTTGAAGATCACAGAATATAGGGAAATTGTAGCTAATATTAAATTTTATGTCTTGCTCAAGTCTCATGTAAATCGGATAATTATAACGGACACAATAGAAAAACGTTAATAACTCGCGCACCCGCGCACACTTTCACAAACATATTACATAGAAAAATAACGAATAACATTTTTAAGAGTTTGACCTATTGTAAATTCTTATCGGTAATATAATACAAAAACTATAGCTAAAAAAAAAACAATTTGAACAAGAAACAAATTTAAACACGAGAATGTTCGTCATCCATACATAAGACATAGTTTATTGCTTATCATGATCCTGTGTTCTATCGCAATATATGTATATATATATATATATATATATAAAAGTTATAACCATTTAACAACCATAATTAAAAATATAAATATAACAAAAAATTTCTTCTAATCTAACTTATTAAGTGATACGTAAGAAAACCGGCGTACGTGAGTGAAAGCGACTAAGAAATTGCCTGAACGCAAGCTACTCCTACGACATATCAGACCAAACATTCCACCACTGGTGAATCAGATGTATGCCTAAAACAATCTCAAATAACAAACTGACTAATGCGCGGTGCTTAACCTGATACAAATAGTGCAGTCAGAATTTCAGTTAATGTAGTTATCTCAAACCAAATTTTACTTTGTTGAAACTGGGTAAATGAAACTAGATAAAATTCATTCTACTGAATTAACACGTGTACAAAATATGTTGACATTTCCGTTAAGGTCCTTAAGCCCTTGGTATGAAGGGAAGTATGCCTTTTGACTGTCTCTCCACTCGATGGGTTACGGTATTTTTAAGTTTGGAAACCACTTGTAAAAACGAAACTACTAGTGCACAAGACGTGTATGGACGTCCGTGTAGGGCTACAGCTGGTAATGTAAATGTAGATTTACTGCAGAAATATTGTAATCTGGTACTTACAACTATCATAAATGTTCCGTTGTACTCTGTAACGGATTCCGTTCAGAAAGAAAATAAATCACCATATTATGCTGTATGTACCGGAGACAGACGACCACCCAACAAACTGCACAAGAGCTCCTTCTATCCGGATCCAGAATCCAAGCAACTGTACGGGCACAAAAAGACAGACGTTATGTAGTTTTTACAGAATTATTTTAATACCATATTACGTCAATTAAATCATTATGGCGTGCGGTCTCTGGATAAATGTCCACCTGTATTTTCTCATGGTCATATCACATACTTGTTGTACTCTTAATATGTACAGACTGTAAAAAATTACAAAAAATGCGGTTTAAAGTTAATAAAATGGTTTTTTCTGAACAAAATTTTTAAAACTATTGAGTACAATTGTATCTTTGATTCTTAGTAATGTACTATTACTCATTTATTAAATTAACTATTATATATGTTCAATAGTACATTAAAATAAAACATTTTTTCTCAGGTAAACTGTGATATAACTTTTATTTATATATCCGATAACGAAAAATATCTATAGCTTGTTATGTCCAATTATATTTTAAGTTCTGAACATGATAATAGTTTTCCATTCATTATTATCTGTCACATAAATGATCCATAACGTGATAGTAGTAATGATGCACTTACTAGTAGTAATTCGGTAGTGTTTTAGTGAACCTAATAGCAAATATAAAATTAGTACAGAGAGTACTCATTTAAAGTATAAAATTTGTTTTCCATAAAGTGAATTATTTAAATTGTGTACTTAACACAAAATGCATTCCGCTACACAGCGAAATGCAATAACGACCTGGGCGGTTAAAGTTAACGACCTGGACGGTTTGATTGTTGGTCGGTAACGGTATCGTTGGGGTCGTAACTAAATTGTTACGCCCATGTGGTGGCTTAGATTGTATTACAATGGACGTTTGCCACTTTGTTGATAATGTTTCCTGTTCATTTATTGAAAGAATTTTATTAAAGTTTTGAAAATAAGTTTGTGTTGTTTTCTTTATCTATATTTATACTGGTGTAAAAGAAGCTTGTATTGCATGTTAATCAATAATATGTAAGTAAGATTGTTATAGCTCCCATGCATACCATGATTCACAATTTGGCTTACGTTACAAGTAGTGTAAGACCGGAAGACATGGACTACGTTTTTTGAACAAATATTTGACACATGATTGACAAATATTTTGCTTTACAGGGTGCTGACATATAGTAAAGAGGTATTATAATATCTCAAATGTAGAAACTCATATTTTTAAAAAGAAAAACAGTATAAATTTTTATGTAATGAGACGTGATTTTTAAATGTAAAGTAGTGAAATGGACCGTATAAGCGAGAGAGATTTGGTACATTTAAATACATGATGTAATTGTACATTTTAAGTTTAAAATAGTTTATCATCAATGTTACATAATATCGAGCGTTACATGGATTATAAATTTAAATTACAGTAAAGTGTAAGAATACAATGATTTCCCTTAACTCTTAGCACTAAAAGATTGCCTTCTTGCTTTTTAACTCGCTCTAATAATTGTTCCGACTGAAATAACATTTTACTCCACACCGAGTATATCCTCAGTGAGGCAACGGGACTTTGTTATACAGTTTATACAATCCAATCTCGTTTCTTTTGTGTGTAACTGTTGCTTTCGTCACAACAAACGTATTTGTTTCCGCCTCACTAGTTTTTATACTCCTCCTCTTCATCAACCATTCTTTCGATGCATAAGTTATTAATTATAGAGTGAGATGAGGTTAATGGTTGACTTTTTTTTTTTTTTTTTTTTTTTCGTAGCTTTGGATTTCTGTTTTTCAGAATTATTTTCTTCACTGTTTTATTTTTTATCTTTTCTTCTTTTTTTACCTTCCTTTTCATCTCTGCAACTGTCTCGAATAATTGAAATTTCTTGCAATGCTTTGTAACTATGTTTTCAGTGACTTCACTTTGTTTATATTTAAATTAGTAGAAATTCCCTTTAACAGACTGGTAGAAATGAACAATCGTTGTTTTCTTTAGACGTTCTTGGAACAGCAAAGTTGATTTCTGAAGCATGATTATTAACTTCTCTTGTCAGATATTTCTTTGTGTTACCTTGGTGTATGCCAGCTGTTGACTACATTATCAGTCGATCCAGAGTCAGTTGAGCCTATCCTGTATTTCTTCTGGGAGAAAGCGCAATCTAGTATCGTATCACGTTTTGAAGGGATTATCCCTGATATCATTAAACTATTGATACAATTTACAACATTGACCAATTTCTCACAAGTCGAATTAAGCAAATGTACATAGTGAAACTCCCTAATCTTCCTGTATTTGTGGATCTTGATAAAACTATTACAGACAACGTGGGAATTTGCATTTAATGATCTCAAAACTAAACGAGCCAGAGGCTACAGCAACCGGGTGGTGTACGGAGGCAGGCTTATTAAGATAATTTCGTTGATCTTGACAAATTCCAACATTTCAGCATAGTGACGAATAGCCGTTAAGAGATTTCATTGCTTTATCAATCGATTTTCTTGGAGTAAAATGTGTCTTTTTAATAAATCACAATTCTTAATAATAAATTTTAAATTAAAGTATATTGATTTGTTGATATTATAATGTTTCTCCAAGGTGGTTTTTTATACAAAATCTTTATTTACATTATTCCTTCCTTTAAACATAAAAAATTACAGCAGGAATGTTCCGTTACCGTTACAACACAACAAAACTGAAATAATTTGTCGCTTTTCTTGTGATGTGATTGATGTCATGATTTTAGAACTTTTAATGGCCATCATTTTAAAAAACCTGTTGTTGAGGTACAACCCAGTCTTATATTTTTAATTAGATATTATATTATAGTTTTTTAGAGTATTCATTACCACATCTTTTGGTTGTTTCTCTATCTTGCGCAATTGACACGCCTTTTGTTTTCATTATTAAAAGAATTGGATTCTGTGCGAGGAAAGACCAGACAGTCATAAACAGTTTTTTCTTTCTTTATTGAAAATGTGAAGTATTTTATGTTTCCAGCCAGTTTGTAGGCTACACATTTGGCTCTGTATAGAGTAATCCCTCGCTTTTTAATTTTTGAAATGCGAACAACAAATTTGTTCTGTTTTCAACGTCTAAACATAGGATAGAACTGAAGAACATTTGGAAAACCTGGTGTGTTTATTCGTCTCTTCAACATACATTTGGAGCTTTATAAACTTTGCGGCTTGATTAAAGTCTATTTCCTTGTCCTTGAAAACGCTGATTACTTCAGATTGTCTTCTCTCTATTCCCCCGGCAAGACTCTAGTGTAGTGGTCGGTGTTTTCTAAAACTAGAATGAAAATCACCACTTCAGTAACTTAAATTCAGCTCTTTCTCGATTTTTTCTAAATTTAGGATTATATTTACGTGGTCCGTCTAATACTGCAAAACTCTGGTCCACCTCTTTTAATTAAGATTGGTTCATTCCTTCCGATTGTCTATGTCTTTGGATTGGTCCATCTCTTCCGAGTGGTTAGTTTAGAGCCTACATGTTTCTCAAGCTTACACCATCAAAACTACGTCGGTATGTTGCACTGCAAAAAGTACAACTAACTATAATTGTTTTAAAGAAAATTTCGACTTACAAAAAGAAATACAGTAATGTCGTACAATCTCTAGTATTATAACGTTGTCTGTGAAGAAAAAACTGGCACAGTTTCACTGATGGCGCTACCACGGTGTATTTGACTGGTTCGTGCCATCCAGTGGTGTATCTCTTTCTGACTTTTCCTAAGCTAATTCTAGAAAAATTCTACACAGTAAGAAAGAGAAAAGATACACGAGGTTCTGTGAGGAGCGGAAATCTTTTATTAATACTCTATCAATTAATATACGTTTATATGTTCTGTAAATAATTGGGGCAGACAATTAAAAATATATGTCTTAATAATGTTCGCTTCAAAAATAGAGAAAATTAAAAGCCGTAAATATGTCAAAAATTACTTTAATATTAAATGCACCAGCGAATAATTAAGAACAGGCCTTCTTAATTCGTGAAATTGAATTTCTTGTAATTGATCACATAATTCGCCTGCTTAATAAATAGCAAATTCGAATAATGTAGATACTTATTGAATATATGGATTCCAAAATATCAGTAGAACTGCCTTCTACCTACACTTAGGTTGTAACAACTAAAGTAAAAACGTGCATAGGCTTACATAATTTTTAATCAGCACCAAAATATTCTTTTAATAAAAATATTTAAATGAAAATTTCGAATTTAATTTAAATGGTAACAGCATTAGAAAACAACTGAAAAATGAAGTGAAACTATCATTATCGACAATATTTACGTTGTAAATAGTGACCAGTAGTGAATAAAGCCTCAGAAATCGGTTGGTGTGTCCGAACACGGCTGCATTAGCCCATTTTAAACACGTCCATTCATTTCGCAATTTTTAGAAGTGAGAATGCATAAAAATGTTAGTTTTGTAATACTTCCAAAGCATTTGGCATTTCATAATCACATTTTATTTTATCGACGCTTTAGTTGGCTCCAAAGTTTAGTTGTTACACAGTTATTCATGTTTGTACAGTGTATCTTTAACAGTAGGAATCGCCATTGACTTTCCTGTCTCTCTGTGTGTAAAAAAAAACGTCGAAATGCTAGGTAAGATAGACAGAAAGATACAGACTGTGGCTAAGCTAGCAAGGAGAAGGTTGTTAAAAACAAGTTGGGTTTTAAACAACATAAGTAACAAAGACACAATGAAAGAGAAAAGGAATGGGAGTCATACAAAGAAAGTAATAGAAAGTTGTACAACACGTTTTACTGTTTTTGTGTGTGTTAAAGCTAAATTAATTATCGCGAAAAGTATACTAAATGTCGGATATTGGAATATCCATTCCTTGGAACACAAGTACTGAACGTGCAAACTTATAAAATAATAGGAAACAAGGACCTTGTAGTAATGCCTAGGTGAGATGGCAACAGGTCAGTTGTGTTGACGGGGATTTTGGTGTATGTGTTTAGATCCCTGTTATGGGGTTATGAAGTACAATTGTGTAACATTACTGTCTAGTCCATTGTATTTTGAACTAAGAATAAATGAGAAGGTGCGTAGTAGTATAGGGAGAAAAGCTTTGCCACATCGTGCAGTGCACTTCTCAGACGTCACTGACTGGTTCGTAATTCTTTCAAGACATTTTGCAACGTGCGGCTTTACTATGAAAACGACCAACAGGTGGCAACGTTGACTGACCAAACTGCGTTGAAAAGTGATTTGAAAATGCACTTCCCCGCCCGGCATAAAGGAGGCAAAATCCTGTTCGGGGTATAAGTATGGTTAACCTGGTAAACGTTTCTGGGCCACTGTTGTCACTGCATAAGATTCATTAAACATCTAAACAGTTACATCAACTGATAGAAAAAAAAACAAGCGTTTCAGTGGCCAAAGAGCAATGCTGTCGATCGATCAAAATATTTAATCGGTTAATCAAGAAGGTTTAATCGATTAATCGAGTTTGGGTACTAAAAAATTATCATACTAATGGCATACAAATTTAGTTTTAATATATGTATCTAATTGTTACTTTTTGTTTTTTTTTGTTTTTAAGTAACTTATAAAATCAGTATATTAGCATGGATTACATTCAAATGATAATAATATTATAATTATAACATGTATGAATAGATTTAATAATATGAACTGTTATCAGGAGACTAAGTGACAAATATGAATTTGAAGGTCAGGATATGGTATAACATTAGACTCACCTAGTCAGGACTGCTTCAACCAGGATTTTAAGCATGTGAGTGTGTTCACATGGTCCGGATCAAGGGCTGCTCTACGTTTAGTAACAATATTACCTGCGTCACTAAACACTCGTTCGCACGGAACCGATGTAGCTGGAACGCAGAGCAATTTTTTCGCTACAGATGAAAGAAGTGGAAGCTGAATGGAATGTGTTTTCCACCACAGTAAGGGGTCTGCAAAGTCATCATCCAGTTCTGCCAAAGATCTGTAGACATCAACCTCTGTTGCGAGCGGTGTTAACGGAGCTGTTTCTTCCCTCTTGTCATCACCGTCTTCTTCAAAAACAAGTTTTCTTTTCTTCACATTTTGTTTTATTTCTGTTTGTGCAGTGGTCACAACTTTATTGGAAATTCTGTTCCACACTAATTCTCTTGCTTCTCTTGGAAGACATTTCAAATATTTAAATATTGGATCAAGAGCCGTAGCTTCTTGATACATTTCTAATTTAGGCCAGGCATTTACTCTTTCCGTTAAATCATATCTAACAGAGCTGTTTTGAATCGAGTAACGTAACCAGGATCCGTGTCGGTAATTTTTAGACTTACTCTTAAATGAGTTATGGCGGGTAGTACAACACTTGCCGTCACGTATTTACTTCCTCCAAGAAAATCACATATTTCCAAACATAGTTTAAGACATTTATACATTTTTTGTGTCATTTCCCATTCCACTTCAGTTAATGGAATGATGTTTGATGGATTGGTGGACATTATAGCTACAATTCCTTCTTTGGCTTCCAGAAGAGACTCGAACATAAGGCATGTACTATTCCATCGGGTGACTATATCTTGTTTCAGTTTGCACTGCGGAATATTAAGTTCTTTCAGTTTTTGGCATAGCTGATTTTCAAAATAAGGACTGTGCTTGAAATGACCCACCATTTTTCACATTTGGAAAGCAGTTTATCTATAGACGGATTCTCAATTGCTGTATTCAGACTTAATTGCAGGGTATGAGCAGTGCACCTAACGTTATCGTATTTCGAAGCTTCGACACCAAGAACAATATTCCTGGCATTGTCTGTACACATTGCAACTACTTTACTTTGAAGATTCCAGTCAGTCACAACTTGTTCGAATTCTTCCGTACAATTTGCTGCACTATGTTTCTCCACCACATGTTTCACTTCTAACGCAGCGCTGCAGAACGCCCAGTTAGAATCAATCCAATGAGCACTAACACCCAAATAACCTCGATTTGCTATCGATGTCCAGAAATCACCTGTTAGACCAACAAATTCAGTTTCTTTTAGTTTGTCTAGCAGCTTGGATCGTTCGACATCATAAAGTTTCTCAATCCGTCTAGTTGCAACGTCTCTAGATGGAAGATTATAAGAACTACTACCTACAGCTTCCCTTAAACCTTCTTTTAGCCCTTCTTCCGAAATTATATTGACAGGTCGACTGTATTTTACTATCCATTTCACAATTTTATTTGTTAGTTCAGCCTCCTTTAATGAAGAGATTGGTTTCACTATGAAATGATTCAAGTTCGACTGAGATGAACTTGCATTAACAACAGATGATTCAGTAACACTTTGTAAGGGATGGACGTGTTTTAAATGGTATTGCAAACTGCTAGTGCTACCGCTGTAGCTAAATGATTTCCCACAAAACTTACAGAAAACAGTTTTCCTGTCCGTCACTTTACCACTGTCGTTCAATTTATATCCAAAACTTCCACCGAGTCTTCCTCGTAAGTCTTCGTACGCCATAACACAGATTTCACGCACGGTATCTGGAAACACACACACAAAAAGTAGCCTCTTTGAAAAACACAAGTTTTCCTCACCTGAATAAACACAGTGTAACACGCCACCTGTCCAACTGTTACTATTATAGTAAAATTGAAAGTTAAGGGCATGGAAATGCGCGAAACGCTTACGGTCAAGGGGAAAGGCTATGTGGAGGGAGTCGCTGTGAGATGTGAGAATTTACATTCTTTTACATATCAGAATGTTTTATAAACATATCCGAGTGTTGTTTGGTCTGTCATTGTGTACTGCTGAGACGTAAAAAACTACAGCCTTTCTGACCGTTCTTATCGCAACGGAATTTGCAAACTGTACACTTCCACTCCTTAATTACACGCGACTATCTCTCCAGTTTCTCGTTACATAAAGGAACGCATTCTTCGTATTAATTTAATTGCAAGAATCTTTTAATCCTGGACAACAAAAAGCTGTGTATTATAACTTCCCGTGCTTGAGTATGAATAACTTTCCTGTCTTTGCTAGTTGAAGGAAAAGCATCCATTTTAACAAATCTCGTTATTGGATGATAACACAAATAATTACAATAATACGTAATTGTAATTACAGAATAAAAACTACCAATAGAAATTAACTAAAAAATTAAATAACTAATAAAAATGAGTGACTGTAAAACAACGATATAATTAAAAATAAATTGAAATAATAATAACAAATGCACGACTGAGATAGTACGTTACACAATAACTAAGAATGTACGGGTAACTAAAACATCACACGAAAAGTTGGCGATATCTTCATTTGCATACCAGCTGATTCTCCAGTACCCTCCCGCCATTCACAATTTCAAAGTGGACTCGTCCATCCATAAATTCTTAAATAGGTTTCTGTGCATATGCGCTTAACTTTCAATTTTACTATACTATAGGTCGCCCATTGTTAGGATGAGAGTACAGGCTCTTGTGGGACTCTTATTTTTAGCATACTCACCCCCTCTCAGACAATTAGTAGTAGGCACCTGACTCAGCCTTCTATTGTAGATCTTATCGTACACGGACTAAATCTGACATGCTGCTACCTGGCTTTTGAAAACCACTCCAACTACACCACCCTTTCTCTTTCAGTGTTTTTCTGGGAACTTCCAGCAGTACTAAATGATTTAAAATAACGGGACTCTCGTTCAAGAGACAAGACATAACTCAGGTATTTGGTGGACAATCTTCAACTTCTCATACAAGAAAATTTCAACAACCGATTAATTTTAATCGACTCTAGTATTCGATTAAATAGTTTTGATTGATTAATCGAAGTTCAAATTTTAATCGGTTAATCGGTTCGATTAACCGATTAAATCCGCAACACTATCAAAGAGTGTTATGAAGTTAATGGGAAGCAAAAATGCGATATACTTTTGATTTCCCAGCCACAGAAAAATAAGTATATTTTTAGCTGAGACATCAGCAATAATGGCGTAAGTGAAATTCCTATTCGGGGTACAACATAGTAAAGAAGGAACTCCTTATTAAAGTAACGTGATATTGGGTTGAACGTAAGCCTTTTTTTAATTTGTGGTACTTTTTATCACATGACTTACTTGAAAACTAGAGGTTTTACACAAAACATTCTTTACTTAAAGTCATCGGGTTAGATGACTCCAACATTTAGATTTTATCTTATTTGCAAAACAATGTGACAACCTAAACACAAAATATTAAAGACAATGCTATATCAATCACATCATCTGTTGATTAATGGAGTGAGAGAAGTCTAAGGTTTTTGTACCTAGCTCACTGAAAATTTATGAGAGAATTTGAAAATGTTGTGTATGCCGTGGTTGATTCGAGTAGAGTATTCATTTAACGGTGGTATGGTTTTCTAAGAGACGAAGTTTGTCATATTTTAGACTTTCAAGTGACACATACAATTATTACTTGAAATCAGGGTGTTTGACGTTAAGAATGTGACAAGTCTTGCACAAATATTTACCATTCTTAACATTTTTACATCGTTTGTGTTTAACAGACCATAAGTGTACCATAACATTTTTCGCTACTTATGGGTATGTAACAATTTTAAGTTAAAGTAAAGGGAAAGAAAATGCGTCAAACTAATTGTCATACGGTTTTCAATAACGGTACAAAATTATGTTAGAGTGAAAATGTATTGTGTTTAAAGGGTCTCGTTTCACCGTTCCAAGTAGTAACGTAATCGTGTTAGAATGTTATTTTCCAGTTAAATAATTTAATGGATATTATCAACTATATTAAATCCGGATTCTTCCTGCTTCACAGGATCTAATGGTAATTACGGAGTGATGCACATAAATAAACTAACCTTACTTAAAGTTACTCTTCTTACTATACATAGTAGTTAAAATGGCGAATTGAAATATCCTAACTACTTCTTAGTTTACTCGCTCATCTTGTTTGATTTATAAGTTTATTAATTAAACAACTTTTCCTTATTCGCAACTTTTCCTTAATAAAGTTGTTTATTAATTAAACAACTTTACTCTATACATCTTTAATCTTTTCTTTGGATACTTTGTGCTTACTTTCTTGTAACTTTAGTAAGACAACTCGAGCTATAAAATGCATTTATAATGTAAAACACACATATTACATAAACTTTGAAGTTACACTAAACTACCATTGCTTTACGCCTGTTGCACTTCATGTTACGTATTTGATGCTCATTACTAAGTAAGAAGATTGTTCTATATCCGCTTCGTAAATCCGTTTAGTATATACATTACACATCTTATTTACTGTTGACAGCCTTATTTTGTACTTATAAACATCCTTCAAGTGGAAGACGCTGCTACGCTGTCGGCGCGGGTTCAATTCCCGCCGGGGCCATCTGATTTAAATACGACGGTTCTACCTCGCAAGGCAATGGCAAACCAGCGAGAGGTACCCTGCCTAGTAGTGTACCCCAACTATGCAGTTCCCATCTGGCGTTAAACTGTAGATCCCATGTATCTGTGAGAGACTCCGCACCACGGGTATATGCGGGGAATGTACAAACCAGTCGAAAAACTGAAGGACCCAATAATAAAAATAAATGGAAGAGACCTTTCTGTACCTATATTTGATTTTTCTGTTACCTATAACTTTTCTTTGTAATAGGTAAATCTAAGTTTACATGCATTTATCATGCTCTAACCGTATTTTTTTACATACGCATATGTATTTTTGAATCTTTTAAATGGTGTTTTTAACACTTGACAAATGTGGTGAATGGTGAGAAAGGACTGTCTACTATGTTAGAACTAATTCATTTATATTTAACAGTAAAAACCAGACATTTGAAGAAAATGTATACAAAATTATTGTAAAACCAATTACCAGTTGTGGCTACAGCAGTGGCTTTTAATTGTCGAATCAAATGAAAACTCTATGAATACCAGTTCGAAAATTGTATGTTATGCTTGCGCACCAGTATAACGGCGATCTAATGACAGCATCACCATGTCAGCTGTTGATTTCAGTGAGTTACATTTCATTTTGGCGTGTTAAATACTAAAATATACAGTTTAACTATGTTAGCCCTTTCATTTTAGTAATATTGTAAATTATGGCAATAAATTACAAAATATTTATAAAGAGTACTGAAGTGTAAATACACTAAAGTCACTTGAATTTGTCTTTAATTATCAGTAATTTTAAATTTGCTGATTTCTAAATAATTAGTACAAGTAATTATTAAGCAAGCAATTCATAGGCATTTTAATTTTCAGAAAATATTTATTCTATTCTCTAGTAATTTTTATCTATGGGTAACGTGGACCCGCTGAAGGTTTAAAACAGATGAACGTCCACAGGACGAAGAACAAATGACACCACCTTGAAGTATTGCGAAATCGAGTCCCGCAGTGGATCCATGCCGTGGACAATAGAGTTTGTGGTTTTGGTGCGAGTCCCACATACCGTAGGAGTACGGACCCTCCTGCGGAGAACATTAGTTTTTCACAGTCTTCCTCGTTAAAAAAAAGAGTGGTTTCATCTGTTCTTGAGTAATTCAATATTCTTATTCCAACTTCTTGGTGTGATTGCATTTTTTCCAATAGTCTTGCCTGGTCTCGGAAATTTTATTCTCAAACTGACGCATGTGTCTTTTATATGAAAAGTTGTATATGAGAAGTCATCCGCAGCTAAAAATTCTTTATGATATGGCAGACATGTTGCAGTCTATTCTGTAATACGAATTCTTATTACACAATATTTATTCAGATTAATTCATAATATAAAATTTCGTATTATAATATTAATTCCAAGTTAGTTCAGCCTTTAACACTCCGTCACTGAAAAGAGTACAATGACTTACTAACAGTTGTTTCATGTCCGATTTTTATAAGGCTGATTTAGAACACTTCCTATTTAGGCAGTGTGGTACAATGCTTGTCTACTAGAAAAACGCCTTTTTTGTAAGGATAGGTATCAGCTTTTCTTGTAACCATTTTAATACAATTTTCAAAACAGTAGTTCTTCTAGTTATGCAATTTCCCAACATGCACTATACACAACTGTGAATGTGAATAGATGTCACCAAGTTCAATAGTTATGATAGTTGGCGGTACAAGTAACAATGATGCGTCTTGCACTTTTACTGCGTTTGTTCTGTAATCAACGTACAATCTATTTGAAAAACTTCACACTAACGTTCTGGAACCGATATTATAAGAAATGGAGAAACGCACTTTTAATGTTGACAGAACCTTTCTCAGTGCTCTACATTAGCCGGGTAATTTTCAGAATGGCAGCGTTAGTTTTTCTTTACCAGACAGTGCTGAGGGGCTCCGGAACGTCGTGTTTATTTACGACGCAGTACTAGGAGTCAAACGTCGCTTAAACAACGCAGGTTATTCAAGTCGCACCAGTGTTACATTATAAGTAATACAAAATAAAATACAGAAAGAGAAGCATATAAATTAAATTATTCAAAACTATTCTTGATCCTACATGATAGTAAAATCTGTATTCATATAGTGACAAAGGACAGAATACAAGAACAAGAAATACACTTCTTCAGAAGAGAAAAGAGCTATACAAGGAATGATTAAGTTATAAACTTTTGAGGAAACTTAATATTCAGAATCAGTGAAAGGATTGACTGCAATATAACAAAAGTGAACGTCACTTACAGGAATGAAAGTTACTACCAAAAGTGCAAAAGGTATAAATCCGAGGGAGATCACTGATGTCTCATACTCGTAGGAGAGAAGAAGGAATCTGCTTCTGTCACTTCCGGTTATCTTTTACAAACAGATTTTTTAAAAATAGCCCTATATTCCGACATCGTCTTAGTGAGTACTTAGGCCTATAGCTCTTAAAATGGCCAAATATTTTGCCAGTTGTTTAGTATTTAAGTTTACTTTCCTTTTTTCATTATAAGGTACATTATTCAGATGTCTTTAATATAGCAAGGACTGAAAAGTAGTGAGGCATGTGTCTTTGAAATAATATTACTCTAACGTTATTGTTGATGTTAATTAACTTTAAGTATGACGGAACGACCTGTTTCTATGGAAATTGGTTTACAAGAACACTAATCTTAAATTTTTTACATAATTCTTTCAATAGATACATATTTAGGAGACATATTTAGGGAGTATTATAATCTTAATTTAACATTTTTAATTAAATATTTCTAATTAATTAAGTATTGAACGAATAATTTGTAAATTGAATTTACGCTGTAAAATATTCCCAATGCATATGATGAAAGAATGTAAGAACAGTGATTATTTGAGACAGTTAGCTTGTGTTATTACTGCTATGAAGTAGCTATAATAAAAAATAAAATTAGTAAAGCTGTATTTTATACCACGTTTTTTATTATGCTCTCCGTTTCTTAAAATGTAAATAAAAACAAAAAATGGTTTTGTATGAAACAAATAACATACGGTCTGATGTTCTGCAAACGAAGGAGCGAGAAATAATGGAAAATATTTACTGCCAGCGAGTTTTTAATTTTATTTTACAACTTAACGCACCGTTTTTTTATATTAAACTGTCTTCGAAAACTCTTTATTTTCTTTTCTTTTACGTTTTGCAGCTAGTTTCCTCTCCATTTATTTAATGATCGTATGTTTTCAGGAAAGTAGCTTAAAACGTGAATTGGTTTCATCTACACCACACAGATACATTAATATAAAGTAAACAAACTTGTAAGTTATTCAGAAAATATATTGGGTCTAATGTATCCCTCTTGATTCACCAATCGGTAACTTAGATCACAGTCTTATTATCTAATTTTTGTGTTAAAAATTATCTTACAGATATATGCCGTCATCGACCTGTTATGTACTTAAGATTCTTTAAATAAGGATGCTAGACATTTGATTTGCCATTTGCTCAACGTCAATGTCGATGTGAAAGCCATATTTATGTAGCCTATTTCCCAGCATAGTAAACATCGTATCATAGCCCATGTGGTTTGAAATTAGTAACAAACATTTCTAATTTTAAATAAGGTTTATTTCATAATTTCGAGAGCTGTTATTATAAGCCGGCCTGCACTTAATTCTTAGTAATTAAAATTATTTATTTAGTAAATAACTTATTAAGGAATTAAGTAACATAATTGTTATAAATGACGTCGATACGCATAGACACATACTCGTATATGATATAAAATCTACGTTTACTCCAGAACGACACTTTCTGTTACCTTTTCATCTTCTGCGTCAGTGTAACTCCTACTTCTTAAGCCTTTTCATGCCGAACTGTAATCTTTGTACTCCTTGTAATATACATAGTTTGCGTGTTCTGTTTTTGTTTTTACTTTGTCTACAACCTTTGTCCATCAAGAAAAAAGTTCTTCAACGTTCTAAACTGTTCCTATAGTTCTTCTACATGGAGAATGATGAACATGGTAAAGAGATTAAGAAGCAATTGCAATCTTAGTTTTCAAAAATATCCAAATTACTTTGCTTTAATATGTCACACACTCGTTAGATTAAAAGTAAAAAATTGTAATATGTTTATATGTGTACGTATACTGTATGTGCATTTATTATGTCTGCTTGCACTTCTAAAAGAATCAGATTATTGGAATAATTAAACTAATGTAGTTGTATTATAATTAACGTAAAACCACAAATATTTACAATAATGGATAAATTACATTTTAGAAAATATTCTTCTCAAAGAAACAACCTATTTTAGATAATTAGTTTAAGTTTTTACTTTATAATTCAACTTACTTGATTGCTCTTGTAAATCGGGACTTACATGAAGAGGGTATTCTAAAAGAAAGAATGTCACGATAATCAAGAGTACTTAAAAATACACGAGAGTACTTAAAAACAATATAAACACTTTTGTCCCCACTCATCTTTGTTTGCATCTGTAAAATTTAAAATATTTGTAAACATAGAATAAAACAAAATGTTGTTAGTTTTAAATTATGTTAAATGTATTCATGGTATAAACTATCCATGTCTTCTTAAGCAATTCATAACAAACACTGTCATCAATTTGCTAGCTACTACTGCTAAATGCCAGTGCAGAATGTCTGTAGATCTACTACAAATGCACACAGTTATCAGCATGAATACACTTTACGAATATGATAATTTATTAATGTTTATATTATTTTGAGGCACTACTTGGGTTTTAAGTAAAATAGACTACAGAAAGAGACAACATCCCTTGGTGTATAAATGTGTTCACGTCCTAGCCGTGAGACCTCACTTTCTCTTATTTTATTTTCTTAGGGTAATAATTTCATTACTCATTCTTTGACCTCATTTACAAAACAAAAGCTCATAGGTCTATAGCAGTATACATAAAATTTGAGACAAATTATCGTCCGAGTAGTCACCGGTGAGAGGATGAGATGATCCAGGATGCATTGTCAATCCATGATTCACCGGGGCGTTAAAGACACTATCTGACTTCGTAATCTAGTAATTGAGAAATAAATTATGGTAATAACAGAAATCGTTTCGTTTTATTTATAAAACGATTAATTTAATTTAATTTAAAAAAGAATGTTTTTAAATGAAATTATAGCCTTTTTAGAAAAAGAGTATAAATCATCATTTTAAGAACTAAAAATATCATACGCTGGCAACGAAACATTATTCCATGGTTTGAAAAGTAATCTACATACAAAACGGACAGCTGAAACTGTATTGAACTCATGAGCTCCGCATTAAAGTTTTAATTGAGCAACTAACATAAAAGGTGATCAATCAAGGTGATCAATAAAAGGGAATAAAGGTATTGGTACATTACTAGAGCCTAATAACACGGTACTAAATTATTATACTTCAAAACAAACCACTAAGAGACCGTAATGTGTTGTATGCACTGAAAACAAGCGTTGCTTGTCTAATATGATGAGGATTGGCAACGTTCATTTGTTGGTATGGGAGAGACATCTTGAATATGGGCTGTGAATGGCTAAGTGAATTAGCTCAAAATCCCCATTCCTTCTGCATCCCCCAACTGTCAATTCGGAGATTATATTCTTACGACGGTCTAACTTATCGTCCTCTGGTACAGTGGAAAAAACATACAAGACACCAATTAAGTCACCACTAATCACCAGCTTTAATTATCAAAAATAACAGTTTATAACCAACTCGTAATTCCAGTTACATTTGTATACACGCAATAACAATGTCCACACAATTATTAACACAATAATTCTTCACTTCAACAAACACTCGATCTGTGCTAGCGGAAATCGCTCACGTAACTGAACTGACAACCCGGCTGTTATGGCTTTATATAGGCCGCGCTGAGGTCCAGTACAGCTTTCTTTCCTTACAATACGCCGGCGGCTTAATGCGTTTCGCAAGTGTTCCTGGAACACACTAGAACCACCTACTTGAATGACGCAGACGCAACACCTGCTACACTGAACGAGGGGAGTGGAGAATGTTCTCAGCTGTTCTACGCGGTTCGATACTATACTCGTGACAATATTCAACACATCGTAATAATACATTTTTATCACTGCGCTTCGCAGTACGCGACTGACTCGCTGGCCGTTTCCTAGCATTTGTTGCTTCCTAATGCATCACCGTGGTTGCGAGACGACTCTACCACTTTACAAGAAAGAAAAATCAGTCGAAGGCGCCAACAAATCATTGGTAAATTCGACTGCCGACCTTGTACACTTCATTGCCAGACCTAATGACTCACAAGCGATGGAGGGTGCCTATTTAACAGGGGTAAGATTATTTATGTATCAGTCCATGGGTTGGTGATGTGTGTAGCCTCACCCACATTTGTTTTTTATTAAACTTTTTTCATGATCTAAGAGTAGATATGTTCATGTACAATAAAATTATATGTATGAGTACAAATGTAATTGTAGAAAACTGGAAACTGGAAACTTGTTATAGAAGAAGATGGAGGGTTACTATATGTTAGTCAACATAGTAGGTAAAATAGGCCTATATAAAAATGATCAGGAAATAAAACGTATGGTTAATTCCATACTTCGGAAATTATGTATTTGTGTTTAAGTCGATTGAATTGTAATTACGTGCTTCAGAATCAATCGAGCCTATAGTTGAATGATTAACGATTGCCTAAACATTTTCAAATTGAGTGTCTGCTAACAATAAAAAAAGTTTATGTTTTCAATTAATAAAACTATGAGTATGCAGTGGAGAACAACATTTTCATCAAAGCTCGGAAGCTGTACTTGGTATTATCTTTTCCTGTCGTACCTGCACCAATTAAACGTAAACAAGCGTGTACAGCCCCAGAGAATAATATATGGAAATCAATTGTGTGAACTGCTAACAGCAGTAGGCTATAGCAGAGTATAATACTGAATACATGCATACTGAATACGGAGTATCTGCGCAATGGCCAATTACGTAAACGAATAGTATTTGTAAGTATTAGAAGTAGAAAATACAAGCTAAAGAGGCAGCTACTCTTTAAGCGGTTTTACATATTTATGAACGGTTAATGCTTGTACGAGAAAGGAGGACTGGATTACCAATTAAATTTAAATATCAAGTTATTGGTGACTTCAGTAAGTGGTATGCTTTTAGTGTCTTATTTGAAATTCAGATCCCATGAGAAATTCCACAAACGTGCATGTAAACACTATAAACCACTCATTGAACAAGGTTTCTCGTATTAAACTGGATATAATACGTCCGATGCTTTTCGTAAGTGAAGCTGGCAATAGAGGCAATACTGTTCTTTTGCTACTTATACCTGCGGAAAGAATATTTTTAAGTGTTACAAAAATAACATGTGCAGTGTAATGATATAGTAATAATTATTTTCAATAACATTATGTTGTTTTATTTACCGCTCTCAAGCATGGAATTCACGACAATAGTAGCTGCAGTAAGGTTTCTGTTGTGCTTATGAGAATAGTTGGTTATAAACAGCGTACAGCGAGCTGCAATGGGTGTCATCACAAACAGTAACGTGAGCTCACTGTGCCGAATTTACTTCTTTGTACCGCACCTGACACCGTTAAGATACTTGACATATCATGAAGTATGCTTCAAAATCTTAAAACAGTTGTTTACCTAACTGGAAATTACAGCGTACTCCCGGATAAATATAAAGAAGTAAAAATATAAGTTAAATTTAAATAATATACATTAGTGAAGTAGTAACACATAATTTTAGCATATACGATTAAACACATAGAAATAAAGTATACACCTGAAAGTTTTTTGCATTTTTTGAGCTCAGCAACATAACTTTGTGTAAAGCCCGTTTTTTTAAAAATGAGTTTGTAGCAAGCAGCCGCCTATGTTTGCAAGGCATTATGCAACAATAAATTTTATAAACTAATTTGATGACATTAGCTGCGTTAAGGGTACTCCAAATGTTGACACAGATCCATTGCAAATTCTCTATTCTCTTACATAATTTTTAACATTGTCGTCTGGGACTTTTTGATTTATAATGTTGATACAATTATACAATTTTATATCAAGTGATTTCTGAGTCTGTATAAATAAATGTTATATAAATTCAGCTCACTCTCTTTAGTCTCCGGCTCTGTTCATCCGGTTTTTAAAAGATTCAGATTACAGTTGTTGTCTTGTAATGGATGCCTATGGGTCCTATGTGTATGTAATATTACTTTCATGCATAACATTTTTGCATATATATCTGGTGTAGTTGATATAAGTGAAATGTACAATATATTACAACGATACAAATTATATGAATATTGTGCTATGATGCATATTTAAATTATAACAAACATGAAATAGGAAAACGTATTGAACAGCTGTACGGCTTTAAAACTAAAAATCTCAAACATCTGTATTATTTGATGTGACGTCAAGGGAGGTGAGATAACTTCGTGTCTTGTTAAAAACTGTACGTTATAGTAAAGTAGTAATGTGTGAAGCCGGTACAGACTTGAAAGCTATACGTTTTCGCAAAGTTGTGTTAATATAGGGAAATAATTTTTTATCTTGAGAAAGTAACGCCAAGACTTTTGTAACAATCGTTGATAGGTCCAGGACTTTTAATCACTCTTCGACAGGTATGTAAAGCCAGGACAATATAACCGAACTAGAATGGTAGTCATTCTTTCCCTCTTTGAAATCAGATCGTTACTGTGAACGTCGTGTGTTTGCGGTGATAATTAACTAAATTATTTACATAGAAAATAGGCAGTATAATACAGAGACAATAATAAAGAATTCATAATCTGTAAAAAAATATAAATTTGTAAATAGTTTGTATAATAGTATATCATATATTATAATATAGTATATTATATTTTATATGGCATAATGAGCCTCAGTAAGTGTTATTCCACTTTATACATTCCTAGAAAACAAACATAAAATACAAATTTGACAAGTCCACAACCCCAACAACCCGCTCCTCTACCTGACAAACCTTTACTTTGTGCGTGGGCTCCTTCTCCAATCACACACTGTCACTATGCAGTATATAAAGTGAGAAAAATTTAATTAATATGTGTCCTAATGTTTTTGTGTCGTAGTGTAATGTATAGTGTGTATCTGTGACTCAGAAATATATGTAAATATTAGTAGTTATTCTATACAACACAACAACACTGTTAATACCATGCAACTTATATATTACAGTTAGAGTTGTCATTACAATTATATTACTGTAGGCTACATTTTATGTTGTAGACATGAATATGACATAAAATAAATGTCTAAACGTCGCATAAAAACTGCATTTTTATTAGACCGAATCTCGATATCAACTAGAAACCTTAATTAAGACGGTCGATAAATAATAATATATATACGAGTATATATTGTAATAACTCGACTCAGTATGGTCTGAAAGCCACACGTTTGTGCGTCAATTCTGTAATAAACAAGTTCTGTGTGGTCAGAAAGTCTCGCGTAGTTGTCGTCAATTGGTAACGATTCGATAAGAGTGTTAGGTTTCGTTAAAGTTCGAGCTGCGTCGTATTTGACCTCGCCAATACCTGTTTAATTCTTAATTGTGATTTTCCCGTTTTTTAGGCGCCAAATTGTTTGTTAAAAGAATTGAAAAGGTTGTATAATTTCTTCGTTAGCGTAACCGTTCCTTTCGCTGGTTGTAGTCGGATGAATTCAAATCTGTTTTGCCGCGAAGTCTTACCAATCTCTATTTCTTGTAGAAAAACTTTTTACGGTGTGCTATGTTAATGAAGTAAACACATAAAATTAACAATTAAAATAATCAACAGGTATCAAAATAAGTATTGATTTATTAATGGTCAAATTTACTGTTAATAATTATTATAATATGAAGTTACAAAAATATATTACTTTTTTCTTGTTATGCTCCGGCTATAAACAAATTTTCACTCAGCGGTTGGCTATGTTGATTTGGGTCTATGATCACTCTAAGATGTACACTTTAGTTTATCCAGACATGTAATCATTCAAAAAGTTCTTTGGATTACGGAAAAAAGGTTTACAAAATGATTTATGAAAGTACAGACCTTGACATCAAGTTAATTAAATATAATAAACTATCTTTACAACAGTTTTCTTAAGTCTTATAACAATAGTGAGTTCACGTTACCGACACAGGTTAAGTTCGAAATTGTGCCTAAATCGTTTCTTAATTCTCAAAGTGTTAATAATGAGTTTAAATAATCCCTTAAAACTAATTATTAAACAGTTTACCAGTTATTCAGTGTTTACAGTGTTGAACCAAGTTTGGATATTGTGCATAAATTCTTTAAGTGTTGTGAAAAGTCTTGTGGGTGTAGATAATTAATTCAGTATTATACTTTAAAAGTTCATTGATGTTTGTTGGGTTTATTTAATCAGTTCTGGTGTTCGTGTCGTTCTCCTATTATATTAGTTTAATTCCTTGGAATTCTCGGTTAATTTTGATTAATTCTTCTTAAAGTTTCTGTCAATCTTGTCTCTTCATCGTTATTAATTATTTTCAATCATCAGTTGAGTTTATTTTTACTAATTTTTATGTCTTGACAATTTTGTCATCTGCCCTCTTCTGATGCAAAAAATGGACTCTTATTTCGTTTTTAACGGTTTTAATATAATAATGTTTTGTTGTCATAGCAACCAGATTACTCTCTATTGGCTGAAAGAATGTTGTACTCATTGTTATAAAGCTTGAGTTTTTGTTCAAAAATGAATAAATATTTTCTTATTAAGATATTTCCTTGTCCTATTACCAATCTGATTATTATTATTATTGTTGAATAGCTTTTATGATGTAGTTTATTTATGCATCAAACATGATTATGTTTTGTTATCTCTGGCCTATTTTAACATTTGGCTATCATTATTCTTTTTGCTTAATTTTGTTATTATGTTATTTATCTGCAATTATTTTGTATTTGTATTG
Organism: Magicicada septendecula; assembly: GCA_034769895.1. NCBI lineage: Eukaryota > Metazoa > Arthropoda > Insecta > Hemiptera > Cicadidae > Magicicada > Magicicada septendecula. The sequence goes on from CM068367.1 coordinate 894,382,107, forward strand.
TTCCTTGGTTTATTATTTTATGTATACCTATCTTTTCTGTCACTGTTTACTGTTACTTGTGGATATTTTACAATTTTGGTTCAATAACTAATCTTATAACTTTAACACAATCTGTTCCTTATGTTTTATCACCATTAATACACCTTATTCTTAATACTATTTTAACAATTATAACATTTGAACATTTTTACAAAATCACTATTACCTTCCCTCTTCTTTATAACCTCATTATAATAAATTTAAACATTTAACATATACTTTGAACACTTAAACGTTCAAAAAAGGTTTACCCTTCCTTTCTATCATATTATTGGTGCAAAGTTTGGCTTAGTCCTTTTAATTACTTCTAACTAATAACAATATTACTTACTTCTAACTAAATTTGTTTCTTATATGGACTAACAATCTAACCTAATGATATTAGTTCCTTTTTACTACTAGGCTCTCTAATTATTCACTTACTTGAGTGTTCTTTTACATATATTTTCTGTGGTTTAATGTTAATTCGATTTATCCACTATCATTTTGCACTCTCACTTCCTACTCCTATCATGCACTCTTGGTTCATACTAGTTTGATTATTGGTAGGTTATTTATAATATATCACTTTTGTTCTTTGTATCATGGTCTGTGTCTTTTATTGTTTGTCTAATTCTTTATTATTCTCTATTTACTTAATTGCTATTACAATAGTTTTTTTTAGGCTTGTACTTTCCATGCTTAATGGTACTTTTAATAATATTTACTTACTTCATGTGTTCACTTCCATACTTCAGTCATTGTGCCAATCACTTGGGTTGGGTTTGTTTATACCTCTCACTTACCATACCTATTGGGTTATTTTGTTTGTGTTAAATCGTATCGTACTGTTGTTTTCAAAGTTTGGCTCTGTTGCTTGCTACTTTTCTTCTTTCAGAGGTTACTTTTATCATTACATTTAATTGTTTGACCGTATAATCATAATAAATATCCATTTCTTTATACCTTATTTATCCCTTCTAATTTACAGTGTTAATTATTTAGTATCCTATCTTTCTTATGTTGCTTCTTAAATGCAGGTTAAAAATATGTACCCTTACATATTGCCCTGCCACTAAAATTGACCATTTCAGCAAATATCGTTCAGGTGTTTGGGTGAAATTATCAATCATTTATTCAGTTATTTAATTAATCACTTTTTGGTTTGAGCTTTCGGATCTTAATGCTTTACATAGTGTATCAGTATTCTTCTTGATTTCCTATATTATCTTCTCGCTTAGTGTTTTATCCCTATTATATTTAATTCCCTAACATTTCTTCCCTAAAAATTATATTGATTCGGATCGGAGGAGGGTACTCTTGACTCCATTGCTCCGCCGTCAATTATATCATCTGTGTACAGAGGATAATCGTCTGCCCAGGCATATGATTGCTGGATTATCTACAGTCAAACATCAACAACATTATAGAAGTTGTCTCAGTACGACTATAAATAAACATTTTTCTGGGATTCTTCACATTATTGTTATTTAGATTATACAATACATTATTTCATTTTTTTTTCTTGACTCATACTCTTTAACTCTTAGTAATACGATATTACTGATGGGTATTATTGACATGTTATTATTATTAGTTTTCTTTATTACTTTTCTTTTAACACTGATTGTTTATTAATTGGGTTCTTGGATGATCCTCTCACATTTGATATTATTTTTTCATTGAGGACTGATTATATGTCCCCTTTCTTCTTTGCGTATTTGGGTCTATGATTTCATAGGTATTATTTTTATAATCCTTACTCACTACATAAGGTCCGGTGTATAGTAACAGTATCTTCTTGGCTATTCCTTTCATGGTACTAGGTAACTCTCTGTTTTTTAGTAATACTTGTTCTCCAATCTGATATTGTAGGGGTTTTGGTTGTAATTACTTATATCTTTGTCGTATTTTGTCCGTCCTCTCGAGTAGTTTGTTATGAAATTGTACGTTATCGAACTGGTATTCTGCTCCACTGGGTAATTGGACTAATAAGGTAATTTCTCTGGGTGGTGGTCTCTGGAACATTGCTGTGTACGGTGTTGTTCCAATGAACTGGTGGTGTGATAAATTTATGAAGTCTGATGCAACTGGTATGTACTCGGTCCACTTACTGTGATGATTGTAACAGTATGTCCGGAGGATTCTCCCCACTTCTCTCAGGACTCGTTCTGCAGGGTTGCTGCTTGGATGGTACACTGATGTCTTATAGGTTTTTATTCCGTGGTTTAGCAAGGTGTTCTTCCATTTATTCCCCTTGAATTGCGTCCCATGGTCAGTGATGATGCATTTGGGTGTACCCACTTCACTAATGTATTGTAATAGTATTATGTTCAAAATTTTCTGTGTAGTGGCGCGATTGATGGGGTGGAGTTTCGTGAACTTGGTGTAGTGGTCGAATACAATGACGAGATATTTGTATTGGTGTCTCCCTCCACTACGCGGGAATGGTCCGCATATATCAACGAAAACTTTCTCCAATTTACAAGAAGTGGTGATAGGTATCATCGTACCCTCCTTTTTGTCGTTGTTGACCTTCACGAGTTGGCAGATGTGACATTGTTTTATGCATTTCCGTACTTTTCTGTTGGCGTCCTTTATGCATACGTGTTCTTGTAACGCCTTCACTACCTTCAACACGCCCATGTGACCATATCTCTCATGATAATCGAGAATTAGGCCTTTCTCTGTGGCCCGTGGTATGGCTATTTTCCAGGTGTTGTAATTATATCGGGTTTTAATGAAAAGTATTCCTTGGTGAGTGCAGTAAAATTGTGATACATGGTCGTCTTCTTCTGTTAACCGTTGTCGAATTCCATTCAGCTTGCGATCCTGTTCTTGTTGTCGTTCCAATTCTTTTATGATGTTGGGAAAGTCAGTTCTGCTCTTAATAATGTGGTATATTTTAATGATAGTCTCCTTTTCTCCTTCGTAAGTTTGGTCTTTAATGTTCACTCTGGACAGTGTATCGGCTACAACATTGTTCTTGCCCGGGATGTATTCCCAATTTAAATTATATTCCTGTAATACTAAACTCCATCTAGTCAATCTTCCATGATTTAATTTGTAATTTCTTAGGAATGATATAGACTTGTGGTCAGTCCTCACGGTAATCGGATGTCCCAAGATGTACGTCCTAAATTTGCCACAGGAAAACACAACGCTTAGCAGTTCCTTCTCCGTGACGTTGTAGTTTCTCTCTCTGTTATTTAATACTCTGCTTGCGAAAATAATTACACGATCATTTCCCTCTTCATCCTCCTGGTACAAAACGGATCCGAGGCTAACGTCACTGGCGTCGCAGTTCAGGTAGAATGGCTTGGTGAAATTGGGATAATGTAACATTACTGACTCGATGAATTTGTCTTTAATGAGTTGGAGTGTAATGTCTTGTTCGACTCCCCACGTCCACTTGTCCTTGGATGACAATTGATGCGAAAATTTTGCTGTCATTTCCGAGTAATTCCTTTGAAACTTCCGGTAGTAGTTGCATAGACCAAGGAATGACTGGAGTTGTTTCTTGTTCTTAGGTGTCGGAAACTTCTGTATACATTCAATCTTTTCTTGTGATGGGGTTGTCCCGCGTCCAGACAAGTTGAATCCTAAAAATTGTACTTCGTCAGCAACAAATTTGGATTTTTCCAGTTTGAGCGTTATGTGGTTGTTTGATAGTTTTTCTAAGACGTGTTCTACCCGGCGACAATGTTCATCCCACTTATCTGACGTTATTAACAGACCGTCTACGTAGACTGTCGTAAATTGTAGTGCGTCTGGTCCATAATTTTCACGAATACCGCTACTGAATTCACCAGTCCGAAGGGTAATCTTTTAAATTGATAGTTCCGTCCTTCAAATATGAATGCCATGTACCTTCGACTGGTTGGGTGTAATTCGACTTGTCAATAGTCGCAGAAAATATCCCACGTACTGATGAATTTGGTACCGTAGAACTTCTTCAGGATTTTTCTATTTCCCCTGGGGATATACGATCATTCACTATGTTTTTATTAATCTCATGGGCGTCTAGACAGATTCTCACCTTCCCGTGTTTCTTTGGGACTGCTAAGATAGGGCTGGTGTAAGGTGAGTAGCTTGGTTCAATTATGTCCTCGTCTGTTAGTCGGTTGATTTCTGTTCTCACTGCTTCCTTCAGCGAATATGCGATCGGGTAAGATTTTTTAATAAATTTGACAGGCTCTCGGAATTCAATTTCACACTGATAATCTCTGACCTTCCCAGGTGTATCTGAAAGTACGTGTCGGTATTTATTATACACGTCTATGAGTTGTTCTGCTTGTTGAACGGTTAACTGTGCGTTCGTCTTCTCTCTCTGAAAAGTTCGGATCTCGTCGGTTTTTTCGTGCCATAGCTGTTCATTGTCGGTCTCGTCGCAAATTTCATTGTTCGGTGTTTGTTCCCTCGTGTCTCGGTATTCCTGGATATGGTATATGGTTTCGTTCGACTGTGTTTCATCACTACTGATTAAGTCTGTTGTCCATCGTAAGTTACCCGTCTTCATGAATAGAATAGTTTTGATTTACTTAGGTCAATTATAGCTGAGTACTGGCGCAGCATATCGCAACCAATTAGCATCTGGAATGGTAATCCGCTGGCTACTAGGAATGTCATCGTTATGGTTAGGCCGTCGCTCGTCAGTTCTAGTTGTACCTGTTTTCGGACGGTTCTATTCTGTCGCCCGGTCGCTCCTACAAGGACAATGTTGGTGATGGGTAATGTAAGGATTGTCGTCTTACTCCCTTCCCGTATTTTGTTGAGTTCAATTACGTCGATTAATGAAATGTTGGATCCCGTGTCTATCATTATCCGCGTTGGTACTCCGTAAACTTAAGTTGTGATATAAGCAATTTCGTTGTTGTTGTTGTTAGTAGATTGGTTGTCTTCTTCTTCGAGCAATTCTTCCCTTATATTCTTTAAATAATTTGTGTGTACGATGGTAATTATCAGTTCATTGTTATCCTGATGAATTGTACGATTTAACCCAATAGATTGGTTCAGTGAGGGCACTATTTGATTTTTTACTGCCGCTCTTAGTTTAAAGCCGATTCGAGCTGTTCGTCCCGCCGGTCTTGCTGACTCGTAGGCTGATTTCCGCTGACTGACGGTCGGGGTTCAGGCTGGTTACGGTCTTCTTCGTACTGATCGCGCCGGTATACCTCCTGACTGCGACTTCTGCCTCCGCTGGCTCTGGTATCACGTCCACTATTATTATTGCTGTATCGGTGTCCGTATGCATTACGGTCGAGACTTCGGCGTCCTTGGTAGTCTGCCTCTCCCGTCATCTTCGGCTCTCACATAATTTACTCGACGATAGTTCAGATTCTGATCGTTTTGGTTTCTGTTATTAAACTTTGCGTTATTATAATATGGACGGTTGTAACTCGGGTTGTTCGACCGGTTGAATTGATTTTGTGGATTATTTGGCCGATTATTGTTACTGTTATTATTATTCGTGTGACTGGCCGAGTTATTGTTATTCGGTCTATTGTAGGCCTCAGCGTGATTATTGTAATTATTCCCGCGATTATTAAAGTTCGGTCGGTAATTGTTGTTATTGTAATTGTGGTTACCGTTCTGGGAGTTTCTGTTGTCATATTGGTCGTTCCGTTGCCGACTTCTCCGATAATAGCTCTCCCGTTCGTAGTCTTCCAGCAGGGCTGCCATTGATTGGACTGTCTTTATTTGTCCGCCAAGTCGCGCTCTGGAAACTCCTTCCTCATAGTGATATGCGAGTTTGGTAACCAGGCTCTCCTCTGGAATCTTCGGCTCAAGATTCCTCGCTAAGCAGACCTTCCCCAAGAAATAGGCTGTGAGCGTCGTCCATCTGTTGGTCTCATATTTACCATGGCATATGTTATCCCGGACGATGTTTTGGGTGGCCTCCGACCAGTATTTCCCTTTGAAGACTGCTTTAAATTCTTCATAACTAGTGAGGTTGTGTCTAGTTGCCGTCCACCATTGTCGTTAATATCTCGGAAGTATTCATCCAGATGTCCCCGTATGACTGCCAGCGATTCTCCCGAGTCTTCGCCAATTGTTCCCCGACTCTTTCCAGGAATTCCATCGGGTTACGTTTGTATGATTTAAAATTTATGGCCTTACGGTTGTCCATATGTTGGAATTGTGAAATTATTGGTGGTCGGTTGTTAATAATCTCCAACTCTTCTCTGATCTTTGTTATTTCCCGTTTCTGGATTTATTCTATTTTCTCCCGGTTATGCTGACCTTGTCCGAGTACCTCGTTGACTGCGGTGTCGATGTCCCGGCATTTCTCTCCGAAGTCCGTCCGTACTTGCTGCAAGCCCTCTGCGGTCGTCGTTCGTATAGCCTCTATTTGGGTATGGCTGACCTCCTCGAATTTGGTCATTCTGGTAACGAAGTCCGTCCTTACCTGTCGTACTTCTTGGTTGGCGTTTTCCAATCTGCCTTGAACTTCTGAAATTTCTTGACGAACTACCGTCATCTGTTCTTCAATTTTTTTGTTCGTTTTTTCATAATTATCCTCGATTTTGTGGTTTATTCTCTCATTATTCTCATCTATCTTCTCGTTTAGAACCTCCATATTTTTCTTGCTGTCTTGCTTCAGTTCGTCTATTTTTTCCTCCATCTTCTTGCTTACTTTTTGGTTGTCCTCTTTTAATTCCTCCTTATTTTTGTTCAGTTCTCCCTTGAAATCTTCTTTTAATGACGCTATATTTTTATTGTTGTCCTTCAATTCTTCTTTTAATTCTTTGTTATTGTCATCTATCTTCTTATTTAACGATTCTATATTTTTGTTGGTCTCTTCAGTTTTCTTATTTAACTCTTCCTTAAAACCGGTTCTTATTTCCATGACCGACCTCATCATCTCCTGGAATCCCTCCTCCTCAGTTTGTGTTTGTTTCTCTGGTTGGTTCTCTGACTGTACGGGGTCAGGAGGTTCCATAGGGGGTAATATTTGTTCTATGTCCTCGACCGGAGTGCTTCTTTGTCATCCATGTTGACGTCCTCCTTCCTCTTTTTTGGTCTGCCTCTTGTAATCATCTTGCTATCTTTTTCCGCAACCGCCGCTAGAATCCTATTTTTCCTTCAATTCTAGCCACACTAGTTGGTCGCCAATTCTGTAATAACTCGACTCAGTATGGTCTGAAAGCCCCACGTTGGGCGCCAATTCTGTAATAACTCGACTCAGTATGGTCTGAAAGCCACACGTTTGTACGTCAATTCTGTAATAAACAAGTTCTGTGTGGTCAGAAAGTCTCGCGTAGTTGTCGTCAATTGGTAACGATTCGATAAGAGTGTTAGGTTTCGTTAAAGTTCGAGCTGCGTCGTATTTGACCTCGCCAATACCTGTTTAATTCTTAATTGTGATTTTCCCTTTTTTAGGCGCCAAATTGTTTGTTAAAAGAATTGAAAAGGTTGTATAATTTCTTCGTTAGCGTAACCGTACCTTTCGCTGGTTGTAGTCGGATGAATTCAAATCTGTTTTGCCGCGACGTCTTACCAATCTGTATTTCTTGTAGAAAAACTTTTTACGGTGTGCTATGTTAATGAAGTAAACACATAAAATTAACAATTAAAATAATCAACAGGTATCAAAATAAGTATTGATTTATTAATGGTCAAATTTACTGTTAATAATTATTATAATATGAAGTTACAAAAATATATTACTTTTTTCTTGTTATGCTCCGGCTATAAACAAATTTTCACTCAGCGGTTGGCTATGTTGATTTGGGTCTATGATCACTCTAAGATGTACACTTTAGTTTATCCAGACATGTAATCATTCAAAAAGTTCTTTGGATTACGGAAAAAAGGTTTACAAAATGATTTATGAAAGTACAGACCTTGACATCAAGTTAATTAAATATAATAAACTATCTTTACAACAGTTTTCTTAAGTCTTATAACAATAGTGAGTTCACGTTACCGACACAGGTTAAGTTCGAAATTGTGCCTAAATCGTTTCTTAATTCTCAAAATGTTAATAATGAATTTAAATAACCCCTTAAAACTAATTATTAAACAGTTTACCAGTTATTCAGTGTTTACAGTGTTGAACCAAGTTTGGATATTGTGCATAAATTCTTTAAGTGTTGTGAAAAGTCTTGTGGGTGTAGATAATTAATTCAGTATTATACTTTAAAAGTTCATTGATGTTTGTTGGGTTTATTTAATCAGTTCTGGTGTTCGTGTCGTTCTCCTATTATATTAGTTTAATTCCTTGGAATTCTCGGTTAATTTTGATTAATTCTTCTTAAAGTTTCTGTCAATCTTGTCTCTTCATCGTTATTAATTATTTTCAATCATCAGTTGAGTTTATTTTTACTAATTTTTATGTCTTGACAATTTTGTCATCTGCCCTCTTCTGATGCAAAAAATGGACTCTTATTTCGTTTTTAACGGTTTTAATATAATAATGTTTTGTTGTCATAGCAACCAGATTACTCTCTATTGGCTGAAAGAATGTTGTACTCATTGTTATAAAGCTTGAGTTTTTGTTCAAAAATGAATAAATATTTTCTTATTAAGATATTTCCTTGTCCTATTACCAATCTGATTATTATTATTATTGTTGAATAGCTTTTATGATGTAGTTTATTTATGCATCAAACATGATTATGTTTTGTTATCTCTGGCCTATTTTAACATTTGGCTATCATTATTCTTTTTGCTTAATTTTGTTATTATGTTATTTATCTGCAATTATTTTGTATTTGTATTGTTCCTTGGTTTATTATTTTATGTATACCTATCTTTTCTGTCACTGTTTACTGTTACTTGTGGATATTTTACAATTTTGGTTCAATAACTAATCTTATAACTTTAACACAATCTGTTCCTTATGTTTTATCACCATTAATACACCTTATTCTTAATACTATTTTAACAATTATAACATTTGAACATTTTTACAAAATCACTATTACCTTCCCTCTTCTTTATAACCTCATTATAATAAATTTAAACATTTAACATATACTTTGAACACTTAAACGTTCAAAAAAGGTTTACCCTTCCTTTCTATCATATTATTGGTGCAAAGTTTGGCTTAGTCCTTTTAATTACTTCTAACTAATAACAATATTACTTACTTCTAACTAAATTTGTTTCTTATATGGACTAACAATCTAACCTAATGATATTAGTTCCTTTTTACTACTAGGCTCTCTAATTATTCACTTACTTGAGTGTTCTTTTACATATATTTTCTGTGGTTTAATGTTAATTCGATTTATCCACTATCATTTTGCACTCTCACTTCCTACTCCTATCATGCACTCTTGGTTCATACTAGTTTGATTATTGGTAGGTTATTTATAATATATCACTTTTGTTCTTTGTATCATGGTCTGTGTCTTTATTGTTTGTCTAATTCTTTATTATTCTCTATTTACTTAATTGCTATTACAATAGTTTTTTTAGGCTTGTACTTTCCATGCTTAATGGTACTTTTAATAATATTTACTTACTTCATGTGTTCACTTCCATACTTCAGTCATTGTGCCAATCACTTGGGTTGGGTTTGTTTATACCTCTCACTTACCATACCTATTGGGTTATTTTGTTTGTGTTAAATCGTATCGTACTGTTGTTTTCAAAGTTTGGCTCTGTTGCTTGCTACTTTTCTTCTTTCAGAGGTTACTTTTATTATTACATTTAATTGTTTGACCGTATAATCATATTAAAAAATATAGTACGACTCGTGTATCCCGTAGTATCGTAATGGTATAATAATTTGCCCGTATTATGCTTTGTATATGTTAATTTGTAATAAATAGTTGTAAATAGCGTATCAGTTGATCGTGGAATATTTATGTTGTGTGTTTTCGAATGTTATTTAAATATATAAGTTAAAAGAATTGAATTATTCTGCCTTTGTTTCTTAATCAGAATTATAATTATTCCAGTTCAGCAGTTAGAACTCCAAAATCAATTAAAAAATAGCGGTCGAGTCATCCCAAACAATTCTCAAGTCACCTTCGATATTAGGCTTTAACCTATTCTTTGAGGTTAATCTTGGTTTTGTAGTTTGCGTACTTCCAACGACTCTCCGACGTCTTCTTATCCTTGTTAATTATAAATAAATGTTGATAATATATTATGTTCATGAAATAATAACGCATGGATATGATTTATTAACATAATTGTTTAATCTCTGTAATATGAGTTCAACTTGATGGAAAATTCCATTCGATACATACGGTTGTCACAATCGATATTTATCTCAGGAGTGAATAATTAAATAAGATTAATATATTTCGTGGGAATTCTTGTGGCTGCTACGAAAAGTTCCATTACATGATAATTAACAATATAGAGTACATTTAAAAATCATCTATTACTTATAATCTAAAAAAATTACAATAATTATATATTAAATAACATACGATGTTTGACGAGATTCAATACGCTTCGTAAAAAGCATCGGGTTAGAGTGACGTCAACATCATGGCTGCCGTTGTCCGTCTCAGAAAATAATGAAGTTTATTAAATGTGTACAAATAAATGTTTTCCTTGTAATCACTGTTTCGTTTATATATGGAATTTGTTTTCACTTGTTAAAATGTTCACTAGTGATTAGTGTTAGTGTGAATTGGTGTATTGTCTAGTGGTTGTTCCTTTTTGGATAAAAATATTGTCAATGATTAAGTCAAATTATACTTTACACATCTAGGCGATATTGCTGAACGTCTTCTGGTTTATTCTTTATAATTTCTTGATGGTGTGTGTTCCTGGTTCGTGTATTGATTGTAGTGGAGGAATTATTTATCTTCAATGGTGGTCATACTAATCTTCTTTCACAAACGGTTTAGTAATTTTATATTTTGATATTAATAACATCTCGACACGCACTATTAAACTGTTCTCCTTCACAATTAACAATTCAGTGTTATTTCTTCTTTTTTAGTCACCGAACTCATACAAACTTCTTAAATTTTGATTGGCCATTTATGTACAGGTTAAGTGTTATGTGATCAATACCCATTAATTACTTTACATTTTATAAACTACTTTTAATAGATAATTTTATTATTATACTCTAATGATACCAGCAATGTTTATGTAATTATTAATTAGATAATTATAAACAATTTGATACTAAACATGCCTCAGTTTATAACTGTAAAACCTTATTAATTTGAATTTCTCTGATATGTGGTGGAACAATTTGTTATGGTTGATTGTAATTTCTACCTTGACTACCTGAGATAAATATATTTAAATAAATTAACTGGTGACATAAAATCTTATAACATATAACAAAAACCCTTAATGATAATACTTGTTTTTGACAGTTTTAGTTTATTTATACTGTTAAACTATTGTCTGTATGATAAACTAAATTTCTGTCTAATAATAATAATAAAATACTTTTCATAAAAAATAATTAACACTGTTTAACGGTAGTCTGTGTCACTATTTATATTATGTCACTCATATCACTGTAAAGGTTTGTGTCCCTTTTTCTATCCTTAATTATAGGCCTATACAATTTTATTCAATACAATTTTATTATATGGATAGGTACTCTTTATTGGGTTTAGTTGTGTATCAGGGTAAATTATTTAGGCCTACTAGGTTTATATATTTAAATTTGTTGTCTGTTTACTGCCCTATTCTACTGGGTAATTTCTGGGCCTCTTGTTGATATTAAATAAGTCAAACCAACTAGGTTTCCTTTAATTGGCTATGAATTATTATTTCTTGTTCCCTCTCTGGATAGGATTTCCATATTATACTTACAAGTCTTTTTCTAACATTTTGTTTCGTTACAAATTGCCTCCCTTCAGAAGTAATTATTTCTGAACACTTCATTAGGTGTGAGGATATAATTACTTATGTTATTTTTCTTCTTCTCCCTCGTGATATTTTTTCATGGATTGTTGATTATAATTGCCCTTGACCTTCTTTGAAATGGGGTCGGTTAATTCGTACGTGTTGTTGTTGTTGTTTTTTGTTATGGTGTAGGGTCCAACGTATAGTAACAATAACTTCTTTGATATCCCTTCTAGAGTGCTAATCAATTCCCTGTTCTTTAACAACACTTTCTCTCCTACTTCATATTTAATTATTTTACCCTTTATTTTCTGGTATATGTTTCTGCGTTTTTCCAGATTTTCCATCACCTGATTATAAAATTTTAATTTATTAAATTGGTACTGTGGAGACTTAGGAAATTTAATGAATTCTTGGATCTCTCTGGGTGGTTGTTTTTCATACATGGCAGTGTATGGAGTGCAACTTATAGATGGATGATAAGCCAAGATTAAAAAATCTTCTGTGGCTGATAAGTAATCAGGCCACTTCCTTTGTTGTTGATGACAATAGGTTCTTAAGATTCTACCAACCTCTCTCAGTATTCTTTCTGATGGATTGCTACTGGGGTGGTATACGGAGGTCTTATAGCTTTTGATGTTCAGTTCTAACAATGTGTTCTTCCATTTTCTGCCTCGAAATTGTGTACCATGGTCTGTAACTATTGAAACAGGTATTCCTATTTTTGGAATGTATTGAGTAGTTATTACTTCAAGAATTTTCTGCGTAGTTGCTCGACTGATTGGATACAATTTGGTGAATTTGGTGAAGTGGTCCATAATGATTATAATGTATTTATACCGGCTTCTACCTTCACTCCTAGGAAATGGTCCACATATGTCAATGAATAATTTTTCCAATTTTTGTTCTGACGATATAGGTATCATTACACCTTCCTTTCGTTCATTATTAATTTTGACCAATTGGCAGATATGACAGGGTTTTATATAATTTTTGTACTTTCCTGTGTATGTTCTTAATGTAACAATTCTCCTCCAATGCTTTCACTACCTTTACTGCACCCATATGTCCGTATCTTATGTGATATTCCAACACTAGTTCTTTCTCCATGATTCTGGGAAAGACTTTCCAGTCGTCTTGGTTCAATGTATTTTTTATAAATAAAATTCCTTCTTGTTCACAATAGAATTGGTTTATTGGAGAGTTTTGGTTCTCCAAACGTTCCTTGATTTTTATTAATTTCGGGTCTATTAACTGATTTGCTCTGATATTTTGTAATAATGCCTCCAAATCAGATCTACTTTTGAGAATGTTGTACACCTTGATAATCCTTTCCTTCTCACCCTCAAATGTCTGGGTGTCCAGGTTTATTCGAGATAACACGTCTGCTATCACGTTTTGACTCCCTGGAATATATTCCCATTTGATATTATACTCCTGCAAGGCGAGTATCCACCTTGTAAACCTTCCGTGACTCAGCTTACAACTTCTTAAAAATGAGATGGACTTATGATCATCTTATGATCTGTTCTGACAGATACAGGATATCCCAAAATGTACGTTCGGAATTTACTACAAGCAAAGACTATGCTTAATAGTTCCTTTTCAGTAACATTATACCTTCTCTCACAGTGGTTTAACACACGACTGGCAAAACTGATGACTAAATGGTTTCCTTCTGTGTCTTCTTGGTACAATACCGTCCCAAGACTGACATCACTTGCGTCACAGTTCAAAAAGAATGGGTGACCAAAATTTGGATGATGAAGGATTACTGTCTCTAAGAATTTATCCTTTATCTGTTGTAGTATAGCATCCTGTTCATGTCCCGATATCCATTTGATTTTGGAAGACAGCTGTTCCTGAAATTTAGATGTCAATGCGGAATAATTGCGTTGGAAATTCCGGTAGTAATTACACAGTCCTAAGAAGGATTGGGGTTGCCTCTTATTCTTTGGTTGTGGGAACGTCTGGATTGCAGTAACCTTTTCTTGTGATGGGGAAATACCTTGTTCAGTCAAATTGAAACCTAAGAATTGAAACTCCTTCGCTATTAATTGGGATTTTTCGAGTTTTAGTGTTATGTTGTTCTCTGCTAACTTACTCAATACATATTCTACCCTGTTACAATGTTCCTCCCAGTTGGATGAGGTAATCAACAAGTCGTCTACATAAACTGTGGTGAATTGTAGCGCTTCCTGACCCAATACCTGGTCCATACATCGTACGAAAATTGCTACCGAGTTGACTAATCCAAATAGCAATCTCTTAAACTGGTAGTTTCTACCCTCGAAAATAAAAGCTATATATTTTCGACTCATCGGGTGCAACTCCACCTGCCAGTAAGCACAAACTGTGTCCCAGGTACTGATGAATTTTGTACCGTGAAATTTTTTTAGAATTTCTTCTATTTCTCCAGGTGACGTGCGACCATTTACTATATGTGGTTGATGCGCACCGTGAGGACTAAAATGTTAATTAGAATCCAGGCACGGTGGACCAAAACTGTTGAATGAAAATAATGATCCAGCAAGTGTGGACAAGAAAGTGTCAATGAATTGGGCCCAAGTGGGCTAAATGTATGCTTCTTGAGTGACGAATTCTGTCGGCTGGTCTTCCATAGTAGTTGAAATGATATGTAATAAATGCATTGATTCTGCAGGAAGAAAATGACAAGAAGTGGACTGTATACGAATAATTTTAATATCTGAATTAGTTACATTACAGCTGTATTAATTTGAAATGAGGTTGGCTAATACTGCATGTTGCGAAGTATTATGAATTTAGATAATCATGAAGCGGGCCTAGTCAGCCATAATCAAGAATATAAGGGCCTAAAGCTTACATTTAATGTCGACACTAATTGACAGCGAAAGATTCGGCGAACCGAGCGCCGAGGAAGCTAGCTACGCACTGTGCAAAGTACAAACACGCGAATATTGAGGCGAGGTATAAAGCAGATTAGCCAACCTAGAAAACGAAATCATCGCGCTACCGTACATAAGCTGCCCGTCAAAAATCAAAAAGATTTTTTAACACATTTTTTAATAAATTATAATACATTTACAATTTAATTTAAAAGAGTACAGTTCTTACTAACGATAGTTAGCTTCAAGGCTGAATTGAACCTTGAGTTATGAGATTAGATAACGGCAGTCCGTCACTAGTTTAGAGATAAGCATGCATAAGATAAGCCTAGAGATAGGCGGTTGTAGGCCAAGGTTGGCGAACATCTGTTTCATATATGAATAAGTCTGGTTGACCAGTATTACTGACACAAGTGTGTGCAGTCTATAACATTATAAAACAATGAAAGAAAAATACATAATTATACAATGTTTAATGCATGATCGGAAGCTCATCACATGATGGACCGATCGCTGGTAGCCCTATGCAAGTCATAGACGGCTACTTTAAAATTAATCGAGGCCCGTAGACCTGTACAGAGAGTTCATACATGAACAAAATTGTTGTTGAACATGCTGCAGTTACATGTTCTATTGTATATTCAGCAGGGCGGCATGTATTGACCTAGACATGCTATTCCTGAAGTTTCAGGAATTTACAATATAATAACGTATGAACAAGCTAGATGCTGAATGCGAGCCCCAGATATGACATATATGTCATAATTTTAAGTAAAAGAATTGTGCATGCTTACTTGCAAAATGAATAAAATATAAAGTACAATATACAATAAACTTAGACGTGGCAGTTACATACGGCAGACGCTAACAATAGTTTTTTGCATAGACATAATTTATGCGAATACAGTAACAATAATTTGAATAATTACAAGATAAATAGAATAATTACAAGATAAATAATTGCAATGTCAAATAACAATACAATACTGAAATTACAGAAACAATTTAACAATTTAAAGACATTCACAGAATAGTACATATTTATCAGCAACAATATAAAGAAATGAGTGCATGATTGCTTAACGGCAAGACATGCAAATATTATGTAATAACATTTTATAAATGAGACCACCAAAAAACATGCAATATACCCCATAACATCAAATGAAAATGTGTAAGACATAGTATGCCACACAAATTAACATACAATACAAACATTAAGATACCACCAAAACTGTGATAATTAGAAGCGTGCAATGACGCAAAATTGACAAGAAAAATATTGTGATGATTCATCACGATTGTGTTGACCAAATGGTCGTAATAAGTAGTAAGCCAATGGCTGAATAAAGTAGCATTGTGCTAAGTAATCATAATGTCAAATCTCGTCTCGCGCTGGCAACAGACATAATTTATGTATGGGTCTCCGCAAAACACCCGTAGGCGTGCGAATGTCCACGACACGAACCAAGTTATCTGGGCCGGGAAATGTGGCGATGATTACGCCAAATTTCCAGGCTAATGGAGGCAAGTTATCCTCAATAAGCAGAACTAAGTCACCAATGGAAACATTATCTTTGGCAAACTTCCACTTGTGACGCTGTTGCAACTGGTGCAAATAATCGCGAGACCACGCCTTCCAAATGCCCTGGACAAACCTCTGAAGGAGTTGCCAACGACCAAGACGAGAAACAGGAACGTGAGAAAGGTCTGGGTCCGGAATCGCTGTTAAGGGCGCGCAAATCAAAAAATGGCCAGGTGTAAGTGGCACCGGGTCGTTAACATCCGATGAGATAGCAAATAAAGGTCGAGAGTTCAGACATGCCTCTATCTGAGACAAAACGGTCGTGAACTCTTCGAAGTTTAGTATAGATTTGCCTACCACGCGGCGCAGATGAAATTTCAAACTCTTTATGCCGCTCTCCCAAAGGCCACCGAAATGAGGTGAGGAGGGCGGAATAAATGACCATGATATCCCCTGAGAGGATGTGAGTGACTTAATCGAGGAGATGGCATCCTTATTGTGCCAAAAGTTGTAAATGTCATGTAAGATGGTGCGGGCCTTCCTGAAGTTTGTACCATTGTCGGAGTACAGCTGACTGGGTATACCCCGACGTGCCATGAAACGACGTAAAGCAGCTATAAATGCGCTGGCCGTAAGGTCAGACACCAATTCCAAGTGAATAGCCCTAGTCGCTAAGCAAACAAACAAAGATACGTATGCCTTAGTAAGAGTTCTAGACTTCTGCCCGCCATGACGAATCATGAAGGGACCACCATAATCAACCGCGCAAAATAGAAACTGCCTTGAAGGAGTGACTCTAGGGAATGGCAGAATACCAAGTCTCTGAACCTGCTGTGTGGCACTAAACCTGGATACACTTGAGACACTTACGAATAATGGAACGGACGACTAGCCGGGCATTAACAATCCACCAACGTTGACGCAGTGAATGATGCACGAGTTGAGCACCAGCGTGAAGTAAACGAATGTGTTCACGTTCGATGATAAGGCGTGTAATATGCGCCGATGGGGGTAATACAATTGGATGTTTCGAATCGTAGGGTAACTGGGAATGCTGCAATCGTCCGCCGACGCGTATCACTCCAGAGTCGTCAAGAAACGGGTCGAGAGAAGCCAACTTGCTCCTAATGGAAACAGAAGATCCGTTCCGAAGACAACTAATTTCGGTTGGGAAGTGGATCGACTGAGATTGTTTTATGAAGAAATTGAGAGACTGATGAATTTCTACAGGGGTCAGATCGCCCGAAAGTTTGTCCGCAGATGAGTGCCTAATATTTCTGATGAAACGAAAACAGTAAGCGTATACACGTGTCAGCCGGTGCAACGAGGAAAAGTCCAACGATAAGTCAACAGCCAGGGTAGACATTAGCGACCGGTTATGTGTAGTTTTCTCTTCCGCGGTGACTTCAGAGGACGACTGAGTGGCCGGTACGAAGGATGGGAAGGGATTGGATTCTGACGATTGAGACAGACAGCTAAGACCGTGCCACCAAAGCGAGCAATCGCTCAAAACGTCAGGGAAACACCCCTAGATATAATGTCAGCAGGATTGCGTCGCGAATCAATGTGATGCCAGGTATAAGTTTGCGTACGACGCTGAATTTCAGCAACCCGATTAGCGACGTATGTTTTCCAACGCGTAGACTGCGCATGAATCCAGTAAAGAGCCACCATAGAATCAGAATACAAATGTACATTATCAATAAATGAATAAAGAGCAGGAATAACCTTAGATACGAGTCGCGATAATAACAAGCAAGCGCAGAGCTCGATGCGAGGTAATGACACCTGGCGTAGGGGAGCCACGCGAGATTTAGAGCACAAGAGGCGACAGGAAGCAGTAGAATCTTGATAAATGACTCTGATATATATGCAACAGCCAAACCCTCTCTCTGAGGCATCCGAAAAACCATGCAACTGAACTGCAACCGCCTCATGAATGCAACGAATGAATCGCGGGACCACTATTTTACCAATCAGAATCAATTTGTTACACAAAGAATGCCAATCCGAAAGTGACTGACCGGAGATTGGTTCATCCCAACCAATCTTGCAAAGACAGAGTAAGTATATGAGTATGTATAAGTATATATAGCAAGTATTTGACGCTACTAAATTGATAGCGCCATGATCGATGAGTGTCATGTGCCCAAGATCCATGTATTCCCTGATAAAGTCCGCGTAGTCGCGAGCGAGCTTGGCATCGCGCCTAAATCGACGCTCTAAACCTAAGAATCTTGATTCGGCACTTGTGTAAGATTCCCCCAAGTGGGGATTATCAGACTTGAATGGGAGCGGCACTATAAATCTACCCTCGTGGTTGCGCTGAGTAGAGCGCACAAAATGCTCTTCGCAAGCCGACTCGCTATCAGGGGTATCGTCAGGGATTGTTTCTGCCTCCCAAAATCTCTCGAGAGATTGCAGAATTTGACTGTCATTGTTCCTTGCCAGGAACGAAACAGCAGGACCCTCGGTGTGGCAGTGCTTGGGCAGATTGCCAGCCAGAATGTAACCCAGTTTTGTTTCCTGAATGATAGGGAAATTGGGTCCGCGTGTGTATTTATTGGCTAATATTAAATCCAGATAAAATTGTGCCCCTAATAGTATGTCGATCTGTGAAGATATATTGAAATCTGGGTCGGCGAGAAAAATTTTATTTGGAACCGGTTGATATCAAACGAGATTGAAGGCAGATTGTGAGTTAAGTTAGATAAGACGGCACATTTCGCCTCGAAACTATGTCTCTGATAGCGAGAAATAATACGTATAGAAGCAATGTCAGTAGCGCAACACGCTGTGTTGTTTATTCCTGTGATTGGAATGTTAGATCTGGTTAGTTTAAGGTGTAACCTTTTCGCAAATGATTTCGTACAGAAATTGATCTGGGAACCGGCGTCTAGAAGCGCTCTAGCTTTATGCCTGTTGCCAGCCTGATCAACGACATATACAACCGCTGTAGATAAAAGAACATTGTTTTTGCACTGTAATTTAAATGAGCAATAATTGCTGCTGGCAGCTGTTGATTTCGGCACGTAATTTGCGTGCAGCAATGTGTGGTGTCTTTTTGAACAAATTTTACAGACCTGTTTACTCTTACAGTTAGCTATCAGATGACCTGCTCTAAGGCAGTTGATACAACATTTATGATTTGCAACCAATTGCCCCCGCTCAGCGGCACTTAATATACGAAAATTATTACACATGTAAAGCGGGTGGTCAGATTTACAACACACGCATGAATAATGCTTTGCCGCTGCGTGATAGCTCTTAAAGGTATTGCTGCCAGCAGTATTTCTTAAGCTACATTTCTCAAATTTATTGTTGGGTTTTACGCTAAGTTTGTTGAATTGCTGTCCGGGTTCAATAGGCATTGTATTTTCTGAAAGCTGTCTGCGTAAGGTTAAAAAATGCGTAAAGTCTTGAAAGCTAGGCAAGTTGTCAGGGTCTATTGACTCCTTCCAAAGTTTTAAAGTAATAGGGTCAAGTTTGGTGGAGAGCAACTGTATGGTAATAAATTCAAATGAATTCACTGACAGCTTCATTGCCGCCAGTGAATTAACGGAAGACGTTATTGTGTTCGTAAACTCCGCCAAGCTTTGGACTTAACCTGAAGTAGGTTTTGTACATAGTATTTGGCTAATATAAATGGGTTGTTATACCTTTCGGACAGCAAGTTCAACGCTATTACATAATTTTCTTGACAAATGGGTAATGATTTAATTAAATCTAATGGTTCACACTTCACAGAGGAATGCAAATAATGCAGTTTTTGCACTGGTGTTAAATCGGATCTTGAATGCACTAGATCATTGAAAATTGAATAAAAATGTTGCCACTCAAGTATGTTGCCTGAGAAGCAGGGCAAACTTATCGGCTTTAAATGCATAGGCGTCGATAATACGGGAGGCACAGTCTGAGTATTGAAAGTGTCAAGAAGTTGTAAAATGTTTGCCTCAGTTGAATATATCATTTCTTCAACCTCAACTCGGTCTGCCTGAGCAACGCTCTTGTCTTTACTGATAAGCTCTATCTCAGACTGTACCTCGTCGTACTTCGAGGCCAAGCTTTTGAGACTTTCCAGTCTTACAGTTAGAAAATGTTTTGTACTTTGATTTATGTCAAATGAATTTACCGCGGATTGTATCCGCACTATCGCGGACTTTAATCCGCCTCTCTTTCTGGTCAGCACCTTGAGGCCTTCTTCAGACATTTTACGCACCATTTTACTGTTGTTGGTGGTACCTCGTTGGCGACGTCCCGCAGCGTCGGCTCCTTGGTGCAGATGGTGAACAGCTGGCAGAGATGACCACTTTGAGTAAGCACTGCAGCCGGCAGGAACTTGCTACTACGTTGTCCGAAGATGACGAGCGAAATGGCGACGCAAATCACGCCACGGTCGCATTAGCTGATGTGCTAACTCGCCCGTGATGGCCAGAAACAGATGTAAAAAATATTAAATGGAAATCCGGCCCGGAGGACCAAAAAATGGTTGATGCGCACCGTGAGGACTAAAATGTTAATTAGAATCCAGGCACGGTGGACCAAAACTGTTGAATGAAAATAATGATCCAGCAAGTGTGGACAAGAAAGTGTCAATGAATTGGGCCCAAGTGGGCTAAATGTATGCTTCTTGAGTGACGAATTCTGTCGGCTGGTCTTCCATAGTAGTTGAAATGATATGTAATAAATGCATTGATTCTGCAGGAAGAAAATGACAAGAAGTGGACTGTATACGAATAATTTTAATATCTGAATTAGTTACATTACAGCTGTATTAATTTGAAATGAGGTTGGCTAATACTGCATGTTGCGAAGTATTATGAATTTAGATAATCATGAAGCGGGCCTAGTCAGCCATAATCAAGAATATAAGGGCCTAAAGCCTACATTTAATGTCGACTCTAATTGACAGCGAAAGATTCGGCGAACCGAGCGCCGAGGAAGCTAGCTACGCACTGTGCAAAGTACAAACACGCGAATATTGAGGCGAGGTATAAAGCAGATTAGCCAACCTAGAAAACGAAATCATCGCGCTACCGTACAATATGTTTATTTATTTCTCGGGCATCCAAGCAAAGTCGAACCTGCCCGTTCTTCTTCTGAATTGCTACAATTGGGCTAGTATATGGTGATTGGCTATGCTCAATTATATCATTTAACAACATTTTATTAATTTCAGCTCTAACCGCCTCCTTCAATGAATATGGTATAGGATAGGATTTTCTGTGGAATTCTGCTGGTTCTTTAAATTGTATTCTACACTGATAGTTTTTTACCTTTCCTGGGTTTTCTGAAAACACATGTTTATACTTCTTATATATTATAATGAGATCTTCTACTTGTTTTGCTGTCAAATTATTTGTGCCTTGGTGTCTAAACTCTCTTATCTCCTGTAATTTTCTGTTCCACAGGTCTTCATTTGTCATATTATAGATTATTTTTCTGCATTGGGTGTCATTCTTTAAAAAATTTAATTCCCTAACTTGGTGATGGGTACGGTTCAGAGGGGCACCATCGCTTCCTATTAACTCTGCCGTCCACATAACACCTTCTGAGTTCAAGGACACCTTCTCCTTGCTCAGATCAATAATGGCTGAATATTTCCTCAGCATATCGCATCCGATTAATATTTCGAATGGTAGGCCGATTGCGACCAGACATATAATATTAATTGTAACACCTTTGATTTCTAGTTCCAATGACACTTGTTTTCTCACTGTTTTATTTTGACGCCCAGTGGCACCTATTAAAATAACATTGTTGACAGGTAAGGTAGGTATTATATTTTTACTTTGTTTCTGTATTCTTTCCAGTTCAGCGTCGTTAATAAGTGACACATTTGCACCAGTATCTATCATTATTCGTGTAGGAATTCCTTCAATTTGAGCGGTTATGTATAAGATTTCATTATGCTGGTTGGTTCTACTTGTCACCGTTTCCTCCAACAGTTCTTCTCGAAGATTTTTCAATTAATAATTGTAAAAAATTGTAAGATTTTGACTATCCGTCCTTAAACTTTGGTTATTGTTATACTTCAAAATTCTTTTATTTTCCATAATTAGTTGGTAGTAATTTGTTATTACTATATTTTTGAATTTGATGGTTTTTGTACCCAGTAGATAGTAGCAGTAAGGTGGGTCGCGAGGGTTTATTACTGCCTCACTCCGTTTAAATTAAGGCCATCATGATTATTTTCCGGGCATGACTGTTGATTTGCCTGGAATGGTGTGCCGGTTCCTGGTTGTTCACCTTCTCGGTTGTCTAATTGTTCACTCCCCCTTGGCTCTCGGAAATCCTCCTGGCTTCTACTTCTTACTCGGTTGTCATGGTGATTCATCCCTCTGGGATTTCCTCTTCGATCATAACTGTTTTAAAACTGTTTCTCTGAGGTTGATGGTATCTCCAGTAATCCCCTTCTTCTGCACTAATATAATTTATTCGTGGTCGGTACGGACGATTATTATTATAATTCCCCTGGTTATTATTATTGGTATTAACTCCTGGGTTATTTCTAAAATTATTATAATTTTTGTTTGTTCGGTAGTTATTATAATTATTATTATTTCTATTACCCGGATGGTAATTTTGATTGGGCCTGTTGTTACTATTACTGTTAATTGGATTTCGATTGAAATTTGCTTGTTGGTTATTATTTGGGGTAAAATTTGGTTGTAATTACGATAGTTGCCATTAAAGTTATAATTATTCCGATTATTCATGTTATTATGGTGATTATGATTCATACCATGGTTATTTCTTGAACCGCACTGATCAGTTCGTTGTCTGCTTCTTTTGTAGTAACCCTCGTGCTCATAATTTTCTAATAAGTCAGCCATTGCGTGGACCGTTTAATATGGTTTCCCAGGCGTGCTCTGGCAATTCCTGTCATAATGGTATGCCATTTTAGTTACTAGTGATTATTCTGGTATTTTTGGCTCTAGGTGTCTCGCCAAACACACCTTTCCCCAGAAGTAAGTAGTTGGAGATGTACCTCTATTTCCATCATATCTTCCCTGACAAATGTTGTCCCTGATAATATTTTGTATAGCTTCGGACCAATATTTTTCTTTAAATAGTTTTTTAAATTGAGCGTAGTCCACTATCTCATTCCTGGTTGCTGTCCACCAGTTGTCCGTAATCTCCCTAAAATGCTCATCCAACATCTCTCTAATCGAGCTCCAGATAGTTATTCGATGTTTATTAAAATGTTCCTCGATTCTGGCCAGGAATTCCATGGGGTTTCTACGATAATTTTTGAAATTGATCCCTTCTCTGGTTTCATTTGTGGAAACATGAGTAATATTATTTGGTCTGGTCCTAATTAATTCAATTTCTTCTTGATTTTGGCGTACTTGACCAGTTAAATTGTTCACTGTAGTGTTAATAGGTCACACCTTTCTCCGGTTTGTTTCTGTAAATTTACTAAATTTTCTTGTTCCTTTTGTATTCCTTCTATTTGAATACGATTAATTTCTTGGACCTGGTCTATTCTAGCATTTACCATTACTTTGTTTTGTGTGATGGTTTCGTTAGCTTTTCTCAGTCTCTCATTAGTGTCAGCTGTTTCTTGCTTCCTTTCCTCATTGATTTTGTCCATCTTCTGGTTAATTGTATCATTGACTTGTTCAATCCTTCCATTAATTCTTCTTAAATTCTCTTCATTGATTTGTCTGAACTCTTCCTTCATTTGGTTATTATTTTCACTTATAGTTTGCCTTAAGGTTTCGTTAGTACTTTCTTTAATA
Organism: Magicicada septendecula; assembly: GCA_034769895.1. Classification (NCBI taxonomy): domain Eukaryota; kingdom Metazoa; phylum Arthropoda; class Insecta; order Hemiptera; family Cicadidae; genus Magicicada; species Magicicada septendecula. The sequence continues at coordinate 894,406,043 of CM068367.1, forward strand.
CTGTCGATTTTCTCATTTATCCTTTTATTCTCCTCCTGGATTTGTCTTAAATTCTCATTATTATGCTCGTTTTGTTTCCTAAAATTTTCATTAGTTTCTTTTCTGTTTTGGTCACATTTCTCCTCCATCTGTTTTATTAAATTTTCACTCATTTTCTCATTTTCTATCCTTGAGTTCTCGTTAATCTCTTCCTTCATACCGTCTATTTTCTCATTAGTTTGTCTGTTATCTTCCTTGATACTATCAATTTTTTCATTTGTTTGTCTGTTATCTTCCTTGATGTTATCGAATTTTTCCTCCATTTGTTTTAATAAGTTTTTACTTAAAATTTCATTTTGTTTCTTTGAGTTTTCACTGAATTCTTCCTTGATGCTATCAAATTTTTCGTTTGTTTGCTTGTTTTGTTCCTCCAATGTTTTAATAAGTTTTGACTCAAAATTTCATTTTATTTCTTTGAGTTTTCCGTGATTTCTTCCTTCTGCTTCTTAAAATTGTCATTGGTTTCTTCCTTGTTCTTGTCCAATTTTTCAGTCATACTATTCATTAACTCCATTAATTTTATAAGATTCAGGTCTCCACTATCTTCCTTTCTTGCTACCGTCTCCACATCCTCCACCGATGTTACTTCCTTCTCTTCCATCCTGACTTCTTTCTCTGCCTCCTTCGCCCGTCTCAGTGACGACGCCCTTTTATGCATCTTTATTATTTTTTGGAACTTACAGCAGTCGCCAGCTAAAAATTAAGAAATTAATTTGCTTGTTTCAATTTCTTCACCTAATATTCCCTAATTTCAGCCTCACTAGTTGGTGCGCCAATTTATAGTACGACTCGTGTATCCCGTAGTGTCGTAATGGTATAATAATTTGCCCGTGTTATGCTTTGTATATGTTAATTTGTAATAAATAGTTGTAAATAGTGTATCAGTTGATCGTGGAATATTTATGTTGTGTGTTTTCGAATGTTATTTAAATATATAAGTTAAAAGAATTGAATTATTCTGCCTTGGTTTCTTAATCAGAATTATAATTATTCCAGTTCAGCAGTTAGAACTCCAAAATCAATTAAAAAATAGCGGTCGAGTCATCCCAAACAATTCTCAAGTCACCTTCGATATTAGGCTTTAACCTGTTCTTTGAGGTTAATCTTGGTTTTGTAGTTTGCGTACTTCCAACGACTCTCCGACGTCTTCTTATCCTTGTTAATTATAAAATAAATGTTGATAATATATTATGTTCATGAAATAATAACCCATGGATATGATTTATTAACATAATTGTTTAATCTCTGTAATATGAGTTCAACTTGATGGAAAATTCCATTCGATACATACGGTTGTCACAATCGATATTTATCTCAGGAGTGAATAATTAAATAAGGTTAATATATTTCGTGGGAATTCTTGTGGCTGCTACGAAAAGTTCCATTACATGATAATTAACAATATAGAGTACATTTACAAATCATCTATTACTTATAATCTAAAAAAATTACAAAAATTATATATTAAATAACATACGATGTTTGACGAGATTCAATACGCTTCGTAAAAAGCATGCGGGTTAGAGTGACGTCAACATCATGGCTGCCGTTGTCCGTCTCAGAAAATAATGAAGTTTATTAAATGTGTACAAATAAATGTTTTCCTTGTAATCACTGTTTCGTTTATATATGGAATTTATTTTCACTTGTTAAAATGTTCACTAGTGATTAGTGTTAGTGTGAATTGGTGTATTGTCTAGTGGTTGTTCCTTTTTGGATAAAAATATTGTCAATGATTAAGTCAAATTATACTTTACACATCTAGGCGATATTGCTGAACGTCTTCTGGTTTATTCTTTATAATTTCTTGATGGTGTGTGTTCCTGGTTCGTGTATTGATTGTAGTGGAGGAATTATTTATCTTCAATGGTGGTCATACTAATCTTCTTTCACAAACGGTTTAGTAATTTTATATTTTGATATTAATAACATCTCGACACGCACTATTAAACTGTGCTCCTTCACAATTAACAATTCAGTGTTATTTCTTCTTTTTTAGTCACCGAACTCATACAAACTTCTTAAATTTTGATTGGCCATTTATGTACAGGTTAAGTGTTATGTGATCAATACCCATTAATTACTTTACATTTTATAAACTACTTTTAATAGATAATTTTATTATTATACTCTAATGATACCAGCAATGTTTATGTAATTATTAATTAGATAATTATAAACAATTTGATACTAAACATGCCTCAGTTTATAACTGTAAAACCTTATTAATTTGAATTTCTCTGATATGTGGTGGAACAATTTGTTATGGTTGATTGTAATTTCTACCTTGACTACCTGAGATAAATATATTTAAATAAATTAACTGGTGACATAAAATCTTATAACATATAACAAAAACCCTTAATGATAATACTTGTTTTTGACAGTTTTAGTTTATTTATACTGTTAAACTATTGTCTGTATGATAAACTAAATTTCTGTCTAATAATAATAATAAAATACTTTTCATAAAAAATAATTAACACTGTTTAACGGTAGTCTGTGTCACTATTTATATTATGTCACTCATATCACTGTAAAGGTTTGTGTCCCTTTTTCTATCCTTAATTATAGGCCTATACAATTTTATTCAATACGATTTTATTATATGGATAGGTACTCTTTATTGGGTTTAGTTGTGTATCAGGGTAAATTATTTAGGCCTACTAGGTTTATATATTTAAATTTGTTGTCTGTTTACTACCCTATTCTACTGGGTAATTTCTGGGCCTCTTGTTGATATTAAATAAGTCAAACCAACTAGGTTTCCTTTAATTGGCTATGAATTATTATTTCTTGTTCCCTCTCTGGATAGGATTTCCATATTATATTTACAAGTCTTTTTCTAACATTTTGTTTCGTTACAGTATCCATTTCTTTATACCTTATTCATCCCTTCTAATTTACAGTGTTAATTGTTTAGTATCCTATCTGTCTTATGTTGCTTCTTAAATGCATGTTGAAAATATGTACACTTACAATATATATATTGTAATAAAACAAATTACAAAGTTGTTATGGGGTTTATAAGCTTATATGAGACTCCGCGTATCAACGCCAAGCCCACGTTATGAGCGTCAATTTGTTAAGAAATAATTTACAATATGTGTACTGGGGTTTAATCAAGCTGTTATTAATGAAAATATTTATTATTTTGTTATTAAAAGGTTTAGGTATACTATAACTCGGTTTTACCTAATTACTCAATGCTTACTCAATGTCAATGCTATAATTCATGTATTTACTTAATAAATTAAGAATTCTCTCCAACCCTAGTCAGTCCGTATTGTGTAAATCAACTCAAAAATTGTGCACGAGACACGCTAGTTCGGTAATCTCACGTTCTACCAGCTGTTGACTATGAGCGCTGTTATTCGTAATTGGCTTGCTTCTAGGTTAACTTGTTCGCCAGATTTTAATCACCCTTTTTACCTGTAAATTACTCCACCCACAACATACAATACCTATTCTACAATAATATAAAACATCATCATATACAAGAAGGATTCTTTATTTATATTGTACTTTAATTCAACTTCTAACAGTGCTCTTCTTAATTATAATAGAGTAATATCGATTATACAATGATGAATCGATTGTTTAGTTGACTATGCTCCTTTTATTTTATACAAGTTAAATATAATGTTACTTATCTCTTATCCCAGGGTACGTTTGATTCTTTGAACGATTAGTAAGGCCAGGTAATGCAAAAATTAAGGTTACTTAGTATTACAAAAATATTATTAGTTCTTATTATATTAAAATTATGTATAAGCTGGTGTTACCGTAATGGACGATTCTCAAGGCAGCACTGCTCGCTTGCAAACGGTTGAAGATTTACAGTTGAGGTTACGTTAATCTAGAAAAGGTGTTCCGATTATTAATAAAATTGAAGGGATGATGTCCTGGAAGGCAACGGGAACTCTTCTAATCTTCGTTCTCCTTCACGATCCTTGTGATTGTCGGTCCCGGTTGAATTTGTGTCGTATTATATTTTCTTTCATGAAAGTGAGGTTTATTTCTTCAGAAACAAAGGTCCTTGAGTATATTTTTCTATAATTCCATTAATTTAGACTTTTTCTTCCATCAATTAGTCTCCTGGTTAGATGGGAAATCGAGTTCAATACTAAATCCAATGGAATTATCTTGACGAGTGAAATAAGAATTCCTCGACCTTTTGGAGGTATATGGTTTTTTTGAAATCTAATTCATTGATTATTCATCGGTTTATTTTACAGGAATTGGTTTTTATTTTAATTTATTAATTTTTGTTCGTTTTATATTAATTTATATCCTTTTTCTCAAATTTGTCTACTCATCTGAACTCAATAGCATATAACAATTGAATAATATTGGTTTTGTATAAATTCTTTTCCGTATTTATTTAACTTCACCCATCAGCATATAACAATTGAATTATATTGGGTTTTTATAAATTCTTTTATGGATTCGTCTTATTTCAAGTTAACCCATGAGCATATAACAATCGAATAATTGAAAATCAACAAGATTTTTTTACATTTTATTTACCCTAACAACCACTACTTTCTGTCATTGGATGATATTTGATATCCTAAAGCCAGAATTATAAAATATTACTACTCTTTTTGAATAAAATACTCCATGCTTGGAATTATACCAAATTACCTAAAACTCTCACCCAATCTACCTTATTAAACCGTATATATTTTACTATAGTTTCATTGGACTGGACTTATTAAAAAGGTATTAATTTCCCTTTACAAATATTAAATTTAGGCCTATAGGTTTTCTTACAACTGTTATAATATTGTTTTTGTTTTTAGCTTAATTTTTCTTTACCTGACCTACTGTACAAATAGTCACTGGTTTATGGCCACTTACATTAATTTTAATTTCCTGGTTTTAATTCATTATACTAATTAGTTCATACTTGAACCGTTTATTATTTTATGACATAACTATAAGAACTACTTGTCAACTTTTAAATACTTATTGCCTTCTTGGCCAAGTTTACAAACATTATTTCCAACATTTTCATTAATCAATTACAATAAATACATTCAACATAATATAATACCTAACTCATGTACTTGTACTTAATTATTCAAATACCATTTTAACATAAATAAAAGGAGTACCATTGACTAAATACGCCCTTAAAGTAACAACTCCGCTCTTACTATCCACAAAACATAAGATAAATATTCTGTAAACACTAAATCATGTTACAGCATAACAACAAGTACAATTTGCAACACATCAAATATTAATCTGAATAGTATTTTATATTTCATTACTACATATTCAACTCCTCCCATTAGATACAATGTTTATGTTTTACCACCCATATTATTTATTACATCTTTTACATTTAGGTACACTTCAGATATCTTAATTACTTAGTAACCTTAATATTTTGGGTATCGTTCTAAATCATATTTACTTCGTTTTTTTATGTAATTCTGGGGACCTCAAATCTGTTGCGTTACAATATATATATATATATATATATATATATATATATATATATATATATATATTTTGTTACGACACCAAAAGCAGCCCCAATACCAGAGAAGAAGAACTATAATGAAATAACTATATTAATCTAAGGAAAATAAAATGACTATGACGAGACAAATGACCATGACCTAACCCAAGTGATTGACCCAGTAAAGAAAATAAAATGAGAAGGTATAAACTAAACCAATGATAAAAAAACACAAACAAATAATAAATATCTAGTAACGAGCATTAAATAAAATAATCCTAGTTACAGTACACTAACCATAATAAGTAAGTGAATTCATTATTAATAGATAATGTATGTTGTTAATAACCTTATGATGATAAGAAAACCAAAACATAAAATGCTGACAGACTAACTATAAATTGTGTATAAAATAATAAAAACCCAAGAGTGAGAGATAGGTAGGAAGTGAAAGTGATAAACAGTGTAAATGTTAGAAGTGAGAGAATAAACAATTCACAATAATAAGAAAAAGGAAACAGAGGTAATAATACAGATTGTAAACGATGGATAGACAACTAAAATAATAGTGTTAATTAATAATAAACTAGTACTATGAGTGCAAGGAAAATAAAACATCCTATGTTAACAAAATATTCAAAGGGATGATTATCAAGATAGAATAAATGGTGTTATAATGTTATTCACCAAAATTGTTATTTGTTCAATTAAAAGAGTTGAGTTTGTAAGAAGGAATATGGCTGAAAAGTAAACATACCATAAACCTAATTTTTGTGTTATGTTTTATAGTAATATTAAATGATAAACAAGTTGTAAAAAATGGCGATAGATATAAGAAAAGAGGTAAAATTTTACAAACATAATATTAATCATTAGAGTAAAGACAGAAAAAGAAATAAGAGAATAACACAAAAGCAATGATTTTGTAAATTAATAAGAACATTCAAGTATTGTAAAACACCCCAAAATAATTCAAAAGGTAAATAAGTCATAAGTGACAGCAAGCAAAACATATGTAAATGAAAAATAATCTTTAATTTGTGTAAAATAAGAAGATATAGCCAATTATTACTTAGGCCTATAAAATGCCTAACTGAATAAATTCAAAATAAACAAGTTGTAAGAAATTAAATACTGTATTAGAAAATTCAGGGCAAGTAACTCATTAAGTACAATTAGTAAACCATATTAAGATATCAGAATTAGATTAAAAACATAAAATAAGAAAGATATGTAATGTAGCATGACAGATAAGCCCATAAAAATGAATGGTGAATTGATCATTAAAATAAAGTAATAACATGTTTAAATCCGAAGAAAGCAATATAATAAAGAATTAATTAAGAACCACCGTGCAGTACAATCATTGATTTAAGATATAAGTTCATATAAAATAAATGTTACAAGTGATGAATCATCAAAACCAATTTTAATAACTAATAAGGTGAAAAAATATAATACCCAGGAAGGTTAGGAGTAGGCAAGGAAGATACCCAGAACATAACTAAACCCACAACAAAGAGAAGAAAATCTGTTGTATGAGACCAGAAGAGTAGATAAGGAAGAAACCCAGAACAAGGCAAGATCCACCATAAAAGGTGATGCATTTGAATGAAACAAGAAGAGTAGGTGAAGAAAAAACCCAAAAACCCGATAACATCCACAAGAAGATGAAGAAAATACAATTATAAGAAACCAGAAGAAAAGAAGACATCAATGAAGAAACAAGAAGAAGACAGCATCCAGAAGAAGAAGGAATGCTCTTGTAAAAAAAACCCATACCCCAAAATAAATAAATATAATAATAATAAAAAAGTATAACACAGTATCAATGCAAAAACCCACATGTACAATAGATACAAGCCAAAAAAGTGTATAGAGTAAGAGTTGAAAGTGATCCAAGGTGAAATAATAATATAATACCAAAGAACAAATCTTCATTATAATCTACAAATAGATTTCTTGATTTTAGTAAGACTATATAACCATTTAGAGATAGAATCAAGGAATGTAAAGAGAACCAGTGCAAGTTTTAGTATTATAAAAAGTGAACCTTATGTTTCATTATTGGTATTCACAAACTAAGTAAATAATGAAATGATACAACTTTGAAGTGACTTAATTTATGTTCAGAGATAATAAATAAAGTATTATCATAATAATATAATACATGTGTTTTAATAAAGAACTGCCAATATGTTTAAATGACATTCATTAGAATGATTTATAAAACAAGAGCAGGCACAGAATAAAAAGTGAAGTGACAGGGTACAATTACCCAAAACCCAATTAAAAACAGATAAAAACTGTTCATAAAACTTAATATAAGGAATATAGAGTATAAGATTATAGTAAATAAGGTTTCGTTTATGTAGAATAAGATATTTAAAAATGTATTAGGAATAAGCAAATTTAGAAAAAGGTCAGAACCACTAACGTTCTATAATTATAAAATATTTATTATATGTATTATTGTTAATAGCTAATTAAGATGTTAGAATGGAACAACATTCTTTATATATGATATTTGTTATGTATCGTTATTAATCTTTGAGTATAAAAAAATGTCTGATTTGTTAAAGACAACTATTAATTGGAATTATTAGTTATATATTAATAGTATGAAACACATACTAATTGATATTTTGTTTACAAGAAGAAAATGTTTAATTTATATTACAATACCAATGAAAGTCAGAGAGGGTATAACTCAATGTGTATTATTTATAAAAATTTGTATGTAAAAACTGTTAGGAATCTAGGCCAAATGTTAAAAACTAAACATCATCAAAACTGAGAAAATAAGTACATAAATACATTTAAACTGAAGGGATTTAGATAATGTAAATCAGAAACAAAGCCATATAATTAAAAATATATACGTCTTTCAATTTCATCGGCGGCCATTGCAGATTTCCCACAACTCAATTCAACACAGCCACCTTCTGCCTGCAGGACGGTTCGCAACATATTTATTTATTTCTATACTTTGAATCTGATATATGTACTGTTAATTTTAAGAATTTACCTTGTAATGTTATACTTTTCAATCTTTGCCCTATTTCTCTGACTTTCCCTAACATAGCTGTTCAAAGAACCTATATAAAAAATTTATAATAATTCAAACGATACCCTGAGAATCGATTTACATATCGACAAGAGTCAAAGTAACTAATTGTCAATAAAATTATTAATATATTTCCTATTTAAACAGTTTTTTCATTTCTAATATAGATAACTAACATAATACTTCAATTTAAATAGAACTAACTACAAGAATCCCACCACCAGAAGGAAGATAACCTCCAAACAGAAAATAAACAAGTATCGATTGTTATTGGAGACAATTCTATAAATGGCTAGAGGTTTGAACAAATACACAAAAGTCTATAAAACAATTAAAATAAGTGATAAACGTTTCGGAACACCACGAAACTTAATTAATTAATTGTTTTTAATTAATTAAAAAAATTTCAATTAAGAAATTGTTTTTAATAAACAATTTTATTTCTATACTAACACATATTTATATATTTGTAAACACAACAAACTTACAAAGAGGTTTAGTTACAAATTGGCGCACAACTGAGGGGCTGTAATTAGCGATTGAAAGGCCACTACAATCTGCCCAATCCCTAATTGGATCTTGACAGCAGCTATAAAGCCAGAGAAAGGGGAAAATGCAACGACGTGACGTCAAAGAAACGGGCGGCGGAGGCCGAAAAGGAAGTTGAAATGGATATGGAAAATAAAGAGGCGACGCCGGTGGAAGATGTGGAAAGGTCGTTACCACCAATATTATCTAAACAACCTGCACAAACAGAGGAACAACCAGAGAAACCCTCACAAACTGAGAACACTGCGACAGCCGGAGATGTTAAATTCCAGGAAACCTTGATGTGAATGATGATGGAAATGAGTAAAGAAATAAATAAAAACATAGAATTCACAAATAAAAATATAGAAACCAAAATGGAAGGAATGGACAAGAAATTGGATTCTACAAAAGAAGACTTGAATAAGAAAATGGATTCCACAAAAGAAGACAACCAATCCTTCAGTAAGAAGATGGAAGAAAGGATGGGAGGAAAATTAGAAGGACTAAAGGAGGACAACCAATCTTTGAAGGAAGAATTCATAATAACCAAAGAAGAATTGAGTAATAAAATTGAAAACACCAATAAGAGGATTGAAGAAAATAGTAAGAAGATGGAAGAGAAAATGGAGGAAAACAGTAAGAAGATGGAAGAGAACAACCGATCCTTAAGTCAGAAAATTGACGAAACTAATCAAAATATGGAGGAAACCAGCAAAAAGATGGAAGAAAAATTGGAGGAGAATAACCAGAAAATGGAAGAGAAGATGGGGGAGAAATTGGAAGAATTGAGAGAGGACAACCAAATGTTAAGAGAAGAATTAAGGGAGGTCAATCAGGAGAATCTGGACAAGCTAGACGAAAGGATGGAATTGTTAAGAGAAGAACTGAACAAGGAAATCAACGTTAACAAGAAAGCTGTAAATAAAAAAAAGTAGAAGAAACCGTAATGATGAATCAACAAATCCGGGAAATTGACGGAAAATGCAACCAAACCGAAAAGGAAGTACAAGAATTGAAGGAAGTGGTAAACATCAAGTTTACGAATATCGAAGAGCATAGTCGCAGGAAAGTGGAAGAACAACGGAAGGAGACTCAGGAAGAATTCGGGAGAGTACGGAGCCAAGTCGCGGAACGGTGTGTGGGATGGAAGAGGCTATGACCAATATCACGGGTCAGGTACGGCAAAGCCAAGAAGAGATGGAAGCTTTGAGGAATAGACCCACTAATTTCACCGGATCAACGGAAACCGAGAATGGCTGAACTTCCGGCAATATAAGAGGAAACCAATGGAGTTCCTGGCGAGGATAGAAGAGTACTTCGCCAAACATAGAGGGAGTCAATGGAGCAATAACCGGGAGATACTGGACGAGTCATTCAGCGAGATGACAGATAACTGGTGGATGGTGAACCGTAGCGAGATTGCAGACTACCAGCAGTTCAGGAACATATTTAAGTCTAAATACTGGTCCGAAACAACACAGAACCTGATCAGAGACAATATTTGCAACGGACGATACAGGGCCCAAATAGGCAATACCATGACAGCCTATTTCCTATGGAAGGTGTGCCTGGCAAAACACCTCGAGCCGGCAATACCCGAAGAGTGTCTGGTGAATAAACTGTCTTATCATTATGAGGAGGATATTATCAGGGCAAGGAGAGGTAGCCAGATCAAGACGGTACAGGCCATGACGGAGTTGTTAGAAAGTTACGAGAATGAAGAGTACTACCGCCAGAGCAGGAGGAGGAATGATAGACCGGAGGCGAGGACTAACCAGTACCCTAGTAACGGCAATTACCATCCCGGAAACCGAAACCAGCAAAGTAATTACGACGGCAACAATAACCCGCCGCGTAATAACAACAACTTTAACGGCAACCCGAACGGTAATAGGAACAATAACCCATATCCTAATAACCGTAACAATTTTTATCAGCCCCCTAACAGCCCGTATAGTCAGAGAAATCCCTACCCCGGTAATAATGAACGATATTACCAGCCCAATAGAAATTACCATAATAATAATAACAATAGAGTTTCCCGCCCAAGGGTTAATTTTATAAGAGCGGAAGATCGAGGTCCGAGAAGGTACTACCAACAACGGAGGAATAGTTTCCACGGTGGAGATCGACGACGGAGAAGTGAAGAACGGGACGGTCCACGCCATGAACATGGAAGAAGGAGTACCAGCCTGGAGGACCCTGGCCGACAACAAAACAGGGAAATAACCTTCGAACAGGATACAGCGCGGCAGGAACCGACACAGAGTTTCCAGAACGATGCCTCGGTCAATCCAAGTCCCAACGATGACCACAATAATTTAAACGGGAGGAGGCAGTAATAAACTATCACGACTCGTTGCTGCTCCTACTTCCTGGGTACAAAGATGAGTTGCAAGAGGCAACCAAATTAAAAAACATCACTATAATAAGTAACAATTACTTAAAAAATATAAGAACAGAACTTCTAGAGGAAAAAAAGCCTCGATAATAATAACAATGAGATATTGTATGTAACAGCGGAGGTAGAAGGAATTCCCGCGAAAATCATGATTGATACCGGTGAAAATATTTCTATAATAAATGTGAATGAACAGGAAAGAATCTAGAGAGAGTGTGGGAAAACTTTGCCTATGTTACCAGTGAATAACATTGTCTTGATAGGTGCAACTGGCCGCCAGAACAAAACTATTAGGAAGCAAGTTTCCATAAGTGTCGTTAGCCGTGGTATAGCTTTAGATATGGAATTTTTGATCGCCACCGGATTACCATTCAATATACTGGTAGGTTGCGATATTCTAAGAAGGTACTCCGCCATTATCGACCTTAACCAAGGGAAAGTATCACTATTTCCAGACGGAATAACGTGGACCGCAGATTTGGTAGGAGGCGCGAATATACTTCCCAGCCCAATACACCAACAACTTCGTAAAATAAATTTCGTAAAGAACAGCCCCCTTCATAAACCAATTATATACAACAATGGAGGAGAGGATTTATGGTCAGTAAAGATACAAGAGATACGAGACTTCCAGTGCGGAACCAACAACGAAAAAATACCCATACACTTAGCAGATCGTTTAATCAATGTATACGAGAAATACAAATCAGTGTTTTCAGACGAGCCAGGTAAGGTTAAAAACTATCAGTGCAAACTTGAATTTAAAGAAAACGTGGAATTTAACCGGAGGTCATACCCAATCGCGCATTCGCTTAAAGAGGCCGTGAGAACAGAAAGTAATAAAATGATCAGCAGTGACATAATTGAGATTAGTCAATCTCCTTACACTAGTCCAATTATTGCTGTTCCCAAGAAAGACGGACAAGTCCGGCTCTGTTTGGATGCGCGCGAGCTAAATAAAACCATTGTGAATGACCGAACATCACCCGGTGAAATAGAGGAGATACTAAAACTATTTCACGGCACCAAGTTTATCAGTACCTGGGACACTGTATGTGGTTACTGGCAAGTGGAGTTGCATCCACAAAGCCGTCAGTACGTGGCGTTCATTTTCGAAGGGCGCAATTACCAGTTCAAGAGACTGCCCTTCGGACTTGTAAACTCAGTAGCCATCTTTGTGGCATGTATGGACCAAATACTTGGACAAGAAGCATTCCAATTTACCACAGTCTATGTAGACGATTTGCTCATTACGTCAGAGACCTGGGAGGAACACTGTTATCGAGTAGAACATGTACTCAAAAAGTTAGCGCAGAATAACATAACTTTGAAATTGGAAAAATACAAGTTCATTGCGCGCGAAGTACAATTCTTAGGTTTCAACTTAGACGATAGAGTTATTACCCCGTCAGCAGAAAAAGTGGAGGCAATTCAGAAGTTCCCGCAACCAAAAAACAGGAAACAGTTACAATCTTTCCTCGGACTCTGTAACTATTACAGAAAGTTTCAGCACAAATATTCCGAGTTGACAGCCAAGTTTCAACCACAATTGTCTGCGAAAAACAAATGGACCTGGGGTGAAGAACAAGATATTACCTTCCAACTGATAAAAGAAAAGTTCTTGGAGAGTGTTATACTTCGTCACCCGGATTTTAAGAAACCATTCTTTTTGAATTGCGATGCTAGCGACATCAGCTTAGGAACAACATTATACTAGGAAGATGAGGAGGGTCAACATCTGGTAATAAGCTTTGCTAGTCGTACACTAAATCAATTCGAAAAGAATTATAATGTGACCGAGAAAGAATTGCTTAGCGTGGTATTCGCATGCAGCAAGTTCCGGACATACATTCTCGGGTATCCAGTCACTGTTCGCACTGATCATAAATCCATCTCATTTCTACGTAGGTGCAAATTGAGTCACGGCCGATTGGCTAGATGGGTACTCGCCCTACAAGAATACAATTTACAATGGGAGTATATTCCGGGAAAAAAGAATGTGGTAGCCGATGTGTTGTCACGGATCAATTTGGAAGACCAGACCTTCGAGGGAGAGAAGGAGAGCTTAGTTAAAATTTACAACTTATTTAAAACCAGATCCGATCTACAAGCTCTATTGATAAACATCCGTATCCACCAACAGTCTGACCCTAAACTGAAAAACATAATCAATCGATTGGAAGCCGACGATGACACTGTTTCCAAATACTACCATCTCAATAAAGGAATACTATTCGTCAAAACAGCCTTGGATGAAGAAACATGGAAGGTGATTATTCCGCACCAAATCGAGAAGGAAGTTATAATCGATTATCATATAAGGTATGGCCATATGGAAGCGCTAAAAGTGATACAGGCTTTAGATGAAAATTGCAAAATAAAGAACATTAACCGAAAGGTAAGAAATTACCTGAAGTCTTGTAATATTTGCCAGTGTGTTAAGATTAACAATGAGAAGAAAGAGGGTATAATGATACCAATAACATCGAACGCAAAACTAGAAAAAGTGTTCTTAGATATCTGCGGGCCATTTCCCCGTAGCGGCGGTCGACACAGGTACAAGTACCTAATAATAATCATGGACCATTATACTAAATACATAAAGCTATATCCGGTTAATCGGGCAACCACAGCGAAAGTTCTTGCGGTAATAACAGAGTTGTATGTGCCAGAGATCGGTAAACCATCTTCAATCATTTCCGACCATGGTACTCAATTTAAAGGGAGAAGATGGCGAGACACATTATTATCACTTGGGATTAAAACCTATAAGACGTCAGTCTACCACCCAAGTAGTAATCCGGCTGAGAGGGTACTGAGAGAAGTGGGTAGAATCTTGCGAACGTACTGTCACAAGCAACAGAAAAAGTGGCAAGAGTACTTAGCAGCAACAGAGAAATTCCTAAATTTCGCCCACCATCCAGCTATAGGAATTACCCCTTACTCCGCCATGTATGAGAAACCAACTCCCCGAGAAATTGAAGAAATAATAGAGTTCCCAACAGACAATGGTCGTAAGTTTGACCAGGTGAAATTCTATAACAAGGTGGCCGAAGACCAAGAGAAACGGCAAGCCAAATATCAAAAGACAATAGGACGTATAATAACTTACAAAGAGGGTGAGAAAGTTCTATTAAAAATCGAGAACTGCCCAGAACTCTAGAAGGGATAACAAAAAAGTTATTTTTACTATATACAGGACCATATGTTGTTGTCAAAAATAATCATAATAATACGTATGAACTGAGAGAAATAGTTTCCGGAAGAGTTAAAGGAGTGTATAACCAAGCCTCCTTAAAAAGTATTATGAAGATTGAATTTTTAATAAAAACCTCAAAATTTTAAAATATAAGTAAGAACAACTTACCACCAATAAAATTTTGAAAGAGAACATTTGGAATAATTAAAAAGAAAAGAATTTAGAATATAATATAAAAATTCCAAAATGAAGTAAGACCAGCTTACCCACTAATTTTTGAAAGTAAAAATTTGGAAACAAAGAATAAAAAAAAAAAACAAAAAAAAAACACTAAATCCAAAAATAATTGTAAGATCAACTTACTACAAACAATTTTGAAGAACATTTGAAGATAATTAAAAGAATTTCAATTTAGTGAAAAACCACTAAATCCAAAAATACATGTAAGATCAACTTACTACAAACAATTTTGAAAGAAACAGTCTGAGATATAATAAAAAGAAAAGAATTTAGAATATAATAAAAATATAAAAATTCTAAAATGAAGTAAGACCAGCTTACACACTAATTTTTGAAAGTAAATAATTTGGAAACAAAGAATGAATTTATAAAAAAAAAACCACTAAATCCTAAAATATAAGTAAGATCAACTTACTACAAACAATTTTGAAGAACATTTGAAGATAATTAAAAGAATTTGAATTTAGTGAAAAACCTCCAAATTTCCAAAAATACACGTAAGACCAACTTACTACTCACAATTGTTGAAAGAGAACCATTTGGAATAATTAAAAAGAGAAGAATTTGAATTTTGATAAAACCATCAAAATTTTAAAACATAATAAGATCAACTTATTACAAATGATTTATGAAAAATGTATTGGAATTAATTAAAAAGAAGAATTTGAATTTTGCATAAAACTAACAAAGTTCTAAAAATAAATATGTTCCATTTATAAATAAATTTAGAAGAAAATAATATGATTAATTCAGAAAAAAGAATTAAATATAATCCAGAATAAATGTGAATATCTAACATTTGAAGGAGTAAAGAATAAAAACAAAAAAGAGTGTGATATACAAGAGAAGGCAATAATTTGTAAACAAAGAGAAGAATCTGTTATTATAATAAAATTATAAAGAATCTAAAAAAGAAAAACAATAATATAATTAGAACAACCTATGACTAACTACTTATGAAACAATAATGGAAACAGTTAATCAAGAAAAATGATTATGATATTACTCAGTTCTGAAGAAGCAAAGAAAAACAACTCATACCAAACATATGGAGAAGATGATTTTGAACAAATAATAATAATAAGACCTATATGAAACGCAAAGAGAAGAAGTACCACATGAAATATAATATAAAGAAATTAATTTTAATGAATGCGAAGGCGGATTAATGACTTTCTGAGAGAAAAGATAGGAAAATATAATTAAATAATATGATCACAATAACAACCTGAATATCAATTACAAAGAAACTTTTGAAACAATTAACTATAATAAAATAAGACCATTCAAATAATGAATAAGAACCAAAGAGAAAATACTATATATAAAAACTATGCTAACAATGTAATTAACCAGAAGGATACATAAAGAGAATTCAGATGGAGAAGGAAAAAGTTACACTATAACTAGTAACAAGAAGTATTAACAAAAGTTTCCAACCATAATTAACATAAATATATCAGACGAGCTAAGAGTTTAGAAAAATATATATAATGAGTATAATAAGTATTAAGAAGAATTATTAAGATAGAAAATGTGAAATAATCTGAGAAACTACGAAGTGAAGAATCCAAAGATATATTTATTAGTCGACAATGAGACTACTTTTTATTTAATTTATTCGATGACTGACTGTAGATAATTCCAGCAGCATTATGTTTTTTGAGCAGAGATGAATTTGCCTCTGGACTCAAATTGTAGAAGTGGTGTATGGCCAGCAGAGTTGTGAAGCCTACAGTGCCCCTCTGAACTGCCCCAGCCCACGTGATAGGGAACGTTAGGGAATTAATATCCCAAGGATACAACACGAAGTTTATAAGAAAAGAAAATATATATTAATAATAATAATAATATATCTCAGAAGACACTAACTATCCAAGAAGTATCAAAAGTCAGATAAGTGACTATATATAAAATTTATTAAGCTCTAATATAAAAAATTGATATAGAAATGGAGAGGAAAATGAAGTATAAAAAACAATAAAATTGTCATAAGCAATTATTTCATCCATAATCAAGTCTGAAATAATCACTTCTAGAGGAGAGCAATCTGTAGCATGACAGATAAGCCCATAAAAATGAATGGTGAATTGATCATTAAAATAAAGTAATAACATGTTTAAATCCGAAGAAAGCAATATAATAAAGAATTAATTAAGAACCACCGTGCAGTACAATCATTGATTTAAGATATAAATTCATATAAAATAAATGTTACAAGTGATGAATCATCAAAACCAATTTTAATAACTAATAAGGTGAAAAAATATAATACCCAGGAAGGTTAGGAGTAGGCAAGGAAGATACCCAGAACATAACTAAACCCACAACAAAGAGAAGAAAATCTGTTGTATGAGACCAGAAGAGTAGATAAGGAAGAAACCCAGAACAAGGCAAGATCCACCATAAAAGGTGATGCATTTGAATGAAACAAGAAGAGTAGGTGAAGAAAAAACCCAAAAACCCGATGACATCCACAAGAAGATGAAGAAAATACAATTATAAGAAACCAGAAGAAAAGAAGACATCAATGAAGAAACAAGAAGAAGACAGCATCCAGAAGAAGAAGGAATGCTCTTGTAAAAAAACCCATACCCCAAAATAAATAAATAAAATAATAATAAAAAAGTATAACACAGTATCAATGCAAAAACCCACATGTACAATAGATACAAGCCAAAAAAGTGTATAGAGTAAGAGTTGAAAGTGATCCAAGGTGAAATAATAATATAATACCAAAGAACAAATCTTCATTATAATCTACAAATAGATTTCTTGATTTTAGTAAGACTATATAACCATTTAGAGATAGAATCAAGGAATGTAAAGAGAACCAGTGCAAGTTTTAGTATTATAAAAAGTGAACCTTATGTTTCATTATTGGTATTCACAAACTAAGTAAATAATGAAATGATACAACTTTGAAGTGACTTAATTTATGTTCAGAGATAATAAATAAAGTATTATCATAATAATATAATACATGTGTTTTAATAAAGAACTGCCAATATGTTTAAATGACATTCATTAGAATGATTTATAAAACAAGAGCAGGCACAGAATAAAAAGTGAAGTGACAGGGTACAATTACCCAAAACCCAATTAAAAACAGATAAAAACTGTTCATAAAACTTAATATAAGGAACATAGAGTATAAGATTATAGTAAATAAGGTTTCGTTTATATAGAATAAGATATTTAAAAATGTATTAGGAATAAGCAAATTTAAAAAAAGGTCAGAACCTCTAACGTTCTATAATTATAAAATATTTATTATAGGTATTATTGTTAATAACTAATTAAGATGTTAGAATGGAACAACATTCTTTATATATGATATTTGTTATGTATCGTTATTAATCTTTGAGTATAAAAAAAATGTCTGATTTGTTAAAGACAACTATTAATTGGAATTATTAGTTATATGTTAATAGTATGAAACACATACTAATTGTTATTTTGTTTACAAGAAGAAAATGTTTAATTTATATTACAATACCAATGAAAGTCAGAGAGGGTATAACTCAATGTGTATTATTTATAAAAATTTGTATGTAAAAACTGTTAGGAATCTAGGCCAAATGTTAAAAACTAAACATCATCAAAACTGAGAAAATAAGTACATAAATACATTTAAACTGAAGGGATTTAGATAATGTAAATCAGAAACAAAGCCATATAATTAAAAATATAACTAAGAAAGATTTTGTAAAATTATAGCCAGAATTATTGATAAAAATGGAAATGAGAGAACTCAAAAATTTGGAGAGGGGAGTCATATATTCCAACATAACATTTTAAAACTTAACCAATTCATCTAATTGCAAGAAATTAAGGGAATAATAAACCTTTTATTACAATATGAGATTTAATAATCATTAATATAACTTGGTAATGGCAGAATTTGGAAAAGAACAGGAAGTTAGACCTTACGACTTAGAAATTACAAAATGAAGGAAAAAATATCATTTTTAGATCAAAAACTTAATAAAACGGCATTATTTGGTATCAAATTACGCAGAATGAACTGAAGGATAAAATTAAGTAACAACTAGCTAATAAATTTGAAGAATAAGCAAAGTATAATCAGTTATATAATGTAACTTTATTACATGCACAGGATGCAAAATAAAATTTGAACAATGGAATGAATAATATTGCTTTGGCTAAGATTTTAGTCGGAGATGAAGGAAGTAAGTTAGTTAATTATTGAACATTGTACGGGACACTTGACACGAGCAATTTACCAATCTTAACCTAGTTACGAATACCGTAATGGCGAATAATTGTCTGAGCCGAAAGTGAAAATCGAGAGTTTCGGTAAAAAACATTTTTAAAGTTCAACACAGTGAAATAAACATATACCAACACTGAACTAACATTATACAGCACAGACACCAGTGGAAATAACATTTAAACCCATTAAAACAGTAACTACACTTAACCATAAAAGTGCCTAACATACGACTAACCGACAAAAGTGAACCTGACTTAAATATACACTATTTTTCCGAATACAGCACCAAAACTGAACCAGTGACACTCTACCAACACAAGAAGGAAGAATTGCAGCCACCAGGACGTAAATTCATAAGGAATCTTTATTTGAACGCCAAAACTGCGAGGTGACGACTTTCAATTTCATCGGCGGCCATTGCTGATTTCCCACAACTCAATTCAACACAGCCACCTTCTGCCTGCAGGACGGTTCGCAACATATTTATTTATTTCTATACTTTGAATCTGATATATGTACTGTTAATTTTAAGAATTTACCTTGTAATGTTATACTTTTCAATCTTTGCCCTAGTTCTCTGACTTTCCCTAACATAGCTGTTCAAAGAACCTATATAAAAAATTTGTAATAATTCAAACGATACCCTGAGAATCGATTTACATATCGACAAGAGTCAAAATAACTAATAGTCAATAAAATTATTAATATATTTCCTATTTAAACAGTTTTTTCATTTCTAATATAGATAACTAACATAATACTTCAATTTAAATAGAACTAACTACAAGAATCCCACCACCAGAAGGAAGATAACCTCCAAACAGAAAATAAACAAGTACCGATTGTTATTGGAGACAATTCTATAAGTGGCTAGAGGTTTTAACAAATACACAAAAGTCTATGAAACAATTAAAATAAGTGATAAACGTTTCGGAACACCACGAAACTTAATTAATTAATTGTTTTTAATTAATTAAAAAAATTTCAATTAAGAAATTGTTTTTAATAAACAATTTTATTTCTATACTAACACATATTTATATATTTGTAAACACAACAAACTTACAAAGAGGTTTAGTTACAGTAATAATATAATATTACCATTTTTGTCAAAACTTTAATACATGAACAAACCCAGTTTTGTGGGATGTCAAAATAATCTTTGAAAGAAAATAGAAACAGTTATGTTAATATCAAATACATTGATAAGAAGACCGAAGAATAATAGCCATTAGAAAATATTTATTAATTTTGAACTAAAATTCAAATATTATAACAATAGACATAAATGCATTCAACCAATGAGGGTATAGGCAGTTGCCATGACAACGGAACATTATTATATCTAATTCCGTTATAAGACATTAGTCATTATTGACGATCAAGAGAGACGGAAGCCAAACCATATTCGACTCAATTATCAATTATAATAGTAATAAATACTGATAAATTTAACGAGATGTGGATTCAAGAAGTCGAACAAGGAATTATTTAACCCAAGAGAGCTAATAAACCAGATTTTAATATTCAAAAATAATTGAAAAATCCAAATTAATTGAAAAAGAAGCCAGATGAAATCAAAAGTACAAATGATAGAAAACCAATGATCGTATCAACCCAACCCAACTAATAACAAAGTGACTCATCACCAGAAATCAACAAGATTTTGTTAAGTATATCTGAATTACCCGAATTTACGAACTAAATTAATTAACTTTTCTCACAACACAAAAAACTCTCACTCCGAACTTGGTAACTAAATTTCTTTCAGGGATTGATTGATAATCAATATGAACATTTATGTAAACATAATTTTAACCTGTTTACGAAGTACGAAATTTTAACAAACACTTTTTAACACTCAAAAAACGAATTGTATTTAACTTTAATAGTATATAAGTACCATTGATGTAAGGTAGTGTACTTTATTAACATCTTATTTCTATTTTTTCGTAATCAAAATGACTCGTTGATTGAATGAACTGTAGAAAATAAATACTCACGGCAGCCATGTCGAATTAGAAACTCTTCAATCAACTTAGCCAAACTTGAGATATTGTCTGTTTATTGCCGAAGCAACATTATTTTATAACATTATATTTTTGTATCTAACTGATTAACTATTAACTATTTCAACGTTAATAAACTAGTACTGATTAGTAATAACCGTCCTTTATTTCATTACAAATTGTATTATAAAGTATGTGCACTTTAGCGATGAGTAAAATTGTCTGCCAGATTTAGATGTTGGCAACACGACGAACTACAAGCGAGATTCGAATGTCCGCCAGTTTGCGAGGGTAATTTGAATTGGTCATCACCGCATAGAACGACAGCTCAGTTTAAACTTTATAATTGTTTTCATAAACAATTTGGCGCCTATCGGGAAATAAACATACTCATTGAAGGACAGGTAAGGATTACACTCGTGAAGATATCGGTACTGGTAATTCGTGCTTTCGCGACGGACATCGTCAGCGTGAGAAATTAGAAAAAGTACGACTGTTAGACAAATACAAAGTAACGACTACAACGTGTGGGGCTAACACACGCATACAGGTTACGTCGTTAGAATATATATATATATATATATTGTTACACGATATTTTTCCCATCATCTTGTTGTATGATTGCCTAAGTAAAGATATTTATAAACCCTAGAAAAGTACCAGAAAACAAAAAGTAGCCTGCTTAAATGACTACTAATTACAGGTTTTATAATAATGATTAATAATAAGTAATGTTTTAATAATTATGTTTTGAACTATTAAAGTTAGTAAGACTAGAAGGACAATGTTTTGTAAATACTTACCATGTTAATATTTATCCCACTATGTGTGTGAAAGTTGAGATTGACTCATAAGTTCAATAAGAGTTGTGATATGTTTATAATGGAGATAGTTAATAGTAAAGCATGTTAGAATAATTATGTTTTGAGATATTAAAATTAGTAAGTAAGGAGGACAACGTGTTGTGGACTACTTACCATGTGAATACCAATTTTATTATGTTGGTAAAAACTGGAATGGATCCATAAGTATAATAAGAATTACAATATGTTTCATTATAGTTGTTATTAATTAATTGTTTGATGTTGATTGATAATATATGCTGTAATATTATTTAAACAAATGTTAATGTCAATGGAAGGGTACAAAATTATAATAATAGAGATATTTGTGAAACTAGGTATGTTAGGCCTATATAGTTAAGGAATTTGAAAAGAGTTTATAGTAGAACTAGAATAATTAATGTCATGTTGAACTATGTTATTACTGATTGTATCTAACAGTTTTAGTAAAGTGAAGGGTATAAAAAAAACTAATTATAAATAATTTTGTACAAATAGTTAAAAGTGTCAACTAGTAACTCTGGAAACATGGAATGGAAACTAATCAAAAGTGATATTAAAACAATCAGTGTTCCATCAGAAATTCAAAGATGCAAGTATCTTAAAGATCAAATATTATATAAAAAGGTTATAACAATTTTAAGAAAATGGTATGTAAGATGTTAGAAGTTTGTTTATTTTGAGGCTCAGAGAGAACCATAGTAACTCAAGGTGATACAGTTTAAACCAATGAAAGCTAAGTTATAGGCCTTAGCAACAGACATGTTATAAAACTAATTAGAAATTCCATTATTAGAACTGAACGAGAAAGGATGATATAAAAAAACGAGAGACCAATCTAAAATATTTCGAGTGTAATAACAGTTAATGTAATTAAAGTTAAATCATTTTAAAAGATCGAATGTTTAGAAGAAAGAAGTAAACCATTATTCGAAAGAAGGAAGCCGATTAACATATGAAGAAATAAATTCAACGTATCCAGGAAGGGAATTATTTTTGCTAATAACTAAACTGAAGAAGTTACCTTACTGTCCCAAGTTTACACTTGACAAAGAAACTGTTTACACTTTTTGATTAAAATTATACTTTTAACTTTCACTGGGAAAATAACTAATAAACAGTCTTATTTTCATGATAAAAACTATTAATGTATGGTAATATGACCATTTAAAGTGTATTAAACATTGAAAATACGTAGTTCAACATAACCTAAAGACACTGAACATTGTAAAGTTAGTAATAAACTCTTGTTAAGACACTCTGTATTTAATTCTAAGTCCATGTATTTTGGTACTTTTCCGAAGATCATTGTAGTTTATATCGTAGCCAAAAGGACCTAACGTAAAACAGTTTTAGTGTATCTTATTTAGCAATTATTAAAACGCAAATATTGTATACCCTGGGAGGTGGGAGTAACTGCTGCCATTCTGAGCAAATTTAAAGAACAGCCGGCAAGACTTTGTTAATAATTATATCTTACTTTTACCAACATTTAATAAGGAGAATAAAGGGTTTGTGTTAAATAACACCATATAAAAGGTTTTCTTTTCTTTCCTTAGTTGATAGTTTTATGTATATGGTATTATGTAGAACATATAATCGAATATAACTTTTTCATCAACTGGCATAGGTTGGTAACACTCCCGACAAGAAAAGTATGGCACAAGATTTGAATCTGCCTTACTGAGAATTAGTATTCATAGTATTATATTAAATAAAAGATATAAACAAATAAAAATTGGAAAGAAAGAGAAACCCTTGTGATATATGCAATATTAATTACAGATTAACCAATACATTTTATTTGCAACATACGATTGCAAATTGGCGCTCAACAAACATTACCCTGACAACTTAATAATATTTAAAGTTACTGAAATTTTATAATAAAAAACTACATTTTCTTAATGTGTATGTTACAAATTGACTCAACCAACGCGTGGCTAGTAAACCATACGATAGAGATCATTATTTAGTACGTTACAAATTGGAGCCAAACTAGTGAGGCTAGAGATAGAATAACTTTGTGTTCTTATTGTGAGTGTTATAGCAATTTCTACTCTAGTGGCGGCTACAGTTAAGCAACAAAAATTAAAGGAAGGAGAGCAACATCAGCAAAACGGACGGCAGAAGCTGGAGGTGAATTAAATATGGAAGACATGGAAGCGACACCAGTTGAGGAAGTGGAAGTAATAGTAAGGGATGCCCAAGGGGACAAGCCAGAACCGAACAAAACAACCAAAAGTAAGTTTACATGAATAACATAATGGAAATGCTACAGGAAGCGTTGAAAAAACAGAGTACAGAAGACAATGAAACATTATTTAAACCAATGAAGGAGGATATTGAAAAAATGGACAAGAAAACGGACGGACAGTAACCAAGAAGAGTTTAAACAAATGAGAGTAGATAATGAAACCTTTTTAAAACAAAATAATGAGGAATTAAAGAAACAAATTAGAGAAGATCATGATGAATTAATTAAAAAAATCAAAAGCAATAATGGAACATTACAACAACAGTTGAAGGAGGATCTCAGTCAATTGAAGGAAAACAAAACGGGTTTATACGCTTTTCTTAAAGAGGATACTGAGAAGACTATAGAAGTATGCATAGAAAATAACAATAAAACCATAGAAAATCGAATAAGGGAACGGAAGAATTAAAAAATGATAGTAAAACGGAGATTAAAGAAACATCAAATAAGAACACGGAACAAGTAAATCAGAAAACAGAAGATAGTCGTAAGGAAATAGAAAATAAAGAAGACAACAGAGCATTGTTATCTGGAAACAAACATAACAGAAACAAAGAGAATATTAAGGACCCGGAAAAGAAGACGAAGAAAACATAGAAAAAGCAAATAATAAAAACGCGGAAAGAATTGGAGATGACGAACAATGGACTAATTAATGTACCTAACCTCCTAAGTACTGAACACAGAGAAATAGGTAATTTTAAAAATAACAGAAGGAGCTTAATAGAACTTTTCAAAGGGGCTCACAACCAAACAGGGTGTGGAACATTAAGAAAATCCAGAGTTAAATTGAATACACCAGAATTAAAAATGCATAAGAAAACATCAGTGATAGCATTAATGATGGATATACCATTAAAATATCTGTTCAATAAACTAAATGGTAAAGTGATTGATGTAGGCATTGATACTAATGAATGTGTGGTATTAGAAGAATTGAGGTACAAGTTAACAGAGACCTATATCACAAGAACGGAAATAGTTCTGCACACCAGAGTGATCCGAACGACAAGTGCAGATGAAATTATGGAACATGGATAAACTAAATACCACACACTATCGAGAAAAGGGACTGATTTTCTGATTACCGACAAGGCAAACCATTTGAGAAATGAAGAAGAAAAATAATGAGAATTAAAACACAAATAAAATAAATAAAGAATAAATAAACACTATAGAGACTTAAGAAAAATTATTGATAATTAAGCAAACAAACGACAAATGAAGATTTAAGAAAACATAAACAAATAGCCCACAATACAGGTTTTGGAAGAGCATATGACGGTTAATAACGATAATAAGGGGATAATAATGAGTGAAGAGAGTAAGTACTTAAAACAAATAAATGAAAGGATGAACTTGCAGAAGAAGAATCGATGTCTGGAAATAAATAGAATAACAAAAACCATAGTTGTAACTGCTGCACTAAAAAGGGGTATTGAAAAAGGAAATGAATGACACTGTGGCAAATGAATCAATGAACTACGAAGTGAAATTAAATAGAAGAGGAAAAATATACCAATGCTTTTACCAAAACTGATAATAAATAATATAAAATATAAGGGGAGCTGATGATAGGCAAAAAATAATAATGTGAAGTGTTAAGAAGGCAACAGGATTCCGAGGGTGTTTAAAGTAACGCAATAGTTACCATTTTAATGAGTGTAGAAAGCTACGGCGCTACTCAAAAATTATTATCATGGGCAGGGGTCAAAGGGCACTGTACCATGTATGGGGGAATGTTCGGGTGAGGAATAGGTCAGAATAGTGCCACTCACAGCCGATATGCATTCACCGTGCCATTTAAAGTTAGGGAGGAATTAATAACCCCAATCAAGGAATCGACCTGAACAGAAGATAAAGCAGAGGAAGAAGGAAAAGAACCCCCAGAGGAAAGGAAAATCAGTTGGTAACCACCTGTATTAGAAATATGAGGAAAAAATAATATATTTTTTAGATTTGCCCAGAGAAGAAAAGGAAGTTATTGGTGAATTGTTATATAATAACCCAACTCAAGAAAATTTATCACAACCCAATCACTGAAACTATAAGGAAGAAAGGAAATCCAGAGAACAAGAGAAAAGAAGCCAGAAACTATTGTGACAGACCACGGTACCCAATTCAAAGGCAAGAGGTGGAAAACTAAATTACTAAATAGGGAAATCAAAACATACAAAACGTAGGTGTATCACCCCAAATGTAACCCTGCCGAACGAGATAGAAGTAGACCTGCCTGTCGTGAAGTAGGTAGAATTTTGAGGACATATTGTCACGAAGAACATCGGGACTGGAGCAAATATTTTGAAGCAGCGGAGGCATTCCTCAACCTAGCACACCCTGAGACTATAGAAACCAGTCCATACCAAGTCATGTTTAACCGACCACCACCAAGAGAAATATCGCCATTAATAGAATTTTCTCTAATGGAGAAGAAGGAATTAGCAATTGTAGAGATAAACAATAGAGTTTTACACAAACCCGAATTACTGAAGAGAAAGGAAGAAAAGAATAAAACTAAGGTTTTAAAATACAACGTGGGAGAAAAGGTGTTACTGAAAAACAGGCATTTGCCTAGTTCTGCAGAAGGAATAGTTAAAAAATTATTATTGTTGTATACAGGACCGTATAGTATAACCACAGATAAAGGGAACAATACCTATGAATTGACCATTCCAGAAACTAGGAAAGTAAAGGGCGTGTACAATCAAGCTGAAATTAAAAAAAAAACAATGAAAATTAAGAGCAGCACTTGTTATATAAGTCAGCTTATTTAAGTAATCAATTTATTACTGAAATAACCCGTTTTCATGGGGGGTATTTTCATGATATTTTTCCCATCATCTTCTTGTATGATTGCCTAAGTAAAGATATTTACAAACCCTAGAAAAGTACCAGAAAACATAAAGTAGCCTGCTTAAATGATTAATAATTATGTTTTGAACTATTAAAGTTAGTAAGACTAGAAGAATAATGTTTTCTAAATATTTACCATGTTAATATTTATCCCACTATGTGTGTGAAAGTTGAGATTGACTCATAAGTTCAATAAGAGTTGTGATATGTTTATAATGGAAGTAGTTAATAGTAAAGAATGTTAGAATAATTATGTTTTGAGATATTAAAGTTAGTAACTAAGGAGGACAATGTTTTGGGGGCTACTTACCATGTGAATATCAATTTTTATTATGTTTGTAAAACCTGGAATGGATCCATAAGTTTAATAAGAATTACAATATGTTTCATAATAGTTGTTAATAATTAATTGTTTGATGTTGATTGATAATATATGATGTAATATTATTTAAACAAATGCTAATGTCAATGGAAGGGTACAAAATTATAATAATAGAGATATTTGTGAAACTAGGTATGTTAGGCCTATATAGTTAAGGAATTTGAAAAAGAGTTTATAGTAGAACTAGAATAATTAATGTCATGTTGAACTATGTTATTACTGATTGTATCTAACAGTTTTAGTAAAGTGAAGGGTATAAAAAAAACTAATTATAAATAATTTTGTACAAATAGTTAAAAGTGTCAACTAGTAACTCTGGAAATATGGAATGGAATCTAATCAAAAGTGATATTAAAACAATCAGTGTTCCATCAGAAATTCAAAGATACAAGTATCTTGAAGATCAAAGATTATATAAAAAGGTTATAACAATTTTAAGAAAATGGTATGTAAGATGTTAGAAGTTTGTTTATTTTGAGGCTCAGAGAGAACCATAGTAACTCAAGATGATATAGTTTAAACCAATGAAAGCTAAGTTATAGGCCTTAGCAACGAGACATGTTATAAAACTAATTAGAAATTCCATTATTAGAACTGAACGAGAAAGGATGATATAAAAAAACGAGAGACCAATCTAAAATATTTCGAGTGTAATAACAGTTAATGTAATTAAAGTTAAATCATTTTAAAAGATCGAATGTTTAGAAGAAAGAAGTAAACCATTATTCGAAAGAAGGAAGCCGATTAACATATGAAGAAATAAATTCAACGTATCCAGGAAGGGAATTATTTTTGCTAATAACTAAACTGAAGAAGTTACCTTACTGTCCCAAGTTTACACTTGACAAAGAAACTGTTTACACTTTTTGATTAAAATTATACTTTTAACTTTCAATGGGAAAATAACTAATAAACAGTCTTATTTTCATGATAAAAACTATTAATGTATGGTAATATGACCATTTAAAGTGTATTAAACATTGAAAATACGTAGTTCAACATAACCTAAAGACACTGAACATTGTAAAGTTAGTAATAAACTCTTGTTAAGACACTCTGTATTTAATTCTAAGTCCATGTATTTTGGTACTTTTCCGAAGATCATTGTAGTTTATATCGTAGCCAAAAGGACCTAACGTAAAACAGTTTTAAGTGTATCTTATTTAGCAATTATTAAAACGCAAATATTGTATACCCTGGGAGGTGGGAGTAACTGCTGCCATTCTGAGCAAATTTAAAGAACAGCCGGCAAGACTTTGTTAATAATTATATCTTACTTTTACCAACATTTAATAAGGAGAATAAAGGGTTTGTGTTAAATAACACCATATAAAAGGTTTTCTTTTCTTTCCTTAGTTGATAGTTTTATGTATATGATATTATGTATAACATATAATCGATGTAAATTTTTCATCAACTGGCATAGGTTGGTAACACTCCCGACAGGAAAAGTATGGCACAAGATTTGAATCTGCCTTACTGAGAATTAGTATTCATAGTATTATATTAAATAAAAGATATAAACAAATAAAAATTAGAAGGAAAGAGAAACCCTTGTGATATATGCAATATTAATTACAGATTAACCAAACATTTTATTTGCAACATACAATTGCAAATTAGCGCTCAACAAACATTACCCTGACAACATAATAATATTTAAAATTACTGAAATTTTATAATAAAAAACTACATTTTCTTAATGTGTTTGTTACAAATTGACTCAACCAACGCGTGGCTAGTAAACCATACGATAGAGATCATTATTTTGTACGTTACAACCTATCTCTGGGTTTTCGTCTCCTCTGTGAAGTTTTTATTGTAAATATTTTATTTTATTAATCTTGAGTTAAGTTGTTATGCCCCGCGTTGGAGCGCCAATTTATTATGATACGAATGTATCCCTGAAAGCCCCAAGTTGCGGTGCCAATTTATTACGTTACCATTTATTCTCGGGGTGTGAAATGCCTCACTTTTTTGCTAATTTGTAACGTAACGCGTACCTTCGTATTAAGAGTGTTAATATGTAGTAAAACTGGGTTGTTTAATAAATACTTTTGCTATATGTGTATTTGTTTTTGTCAGTTGATACTAATGGTTGCGTGTTTATTCCTCGTATTTATGTTAATTTTATTTAATTATAATTTTATTTTATGGATGAATCTTCTTTATCGGTTAATTCTAGAATTAACTGAGGAGAATTCTTCAGTTCGTGTGCTTCAAATGTTTGAATATAGCGGTTGTATCGTCCCAAAACAATTTCTTAATGAATACGTCCGATTTCCATCTCAAACGTATTCGTTGAGGTTAATTTCGGTTTTGTAATTTTGGTTATTTTTACAACTCGCAGACGTCTTCTTGATCTTCGTGCGTATAGAGCAAATCCTATTTATACTTTACCTTCGAGAAATAAAACACATGGAAATGATATTAGTAATAATAATGTTTAATCTTTAAAATTTTTATTCAGTTTAGTAAAAAATTTTTATTTCGATATTAACGTTTGTTAAGACATTGTACATTGTACTTGCTTACGTGCAACCTGCCTAGCGCACTTACGTCACCGTGGCGGTGTTCCACGTGGTCACCCCGCTGCGACTAATCAGTCTACACTCAATCTTTGAACAGTGCGTTTGCACCCTTGTTTTCTAGCCAAGCCGCGGCAACCTAAATTTGCTATGTTCTTCTTATTTCTGATCTAGCTTCAATGCTACACATTACGTAGCCTTACATTCATCTTATATTTGGCTATGAGCTAAGACGTAATTGCGTAGGCCTGCGCTTCTAAATGCTTTCAATAAACGTTACTTAATCATAATTTACAGTCCACTAATTAATGTAATACACTTTCTGACTTCCTACCAGCTTCCTTAAGCTTGCAAAACTAACTCAAGATGATTTCGAGAGTGTTAAGCACGCAACAACGTTAGCAATGATCGATTCTTATCTCAGGGTCATTTGTCAAATGACTTAAGTATATAAAAGTGAAGTTTTTTTGGCTGCTACGCAAGGTTCAATTAATTAATAAAAAACAAATAAAGAGTATATTACAATGGAAATAGACTAATACTTATTATCTAACATAATATTATAAATAACTATTAATGTTTGAACAGTATGACCGGTAATATTTCGTTTCGTTATGTGCGCAAGGCATGCTGGTTGTTTAGTGACGTCATCATCATGGCCGATGAGTGACCACTGACCAGTTGTAGTTAGGGTAAATTAGTCCCCAATATATAGTAATAAAATATTGTCACTTCGTGTTCACTATTTCTTATATTCTGTTCTTTTTTTCGTTTATAAAATGTTTTATCAGTTACTAATGTGGTGTGAGTTGTTGGTGTTGCTGGTGATTATTCGTATTTGGATTATAAGAATTGGTTTGTTAAATTTTGTAGAATACATACAGTTCTTTAGTTAATTTTAATTTACGCTTCCTTCTTGTTCATCTCTTTATATTTTCGTTAACTTCACTGGTACTCGTTCATGTTGGGTTAGATGACTTATTGTAATGACTTCATGATTCTTCTTTTTTGGTAATTCATCCTTCTGAGTTTGGTTCCTTTCTTGAAAAGTTTTTACATAATCTTTTTAACAGCACTCCACAACCGTGTTCTCTCGTGGTTAACAATCAAGTGTCCCAATTTCTTCTTTTTTCCACAGAAGCTGACCAAAATTTCTTCGATTCTTATTGGCCCATTATGCAAAGTTCAAGTGTTACATTACCATGATTATTAAAATACATTACATTTTATATTTTGCCTTCAAATTACTTTTTTATCATAACACAATAATATTTAATACAATTTATATGTGGTTATTCCAAATAAAATTATAAATCATTTGATTCCAAACATGGCCTGGTTTGCTATGTAAAAACTAGTATCTTGTGGATTTTACATTTATCTTACTAAACAATTTAGAATGATGGATGACAGTTGACTATGACCCTTTGATACAATATTAATTTAACTTGATCTGCTAGTAACAAGAAATTTTTTTTAATATAACACAAAACTCTTAACTATACTCCTAATCTTAATAATTATAATTTCCTACAATTAACTGGTTACACACTGCTAAACAATTGTCTGTGTGTTATTTTCTAAATCACTAGTATCAAATTCTGTTTGATTGAACATAACTTCTTAATACTAAATAACCTCCCACTTTTTAACTATAGTCTGTGTGACTATTATTATACCACCTTTTATATGTTTGTTCTCACTTTTGTCACTATAGGGTTTTGTGCCCTTTTGTCACCTTATTTTACTAAAAGAAAGATTTTTATTGGCCTATTTAGTTCTTCTATACGTAATACACATTTTATGTTGGGAAGTGGCTGTACTCTTTATTATTTTGGTTATTGTTTCTTTACTTGATGCTCCTTTACGCTTTACTTTTTACTGATTTACTGCCCTATCTAACTGGGTAATGTCTGGTTATTATTGGTTAGTCATAGTCATGTCAATGTTTGGTGTTGTTGAGTTAATTTTGTCCATTCATTATCTTTAATTTTGGGGTTTTCGGTTTATTAGCAAGTGATCATAATGCTTGGTTCTTATTCTTGCATGAGTTTTCACAGTTTATTATTTATAATTAGTCATACTGTTTTCTGTTTCGTTATAATATCAACGTAACTATCAAATATCAAACCAGCTAGGTTGTGGGATTTCTGTTTTCGTAGCGTTATTCTTTAGTCTTTCGAATTTCATTCGTTATTCATTACGATATATCGTCAGTCTTTTTTATTGCACAATAAATTTGATGTGAGAAGAGAGGAGAAAGATTTTGTTTCGTGGAATAAATGTTAATGATACATTGATTTATAAAACAACAAATTCTTTAAAATTTAAAAATAAATCTGTAAGATATATATTGCTAAGATCTAGCCTACCTTAGAAATCTATGTCCTTCCAAAAGACATATTTGTTTCTCTTTTTTCACAAATAATTGGGTAATAAGAGCGTAAAAATGGGAATACACTTTTCACGACACAAAATATAACTCGTTATGGCAATATTACTTGCTTTAGAAATTTTAACTGGGAAGTAAATATTTTTTATCTTAGTGTCCATAATAAGTATACTAAATAACGTAAAGTGACCAACTACATGTTAACGCATGATTTATTGTTTTACTAAATGCAAAGTATATGAAAGTAAACTACAAGTCATTTCAAACGGTAGTAGAGACAGGACGATGTAAATTGAACACTCGGGTCTCGATGCGCAGTAGACTAACACCTCGTTGCAGAGCTAACAAAATTTTCAGTCATTTCACACGTACGCACAACAGTCTTGTACAGTATTCCATAGTGTGAACATCGGTTGCAACAAGACTGGTGAGAACAATGGAAGCATGTGTGTGACAGAGGCAGAGGTAGTAGGCCTACATGAATGAGACGGTGTACTGTTATCGCGTTGTCTCCCCCTCTCTTCTCTAGATAACTTAGCTATACTTGTTAGTAGGGGTAATTCATGCATTAGGTCAGCGCAGATGACTGTTCAGGAAACACTGTCGGGCCTATAAGGATTGCATCCACCAGTTACACAATTTACACGGTTTATTGCTTCTTAGTTACTAATGCCTACGGGGAGTCATTTTAACGAGTTTTAATCTATAAGCTAAAAGAATTTATGAACACAAAAGAACGTTAAGAGAGTTACAAGTAACTTTTAATAGGATCTACTGCGATAGATTAATACTATTGTCAGGTTTATAATAGTATTCAGTGACTCGCATTGTTAAACTTGCTCTTTATGTACTGCGCTGAACAGCTGTTTATCTTAGTGTTTCAGATGTTTATGGGTTTCCACAGAACTTTGTGACTTTATATTTGATTTAAGTAATAGAAAGTCGGTTGTAGAACATTGATTGGAAATACACAGAATGCAATATTCTCCGCTTTAGTAACATAATCTGATCTGGTTGTTAATATTATTCGAAATGAGTTGTAACATTAACAACTATAGTTATGTTTATAGTGTTTGATTTAGGCGGTTGACAAACATTAATTTTTGACTGCTTCCTACAAGGTCGGAATGTGTTACTACAGAAACTTAGATATAACAAGGTATGACTTAATCCACTTCCTTTCGTCGATTTCTAGTGACTTCTCTAAACTATGTTTTTGTAGTCAAATAAAAGCACCTGTCGCGATTCTGTGTTTTAAAATACCGGAACTCCACAATGGAGAAAGCAATTCTCTCAAAAACAATTAAATATTAAACTTACTCAAGTGCATTTCTGTGAGGACAGTTATAGGTATTAGGTGCGTTAACTAAGCTTGGCAGAAAAACTGTAGCTGCCCATAATCTGTAATCTGAAATTTGTTAGTATTTAGTACCGACAAGGTGGACACAATCGTGAAATAAAAAGGATGTTTCCATAATATAATCTAGTAAAACGTAATAATTTTGTTTTGTTGCTAGTTTCTTTTCTCACATTGAAATAGTTTGGGTTACAGGGTTACAGACATATCTTTATAAGCTTTACAAGATTATAATATTTATTCTTGTAACTGCCTTTGTGTAATTCTATAAACTGAAAACTTCTCAAATTCAAATATTTTAGTTACATTGATTTGACTGTATGTTGAAGCTATGTTAAATAAGGTGGTTAAGATTTGTCCAGCAAGCTCTCACTTTCGTCGATTTAGTACAATATTTCTAGGTTTAAACGAAAGGACGAGTACTCCATAATGTATACTACACTATATACACAGATTTCATGTATTCAGTTCCAAATAATTTACTTTCGCCTAAGAAAAGAGTGCAGGTATTATTTGTTCGAATTTTACGAGCTTCCTGCTTACTTTTAAAAAACTAATTTTGAACAGAATTTTTATTTTATTAGTATACTATTTTTTACTATATTATTGAATTTTTATGTTGCCCACTTTTGTATGCTTCATTCTAACTCAAATAAATAAGTAATTGTAAAATATTTGAATAAAAATTTACTAATTTTAAATCATGCTTCTGTAAACACTCTGTAACATTTATTAGCTCTTACATCTTACTATTATATTACAGAAGCATTTCGTCATCATCATCAGTAGCTCTACAGCCCACCGTGGACCTCAGCTTCCCTCAGGATTTTCCTCCAGACTTCCCTATCCTTAGCCAATGTCCACACCGATTTTTCACTCCAAATTAGTACTTTCACATCCTCTAGGATTCCATCAATCCGTCGTACAGAAGGATCTAGTATTTTACATTAGGCATATTTTTATGCCGGGCATGTATGTGTGCAAAGACTTCGTGTATGTTTAGAGCTTTTAGAGTTTAAAGGAATACATTAATGGGGGATTATGAAAAGAGAATAAGTGTAATAAACTGGCATCAGTGTTTGTGGTGTCTGTGGTTTTTGTATATAGAAGTATTTCCATGTTCTACAACGAAAAAAGTATATTCGAAAAGAATTTCTGGGAAATATACAATATTTCAAAATTTCATATTATATGTAATGTTGCTAACTTAAGATTGACGCTAGTGGTAGAATTGTTATCAGGTACAATGTGAAAACATATAAGATAATATACAGTATACAATCTGAATCTCGAGTTATACACAAGATTTGTTTTATTGAGTTTTCAGGAACAAGTAGATCAATTAGGAAACTAATTCAGGAACACCAAAGAGCATTATGAACTATATGTATACAGTTTACTTCTGGCATATTATTCGTAAATGTAAAAATGAAAAACTATTGTAAAAATTAACTAATATTTATCTTATGGTAACTAAATCATCTTCTTGTAAATGCCTTTCTCTCGGCTTGTGTACTAAAGCAAAAAAAAAAAAAAAAAATCACTTCTAAAAGAGCTGACACACCTTACAGTTATATTCAGGTAAACTCGCACTGGTGCTCCTCTTTTGAATTCAGTGACGAGATGCCTCAGGTCCAAATTGATCAGCACATTTAATTGGATTACCATATTATTTAACCTATTGTGCTCTCAAATAGGTTTTCTTGTAGCAAAGGCACTGAGTGATCTTTACGAATTAAACGTACAATGTAGAGGGATCTGATACGATACATTTAGCGACTTTAGGAAGAACAATTATTTTTCATAACGTGGTGAAATGTTCTTATATGTAAAATGTTTCCAAGCATTATCGGGTGTAGTGAGTGCCTGTTGGAATTTTCAAGAATGCCCTTACTTGCATTTAAGACTTCTTCTTCTCATTTAGCCTTACAGCCCAACGTGACCCCTATTTGGAAACGTATAATAAAAACGTTACGTGGGCTACGTATGTGCAATTATTCCCGGTTCGGCGCAGCGAACGTGTTGATCATCGGTTGTTGATGAATATCTTGAATGTGCGTTTTTTTTTTGGTATGTGCATCTTGTTGATATATCTATAATACTTCACGTGTATGTCATCATACTAATATTAGGCCTATTAGTGAAAATCGATTTTTAAAATGTTATTTGAAGCTGATATGAAACGAAGTAAACTCAGTGGCGCCCAGTTTCGGGGGAAGAGGGAAAAAGATTAAGAACTACGACAAGTTTCAAAGAGTTTATGAAGTCTTTTATTCAAGGAAAATCGAACTCTGAGTGTCAATATATTACAGTTAACAAAGAATCAACTTGCGATCATAAAATGGACTTTGTAAACGACGAGGCTGTTGATAAATAAAATTTACGACGTGACTACTTAAAACTGTGAAAGTGTCAAAGTACAGTTACAAGATTCAGTTGGTTCTAGTACCATGGATGATGTTTCATCGTGCAGTCTTGCATTTTTTTAAAAATTTTTTTAAATTTATTTATAAGGTCGCTGCAACAGCAACGGTAATTAGCGACCACAAAAATGAATTTGTACAGATTCTTAAACACATGTATTAACATATAGTAAATATTTGTTTAGTGGGTAAATAGTGTGTGTAAACAAATGAGATAGATAAAAATATTTAACAAATAACAGTATTAGTTTAACTGATGCAAAATAAAATGATAAATATTAACCCCCTTCAACACAAGCAATATAAATACACATCATGCACATAAATAAATATAACTAAGTATACATATAATAAATATAACATTAGTAACAAAATATAACAACTATATAACAATAAGTCAAAATAACATATCAGTCCATTAACTTAATTACACAATTTTTAATGTTCTTATAATTTTCTTAGTTCGTACTTATATTGTTGTTAACAACTGAATCTCCTTTAAGAGGAGAAGTATGTTGGCGGCTGCAGTCTTGTCATTTAAACTTTTTCGCACATCTGCAGAGATATTAAATTTGCTTCGTAGATGTTGAAGATCAGGGCACTCTGAAACAAGATGGAAAGTTGACAAAACCGTGCTACAGCGATTACATCTCGCAGGAGGCTCTCTTGTGAAAATGTACTTGTGAGTCAGTAGCGTGTGGCCGATGCGGAGTCTTGTTATGACCACTTGATTTCTCCTGGAGTCTGTAGCAAGTGAGTGCTGCACGTAAATATTTTTCCTCACTCGGAATAGCTTGGCGGATGGTGACTTGACTCGACGTAGAAGTTTTCGCAGCCCTATCAGCCATCTCGTTGCCCTTAATTCCGATGTGCGATGATATCCAACTGAAAATAATTTCCTTGCACTGTCTAGTTGAGATATCAAGGGTTATGTTACTTATGTCTTGAATAATGGGTTCTTTGCTGTCCTCCTGCTGCAGACTATCTAAAACACTTTGAGAATCTGAGAATATAATATACTTGGAGCCCATGGAATCTTTTATTATTTCCAGTGCTAAACGAATTGCATATGCTTCGCAGAAAAAAACCAGCACACCCTGTCCAACCTGAATAACTTCAACAGGCGATGACGGACAGAACATTACTAGCTTCCCGGTGCAGGACAGAACATGTTCCCGGTGCTGCTCTACAAATTATGGGAAGCTTGGCCAAGCGAGACATTTCGATCCTTCCGAGATATAATGGTGAATAGAGGAACATGTCAGTTGCAGAACAAGGGCAGCCATTTTCCTGAAGATGAAGCTGGACGATCCTTAAACAAGTATTGGTTTGATAAAACCTTGGAAAATGGCGAAAAGGTAAATCGCACTTAGACATGTTTTTCTCTAACTAAAAAATCTATATTTTGCTTTTTTCCACTTTATTATTACAAAAAAAACTATCAAAAAGCCATTTCAATAGTGAAAATTAATTTTCGTTATGGCTAAAGTTAAATCCCCGTATTCAGGATCATGAAAATAGTCCTGCTCATAGCTCTGCGTTTTTGGGGTGGAAGGAATCGAGAGTCAATTAGGCCTACTAACGATCAAAATCCTGGAAAATTTCTGGCTTTGTTAAAATACTTGGCTAAATTTGATCCTGTCATGACATCTCTCTTAGTTCCAGTCTCTCGTAAAACTGGGTGTATATCGTATTGTTGTTCTTATTATTTAGTGAATACTGTCCCGCTGCCTATCTTTAGTCTTTGTCTTTTCCCACTTCCGCATTGTAGTCTTCTACAACCAGCATCACATGAGAACTGCAAATCTCCTGAAGTCTATAATAGAATCTCCCTTTTTCTATCTACTCCCTCTCCTCAGTTGTAGCATAAATTGATAATATTGTTATATTCGTGAATCTCTCTTTCATCTTTATTGTATATATTCTATCATTTTTGGTTTCATAGTCTATAAGACTGTCCCCGAGGCTTTTTGTTATCATGAATCCTGTCCAATAATCCTGTTCGGTGCTCTGGTCCACTATATGTCAACCTATAATATGTCTTATCAATCATTCCATGACCCGGCCTGTGTTTTTCCTGAATGACCAGTATATTAGTGTTCCATCTCATCATTTTACCAGCATTTTCCTGCATCTTTCCAGGTGTCCTCATCGTCATCACATTCCATGTAGCTACCATTTACTTTTGATTTTTTTTATGACGTATTTCACATGCCCTCATTCCAATTCCGATCCTTTTCCAAAGAAGACAATTCTTTCCAATGCTTGGTTGCTGGTTTCGTAACAATTTAGTTTTTACTTGGTCGGGATGTTAACCCGACGCAAAAACCCCAACCTGGAGGACCAGGTGCTTTTTTATACAGGATTTCTTCCCCTAGCCTATGGAGAGTGCTGCTAGGTGCAAGGCACTTTCATTTAGATAAGTACTTTCAAAGATAACAACAATTTTTAAAGTTCTGAGGTTAGAATCGTCTGTTTTACACAGTTTTTTGAGTATCGACTATCTCTATGAATACATATTTGTGTTAAAAATAATCTTTCCCGGTTTAGAAGTTTTGAGGTTGGTTTGTCACCCGAGTACAGTCTAAGTTTTACAGGCAGCACACGATCTACTACAAAGTTAGATTTTTCCCGTACACACGCTAGCAGAAACTGTTCAAAACCCTTTCAAATTTCTACAAACTATAGAGTACATATTATAGCTTCGATACACTTTAGTAGTACAATGCGAGGACATTAAATGTTAAAATTCACTGTTCTACATTTGTCACGTGGCAGAAGAGAGGGATAAAGAAGTATAATGTAAAGTGCAATTCAATGTGCTGTAACCGGCATATTTTGATCAGTCGTATACCTCACAGAAAAGGTTTCGTAGTCTTCAAGGACAATTTCGTAGTTCATCAGGATCTGGTATATATTGGAAAATCTTACCTCCACCTTGTAGATGTTAGTCGACGTAGGTTTTTAGGGTAGCTTAAAGAGGTGTAACAGACGATTCTCTGATTGCATATATCAATAAGTTATCCACGATCATTATATCCCTTACTGTCGGCAGTAACCAAGCTATTTTCTAAAGAAAATTTAAAGATTGAGGTGAGCAACGTTTCTGGGGCTGCAAATATGCTGTTAACATCTGGAGCCTGACGAATTTTACACTAGGGTTTCCTACTCGTCCCGCTTTTCGCGGGCAGTCCCACTGTTTGACAAAACGTTCAGCCGACCCAAATTCTTTTCAAATGTCCCGCTTTTTTAGCGTTAACATTGTTTGATTTGGTAACACTGATACAGCTTTCTTTATGAGCAGCATCGACGCTTTGTTTTGTAGTATCGGTAGCGGCGTTGATTTAGTGCGTAGAAGTGGTTTTAGTAAATTGTATTTATTTGTAAAGTGAGTAAAAAATTTTCAATAGGTAATTTTTGGATCTCAACAAACGACACCTTCTTACAAAATTTTGGTGTAAACGATACTTAAATACACGTCTGTAGCATTGTAATTGAAACAGAATTTTTCGGAAACCATTGGGAGTCGAAATACTGAATACCGTTTGAAGGAAAAGAGTATTAGAAATCACATGTTACGCGCGAAGTTTCCCGCATTAGCACATTCGATATTCTCTTAGCTGTGAGCGGAGCGAGCAGAAACGTCCCCAAACGTTGCGATCTAATGTTCCGATGTCTGTGACACATGAGTGATGTTTTTAGTAATCTGAAAATCGGTTTTAATGCCTATGTAGGGCGAGTGCAGACGTTTATCATATACGGTATGGGTTCAGTATGTAGAATGTAAACAATAAAACATGTATGTGTTTTGCAAACGAAAAAATAAAATATCGGGTTTTCCGCGTACGCAGCTGAATTACACGTAGAAAATTAAAGCATTGGGTTTTTATGTTACGTGATTAACATATTGGTTTCTGCAAATTTATTGGATTCAATACACCTAGTTCCAGTGCTTTCCGAAAAATTTTGTTTACTGACAATTGTTAAAACACATTGTCACAAAACACAAATTGTACTTGTACATAGTTTTGTTCAGAGATGTTAAAAGAAACAACGTCTTAAGCAAATTCAAAAATCTGAAAATTTTAGGAATGTCTTCTGATTCTGTGTAATAAAACTATTTTAATATGTTCCTGTAATGGTTTCCGTAACACTCTCTCCAAACGAGAATGGAGAGATTTTATTCACATTTTTCTAACTTTCCGTTCTGTCTCACTTTTTTATGAAATGTTCACTATTTTTAAGCTACAAAATTGTAAATGTCCCAATTTTTAATTAAAATGTTACGGGAATCATATTTTACACTCAGGTTTAATTGGTCGTCGTAGCACTGCCCACCTAAATTTTCAATACATATTCAAAGCACAAAAATGTTTCTCATTATGTCAAAGAGATTTATGCTTTAGCACTGACAATTTCAGATGAAATCTCTGCAAATCACAAACTTTTTATTGACAGTTTAAATGTAAATATGATATTCTTTTCAATGGAGATAATGTATGTTTCGTGACAATGATAGCAAAGTGTGTGAAAAACTGATTTATTTTTGATCAATTTATAGTATTTTGCTTGTGCGTGTGTGTGTCTGTGTGTGTGTTTGTCTATATCGCTGAAACGTATATTGATATGTAGCAATTAATAAAAATATGTGAATTCATTAAGTGGTAACAGGTTTGTACTAACATATAGGCTATTTTTGTGTAAATGATACTACGTATTGAAACAAACATGTGGTATGTAATCCGCCCTCCGTTTCAAAAAGTTTCATTATCGAAATTGGAAACTTTATTGTGCTTTATCCTAAATAGAGAATTACGGCTATAGAGTTTACAATACAAAAACTTTATTACAGACTGTTTCACCGGCTTTCTCCAACTTTATTTTGCAATATCTAGGACGCAGTGAGTTGTGGAAACCACCTGATTAATAGACCGTACTACAGCGTAATACAAAAGTTTTAGATTTTATATATTGTTTTAGTTAAAACCGAATATATCAGTGATTCATACGCATTGGTCTGTGTCCAACATGCTTGAGTATCAAATTCTAGTTTCACAATGTGTTAGTAAGTATGACAAATACATTGGATTTTGTATACAATTAAAACATATATAGATAAGGTACACCAAACGATTTTTTACAAATAATAAATTTTAATTTCGTTTTAAAGGAAAATTTTGTTTATAAGTTTGTAAATGGCTAATAATATTGTAGGCCTACTGGTAAGCCATTAATATTATTAATGTTATGTAATTTAGTATTTATGACACCAATATTCCTATACGGTCTCAGCCAGTACTGTGTACACGTGTATTTTGCTTTCTGGTAACATAAAACATAATCTTTGTGTTGTGACAAAGGTTGCCATAACTAAATTTAATTAAATAATTGCCATGGTCAGTAACCTGTTAATCTAATATCGATGAACTCTTACAAACTTTTGTACCGTTAACTCTAAAAACTTTCAGTTTTTTGGTCCCAATGTAAATTTAACAACTAGGTAATTTGAGCAGAAGAAATCACGAGTGTCAGAAACCTACCATCACGATGTGTGTCCAACTAAAATTCAGTCACTGACAGGCAGTCAATAATTTAGTATTTTGCCTAATTACTCCTCATGTAATCCCTAGAGTCACTGAATAAATCATTGACTTCCTCACAGCCAGACATGTGATAGTAAAAATGTTATTGCTTATAGAAAAAAACCTTAAGTGTGACATATTTCACGATAGTATCATGTTTTCTTCAGTATAAACTAAGTTCTTTTGTACAAAAATCATATGATCCACAATCATATTAACATTGTACGTATTGTTGATTATATACCGTGATTACACATTAGATTAGATCTTAATAGCTAATCACTTATCAGTTACAGTCATAAGAAACATTCCACAGTTTTGCAAAAAAAAGTCTTCAAGTAATTCCGTTTCCCTCTTATCCAGGCAGGTCTGGCAGCGAGTGGCCTCCTGTAATAGGGACCGCTTTCGTGATGATTATAATGACCTTTTAAATACATACAGTGTTTTAAATGGGTTTAATAACTGCGGTTGATTTACCTTAGTAACTAAGGAATTTCTAAAATTTGCTAATAATAATGACGCTAATGGTTGAAGCCTGATCAACGTGGAAAGAGGACAAAAAGAGTAATAGCCGGTTACAGTAAAGGTCTAGTTAAAACCTTACAGAAATATTATTGATAGAAATATTGTATCTAGTTATTGTGGTATCTGTTACGCTATCTAGTATAATGTGATGCATTGAGTAGGCATTTGATGTACCAGCGTACAAAACATCAAGTATTTATGGAAATACTAATCAATGAATCAAAAATCACTATGTTTTAATTCCTACATTATAAATTGTAAATACAATTATATTCTTTTTTTTATTGTATTACTGGCTATCTCACGTCATATATAATATATTTTTATAGGATTCGTACTTATGTAAATACACTATGCGGCTTACATTTTTTTTTAGTATTAAACTCTGGACATAAACGCTGAAAATATATTGAGGAGTAAGTTCCTGTCTGCTTTTGTCAAAAAGAACAAAAGGAGAAATTGTCCCTTAGAGCGATACGTTTATACCTTTAAGAGAAATTTAAATACGCAGAATATTTTGTGAAAAGAAACCTAAACACTTATTGATATAGACGTCTGATATACCAAACTGCTGCGTAATAGGTTACTTGTCTACTGCAACTGAAATCATTTTGCATAATTTGTTTTATTGAATTACGTACGGAAATTTTACAACATACATTACCGCACATTACAGTAAATGTTGAAAACCAATGCATGCACTGCATACGATGCATATATTTAATATATAGGCCTACACATTTTCATCTCGTAGTAAAAAATAAATTCTATCAGATAATGTAGGCCCTTAAACGTTCACTAAGAAACCTGAATTTATAGTACTATTTCTGACAGTATATAAAACATAGTTATATTTTCAAGACGATTACAAAAAGAAAAAGGAGCCAATAAATCTTAAAAGCATAAATCAAACGTGTTTACTAATACATAAGATGTAATTTTCCCCATTCTATGATACAGCTGAGTGGTAGACAACGTATACATGCGATATTACAAATACCAAGATATTTACAGTTGTCAAAAGAAAAAAAATTGCATGTATAGTTGAAAACAAAGACTCAAAAAACGCGATTGCTTGAGCTTATAAGACTGCAACATTCCGGTAAATGGCCGTGTGTACAAATTGTGTTTAAGAAGCTGATCTTAAATTTTTTAGTAACTATAAGTCAGTGAATTGAATCAGCTAATATTTGCTACAGAGACTGTAAGCTGTGAATACAGATCACTGGATTACTTGAGAATAATTTTCGAATCGAGTAATTTCACTTACATTATTTAATTGTCTCTGGTTAAGCATTAAGAATCCTGTGCCGATTTGAATTCTAAAGATCGGTATATACGTACTTTACTCACCTAGGTCACAATTTAAAGCCTAGAGACTCTTTCTCATAAAAGCGGAAACATTTGCTTTAATGTAGCAATGTGTAAATTTGTGTTTTTTAAGTGAATGTAATTGATTAATAAACGCACGAGTATAAGGTTTTCTAAAGCTATCTGGATATTGCTAATTTAGGTTGTTGTTCTTGAATACACTTGTCATTGTTGAGTAAAATTTAGGTGGTTGTTTTAGAGGTACAACTTTACAGGATAATTTTTTGCTATTTAAGTGATATGAAGTCGTGAAAAAATTCTAATTATTACAACTACACGAAGAAATTAAAATCTATCGTATCGGTATATAGTCAAAATGATGTTTAAATTTTTCTTCCACTTTTGTAGTATGTAATTATTAGCAATATGTTGTAAAATTACTAAAAAACGTTTTACGTTTTGAGTAAATTTACATATTTAAGTACTCAGTAGAAGGCAAAGTGCTCACGAGTGGATCTTCCCTTACGTTCCCATCAGGAATGTGCGTTTTTTTTTTAAATTAAACGCGGTTTGGTCTCATCG
The DNA here is from genome assembly GCA_034769895.1 of Magicicada septendecula. NCBI lineage: Eukaryota > Metazoa > Arthropoda > Insecta > Hemiptera > Cicadidae > Magicicada > Magicicada septendecula. Next base: position 894,450,273 of record CM068367.1, read on the forward strand.
GATTTTATTAGGGGCTTTTATGGAGAACAAAACATTGTTCACTGAGTAAACTCTTCATTAGTTGCTTGTCTAATTTAAAAAACTGTATTTTCTTTTAATAGAATAAAACACAAGCTAGTGAAATTATTTTAACGCAATTAAAAACACTTTTGGTTTTTCTTATGTTTAAATTCGAATTTAACTTCTATTGTTTAAGTAAGCGTAAATTTATATTTAGGAAAAGTAAAAGTATAAATGATTATTATATGTTGTATTAATATTATTATCATCAGTATGCTTGCAATTATTGTAAGTAATAATTCATGAGTAAAGAATTTATAGAATAGACTTTTACATGATGAGACTTCATTTTTATTTCAATGTGACTAGTAAAAATTGATTACAATTGTCTACTGTAACGAATTTATCAAACTATGCGCAACAGTAAATGTGAATGTCTAAGACAATATGTAAGTTAAGACAATATTTTGTAAGTTAAATATAATTTTTAACGATTTGAGTGTGAACAAGAGCGCTAGAAATACTGGTCAATGGTTTCAAGGATCGGGTCCATTGCTATTAAAATACTGCAGTCCGTCCCTTAAATTACCACCACCGGTTTCACCAATTTCAATACGAAACTCCGAGTACTGGATTGGGTATATCGGATACCCATTAATTACTGTAAATAATTATTATAAATAATCTGTAATAATTAACTGTGGAAAAAGACGACGGGAAAGAACAATAGGTAGCTCTAGAAGAAGATGGCTGGAGGGAAGATGGAACGGGCACAGTCTACATTTGTACGCCTAGTCATTGAGGTGTAAATGATGATGATGTTGAAAATGGTGGTGATGGCAATGGCGACGACAATGATGATGATTAAGGGTATAATAGTTTACTGAAACGCGATACCTCAATCTTAACTCCTCCACATATTAACCTGTATTGCATTGTGAAATTGACGTTGAACAATCGGTTAGAATATCCAGATTGTTTAAATGTTTTGTATGTAACTCCGTGTATATTACAGATTTAGGAACATACAATATTTATGTATTTTATGTAATAGACAACAAATGTCATTAGCACTCTCATCTTAAATATTTATTTTTAGCGCAAACAAAATTATATATTGTGCCTGATATTTGTGCCAAATGAGTCTTGTTTTATCTTTGAAATAAAAATACCGTGTGTGTGTGAAATAGAGTCGTTTGCTAAATACGAAAGACATGCGGACAGCAGCGAAATAATAACTCTCAGACTTTTAAAATAGAATATATCATCTGAGAAACCGTTTAGTTAGTAGACTAAACTAGCTCACTCGAATTAAGTTCTATTGTAGTTGCATAATTTTGAAACTATTTTTTATACAAAGGCAGAACAACAGACCTTCAAAAGATACGTAAGTAGCCTATGCTGTCATTCCTCCTAACAATTTCAGTGGGACTCGGCCTCTCTTAATACACGTGTAGGTTGTGTCGTTGTTTTGCTAGTAAACGAATACTAAAATCTATAAAGATGAGGCGCAACTACAATTCTAGGAAAACACAAATTGAAAGAAAAAGTAGATAATAAATTTTCAAAAATTAACATCTGAAAAATACAACTGTTAATCATTATAAATCAAACCCAAGGCTTGGAGACATTAAAAAATGTATGTGCTTAAAAGAAAAGTTGAACTTGAACCTAAATAAAATAAGTAGAAAAACATTCTAAACTCCACCAAACGTTACGTCACTAAAAGTAAGAAAGAATTACAAATATTGCGATATTACAAGTTGTATTCGTGCAGGCAGGAAAGACAGAAGAATTTTTCAACAGAAAAATACTAATATATTCTACTTGAAATATTTTACTTTATTTGTTAGATGTAACAACAAATAAACCGCTCCAGTGGTTACCGCTTACAGGAACGCAACAGATGATAGGCATTAGTACGTCTGGGTGTTGCAGTGTCAGTGATGAATTTGGAGTTTTATGTTTATGTTTCTAAAAACCGTCTGACGTTTGACGTTTTACAATAATTTAAGTACTTTTTGATAATTTTCTTCATTCTTGTAATTTTATTTGGTTCCATTTGGAAAATGTTAATGTAAATTAAAAATAAATCGAATATTATATGCTAAAGTAATCTGCTTTGTAACAGGATATACAGAGTATTCACAGAATGAATGTTTAATGTATAGAGTATGGAGAAAACTTTATTCTGGAGGAAACGACCAATACATAATTTATTATAAATTTTTCAGTGAAGGGTTTGTGAGGATCGGTCAAAAATATAACACAAATTTTAACTTATTTGTGTCGACGTTTCGACAAAGTTTATTGCCATCATCAGGACAATTTTGCTGACGCCAAACACACAACTTGTGTATTATGCTTTCAACTTGTGTGTTTGGCGTCAGCAACAATTGTCCTGATGATGACAATAAACATTGTCGAAACGTCGACACAAATAAGTTAAAATTTGTGTTATATTCTTGACCGATACTCACAGACCCTTTACTGAAAAATTAATTGATTGACGGTCACTACGAATTTAAGGATTTATTATAAATTTTATTCTGTCCATATATATTTAAGAAAGTGTAATGGGAAGTGAGAGTATTTTAATTATAGCAGGCGCTACATTGTGCATACATAATCACACATAGCCCCATGAACATTAAACGACGTTACCATAGTTGGTTGCTTAAATTAGCTGAATTAAAGGGAAATTTTACTCTCTTGGCATTAACTAAAAATCTTATATCTCAAATACTTTGCATTTCCCACGTCATTGCACTATATGTACATCTAAGAAAGCATTCATTTCATTTCATTTCATATTAATAAATCTCATGGAAAGAACACGCCTCTTGTGGTAAGTTACCGTGCACTTTTTTATAAACAACGCTTGTTTGTAGTCGTGAATTGTGTGCTCTCATTAGCTCACCATTACAGAGCTTCTCGTACTAGAATTTATGTTCAGTTCTTACATTTTCATTCTAAATATTACTCCTTGTCATCATTATTACCAGAGACATACACTGTACAGATTTTAAATTTTGTTCTTACGTAGGCTTCCGCGGCCGGTGTCCATTATGTTATGAAGTCTTCTTCCGGTATGGACCGCGTCAAAAACGTCTTGTATGACTACGTTTCACTCATATTACAATGAGTATCCTCAGGTCTAAGATTTTAGTTTTGATTATCCCAACTAGTCGGCACAATTACTGGAATTGCTTAGGTCAAATTTCATAGCAGTGGCAATATTGGTGTCAGCAGCGGCCTGTCCGGTGTCACCGACGAATCAAAGTGACTATACGGGAACCGGACCGAGTAAGTGATGTTTAATTACGGATTCACAACAACCACGGCCATGATTTCCTTTTGAATTGTAACTGAAAGTTAACTGACAGTGTTACCTTCAGTGACGTTATACACTAGCTTTCAGTAGCAATGTACAACATTTCTTGTGTAAAATATATATATTATAACTAGTACTGTAATACTGTTATAGCAAACAAGCGTATCATAGTCAAGAAAATGTCACTATACTAAACTTTAAACCTGCCTTCATGTTAAAATTTCATTCATTTGTTTAGCATTTGTTGAAATGTTCAAATATTAAAATATCTTTGGTTTCATTATTGGTTTCAAAATCATTTGTAACATACTCTATTAATTACACTGTTCGGTCATATATTATTTTTGCAAAATATAATAAATACGACGTTTATTGATTACTCGTTTGACGTAGTAAGGGGCTTTGAATTTACCGTTTCGTATTTTAATTTGAATAAACAACCACGTTATTGCTAATTATTTTAATTCTAATAATTAAAAACCGTGTGCAATTCGATTTCATAATTAGCAGCCAGTTATAAAGAAGATTTAACGCAAACACAAGATATAATTAACTAAGTTATATTGTTTATTTGTTATGATACCAACATGAGTTTTATGCTGTCACATGTACGTAAATATGCTACATCTCTACACTGATTGTGAACTTGTACTGAAGTTATACACGTTATTACAGTCAATTGTTTAAACCTAGTTTTCCTTTCGTAAGACGTCAGGACTGCGAAGAGGACACGTGTTCAGAATGTACGGTACCAGTGCATGAGTTTACGATATTTCAAAACTGAAAATTGTACTGTATAGTTAAGCAATAAACAATAATATTTATATATTTTATACATATTATATTTACATTTATATATTTACATTTATGAGTATTTGTTTATATTTATGTTTATTTACATATACGCCTAAATTATGAGTAATTGGTAAAAACATTACATTTGAACGAAGTGTTTTTGTGTACAGATAAATCATATTTTGTGACTGCGAATGTGTATCCTCACGTATAAAAGTGATATTATTCATGACCTGTGATGCTACAGAATATTGTAAGACAGAGCTTAGGGTTTGGCTATATACTCTATATCTAAATATTGTCACCGGACAAAAGGCTTGCCGCATGACAAATGGCGCCAATCGTACACTCTAGTGTTTTTGGTGGCCCTAAAAAGGACCTGGTGGCGAGAAAACTGATGTTGGTTGTGCCGCGCTGAGATGTTCGGCGGCTACGCCCGTTGTTCGTGGCGTACTGCAGTCCTCCTCTTCTTTCGGCATCGGTTGTAGAGTCGGGTGCCGGCCCAGCGACGTCCTATCGCTGGCGCGGAACTGGAAGGCGAAGACGCAAGAACGCCGGTTCTATTCTTCGGCCGTTCGGAAGGAACGGCTCCGCGCCTACGTCGTCCGAGAGAGGAGAGGAGATGAAGAGCGTCCGATGTCGTGGCGATAAAGTGAACTCAAAATTTTCTGCCGGCCCGGGTTTTATGCACTAACCGGGATCGCTGATTAGCTCGCTCCGAGCACGTTGTTGGTCACGTCTCGGCTGCTGATCCCTGATTGTCTCGCTGTGTCCGCCGCTGGTACCGGAGAGCAGATGTTCGCATACCGCTGCCGTCACAAAAGCCTTTTGTCCGGTGACAAGTGGCGCCCAACGTGGGGCGACGATCATCTTGAGGATGCAAGATCCAGCCACGCCAGCGAGCTACCAGGCGGCACACCAATCAACATGGCGCCCAACAGACACCTCTACAACATCTGAAGAAGAGCAGTAGGCTGGCTACCGGAGAGCATTCAAGGCCCGTGGGAGTTGTGACGGCAGCGGTATGCGAACATCTGCTCTTCGGTACCAGCGGCGGACACAGCGAGACAATCAGGATCAGCAGCCGAGACGTGACCAACAACGTGCTCGGAGCGAGCTAATCAACGATCCCGGTTAGTCCATAAAACCCGGGCCGGCAGAAAATTTTGCGCACACTTCATCGCCACGCCATCGGACGCACTTCACCCTCACCTCTCTCGGACGACATCGGCGCGGAGTCAGCCGGAAGGAACGGCCGAAGAATAGAACCGGGGTTCTTGCGTCTTCGCCCTGCAGTTGCGCGCCAGCGATACGACGTCGCTGGGCCGGCAACCGACTCTACACCCGATGCCGAAAGAAGAGGAGGACTGCAGTACGCCACGATCAGCGGGCGCAGCCGCCGAACATCTCAGCGCGGCACGACCAACATCAGCATTCTCGCCACCAGGACCTTTTTAGGGTCACCAAAATAACTAGTGTGTACGATTGGAGCCATTTGTCATGCGGCAAGCCTTTTGTCCGGTGACAATATATAAAACTCAAAGTCTGAGGATTTATGGGTACTGAATACAAATCCACACCGTAACACCGATTGCCACCAAATTTTGCACAGGTAACCTTTGACACAAGGCGAAAAATACTGTCTAACTTGGAATTCGATATTTTACCCCGTTCGGACGATTTAGGCCCTTGTAATTATGCCTTTTTGTTGACGCGTATAAAGATGTCAACAACATCATGGAGACCAGAATTAATTACCATAGTAACAAGTAAATAAACAAATGATATTTAGCGGAATCGGAACTGTATCTTTATTTGTTCCTGCAGTTTTTAATGTTTTCAATATGCGATTGTATCGATATATTTTGTAATTTTGTATACAGATACGTCTATATATTTTTTAGTTGTCTTAAACGATTATAAAATTTAAGTTTATACGTATTTCTGATGATGCAATGAATAAGTAATGAAATGTATTAAATACTACTACTAAAGATGTCAAAAACCCCATACAGACCAGAATTAGTTACCATAGTAACAAGTAAATAAACAAATGCTATTTAGCATATATCTTTGAAGAGTGCGCGTGTCTATCCTCGTTTATTATATAGTATCATAAACTTTATAATACTATGTGGAAATTACTGTGTCTTCGGCAGATTATAGATACAGAAATCTTAAACTACGTGTTTATTATTACTTATATGAGTTATGCTGAAGTATAAAGCTGCATCCACAAGTGAGGCACCCTGTACATACCACATAGCTTTCTTGCTTTATATTAAGACTAGGGGACAGGTCGGATCAACAGGTTGTTGGGGAGACATAGCATTTAGGTGATTTTCATTCCAACGCAGAAAATCCAGCAGTGTCTACGAACGAGGAAGGATGTTATGGCTCTGGCTCCGTGGTGCATGCCTGTCTACTGTTCTAAACTCCCTGACCAAACACTAGCAGTCTTGCGAAGTACAAGTTGTTAAAAATAAATTCATATTATGCAAATAAGTTATTGCTAAAATGTTATCACAGCATTAAATGTACATTAAGGCAATATACTAGACTTACTCTCAGAAATAGCATTGCAGTGGAAAGAGCATATATACAGTTCTCCTTTCTGTAGATTAAACTACTAATCATTGGTATAAATATTCTGTACTCAATAATTTTCAACTTGCTCTCGTACTTAATCAAGGTTTCAGATTGGCTATATCAGATGGTCTTGCTGTAACGAAGATCGTTGATTAAGCTAAACAAATTTTTAAATCAGGCATGTTTAGATGTTATTTCTTTAATACTATCTTTATTTTAACATTTTCTTAATTAGTTATTAATAATAATAATAATTATTATTATTATTAACATTATTACTTTTAATTTTTTATGCTGTTACTTGTAACTACGTGTTTTCTTTATTCCTTATTTGCTTTTGATTTAAATAAACAGCCTGTTTATTAAATAATACGTGTCTGTTTTTGATACCGTTCCCAAATTTTTCTAGGCTCTCATCATTTTGAATATACTTTATTTTTTTTCTGTCCTGTAATAAACTCTGCTTCAGTTTTATTCTTTCCTACTAGGAAATATAAAATAGGTTGTCGTCTTCCTATCAGGGTGTTGAACTTTCAATTCCAACCTTTCAGTTCATTTTCTGTGACTTTCTCCAAACGAAATGGTACATCTTCATTGTTCAACCACTTGTGATATGACATAGTCCAAATGTCTGTTACGTTTTGCATGCTTCGGGTATATTTCCATTATCATAAACCAACAGTGCTTTACTAATCAGGCATGAGAGCGTCGGCTGCAACCATCCTGCATATCCTACGTATTTCTTCACTTTTCTTATAAGTGCTAACAAAGCCAGCATTTTGAATATTCCGCACAAAAACATAGTTTTAAATGAAAATAAATAGCACCCCGACATATCCACTTTTAGAAAGACATTCGTTGTAGTTGAAATTGCACCAGTTTCATAGTCCTTTTTCAATTTTTGAGGAAACATCGTTTCACTTGAGTTCAGTAAATTGATGAATATAATTCTGTATTTTGTATTTTAGAAGAGAACTTACAATGAGATAAACATTTGTTTCATTAGTGTCGCTTCCGTGTCCCCGTATACAACTGAGTAAACTGTTTCGATAATGAAACCTTGTAAGTTCCGACAACGTAAAAGGAAGTGTAACATCTTCAAAAAACTTCTATCTAATAACTGCCAAAAATAAACATAATCTTACAATTATAAGTGTGCATTTATTCTCGTACTTTCAAAATCAATGATGAAAATAGTGTTTCGTCAGCGACCTTGATTAGTGCCGTTGATGAAAATATGTTTGTTGACCGTATTCTGTATAGTTCTCAGAATTTTTCTCATTTATTACAAAGATCCACTTCACACTATTGCATTTCGGTATTTTGACCATCTACTGGACCATCGGTATATCAGAAAGTAATTTGACCATCTACGGGAATACTTGTTGAACCTTCAAATTCAGCTTTCTACGCTGTTTTCTTTTGGTTTTGCTTCCTCTGGTTCTGCTAAATTTGGCGCACAATGACTGCTCCTTTAAAGCCACGATTATTCTATCCCTTGCTTTGAGGGACTCTCGACAGCCTGAAGTTTGTCTCTCGTACACACCCAGAACGCAGTGTCTTTGCTTGTACTTACTAGACCTATTTTGCTTATTCAAAATAGACCTTACGAAAAAGCAGGGCATTTCCTTTTGTGTAATGAACTTTATTTGGATCACGAAAACTTCAGAACTGACTACCAGCAACGTAACTTTGAAGACAATGACTGGTAGGCCTACATCGTAATAACTATAGAAAGAGTGCGATTAACAAGCTTAGCTATAAACTCTAAATAATGTAACAAAAGATGGTTACTCAATGGCTAGCCTATGACTTCATTCAGGTATTGGGTTATTTACTATATTTATTTTCGACTGAATAGGGGGACATTACTAATTCTGAATTTTTTCAAAATAAAGTCGTTGGGCTTATGTGCGACCACAATGTGTGCGATTGAAACATGTAAATTTAAAAATACATAGGCTTACTTATTCTTAGTGCAAAAAATATAAGTGTGTGTGTGTGTGTGTGTGTGTGTGTGTATACACACACATATACGTGTTTCATCATCTTAAAATAATTTTATTACAGCTTTTTAAAAAGACTTGTGTTTTATCAAAATAATATTTTTTATTGAAATCTTAATAAAATAAAAAATAACAATAATAAATAATAATAATACATTTTGAAGTTTTTGTGATCTAAGGGGAGGACATGAATTAGAAGATAGGAAAGCCTCTACTTCTTTACTAGGGCTATTAGTACAGGGTTAAACGTTTCAAATGAGTATGTTACGTTCTAGGTGTGCAGGAGAAGAGTTAGCAAAAGCAGTGAAAAAAAAAAAACCAGCGAGAAGAGCGCTGAACTACGTTGTTCATTAGGTTCGGCCAGGAGTTCCAGTCGCTTTCTAATCAGAGTCGATATGCTAACAAAAGGAAAAAAAAACAATACCACAGAGTAAAGCTTCGTAAAAAAAATTCAGGAAAGCTGTAGGGAAATCTGCAGAATCAGGCCAACAGTTAAGAATTTTTTCTGAACGACTCTTACCAGCTCCTTTTACTGAAAACTGTTTCTGATCACCGATTTAGAAAGTGACAGTGCAAGAAAGATAATGTTGGATAGGAAGGGGACAGAAACTTTTTTTGAAAATTTACATTTTCTTTTAACTTGTCAGAACGTATAAAATTTTATCAAAAGAGTTCACTCAGCCGGATTTTAGCCTAAATATAAATTTAACCCATAATTGTAATGAAAACTTTAATATGAACTATTTTTTTTTAATTTGGGGCACCAAGAGCCAAAAATGGAACTCAAAAAATTATAATAAAATTTTTAAAGTCTATGTGGGGATGAAGTTATGAGAAATTTTATTTAAAATACAAAATTTGATCTATAGTAATATGGCAGAATTAATATCTCCCATAACTCGTTGCAAATTTTGGATCGCTTTTAAAAGTTTGTAAGCTATGTTTACGCACTGTATATTTTGTTATCATTAACGTAGCCTATATCTGCGAAGCGTAGCCTATAGGTATCTACGGAAACATACATAGACATGTAAGCTAAAATTAAATTATGTCATTTAGGTAATATGATTATAAATATCAATATAAAACCAATGCAATATAGCTACCTGTTGGTTCCTACTCGTTTGCCTTGATATATTTATCTAACATCAGTATGTTATGTCTGCCTTTATAATGTTACTTGTTCAATTGTCGGGTTCTGAAGAACATGTTTGGCTGCTACTCGTTTGCCTTGTCAATTTTCTTTAACGGTCTTTAATCTCAAAACTGATCTAATAGTACACTAGTCACCAGTACGATGATCATACTTTATAATAACAACCTCACAGTTTCAAGTTAACAAATAAAACTGGTGTGGAAATCACTTTCAGTCACTTCATCCAAGTTTCCGTCTTATTAAGAATTTTAAATTCTTAACTGTTCTAACTAATGGGCCAAAGAATTACACTAATAAAAACACTTATATAAGACTTGATCATAAGTGTCATAGCCAAGGGAGATAAAACTGTATGGTTGTCTACTTTATTAGCAATTGTTACTTTGCTAATAAAATAGTAGCGTATCGGAGTTTCGATAATTTTTCTGATAATATAAAAAACTACCTAATACAAAAATTTAGGTAATTTAATAATAAATAAATTTTGTTCAAAATTGTTAGCGAGTTCTGCAACTCCGGAGTTTACTAGTGCTATGATAATGCGCTAAGCAAAAACATTTTTATAGGAGTTGCGAACAGCGGATAGACAGAATTGCAGCCAGGTGTTACCGCGTCTAATGATGCATAAGTAAGCTGGCCGCACAGAACACGGGTTTATCAATATCGACGCAGAGAGTACGATTTCATTGTTGGCGCACAGAGCACGGGCGCTCTGAGCACACTACCATGGATCCACTCTCCTCGTCGTGAGGGTGTACAGAGTGTCTTTACTTGTACAGACAAGTTTACGCAGGCACTACTGAGCCAGCCTTCTCGTACTCCTGAAAAAGTTTAGTAAACTGAAATTTCAAGATAATCTCACATTTTCAAATATTTTTTTATATTTATTTATTTACAAAGTCGCTGCAACAGCATAGGTCATTAGCAACCACGAAAATTTGTAAAATGAATTTGTAAATCATACAGAAATTCTCATACAAATGCAGTAACATATATTAAACTAGAAGGTGCTTAGTGAAGACAAATATTGCAACAAAATAGAGAGTAACGGGTACGATTTAAAATCTACATTAAATATTTGTTTAAATACCAAATAATGAAAATAAATGAGATAAATAAAAATATTTAACAAATAAAAATATTTGTTGAAATAATTTTTTTTTTTTTTTTTTTTTTTTTTCAGCAGGGCAGGTAAAAATCTCTATAGACACACTGGAGCCCCGTAGCTCCAGGTAGTGTGGGACTCTAACCCACTAAAAAAACCTCCCTTTGCAACAACTGAGCGAGCCCAACAAGTTGCTTTTCTTTAATATTACAGTCACGGTTTATGGGGTAGAAGCCCACTGGCTGTTCCCCAGATCGAGATTATTGCCTTTCTCTCTTTTAGAGTTTTACAGATTTAAATGCACTAGTGTGTCACCAAATCTTGAGGCTTCAATCTTTTAAGCCTTCTTAACGTGTGCGGAGCTTCTTCCACCACGCAAAGCTTTTCTGGATATATTATATGAGTCTGAATTCTCCTGTCATGGTTAACTGCATATTTTGTTACGATTTCACTGACATATTCTACTTTGATATCTTTGCGCAGATTGTCATTCCTAATATACCAGGGGACATCAACGATACTCCTAAGTACTTTGTTTTAAAAAGTTTGGATCATTTGAATGTTAGATTTCTTGGTGGATCCCCAGAGTTGTACACCATACGTCCACACAGGTCTCAGCACTTGTTTATACAACAGCAATTTGTTTTCAACTGTTAGTTGTGAATTCCTACCTAACAGCCAGTACAATTTCCTGAATTTTATGTTGAGTTCCTCTTTCTTTTTTTTTACATGCTCCTTCCATTTAAGTTTTGCGTCCAGAGTCATACCCAAATACTTAGCAGTGTTAGAGTATGGCACTTCTTGTTCATTAATGTAGATCTTTTGTATTTCTATTTTTCTGTTGGTAAAATTGGTGTGTATTGATTTCGTTTCATTAAGTTTGATCCTCCAGCGTCGAGTCCAATCCCATACCTCTGCGATTGAAGTTTGCAGTTTATTGGCCGCTGTCTCGGCATCATTACCTACCGCCAGAACAGCAGTATCATCCGCAAAAGTCGCAACGGTTGTTTCCTCACTGTTTGGTAAATCTCTCGTGTATAACAAATACAAAATTGGACCCAATACGCTCCCTTGGGGAACTCCCGCGGATATTTTCTTTAAAGTTGAATATTCATCCTCATGCTTCACCCTAAAGTATCTTTCTGAGATGTAAGACTTTAGTATCAGATAAAATTCCTCTGGGAGATCCCTATGCAACTTGTACTCAAGCCCTCCCTATGCAACCTTATCAAAAGCCTGCGCTACATCCAGGAAGACGGCTGAGCAAATGTTCTTTCCCTCAAGAGCCTTTTCAATAACATGGGTGATTCTTTGTACCTGGTCAATAGTGGAATGCTTATCTCTGAATCCGAATTGATGATCCGGCAACAGGGTTCTTTCCTCTAACAAAGACTTTAATCTCTTCAAAAACAGTTTTTCAAATAGTTTTGAGATCACCGGTAGCAGGGAGATTGGCCTGTAGGACTTTTTATCTGTTGGTGCTTTGTCAGGTTTTAGAATCATGATAACCTCAGCCACCTTCCACAGACTAGGCACATACTTCAGCCTGAAGGCAGCGTTGATCAAATGGAGTAGTTTTCTCATGGCTTTTCCAGGCAGTTCCTTTAGTATTTGGCCTGTTATCAGGTCAAAACCCGGGGCTTTTTTTGCGCTTAGATTGCTCTTAATTTCTTCTCTCAATTCCTGTAGCGTTACTTTCTGTATGTTTTTCCTATCTACTTTCGGCTCAAAGTTAGTGTTTTCCTCTGCTGTTTGTCTAGGTAACGGCTGGAAGATTTCCTCAAGGTGTCTGGCAAAGAGAACGGCTTTCTCCGCCGCACTTTTCACCCATGTCCCGTCTTCCCGGCTGATGGGCGACTGATGGGTTTTCGGCCTTTTCAGTCCTTTAGTACTCTTCCAAAGTGAATAGTCTGTATCCTTCTGAGCTGTTAGCTTGCTTAAATATTTTCCAATCCCCTCATTTTTAACCTTTTTTATCAGTTCCTTCAGCTCATTACAGAGCAAGTTCAAGGCTCTTTTATTTTCTGGTGTGCGAACTCGCTGCCAGGTTTTCCTGGCCTTCCTCTTTTTCCTGACAAGTTCATTCACTTCTGGAGGAGGGCAGATTATTCTCTGTTTCAGTTTTCTGTTGATCTGGGGAGTGCTTTCCCATGCTGCTTTCTGAATATTAGTATTAAATCTCTCGACTTCTTCATCTAACTGGTAAATATCATTCAAAGGGACATGAAGGTCTATGCTTTCATCCAGTAGTTGCCTGAATAGGGTCCAATTCGTCTTGTTACTCGAAAGCTGGCACGGGTATGTCCGAGAAATAACCTCATCATTTATTGTCATGACAACCGGTGAGTGGTCCGATGAGAGATCCTCACAGTTTTTAACATCTATGTACCTGCTGGATAATCCTTTAACAACGTAAAAGTCAATCAAATCAGGTAGCGCTTGAGTGAAAATCAAGTTTTACTTCAATCCCAGCTTTGTATAGTTCCCTGCCTTTGGTGGTCGATAACCTAGAACCCCAAAAGGTGTTTTTGGCGTTAAAATCACCTCCAACAATGAAGTGATTCCCCAGCATCTTGAATAACTTAACATAATCTTCTTTTTTCAGATTTTGCCTTGGTGGGCAGTATATTGCAGAAATTTTAAAGTTTCCTTTACCAAGCAGCTGCACTTTGACAGTTGCCACTTGAAACGAGTCCTCCTCTATTTTCAGGTCTTCATTATATTTGATAGTGCTTTTCAGCAACAAGGCCGTGCCTCCTCTGGCTCTATCCGCTGGATGAGCCGCATGATAGCAGCTATATCCTCTTATATTAACAATCGCATTTCTGGTAAGGTGGCTTTCCGAGATTAGGCAGATGTCTATGCTTTCCATATTTAGAAACAATTCAAGCTCCGTTATCCGTTGCAGAAGTCCATCTGCATTCCACGTTGCAATTCTTACGGTGTTATACATGTTTTTGGCTTAGAGGGGCAGCAGTTACTTGTGCGCCCACCTGCGCAATTTTTTTCGACAATTTGTTGTTTATTTGCTGTTGCTCAGCGAGTTTCTCGAGAATTTTGTTAGTAGAATCTTTTTGTTTTTCCATCGCCTTATTCAGGACGTCAAGTCTTTCAATGACCTCACTAAGCACTTGATCCATTTTCCCAGCGTTTCCTGCGGTCTTGAGTTGTTGTTGTTTCACTGCTCTTGCATAGCTGTTCGTCCCTGTAGCCCTACCTCTCGCTGCTAGAGGAGCTTGTTTGCCCCTCGAAGTCACAGTAGGTAGATATAACGGGATTTTTTCCCCGGAAGCCATATTCCCGACACCACTAGTCTTTTGCTTATTGTTTTGGCGTCTTTGATTCTTCATTTGCTGTAGTTGCTTGGCCACCTCACATCCTCTGTAGCTGGCAGGATGTTGCTCCCGACAGTTAACACAAGTGGGCGGCGTGTTATGATTTATCGTGCAATCGCTAGTATAATGTTTGCCTAGGAATTTTACACACCTAGGCTCCCGATGGCAAAATTTCTGCGTATGGTTGAAACCTTGGCATTTTTTACATTGTGGTATAAGGCCCGAGTTTTTCCGAAGCGGTTCGATTTTAACCCTCATGTTGAGAATTGATCTTATGTTATATATATTATCTATATTTTCCTCATGATCGAACGTGAGCATGAACAGAGGAAGCCTTACCCTACTAATCTCCTCCTTCCCCTGTTCATCCTTTTTCCTTTCTTTTTTAATGATGTTCACAGCATCAATTATTTTGAATCACCTCTGCTGGAGATCAACCTTGATCTCCTGGCTTTCGCACGTTGGGTGGAGACCTCTAGCCATAACCTTAGTGGGCCTACGGCTTTTGTCCTCGTACGTATACCACTGCTTATTTTCATCACTCAGTTTTTTTGCCAAAGCTCTATATGCGTCCGAGTTCAATGTTAGGATTTTCCATATATTGTTATTCATCGCCACAATTTTGTGTTCCTTGTCTGCAACTGATGCCATCAGTGATTTAATATCTGCATATTTGGTTATCCCAACTACATGGATTGGTGGAGGAGGTGTAGTTTTTTCCCTTTTCCACACTTATCTAGTCCTAACCTTCCTTGAGTTACCTCATCCTTATTAGGGTTGCCCTTATTAGCAGCAGTCCCTTCCCTATTAAGGTTGAGGAAGTTTCCTGCTTCTGCCTCTGGAGAGGATTCAGCTTTTCGCTTTCTTCTGCGTTTCTTGGTTTGCTTGACTAACCAGTCAGTTTCTCTTTCTAGTTCTTCTTCGTCTGTATGATAACTAACTGGAGTTTTAGTGCCAGTATCGTGTTCAGGCAGTTTACCCTGTAATATCATTATTTTTTTAAGCTGTTCATTTTCCTCTGTCAGCTTATGTAGCTGCGTATTCAGTTGAGTCATGGTTTTTCCCATTTCACGTAATCTATTTTGCAATTCAGCTTTCTCTTTATCCACTTCTGTCGTATTATCGATCCCGCGCGTACCTGCTTGAGTCGTGTGTTCTGGTGGTGATCTTGATATTGTTGATCTCCTTTCAAATGGGTTTATATGCGAAAGTTGGCCCTCCCCAGAATCCATAGGGGCGACCTCCATAAAGGAGTGTGGATTTTCCAGAGTACCTGGTCTGCCACCTGGGGTAGTTAATCCGTTTGTTTTATACATCGCATAATTTCTAGGTGATTTTTGATCAAGGTTTTTCTTCCTCTAGCCTTTGATAATCCAATATCTTACTGCAAGGCAACAGTGCTAGTTTGGTCCGCCCCGGGTATTTTATTTCCCCGGTACCCACCATATCTGGTGAGCATTCCCCTATCCGCCACCTGGGGAGGCGCCCGATGGGAGACTAGCACTCCACACGGGGTTGAAATAATGCAAAACGTTTACACTGTACATTGGTTAGTGTCCCGTACAGCTATTGTTACAAAGGTGACAACGAAGGTGACTACCTCGCAGCTGTAACCCTTTCATTTCCTCTCCCATTGGACCCTCATTTCGGTTTTCTTACTTTACAGTGTCCATTTCCGTCATTGTAAAACATCTCGTCCGCTTCTGCGGTAGAAAATTTACAAACATGATTTGGAGTGTACATTTTCTGTTTAGCACTCTGTATCTAAAGTTTGATTTGTAACTTAAAAGCTTGTGCGTAAACACGGTGGTTTGTGCATGTGTTAAAATGCAGAATTATCTAAAATATGTTCTACATTACAACTGTACTGTAAATTATAATAGAAGGAGGCAACTAATGCCAAGACTACTATTACTAGTAGTAGGAAAAAACGAGTTAATAAAAACTCAGTACTCATAATAAAGTCAAATGTCACCGGATGGATGTTGACAATAAGTAGGAAGCAACCTATTCTAATATGTGTAGTAAGCATGCTCTTATCTAGTAGAAAATTCAAACTTATAAAATTTACTTAGTTTATGAATTCTTGTCCTTGATCTTATCAATAATTACCTTACGTTTATCGTCATCAAGCTGGTGTCTCCCAATATCTTTGATGATCTTACCTACATTATAGTTCATCTTAATAATTAAGTGGTTAATTAAATATTCGTGTGTGTCGTCGTTGACCTCATCTGGCTTCGCGTCGGCTGGGTATCTGCTTAAAATATCTGCAACTACATTATCCTTGCCTTTACAGTAGATAATGTCAAATTTGTATTCTTGCACGGCGAGAATCCATCGTGTAATTCGTGAGTTATTTAGGTGACATTTATGCATAAAAGTTAATGCCTTATTGTCGGTAATTATTGTTAGTGGTTGGCCAAGGATATACATACGGAATTTCTCTAAACATCGAACGATACTCAAGAGTTCTTTCTCCGTTGTGTAATAGTTCCGTTCCGCACCTTTAAATGTCTTGCTAGTGAAAGCAATCACGCCAATCTTCCCTTCTTCATCGAGTTGATAGAGTTGGCCACCGTACGCAAAATTGCTAGCGTCACACTGAATGTAATATATCTGGTTCGGTCGTGGAAATCTTAAAATTACAGTATCTACAAATAAATTCTTGACCTTCTGAAGGCAATCACTTAGCTCTTTTGTCCAAGAAAACTTGCGTCTTTTCTTTAATAATTCATGCAACGGTTGCGTCGCCTCCGCGTACTTACTTGTAAAAGGATTGTAAAAGCTGGTAAGGCCTAAGAAACCTTTTAATTGTTTCTGGTTCTTGGGTGTAGGGAAATTCATAATAGCTTCTATCTTGTTGTCGTTTGCTTGGATTCCTCGTGTCGTTAGTCGGTATCCAAGGTACGAGATCTCCTGCCTGAAGAATTGTGACTTGGCGAGGTTGACGGTTATGTTCGCTTTATTGAGGTTGTTCAATAACGCTTCCAAGTGTTCCAAGTGTGCTTGGATGTTGTTGGAATAACATAAACAATCATCGACGTAGATTATTGTGTTTCTTTTAATTTCTTCTTCTAGGGCTACATCCAATCCTCGCGTCAGCGCCGCAGAACTGGTACTGAGTCCAAATGGTGTCACTGTGAATCGGTAGCACCTCCCCTCATACGTGAACGCTGTGAAGTCCCGGCATTCTGGTTTCAATGGAACTTGCCAAAAACTGCTGGATAGATCGACTGTTGATAGATATCGCATGTCACTACATCTCGCTAATATCTCGTTTATCGGGGAAACGCCTTCGTAGTCTGGTATTGTCACCCTATTTACTTTTCTTGCGTCAAGGCACAGGCGAACCCTTCCATCCCTCTTGATCACCGTGACGATTGGGTTGATGTACGGGCTGGTACAGCGTTCAATCACCCCGTATCGCAGCATCCGGTTGATCTCATCATTCACCTTGTCCTTGTAGGCAAGTGGCACAGGCCAACCGTTTTGAAAGTAAGGCGTCCTGTCTGTAACCAGAAATTCGTGTGCGTACCCTTCTATTCTCCCCGGACATTCCCTGAAGACATTCCTATTCCTTATTAAAATCTCCTTCAGACGTTCCAATATACTTTCATCCTCACAATCTATATTTTCTATCTTCTCGTCGATGCATCGCAGTATCTCCTCTTCCTCTTCACTATTTAGCAATTCAATGTTCATGATTGGTACAGTGTACTCCTCTTCATTAGCTTTATTTTTTTATTCGATTCTCTTATTTCCAATGTCGATACGACATCCCATTTCTTGTAAGAAACTAATTCCTAGTATACACGGTTTAATAAGTTCTGTAAGCTCGCTGTAAAACATAACATACAACACAATAAATATACACAAACATAGACAATCAAATATTATTCATCCTACACTAATGCGTTCATTTTGTCTCAGATGAGTAGCTTTTTATATTTAATAGTATCGTTACGATTGATCTAATTTCTCAAAGTGTGGTTTCTTGGAAAAGAGACAGAGTAGTAGTATTATTATAACATTAATAACATGAGGATGTTACTTGATATAGTGAATATCCAAAACTCCATCGGTGAGAATTCCCGTTCACTGATGATCCCATGTAAGTAGAAGTTCCGTAGATTAGATGTTTGCTATCACTGTGCACTCGCGGATAAGATTCACTTCCGATCTGTGTCGTTGCCGTTGGCGTTGCCCGTTAATAATGAAAGTTTATAGAGTTCTGTGTTGCATAAGTGCATTCATTATTAGTGGTTGTGTACACATATCTGTCTATCGCTAAACTGCTTCATGTGATTATAAAAGTTTAATTTAGTTAGATCATAATTGTGTGCAATGTTGAGCACGAGCGTTATGAGTGTTGAGTTACTTCTTGTTTATGAGTCCGAACGACTGAGATAGTTATATCTGAATCATATAGCTTTCTGATATCGATCACTGTGTCCGCAATTGTCGCGCCAAAGTTCTAACATCGAGTCGTTCGTTCACTTATTAATGTTTAGTTTGCATGATGAAATACTTTTAAAGTTTATTGTATCGAACTTGAAATCTAACGATACTTATATCACTTCGCACTACGCGTTACTGCGGTAAACTTCTGTAAACTTAGTGAAATACTAACATACATTTTGTAAGACTGTTATTAAAATTGAAGACTGATTAACTGAGTAACTGACTTAACTGAGAAATTTTGAACAACTAAGTAACTGAAAATACTGAGTGACTGAGTAATAGCGATTGACTGATTGAAAAACTGCGTGACTGAGAAATTTTGAACAACCGAGAAACTGCGTGACTGAGGCCTCGCGTACCCCGTAAACAGTTTTCATTAAACGTCTTCTACCATAATGCAACTTTCTTTCTACCACGCCTATGGTCGGTCTCGATAGGTCCGATATTTCCTTCCACTGTGAAGATCTATGGTTCTCGACTCCCTGATTCGTTGTTCTGGTTGTCACCATGACGACAGTCCTCTCCACTTGTTCTTTGGAAGATGCTAGACTCTGGTTAGCTATTGAACATCCCCTAAAATACACGGTGAAAGGGCTTCGCACTACTTCTGAGAATGTAGAGTAATTGCTCGCCTGTCAGTTAAACCTTTGTTCTTGTGAGTTTCCCAAGGCCTGCTGTTATTCCCTTACTAACAATACGTAGCGTCCTGGTCATTGTTTGACTACCCTTCGTCTTTTTTTCTGCCAATTAACAGCTTTTTGCTCGTCGTCATCCTGAGATGCCTCCACGGTCTCTCGTCATAAATATCAGTTGTCACCCTAGCGTTGTTTTCATGCTGTGCGACACCCTCGACTGTATTCATTTGATGTACGCTGCATTGTCTTCATACTGGGTAAAACCTTTCTAAATCCTTTGTGAGTGAGTATCTCTTTCTTAAGGCTCGCACGCTTCGATTTAACCCTACAGCATATGCTCGCTTCAATTTCTGCGGATCCGTGCCACTGGACTCTGCTTTTGTTCGGTTTGTTGTGGTGTTGTAAATCTGATTTGAGCTTGGTCTGTCACGGTCGATCCTATTTCCTTTTGTTGTGTTATGTCAGGCGTTCTCTCATTGTCTTGTAGCTAGCGTCGGGTTGACGTGTTGTTAAATTGTCCTTATTTATTACTCTGAGTTGGGTTGGCGACTTGACTGTGTGCAAACGCACTTCTCGATCATAAATTTATGAATTTAAAATTTTTGATCGCTATACGCATTATATATATATATACTGTATATATATAGACCTATATATATTGCAACGACATAAGTATTATAACGAAAATTACACAAATACATTACCATGTACTCAACGCAACTATGAAGTGTATTACACCGGCCAGGTCGCAGGATTTTGTTTAATTCTCGTTGCGTCAAGTATACGTAGTTGCACAATAATTAAATAATTTTCAAAGAGGAGTGAGATGTTGTTGACAAGATAATGTATTTGTGTAATTTTCGTTATAATACTTATATCGTTGCATAATAAATTGGCGCCCCATGTTGGGCGCCAATTTATTATACAACGTTACAAGTATTTCAAAAATTCACACAAATACATTACCATGTACTCAACCCAACTATGAAGTGTATTACACCGGCCAGGTCGCAGGATATTTTTATTCTCGTTGCGTCAAGTATACGTAGTTGCACAATAATTAAATAATTTTCAAAGAGGTGTGAGATGTTGTTGACATGAAATAATTAATTAAAACGGTTTCAAAATAATCATTCTATGATTTATTGATATTAATAAAAAATATGCAAATATTAAAAAATTCGAATCTTAGATAAATAAAAATATTTTCTTTTATAAGTTTACACAGATACAATGTGACCTTCTATGCTGTTCATGACATATTAAAAATAAACAAACATATAATCTTACTAGCTAAACAGACATGTTAAACATATTATCTAAACACTTTTGATTTCAGTGTGTCTGACTTTGACTCAAATTTTAAATAATAGCAACTCATTTACAAACAAAAATAATATTCAATCTCAAGAATAAAATTAATTGTCGCTATAAACAATATAAAAAAATATAACGTTTACTTCCAACCTATTATTTATTCTATTGACACATCCAAATTTTAACGTATAACAGAAGATTAGTATTTTTAAATTGTCTTGTTAAATTAAATTATTTTCTTTAACTACTATTTAAATTTAAAACTTTAAGTCTTTACTGTTCATATATAAGCTTCATTTTGAGAGTTCTTTTCACAAACAAAAATATAATTATTTATTCATCACCTACGTACTGCCGACGTTACCGTTGCGTGTGTGTGTGTTCTGAATCCTGAGAATTTAATATTGATGAGTATGTCTATGCTGTGTTCTCTGTCTCTACGGGTTGTTGTTTGTGATGCTCCAGAGTTCCTCCATAAGTCTTGGTGTGTGTGGTAAAGACGTCGATCGATCGGCATACCGGCAGCGTGACGTTGTGTGAAGATTTCTTGAGTCTGAGACCGCCCCAAAATTGCCGGTGGTATTTATACTGGACGGCAATCTGACAAGTCCAGGACTGTTTTCGACCTGTTAGATATTGTCACTTCGTGCAAAGCGTCCTTTTAATTACAAATCACTTTTTGTTTCATTTTCGCGATTTCGTAAATATCCTCGTAGCACGAGCGATATCATCGTTTGCGTATTTTTTTCCTGGTCACTCACATATAACACACTTATTAATTACTATTTAGTTACACTAGTAATTAACCTTAAATTACCTGGCGTCTTTATTATTGCAAATTTCTGCCATACCTTTACATCACTATATTTGTTAAAATTCCTTAGTGTAATGGTGTTTTTATAATTGGGGTAAGTCTTTGTTCACAGGTTTAAAAACATATTAATTAGTTTATTTTTATCCGGTTAAAACCTGATTACAGAGAATTCGTATGCATCACCCCATTGTAGATTCTTGCCTGTCGTAGCTTGCGTTTACATACACAAACACACAAGCGCTGTATTCACTCGCGGGGGCAGGTGTACGCTTTCTGACAATGCTTATCCTGCATAATATTGTTAAAAGCTTTTCATCATATATTTTTCTATGCTAAATATTTGCAAACATACCGCCCTGGGCAAATCTGTTGTGAATCTGTGAAGTTGATCTCTCACTGAAAGTACATTTAGTTTTGTATGAAATAACTACTTACTTGAAGTGATTCTGGCTGACTTCGCAGTGTTGATGTGACAATCTAATTTTAGATTTAATTACCACAATTCAAATTGCCGCTGTCTGTCGTATCATCCATTGAGAGACGTTCACCTATCCTGTAATGACCTAGTCTATTGAAATAAACCGTCTGACTCTAATTTGCTGTATGAAAATTGTAATTTATTTCATGTTAACATCTCTTTAATTATTCAAAATATCATAAACCGTTCTAGGTTCAAATTTGTTTTACATTGGAATTTACTTTTATAAAAATGTTGTCTCAGGGTTGGTAGTTCTGATCTACAAACATCAGACTAGATTAACATATTTTTTGGTTAACTATTTTATTAAGGTGTAGGTTCTTTTAGCCTGCAGAATACAAATAAAGTAACTAAAGAACTTATTCTACCATCATTAGGTAGTCGGAGAGTGGTTACAAATCAATTACATCTTAATGTATAATAGATAAAATAATGACCATGCCTGATTCCGGAATTATAGGTTAACTTGTTTACTTGTCAATCGACAATGAATGTTAAATGACTTGATGAACGTTAATGAACGTTGAAAAAATTCTTTACAATACATAAAATGTGAACGCAATAAAATAATAATTCGATTCAGTGTTCCTGGAAGGATCAGCTGAACCGTTATACTGGATTCCTTCAAAGAGGTAATCGTTTAATTATTAGTATATTATGTCGCTTACTACGACCTTCCTTTATTTACAATATATAGAAATATTTCTATAGTAGTAGACTCTTCCTAAATTAATAAACATAAATTATATTTGCATTGGTTAACTGTTGTTAATTAATTTCGTCAGCTGACAATTCTCAAATTTCTTACTAACTATCGTTAGTTTAATCTTGGTTTAACGTTAATGACTTCATTTAGGTGATTATTCTTAGTACACTCAGTGTCTATATAGAACAGACTATTATTGTCTTCAGAACTCTTATTTATTAATTACATAAAATTGAATTTGAGGATTCTCACTATAAATAATTGCTGAATGAAATTAATAGGGTGCTATGCCATTTATACTTTAGTCTATACACATTGCATTAATGTTGTTCGATAAATATATCGTCATTTCTCAACTTCCTTAATTAATATAAAAAATCACTTTACTCCCTGTAAATCGCGGAATTGCTAGGGATTATACACTTAGCAATTCGTATATTCGCACTGTTTATTCTTCATTCAGCTTCAATTGTAACGGTGTTATGATATCGCACAAATGGAGGTTAGGTTTACTTTTGTTTACATCGATGACGCGCACAAGCTAGGTTAAACAGCTGTTTTCTGGCGAAGTCGAGCTGCCGTCTGTACTCATCAAAGGTTATTCAAAAAGTGCCTCGAGGTGGCGTATGTTGCTGCCGTTCCCGTCTGCAATCTTAGTAAAATTTGTCGATTTCTCTTGTTTGATTGGCTGACGATCTTTACTTTAGCGCACATACTCCCTTCGCGAAATTATTTAATTGTTGTAATGAGCGTGGGTGGCTGGGTTCGAGATTACGAACTGACGCTAGACATTTTCCTAAACTAATTCAAATACTTTTAAAATTGACATAACTTTCTTATCACTCCTTAGATTGTGAATCTAAGCTTACCACTGCATGGCGAACATTTGGATCTTAATTTAGAGTCTACACATGATATGTTTTCGTCCATGATTAAGGAAGATATTGTTTGAAATGAACACTTTACACTATTTATTAATAACTTTATATATTCTTGGATAATAACTAGCTAATGAAAATTATATCTCTTCGATATTATGCCTTTCAAGTCCTTTTACTGTCTGGCCGCGACCGGATGATTGAAGCAGCTCTCCCCAACCACGCGGCCGCTTGTAAGCGATGTCGGGTAAAGTAAGTGTACCAGCCGTTTGCTTTACCTACGCTAATCTGTGTGCCGTGTTTGTGTGTTATCTGACTTCCTGTCGCCAGACTGTCTCCGTATAACATTCCAGTTAGATAATTTAATAATTATCTTGCTTTTGTTTTACAGATTCATCTTTGGTTCTGTCGACAATTTATTTCAGTTACGGTACGTTTTCTTATACAAACTGATAATGAAAGTACTCTTTTAGCCTACACTAATTATCCTTCTACGAATGTACTCCAGAAATAAGCAAAATCTTTTGTAATGTACATACAGTATACCATAGTGTACGTTCTATTGTAAAACCACACATTTCACATGGAATTATTGACATGTCGTATTTGTTGGAATTATCAATTCCTTAAATGATTGCTACTCGTTACCTGTATATCTTTTGTTGTTTTGTCGCGTAGCCCTAAGAATAGGTAGGCCTACTGTATTCTTATAGGTACCTTATTAAGTTTATTTTTACAGTGTTACTTTCATTTACATTTAGTTTGAATCTTCTGTCTGTCTGTTAGTGTGGAGTCTACTGTATTTAAAATTCATAAAATATCAGGCATCAAATGTTAAATCTTAACGATTTATGAAAAAGTACGATTAACTCGGGCTTTAGGAAGCGGTACTTCTAATTCAACAGTGTCTAAGAAATACTGTTAATCGGCATTTGAATTATAACGTTAGATTTAAATTTACTCGAGCTTCTGTGCACTACAGTGAACTGTAGTGAATTACAGGTAACTTAATTATTTTAGTGTATAGCCTACTAAACATAAATGTTAATTTACATCCTACATAAACTGTACAATTTACATAAACTGTAGTGAATTACAGGTAACTTAATTATTTTAGTGTATAGCCTACTAAACATAAATGTTAATTTACATGTTAAATTTTGTAGTTTATGCATTTGCTTAGTTAATTTATTTGTTGAAATTAAATTCTGTAATTCATACATCTTTTTTTTTTGTCAATATGAAGCCTATCTCTTTATGGGAAAATTTTCCGTATTTCGCGGGAAAACGAATATCGGTTACAAGGAAGAAATTTACGCGTTCGTTATGAACAAGTTCCACTATATTTGCTTCTAAAGTACATGGTAATACGATTTTGTTCAGCTTACCTTCATCAATTAGCTCCTTCAGTTTCGTCATGGTCAACTCTCCTGTAACATTTTTGGAGCGGATGTGTCGCTTCAACTTCGCCCAAGCTATTTCCATCGGGTTGAGGTCGTAGTTGTACAGTGGAAGACGCACGACAGTGTGACCGTGGGCCTCGAACACCATATCTATTTTGAAAACCTTTTCCGGCCGTTTCTTCGCTTTTATTAGCTCGTACAACGTAGTTTTCCTGAAGGTTTCATCGGCTACAATTCCATTCTGATGTAACCAAGTAATCATCTGCGTTTTAGTTGACGATCTTATGGGCGGCTTGTTGTGTTCTACACAGTGGTACGGCGCGTTGTCCATAATTGCAACACTTTGAGGAGGAAGACCAGGAATCACTTTCTCTTTCACCCATTTTAAAAAATTTTCGGAATTCATTTCACCGTGGTAGTCTCCCTTAGTATTCCCAGCCTTAAAAATCAATTCCGCTCCAGGCAAAAAACCATATTTGGAACCAATGTGGACAATAATAAATCTACTGGTTCCACTAATGTTTTCGGCGACACCCGTTACACCTGGTCCTTGCCAGCATTTCCGGAACGTGATATTTGAGTCTGCCCAAGTTTCATCGAGGAAGAAAATCTGTTGCTGTTCTTCTCGATACCTCTTCATTTTCATCAGATAACGGCACCGCCACTCAATGATGTCATTGCGCTCTACTAGCACTTTTCTTTTACTGCAGGACCGTTTCCATTTAAACCCCATATCGTGTAATAGTTGTCTAAGCTTTGTTTTGCCGTATGGGAAATTAATTCTCTCTTTCAGTGTAGCCAGCAGTTTCCTGACGGAAGGCACAATTTGTAATTTTCAAAGTTGTCAATCACAACAAGCACCCTTGTTCGTGGTTTCTGTGGTGACTTTAGATCCCTCTTGGAGAATCTTTCCTTTCTTTGCTAATTCGTCCAATAGTTGCTATCCCTTTTCTCGTATAAAGGGCTGCTCTCTTGTTAGGGCAAATAATAGGTGTCAGCAAAGTTCCTGAACTAGCCTCTTGTACACATGTTTCTATTATGTTGCTGACAACGGTGCGCTCTCTACTGCGAATTACCTTCCGGTTTGTTTTCGGAGTTCTGAAGCTAGTAGTAGGTGTTGACGTAAGTTTTTGTTGTTCCATGTTTTGAAAACGCACAAAAATAACAGTTCACTGTTTAAAATTTGCTGACAACGAAGTAAATAATAAATTTAATAACGATAACAACGAAGTAAATAATAAATTTAATAACGATAACAACGAAGTAATAATAAATTTTAAACGATAACAACGAAGTAAATAATAAATGTAATAACGATAACAACAAAGTGTTCTCGAAGAGCGCAAACAAATTTCTCTAGTGAAAGCCACGCGAGGAATGCGTGAACGCATTAAGAGATCAAGAGACGCGCTAATTGCCGGGAGGGGTGAGGGACTAGTTTGACGAGGTAATGTTCTCAGCTTAGAGATTACAACACCCCCACTTACCCAACCGTAGTGCCCGGCCTGCTTCTCCCACCTTACCCCACTGCTCGATCTTTAAATTACGGCCAGACAGTACACTCCTTACTTATTATTTACTTATGATTATGTACAAAATACATCTCCTATACTAACTATATTGATTAATTATGTAAGAGAAATAGTTTCTGGGCAATTTCTATGTTGTCCCTCTTATATATACAGTGTCATTACAACTACTGTTAACTTTGTTAATGGGAATATATTGTTACTCCCTGTTTTTTTAGTCTATTTAGTGACCTCTGTATAGTATTATCAGGTGTCCCCTTACTTTATTTCTTTTTTAATTAAGTAGTGTTCTTTCAGGCAACTATCTGGTTCAGAATAGTTCACTACAGTTATTACATTGATTTCTAATCTGGTGTTTTTAATACATTTGTTTGTTCTTTTATATAGAGAATTGAATAACAGTATTTACATCTAGTGTCACATGACAGATGTGGTTAATTATTATTAATATACTTTAAAATTACTGATAATAATTCTATTACACTATCATATTAGTGATATAACATCTTATTTATTATACAGGTATCCCCCTTTTTATTCCTGTTTAATTTTACAATAGGTTTTAACTGAGTTTTACATGGTGATTCTCATTTTGTCTGTTTTTGTTCAGTTGATTTACATTAATTATCATATAAATACTACTCTAGGTAGCTGATCTTGGTACTTGTAGAAACCTTATCACCTCTACTTGATTTTGTGTACAAGAGATTTTAGTTTAAACATGTTTTAGTTATTAAGAAGTATGAATCTAGGTGGAAAGTACCTGTATTTAGGTTATGTGTCTTCCCCCTTTATAGCAACAATGGGTGAGCTGAGATGATTTAAATTTACATTTTTAATCTTGTTTTTACTAGTATTATGTTATTAATTATCACCTGTAATTTATTACTTAGTTCTTTTTTCTTTCTGTTATCATTTTTCCATTACTTAGTTAACAATTATTAATATTATTTGACAATTTTGATTCTATTTTTATTTACATTAATGCTGTTCATAATATGCTATTATGCTGTTGTTTACAGCTTCTTATTGTACTAATATTGTCATTACTCTCACTCTCTTGGCTAATATTGGATGCCCTACTCATTTACTAGACTAGTGGTCATATACAGGTCATCTAAGTTAGTCAGTTAGTGTTTTGTCTACAATTTGTAAGTCTCTCAGTTAGTACTTTACTGGTGTTGGCTACTTACTTCACATTAGGCCTTCTTATTTCATTGTCATTGTAGTTTTGTGGTTCTTCTTAGGTCACCATTCTGATTGATATCGTCAGTATTATTATTTCTTCCTTATAATATGTTTCTTTTTGGTTTATTGGCTTGTTACTGACCGGATCTATTGGGTTATTGTTTCTGTTGTATAATCACTATTTAATGCATTTTCTTTCTTGTTATTAATTATTATTACCATTACTGTATTAACTCCTGCGTTGTGAGCTCATTCTTCTTTAACTGTGTGTTTATGTAGTTTCATGCTTGGCATTCTCATTACAAATACTTGATGGGTCTTGTCCCCCTCAATTATTATGACATGTTACTTATATTTTGACTTAAAATATGGTGCTTATATGTCTTGTTAGGGCAAATAATAGGTGTCAGCAAAGTTCCTATATATATATATATATATCACCCTTATGCGAGATTTTGTTCGGGCGCTATTTCATGTATCACGTTCACTTCGGAAGAATTGGGCTCATACTGTTTTGTCGAATAAACTGTTTTTCCGGTGTACTTTCTGAATTATGCGGGATCCTCGAATATGTTGTTTTAAAATTGCTGTGTATTCTATACTGATTTCATAATTTTCAGAGGTTAGTTAGGCTTCTGTTTCATGTTGTCCGTTTCTTGCTTCTTTTAACAAGCAAGCTCGTTTCAGTGGCATTTAATTTCTTAATGTCAAATCATTAATGTTTGAGCTGTCATGTCCTGCATTGCTTAATTGTGTGTGTTGTTATTTTGATTACAGTATTCGGTCTCTATATGCTAAATATTATTCAAGTATATTTATTTATTTGCTTTGTTTTGTCTAACCTACATACATTCACTACTCTTTTTCCATTCAGGTTTGTATCTAGTGTCGTGTGTAGTTTTTTGATGTTATTGTGTGATTTCTTTAACATAAACTTTGATTTGTGTTATTTAAATATTTGTATTTAAAAAACGTTTTAAGTTTCTTCGCTTGTTTTGGATATGAATGTAAATATTTTTATTTATTTATGACATTATGATTTATATTTATATTTCGATAAGTATTTTGTATACGCTATTTCTTCTAGTAATCTGCCTATACGTCTTCGGTAATCTGGTATCCAGTACTTATTTTCCTCTTCTACTTTTCGTGTTTACAGCTGCCGTGTACAGTGTATAAAAAAGTAAGTGAAAAACTGCCATTCTATTATGTAACCGTTGGTTTGTATGAATAGATTAACATGTTTTTTCTATTGACAATCCCATTTGCTATTAACAAAAATTTCGCCGACTCTGTTACCCCAAGTCATACTGAAGTTAGTGTCACCTTTTCCATTCACAATGTACGATGGAAGATTGGGCAAAATGTTTAATGTTAATAATATTCTCATTAAAATGGGTTTTCCATAGCAAAAAAGTGTAGTTACTAAACTTTTCAACCAGTCAATTCAAGTGAAGTTTCAATCAAGGAAAGCTTCAATCAAGAAATAAGTCAAGCTTCTGTTGGTGATCTTCCTGTAGTAGTGACCTACATCGCAATAGGTTATTGATCTTGAATGTGGTAAAAGCAATTGATATTCATTATGCTTCATTATTGTTAAGATTTTTTAATAACTTATTCATGTATTGACATTTACTGCCTGAGATATATGAACCATCAAACACGAAAATCTATATGTTTTTGAGATTTAGTGATTTCACTGCGAAATAAATTTCAATATCCGTATTGTGTAAAAATATTTGATCTTTATAGGCCTAGTTACATTTGGTGTTAAATTCAAAGTATAGTGTTCTGGAAGTTGTTTTTAACGAGTTCAATTTAGTGTGCACTTGTTTAACTTTTATATTAAGATTGCAGGTGATTATATTCTATATTTTCGTCTATAGGCACTATTATACGAGTTATCATATTCAAGGACGTGCGAATATGTTATTGATATATTTTTATCAGTTTCAAATTTCGGACCACTTCATATGAATATTTAATTCCAAGTGTCGTTCAATAAGCTGAGATTTTTTAATTGCACACAAAAGTATTTGTCATTTTATACTTAGACGCTGCAATAAAATTGGATTTGGTTGCACGAAAAATTGTATGAGTCGTCTTTCATTGTATAAGTGTTCTCTGTAGTTTTTATAAGGGTTCATAATTTTATTCCTGTAATGACGTGTGTACAGTTGAGTCTTTTTGTAGAGTGTTCTGTAGCTGTATTTTGTATCGTAAAATCAAAAAATTTTCAATTCATCTGCAGTCTGCAATTTCGTAAGAAACCCCAGATAATTCTAACAATAAGTAAAACAGTACTAATTTGTGCGTACTACTTAGTTCAAGTAACAAGTTCAATTAAGCTATCTTCGCGACATTCTGTTTATCTTCCATACGATTTGCTAAGTCTTCGCCAATGAAAAACTCTATTTCAGTGATTATAAGTAACGAGCGAGTCAATGAGGCACCGCTGTCGCTGGCTGGGTTAGAAGCCGAAACGTTTGGTTGAAGAACAACTAACAACAGACCGTGAGTTTGTCAAAGAACAAGTGGAAAACCACAACAAAGTTAAGATAAGTGTATTAATTAAAAACATTCGTTATTGATGGTAATCATTAAAAACATACTCTTGCATTACAGACGCGTGACGGCTATAGAGATTACTGGGCCACTACTGAAACACGACTTTCCAGTTTTATTATATGTTATTTAACAGGTGACCTTTTTTAGTGTTTGTATTACGCTGTTATTCATTTAATGACATAATTTATTGTAGGCGGTTCACAATCTAACACATGCTAACAGAAAATCACTATCAACCTAGGCTAACTGTCTTATGATTGCACATTGCACTTTGCATTTACGTGCTTAATAAGAGTAAAACAAATTATTACACTGTTTCTGTGTTTTATAACTACAATCTTTTCCATTAATCAAATGTTTCAGAGCTTAATTTACGATTATCTCATCACGGTTCATTAGACAAAACACAACACTATGCACACCTGTTCAAAATATTCATCAATAAAGATAAACTTCATCAAGTTATCAACACCTACTTTAATAATCCAGCTCAACTAAGACAATTTACAAACAACAAAACTTCACAGTTGCTGGAAACTGGGACTGTATACGTAATGTTACACGACAGGCAAAACAGAAAGAAATAAGTATGAAATTATTGAAATATGGTAGAAAATACACAATAGTAAGTTAGGTCAAAATACTATTTTTAAATAACCGTTCAAATTTAATTTTTACTTCCAAACAAAACGTTGTTTGACTTGTTGATTAAATATAATCTAGGAAGGATCCATGTTTTTAATCAATTAAATGATTCTTCTAAATGCAGTTTGAAGTCCGTAGGAAATAAGGCATTAAAATTCACATATTTTTAATTTTTTTTTTGTAATTTCTCTAAATTGATTTTACAAAGAACGTGTTATTGTCTGTGTATGAAAAAATGGACAAAAATTAGTATAGTATGGACTTGAGATGTTGAGATGTTCTGAGTGACATAGATTATGTTCCTTGTCTCACAACTCAAACGCTTCGCTCTCATCAAATAGAAAATTAACAAACAGAATGTAACGTAGCAAGTGTTCTCACTATACATATTCGGATTCAATGTATAAGAAAAAATGTTTCTATAAACATAGCCTGGAAATGTCACGTTTTCCGTCCGGCCGTCATTTTAGTTTTTTACGAAAACCATACCTTAAGAAGGGACTCAAGTAACTTACAAAATTTTTTAAACAAATGTATGTTTACTTTAATATTCTTCCTTAGATTGAAAGACGTAGTTGTTTTGTAATCTCAAATTTTCAAATGGCGGCCATTTTATAATTTTGATCAATATAGTTCCGTAAATTTTAATTTTATCCAATTATTGTTTATTAAGAAAAATATCAACCATTTTATTGTAGCCACAAGGACATCTTGTTTGTCCAAATACGAAAACTGATAACCAAGTTATTGTAAAAAACAGCTTAATTAGGACTACTTGATTTTTGTGCGTGCTGGACTTGGATTCCTCCAGTGTTGGATAAATTTATTTAAAATTGTTACTAAGTTTTTAGAACTAATTCAGTAAATGTAATTTATAAGATAGTAGATTATCAATTTTCAAGGGAAGTAATAACTTTTTACAAATTTAACTCTTAACTATTTACAGATCATAAATTGAATTACAAGAATTAGCATTTGTTGGAATAACAAAAAATGGCTAACATAATTTTCTGTCATAACAAGATGTCCTTGTGGCTACAATAAAATGCTTGACATTTTTCTTAATAAACAATAATTGGATAAAATTAAAATTTTAGCCATTTCTTGGAATAACAGAAACTGGTGCTAAGTCGAAAAGGTCTCACAGACAATCTGTACTATTTTCCGTCGTACAGAATTTTTGTGTCTTGAACAGCAATTTTCCTGGTAGTTTTCTTCGAGAGGCACCTGTCAACACCTACTTGTTGGGTCAATGGTAGACATGCATTTCGAACGACAGCATCGATCTAAGATCTCATTCTGTTACTGTTTTTACTATTGTACTGCTGTTAAAATACACCACAGTACATAAGAGTAAAATAATAATTTTAAAAGGAGAAAGGGTATAAATTTAATAGTATTGTAAACACATGTTAGAACTGTTAACAAAAAACTGAGTTGTTAGTCACGACCAACATAGAGGTAGACTGCAATACACACAGTATTTTGTTGAGAAAGTTTGTCAACATTTCAAAAGAAAACGATATTCTGAAGGACACGTTATGACGGCCTTAAAAATAAAAATCGATATAGGTTATAGACGAGAATACAATGTATAGAACAGCATTAAGAAAAACGTGTTGACAATTATTATATTAAATTGGAAATAAACATTCAAATAAAATGAAATATTAATAGAATAGTAATCTAAAATATACTAATTATAATGGATAATGTAAAAAATCAAATAAATGTAATTAATTATAATTAATAAAATTATATATGTTTTTAAGAGTCATATGTTGGAAGGATGTGACGAATGTAGTGAGATATCTAAATGGCAAATTGTAAATTGTTAGAATTGAATTGTATTCAAATGGAAGAAAATTTGTTTAGTCTAATTTTATATGTAATAAGATACACATTAAAAGAGTCTAATTTTTATTAAAGAAGATACACATCAAAAAGTCTAATTTTATATTTAAGAGGAGCCACATCAAAAAGTCTAATTTTATATGTAATAATATACACATTAATAGAGTCTAATTTTTATTAAAGAAGATACACATCAAAGAGTTTAATTTTGTGTTTAATATAGGAAACATTAAATGAAGAGAGTTAACATTGATATTCAATCTAATAAACATACAAGAGTATAGACCTGTAACATTGAAAGAATTATAATTTTTATACAACTTAATAAACAACAATATTTTCAAGAAGTCTGAGTATATCATTTATAGAATACCTATATAAAGGAGGAAGCCTGTCCTGGAAGATAATTTGATAGTCAATACAATAAAATTCGATACTCAGAAGAAGCTTCAATTTAGTAATCATGGAAGAAAATATAATTCAACATTTAATCTAATAAGAAATCCCAGGGAAGGAACAAACCACGAAGCCTAACACTACCTTTAAGATGATAAACATCAGCGAGAATTGAACCCGTTGCAGTTGTGAAGAGCTCAGATTCAAACTATTTACATTTATATGGTAGATATTATTACCTTGTTATTTCTTAAAAAAATTATAAACTAACGTTATTTGGGACGGATTAAAGAAAAGAATAAATCATTCACAGTATTAAATAATATAAATCAAATTAGTAATTGTCAACCCTGACATAGAGTTTTCTTTTTATGAGCAGATAGAAATACCATACACATAATAAAATAACAGTACATTAAATGGCATCCACAATGTATGGCATATAGAAATAAAATATCTGCATAAAATAACAGTACACTATGTATCTAATTTTACTTTTTATTTTGTACATGTACTTATGAAAACAATTTTAAGAGAAGATTAAATAATTACACTTTTCTGATTTTCCTGTTTGAATTGTAGTTAGCAGTATTTCACAGTGAGTGGTAATTCAATGAAACAAAGAAGTAAAAGCCAATGATCATAATTTTCCAAAGTTATCAGAAACGTTTTAACCAAAAATCTGCAATAGGCAGAATCGAAATAAAATAGGGGACACATTAATTTCATTATATTTAAAATATTTTATGAATCAAACTCAAATAATAACAAAAATCGTATTGGTAAAAAGAAATCGCCAACGTCCACCTTCATGAACAATAATGTGTAAGCAAATTACAAAACTAATTTAAACTAAAGGATTTTAAATGGCATATAGAAAACTGACAATGTAAAAAAATATATGACTTAAACAACACAGATTCTTCTCTAAAAAATGGAATCCGTAAAACATTAGGCAAATAGCCCAATAAATTTGATATAAGCAACAAAAGTAATTAAAAACCTGCTTTAAATACCTAATTGTGTGTAAGAACCAAATATTAAGAAATC
Organism: Magicicada septendecula; assembly: GCA_034769895.1. NCBI lineage: Eukaryota > Metazoa > Arthropoda > Insecta > Hemiptera > Cicadidae > Magicicada > Magicicada septendecula. The sequence goes on from CM068367.1 coordinate 894,484,518, forward strand.
TATTAATTTATCAATACAGGCCAATAAAATGGAACATTCATATGTGAGGTATATTCTTGCTGTACAATACTGTAAAGAGATAATAAGACATTTTGGTGAAGACACGTTCTCATAAACGTTCTACATCGTAACGATACCTTTATGTATCTGAATTACACGCGTTGGGAAAACGGAGAAGACGGACACGGAGAAGTGTAAAAACTAATAGAGACTTTATTATGATGACAGCGAATGTATTTTTAATGATTTATCAGTTATTACTATTTTTAACAACGTTATTATTCACACAGTAAGCACAAAAGACTTCATTCAAAGAATAATTGAAGCAACATTTGCAATAACTCAATAATTGATGAAACTATTAATAGATAGAAATCCCCCCATAAAATAGGAAAAGTAATTAAAATTGATGCACAATAATGACATGGTCCTGCACTAAGCAATGCAAGAAAAATCCCAGGAATTAAAAAAAGAGAAAGTTTGTCAACATTTCAAAAGAAAACGATATTCTGAAGGACACGTTATGACTGCCTTAAAAATAAAAATCGATATAGGTTATAGACGAGAATACAATGTATAGACCGGTACTATGGTGATTTATGTCACAGCGAAAAAGAGAATTACACCAGATTCCTAATGTGTGTGTGTGTGTGTGTGTGTGTGTGTGTGTTTGTGTTTGTGTGTAATTACATATTATCAAATTCTAGTTACTTCTGCAAGTAGTTGATCTTATTTTTTTATCATTTTAATTTACCTTTAGGTCTAATAAGTAGGTTATAAGAATGATTTACATCACCTTATATGGTGTATTCATCCATCATTTGTTTATAAGTAAAAATGATGGATGAATTTTCTAACTAGATGAATTTATTGCAGTATTATTATATAATAATAAATATTATCAAAGAATAATTACATCTGCGAGTAGTTTTTTAATTTCATTTTTTAATACCAACTAATAAAATAAACTCGCCAAATGGAGACACCCTAACTTAATTAAGTAATGTTGTTAAAACTTGTAGTTTATAAACATATTTCTGTTTTCCAACAAAAGCAAAGAAACTTAGTTATTTTTTTACTTATCTCACTTAAATTTAACCAGCCTATTTATTATAATAATTCCTAATTTGTGGTGTTAAAATATGATTTAAAATGTATTCTATTTTGCATAACTTTTATGAAAGGTTCGACAATTTTTAAATATTTTCTCAATGGAGGTAAAGAGAACTGTCCCGTTAAATGAAATGAAACCATTGAGTACTTTCTAACTTCAGCCTCGTAAGTAGAACTGATTTGTTACGTTCGAGTTAAATGGTTACGTGCAATGAAGTGGACGTTGATTCTCACGTTACACTGAAGAGACTTGTGACGTCTTAATAAACACATTGCCTCGGATACTATACATAAATTGTAGACAAATGTAAACCTACCTCTGCTGCGGTCTTTTTTGCACGTTTAATTCAGAAATTCAGAAAGGAGCAACAATAGTATTTTACTGTTGTACTCATTAGATTTATTTATGAACACAAATTCTCGTGTACAATAAAATCGTACATCATTAGAGATAACTCACCCTGTTAACACGTGACTTATAATTGTGGTACAACATATTTATCGGTTGACAAATGTATATTATACAAAAATAATATTAGACCCAATTGTTTTGCTCATTCTGAAATGATAACCCTCAGTGGTAAAACTAATACTGGTGACAAACCTCTAAAGGTTTTAGACAGAAATAAAGTAAATAAATAAATAAAATTATTTAACCCTGTAGTTATTATGTAAGCCATGGAATTTATTTAAGTGACAAATACTATATAGGTTGCATGAAGTAAAAGGTCGGCTATTAACTAAATTCGGTATTTAGTATTTTTACATAGACATACTTGCAATTCGTATGCGGTGTGAAGGTTGTCTAAATTATGCAGTTGATTTCTTTCCACAAATGAAATGTTCATATTAAAAAAGAGGCCAATTTTTGAATTATATTTGAGATATTATGCATTCTTGTAACCTGTTTTGAACTTAGTATAGGTTCTTGTGTTTCCACGAATGTATTGGTAAGTTGTAATGTAATCAATGTATTTCAGCATTTATGTGCAGGTTTTGTCAAAACATTTATGAAGTTTTGTTTACTTAAAAAATTTATGTTTTTGAGTTTCTACTCTTATGTTGACCTTTTAAAAGTAATCTCCATAAGATATTATGCGCGTATTCTTTGAAAACTTTCCTGAAATGTACTATGCGTTATAGTCTTGAGCTCGCTTAGCGATTTTGTTTTATGAGGAGAACATCTAGTGAATATGAAGTTGCGGTAACGTTGCGGTGTTGTTACTAGCCAGTCATTTTTGAACAAGCAATGACGTGTGCGCTGTTACAGTTAGTTATTATTCTTATTATAGCTTTATACAAGCGAGGTAAAGTACACGATAATACTGTTTAGCCTGCTCTATATTTGCTATTTAATAACAGTAGTAGCCTACTACTTATTAATGCTAAGAATTTGTGGAATATAATACAGAACAGTGATCTTCATTCTATTATTAATAACCTCAACAAATTTACGATCGTTTGGAGGAACTTGTGTCATTTGTAAACCTTCTCTTCCATCATAGACTCACCAAAACCAAACATTTTCATCATGGTAGAGTGCTTTGTCGTATTCAATGTAGATAATAATTCAGGCATTTGTCACAAAGATAAGTACCGACATCACATAAAATATTTTTATAATCGGAAACTTCTAACGCGGGCAGTTCAAAAATTGTACAAATGTTTTGGCTAAATAAAGACGTTTCCTCGAATTTCCGTTACATAATCTTTGATTCTTTTCCTATCTCATACATTTCACGCCATAAATATTATATTGTTTCCAGTATATAAAACGTCAGTCTTCTTCGACGTGACATTCTTTATGGGTTCAAAAATAAGAATGGGAAGAGGCCTTCTCGTAATTCTAAGAGGGACCCAATATTCAGACACGGAAGCCTGTGTATTATTTTTGTTTGTGTCCAAAGTTGAATTTGCTGGTGTGGTTGTACTAACTGATTTGTTGCTTGTTCCGGGATTAAAAAGGTAGTTCGCATTCCGAACCTTCTTAGAACTCTCCTTATTCCTCAGGAACACGAACCAACTATAATCCCCCCACTTCCCCTGATGTACCCTCACGGTTAGTTTAGGTTAGGTGCAACTATGTAATTTACTTCGTACATACTCATTATTCTAGAAACGCATAGAATCCTTTTTAAGAAATACACACAGAAATGTTTAACTTCGCAACACATAGTCATTTGCATTTACTGTAAACGCGCGAGAATGCAAATTATGTCTTCCCCAACCACATAGATATATTGGCCGAGAAGGTGATAAAGGAAACCGTATTGGTAGGTCCTGTCTTTGTTCATATAAAACATTCTTGTTACACCGATGTACTGAATTATATACTATTAGGGCTTATAGCAATATTTTAATAATTTTAATTACATTGCTAACAAATCGGTTCTATCAGTGTCAAATCCCCCGTCCAGCACTGTATTTACAAACTCGATTGCTTTTTATCAGATATGCTCTCAAAAAAAGGTAAAGGTTAACCACATCAAAGCTGACCGTAGACTAATATTATTACTATCTTTGACATAGACACTATACTTAATTTGTCACAAATGCTTTGTTCAATTGATATTTAATTCTTTAATATAATTTTACCAACTGTTTGTTTCGTAGTGTCTGACACTTTTTGTTGTCCTTCCAGGAATAAAACTTAAAGTGTTCCAGCTTTCATAATCAGTGAACTCAACACTGGAACTTTCAAAATGCAGAATATTCTTTGTCTTTGAACTTATGTATCAACTTTTTTATTGTTTCTTTTAATTACACTAAATAATTAAAATTGTTGGCAATTATTCTGTGGTAACTGCACAATAATAAATATTTTAGTGATTAAGATTATCTGATAACATCAACTGAATCATAACTTAAGTGAGGAGACACGTACTTCAAATAACCCCCATCCATTAATTTTGTATTGAGTTATTGAGTTATAAGTAATTGTTTGTTCTGATAGCACAAAGAAGACAACTCCTGTACAGAATAAGCTTACGCTTAAGAATAGATACATTACCTGACTACAGGAACCCTTTATTAAATGTAAACAAGCAAGAATTAGTTTATTGAATTTAGTAATATTACCATAATCAGGAGAAGCAGCAAAACCACCACAACCAGCAACAGCACCAGCAGCAACAACAGCAACATCAGGATCATCATTATCAGCGGCAGCGGCAGTGGCAGCAGCAGCAGCGACAGCAACATCAGGATCATCATTATCAGCGGCAGCAGCAGCAACAACAGCAACATCAGGATCATCATTATCAGCGGCAGCGACAGCAACAGCAGTAGCATCAGAATAATCATCAAAATTATTACGCAGCGCTAAGGATCTTTCCTGTTTTATTTTCACCCTGTAAGCCATTATTTTATTGATGACTTTTCCTATGTACATTCTTAGTTTTACAATGACTTGTGATTTCCTTCAAGGTATATTAACACTAATTTATTTTCCACAAAGTACTCTACTTACTGGTATTAATTGCGTTCCTAATAATTACGAACAGGTTATTTAGAATGAACACACAAGTTTCAATTTTCTCATTTTATTTTTCTATTTAATTGGATACTTGCCTTTACAAAAATAAATTAAAAATGTTTGTACTGCTAAAGTTTGAAATTACGTACTAGAATCTCTCTTGATTCAGATTTCTTCTAGCTTCCCCAATATCCGGGCTTGCGTTTTATTTGTTAGGTTTTATTTATTATTTTTATAAATACATCCCAACTACACACATTAAACTCAGTTTTATCGTTTAATTACTGTAGTGTAATTTATAATTTAACAGAGATTCTGAGAACTGTGGTGTTTATTGTGTCATTACAGTAAAAAATATTGTTTAATAAGGAAGTAAGAACGCTCTTGGTAGTTTCACAGAAAAATGTTCTTGGTTCCACAGTTGGATGAGACAATGGTCGAGATATGGAAATACATTGCGCTTATGGGTTTTACGTTCGCTACTATTACGCGACTTGGAAACCTCGACCGATAAAAATAAACTATTAGATACGTCTAAAAATGTACACAGTAGTAATAGTACTTTGATTCTTTACATTTTAGTATATTTCAAACTAATTTAGCCCAAAAAGTAAGCCTGTAAAAAACCTAATAAAACCATCGCACCCTCGATTTAGTTTTGCAGGAAAATTAAAGCATTTTATGTTTAAAAAATATTAAGCTTTTGTCTTTAAAAGAGATCGTCTTTAAATATTTTCAAGTAACTTTCATTTATGTAACAAATTTTTCCTGAAACTACGAAGTGTGCTTCAATATTTAATTAAGTTTATATGTTTCACCAAATAAGACTTCATTTAATACTTGTTGCTCTAATACAAAAAATACATTTAATACAAAAAATATTTCTCTAATTCCTTTTTTAGAGGAATTTTACAATAAATACTACTTACATGGCTTGAACTATTAACAAAGATTCCTATGCTCACTGAAAGTACCCATGAGCAGCAGCAACACTATCCCAGAATAGGTCTACCTGCCACAAAGTAGTCAGCGTAGCAAAGATAATTAAATAGTATAAAATTACGTTTCCAATCAGTAGGCCTACTTCTTTTCTTATTAGAAGTCCGGTATTTATTATCACAGATAACATTACACATTACATATAGGATAGCGGTAGCCAAGAAAGTTTCATGTAACATAAATTATCATTATCTTGTTGATTCATCCTCTTCGTTCACTTCTTTAAATATTATTATATATATAAACTTTCACGTATGAACTTACTTTTCTTTATCACTTCCCCATACGTTTCAAGGTGATGTGCCTCTTCCTCAGTGAGAGTAAATACTGAATGTCGTTTTACAGAATAACCGTTATGGACTATAGGTGTGTGTGGTGGGGGTTAATGGTGGGATTCGATACATTGATCCAAACACACAATTTGAACCTCAGCGCCAATTCCATCCCACCATCAACCCCCACCACACACACCTATAGTCCATAACGGTTATTCTGTAAAACAACATTCAGTATTTACTTCCACTGAGGAAGAGGCATAACACCTTGAAACGTATGGGGAAGTGATAAAGAAAAGTAAGTTCATACGTGAAAGTTTATATATATATAATAATATAAATTATCAATAAAGAATTGAACAAATAAATATAATTATTGCACAGTTTAACATGTTTTGTTCTGTATTTCAGGAAAAGAAGTGTAATGAAGTGCGTAAATGTTCACTAGTTTTAAATAACTTTATTTTATTTAGAGAAAAAATGTCGGAATAGGTAAAACGTAAGAACTCCTTTACTGTGTGACGTTGTTACGGGAAATGTCTACAACACAAAGACATGAATGTTATTAGAAAGCAGCACAGATAATAATTATGTTCAGTAGCTAGTTAGTGGAGTAAACAGAGTTGCTGAACAAAGTGTTTGAATTACATTTTTATTTAGTTCCGCAAACAAATTACACCATATGCAATTAAAATTACACAGATAGCTACATAGTTAGCAGTGTAGTTCTGCCTTAGCGTTACGTGTTAACTACATTTAAGTGTACGCTAGAAATTACGTTCGGTATTATAAAGAAATATACTTTAGTCTCCATTTAGTTTAGTACTCATTCATTACATACTATTTTCTATTTACTATTATACTATTACATACTATTTTCGTTGTGACTAGAAAGTTACGTGTGAGTTTAGAGTTAAAAGCTTTAATGAAGAAGTCATCTCGGAAGTTTCTACATCTTAGAATAATTTACCTTAATTTTGTATAGAACCAAACAATGTTACAATCAGTTCAAATAATATTGAGTGGATTGCATGCAGCTACAGTCCAGCCACTATACATAACCGCATGTTTAGTGTTGTTTAGGCTAAATAGGTTAAAAGCCACACGAAATCGTAAGCTGTTTACTTACTAACCCTACTCTTTCACAAAACAGAAAGCTAAAACTGAGAGCTGTCTAAGAAAACCAGGTTAATTAAGTAGCAGACTCCGTTGACTGGTACGGAATAAATAACACTACGAAACATCAGTCAGTTCATGAAAAATGAACGTTATATCATTATTAATTAATCACAACAGGAAAAACGAAATTAGTAAGATTTCAGAAAGCCAGACAGACTGATACAAGTGATACATGACATTACACAAAGAGGAGATAAAAGTATTACTGAATTCTACATACACGATTATGAGAGATAGATAAACACTATTCAGTATTTTTCGATTCATTAAAAGCTAGGCTTTAAATACTGATAGACCTGAAAACGACACCAAAAACTATTTACGACGCCAATTACAGTTACCTTTAACTGTTAAAGGGATTTTGACAATTCTGTTAAAAACAATGGCTCCCAAACATTAATGTAGGCTACTTATTACTAGAGAACGAATTTCCAGGTAAGTAAATATTTTTATACGTAATTAAATACATTCTTTCATACTTTTTCATAATATTTATATAATTAAATTATTTTTCATAAATAGGTTATTAACACATATTTTTAACATTTCAGTGTTACGTTTTTTGGGAATATGTACACAGTGTTGAGTAATAATCGTGTAACTTTTACGTGCTTCACTTTTGATAGAAAATGGGTCATCATGTTTTAGTTTACTCAGTCAAGTGCCTGTCGTTCGTATATAAAACACGCATTTCCTAGTATTTTACATTTCTGCACACGCAACTATGGTGTCAGAGTAAACACTTGATAGGTATACATGCTGTGACTATTCCAAATTGACACAGTTTTATGTTAAAGTGGCCCTAAGTATTATCATACAAAGCATTTGTTTCCCTATCATTACAGAAAAATTAAGTAACTCAACTGGCAACTCAATAATGCTCCTCGAAATTTTTGTAAAAAATGATGTAATCACTATGAAGGGTGGGAGCCAATTCTTCGTTGTTCTTTAACCAGCTAACTACTTAATTTGTTCTCGTTGTACATCAATCTCGTGCTACGTGAGAGAGTTCTTGTCGCGTCGCGTACAGTGCTAGACAAAATTCCTAAAGTAAAATGTAGTGAAAGTCCCCGGTTACAGCAGTATGATAAAGAATTTAAAGGTATATTCTCTTTTAGCTTACGATCGCAAGTTACACAACATCTATCCTGCAACAATCATATCGCTGGTGCTTCACATTCTTGTTCGAAACAAGTGCTTTAGTTTGAAACAGAACCCTCCCACTTCTCACATCCGGGACCAACCTCCAAATCATCATGGTAACTATGAAGTATGATACGAAAATATTGTCACATATAGTAACTAAAAACGTTAGGACCAATAAGAAGAGCAAGTTTTCAACGTATGCATAGTCTAAATTACCGACTTAAAAAATTTACTAGAGTGGTAAGTAGACCTATCTCTTTGCAAACGTTTTGAAGATATGTAATGAACGTTATTGATTCTTAATATATTAGGTCATTAAAAATATCACTTTTCCTGGAAATCTTATAGTCCAGGTAAGATATCTAAAAAATTGGCTGAAAGTAAATAGTGCGTTTAGACGTGTTTCCCTATGCTATAAGCCTACGGACTTGAGTAGGGTAGAAATTGCTCAAAGAGGGCGGAAAAGGGGCAATATCTAACAAAGTGCTAATCTATTAATGGAAAATAAAATTTTACGGCCTACTATGAATATGGATTTCCTATTTCACCTTGTTTTTTTTTATGTTACCATAGATTTGTAACGAATGGTAACAGTTAACACATACGATCTCTGTATATTTTTGTTCAGAGACGTGTAGACGAAATATGTGCCATTCAAGAGACAAAGTGAATGTTATGCAACCGATGCCAGTAAACTTTGCCAACTGGCCTTGATCCAAATTTGTGCAAAGATAATACTTGGCTGTGGTGGAAATTAAAAAAACTGCGAGATGGAGTGGAAAATAATATGTACCTACATAAACATATTTCTGTCAAATGAGTTTTGATGTTATCTAACTTATATGTCTAGAAGTTCTTTATTAATAACTATTTAAAAAATTTTATCTGTTTTTAAATATATAGGTAATTTAAATTTGAAAATGCTCTCACAATAAAAATTTTATAAACATTAATATTTGTGTAGAAACATTTACTTAAGGGCTAGAAAGCTAATAGGTAGACTTATAAAACATCCACTTCCGGGGACTTATGGTTGTCCTTAATGAGAGACAGTCATTAAATAAAACGAAGTGTGATGATAAACACAAAACTCTATTGTAACGTACATTTAACATAACAGTTTTGCAACGATTACACTCCATTCCATGGGAGTATGCAGTATTTCCGCACAAAATTCGCTGCTCTTTTGTATGCAAGAGTTAAAGATGGGATTTTATGAGATCACAAATCAGAACCCTGATAAAAGACAATCAGTTTGAGGAAGGCGTGACTAATGCTGAAAAAATAGTTGGAATGCATAAAAAGATGTAATTGAGTACTTTCTAGGAAAAAAACTTTATGATTATGCAGATTTTGTAAACAAAACGCTTGATAAATTCAGAGATTTGGGTTGTAATATGAATCTTAAATTACACTTTTTCTTTTCCCACTTATCTGAATTTCCTGAAAATCTTGTGGCAGAGAGTGTGGAGCAAGGTGAGAGATTCCATCAAGATATTTGAGAAATGGAATGCAGATACCAAGAGCGATGTAGTAATCAATGACTACGGCTGGGTGCTCCAAAGAGAGGATTCTGCAACAACACACAAGAGAAGTGGCGGGAGAAGAACGTTCCAGAACAAAGAACAAGATTTTGTTGATGTTTTAAACTTACATAGAAACTATTATACGTATTGTGGGGTAAAACTCACAATACAGTAATTTAAACTTTTAGCTGTATGCATTTCCTGATCGGTGTATATTTTACACGAAGAATATAAAGTTTTTCTTACTTGATTTGTGAATATCCTGATGTGATAGAGGAAAATGGAAATCATTTTCAAAAATGGTACTGCATGATTATATATAATCACATATCAGAACTAAAACAACTCTCACAATGTTTCATTCTGTAGACCTGTGATATTATTGACTAAAAGAAATAACATTTATACTTATATATATATATATATATATATATATATATATATACACTTAGCGCCGCATAATTTTTTCAACACACCCCAATTTCTACCCAGGGTATCTACAACAAATTTGGTGAACTTATATAAGTACATTTTTAGGTGTTGAAGTTACCTTGACCAAGTTATGGTGTGTCAGCGTACGAAAAACTTATACAAAATTTTATACATCGTATTTTTGCTGTACGCTGACGCATCAGAACTAGATCGAAATATACAAATATATATAATGAAATATGGGTAGTTAGTCGGCCATATTGGCATTCGTAATAATTATTCTATAAAATTTTTAACATGTGTACAAAAGACAGACACTACAGAGGGAAGTGTGTTTTTATTCTGTTTAGTTCGTATACCGAAATATTGCGACCGGCCATTAGTTTAGTTGGCGCTGTGCGGTAATTTGTTTTCGTTTGTTAAGGTGTGTGGGACAGAATGTTCGTATTGAAGTGTTTGCGATTGCAAGTCCAAGTAAAAAGATGTTGGAGGCATCTTTTGTACATGTGTACAAAAGACAGACACTACAGAGGGAAGTGTGTTTTTATTCTGTTTAGTTGGTATAACGAAATATTGCGACCGGCCATTAGTTTAGTTGGCGCTGTGCGGTAATTTGTTTTCGTTTGTTAAGGTGTGTGGGACAGAATTTTGTTGTTCGTAGTGAAGTGTTTGCGATTGCAAGTCGAAGTAAAAAGATGTTGGAGGCGCTAGGAATAATAATGAAAGGTAAGATGATCATTTATTTAGTGTATGTTATCCGTTGTTTGTAGCAAATTAGCTGTGTTAGGTTATGTATGAATGTCTAGATTACTTTGGGTCTGTAACACTACCTGTTATAGACCCAACTATACATTATATCACTGTGTTCTGTCCAAAATTTAATAATGGAGCAAATTAGCATTCTAATTTAATTAATACAATATACCTAGGCTAACACCATGCGTTCTTATGGGAGTAAAAATTTAATTTTTTGTCTCCGTAAATAGGTTCGACCGCCGTTTAAAATTATTTTTCTCGTGTTTATATAACATAGAAGAATAGAGTAAAAATATATCAGCGCAATATCAGCATTGATGAGAATTTTCATAATTACCCAAGGGGTAATTAACTCATTTTTAAAAAAGTCCCTGTAAGGCACTGACTGCAATTTAATTAAATAATTTTTCTTTATTATAGATACTCCTGTAAGTCTGACAATTACTACTCTAGCCTACCTATATTTGTGTAATGTATCCAATTTGTAAGTCATTTTATTCGTAAAATGTCATCCTACCTAACACAAGATGATAGGCCTTACCATAATATATTTAATTTGAACTCTGCTCGTATTTAACTAGTTACATATTTTATTTAATTCTTCAGTCCAGCTATATTACTCTAAATATACTTTCAAATTCAGCATTTTTCAGAGAAACGTAATTACTTGATAAGATATGACACGGTAGAAAGTTAAGGTTAATTTTAAGACCTAATATAACAACATTTATAATATAGGCCTATGGGTACTATATCCTCACTGAAGCAACTGTTGTAATTGTTTGTACACATAGTTACTTTCATACCATTGAGTCCATTAAATTGTAATATATTTGTCATAAAAATTTTGTTTTAACACAGCTCTGCTTTAAAAATTAAGGGCTAACATTTGTCACGTAAAAGAAAAAGTGAAAAGAGAATTTGACCTGTGACTTCTTTAATTTTTGACTTAAACATGCATTTTAATCTCGATTAAATTTTTTACTAAAATTGTGCTGTTTTTAAATTTTATAACATTAACTTGCAGACAGAAAAGGTTTTGCTGGTGACTAAAGAAAGCATCGTTCTTTTATCTTATGTAAAATTTATTATTGCATGCAAGTCTGATTAAAGCTCACTAAACTAAAATTATCACTGCTTACAGCAGCAGGTTCTTAAACCCGATAATATTGATGTAGGCCTATAGTGTTATTTTTATTTAATTTCTTATTATCTGTATTTATAATCTGTAACTGAATGTGTAGAATTGTATTTATATTGTTTAACCTCCTAAATGATACTCAACTAATGTCACATGAAATTTTAAAAAATTAATACTTAACATTCTAAAATATTTTATGGGGTGTGTTATACTTAATAGTAGATTTAAATGATACAGAGTATGGATGAATTATCCGTAATGTATTTGCTAGTTATAATACCGTTATAATCAGGATTATATTATTCAATGTTAATCATTTGAACAGTTTTTGTTTTTCGAGTTTGTATTATTATATTAGAAATCTTTTTCAGGAATCTTCAGTGCAGGGATGTAACCAAGCAATAGTGACTTGAGTTCATTTAAATTAAAATAGATTACTATAAAATAACTACCAGATTATGCTGTAAATTTAATTTTTTTTAGAAATTTACACAAAATCCATTAACTTTTTGTAAATTCATAGTGCTAACCTACAAATATTGTGCTAGGTTAAGAAAATAAATTATTCTCTTAATTATTAGCTTAATATTCTTAATAATCATTAACGTAGTGAAAAATTATGTATGAGTTTTGTAATGATCTTTCAGGTTTCTCCTGAACTTTCCAGAATTGACTGGGGAAAAATGACTATTATTGCACCATCAGTAGTATCGACACCAGATGATATTGATGTGGAAAACATATGAAGTGGAGAAGGTAATATAATCAAAGCAATTTAGCCTATAGATAATTAAACATTTTTTTTTCTGTTTGTGAATTTTGTAACATTAGCATATTTGATTTAATGTTTGTGTCATAAGTAGTGTTAGGTTTACCTAAATTATCTTTACTTGACAAACTAGACTTGTATAGGTACTTTAAATCAATTAAGAAAATCAGCTTTGAATGTAGCACAATGAATTCATACCATATTTCATTAATGTTTTGTTTTCAAAGCATTTTTTTGTTTAGGCGTTAGCCTATTTAATTTGTGTTATGGCAAAGTTAATTTTCTGCATCAGGAATGTCCTATTTCATTGAGCAAGCTTTATAGGAGATTTTGAAGTTTGTGATAAAATAGCCATTAATGATTGTTTTGTCTTGTTAATGACAACAATATAAAGTTATTAACAGTCCCATTTACATTTTAAATGAGAAAATTTAATAATATAGTAGTTGGAATCATTTTTAATTAGTAGTATTATAGGGTGTCAATGCTTTCAAATCAGGGGCTTCCTTTGGAAAGTATAATCATATGATAATTTTAAGATAAGTATTGTTAGAAGCTCTAAATAAGTTTGTTTATGTTATTTTTTGTATAAAGAGTTTTGGAAGCTGCTGGAAAACAAAAGTTCTTAATAAAGTACATAATTAGTTTTATAACATTATTTCCCATAAAATTGCAATTATTTCATTTAGTAATTTGCACTTTTGTTGATACTGGCAATGATAATTATTTTTCTCTGTTAGCTAAAATTCTTTCTTTGTTACAGAGTCCATTGTTGTAGAAGCTCTTATATCGCCAGATGATTGTGCAAAATTTATAAGTTTGGAGGTAAATTTCTCCTTATAGAACTGCTGTATTCTTATATAGTTATCTCTTTCTGACCTCTATTTTGCACTATGAGGTGTACACTTATTTCCATTCTTATTTGGTATTCTTTTATCTCTTTCTACTATTATTTAGTTACAATAGTTTAATCATAGTAGTCTCTTTATAATTGGTTTAGTGTTTTTTGTACACTGGTCTGTCCCTTAGTGTATATCATTGACTAACATTACTTACACCTGGTGTCACATGACAGGTGTTCTTAATTACGATTATAATACATTATGTCCTTTCTTATAATATTCTTATACTATTACAATAGTGGCATTACACCTTACTTGTGGTATAGACATTAACCTTTTACTTCTATTTGGTATTATAAAGTGGTTTTGTTCACGTTTTACATAGTGAATCCCCTTTTGGTCGGTTTTGGTTCACTTTATTTACTTAAATTCTTATTTAAAATCCATTTTGGGTATCTTATATTGGTACCTGTAGAAAGCTTATCATTTCTTCTTGGTTTAAGGCACAAAACATTTTGGTTTAGGTAGGCTTTTCCTACTGATAGATGTGAATTTAGGTGAAATTTGTACCAACAATGTGTATGTTAGGTTGATACAAATTTACATTCTTTTAACCTTATTTTCTCAAGTTTGGTTTTATTAATGATAACTAATAACTCTTTAGTCATTGCCTTTTCTTATCTTACATGATTGTTTGACTATTTGAGTAATATTTGTTATTATTATGAGACAATTTTAATACTTCTTTATGTTACATGGGTGCTATGCATAACATGTTACTATGCTTTTATTCACAGCTTCTATTCAGTTAACAGTATAGTTACTTTCATTCTTTTATAACATATCTTGTCCTATACATTTATATTGGTTGTATATTGGTCATCTCAGTTAGTCAGTTCTTGTCCATCTCTTCAATCTGTAAGTTGTTCAGTCATTGCATATACGGGTAAGATGTTCTATAGTTGACTGGCTCTTGGAATCTATATTTTATGCCATGGTTGTTAGGTGTCTTTCTCGTAGTATGTTTCTTCCTTGTCTTCATTGGTTCCTTACTGACCGAAAACTACTGGGTTGTTGGTTCCTGTGGTACAATCATTGTTCGGTGCATCTTCTTTTTCTTATAATGTCATTTCACTTGTTAGTTACCATTAGTTTTATTAACTCTTATTGTTGTGAGTTTATCCTTGGTGATGAGTAGCTCATGTAGTTTGATGCTTGGCCTTTTAGAAGAAACACTTGGTTTGTCTCTTTCACTCAATTATTGACATGTGTTAATATTTTGGGTTACTGAAATATTTGGGCTCATATGTCTTGTTACAATATTAACTGGTTGTAGGCATATAAACTTATACACTGTTGTGAGAATTGTACAAAAGTACCTTTAAGCTAATTTCAAAACACAACATTTCAGAATTAATCACATTTTTTTCACTTTATAGGCTATGTCACACCAAAAGAAAATGTACAGGTCACTTTCAACAACAGTTGACAACAGCTGACTGAATATTATCCGATGACAAAATACTAAACAGATGGGAGATAGTCACACCAACCAACCATTTTGTATATAGTCTTTAAAATGAGATTTTTTTGCTTGTACACGGAAAACCTGGATCACTGTATTAAGATATATATTTTAGATATGTAGGTCAATTTATTAATTTTGAGCTACTAATTTAGCTAGTGCTAAGCTTTAAAACACAGTTATTTGTATGAAAAGTACAATTTTGTGGGCCAAGTAATAAATCCAACTATGATTCTGAAAAATTGTCACGGGTAGCAAAATAAAAATAATAATAATTCACCGATCTGAATGACGTTTTATAGAATCGTAATAAATATAAAATTACTTTTGATAGTGATCCCATGCTCATCCCAAGTTGAAACTTTCAGAATATGTAGAGGAAAACAGTATCTTTCACATATATTTTTTTGAGAATTTTAAAAATACAGTTTTTCAAAATTCAGTAAATGCAATAATGATGTGTTTATAAAAAATATATATATATGATATTTATATCATATGAAAGCCCTTTAAAAGAGCTTTCAAATGAACTTGATGTCATTGTTCTAGCTTAATTAGAACACAAGTTGTAAACAATTCAATATTGTTGCGCAAGTCAAAAATTTTTTTTTTTCATTTTTGAGCACCCATTACTCAGTAATCTTTCGTCAGAAAAATGTGAAAAAATTGATTTGTGTTACTATTTATGAATACTACATGCATACTTAATTTCAAATAAATCTAAGAGGGTCAGGTTGTAGCACTTGTTGATTTGACACGGAATATCTCTTAAATGTAACTTGAAGTTTTCATTTTGTTGTAAACATACCAGTCTAGTTTTTCTATTTATAGTTTATGCTATTTTTTTTTTAATAATTTGAACTAATTGAACCCCTAATCAATCCTACACTCCCTCGCAGAAAAACCTATATTTAGTTCATTTATATTGTCATCTGAGTTTAGTTATGTTTGATGTAATAAATAAAATGTTTATTTCATCAAAGGTGTTTTCACTTTTTGTAATTATGTTCTTGTAAATAAATATTCTATGTACTTTATTAATGTAATTTTATAGTTACTGATAAAGTAACAAAGCCCAAATGTCTGTGTGGTATTTTTGTTGTAATAATATTTGTCTGATATGTATTATTTTTGCAATGTTTTTATGTATCTTCTCTGAAGAAATAATTTGTTCATTATCCTTAATATTTATTAATTACTGATACCTTAGAATTGAAACTGTTTTGTATAAATTTTGTAATAAAAATCAATGTACTTATAAGTAATTTTTGATCACTAACCTATTGAAAATAACACATTCCTTGTGCAATGCAAGTAGGCCTACCAAATACCTACCAAAAATGTATATCCCCAATTTTTGATAGAATATTTGATTTTTGTTGCCATCAGAATTTTACTTTGATTTTACTTTCATGTTCCATAAGGAAATGGAAGTATGGTGATGGCAAAAAAATCGTGTTAGAGATTTTTGCAGATTCTGATTGTACTACCCTCAAAACATCAAAAAAAGTAATTTTTCGAAAAGTGTCTGTGTGTCTATCTTAGATTTTTTATGGCAAACGATAAGAGCCGCAAATTCAAACAGAATCAAATAATTTTTTGCATACAGCCCTGAATTGTAGAGTATTCAAGACCTATTGTTTTTTGTGAAGATCGGTTAAGATAAAAGGGTAGTTTACCTGCAATATTTTATGTTGTAACAAGAGAAATTTTTTCATGACGAACGATAACTGCCGTAAATTCAAACAGAATCAGATATTTTTTTACATATGTGCCCGAGTTGTAGAGGACTCAAGGCCTATTGATTTTGGTGAAGATCGGTTACGGGGAAAGGGTAGTTTACCTGAAACATTTTTTTGTTGTAACGTAATAGTTTACCTGATAATTTTTTGTATATATGTACTACGTTATTGACAACAAAGAAGCAGTTTGTTTTTAAAATTCCTTCCCGGCCTGTTTGGCGCGTAGACCAATGTTTTCTGCAAAACCAGACGTTTCGCCAGTGCCATCGACTTCCATCATCAGTGAAAATCAAGTGCGATAACGTGAGGTGGTATACGTTAGTGCCCACAGTAAGTGGCTGAAGCAGTAAGTAGAAAGAAGTAGTTTCAATGGAAATATTTCATTTCGAAAATGATTTTAAATATAAATCTTAGAACATGGAAGTCGTGTATGATTCTCCATACCAATATTTTGTTCTTAAGTGTGCTATTAAGTATTATGAATCTTCTCCATGTCAAGGTATAGGATTACAGCCTGTTTTGCCTTCACTGAAGGCATCTATTTTCCTTGCCCTACCTATATCTCGTCTTCCCTGAGGTCTGTATCTTATTACTTGTTTAGGTAGTCCCATGTTTTCCATTCTCTTGATATCCTGCCTCTATTTTATTTGTCCTTCCCTTATTCTGCCGGCTATAGAATATACATTTTACTTGGTTCTTATATTTTCATTTCATATTTGATATCTAAGGGTTTGTATTATGAATACTCGACACAATATTTTTCTTGTTAGATTCGAAGTTTTAAGTAATTTTCTCTTAAAAAGTGTGTATGAACATTTTAGCACGACGAGATTGTCTGTTTTATTATTATTCTTAATGTTTTGGTTTTTATTATTAATTTTTGGTTTATTGATTTATTCTACCCAATTCAATCTATTATTGAATCCGATATGAATAAATCGGTTTACTTACTCTTTGACGTCGTTTATTAATTTTGTTTAAATAGTTAAGAATGTTTTTTGTTCCATTTCTTGAGTTCAATTCTGAAGAAGTTGCGTCGACTCTTCTATTATTAGCTGCGGTGAGTTGCTCTGTACTTTCCTGTATAGACACTAACATAAACACAACATGTACATGATACTTACTATTATACTAACATTAATAGTTAATAACATTTTATTATGGCCTATGCATACTGCATTGGTCATTGTCACTTCTGATAGTGTCCTTTTTCTTCATCTTGTGGTTTTATTACCTTAACTATAGTTTGTTAAGTGAGTTTACTATACTTTAGGAAGTTACCTTTTTATATGGGTTGTAATCCTATCAAATTATTCTCATTATTGCTTGAATATCTCTTATCATTGTTTTGATAGCACTGTTATTATTGTGCAGTAGTTCATTCTGCATTTATACTGAAAATTGCTTTGGTTTAAAGTAACCAAGATTACTTGCATCTAGCTGTCAACATGGTTTATTTATTATTATTGTTATTATTAGTATTTGGGTGGCTATAATCCTTGAATTTACTTATTCGAATAGTATTCTGCCTCATTCAATGTTGTTGGTTTAGTTCCTACTCTTTTATGATAAGTTTACAAGATAATTTTGTTCAACATGCATCCATTCTATGGCAAGCATATAGTTATAATATACAACAATGGATTATTGTCGGTTTTGTGTTTCTGTATTACATTTGATTTATTTGACTTTATGTAGTACTGGTATATCTATTGGTTATTATTAGATTACATTTTGTTTATCTTTTACAGTCTTTACTATTGGTAATTAGTGGTTATTTCTAATATCAATTCCACTTTACAATTGGTCATTGGTGTTTTGGACATAGTCCTCTTTTCATGTCTACACATAATTTAGCTAAGAACTTATTATTATTCATTCTCTTTGTTACTTTTTATGTTCAATAATTCATTCTTATTGATTATTGTTTGTATTACATTGTCAAGGAAGGTATTCACTTAATAAGTTTTGGTCAGTGTCAATTTGTTTTACAGCTTAGGGGTTTAAATCATGTTGTTTATTCCATTTATTCTTTCTTCTTTTATAATAATTCTTTTATTGCCATATGTTAGTTCATTATAATTCATGTTATCTCCCTTTTTTGTTTTATCTGGATATTTTCTTCTTCTATTTACCGATTCCTTCCTCCCTCTTAATAAGTTTCTTCATGGCGTTGTTTTCACTGGTTTCCTTCTCACGGTTAATAGGTTTCTTCTTGATTTTGTCTTTAATGGGTTTCCTTCTCACTGTTTGATCTGTTGGGTAATTATGTATGTCGTCTCGTCGTTAGTCTTGCTTTATCTTCTTTAGTTGCACATTTACTGGTAATTCCTTCTTCATTTTAATTCACTTGGTTTTGGCTTATGATACTTCCTTTTTTATCCATGATCGTATGCTTGACCTTGTAGGTATTCTTAATTGTAGTGGCTTTCAACTTATTTGTGGTACGCTGGTGTTGGTAGTGTTATATGTACCATTACAACATACAAAAATTTGACAGATATTTTTGTCACAAAAAACTGTTATGATATATTGTGTATAAATACACATATAAAGGTATTTTTGCCACAAAAAACGTTTATGATATATTGTGTATAAATACACATATAAAGGTATACAATACATTTGATTTGTTTAACAGTCGTTATAAGACAGTATTACCATATAGGGGAGAGCAGAGAGACATAAGTTGATACTTTGTACTTCTTCAAGTGTCCCTTAGTCGCAGCACCTCTGCAACTGTATAACGTTTTTGTTATAGCTTGTAGTACGTGCTCCTCCTGTCTGATTATAGCAGTGTACAGTAAAATGAGTCTTTGTTCCCTTTTGTATTTTAGAACGTGTAAAGCAACCTTTTTGTCACTAATTTGCTATGGGTGTTTACAGCTATGTACTTTGTTGGATCCATGGTAAGTGTACAATTGAATCATACTAATACAAAACCAACGTGGCAACATGAGGGCAAGTTATGTTTCTCTATAACTTTTAAAAGAAAATTAATTCATAACCTAACAGATCTCAGAATTAATTATGTGTGTTACTTGTGATCCTATAATGAAGATTACGTGTTTATTAAATCCTAAAAAACTAAAATTTTTAAAATGATAATAGTAATAATGGCTCCTTTTTATGCCGCCTAGGAAATTTAGGAGATAGAATAGGTTGCCTAAAGTGAGTGTTCGACACACGCACTAAAAGTAGAGTGGCCAGCAGCACTACACTTCAGCCACTAATTTTAAAATTAAAGGTGTACCTTCAATTTCACCAGAAGGAAAGTGGTATGTTGGTACAATGTAAGTAAAACATATTGTTCTGTTTTCTTTTTTTCATATTTGGTTTAAACGTACAAGTGAAAAACTTTCTGGGGCGATGTAGCTCACAAACCCTACAAAGACTCAACGTTTTCCACAACTTGTATTTAGGAAAGAACAAAAAGAAAAATAAGATTTCTGTGTTATGGTCTGCACTATTCTGTTAGTTATAATTTTTTGTACCCTAAGAATATTCGTATGTTAGCCTCCGAATACGTGTTTGCAAATAATGTCGATTTTCTGGTGAACTGGGCCGGTAAAAGATTGTTTTACTGGCTTCATGCAGCTACATTCAAGGTTGTCTTTTAGAGAGGCTGATGCAACAAGTTTTGCAATAGCATTTAGTTTTAACAAACATAACATAAAACGTTCTTCAATATTGGAATTCTGTGATAAGCCGCCTTCATTTTTATTGTCACAATATTTGGAATGTGAAGGAAACCAGGCAGCATAACAACAGTGCACTGTCCTAACAAAGTTGTCAGTTTGAAGGGAAATAAACAAGTCAGCAGGGTTACCCCTTTGGAAAAGGGTGAAACCAGTGCTATTTTCATAGATGGCAGCTGGAAACCACCACGTATCGTTATCCCCAGAGTGTTATATAGATATCACTTTGATTATTTATGGACCAGCAGGTTGTATTGGAGTAGCACATCCATCAAGATAAATTACAGCCTCTCTTTTTTTACTATTTATGAAACAGTTTATACCTCATACCCGTTACAATCTGACTTCAGCCATTAGACAAGTGTTTATATGACCTGTTTCGGTGCAGCTGCTGAGAGCTGGATGACAATAAACCCAGGTAAAACCATGACATTATATGACATACCTAGGCTAGCAAAAGATACTCTTTCAAAGGCAGCTACACCATCTAACTGACAGCAGGTTTTAGTTCAACTGGAATTTGGCCATTAAATGAAAATATATTCAGTATCGAAGAGTTTCTGTGTTCACCTGTAATTGACAGAGAGATAGGAGGCAAAAGTAATTATGAAGGAAGATTAACACCAACAAAAGATTGTCAAGAGACCACAGTAGCCGGACCTCCCACGTCGGGAATAAACGAGACATCTGCTAATACCTTATCACAATTGACACCAGAATAAATTCGCCCTTATCCGAAAGCGACTGCAAAAATAAAATAAAAATGCGCCAAGAAGAAAAAGTCAAGTATTCTCACTGACTCCTATTAAAAAAGCAATTCGTATTGAAGAGGAGGCATGACAAAAGAAAGAGCGATCAAAACGGAAACTAATCATGAACGGTAAAACGAAGGCGATTTGTGGACTGTATAGAAACGGTCAATCAAACTCTCCAAGACTTAAGAAATTGTAACAAATTAGTGGGTAGCGTAACATTTGTTATTTCAGAGGATTCTCGCTAGAGATTACCGGTAACTGCAAGAGGAACCCGCGCTGATATTGTCTCAGTGTGTTTAAAGTCCTCGGCGATGTGGAATGCTATTCAGACTAAATTTGCAAAGCAATATGAGAGCCCATTTAGGAGGAGGAGATGGTGATTTTTCTACAAACTTACTGCACCTCGGTGACGGTAGTGTTCCTAATGACGATAGCTTCACAGAAATTGACGAAAAACTGGGACATAGTAAATAGTACAACTGTATTAATTGCTAAATTCTGTGCAAAACGTCAAGTGTTTACTTGATAAAAATTACAAGTGGTTATTCCCAAAGAATCGAATCTGTGAAGGAAAATAATGGTACAAGTTTGGAAAAATTTTCTGGGGATAATAAAAAGTCCGAAGAATCTATTAACACCGTATTTAATATTGAAAATATAGTGTACTATCTCCAAGAATTTTTGAATTCTTTAAATCAATCTTGCATTCCGCCACAACGGTTCATTCTAAAGGTTGGCACTCCAACAATGTTGTTGAAAAATTTACATCCTCCGAACGTTTGCATAATACAAAATGCAGGTGACACGGAAATTTCTGTGTCAAGTAGGTAATAGCGTTATTATCGACTCAAAAGCACTCTTCACACACACATTCGAATCAGTAGGCTACTGGTTGTTAGCATTACCTGTTTAAGCCTACCTGGTGTAATTACCAACTTATAAATTGTAACATTCTTTACTTTAGTACACACTTGAAGGAAATTAACAGTTTTGAAATTACATCCGTTCCATTTACATAATTTTCATTAAACCTACTTAATATGTAGTAGTGGACGATAAGCTTTTCCAGGTTTTACTAGTACTTGACCTACAACGGTCTCATCTACTACACTCAGTGCCTCTGTCTTTAATGATCACTGCTTTTTTTTACATAATAATTTTCCCATTCCTGCATAGAATTTACCCGCTCGTACAGAAGGCAACAGAATTTAGTGAATCCAAGCTGCAATCGAAGTAAAACTACGTTACTTTCACATCTCCGTAGGTATGCCACGAATATCCGTCATACTGAATTCTGCTCAATAAAAGTTTCATACTATCACATGACTCCGACATGTAAGCAGTAAGTTATAAACTGAAGGGATTGGTGACCATTTATTTTCAGTGTGAAGTAGTACTGCTTGCAAATTAACCTGTGAGAGTCAGGGCCGCATTTACGCGCAGGCTATCTAGGTTGCAGCCTATGGGCCCGCACCACAAAAAAAAAACTGTTTAAAAATTTTAATTTTGAATAGACTAAAACAAAAAATGTCTTTGTTTTAATACCGTGGTGGGCCCCTTATAATCATAAAAGACGTCGACGCAGTTATTTCGTGTGGACTAATTCGGCTGAACTCTTCAGTGGTCAACTGATATGAGTGAGTCAGCATTCAGGAAACTCGATCGCTTGGCGTCGCGTGGGAACGAGAGGGGGTTTCTCTTGGACCTGCTTTAAGTGAAAATGTTTGCTTGGAAAATGACATTGGTTTGTGGCCGGAGTTTATGACACAAGGTAATATAGATTACTGCATAAAAATGGGCGCCACAGCACTTCAAAATTGTGACGGTGATCTATTTGACTGTAAATCTGTACACAGTATTTTGGGATGATATCTTGGGACAAGTAAACAAAACTAGTGAAACTATGCAGAACCCTAGATTGGACGTGAACACAGCCGCCTCAGCACTGACATCGCTAACAAGCTTCATAGGAACAAAACGGGATAGCTTTGAAGAATATGAGGTGAAAGCTGCTGAGTTAACTGATTGCACTGAGTATGAGAGTGAAACACGGCGCAACCGCAAAATAAACGTGCGTTTGGCACCTCTTGACTGTCCCAGTCCAAGCACCAGAAAATTAGGCTGACGCCATCAGAAAAATTTCGAACCCAGAGTTTCCTTCCTGGCATAGATCAATTTGAATCTTCATTGCGGCAGAGCTTGAGGCATACAAACTAGTTGATACCCGTTTTGGGTTTCTCAACAAGTTGGATACACTTACTAATGAAGAGATAATTGCAGCAGCTCAAAACTTAGTAGAAACATATAACAATGACTTAGACGATCAATTGGGAAATGAACTGATTCAGTTCAAGGCTTTTTACCATGAGTTTCAAAAGGATGAGGAAAATGAAAAAGTCATTAGTCAGTTGAGGTGGATGTATAAACTCCTCCTAGAAAGAAACGTCAGAGATTGTTTTCCTAATATGGAGGTCGCTCTAAGAATGCACCTGTCACTTATGGTCACTAACTTTAGTGGAGAAAGGTCATTTTCAAAATTAAAGTTGATCAAAAACAGGCTTCGAACCTCCATGTTAGAAGACAGGCTCAACGTTTTGGCTTTGCTCAGCATTGAAAGTGAGATTTTAAGACAACTAATTTATGAAGATATAAGTAGATTCATTAGTATGAAGTGTAGGCGCAAACCAATTAGCCACTAAGCCATTTCCAAGTTAAGTTATATGTAGTAACTACAATTTAGTAGTAAATTGTACACACAATATTTTCATACATATTATAACAATTAATAGAATGTGAGTACGTGTTTGTGGGTTTATTCTATTCAGCCCCTCGTTGGTATGCGCCAATCTGTAATATACTTTTATTGTGTGGGTGTTCAATATCTTTATGCCTCACTATTGGACGACAATCTGTAATGTATTTTAATCAATAGTGTATGCCTTCTTTAAAGCCTCACGTTGGAGTCGTCAATTCTATAACGTATAATTTACTATTGTGTACTTGTGTTGTGATGCGTCTGACGCCTCACCGTTGTAATCGCCACTTTGTAATGTAAATTTGTTTGAGGTTTAAATAAGCTCCACGTTATTAATAATTTGTAATAATATTACTAACGTGCATATTCCGTATGTACGGTTATTTTGCCGCACGTAGGATGCGTAATTCTATAACTAGTGTTCTGTATAATGTTGTTCTGATAATGCGTTTGTATTTGTGGGCTAGTGCTTTTAAATTTTCCCGCACTTCTGGTTGACACGGCGACCGGCTCTAACCGTATGTTGGCAATTGTAGGTAAGTCTGTTTCTTTTGTCGCCGGCAAAGCTATGTTCGCCTTGCGTACCTGCTCGCTCCCACAAATACCTGTGAACAAACTCTTATTCTACTCACACACATGAAGTGACAACTCTGGTATTGGTAATCATAAGTTTGTTTTATTATTTTTTCAGCTTTTTTGTTGAACAACACAAGTGGTTCGGTCTTGGATCGACCTTAACAGTTCAGTATCGATTCATTATTGAATCCACTCTTCAATGATTTGTAAATAATTTTAACATAAATTAAATATCTCAGGGCTAGGGTTCTTTGGGCCAGTTATGAAGTCAGAAAAATGCTTTAAAAGGGAGTACAACACATTACAATTACATATAAAACAATAAAACTGAATTATCAATGTTCACAAAATAAAATATTTAGTTTTTTTCACCGTCAGCGGTAACGAACTCTGTCGGCACTGGAAATTGAATAACAAACAAAATGGCTGCTTAGTCGGCTAACCCAAATATCATGTATGAATGTTTTTTGGTTTTAAATAAAGTTGTTTTTATCGTTAATCACTGCGTTAATGATCAACGGGTGTTCCAATTAGCACTTTAAATTGTTTATATGGTGTCGTGAAGTGGATTTGTGTATATTGTGGTAATGAAAATACTTCGGATTTATAATTACGAACCTGTAGTACTACGAGCAATCATTCGCTAGCGTCTTTGTGGTTCTGAGGTAGTATTACACTTCCACTGGTCAGTATTTACTTCTTTATAATGTCTGGGAGTTTTTCTTTACTTCACTGGTTTATTTTACCACATTGGCTGAGTATTACTTGATTAGTTTGGTTTTATCACAGGCGTCCGCTATAAGACTCAACTCTTCAGCGTGGCATCTAACAATACAACTATTCGTTCATCTCGTCTTTGTAACGGCTTTTTGACCAGTAGATTAGGGTTTTGATTGGTCAGTTTCCGTGAACTTGAGGTCAAGCGGCACATATTACAAAAATTATATCCTTGCCTTTACAGTCAAAAAATACTCCCTCGTTAATTTTTGTTTAAACTAGAATTGGTTTACATATTTCTGTTCCTTTTTTAAAGGTCTACATTTTGGTATATAATTTCGTATAAGTTAACTTCATATTAGGTGACCTTTCACCTTTACAAAATCTATAAATCTGGACTATAACACTGCCCTTACATTCACTATGACACAATACTTAATTTTCATTAGATTAATTTCATTTGATACACAATTACTCTAAGACTTGTCCATTATTAAATTTTGACCCTATTTTGTTATTATTGTATTATATTGATTTGATAACTTAATCATTTCTGACATTATTTTATTTTATATTTCATGTCCGGCCTAGGCCTCAAATTTGACTTCATATTCATTGTCTAAATAACATTAATTATTAAATTGTTTTCTGGTTTGAACCCTTTTGCCTGACTACATTTGTTTTTAAAGATTACTACACTTTTCTTTAACTTATTCTAACAATGTTTATTAACTAACACAAAATTCTTTAACATACTAACTAAAATGGTTGCCTTCATGGCCAAGATTACATTCATTTTTTGACAAATGATAACACAAAATATTCAGTTTACCATAATACCCATTACATTTCCATACTATTAAACTCTACTAATGGCTCATTAATAGTGTTTATATGAGACCACTATTTAAGTATTTTTGGGTATTATGTTGTAACATATACCTTCTATTCTGCCTATAGGCTTAATACACTCCTTATAATCCTTTACATATGATTTATTAATGATAATAATTATTGGCATTGGCCTAAATAAAAGAAAATAAACGTGGTTAAGCACTGCTAATGCCTTCTACTTTAACAACCAACAACATGGGATAAAAAAAAATATAAAAACCCTCCAATAAATAATGCTACATTACTACAATTGTTTGTTTACACTCTAACATTTAGTGTGTCTGTCACTTTACAATACTTTTAAGAGTTGTGCCTCTTGTATAGACCTATTTGGTTTTTTTACATTTAACATAATTAGAGGGATCACTGATCTTTACAGTCTTATCTGAGTGATTAATGATCACCCTTGTTTTCCACTTTCCCCACTTTTCACTTATGCACTTTTCACAGGTTTTGTCTTATTATCTATAGTACATGGCTTCTTATTTATCACACTATTGTGTTGTACTTTTTATTTTAAATTGTTACATACTGGATTTTATTTATTCTGACTTTATTATTATTATTTGGGCTATTTTCGTTAATCGTTTTGGGACTCTCATTATGTCACATTACAATATTAGTGTCATAGTATTGTATAGTACTGTAATATTACTCTACTCACTACTGTAGTAATGTAATTTACTGTAGTATAGTATCGTCTTTTAACACACTGCTAATAAATTCATTTCACACCCAAACTTTGTGTCCTTTTTTAATATAGTTGTTTATAGCAATGTTAATAAATCGTGTTGAATATCTTAATGATTTTCAATTCTTTTCATTTTTATGTCATCAATTCATTAACTTCTAAATACTGTACAGTAACATTTTCTACAATTTAGTAATAACCTTTAAATGTTTCTGTTTAGGTTTTTAGTTAGAAAATTGCTCTAAAATTCGATTTTTGAAGGTTAATTTTCAAAAAATTTCCGGACGCCCCGTTTTACTGGGGGGTATGGAATACTCCCCAGACCCCCGGTAGGGCCTGCACCACAGGTTCAGCCTAGGGGTCTACAGATCCTAAATACGGCCCTGGTGAGAGTCTATAAAAAACTAAGTTACCAAAAACTGCTTGGTAATTTTCAGTTACCAAATCTAGCTTGTGTACAGTGAAATCAAGTTAATATTTAGATTATATAATGAAAAACAAAAAGGGTGGGAAGGGTTGACTTTTTTCTAAAAAGAAATTAATTATTTAATTATAAAAATTATGTTTACAGATAATTATGGAATTATTAAAAATGGAGTAAAATCAATAGGTTAAAAAAAGTTCGTAGAAGTCTTGAGAGGAGGGAACGTTAGAAAACTGTTTATGTTATGAATGCTTAAGCCTACAAATCGTGATAGTTGTTATTATTATTACATTATTACTATAAAACAACATTTGTATTATTTTAATACAGACAGGAGTGAATACAGCCTTCGAATGAATTAGTAGTACGAACGCGTCAGCCTGCCAACAGACATTAGATCTGTATATTTATGTGTCGTCAAGACAGTAGTAATTTTTGTAAACATAGACTGTTGTGTCATTACGACATTAAGAATGTTGTTGGCGTGAATTTGATTAATGCGACAGATTTTTTTATCTCTGCCCTTGTTTCTCTCTGTCAGTCCTCTCACTAACTCACTCACTCACTCTCTCTCTCTCTCTCGCGCGCGCACACACACACGCATGTACGCGCGCCAACTCGTACAGCTTCTTCTTTTTCTTGTCAACAATTTCAGTGTTACACACAATCCCTCACTGTCCTTTATCTGCCCCCTCGCACTTTGTTAATTTTGTCCCATATAATATCTAATACTACTATATAATACGTAATAATAATAATAATAATCAAGGTGTATTTATATCATGTTTCGTCTTCGACGCGTGGGGTCATGCTTTTCTAGTACCATATGTTTAATTTCTCCATTTATCGATTTACGTATAGTAGTATTAAGAGCTAAGGGCACGTCTACTTTGAAATTCTGAGCGGGGGGAGGGAAATGAAAAATCAGCTGTTAACATGTAATCACTGCTGGTGTCGCGTCAACTTAAGGTGTTGGCAACATAAATGTCGCGTTTTAGTTTCGTTGGTAATTAAAGTGTTAATATTATTATCTCAGTCCAGCTTGTGCTATTATCAGCGTTTTCTTGGTCCTACTAAAAATAGAAAGTAATTGTAAGTACAAGTAAAAAAAGTACAGTCTAAAAATTAAATGTAGAATATTGAACATCGTATTGTTACGACGGTCTACTGATCGTCGTATGGTACAGTGGAAAACAAAATACAAGACACCAATTAAGTCACTAATCACCAGCTTAAATTATCACAATTATACAGTTTGTAATCAACAAGATAGTCTCTTGCAACAAATCAATTAAAAATTGTTCACACGCAATAAAAATGTCAACTAATATAAAAGACAATTTCTGTATTGTATTACAATTGTCCCGCACAATTATAAAACACTTCGCTACAATTACTTCGAACAGCACTCGATTCAATCGCAACTCAAACTGAACTGAGCGTCGCTGAGTACTTGTATTTATACCCGATAAGGTTCCAGAATATTCGCTAATAGGCGTCTACTACAAAACACTAGAACGTAATTGATTGCGGCCTTGAACACAGCACGCGCGGATCGGTATGGTCTCGTTGCGGATTCATGACACGTGCCACGTAATTGTCCATCTCAAAGTAGCAGCAATGTGTACGCACATACACATTACAGCCGGATTCCACTGGAATAGCCGAGAAACACGTAGATTGTTCTGCAATGTCGTAACAGTATGTTAGGCCTATAACGTTTTCATTCTGTTTACAACGAAAGGAAAAAAGGTCAGTTATTTCGCCGACTAGATCCCATGTATCGTTGATCTGTTTCTTCATTTCCCTGTTCCACCAATTTTGGGATTATTAGACATTAGGTTTGGAAAAAATTAAAACGATTTTGTTTTTTCCTTGCCATAATTAAATACATTTATTTTGTTTAGTATTAAAATCTGTTCGCAAGTAAACTAATACAAACCACACCTCCCCAGACAGTTGGTCCTAATTACTGACGATAAAAATATAGATGGGAAAATTATTGCGTACAGTAATTGCGTAGCGTAAGCGGGTATTTACACAGTCCACATTGCGATAAGAGCTGGCAGCGCAAGGGTTCCAGTTTTGACTCCCCAATAGTAGAGGAAAGCAACAGGAAAATACCGAGAGACTCGAGTGCGGACATGTGTAGAACTGTTTTAATATTTGCAATTTTGATGTTTAACGACCTCACTTTGAGTGATTTTTTTATTCTGAAGACAAAACATGTTTCGAAACGCGTAAAGATATTCAATCGAACGTATCACGAAGTCACACGACGGAAGAAATAAGGTAAATATTTTACAGAATTTTCATAATATTAATACAGAAATATTATATATATATATATATATATATTAATTGTAAATGCAAATGTTAGTGTTTAACACATTATTCAGGTTTGTAAGGAGCTAGGACAGGTTAATGTCGTGTAATTCCCCGTTTCAGAGGCAGTACTGTGCGAAACCAGAAACGGTGCGGCATCCTCTTCGCTCGCAACGTGTACAACTCTGTCCTCTTCTTCGGCACGCCCGCGAGCGTATATAAGAAAAAGAGCACAGTAATAAACCAAAATTGAATAGCCTTTGTTACGACGATGCAAATTTACGATTGATTTATGGATCGTTGGGCTGAAAATAATAACTGCGAACTTGACAAAACCCATAAACATTGCAGATGCAGACCAAGCGTAGGCACATACTACGTCCTGCTCGACGAATGGTTGACCATAAATAAACAAAGCATTTTGTACATCTTGTCAGTAAATATAATAATTTACTGTAAATCTGAAAAATGTAGCTTACTGGAAAACTGTAATAATAAAACTTTAATGCAGTTAGAATGTAAACAATGTCATCTCGTGGTCAGAGGCGTATTTACGGGAGGGATGAACTACACCGGACCCCCCAGAGGGTTGAAAAAATTGACGAATGGTGTTAATATCTTAATGTTTAGGTTCTTCTATTATTTTTTCAGCTAGCAACTTTTTTACTTCCATGTTTCGTAAGGAATGGAAGTATGGTTATCGCGAAAAACATCGTGTTCGAGATAAGGGCAGATTCTGATTGTACTACCCTCAAAACATGAAGAAAAATCATTTTCTTTGTTCAAATTCCTTACCACGGCTATTGTTCTCAACATTGGGTGCAAGGTATAATTACTTTCTGTCTGTAGAACATCTATTCAGTCTTGTTTGTGATTCTCTTTAGCAAACCGTAGGTGTGAATATTGTGTTTACAATGGCACAGAATCCGAGAAGGAAGTTATGGAATTATTGATGAAGAGTAGTGACGAGGAAGACAACATTTTCTCAGACAAAGATATGGATGCTCCCGGGCCTTCTCATAATCGTTCAACACCACGTGCAGCTTCATCAGAAAATGAAACATCAGCAGGAGAAGATGAAGAAGAAGAAGAAGAGGTAAGAAATCTTCAGAAGCGAAAAAGAATTTACGATTGGTCGGCCAACAGTCCTGCGACAAAACGTCACTCTTTTGATAAAGCAGTTAGCGGATTACGAATTAGTTTCGAAGACACGGCACTCACTTAGATTTTTAAAAATATTTTTCCCCTTAGAATTTATTTCTGTCATTTGCACAGAATTAAATAATTATTACAAATTTGTTACCGCAAAATTGACATTAATATCCCGATTGTCCCGATGGAAAGATATAGAGCTTGCAGAATTTAATTTCTTCTTGGCGTGTTCACTGCTGATGCCAAGAGTAAACAAATTAGAAATAGACGAATATTGGGCAAAGGATTTGCTATTACTGACGCCGATATTTCCCCAAATTATGTCTAGGGACCGATTCAAACTAATTCTGCGACTTTTACAGTTTTGTGACAATTCTACCCCTACTCAAGATAGCCTTGTAAAAATACGGCTTATTGTCGAACACACAAGAAAAAAATTTAGAGAGGCCTTAAATCCATTTGAAAATTTAGTAATTGACGAAAGTTTGTTGCTATTCAAGCGGGCGCACCTCAGATACGGCCTGTCCGCAAACCTCCGGTATAGAAATACTTTTGGAATTTTGTCATCCCTCTCTCAGGTAGCAAAAGGCCTAGTGTCCGCAAATCTCCGGAAATAGCTTGTGTTCGCAAATCTCCGTGTCCGCATCTCTACGGTATTCGTTTAGATAACCTCGGTATGATACTGTCGGGTTCGTTCGCCTCACTGCAGCTACATACACTTCTTCGTCTATATATTCTTAAACTGTAGGGTATTGTGCGTCCTGTTAAAATAGAAACAGTGCTCCGTTTGAAAGGGCAGGCAAGAAGATCAAATTCTTTGGAAGTATTTTTGGTCGTTAGAAATCTAATACCAAAGATTGTTTGTCGTAGACTAACAAAAATAGAGTGTGCATAAAGTGAATGGAAGAAGCAAAACGGTACAGAAGAGATACAGCGATACTCTCTAGAGTGTCTTTCCAGAACTCGTGTCACCCCGGTCTATAGTAATCACTGACTGTTCGAGAGGGATCAGGTAGTTTATAAATGGAAACTTCAGCCACTTTCTTGCACATAAAAATGTATAATAATAGTAGGCCAGAAAATCATAGGAGTCCAAACACAAAACTTTGAATGCCTGGGATCATAGTCAAAGAGAGACATCCGGAAAAGAATACCGTACATATAAAGATCGGAGAATACTTCAAAGGATCGGTGTCACAACATTCAAGACCTACGTAAATAAAGATGAATTGTAAATATTTCACGAATCCAGCAAGGAATTACTTTTTGATATAATGAAGCCAATTAAAAAGAGTTATTTCTCCTATTTATCCTTAACGATTACATAATAATTAAATATATAAAAGTATTAAAAAGTTAAAATAAAAATTAAATAAGAAACGTGAGATGACAGTCATATGTACATGTGCCTGTCCAAGGTAGTGTGGTGTGCGTGTTTGTTTAATCATTCCTTGTGTTCGTATAGACTACACATTCATACTTGAGTAATCTGTTTGTAGCAGCGTAACATTTCAACAAAAACTTGAAGAGGCGCGCTTTGGGTGCAGTCGCAGAAGGACCTGCCGTGCTAACTTAATGAAAATAAAAGGAAATTAATAGTGAGGTAGTCATGTTTAATTAAAGGTAGTAGTGAGGTTTGTCCCTATTAGTGAGGTAGATGGGGAAAATTGACAGAGAAAGAGTGATGGGGGAGAAGAGAGAGGGGGGAGAGAGAATTACGAATTTTTAATTATTTTCATTCATACCGAATATCATTTGTAAGAATATAGTTATTCAGTTATTGGTATACAGTAGTACCGAAGCAACATGTTTCAAGTTGACTCCCATCCGTTGGAAATTTATTCACCATTCTGATTAAAATCATAAAAATTTCTACAAGTACCAATAATATAAATAACAACCTGCCGAAGCAGAAGAGTTTATATCTACGGAAAAAGTGAGTTTGGAATAGATGAATACATATTATAACAAATAAAAAAGAATAATATATTGAAAACGTAGTCGACGAAAAATTACGTACCAGATGCTAGATGAAAACAACAATGAAGATGAGATCAAACAACTGTTGAAGAGAAGAGAGCTAATTTTGTATCAATAAATTCCGTTCAACAGTACTTAAACAAAACATTATGGGCAAATATTTAATTAAGTTATAAATAATTTACAAAGGAAATATCATGTAGGCGGCATATATATTTACGTCTTGTTGAAATGTGACGGCTCTTGCAAAGTACCAAAAGGTATTTTAAGCCACAGAATAATAAACGAATAAACTTAAGGTTACACGATATATTCCATATTGCTAGGTTAACATGCAAACTGAAAATACACATGGGAATCAACATGACTTTAAAACAATACTTGCTTTTTATGAAAACCACGTAAGAAAGCCAACTAGAAGTAACGCGGGCTGCTATACATATATCCCTTTTTTACGTTTTCCGTCCAGTGAAGTTTTTGAGATTTTACTGTATAATATAAACTAATATTGGCTGCCTAACGAATAACAAATCTTGTTTTCATTTGTTAACACTTTTTTCTTTTGTTTTAATTTAGCATTCAGAAATAACCGTATTTTACACTTTACATTGTCTGTTGCTGTTTTGTTAATAAACGTTTATAGTCTTTATATTAAATGTTATTTTGTTACAGGCTACGCATTGTATAGACTATAGGCCTACACATGAAACGCTATATATTTCCTAACTATGGCTTTTATTTCTTTAAATGGTAAACAAAAAACGAATTAATATTATTATCTAACTTATGAATGAAAATTGATGTAATTGCACTGTAAATTAAGAAATATAATAATTTGTAGTTAGTGCATTTCTTCTTTACGTCGTGGTATATAGATACTATCCCATATTCAAAACAGCGAAACCCATATTCAAAACAGCGAAAATGAAGTGTTGGTACGAATATTGGGAAAGTACCCAAAAATGTATAAACATTGTTGTATGTGTTATATTCCAAGCTGTTCGGCCGTGGTCGATTGCTTAAATTCTCGTGTCTAAACGTTTAGGCGCAAGAACATAAACAATCAAACACGGCCTAGCAGCCCAGAATACAATAGTTTTAACAATGTCGATCCCGGACGTAACAGCCTTTGTAACAAATTTAAGTAACAGCTGCAGTGTGTTGTAATGTTACATTAATTATATTTTTGCTTTTCGTATATCACAGTGAGCAGTAATCTAATTTTTTTGAAATAATACGTGAAGGCTTATATATTTAGTTTCCGTAACTTGCTTGTAAAATAATTAGGTTTATAATTAGACACGAAAATATGTGTACACGCTGAATATTTTTATTGCGACAAGGAGCAGTAGAAACGAAAATGTGGACAATTGACATATTCGTGTTATTGCATTTATGCTTCAGTGTTATAAGTTTTAAATACCACATATTCAGAATGCTTCAACATATTATGTGCAAAACGGTTGACTTTAAAGTTGTTGAAAAATTGAGTTTCTAGCCAACCACTGTGAGCCATAACGAATTTGAATGAACAAAGGTGACTGGTGAGTAAATTCTTTCGCTTGTAATGATTTATACAAGGTTGAGTGTATTTAAATGTGGTTTTGGTATAATGCTTGATTATAAGTAGAAGCACATTTCAGAAAATTTATAAATTGAAATTTGAACGGCTATCTTCAATAGGTCATATTATTATTAAATTACTCCCATCTTGACGCAATGCATTTATCTTAATATTTTATTAATTAAATCAAATCAGGAAATTAAACTGGTGTATTTTTTAAAATTATGTTTCAAGGACTGAGCAACTAAGGCCTTCAGCCCAACGTCGTCGATCAGGAGTGTTGCTCGACTGAACTATACGTTCGGTTAGACCTGCCGGTGGAAATTCATACACACAACACGCAATACAGTGTTTTCAGAGCGGATACAGTAATATGGCTGCTTTTAGGAAATACAGAGTTCTGCCTATCACTAAATGTTTGTTTCCGAGGTCTCCTGTCAGATTACTTTTAACTCCGTATCTCTGCCTGAGTTCCGCAAGAGGACTACAGTTTTCAGTTATATTTTTCACTGCAGTGTTCCGCCACAAGTACATACGGGTCCTACTTGTCCTACGAGGACGTCACGGTAGTGTGTACAATTTTCACTCTGGTGAAGAAAGCGTTTTTACGACAACTTCGATCACCTGACAATTGGCATTTAGAGACGCTCTGTTTCATAGCAGAAAGTTAGATCTGTCTTGTGTTCTACATCTGCTGCTCCCATTAATAATGATGGTTGTGTATGGTAGCGTCGTCAGGTCGTATGGCAGCTGCATTGACTTGTGGGCTGTCAGAGTTTCTTCGTTACTTTCAATACCAACAGGATCCGGACATCAGATACAAATAAATGATGAACCACGATCTTCTAACGTAAGGAAAACGGCATTATCTGATGCGATAAAAGAACCACTTTGCCCGGTTTGTCTAACTCAGATGCAAATCTCAGCTATTTTTTAGCTATTATACAAATCTCTAGCAATAATTTTTTTGTTTCTACTGGCAACACCCAGCCGGCAATTTGATGTCCGAAGCAGCCAGGAAGGAACGCACCGTGCACGGAACGTGCGCTTCGACCGCTAGTGTTTCGATGTTGTGGTGCCGGGCTATTCCGAACATACGCATGCCGGCTGGTCGTCCGTGTGAACGTCTGTGGTTCGCAAACAACACGCAGTTTATGTGACTCGGTAGAACTAGAATTTTAGTCACATATCTTAGCAACAGCAATTGACGTAGAAGGTAAGTACGTCATTCCTGCATCACACTATAAGCTTTGTGCCGGGCTTGTGCGGAGCGCCCCTGTGGCGCAGCACACACTTGTAGTGTGAACAGAATGTAGCTTGTTCAAGCACGACCTCCTGACTGAGAAGTACACCGCACGTCCAAACCGTTTTTGGATAGCACTAGTGCGGTGTGTAGGCGCAGTAATATTTCTCTGCTCCCCAGGTAATATGGGAAATTTACCTATTGGTATTTAGCGAGTATTTGCCACTCACAGCAAGTCGTTCACATGCGCGTTCCATTTTAAGTGTTCAGTATCGGTCGTGCATTCGTAGAGTGCGGTTATAAGTCTGTGCTCCGTTATCTCTTGTGTTATCTCTTGTGTTATTGTTTTGTTATGTTTATGAATATAGTTTATCATCTTAGTTTAACATTTATCTAATCTGTATATACTGTGTCTGTTTAGACTTCCAGTGCGTGCGTGCGCTGTGTGTGTGTGATTGTGTGTTAGTGTGTGTCCAACTTGTCAACATACAATAATGAATTATCAGCAACCAGGCCTGTCAACTAACGTTGAACCTGTTCCTACAGTCCACTCAGGAACTTCAGTACCTCCAATGTCGCAAAATGCCCCTCAATCCTATAACAGTCAACAGCCAGGCAGAAATGTTAATGTTGATTTCACACAACACGGATCCCACAGCTGGCAGATGGTGAAAAAACGAAAAAGAAGTCGTCAATCTTCAGAAAACACATCTGAAACACACACTCAGCTTAATGACCACAATAGATTTACGGTGTTACCTATAGATGACCCTGATGACGTCCAACCTACTCAAGTCTTAGCTCAGCCGAAAGTACCTAGACCTCCTCCTGTATACCTTCATGGTATCGTCAATTACAGTGAAATGATCAATAATCTTACAGCAATTTTGGAATCAGAACAGTACAGTACTAAATCGTTCGATGACAATACGGTGAAAATCAACACTTTTGCACCTGATTCTTACAGAAAATTAATTCGTCACCTCGAGGACGAAAAAATTATTTACCATACTTATCAAATTAAAGACCAGCGAGCATACCGGGTTGTCATAAGAAACATTCATCCTAGCATCGGTGTACACTTTATTAAAGAAGCACTAAAAGAAAAAGGACACTCGGTCAGAAACATAATCAACGTTCGACACAGAGTCGAGAAAACACCCCTCCCTCTCTTCTTTGTTGATCTTGAACCTGCAGCAAACAATAAACAAATATATAGCCTAAGGTCTTTAGGTAACATGCAGATTGCTGTAGAACCACCTCGGAGAAAAAACTTTATCATACAGTGCACTCGTTGTCAGTCATACGGTCACAGTAAGACGTATTGTAGGAAACCTTTCCAGTGTGTCAAGTGCGGAGGTGAACACAACTCCGCAACTTGTTCCAAATCTAAGGATACACCAGCCACATGTGCATTATGTGATGGTCCTCATACAGCTAATTATAAGGGCTGTGAAGTTTAACAAAACCTGCAGGCCAGAAAAAGCCCCGTACGAAACTCCACACCTAGGAGAACCCCTTCAATGTTTAGGACTATGAACACGGAACAGAACATGAATACCCGTAACGTCTCTTCTCCTACTTACGCTCAAATTGCAGGACTACCGCAACACTCAGAATCATCGCCCCCTTATGACAGCAATCTCAAACAGACAGCAAATGAGGACATCACTCTTTCACACTTCCTGACAAAATTCGAGACTATGTTCAGTCAACTCATGCAGCAAAATAGCGTCATGCTTAATCTCCTTACAACACTTGTCAATAAACTTTCTAATTAATAATGAATAACAATTACAGGATTGGATTATGGAACGCCAATGGACTCTCTCAACGCACCCTAGAACTCAAAGCTTTTCTTCTTGAAAACAGATTAGACGTAATGCTTATATCTGAGACACACTTCACAGACAGAAGCCATATTAGGATTACAGGCTTTACTGTTTATGATACCCAACATCCGGACGGGACAGCTCGTGGCGGAACCGCTCTGTTAATCCGAAACAATATAAAACATTATCTCTTCTCTAATGTCAAAACTGCTCACCTACAGGCGACCAACGTTTTAATTGAAGATCAAAGAGGCCCTCTAATTGTTTCTGCAGTCTACTGTCCCCCAAAACACAGAATCAATGAAACTGACTTCCGCTCTTTTCTTGGAACTCTTGGTGCACGTTTTTTGGTGGGAGGTGACTTTAACGCAAAACACCCGCAATGGGGTTCGAGATTAGCTAATCCAAGAGGTAGAATTTTATATAACGTCATTAGACAAGAATCCCTGTCCTTTCTGTCCACTGGTCAACCAACCTATTGGCCTTCTGACACAAATAAAATACCTGACCTAATTGATTTCTTCTTAATACGAGGCTTGTCTCATAAATACTACAAATTTGAATCTTGCCTTGATTTGTCCTCTGACCACACTCCAATTATTGCCACTATTAGCAATACCATAATTGAGTCTGAAAGTCTACCAACACTCACAAATCGTCTTACTGACTGGGATTACTTTAGAGAGCTTGTAAATTATAATATCTCGCTAGAACTTCCACTCCACACGCCTGCTGAATTGGATGCGGCTGTAAATTCTCTCACCAGTACTTTTCAAAAATCAGCCTGGGAAGCTACACCTTGCAATACAGCGACGAATAAGCACTTGAACCTTCCTCTGGTTGTCCGGAAGAAATTAGCTGAGAAGCGTAAATTGCGACGAATTTGGCAGCATACTCATCATCCGGATGATAAAAGAAAGTGGAATTCCGCGGCCAGACAACTTAAACTTTTGTTGGAAAATCTAAAGAATGAAGGGATTCAGGATTATCTAGAAAATCTGTCACCAAATGAAAGTACTGATTATTCTCTGTGGAAGGCTACTAAACGATTAAAAAGGCCACTATTACAAATACCACCAATACATAAACCAGATGGTAGCTGGGCGCGCAGCAATACAGAGAAATCCCAGGTTTTTGCCGAACATTTGGTCAACGTTTTTCAACCTGAAGCCAGCAAGAACATCTCTTTCGATGAAGAGGTACAAAGATACTTACACTCCCCGCTCCAAATGACTCTACCTATTAAGCCTTTTAAAGTTAAGGAAATCAAGGAAATAATCCTGTATAATTTGAAAAGTAAAAAGGCTCCCGGCATTGATTTGCTATCGGGGAAAGTTCTAAAGGAGCTGCCTCACAAAGGCGTTGTACTAATAACATACATTTTCAATGCCATACTCAGACTCGAATACTTTCCTCTTCTCTGGAAATCGGCTCAAGTTATCATGGTCTTAAAACCTGGTAAAAACCCTCAAGAGCCCTCTTCTTATCGGCCCATAAGCCTTCTACCGATACTTGGTAAGATCTTTGAAAAGCTGTTTGTAAAACGACTTATGCCAACAATTGTAGAAAACAACCTAATTCCGGATCACCAATTTGGTTTTCGAGAAAAGCACTCTACGGTAGATCAAATACACAGACTAACAAATGTTATCAATAAATCGCTGGAATCGAAGATGTTCTGCTCAGGTGTGTTTCTCGACGTTTCCCAGGCATTTGACAAAGTCTGGCATCTTGGACTCTTATATAAAATAAAGAAAAATCCGCCACATAATTGTTACCGTATCTTACATTCCTACTTAGTGGGCAGAGTGTTTCAAGTCAAGTACTCCGATGCTACTTCTCCTCTATTACCAGTGGGGTCGGGTGTTCCGCAGGGTAGTGTCCTGGGTCCTCTGCTCTACCTCCTGTTCACCTCGGACTTACCGTCAGCAAGTGAAACCACTGTTGCTACCTACGCCGATGACACAGCGATCCTAGCGACACACTCCGACCCCTCAATAGCATCTCTTATACTACAAGAATCATTAAACAGCGTTCAGTTATGGCTTGATAATTGGCGCATAAAAATCAATTCATCGAAGTCAGTCCACGTTACCTTCACCACACGTAAGGCAAACAGCCCTCCAGTCACAATTAACGGTCAACCAGTACCGCAAGCTGAAAGTGCTAAGTACCTTGGGATGCATCTGGACAGGAGACTAACTTGGAAAAAACATATAACATCTAAGAAGCTTCAACTTAATCACAAGGTCAGAAACATCTATTGGCTTATAGGCAGACAATCACGGTTAAGTCTCGTCAACAAACTCTTGATCTATAAAGCCGTGCTTAAACCGGTATGGACTTATGGTATTCAACTTTGGGGTACTGCAAGTACAAGTAATATTGAGATTATCCAGCGCTTTCAGTCCAAAACACTTAGATCGATAGTCGACGCTCCTTGGTTTGTCTCAAATAACTCTATACACCGCGACCTCAAAGTTTCAACCGTGAAAGAAGAAATCATGCGCCTCTGCAGGACTCACATCTCCAAACTAGAACAGCATCCCAACCACCTGGCAATTAACTTGTTAGACAACAGTGAAGATATTTATAGACTAAAAAGACACAAACTATTAGACTTACCATTCAGGTTTAACTCATAATGTATTCTCTGTATTTTCTGTATTGTACTGTCTGTGATATCTGTTCTGTATGTTTTTGTATTCGTGTCATTCATACATGTTAATGTCAACCTGTATATGTGCCTTATGGGCCCAGTGTTTAATGTTTGAACTTATTGTATCATGCCAGCAGGAAGTGATAGTGACTTTTGTTCATTTGTTTACATGTTTTTACCATTTAGTTTTGTATTTTGTTACTTCTTTAATCTATTATCAAAACAAGAAGAGCTGTCAATGGTCAGCTCTTCATAATCCTGTGTGTTGTCAGCCAATTTGTTAAATGTTCGCTCAGTCGAACAGCTTACAGATCTCCAATAAATTAAAAAAAAAAAAAAAAAAAAAAAAAAAATTTTAAGTGTTCCTTCAGGGTTTTTGAGGAGACTGATGCATGTTTTTCGATAAGCACTACAGTTATAGGGATTGTGTCGTAACAAATCATGGATATAATTCAACACTGTATCCCAAAACTCTTACGTTTTGGCTACACAATCAAATAAATTAAGTCAGAGAGTTATGTCAACGCAATTTCAAATTATCGTTTCTTTTAAAAATATTCTTAAACTTCTTACGGATCTCTTTTTTTTAATACAAAGTATTTTACGTTTTTCAATAATAAAGAATATCTTTAAAAAATCTAAGGCAACTAAAATGTAACACAAAGTATATAGTAAATCACTTTTCAAAAATAGTATGCTTAATAAACATAACGTATTAAACAAAATTTACTTTTAAACAATGTTACAGAATTATATATAGGTATATATTTCACACACACACACACACACACACACACACACACACACACACACACACACACACACACACACACACACACACACACACACACACACACACACACACACACACACACACACACACACACACACACACACACACACACACACACACACACACTTCTACGTGCAGTTATACAAGGTGGTCACAAATGGTCGTCCAATATTTCGGTAACGTGCTCCTTACATAATTACAAGAAAAAAATTTGCTGTAAACATAGGTCCAAAAACACACACACACACACACACCACTTTTCCATCTGTCCGCCATTTTGTATTTTTTAAGGAAAATATACGTTTTTGGACCTATGTTTACAGCAAATTTTTTTCTTGTAATTATGCAAGGAGCACATTACCGAAATATTGGAAGACCATTTGTGAACATTCTGTATATACATATCTTACATACTTACCTACGGACGTGCTTTTGTTTCTATCTTTTAATTCATCAAAATCATTTTCTTTCTACAAAAAGTTTGCGTTTCTTAATAATAATATTGCTTTGATAATGTTTTCACTTGTGTAATGTCTTTAAAATATTGAATATATTAGGTTAACGTTCATAAACTGTATTTGAGTAAGAGCTGCATACAGACTTAGGCCTAAAGGTTTTTCCTTTAAAAACTTTTATTTATCTAGAGGAGAAGAGGAAAGAGAATATTTAACAAAGAGAAACAGCTTTTGCTTACATGTTTCAGAATTTCCACCGCTTTTCTGTTCTTCAATATCGAAATAATATTATTCATGCGAAATTTGCGATATAAAAAATTATTGCTAGTCACTTTCACGTAGCAGCAAGAGCCTCTATTTCTGAACAATTACAGTACTTGAACTTTCCTGACTTTTGAAGCATTATTATCTGACTTTAACTAATGACTTTGTTTTGCCTTACCACTAATGTGTCTATAAAATATCCAGCATACTTTAATCCACAAAATACTACAAAATTTGTAATTGGCCTATGACGTTTTGTAGGCCTATAATTACCTTTGTAGCACTAATACTAATCCTAAGATAAAGTATGCTTAAAAGAAGGTATAGTACCAGTGGCGGCTGGAGGACTATTTTACTATAAGGGCGAACAATTAAATTTAATGTACGTAACGAAAGTAACGAGTTGTTAGTAGAAAGTAGAATTTTTACAGTTCTCATACAGTAGAATAATTAAACGGTAATAAAAATCGCAACATACTTATTTTGTTACGTATTTACGGTATTTACGTATGTTCGGTATTCTAATTACAATTTTGGTGTCCCTAATTGTGTTAGGTCTACTTTCGCTTCCGGATTAAGTAAGTTTGCCACGGTCAAACGTTGATATTATTTATTGAATTCATAGCCATTCCTTGTCATAACACATTCTCTCCACGCCTACAGAAATTAAATATCTACAAGTTACTTTGTGTTGTTATACCTATTTTTTATAACGTATAAAATATACGAAATAAAGAAAGACATAAATAAATGAAACACATGATTTGAGAAAATTGATTAAATGTTGAATGAAAGGGTGTAGGTCCTATATAGAAGTAGTGCCACTAAGAAAGTCTAATTCTAATCGTTTTTAGTTTATTTTCGAAATCCTACGTTTTGGCAAAAACATTTAAACAAAAAAAGTAATACAATTACTTTTCAACCAGTTTAGATAAATCCATCGTTCAAGCGTCAAAGAGTTAGGAGCCAGTGTCACCTAAATGTATAAACAAAGTTTGTGACTGCATCAGAAATAATTTTAAACTATGTACTACATCTAATTCAGTCAGAAGAAGGATCACCACCACAAATCTAGCGATTTTGCAGCAATCGGCTGTGTGTGTGTGAAGCCCCACCCAAGATGGCCATGCCATTTAAAACGTACACTATGTCCTTCACCATTCTTACAGGAGACTAGTCTACGACCGGTGTTGAATCGTGGTACAAACATTCTGCAGGCACACTGTAGAATGCAGGAGGTAAGTGGAATCTAGCGAGTGAACATCCTGACTATACTGACTACTTGGACTAAGACACTTTCTAAAACTTGAAGGTGTAATGTAAGAACGAGAACGAAATTTCGACGTTACGAATGATTAAAGAAGTTCATTGGAAAATTCAAAGTAATATTAAGGACTCCGAGGGTTACACAGCTTAATTATTGAGAACAGGCTGACAATGTGTAACCGTATAATGAAAAGTGCTGGAATGTAAGGCAGATTGAGAGACAACTATATTTATATGGCTAGTTTCAAGTTTACCGTAACTTCTTAGTCACTTGACGTTATAATGTGCATGTATGAAATACTGCCACGTTAAACAGTATGAAATATAAAATGTCACGTCTCTAGACTAAAATAATTCTGACGTATTTGTATAACTTTTATACATGCAAGAAATTATTCATTTTTTTAAATTTTAGATGATGTCAAATTATGATTAAACGGTAGTACTTATTTTAAATTATAATTACAATTACATCAAGGAATGTGTCCGATATTATAACACTGTATTATATGTTATTAATATGCGTAATATAAGTTATTATCGTATAATGGATATTATAAGGGGTAAAATATAAAATTGTTAATTACAAAATACTTTATGCTTAAGTAATAGCCCATGTGGTTGCAGGCGTCACAGTTTTTTGTGTGAAATATTATAGCATGCCTCGACATGTAGAAGTAAACAAAATGCTTGATTTATTACAATATGTTTACAAATCTACAAGGCGATGAAGGTAAGGCACCAATGAAACAGGCTTCACGTATAACACTTATTTAAAATTCCACATCAAAGTTTATCACACAATGCACTCAACAGTTTGATTGTACAGCTTAACGAAGATAAACCCAATACACACTGAGTATAATAAACCGAAACAGCATGAACTAGATAATTAGACGTGTGACTGTTCGCAGTGAGTTCAAAGTTAATACTTGTGCTACCTATAATATTAACAGTTCACCAGTGGCGGCTCGTGCTTAGGTTACACGGCTGCACAACACCTATTAAGTCCTGTAAATTAAATTGTATTTTTAATCCTGTAAATCACGCATAAACTGTATTTTAAATTATAAAATTATGAAGAAAACTATAATTAATAATAGTGTTTTCAAGCTAAATCATCGAAATTCATCATTTGTCTTTGAAAAGCGCAGAGCACTTACTAAAAACCGTACACGCTCTTGCCGTGGTGTATCACGGGTGTATGCACCACCTGTGACGCACTTGGTATATGGAGAAACTCAATGTAGTTGTGCTCTGGCTGGCTAGACTAGGGTGTTCCTATTGCAACGCTATAGCTTCGCTTGGTGTGATTAGGGACTGCAAACCCCTCTTCTAA
The DNA here is from genome assembly GCA_034769895.1 of Magicicada septendecula. NCBI lineage: Eukaryota > Metazoa > Arthropoda > Insecta > Hemiptera > Cicadidae > Magicicada > Magicicada septendecula. Next base: position 894,528,820 of record CM068367.1, read on the forward strand.
GTCACGGCGCCACCAGTTTGTTGGTAAATAACACGTGCTGCGCCAGTTTGGAATTTGTATGGTTATGTTGTTTTGTTAGTTCAGGTCATTAGTGACAGTCGAATTTTTTATAAAGTTTATTGTTAGTGTCAGTTAAGTGTCAGTACAATTCATTGTTAAATGTAAATAATAGTGGATATTAAAGGATTAAAGCGTTATAGTGTAGGATATTTGTTATATTTAACTAGTAGGACACAATGAATTCTGTCGAAAACTTAACGATAACGCCGTTCAGTTTACGTCCTATTGAGGAAAAAATTGAAATTAAGACATTTCTAGGGAACACCATGTCGCAGAGAGGTTGTCTGCATTGGCCATACTCTCAATAGAAAGAGACCTGCTCATGAAAATTCGTGATTTCAATCAGGTGATTGAGAAATTTGCCCGTCTGAAAGAAAGGAGGATGGATTTTCTTTTCAAATAAGGGTAAGTGACAAAATTATTGCTAAGTATAACTATATTTTTCAAAATTAATTACGTATACACAGTAAAATAGTTTATCTAAATTGAATTAATACTAAAATATATAGGGCTGTTATTACGTTAACTAATTTTTTGGATGTGTTACACAGAAAATGTTATATTCCCATATAAGTCATAATTTTAAATTAAATAAAACAACATTAACTTTACTATTCAGTCACATAATCTTAGTGATATTTTAGCATTTTCTATTCAGAGGATAAAACAATTTAATACTGTTGCGAGAAGGGTACCGAACAATCCAGAACTTTCTCCATTCCATACCCGTCCAGTGTGGCAGCTGTGCGTCATTCAAGTAGATGATTCTGGTGAGTTCCAGGAACTACGCATTAAGCAGCCGGCGTGCAGTTAAGGAGGAAAAGCTGTACTCGGCCTCAGCACAACGTATATAAAATCATAGCTGCCGGGTTGTCAGTTAGTTACGTGAGCGACTTCCGCTAATGTGGATTGAGTGCTTGTCAAAGTGAAGAATTATTGTGTTATGTGTTTTATAATTGTGCAAGACTCTATTAGTAGACATTGTTTATTGCGTGTGAACAATTTTTATTTGAACTGTTATAAGAGACTGCGTTGTTAATTACGAACTCTTAACTGTGAAAATTAAAGCTGGTGATTAGTGACTTAATTGGTGTCTTGTACTTATTTTGTTTTTCACTGTACCTACGACGATCGAGTAGACCGTCGTAACAGTGGTGTCAGAAGTGGGATAGAACGGTTAACAGTGAAAACAGTGGACACTTTGTGCAAGGCGAGTGTAATTCGTAATTAATCGGAAAACAATGAATACCAGTCAGATGATAGAATCATTCAAAGCAATGCTACTACAGACGGAGAAACGACAGGATGAGAAACGCAGACAACAGGCGGCAGAAGCACAAAAACGATATGATGAGAAACGCAGACAGGAAAGAGAAACGGCAGATGAACGACAGAAAGCATTAATGGAAGAATGACTAAAAGAAAAACGTAAGCGTGAAAATGAAACACCAGAGGGACGAAAAAAGAAGAATTTAGTCGTCAAGCAGACGACGTTAAGGCGTTCGTACAAGATGATAACACTGCAAAATTCATCCTTTCACGAGGTGAGCTAAACAAACAAGTTGACAGAATATTTGAAATAGAAAAATTTGTATCAACTATAAAAACCAGTATGTGAAGTTTAGAAGATTCTATTACAAATTCAATAAAACAAATTAAAAAGGAAGTCGAACATTTAGTCAAATAAATAGTTGATAAAGAAAGACCATCAATAAATGCTGATGAAGATTCAAAATATCAGAGAAATCAAACTGTAGTAGGGCCAGTGTTCGCAAAGGCCGCAACGTTTGATGGAAGCATTCACTGGGCAACTTATATTCGCTAATTTGAAGCTGCCGCTTCTTTAAATAAATGGACGGAAGAAGAGAAAGGCCTTTCACTAATTCTTGGTTTAAAAGGCCCTGCCACAGAACTAATACAGAAAGTGCCAGCTGGCAGTCAGAACGTACATGCCGAATTAACTAAAGCTCTGGAATTACGTTACGGTGACCAGCATTTGTGCGAAGTGTACCGTGAACAACTTAAAGCGAGGCGACAGCGTTCAGGGGAGAGCCTTCAAGAGTTTGAAGCGAATGTCGACCGACCGACGAGATTGAACTATCCCGAAGAATCGGAGGACTTCCGGAAGTGGATTTCTCTCATTATGTTTATTGACAGTATCAGAGATAGTCAATTACAACAAGTGTTAAGAATGGCACGGCACGATAATAAATCAGACGCTCTTGTTCATGCTCTCCGTTTTGAAGCTGCTAAGTCGGCGACCTACATTAATCAAAGTATGCCATCACGTTGTAGCCAAACGGATCCAACATCACAGTATCGCCATAACGGACAGAATAAAGAGACAATTCAAGAACAACAGTTTAAGAAGTCAGCAGCGCCACAACGACGCCACATCGAACCAAACGATAAAGACAGAAGACCGAAGTGTTACAACTGTGGAAAACGTGGTTATCTACAGGTAGACTGTTGGGAGAAGAAGATACCGAGAGAAGAGAGTGATTGCACCAATTGGAGAAGTAAAGCCCCAGAACAGCACACAGTTTCCACGCTACATAAGACCAGTGGAAACTTGATTGTTAATGAATTTGCGGAAGGTAAACCATCATTATTTACAGTTGACACGGACGCATCCGTGTCCATTGTGCGCCCTGACTTAGTCAGTAACCGCCAGCCTCTAATTAGCTCTTGTACAATACAGACTGTGACTGGAAGCCCCGTCAAGGTGCTAAGAAAGGTAGACGTACGTGTACTTCTGGGTTTTCTCGAGTTTAGCCATCAAATGCTTGTTGCAGACATTGTTGATGAAGTGATTCTTGGCACAGACATTATGAATGCCTACTGATTTGTTGTGGACTTAAGAGAGAATGTCCTGAAGGTTGGACAAGAGAAGATAAACTTTGAATGGCTAAAATGTCAGGGTCTGCCAACCATTCAATCAAGAAAGTGGCATTGGCCGAAGAAGAAATCAACAGGTCTGATCAAAAAGAACCTTTCCTATTCCAGGCGGAAATGCAAGAAGAACTAACAGAGGAAGTACAAATACGTGAAACAGCAAAAGAAGTGACTGGAAAGCCAACTGTGGGTGTCAAAGAAAACCCCTTGTTTGTTCCTGAGTTAATACAAGCGCCCAGGAGAAAAGTTGCTGAAGATGAAGTTACGCAAGAGGTTGTTGATGAGATCCATTCAGACTTGGATCAGCCAGTGGTGTTCAGGTCATCAGTACAAGACGCAACGGGAGTGATTCCAGCAAAACTAGCAGTTGAGCGGAAGACTCGTATTCCTGGGAACTTGATGTTCGGATCACACGAGACCGAATTCGAAGGACGGGAGAATTATTTTTCACAAGGACGTCCACCTAGATCGCCTGGCCACGTATTACTTCAGAGACGGTTTGCCAGTTCGGGACGAACAGGCTTAAGGAGGAGGAAGTGTTGATAGCGTACCGAACAATCAACTAATAACTAGAAATATTATTAGTTAATATAGTAATAATAAGTTTAATTAAAAACGTTGTGTTAGTGGTTTTAATCACAAACAGTGTAAGAGAATATTTTAAAGATTGAAAGTAAGACGGCTTTCTTACATGATAATTTAATAGCCTCTGGTGAGCTCGAAAGCAGCAGCATGCAGAATTGCTAATCAGACATAAATAATATAAAAATGACTTACCGTATCTCACGACTGGGTGATCCTGACACTCAAGGCAGGATAGACTGGTTGGGAAAAGGATGGGTGAAATGCATGGATTTCTACCTGCCGAGAAGGGCCCGACTCGTGGACGTTGACACTGAGATCGCTGGCGTACGACAGAGCTAAAAGTTCACGTGCAGGTATGAGCTCTACAAAGCCATAGTGCCAACCTCGGAAAATGAAAAGAATGACCGGTTCGATCCGAAATATCGAACACCGGCCCCCGTTGACCGCAATGGGTCAACCACCAACTACACCAAAAGACATGGCCAAAAATGCAGTACAAAAATTTGGCTTTTGGTGAACAGGAACGTTCTCTGAAAATTACCCTCCAACATAGGAGGGGGTCACACGCAAACACAAGAAAATACAAACATACAGAAAACAGGCAAAACATGCAATGAATCAGAAAACCATGCCGAATAACTCCGCCGCGGGCGCATCGACCAGGCGAGCAATCCGAAAGGTTCGGGTAGAGCAGACAAAACCCAATAACATACAATTAACAATGGCCCAGCCAAACACAATGTAAAACTCAGCAAATCAACTTAGTTAGTTCCCTAGTTTTTTTTTTTTTTGTTCCCCCCCTTTATTTTCGTTTTTTTTTTTTTTACTTATTTTTGTTGTTGATTTGTTGAGCATCCATAACTCCCAATGAACTGGCACAACGCCATGCCAGAAACATTCCACAATGTAAAATTCACTGAGGACAACAGCTGGAATCACCTGGGAAATCCCAGCAAAGTGTCCAGTAAGTCCACAACAATCATTGAAATTAATTCTGCTCACCCGAAAAAAACAAGATAAACCCAATCAAGAAGATATGGGCAACCTGTATAGTTTAATAGCCGGTCGTTCAAAAGAACCTGTGGATGTTTTAACTGAAGCGCGACGAACAACCCCGTCGCTCCCCGGAAACACAGCTGAAACTCGGCCAAGAGGCCACATCAGGGGGGGAGAATTCTGTTCCTCCATAACCACCAGGTCCCCAACCATTAAATTTCTTGACTTAGACGACCACTTCGATCGGGCATGAAGTGCCGTCAAGTATTCCAAACGCCACCTTTTCCAAAAGGCTTGGAGCAAAGCGGCAATTTGTTTGTAATGACGGACGGTCCCTTCATTTAATGAGACTTCAGCTTCCGGGGGCGCGGTAATGGGGCGGCTAACCAAAAAATGACCAGGCAAGTTTGGCTAAAAGATAAGCTCCCAACAACTCCAAAAGTGGGATTGATAAAGTTTTAAGAGGTGCCACTTTAGTTTTAGACGACACCAACGAAACCACCGGAGGACCAGAGTCAGTATAAATGGACAGATAGAGGACGGCCGCGTAACCTAACTGGGAAGCATCACAGAAACCATGCAATATTACCCTTTCAATATGCCCACCTTTAGGGAAGAATGGCCGGGAAATAGTAATTACCGGAAGATGATTCAAAGAGGACAGGAATTGACTCCAATAATCGTTTAAGTCATCACTTAGAGGAGCATCCCAGTCCAAGCCCTCAGCCCAGAGTTTTTGGAAAAAAGCCTTGGCCCTGAAAATCACTGGCGAAAGCCAATCACATGGGTCAAATAATTGTGCCATCTGAGATAACACGACACGTTTGGTAAATTGAACCTGAGCATTGCTGCAACAGGCCAAAGGAGGAAATGAGAAGCAATCGGTAAAATGGTCCCAACTTAAACCCAGAATATCCTTATCCTTAGCAACGACGGAATCACTTGGAGCGGCTGATTCAGGTAGGCAGTCGGGTTGATTAGTGCACCATTTTTTCAAATTGAACCCTCCTGAAGACAACAACAGAATTAATTCCCGTTGTAGTTTGCAAAGCTCTGATTTTGAATCAGCGCCAGCAGCAATATCATCCACAAAAATATTACGGCTAAGTACCGCCGCTCCCGCAGGAAAATTAACTGCCTCATCCTGAGCCAGCCGCTGCAAGGTTCGCAACGCCTGAAAAGGGGCGCAAGCCAGCCCGTAAGTAACGGTACGCAAAGCGAAAACCCTTAATGGGGCGGTAACCTCCTCACGCCATAAAATACACAGGTACGCCGAGTCATCAGGATCCATAGCAATTTGGCGGTACATCTGTTCGATGTCGCACGTAAAAACATGGCTAAACCGCCGAAACAAAGTCAAAACGTCGGACAGTAAGGTCTGGAACTTAGGGCCGACACATAACACATCATTTTAGGAAATCCCAGAGGACGTCTTCATACTGGCGTCAAACACCACCCTTATTTTTGAAGTATCACCTCTAACTTTAAAGATACCATGATGAGGGATGAACTATTTTGGAAAATTGGGGTCAGACACCAATGACATATGCCCCTGAGCGACATAATCCGCTATAAATTGTACATACTGGCGCTTAAACTGACTGTTCGCCGCAAATTTCCTTTCTAACGCAAAAAACCGAGACATGGCTCCCTTAAGGGAATTTCCCAAAATGTGAGAAGAGTTTTTGAAGAACGGGAAGCGCACCAGTATCTCACGACTGGGTGATCCTGACACTCAAGGCAGGATAGACTGGTTGGGAAAAGGATGGGTGAAATGCATGGATTTCTACCTGCCGAGAAGGGCCCGGCTCGTGGACGTTGACACTGAGATGGCTGGCGTACGACAGAGCTAAAAGTTCACGTGCAGGTATGAGTTCTACAAGGCCATAGTGCCAACCTCGGAAAATGAAAAGAATGACCGGTTCGATCCGAAATATCGAACAAACAGAATTATCACTGTTGGACACCACTATAGAAAAATTATGCCGATTAGCCCTTTCAAGCTCTAAATTACATAAATTAGCAAGAGCTTGCATTGATTTTATCTCTAAATTTTATTACTCAACCCTTGATAAGAATTAAAAGTTGAGTTTTCCCCTATAGAAAAAACCATATTTATAAAATAGTTGGAAGCCTCAGAGTATATAAAAACTGTAGCTAATTACATAAACAATCCACTATCAAAGTTTCAAGTTGATGGGTTTAATAACGCGGAAGATATAAGGAATAAGGTTTATCACAAGCGCACACGCGCACAATTTCACACAAAAAGTACATGACAATAAAGAACAAAATTTTATAAAGAATTTGATATATCCTACGTTCTTATCCATCGCTAAATACAAAACTTACAGCTAATAGACAAAAAATTGAATAAATCCATTTTAAACATGTAAATGTTCGTCATCCATGCTTAAATACAATTCATATAGCTCATCATCCTGTGTTTCGTTGCAGGATTAACCCCACCACGTGTAAAAAAAATTTGTTATATGGAATACAATTTTTTTTATACATAAATGAAATATCCTTCTCCTAATAATAATCAAAATAATAACATAATAAATCCAAAATCAAAATAAATAAATAACTTCTTTCAAAACAACATTCCTAAATGTCACTTTGACAGCAATGATATAAACATATAAACATGGTTGAATTTGAACGTCATTCTGATAATTGAAATGTATACACAGTTCCATCCAAAACATTTATCCTGACATCTTAGCAATTATTCTGTACTTTACATATTTTTCACATAATTCTTTTAAAACATTCATACCACCTATACCCTGGCATATTAGGTACAACTATCTTTGACATAATACTTTCTTAAGGATGATGCATGGAATTTCCCTATCACACGGTTATTATTAGGGTTTGTGACAATGTATGTGTTTTTACCCACTTTTTCTGATAAAATATATGGACCATTGTATAATCTAAAGAATTTGGCTGCGGTGTTAACCTCCCTGTGACCTACATTGAAAGCCCGCAGGAGTACCCTCTCGCTAGTTTTGAAAGTTACCAGCTTGTGATCAGCATTAAATTTCGCGTTTTTCGGCACATTTCATAATGTGTCTCCTGGCTTCTATCCGCTTCACCTCATTTGGAATAGGCAAATTCTGCGTTGCAATCCTCCTGATGCACCACCAAGACACGCTTGGGCATTTCTCCGGTTTGCAACTCGTTAGGCGTAAATCCTGTCGTGTCATTGTAATTTCCATTGATGGACGCCTCGAAAAACTCGAAATAATCCGGCCACCTACTTTGGTTGGTATTACAATAGGTACGAAACAGTCGACCTAACTCCCTGTTGACCATTTCGGCGAGGTTGCCTTGAGGTCTCCGGATCGCTGTCAACACCGGCTGGATATTGTGCTTTTCCAATTCGGACTGCCACTTCCTATTGGTGAATTGTTTACCCTGATCAAATAGAATTTTTTTTACATGACCATATTTTGGGATGTATTTATTTAATATTACATTTAATACTGCCGTCGTGGTGGGTCGTCCAATTGCATACAAACTTACGTGTTTAGAGAACGCATCCGTGCATACTACCAGATTCTTCATACCCCTCGATGCACGTGGTAGCGGACCTAAAAAATCAATACACAATAGATCGTTTTTGTTTTTAGTAATTATAGTCCCCATTTCCACGTAGGTATGTTGATTTTGGTACTTCGCTGTTTGGCATATGTGACAGGTACGCAAAATAGATTTAACCTTCCGAGCCATACTCAACCACACAAAGTCTTCACGCATAGCTAAATAGCATTTATACACTCCCGCGTGAGCAAGACTCTCATGGCAAGCCCAAGTTAAATCTTCAACACTTCATTCGGTACCATAATTTTCCACTGCCCGTCAATGATCTTATACAGCACATTCTTGTCGATCTTATACTTCGGGTTGTCTTGAATTCTAATCTCGTCACTGATTTTTTTTAACTTTGCATCACGCTGCTGTTCAACATTTACACATTTTAATCTGTTTTCTAACTCATTAGGTAATGCATATTTAATTGCCAGAATTTTTATAATCGATTCATGTTTATTTAAACTATTACTTAATTGTTTCTGCTGGTCAGCTGTTATCATGTTCGGAATAAGGGGAAAACATCTTGTGGTAATGTTATTATATATATGATGTGTGTGTGTGTGTGTGTGTGTGTGTGTGTGTGTGTGTGTGTGTGTGTGTGTGTGTGTGTGTGTGTGTGTGTGTGTGTGAAAGACCCTTATTTATATAGACTATAAAGTGCTAATAGAGGAAATGAGTCGACACGTGTTGCAAAAGGTATTATTTGTGTATAGTGACTTAAAAATTATAGTCCAAAGATGTCTGCAAAATAAAAAACAATGGCATTTGAATTAATTCTTGTTGATGTTTAATAAATGTAGGCCTTCAGTTACGTAGTTTGTAATACTCAGCGCTATTATTTAAACATCATCGCATTTTATTAAAACGTCTTCCTTAAAGTTACATTTATTAACATTTTCAGATTCATCTGAGTAAACAAAAAAGGTATTTTAAAAAATGTGAAGACAGCGTAAAACAAGGTAAAGGTTTTGAGAGGTAGAAAGTTAGAGAGATGCGTGCAAACAAACTGGGATGATTAAATTTGTTCCAAAAAGAGGGTGGAAAATAGATTCTGTTAGAAAAGCCATTTTTACTAAAGAACAGAAAGTAATTTAAGAAGCAAACAAAACTGTTAAAACTGTTTGTAGGTATAAAAATTCTGACAAGTGTCACTAATGTCACGTAAAGTGTTAATATTTTAGGAATGCAAAATTACTTCACAAGCGCACAAAGTAGTCCTAAGTTAAAATGTGACAGCATGCGTCAACTATAAATGTAAAGTTTACTTTAAATAATTTATTGTCTTTATAATATTGCTACATTTATATAGTATTTCTGCAACTCCAAAATAGAACAATTGTCCTAGAGCAACGTTAGTGGAACCATTGTTTACATCGAGTGTATAGTAAGTATATTGCACCGCATGATAAAAAGAAAGAATTGCAATTACACTAGAACCCGGCAAAGTAAGTAGGGTCTAACAATAGTAGGTGCCAGTAATTTACGGAAGCTGCTAGACTTACGAAGAGATGTGCGGAACCTCGTTGTAGGAGGACGTTGGCTGCGTTGAGGTACCAATAACTTGTCGATAGTTGGCGATTGTTTTTACAGGCGATTGAAGTACGATACTCAGTTTTGACTGTCATGGAATGATATTAAGTATTTATAATTATGCATTAATAAAGTTATGCGTAAATTTTATTTATTTATAAAATATTTTGTTCTGAACAGTGCTTCTACATTTGTGCAGGAGAACTGTTAATAAAACATAATTGCTTTCTGTCCCTAGTGTTAAATCAGTAGCACCCACTGAAGACGGCTGTCTACCTAACAATATGAATATATTTGCTTTAGAAGAATATCGCCTTTGTTTTTTTTCCTACGTAAGCTATCTTTCTTATTGACTTTAAATACACACATTCATATATTTTTGATTCTAAAGTGTCTGCGATAAAGAGAAGAATGTTGTACCATACCGTGTATAAATGGAGTTTTATTCTAAAGTGCTTTACATAAAGGTTTATTCTTTCGAAGGCATAATAGCTTTAGGCTTTAACGATTTGAAAGAAATATCCTAGAAGCTTACAAACAATAGGCTACACATTTTTGTCTGTAATTAATAACAAAACACCAATACGTAGTATTTGTTTTATAACTTCAGTTAAGTCCTACTGTGTTAGTGCCAAATGGGATATTACAATTGTCAGGCAATGTAGGCTATATATAGTATTTGTTTTGAGTAATGTAAAAACATGTAAACAATTGCTTTGAAAACAACCACGGTAAACAATTAAATATTCACCCGAGATCGAATATAATGAATTCGCAGTATGCTTTAATTACACTGTAAAATGTATAAAACGTTTAATTTTCAGTTAGTACTACCATGAGTTAAATTAAATTAAATTAAACTAAACGAAAACACAAGACGTGTTAAGGTTTATAAAATTCTAAACTACATCATCAATTACGTGTTGAGTTGAATAACGTTTACATCATAATTTTTGTTTAGTATTCTTCTTATAAGTCAGATATGTATATTCTTGAAAATATGTTTAATATATTTAAAGTTCATTAATAATTTTAATTACAAGATATGTTGTATTATTTTGGGTATTGTTAAAACACTTTTGTGACAGATGAACATTCAGGACTTTTATTTTGCTACTATATTTGACATAATAAAACATTATACAAGAGTAGAACGGCCTGGTTTTTAAATTACATTTCATTAAACATTTTTTTTATTAAAAAAATCTATAAGGAAAGCAGATAGAGAAAATTTAATTTATTACAGACTGCTGACATAAGAGACGTACCAGAGGGCTCTCGTTAGAACCGCGTGTTTGTGTAATCCTTGAACGATCGAAGCAAGTGCTCCGTTTCAACTCGACTGTTTGACATTTGTCTGTCCTCTGTCTATCTGTCCATTGATCTATTTGGGTTATGTCTCACGATAACCATTGAACGCATCAACCGACTTTCGTAAAACGTTTTGCGCGTGTTTAATTTTACCATACAGAACCCTGTTGTTTGTTAAATTGATCCCCCATCCCCGTAGAAGGTAAAAAAATAAGGCGGTAAAAATTGTGAAAAAATCACAAAAGCACATAGAGAGTAGCAAACTAAAGGGAATTTTAACCACAGTCTGAATATAGTATTCATTTTTGAAAATTGCAAAATTTTTGGATGTCAGAACACAATTTTGACTAAATCGCACAAATTCACTGGGATATCAAATTTAAAATAATTTGAATAATAACTAAATGTACTGTTAAGTTTTGAAAGTTCAAAATTTTGGAGCTCCAGGGCCTACAAAAAAGAACAAAAATTTGAAAACATTAGCCAAGTAGGGAGACGGCTTTGTAGTTTTTATGGCCTGTTTGGTCTCCTTCTTTGTGTAAAGTGACAGTTATGTAGATGGTTTAGTCTTCATGTAATTGCCAATTTAGTGGTACATTTTGCCATTTTGTCATTATCTGGCAACAAAGTCAGGAGCAACATCACATCCCCCTCTTCAGCTTTATTTTCATGAAAGCGTTAACTAGTTTTGATAGTTCAGTCAGTAGGTCTTGGATAACTTCATTTGTCTTCTCGAGGTATCCGTCATCTTTTCCTAACATTTTAACATAAATTTCTTTCACATTTCTTTCTACGTTTTTTTTACCTAATTAGTGTATTGTCTTTACTGTGCATGTTCCTCGAGAAGAAATTTGCTTCATGACTTTATGTATTAATGAGAACTTTACAACTTTCTTTTTACTTTTCTTGCAGTGTTTGTTTTCATTGAGCTCTTATTTTTGCCACTCTTATCTTTCTGACTCGTAAACTAATGTTTAAGCTTTATTTTTCTGCAGCTTGTGTCACTCATAATTTGTAGCTTGTACTGATTTTTTTATTCCATATTCTTTTCTTTACTCCAACATATTTTGATCACCTGTCTATTTTCCTGTTTTCTTTAACTAAGGTGACTCGTCAATGTATCTTCTTCTTCTGATAATTTCTATCCGTTTCGGATGTTGGGTATCATACAGGCTATTTTATTTTTCTGCACTGCTGTACAGAATAAGTCAGTTTTATTCATGCTAAATCAGGTCCTTAAATTTCTCACCCATGATAGTCTCGGTCGGCCAACTCTTCTCTTTCCAAGTACTTTTCCCTGTAGTATGGACTGCCATAAGTAGAATCTCTGTTCATTTCTCATGAGATGTCCCAGATACTGAAGTTTTTTTATTTTCACTGTGTTAATAACTTTCCTATCTTTCTTCATCTTTCTAAGAACTTCAGTATTAGTTATTGTGCTGTCCATGAAATGCTCAGTATTCTACGGTAGAGCCACATTTCGAAAGATTCAAATTTCTTAGTTGTGGCTTCAGTCAAAGTCCAAGACTCTAAACCGTAGAAGAGGACCGAGAATAGGTAGGAGCGTAGAAGTCACATCTTTATGTTTATTGTTAAATCGTGACTTTTGAATAAACAGCTCATTCTTGTATACATTGCTCTTGCCTTTTCAGTTCTGCTCTTTATTTCTTGAGAGTGGTCCCATTGTTCATCGACTAAGTACCAAGATATGTAAATTGGCTTACACGTTCAACTGCCATGTATCTTAGTGTTCTCTAATAATCCTTGTTTTCAATTTATCACATAAATCCATTGGCGGACGTTGGACTTCAGATGTACTAATTTGCACTTAGGGTAGATAATAATAAGGGATAATTATAGAATACATTATCTATTAGACTAAACAATAATAACTGATAAAAGAAATGTGAAATAGTTTTCACGGAAAAAGTATTGAAATGCATGTAGAAATAATGTTATCGTAAGACAAATAACTTTAAGCTTAAGAATGAAGACTTATTAAGTGTACATATTAATAAAAAATAACATTTCTGAAAGTAAAACCGAAACTCAAAGTATCAACAAATTAAGTACGCAACATATTTTTAGAGCGTTTTGGTTTTTAAAGTAATAACGACTAAATGATTACATCACAATTCATCAAATTTTCAACCAAGAAGTTGTAAACAGTTCTGGGAATTATAGAAATAAGGAGAATTAAAAAAAACATTAAGTATAATTTTATATTTCAGTGAATCTATAATGTTTGGGGAAAGTTAACCATTTCCAATTAGGCGTTTTATCATATCGTGATTTTGCTGGTTCCATTACGATTCCTGTCAGGTAAATTTGTGTTTCTGATCGTTAAGTACGTGGCGATTAAAAATCCTGAGTTAACTATTAAACAACATTTAGTGAGAAGTACTCTCGATGAAATAATTCACTAGAGGGGACGATAATAATTCTACGACCATTACGACAGGCTGACCACGAAACACAGAAAGGCACTTATCGTCTCAGATGTTAATTTAAAAAGCATTATGGTTGATGTAATACGGGGAATATTAGTTATTCTTCGACAATTAATCAGAACGCTTCAGTGTTGTGAGTATTCGAAAGTCTATCGGACGTCACATATATAATACAACTCGTACGGGAAACTCGTAAATACTGCAAATAATATATAATTAAATAGTTTTCTATTACAAAGAATTACAAATTGCATATTACAAAATAATCTTGTAATCTGCTAGTACTCGAATTACGTAGTATTTATAATGTCCTTACTAAACTTAAACTTATCTTCCGTCAGCGTGTAATCACAACAATTAGAACAACCGATAACGTCATTTAACTCCTATCAAGTTGAACTCTACCAAATGTTGAACATACAACAGTAGACCTACATCTGGCGATATGCCCTGGACAACGGTTTAATGGCGACTGTAAAAATTAATTTAAACCTAAAAATTATAACAAACATCTAAACTTTATAGAAAATTAACTTTTAATAGTAATGAGTAAAACTCTCAGGTACACTGAAATGTTAAAATCATCTTCTGTATTATTGGAGTTTTACAAATAACACAAAAGTAATTGGCGTACGTCAAATATCACATGAAATGTCAGTCACCCTTCTAAAAAAACTAAGACAACTGACGTTTACAGAGTTTACAGCACAGGAAAGTTTCAAAAGTTGTATGTAACGTAGCATCAGAATCACGAGTATTTACGACGGATTAAGCAGTTTAAAGAGTGGTATTATCTAAAGAGTTTGGCTTCATCACACGAATGTGCGAATCAAGTTTTTTCACATTTATGTTAAGAAAGTAAAATGTTTTACGTGAGAGTTGTTTCTTAATTCATTTGTATGTTATAATAATCAGTCATGACTCTAACATCTCTGAAATGCCAAGATTTAAATTTAAAAGGATGAAAAATATAGTAGACAGTGAGAACCGCATTTTAGTTAATAGATATAAATTTAATTTCCTACAGGTAAAGACATTTTAATTACTTAAGAGTTTACCCTATCATTTCAAGTATTTCACCAAATTTAGGTTTTAAGAGCTTAAAGAATCAGAGTCTTTACGAAATAACATTAAAGGCCAGAAACGAGAAAGACTTCGATTTCTTTTAATAATGTAAAATTAAGGATTCAGAGAGCTGTTGTCTAAGTAAGTTATAAGGTCAGAAACTAAAAATTAATCACCCCTTTCCACACGCACACACGCACACACAACACACACACACACACACACACACACAGGGGACATATATACCATACGGTGTTATGTAAACAAAAGACACAGCGTATAGTGTATAGACACACAAGATTATTACCCGAAAAACAATGTGTTTTGGCAATGAATAAATTCTGTTTATGAAGTGCGGAATAAGAGACGTGCAGTGAGCGTTATAGACTAGATAAATACCTAAGACATGTAAGCTCAAAATAGAGAGAAAAAAAACTAAATGCCTTTACGAAACTGTGTTCAGTACAAACGAAAGTAATAGTACACTAAAATAATTCAAAACAGATTATTTTACTAAATAAGATCACGTTGTCTCTAATTTAGTCTAAGGCTACATTACAAATGAACGTATAGCTTAAGTACACTTCAATCATTTTGCTTGAAGTGTAAATTTATGTACGGGTATAAGAAAAAATAATGACATTTTATATACTGTAGGCCTATATTATCCTTGTATAAAGTGTAAACAATAGGACTGAATGAAAAATGTAAAGTGCAAAAAAATTAAACCTGTTGAAACTAATGAAAGCTTGGTGAAACCATAATCTTTCATCTCTAAAGTTACATTAATAATACATTTGCCTACGTAATATTTTCGTATAATTTAATGAATGTAATTGCGTCTAACAAAGTACGGTAAAGTTTTCTAACAACCATTTAAAAATATTATGAAATATAAATTGCATGTACCAAAATTTTATAAAGTTATGGAAGTTTATATTTATTGTACATATGAGAAAAGCAGACGTTAGGTGTCCACAAAAACTTTATCATAATAACAGATAATACAGAAATAATCAAATTACCGAGTTTCTTGGAAACTTTTGAAAGTCTAGAAAGAAATGCGTACACATAATATTTAAATGATCACTCTTGAAATGAAGTTAGAACAAACCAGAAATAACTTAATATTGGAGTTAAGGCGATGATGAAAGATGTATGGTGTTTTGTGTTGAGCGTTTTTAATTACATACATACGGCTTTGTTTATAAAATCCTGAAACTGTTGTCGTGAATATTTTAACAGTCACTTCATACTGTGTGCAACAAGACACTTCTAAAAATTCTCACTCATGTTTCATAAAGTGACAATATGTGACTTCTTTTACTTTCCTTTATGTCGTAGCTTTCAAATCTTTAATTGCAAAAAATTGTATTCAGCATCTGTTTGTGTAGAGATTTACCTTTGACAAGTAGGGTTTCTAACTAAAGACATTTTACTTACACTGGGTTAAATTTTTAAATAAGTGGCTTTCAAAAATACATGAATTGTTGTTATATTAGATAAATTATGTAGCCTACATTTTTCTCTTGACAGACCATTCTGAAAGACAGATGAATCCTTCATCTAAAAATTACTGTGCGTAAATATACTGCGTGGTAAATTTAGCTATTAATTTTCTTTTTGACAACGGTAATTATCCAGATTCCAGATAGCTAACAATAAATAGTAGGTAAAAATATGGATATAAAAGTAGTGAAAATTAGATTAACTGTTGTTCTATACAAGAAAATTTGTATAGTAATACTAAATCAAAATATGAACTACAATTATAAATAGAAACTCAAAAGTGGAAGCAAACGTACAGTGCAGGGCCGGCTCCAGGCAGGGGCGAACCGTGCCACCGCCCAGGGCGGCAAATTTTAAAGGGCGGCAGATTCCGGTATGTTAAGTTTTGAAATTGAGGGAAAAAATAAAACTATTCACTTAATTTCATCTCAATATGTAAGATCAGTAAGAATTACTTTATATATAAAGTCAGCGGAGTTTAACTAAGAGCCGTGAACGTAAAGCAGACTTTTTCGAAGCTCAAACTTATTAAAACTTATCTCAGATCGAGTATGTCCGAGACTCGCCTGAGTGGTCTGGCGACTATATCTATAGAACATCAGTTAGCTGAATCACTTGATTACAACGAAGTTATAAAGGAGTTTGCCAGTGCAAAAGCTAGACGAGTATTTTTTTTAACTAAGGTATATGATACATTACTTTTGTTATATTTCAATCATAATGAATTTTAGTTAGTATTTTAATTTAAATCATCACGTAGCCATACATTTTTATTGTCTCACGATTCCTTGTATTGTCTCTACAATTTTTATTGTAGCCGTTCGCCGCATCGTAAACGCGAAAAAGTTTTAGTTATTTGATAAACACAACAATGCAAACATTCCTAGTCGTTATTTGAAGGTAATCGCCGTATCTTTAGAGTAGGTCTAGTGTGCGTGAATGTGTTCAGAGTTAAAACAGGGAGGTGGATGGCGGCACTTATAAATACTGCACAGGGCGGCAGAAGCGCTGGGGCCGACCCTGGTACAGTGGTATAGCAAACATTGACAAGTCTACAGATGGCCGTTGTTAGTTACTGCATATTCGCTGTGGTTACTGCTGTGTGAGGATCAGTGTTAAAATGTTAGCATTATAGTGTTTGTTATGTACTGAACTCAGCACAGTTCAGACTGAATACAAGCATGTCTCCTCGTTACTGTTATAAATATGTTTATCGAGTGAATAAATTCATTTCGATTTAAGTATGAATAATTTACCTATGGATATAAAGTACGAGCCATTTTATAGACTGTATATTACCCTTGTATGAAGTGTGAACACTGTATGAAAAATGTCAACTGTATGAAAGGTTAAACCTGTGTAAAGTAATGAAAAGTGGTGAAAACCTTTAATCTCTTATCTCTAAAGTGACATTAATCATAAATTTATCTACGGAAAATTTTTGCATAATATATAAAAAGTAATTATACCTAAACTCTAAAATTTCTAGCATAATACAAACTGTTCTTTGTTTAATGTCAATATGTTAGCTGCGAAATTTGCTGCAGCTGTAACCAAAATACAGGAAGTAATATGTTGTCAGTTCTGAAATTGGTTTGAATACTCTAATCAACACTAAAGGTGAATTGGCAAGCTTTTAAGGAGCATTCAGTGCATTAAATTTTCCATTTACAAATATTATGTGCACTAAACATGTAAATACAATTATTTTTATAGCGTATTTATTTATTTTTTACTGTGTATTTCTTGTTTGTCATAACTCAGTTGAAAAATACGTCTACTCTAATTTAAATAATGGTAAAGACATTCTAACAGTCTAAATATAAAATGTTTTCTAGTCCCATATTATAGTATAAACTTCGGAAAATGTTATACTCAAATTATCAAAATAAATTTTGTATTACACCTATATTATAAATTACACCTACAATCTATACCTATTATAAATGTTGCCTTTTCACTTTTGCAAATGGATAATCTGATAGATTAGTTTATAATTGCACGCATCTGTCTTTAAAGTGCAGAAGAAAATACGCGTAAAATATCGTTTTGCACACAGTTAGTGGTTGTTATTGAGATTTCTAAGCAGCAGTCACCAGATTTGTTACGTTATACAACTAACAATGACGGTTTCTTTTCACTCTTTTATTGACTGTAATGAATAAACAGACTCCAATGCAGATGTAATGTAAGTATGTTATAATATGTTCTCAGTACTACTAAATGCCGATTCTCGAACTTTTCATTCTAAAAACTATTTGTAGCACCAAATAATTAATTACGTATTTTTAAACATGAAATGAATTTGATACTATACTGGTCTCTCGCGTGTGTGTGTAACAAACGTCGTCTCAGTACTGGCAGCTGTTCAGATAGAGACATTTGTGTATGTTTCACAACGACACAGGTGCTACCCTAGATGCGGCTGGTTGTTTCTCCTTGTAAGAATTTCATTTATGCCAAGTTTGAGGCGGGTAGGAGAATATCATCGGACTTAAAGTAAGGTAACTCTATAACCACTTTTCTCTTGAGACCAGAGTCTACTTCAAAAAAGCTGATTACACAAATATAGATGTATTAAAGAAAACGGACCGCTCGTACTCATGGTTTGTTAGACATAGGAAATCTAATTCCCTTGTGTGGACCTCTGAATAATAAAAACATAATAATAGAGACAAGAAACAATTAATGTTTATTTCAGTATTTTTGACAATAGGTAGGATTTAATGAAAGGAAATAAACCGAGCCTGAATAAAAAAAAACTTGATGGAAAAGTTTTATGAGTAGGAATAAGAAATCAGGAACTACACAATCACAGTATTAGACCGAAATAACTGCTAAGTGAAGGCAAACAATTAGAGCCAGCATTTAAGTGTGGAAATGAATATCAAATTACACAGGGGTTTAAACAGTTTTGGCAGAACAGATCAACTTGAGAACATAAAATATGATCACCAACCAATTTCGGGACTATAACTGCCAGAATACATTTTAAACATTATTATTTGCCTCCAGAAGCGGTTAAGACTATAAAACAGGTTAATTACCTTCTGTCACGCTTCTTAAAATCCGAATACAGGATTACTCGAGTTTCTACAACTAATGTGTCATCATCAGATCTTCATGAATATGGTTAAAAATTCATTTGTCGATGTTTACACATCTCGTCGAATAATAAAAACACACGTACATAGTACAAAAATATTAAATAATTTAACAGACGGTAAAAATAAAATAAAATAAAATAAAACAGAACAAAACACAATACACGCAGCCGCCGCGAACCTGCACAGGGACGCGTTACATAGTAAAACTAATCGATACCGACTTGACCTTCGGTTAACTTTATCGATCTGACATAGCTAATTTCTCGTTCTATATCATTGGCTCTATTGAATAAAATATTATTTTTATGTATTGATTTTTCATTTAGGATGTGATTGTAATTATCTTTAGGGGCTTTATATATCTCAAACCGTTCGAGAGTGTCCAGTTTACGCGATTTCTTGCATTTATGTAATATGTCCAAACTCTCCCTAATACTTTTTATGTTATGATCTTGTAAACTTAAATGTTCAGCAAATGTAGATCTTCCTATATTTGACTTAGAACTTGGGATGTGTTCTTTATAACAAGAGTCAGGGTGAATTATGTGTTCATTATTAATGAAATTATGACCCACTGAGTAAAGTAAGTGCTTAAAGTCAAGCAATATTGCCTGTCTATATCGCCTGGAGAAGTTACTTCGAATGAACGCAGCCGCTCTCGGAAATTGCGATATTGATCCACTTTAGATACATGAATACAGGGAGTGTATATTCAGTAATATGAAAACATTAGGGTTTACAGGAAAACATTGCAGCAGTGCTCAAGCTAAACAAAACAGAATGTAGTAGAGAGAATATAGAGTACTAATAGAAACATATCCCTTATGCATTTAACAAATTGTAAACCACCAAAAAAGGTAGTAGTAGATCCAGTAAAGATGGCTACGATACAAAGCCTAACACTGTCTACCAATAACATGACGGTTATTAGCATAGAGTGGATAAATTATGACAAGAAAAAACAGTTGTGAGAATGAATAATAATTCTATGAAAATACAAAGAAAAATTAAATGAATTTTTATATCTCGTTTCGAGATGTAGAATACCTTGGCTTGTTGGTTGGTCTTTCGTTACCAATTTTAAGAAACTAAAAGTTGAAAAGTAAAGAGTATACAACAGTCGAGAGACGCGTTAGGTGAATAAATAATGTTAGCGAACTGAAGGTAACTGAGAAAAATTGAAATAAGTGTTGCCCGTTTCCACATAACTCATATATATATATTTTTTCAGTGTACGTATTATTGTTCCATACAAAATTTATAATACACGTATTACTGATAAATTTTAACATCTTTTTAAAAAATACAAACTAGAAGATTACGTTCAGTCTTGCTTTGGTAGAGCCTATACTACCAAACTAAGGAGAATTTCCTCCAGAGTAGTTGTACCTTTCTAAGATTTGTTGAGAACCGGCAGAGCCTTGTGATTGTCATGTATCACTAAAACTAGCTAATTGATGAATTTAAAAGAACTACTATTTATTCCTAGAATATGAACTACAAATAACATACGATATGTTTCTACGTCTAACATAACTAGAATACAAACAATCTTAATGTTTTACAGTTTACATTGATACGGCTGTTAGATATCAGAATTTATAAGGTTAAAATCTTTAAAAAAATTATTAACAAAAGAATCGTTAAAGGCAGCTATAGAAACTACAAGTATGGCACTGCCATACTGCCATATTGGTGTCCGACAGTGCCAATGTTTACTGAGCATATCGTTGATATTAAACACAAAGTTGGAATAGATTCAGATGGTGATCCTGTACAGAACATTCCTAATGAATAACGTCTAAGATACATTTAATAACTTCAAGGAATGAGGTTGGTTAACAGCTAAATTCAAACTTATCAATATTGTAACGCTACGGGAATCTCTCCCATTAAAGCCAATTCTGTAACGCTAAGGGAATCTCTCCCGTATCAATCTTAAGCATCTCTGTTGGGATCGCCAAATTTGTAACGTGTAATATTTTTTTCCCGTTAATTTGTAACAACTCAAGTAATAAATTATAATATACGGGTTATTGTTTGTTATTTTAAGGACGAGTATGTTGTCAGGGTAATGTTGGTTGAGTGCCAATTTGCAATCAGAGGTTGCAAATAAAATGTATTGGTAAATTGGTAAGTAATATTGCATATAGCATAAGGGTTTCTTTTTTCTTATAAATTTCTATCTTTTTTAATCTTTTATTTAACATAATATTATTACTACTAATTCTCAGTACGGCAGATTCAAATCTGGTGCCATACTTTTCTTGTCGGGAGTGTTACCAACCTATGCTAGTTGATGAAAAAATTAACATTCGTTTATATGTTGTACATAATATCATATACATAAAATTATCCACTAAGTAAAGAAAAAAAACTTTTATCTGTTGTTATTGAACTCAAATCCTTTATTCTTCTTATTAAATGTTTTTAAAAGACAATTATAATTGATAACAAAGTCTTGCCGGCTGTTCTTTAAATATGCTCAGAATGGCAGCAGTTGCTCCTATTTCTCAGGGCAAACCATATTTACATTTTAATAATGCCTAAATAAAATATAAACAAAATGGTTTTACGTTAGATCCTTTTGACTACGGTATAAACTACAAAGATCTTCGGAAAAGTACCAAAATACATGGGCTGAGAATAAAATACAGAGTGTCTTAACAAGAGTCTATTATGAATTTTACAATGTTCAGTGTCTAGGTTATGTTGATCTATGTATTTTCAAGGTCTAATACATTTTAAATGGTTGTATTACCATACATTAATAGTTTTTTACACATCAAAATATCGGTATGGAGAACCATACATGACCTCCATATTCTAAGATTTATATTTAAAATCATTTTCGAAATGAAATATTACCATAGAAACTACTTCTTTCTACTTACTGCTTCAGCCTTAACCACAGTACTGTGGTCACTAACGTATACCACCTCACGTTATCGCACTCGATTTTTACTGATGATGGAAGTCGATGGCATTGCCGAACCGTCTGGTTTTGTAGAAAACATTGGACTACGGCCAAATATCCCGGGAAGGAATTTTCACAAAAACTACTTCTTTGTTGCCGATAACGTTGTACACATATATATAAAAAATATGCATAAAATTAATGGCTTGTATAAGTTAATGATTGATCTCCATTAAGTAGTGCTCAAGTTTCCAAAGTTTTAATATTATGATGTCCGTAATTAAAACATCAGAGCAGGTTTAGTGTGAATGAGGGTACACCGTGGACAAAAATTTTTAACATTTCCTATTGAGCGTTGCTTAGAGTAAAGCTGCGAATCTACAGTGTATGTTTCACAGAACAAACACGCGAAAAAGAAGGAGCGCTCCGAAGTCACTCATGGACCCTCAGCATCTTGCAGAGGGTTCATTCCCTAAAGACGAAAAGTCTGTCTATGAATCGTTCCTCTGTAAACACGTGCAGTTACACTGCCCAGCGATCCACAGGAAGCAAATTGATGTCCATTTTTTCGGCTTGCACGCTTTATATGTTGGTGTGGGTTTCGGCACTTTCCATTAAAAAAGCGTGCAAATGTAAGAAAATAAACATGAGTGAGGCCAGAAATAACGCGAATTTTGTGTGTGTGTGTGTCTTCCCTGCCTTTTTATTCCGGTAATCATAATAATAAAATGGAAACGTAAACATTACATAACTGAGATATGCTTACCTGCCACGAACGATATATTATTTTATACATGTATATTAACTCATACATAATTTACATTAAAATGAAAAAAGTTATAATTTTATTGCCTGGCAACAAAATTATTTTATTTTTAACAATTACCATTGTTTGAAAAAGTTTAAATGAATTTTCAAGTACTTTACTGTTGTTAAAACGTAAAATGTTGCAGGTAAACTACCCCTTTCCCTTAACCGATCTTCACCAAAAACAACAGGTCTTGAGAACTCTACAATTCAGGGCTGTATGCGAAACATTATTTGATTCTGTTTGAATTTGCGGCTGTTATCGTTTGCCAAAAAAAAATTTCCCTTGATAAAAAAAACCGTTGCAGGTAAACTACCCCTTTCCCTCAACCGATCTTCACCAAAAACAATAGGTCGTGAGTACTCTACAAATCAGGGCTGCACGCAAAAAATTATTTGATTCTGTTTGAATTTGCGGCTGTTATCGTTTGCCAAAAAAAAAAAATCTACACACAGATACACAGACAGACAGACAGACACACACCAGACACACACACAGACACTTTTCGAAAAACGACTTTTTTTCATGTTTTGAGTGTAGTACAATCAGAATCTGCAATAATCTCGAACACGATTTTTTTTGCCATCACCATACTTCCATTTCCTTAAGGAATATGGAAGTAAAAGTGTAAACAGTTTCTTTGAAAAGTGTAAACTTAGGCCATTAAGGTAATTTCTTCAGTTTAGTTATTAGCAAAAATACTTCCCTTCCTGGATATGTTGAATTTGTCTCTTCATATGTTAATTGGTTTCCATCTTTTGAATAATGTTTACTTCTTTCTTCTAAACATTTAGTTTTGTACTATGATTTAACTTTAATTATCTTCACTGGTTCTTTAATTATCAGTACACTCGAAATATGCTAGATTGGTCTCTTATATTTCATACCAATCTTTCTCCTTCAGTTCTAATAATGGAATCCCCTTCATTCAATTTATAACATCTCTGTTGCTAAGGCCTATAACTTAGCTTTCATTGGTTTAAATTGTATCATCTGGAGTTACTGTGGTTCTCTCTGAGCCTCAAAATAAACAAACTTCTAACATTTTACTTTCAATTTTCTTAAAATTGTTATAACATTTTTATATGATCTTTGATCTTCAATATACTAGTATCTTTGAATTTCTGATGGAACACTGATTGTTTTGATATCACTTTTGATTAGTTTCCGTTCCATATTTCCTTGAGTTACTATTTTACACTTTTAACAATTTGTACAAAATTATTTATAATTAGTTATTTTTATACCCTTCACTTTACTAAAACTATTAGATACAATCAGTAATAACATAGTTCAACGTGACATTAATTATTCTAGTTTTAATATAAACTCTTTTCAAATTCCTTAACTATCTAGGCCTAACATGCCTAGTTTCACAAATCTCTATTATTATAATTTTGGTACCCTTCCATTAACATTAACATTAACATTTGTTTTATTAACATTACAGCATATATTATTAATCAACATCAAACAATTAATTACTAACAACTATTAGGAAACATATGACCATTCTTATTAAACTTAAGGATCCATTCCAGTTTTTATAAACAAAATAAAACATGGTAAGTAGTTCCCAAAACATTGTCCTCCTTACTTACTAACTTCAATATCTCAAAACACAACGATTAAAACATTGTTTATTATTAATCACTTCCGTTATAAACATAACACAACTCTTATTAAACTTATGAATTAATTTCCATTCTCACACACATAGTGGGATTAGTATTAACATAGTAAGTATTTATAAAACATTGTCCTCCTTACTTTAATAGTACAAACATAATTATTAGAACATTATTTAGTATTAGTCTTAAACTTAAACCTATAATTGGTAGTCCTTGAAACAAGCTACTTTATGTTTTCTGGTACTTTCCTAGGATTTATAAATATATTTTACTCATGCAAGTACACAACCAGATGATGGGCAAAATATCATGTAACAATATATATACAAGTGTTCGCATGTAGTTGACCTTTGGACGAGTGCTCAGATAAAGAAATCTTATGATAATCTAATATGTAAAACTATTTCACAACTTTTTTAACATTGAAAATGTTTATAAAGACGTGTCGCACATTTGCGGCCGATCGCTGGTGCGTGATTGAAAATGGGAACCGGTGAGTTTCCATAGAAACTACTTCTTTGTTGTCAATAACGTAGTACACATATAAAACTTAGCTTATGAATGCGACTACATTTAACTGATAATCTGTACATTGGTAAATGAAGAATGAATTCATTGATTGGTGAATGAAGAATGAATTCATTGATTGGTGAATGAACATAAATATATATATATTTTTTAGATTTATTGAAGCATTTTCAATGCCCTTCTCTGTGCATTGCATTTGTGCAATGCCTGTAAATTTTTTATTTAACTAACTGTTTTCAGTGTGTCAACGCAATAATAAAACCTCATACCGTCCTGGATAGGTTAAGTAAAAAATACAGTATGTTATGACAGTTTTTTAATTGACGACGGGAAAACATTAAACACAGGTGAAGTGGAAAATAATGGCCACAGACTTAAATTTGTGAGACAGTAAAGTATGTCTAAGAAATGCATACAAAAACAGGGTTAAAAACAGAGCATAATATTTCTCTATGGATAAATTAAAAATGGTGAATTTTTGATAACCATTTTATAAATGCGTCAAAATGAAACATGACAGTAGACTAAAAACGAGTGTTGTGCTCATAGTTGCTCATCTTTATCAAAGTGTGTAGCAAGGGTACATACTTAAAAGTAACTCATAAATGCAAAATCAATATATGTTCATTCAAAGAAATTAAAAACCAGAAGCCGTCTGGTCAAACAGATTTAAAAACAATTACACGCTCGCGCTCACACACACACACACACCCCATATATCAAGCGTATTTATATAGAATATATCTTAATTTTAATCGGCTGGCTTCTGATTTTAAGATGTGGCTTTGGCTTACCACATTTTAGTATTTTTAAAAGAAAATTCTAGATGTTGGTGGTCCAGTTAATTACGACATGTAAGTGTAATTTATGTTAAATGGCGTAGGAAAAGCGGGTCCTTTGTGTACAACTGCCGCTTTGTTTAAAAGTGGAACTGAGATAAACAACGTAGGGTGTTACATGACGCACACTTTAGGAATGTGAAATCTCTGCACTTTCTAACTAAAATGTAACGGGGTTGTTCACAAAGGACTTGAAACTACAAGTGTTTGTCTTTGGTCAGTTGATATACTTTACGTTTTGTTGTGTGCTGTAAGCTCGCACAAGCAGTACTTAATTGGCCACGGTGCCGAATTCTGTACGAAGTAAGGATAGGTTGGAAGCAATGGACAGTCTGCATGAAAACATTTTACTTTAAAAACAATGGGATCAGGAGATCTGTTGTCTCCAGCGGATGTCAACTTGTTTTATGGTAGCCTACAAAATACCATTTCTATAGACATACGTATCCGTGTTATAACAGTGATCCTCGGAGTTTATATGAAATCTTTAACAGGAAAATTATACGATTTAATGACTGTGCTATGAGAATTGGCAAAATGGGAGATAGTAGGGTTCTTCAGTAGTGAATGTGATGATATGGTTTAGAAGCTAGAAGGCGTATCTTGATGTGTGGTAGAATGTTATTGCGAAGACAAAGTTTGTTAGGGAAGTGGATGCCTGTCAGAATTTTTGGATTATAAAAGATAATCTCGTGTAGATGTTGTCATTACGACTTATAGAGTGAAGCCTTCAATAGGTGAAGAAGAACGATGTGAGAAAATGTGTATGCTAGCGTCTTGGATAAAGAGAACCTGATGAATATGCTTACACAGATTTTTCAAGGATTCAATTATTGAGAGAAACTTCATACCTAGTGTATTTGAATAATTTGCAATACACACGCAAAAACATACCAAATTATTCTAGAATTTTGTTCTATATACCCCTAAATACCGGAAATTTATTGTGGAGAACTAAGTTCACTGTTAACTAGTGTCTCTATATCATCAAGTGTTCATCCGTATGTTACGTTCACTTGAAATATTATATTGAAGCTACGAAATATTATATTAGGAGTGTAATACAAAGCATTTGAAGTATTGTATTCAAGGTACGAGTTAAGGAGTTTGACCAAATGGCATCTGTAAAAATATAATGACAAAATTGTTTAACAAGAAAATCGGTTCTGTTAAAATAAATAAAGCAGTAAGCTACTTTACGGAAGTTAAAACTTAACTTATAGGATGTGTCACCGTGAAATCTTGAGTTTATAACAATGTTAAACACAACATTTTAAAACACAGAACAGTAAACAATCATTAATTCGGTTAAAATAAACAAAGAATTTTTATTTGGCACTGCAGACCAGGGAAAAGAATATTACTAAAGAGACTAGTAAAGATGCTAGGAACACTTTTGGAGGCTCCACAGGACAACGGAAGAGGATAATCGTAAGAGGAATTTCAGAATACAAGGTAAGTATAAAAGTGGAAGTGTGTCTTACACCTGTTTGTTACAAAAAAGCCGCCTGTTGCGAATACAGTACATACCAGCAACATCAGGTCCTGTTTGAAAGCCATTGCACACATCCAGAAGTTGGACTAAATGCTTGCGCCAGAAAAATCTGCAAAGCAGCAGACAATGCAGTCCTTGTAATGTGTAAAAAAAATGACGATGCTTATTAACAGCTGATTTAAAAAAAATAAAAAATGACGATGCTATTTAACAGCTGATTTGTAACGTGTAAAAAAAATGACGATGCTTATTAACAGCTGATTTTAAACACGCCAAAATGATATATGGTTATCGTTTTGACAGTCCAAAGTCTGTACAAAGTGTGATGGGAATCAGCAGTTTTATTGACCTATTAGGCCTGTTGTTATGAAATAAGATTGATTTTAAGGTTCACCCCCCTTTCCTCTTGCGAAGGTGTCCGCAAACCTCCGGTATAGAAATACTTTTGGAATTTTGTCATCCCTCTCTCAGGTAGCAAAAGGCCTTGTGTCCGCAAATCTCCGGAAATAGCTTGTGTTCGCAAATCTCCGTGTCCGCATCTCTCCGGACACCCATTTTCTGCCATGCGGCTCAAAATCTAGAAACCTTGAAGTGATGAAAAAGTGAATGTATTGGCATTTTGTGAACTGAAATCAGATAGATTCCTTATAAAACAATTAAGGTCTACATTTTGCCCATTTGTTTCTTAAATTAACATTTTAAAATTAACTATTGATAGGATTTGTCATCAAAAATACACAGTAAAATTTGACAACTTAATTGTAACTAATAAAAGTGTTTTTATGCCAGAAAAAAAAGCAAAATTGTTACAAACGTAAGACTGTGGGTCAGGAATATTTTGTAATATAGAGTTGGGTCAGCAACTCTGGCTAATATTATATTTTGTTTCCTTAAAATAGAAATAGTCACAAAAGTTTAATTCATAACTTTTTTATATAAGTCGTATTACCTAAAAATAAAAGTAACATTGTTTAGAGATTTCTACATAATACATAAACGTTTGTATTTGTAACGTACATTGTGCGACCATTCGATTGCATGAAACGTGCAACACACAAGCAATGAGTGCCTATGTAACAGAGCCCACCCTACTAATTACAAACCTTTCACTGTTTATCAAGAGACAAAGGCACCGAAAGTCAATCACTTTGACACTAACTAAAATGAAAGTTGAAACGAATATACTAACCCATTATACGTATCAAAAACAGCGACAACTTTCTTCATTTAAAATATAAACCTACAATTTTTTGTGACGGATACTGTTACGTATTTAAGACAATATTTAAGGAAATGAGAGTGACAGCACCAACAGGTTAACCAACTAGGTTTAACAAATTTTAAAACAAAACAAATTATTTTTAAGTATCAGAGAAATGTATATTCTCTTAGTCTCCTAAAGGTGATCGAAATACCTTACTGTTCCGTGTAGTTTGCAAGCCATTCTGAAGTTCTGATAACACGATTATCTCAGTTTTACGTAATTAAGGACCGCGTCACACTCAGCATAGTAAGCAGTAATAGTTCGGAACTGGCAGTGCCCTCTAGTGTACACCGAGCCCATCAAACTATTCAATCAATATGTTAAGCGTTGTATGTGTTCTGTGCATGCATATAAGTGTATATAAATGTTTTGGGAAAATCGCAAGAGTAATATGGATTTGAAGATGGGACATAAGTCCCTTATTATGATACTACAAAAAGTCACAAGTTTTCAAAAAAATAAAATATATTAACGTAATAATTTACCAAAAACGTGTCTTCGATAATAATTGTGGATTTATAATTACATACTATAGTTAACAACACAAAAGTTCAACTACTTCTTCCCAGGAGAATCAATTTGGACGAAGACTTCTTTCATCTAGTAGTGACAAAACTTTGTGTTCTCCATCAAGGAAAGTGAAATAAAGGAGAGAAACGTGTTTTTTTAAATTCTGTTTATCTTTAACGTTCTCTCCCTTTTAAGTGACAAATTTATTTCCTAAACTTGCTCCTGCGTGGTTTTCACTATTCATAACATGCCTTCTTTGCAGTGTTACAGGTGTTTTATTTCTCCCAGCAGCAAACGCATACTCCTTGTACAATGAACCAGCTGAAGATACAACTGAGGATGCTTTATCTAATAGCAATAACTGTTATTCTTGTTGCATCGACTTGGTCTATGCGACGTTTTTAACTTTATATGTAGTTGGAATATTTTTAAAGTTCTAGTCTCATCGTGTGGTTACTCCCATGTAGATAATATTTTTTTTTGTATACTGATTCACTTTCTTTTGGAATAGAAGATGTCCCACGTTTTCGGACCTAGGTTCGCATGAGATTTTTTTCTTACTTTTCGCTAAAGAATCGCCCCGTGACATAGTTCCCTTTCCTTCCAGAACACTCTGTATAAAGCATAAAAAGGCAGAAGCTACGTGAGACGCCCATGCGATCTCTAGGAGTGAAGCGGTTTTACATTCTACGAATTCCTGCCTGCGTCACATACTGTACGTTTCTATTTCATATAAACACTACGTACAGTTTACTCTGAGTTGTAGTATTGGGTAATTGGATAGGGATACTAAGAGCACTACTGGTGTGTCCTCTCAACTGTTAGCCGTTGCTGTGCCCCCAGCGTTTTATCACGTAACTTCTAGCAACGCGGAGATGTCAGAATGTCAGGTCAGTGGTTAGAACGTACTACGAATTATTTGCAGTTTCAGTGAATCACACATTTGATAAATTAGTGACATACAATAGGCCTATAACATTTCGCTTAATTATTAGCAAATGTTTTTTGGTCAAGTAATTTACGCCACATTCTTTATTAATTTTATATATCACTAGCGAGTACCCGGCATGCGTTGCAATGCCACTAAAAGAAAGAAAGTGTTTGTATATATATAATATATAAAGACTTCTTTCGCGTGGTCTTCAATTTAATGCGATAATATATTTAGAACAGAATCTATTCCATTGGGTTGCCATAGTAACCAGATCTAATAAGTTAGTTTTTTAAGACTCCAAAGGACCCCCCAGAGGATCGTATCGAAAAAACACCTGTCCTATGTTGGTTCTCCCGTTGCGTAAAATATTTGTGCCAAGTTTGGTTGAAATCGGTCCAGTGGTTTAGGAGGAGATGTGGAAGACCCCAAAGAACCCCCAAAAGAACCCCATCGAAAAAACACCTATCCTATGTTGGTTCTCCCTTTGCGTAAAATATTTGTGCCAAGTTTGGTTGAAATCGGTCCAGTGGTTTAGGAGGAGATGTGGAAGACCCCAAAGGACCCCCCGAAGTATCATATCGAAAAAACACATATCCTATGTTGGTTCTCCCGTTGCGTAAAATATTTGTGCCAAGTTTGGTTGAAATCGGTCCAGTGGTTTAGGAGGAGATGTGGAAGACCCCAAAGAACCCCCAAAAGAACCCCATTGAAAAAGCACCTATCCTATGTTGGTTCTCCCTTTGCGTAAAATATTTGTGCCACGTTTGGTTGAAATCGGTCCAGTGGTTTAGGAGGAGATGTGAAAGACCCCAAAGGACCCCCAAAAGGACTCCCCGAAGGATCATATCGAAAAAACACATATCCTATGTTGGTTCTCCCGTTGCGTAAAATATTTGTGCCAAGTTTGGTTGAAATCGGTCCAGTGGTTTAGGAGGAGATGTGGATGACCCCAAAGGACCCCCCAATGGACCCCGTCGAAAAAAACACCTATCCTATGTTGGTTCTCCCGTTGCGTAAAATATTTGTGCCAAGTTTGGTTGAAATCGGTCCAGTGGTTTAGGAGGAGATGTGGAAGACCCCAAAGGACCCCCCAAAGGACCCCATCGAAAAAACACCTACCCTATGTTGGTTCTCCCGTTGCTTAAAATATTTGTGCCAAGTTTGGTTGAAATCGGTCCAGTGGTTTAGGAGGAGATGTGGAAGACCCCAAGAACCCCCCATAGGACCCCATCGAAAAAAATTCATAAACCTTCGCGGGCGTGCGCACAACAACTCACCGAAGTTTCATCGCAATCGGATGAATGGTATAGGAACGCATACGGGACAAAGAAAGAAAGAAAGAAACAAACATTCATTTTTATAGATATAGATTAGAGTCTGCAATACTTAGCTCGATAAAGGTCTACAATATTTAAGAACAATATTTTACATTGATGAGTTAAAAATCTTCAATTTTTCGATAACCATTCAAGTAGGGGGAAAATGCCGGTCCTGACTCACAAAGGAATGCCGCCTTTCTTAAAAAACATAAAAAACGCTAAAAAACAAGATCAAAGAGATGCCGCCGTTCCCGCGGTCCAAGATTTTTTCCCACGCTCTCCCCACCACCGCTGGACCACAGCATCCGCGAATTTCCGCGAATATAATTTTTTATATGCAGCCTTTCGCGAGCCTAGATCACTTTCACTTTCTACTGGACCACAGCATCCGCGACTTTTTCGCTGATCTGTGTCAAGATCCGCGACTTTTTCGCGTATCTGGACCACAGCATCCGCGAATATAATTTTTTATTTTTTTATATGCCGCCTTTCGCGAGCTTAGATCACTTTCACTTTCTATCACTTGATGCATTATAGTGTATATATTAAATATATGATCAGGGTTACCAACCTTGCATGAGTTCAAATTTGTTGTGTGTTATAATGTATATTAAATCTATGTGATCAGGTTTACCAACATATGGTGGGGGGGGTTCCGACTTGATGCATTATAGTGTATATATTAAATATATGATCAGGGTTACCAACCTTGCATGAGTTCAAATTTGTTGTGTGTTATAATGTATATTAAATCTATATGATCAGGTTTACCAACCTATGTATGGGTTCAAACTTGATATGTGTGTGTATTACAGTGTATATTAAAATATATGATCAGGGTTACCAATCCTGCATTATTGTGTGTATAGAACAGATCTGCCAACATTTTTCTTCGGTGGGAAATTCAATATAAACTCTCTCTTTATGTCATCAGTTTTACATAAGCGTCGTGCTACTTATGGATTATTGTAAGTAGCGATACTAAAATGTAATCACCAGGAAATATATATTTATCACCTACCTCGTTGCGTCCTACTTATAATTTTTTTTTTGACACATGACAGTCATTGACCACGATTTAGAAATTAATATACTGCCAAGTCTGTGTGTGTGTGTGTGTGGTAAAGTGTTACGCATAAAAAAAAAATCTCCTTGAAATAAGGTATTTTCAAAAGTTTTGTGTACACATACACACATTGTATATGTCTCTCTCTCTCGCTGCAAACGTTGACAAGAATTCCCTTATTCAAACGATTTGTATGTGTACACGAACTTAAATATAGTTTACAGACGATTGTAATTTTAAAAATTCATTTTTGCATTAAATATATATATCGTAAACAATGAAATAATAATATTTCGTCATTGTAAGATTTTAATAAAACAATTATCAGTTTAAATAATAATTCTCATGATTGTAAGATACAACCTACAAATTATTAAAATGTCTCTCTCACACATTTCTGATTACTATACAAATAATTGCATGCATATTCGGAGGTTTATAACGAAATAAATTAAAATAAACCATAATTTGTTTTAAATAATTAAATATATATATTTACAACACTGTACACAAACTTAAAATATAGTTTACAAACCGCTATAATACAATTATTCAAAAAATACATTTTACATTGATTAAATATATATATATATCACAAACATTGTTATATATAAAATATTAATAATAATATTGTTTTAAATGATTAAATATATATTTACAGCACTGTACACAAACTTAAAATATAGTTTACAAACCGTTATAATACAATTATTCAAAATATATTTTATACAATTATTCAAAAATACATTTTACATTGATTAAATATATATATCACAAACAAACATTGTTATATAAAATAAATACAATATTAATAATTATTTTTGACATTGTAAGATTTTTAAATAATAATTTCACGTGTAGATACAGTTCACAAGGAAGTTTATCTGTAACATAACAATACAGTCGATATTAGAATCACTGATACGATAATATTCAATTATCACATGCACACACACATTTAGTGGAAAGAATCAAATGCGTTAAGTAAGTAAACTTTTTCAAGTATATGTCATTTTTCATAAGTTAATGTACTTTCAAATAATTTCTAATCAAACCAAACCAAATATTATTCACTGGAAATTTGTAAATACTGCTTAGAATCAATGATACATTTATCGCATAAGTTAATGTACTTTCAAATAATTTCTAATCGAACCAACTATTATTCAACGAAACTTGTAGAATCAATGATACATTTATCATGTGCATACAAATTCAATTATTAAAGTGTTAAGTGCAGAGAGTTGAAACTACACACACACACACATCAATAAATTGTTTGTTAACACGATTGCTACTTACGACGTTAGGACTCAATCTCTACTTGTGTTGTTTGATTTCTCGTCCCTCGATACACTAAATGTAGTTCTTTAGGTTTGATATGTCTGAGCTCCTCATTCGTGAAGACACCTGCATACCTCTTGGGAAGATAGACACGATACTGGCGGTCGCCATCCTCCAACGTAGCAAGCACAGAGTTCCCATATTTTGTGTCCACATTTGTTAAGACCATGATGGGATATTTTTTATTCACTGTCAATTCTGAACATCGTTTGTACTCGATAGCACTTACAGCATTAAACTTTACAGGAAACGACATTATTAGAAGACACTAGTGAACACGTCTGTATCAAGCGAGAGAGAACCAAACAATGACAGAATATTCGACACAAAAGGACAGTACAATATGATAGTGGTGGTGGTAACGTCGGTGTCCCACTTTCATTTGCATGTATGAACATGTCCCACAGACGAAATTAGAGACACCAAAAATATAACAATGTCATTAGGAAAGTCCATTTTCATAAGGAAATAGTCACTGCTTACAGCTATGCATGTATGTACATGTCCACAACAGAATGAGAGAGAGATATAAATGTCATCATTCGCGGTGACCTACTTTCTAAATTTGTTACATTAAAAATGTTTGTTTAAAGCAAAAATCATGAATCATCCATTCCCGAATAGCATGCACCTTATAGTTGGCACAACGGTCAGAAGAATTGAAATGTCTAAGACATTCTGTTCCATGAAATAGATACAGTATGTTTTTAGGACAACCAAAGTCATCGAGATTGATGATATTATTGTGTATTATCTTTGATTGCAAAAAACGTTTTTTCTCAAAACCCTTCACAAACACATATTTATATATACGTGTATGTGATGTTAACAATGAAACAAGATTGTCGTACGGTGTCTCTCCTTCGCTCCATCTAAGTCTATGATAATTTGATGTTAACCAGTGGTTTGTCCTAACGTATTTGGGATTCGTAACGGATGTAGCAGGCGGAGTCAAAATCCAATGTCTACCAGCAAATCTCAGAACGTCCATGATTGACAGTTCCTTCACAATATATTTTCCGTTGTCGTCGAAAAAGCACTGGAAGTCAATTATAACCGCAGTGTTATCCATAATACTGTAAGACAAAGAAACCACACACATTACAAACTCTATATATGTATATATTATGTTTAAACATACAAATATCGTTTAGATATTAATATGTGAACTTACGTTTATAGACGTCTGGACTGAAGCACCGAGAGACGTCAACTGACGAAAGAAACAAGTGTTGAGGGGGTTACTATACATGGAGACGAATTTTTTTAGTAGGTGGGGAGGTGTCGTCGTTCTCCATGTTGATGCGTTGTCGTATTCGATAATGACCGTATGCAAGCGTATCATGACCCAGGAAATATATATTTATCACCTACCTCGTTGCGTCCTACTTCTAATTTTTTTTTTTTTGACACATGACAGTCATTGACCACGATTTAGAAATTAATATACTGCCAAGTCTGTGTGTGTGTGTGTGTGTGGTAAAGTGTTACGCATAAAAAAAAAATCTCCTTGAAATAAGGTATTTTCAAAAGTTTTGTGTACACATACACACATTGTATATGTCTCTCTCTCTCTCGCTGCAAACGTTGACAAGAATTCCCTTATTCAAACGATTTGTATGTGTACACGAACTTAAATAAAGTTTACAGACGATTGTAATTTTAAAAATTCATTTTTGCATTAAATATATATATCGTAAACAATGAAATAATAATATTTCGTCATTGTAAGATTTTAATAAAACAATTATCAGTTTAAATAATAATTTTCATGATTGTAATATACAACCTACAAATTATTAAAATGTCTCTCTCACACATTTCTGATTACTATACAAATAATTGCATGCATATTCGGAGGTTTATAACGAAATAAATTAAAATAAACCATAATTTGTTTTAAATAATTAAATACGGGGTTTTGACGAACAGACCAATCTGCTTGTACGCAAGGGGGTGTACCCTTACGAGTACGTTGACAGTATTGATCGGTTCAACGAAACAAGTCTATGCACACACACACACACACACACACACACACACACACAACGATACTGAATTAGATATAGTTATTATTATTCGATAACTTAAACCAGAGGTCATTAACCTTGTGTACGGCGCCCTACTTTCTAATTGACACCTGTCAGTCATTAGCAGCGTTGACAGTAATTAGGATTAATTATGGATTAGAAAGTATTTACTCTAAAAACGGACATGCAAGCTTTCTCCCACTACCAGTGTACAATATATATACGCACAGAAAATTAGTGAAAATTTCTCATTTGACTGCTTGTGTGTGCTGATACATCGTGAAATCTATCTCTGCATCTTTTTTAATAGTTGAAAGACTGTTTGTGCGCATTCAGTATACACACAACTTTCATCATTAAGGGTGTGTAGACAACACATACCAGTTTTTGGTAAGTGTACAGATTTTATTTAATTTTAATGTATGTGCAGATTTTATTTAAACGTAAAAATTATTTGTATTAAAACATTATCAAGCGCATTATTGAAACATTTGAATACGTTAATAACTGAGTATAATTTTTATTGTATGTACAGATTTTATTTAAACGTAAAAATTATTTGTATTAAAACATTATCAAGCGCATTATTGAAACATTTGAATACGTTAATAACTGAGTATAATTTTTATTGTATGTACAGATTTTATTTAAACGTAAAAATTATTTGCATTAAAACATTATCAAGCGCATTATTTATTGAATTTAATACATACGTGTGTATGTGTGTGTGTGTGTGTGTGTGTGTGTGTGTGTGTGTGTGTGATCAAATTACAATTTCTGAAAATATATTCTTACCGTATTTTTATAGTGGCAATTTCTCATTGATCGCTTGCGTGTGCTGATACATCGTGAAATCTATCTATCTCTGCATCTTTTTTAATAGTTGAGACTGTTTGTGCGCATTCAGTATACACACAACTTTCATCATTAAGGGTGTGTAGACAACACATACTAGTTTTTGGTAAGTGTACAGATTTTATTTAATTTTAATGTATGTGCAGATTTTATTTAAACGTAAAAATTATTTGTATTAAAACATTATCAAGCGCATTATTTATTGAATTTAATACATACGTGTGTATGTGTGTGTGTGTGTGTGTGTGTGTGTGTGTGTGTGTGTGTGTGTGTGTGTGTGTGTGTGTGTGTGTATGATCAAATTACAATTTCTGAAAATATATTCTTACCGTATTTTTATAGTGGCAATTTCTCATTGATCGCTTGCGTGTGCTGATACATCGTGAAATCTATCTATCTCTGCATCTTTTTTAATAGTTGAGACTGTTTGTGCGCATTCAGTATACACACAACTTTCATCATTAAGGGTGTGTAGACAACACATACTAGTTTTTGGTAAGTGTACAGATTTTATTTAATTTTAATGTATGTGCAGATTTTATTTAAACGTAAAAATTATTTGTATTAAAACATTATCAAGCGCATTATTGAAACATTTGAATACGTTAATAACTGAGTATAACTTTATTGTATGTACAGATTTTATTTAAACGTAAAAATTATTTGTATTAAAACATTATCAAGCGCATTATTGAAACATTTGAATACGTTAATAACTGAGTATAATTTTTATTGTATGTACAGATTTTATTTAAACGTAAAAATTATTTGCATTAAAACATTATCAAGCGCATTATTTATTGAATTTAATACATACGTGTGTATGTGTGTGTGTGTGTATGATCAAATTACAATTTCTGAAAATATATTCTTACCGTATTTTTATAGTGGCAATTTCTCATTGATCGCATGCGTGTGCTGATACATCGTGAAATCTATCTATCTCTGCATCTTTTTTAATAGTTGAAAGACTGTTTGTGCGCATTCAGTATACACACAACTTTCATCATTAAGGGTGTGTAGACAACACATACTAGTTTTTGGTAAGTGTACAGATTTTATTTAATTTTAATGTATGTGCAGATTTTATTTAAACGTAAAAATTATTTGCATTAAAACATTATCAAGCGCATTATTGAATTTAATACATGTGTGTGTGTGTGTGTGTGTGTGTGTGTGTGTGCGCGTATGTGTATGATCAAATTATTATGCGTATACATTATGGAGTGGGTTATACAAATAATAATAATAAAGTGTGTGTAATATATACATTTATTAAAATACATTTATTAAAATACATACACACAGCTCCAAGATTATATTAAACAGTTTTTACAATTAAAAATACATACACAGCTCCAAGATTATATTGTTACAAGTATGAAAATATATCTAAACTAGTTTTACAATTAAAAATACATACACACACAGCTCCAATATTATAATGTTACAAATATGAAAATATATATATTTAAAACTAGTATTTACAAAATATGTATAAAATAAGACTTAAACACGTCTATGTACTGTGTTGGACAATGGTGTATATTCTACAAGCGAATCATGTAGTATCATACAGTAGGCAGTCGTCTGTGTAGGAAAATTCATTGACGATTCAAATTCTAAACGTACATCAACCGCTGAAACGGAAATCAAGGATTGGAGTTCTTTTTACAAGAATGCACGTACTTCGTAAGAAAAGAATGGGGCGTGGTGTAATTGGAAAAATACTTAAAAACACTGTGCCCGCTATCGTTTCGTCAGTACCTACTTTGATTAATCGAGCGGTGGACGCATTACCAGTAGAATTACACCTACCGGGCTACCGATTCTGTGGACCTGGAACAAAACTCAAAGAGAGATTGGCACGTGGCGATCGAGGAATCAACGAGTTGGACGAAGCCTGTCGCGAACACGATATCGCTTACGCTAAGTACAAGGACAACGAACGAAGACGCGTAGCGGATCGCGTGCTAGCCGGCAAGGCGTGGGATCGAGTGAAAGCTTTGAATTCAGGCATCAGCGAAAGAGCGTACGCGGCGGCCGTAGCGGCAGCGATGAAGGCGAAATCGGCAGTGGGTGGAGGGAGCTCGCGTAGTGGTTGCAGAAAAAAGAAGAAGGGTTCAGGAATTAATCGTCAATCCGTGAACAAACGCAAAACGACCTGCAAACGCAAAACAGTCTCAAGACATAAACGTAACAATAAAAAAATAGCGTCAGGTCTATACCTACGTCCTTACAGACAAAAAAACTAATTTGCATACCAGTGCGTGCATTGTCTGACAGTGATTTGTATGTGTACGCAAAACTTTTGAAAATACCTTATTTCAGAGGAGTTTTTATGCGTAACACTTTACCACACACACGACCATGGAAGAATGAGAGTGCAGTTGTTAATCTGGACAGTGCAGAAGGACCTGGTACGCACTGGGTTTGCTACAAGAAGCGAAACAAACAAGTTTACTACTATGATGCGTATGGTAATATGCAGCCACCTCTTGAGCTGACACAGTATTTTGGAACCGACACTGACATTTACTACAATTACGAGTGTGAACAGCCACCACACACAGTCATCTGCGGGCATTTATGTTTGGACTTCTTAACGCGCGAGTGATCAGTAAGCGACAAGATGTCTTCGCTGTCGGTCACCTTAACAGGCACGAATGCTGCTGCTCTTGTATGTGACTTTTTCCCGCCTCTCGAACTAACAAACGGCGAATGGTATGTAGGTCTATTGGACTTTACTACATACAACAGTATACCGAACGTGATTGAGGGAAAAAACAATGTGTTTCCAG
Source organism: Magicicada septendecula (assembly GCA_034769895.1). Lineage (NCBI taxonomy): Eukaryota > Metazoa > Arthropoda > Insecta > Hemiptera > Cicadidae > Magicicada > Magicicada septendecula. The sequence goes on from CM068367.1 coordinate 894,568,272, forward strand.
TACTACGGGACGGAACAACGTGGGACTTGATAACTTTACCTACAGGTGCTTATGAAATCGGTGACATAGAAGCCTTCCTCAAAAAGCAGTTAGGAGACTCAAAGATTAGTCTACGTCCTAACAACAATACACTGAAATGTGAGCTGACTTGTGCACTGGATATTGACTTTCAACAAACAGTGTACGGTATCGGTGATATGTTGGGTTTCAAGGAAAAGCGTCTGCTTGAAGCGAATAAAACTCACACGTCTGATGCCACAGTTAACATTATAAAAGTGAACAGTATACTGATAAGGTGTAATATAGCGCAAGGATCATACAAGAACGGTAAAACTGAGCACACGCTGCACTCGTTCTATCCGTCAGTCGAACCAGGATTCAAAATAATTGAATCGCCTACAAACGTCATATACAGGGTCCGCCAGTGAAGCGGGAAATTTTGAAAGTCCGATAGTTCATTTCCTGCTCACGAGAGGGCGTGGAGGTTTTCGATTGTTGTTTTACGTTTAATGCCATTTGTTAAACATGGAGCAGTGGTCCGTTGCACAGCGTGCTTTCTGCGTAAAATCGTTTTATAAGAATGGTGACTGTGGGGCTTCTGTACAACGATTGTTTCGTAATCATTTCAATATTCCACGACATGGAAGAGTGCCGACCGCTCATGCAATTATGTCATAGGTGAAAAAGTTTGAGGAAACTGGTTCCACATTAAACTTAAACCATAGAGGAGCAACAAGGTCTGTAAGAACAGAGGAAAACATTGAAAGAGTTCGAGTAGCATTGACGCGTAGTCCACAACGTTCTGCAATGAAACATGCATCCGCACTAAACATCGTTACGACGAATTTTGCATAAAGACTTATCTTTTGAGCCTTACAAAATTCAAGTAATCCAGGAGTTGAAAGATGGCGATATGCTGGCTCGCAGGATTTTTAGCGAAGAAATATTGCGACGTGTAAATGATGATGAAAACTTTATTCACCGCATGTTTATGTCAGATGAAGCACATTTTCATTTGAATGGATATGTAAACAAACAAAATAGTCGATATTGGAATGATGAAAACCCAGGTGAGTTGCATGAAAAGCCATTACATAGTCCGAAAGTTACTTTGTGGTGTGAAGTTTCATCATCTGGCATTATTGGGCCATATTTTTTCCAAGACGATAGAGGAAACACCACAACTGCAGACCACTATCAATGCAGACCGCTACACACACATGGTCAGAACATTTTTGATGCAACAGCTCCCTAAGTTTCGGGAAATTAATTTTTTCCAGCAGGATGGGGCCACAAGTCATACTGCTCGTGTGTCCATGGCTGCTTTAAGAGAACTCTTCCCGGACGGACTCATATCCAGATATGGCGACATCTCGTGGGCTGCAAGATCCCCAGATTTGTCCGCATGCGACTTTTTTCTTTGGGGATTTCTGAAGAGCAGGGTGTACATTGATAGACCGCTCAACATACCGGAATTAAAAACGAATATCAGACAAGAAATTGCACGGATTCAACCTGACCTGCTTCGTCGAGTGATGGAAAATTTTCGGTCAAGATTAAAAGAATGTTTACACAGAAATGGCTCTCACTTGAGCGGCGTTATTTTTAAAAAGTAAAATAATGGCAAACTTTACTCAACTCAAATCTGTAAAAAACAATTCTGATAATAAATGTTTCATGAAAAAATTGAGTACTTTTAATTTTCCCGCTTCACTGGCGGACCCTGTACCTACCTGTGAATGTGAGTCGTTTGGACAACATAACATTATCTTTACACGATCAGGACGGTGACGTAATAGATTTTCGCGGAGAAGTCATCACTGTGCGTTTACATCTAAAACGACTATAGACATGGGCTTGTACTTTGTTTCTTCGCCACCGCTGCTACCACAGTCGTCAGTAATAAAAAAAGAAGAAGAAGAAAGATCAGTTAGGAAACGCATCAGTACTCGTTCGAAACTGAAACGATTAACATCAGTTAACCGCCGTTTCCTGATTTCACTGGGTTTTGTTGTTGTAAACAAGTAACATGGCGAGTGGAATATTATCAGTGGAGCAGCAACCGTTCTTTGAAGACAGTATCACACACTTTTCATTTCACTCACACGCACCGTACGCAACAACAAGATATGGAAACAATGATGAAATACGTGTGCCAATACAACAACAGGACGTCTTTACACTGCCGTCAGAAAGTTTCCTCTACATCGAAGGCAAGTTGGTTAAAAACCCTAGTGCGGCTGCAGATACTGCACTGAATGTGGAACTGGTGAACAATGCTATAGCATTTCTCTTTGAAGAGATTCGTTACGAGTTGGCCGGAGTGGTAGTGGACCATACCAGAAACGTCGGTGTTACGTCAACTATTAAAACTTTTCTATCACTCAACAACAACACACATAACGCAATGGAAAACGCAGGTTGGGTGGCGCCGACCACGAACATATTAAAAGTGAATGATGACGGAGAATTCAACTTTTGTATACCACTGAAAATGCTAATGGGATTCGCAGAAGACTATACACGCATCGTGCTGAACGTGAAACAAGAACTTATACTCCTACGCACATCTACCGACATAAATGCTATGGTTTTAGTAAGCGGACAAACTACTGCTAATTGTGTTCTTGAACTAGATAAAGTTTACTGGAAAATGCCTTATGTACATGTAGCTATTGCGTACAGATTACCACTGTTACGACTCATAGAGAAAGACCACCCGATAACTATGCCTTTTAGGACCTGGGAGTTGCACGAGTATCCTGCCTTACCACAGACTAAAAGGCAGAATTGGATTGTCAAGACCTCGAGTCAGCTAGAAAAACCACGCTTTGTTGTGTTAGCGTTTCAGACAGCAAGAAAGAATGTACTGACAGCACGCGCCGATGAATTTGATCACTGTAACGTGATCAATGCGAGACTGTTTCTAAACGACAAGTATTATCCTTACGATAATTTAAACTTGGATATTGGGAAAGACCGTTTTGCATTATTGTACAATATGTACGCCAGTTTTCAAAGTTCGTATTACCACCGTTTAGACGGCAGCCCAGTACTGACACCGGAATTATTCAAATCAAAAGCCCCGCTGTTTGTATTCGATTGTAGCAGATAAGACGATGCGCTTAAGTCTTCAGCGGTTGATGTACGTTTAGAATTTGAATCGTCAATGAATTTTCCTACACAGACGACTGCCTACTGTATGATACTACATGATTCGCTTGTAGAATATACACCATTGTCCAACACAGTACATAGACGTGTTTAAGTCTTATTTTATACATATTTTGTAAATACTAGTTTTAAATATATATATTTTCATATTTGTAACATTATAATATTGGAGCTGTGTGTGTATGTATTTTTAATTGTAAAACTAGTTTAGATATATTCTCATACTTGTAACAATATAATCTTGGAGCTGTGTATGTATTTTTAATTGTAAAAACTGTTTAATATAATCTTGGAGCTGTGTGTATGTATTTTAATAAATGTATTTTAATAAATGTATATATTACACACACATTATTATTATTATTTGTATAACCCACTCCATAATGTATACGCATAATAATTTGATCATACACATACGCGCACACACACACACACACACATGTATTAAATTCAATAATGCGCTTGATAATGTTTTAATGCAAATAATTTTTACGTTTAAATAAAATCTGCACATACATTAAAATTAAATAAAATCTGTACACTTACCAAAAACTAGTATGTGTTGTCTACACACCCTTAATGATGAAAGTTGTGTGTATACTGAATGCGCACAAACAGTCTTTCAACTATTAAAAAAGATGCAGAGATAGATAGATTTCACGATGTATCAGCACACGCATGCGATCAATGAGAAATTGCCACTATAAAAATACGGTAAGAATATATTTTCAGAAATTGTAATTTGATCATACACACACACACATACACACGTATGTATTAAATTCAATAAATAATGCGCTTGATAATGTTTTAATGCAAATAATTTTTACGTTTAAATAAAATCTGTACATACAATAAAAATTATACTCAGTTATTAACGTATTCAAATGTTTCAATAATGCGCTTGATAATGTTTTAATACAAATAATTTTTACGTTTAAATAAAATCTGCACATACATTAAAATTAAATAAAATCTGTACACTTACCAAAAACTAGTATGTGTTGTCTACACACCCTTAATGATGAAAGTTGTGTGTATACTGAATGCGCACAAACAGTCTCAACTATTAAAAAAGATGCAGAGATAGATAGATTTCACGATGTATCAGCACACGCAAGCGATCAATGAGAAATTGCCACTATAAAAATACGGTAAGAATATATTTTCAGAAATTGTAATTTGATCACACACACACACACACACACACACACACACGCGCACACACACACACACACACACACACACACACACACACACACACGTATGTATTAAATTCAATAAATAATGCGCTTGATAATGTTTTAATGCAAATAATTTTTACGTTTAAATAAAATCTGTACATACAATAAAAATTATACTCAGTTATTAACGTATTCAAATGTTTCAATAATGCGCTTGATAATGTTTTAATACAAATAATTTTTACGTTTAAATAAAATCTGTACATACAATAAAGTTATACTCAGTTATTAACGTATTCAAATGTTTCAATAATGCGCTTGATAATGTTTTAATACAAATAATTTTTACGTTTAAATGAAATCTGCACATACATTAAAATTAAATAAAATCTGTACACTTACCAAAAACTAGTATGTGTTGTCTACACACCCTTAATGATGAAAGATGTGTGTATACTGAATGCGCACAAACAGTCTTTCAACTATTAAAAAAGATGCAGAGATAGATTTCACGATGTATCAGCACACACAAGCAGTCAAATGAGAAATTTTCACTAATTTTCTGTGCGTATATATATTGTACACTGGTAGTGGGAGAAAGCTTGCATGTCCGTTTTTAGAGTAAATACTTTCTAATCCATAATTAATCCTAATTACTGTCAACGCTGCTAATGACTGACAGGTGTCAATTAGAAAGTAGGACGCCGTACACAAGGTTAATGACCTCTGGTTTAAGTTATCGAATAATAATAACTATATCTAATTCAGTATCGTTGTGTGTGTGTGTGTGTGTGTGTGTGTGTGTGTTTGTGTGTGTGTGTGTGTGTGTGTGTGTGTGTGTGTGTGTGTGTGTGTGTGTGTGTGTGTGTGCATAGACTTGTTTCGTTGAACCGATCAATACTGTCAACGTACTCGTAAGGGTACACCCCCTTGCGTACAAGCAGATTGGTCTGTTCGTCAAAACCCCGTATTTAATTATTTAAAACAAATTATGGTTTATTTTAATTTATTTCGTTATAAACCTCCGAATATGCATGCAATTATTTGTATAGTAATCAGAAATGTGTGAGAGAGACATTTTAATAATTTGTAGGTTGCATCTTACAATCATGAAAATTATTATTTAAACTGATAATTGTTTTATTAAAATCTTACAATGACGAAATATTATTATTTCATTGTTTACGATATATATATTTAATGCAAAAATGAATTTTTAAAATTACAATCGTCTGTAAACTATATTTAAGTTCGTGTACACATACAAATCGTTTGAATAAGGGAATTCTTGTCAACGTTTGCAGCGAGAGAGAGAGAGACATATACAATGTGTGTATGTGTACACAAAACTTTTGAAAATACCTTATTTCAAGGAGATTTTTTTTTATGCGTAACACTTTACCACACACACACACACACACACACACACACACACACACACACACAGACTTGGCAGTATATTAATTTCTAAATCGTGGTCAATGACTGTCATGTGTCAAAAAAAAAAAAATTAGAAGTAGGACGCAACGAGGTAGGTGATAAATATATATTTCCTGGTGATTACATTTTAGTATCGCTACTTACAATAATCCATAAGTAGCACGACGCTTATGTAAAACTGATAACATAAAGAGAGAGTTTATATCGTGATCGACAACTGTGTCTAGAGACAAAGAGAGAGGAGGGGAGAGAGAGTTGATATCGAAGTCGTCAACAATTTACTATAATATATAGTTTGAATTTCCCACCGAAGAAAAATGTTGGCAGATCTGTTCTATACACACAATAATGCAGGATTGGTAACCCTGATCATATATTTTAATATACACTATAATACACACACATATCAAGTTTAAACCCATACATAGGTTGGTAAACCTGATCATATAGATTTAATATACATTATAACACACAACAAATTTGAACTCATTCAAGGTTGGTAACCCTGATCATATATTTAATATATACACTATAGTGCATCAAGTCGGAACCCCCCCCACCATAGGTTGGTAAACCTGATCATATAGATTTAATATACATTATAACACACAACAAATTTGAACTCATGCAAGGTTGGTAACCCTGATCATATATTTAATATATACACTATAATGCATCAAGTGATAGAAAGTGAAAGTGATCTAAGCTCGCGAAAGGCGGCATATAAAAAAATAAAAAATTATATTCGCGGATGCTGTGGTCCAGATACGCGAAAAAGTCGCGGATCTTGACACAGATCAGCGAAAAAGTCGCGGATGCTGTGGTCCAGTAGAAAGTGAAAGTGATCTAGGTTCGCAAAAGGCTGCATATAAAAAATTATATTCGCGGAAATTCGCGGATGCTGTGGTCCAGCGGTGGTGGGGAGAGCGTGGGAAAAAATCTTGGACCGCGGGAACGGCGGCATCTCTTTGATCTTGTTTTTTAGCGTTTTTTATGTTTTTTAAGAAAGGCGGCATTCCTTTGTGAGTCAGGACCGGCATTTTCCCCCTACTCATTCAAAGTTATTAATACCACAACAGTATTGCTACACTTTTTCCAGGTAACTGGTCTTACTTCAATTCACACATACTTTGAAAGACCTATCAATGTAAATTTTAAGATTTCATTATAGTGTAAAGAATTAAATTCAATCTACACTTTATGCGTTACAAGCAGTGTGTCCTATTATAAATACTTCACACTTTCATACATACAAATTACCTCCTTCTTGAAACTTTTAGAACTACTATGGAGGCGAATAAAGAGAGTTCATGCAAGTATTAGTTTCTATTTGGAGCTTAAATGAATGTCCATGTATTTAGTACCTAGATCGGTAAGCGTCTGCACACACATATTTTCATTATGATAAAATTAGGCAGTCTGGATTTGCTAGTAAAGAATAATTTAACTTATTTATAATGTACTGCATTAGGAAAACAAGGTAAATTACTGGCTGACTATAAATTACGAAGACTCGTCGGCTATATACTTTCCATACTAGTTTTGTTATTAAATCATGCTAAGAAGTGTGGATAACTTTTTAAAGTAATTTTCTTCATTCATGTTGTAGTTTATTTTATGCTGGTGTACGAGCTGTAGGCCTCTATTTAATATAACATCTGGAATAAGAGCTGCATACATTATGCATTACTTTAATGCACTAAAAATAGAAAGCAGTTTGTTGTGTATCGTCTTTTTTGTGTATTAAAACTGTAAACGGGTTTTCAGTGTAAGATCTTTTTCAATTGTACTTTATTTATTAAAAAAGCTTTTCTAGATTTTTCGCATTTTGTTTTGGATGTTTCAGTAATTGTAAATTCTATTAAAAGTTATAATATTAAGAGTGCCTAATGTAAGATTGCCATACCCTGGCCTGGAATACCGCTGGTGATCGGCTGAGTTGCTCATATACGACACTTAAGTTCTAAAGGCTTAAGTTCGTGTTTTATAGAAGCCCACGTAAATAGAATAATGGACTGCAAGACTTAGAGCCACCAAGCAAGCTAACAAATAATAGGCTATTTTTATTTTCTGAAAGCATGCTCTGCCGCATAGCCATTTGTAATCGCCACACGGTTTTGTTATATTTGGTACTTTAAGTTATCGGCCATCTATAACTTAAAATATCTCTACCATCGTTGTCTTTCCACCTAGAAGACCAATTGTCCAACGCACTATGTAGAAAATCATTAGTCGGTTCCATGATTACTACGGTTATATTAAAATTGTAAATTAAATCAATTCATATTTAGCAATTATCTTGATTCACTATTTAACTGTTTCAAAATTAGGACAGAATCGCGTCAACACAATACACATTACAGCACAGTTTAAACAACTCTATTATGTTGACTCGTGCGTGGCAGTTCAAAAGATAAAGAGTCTGTGGTAAATGGTTGTCATGACAACTAATCAGCTACTCCCATTGATTAACACTCTGCGTTTACAATTTGTACTCGATTTTAACCGTTTCTAACATCGAGTTTACAGTGTCAAATTCTACTTGTTCAAAGTTCCGTTAGTCTTCTGTAACAGCATTTTTGTTACGTATTACGGGAGATCTTTTAAACATATTATTAATTCTAAAGTTATTATTATTTTTCTTGTGTTCTTGAATATCGTTTAAGTTATATTTCAATAAAATTATTTATTCTTTCTTTTATTTTTCATTTTATTTTTCTTTCATTCTTTCATTTGAGTGACTACTCGATTCAAACGAGTAACTGTGAAGCCGCCCTTGTCGTCGTTTTCGATTTACAGAAAAAAAACTACTTTTTAGGAGAGATTATTATGAGAACCTAACAAAAATATATTTAACAAATTTAAGCGAATTTATAAGTAGGTACCAATCCTTGACACTTTTATGTTCTTCATGTGGAGCTGCGTCTTCCTTTTCAAATGGTTGAGAGCCTATGTAGATTACTAAAACGATCTTGCGTTATGAATACTGTATATTACACCAACTTCGGGTAATATTTCGTTGCAACATCGGGAATACGTCAAACTTTACTTGAAAAGAAAACAGATCAGTTGCAAAGATGTACGTCCTCACACAATAACCATATGCCTACTGTTCAATGTCAGCCATACTTCACTGGTGGTGTCTGGTCTTTCTATCCAGTAGGACTATCAGTTTGGGTGTTGAACTGAATCCTCTCTGTCACATGGGTTTGTAAATATAATATTTTATTCATGACACTAAAAAGAAATCGGTATGGAGAACCATACATGACTTCCATGTCCTAAAATTTATATTTAAAATCATTTAAATATTAACTAACTGGATGCTTGAGTTCTGAAGAAATGACGTATTAGCTAAAATGGTATCCCCATGTCAGGTGGGTGAAAACTATCCTCAACCTTCATGAGGAAGGACTGTGCTTTTGAATAAAATGTTTGTAGGTCGAACGAAGAGCTGGCCAAAGGCAGCTGCGACCTGATTCCTGTAATGAACTTAGGCTCTCGCTGCGAGTTATCGGCCGAGGGTGAATGATGTTTATAGTGTTATCAAAGTCTTTCCTGTTAATACAAACTAGTCATTTTTCTTTTTTAAAATCGAGTCTTTCTTTCTTTCCATTTGTCTTCTGAATTCCAGAACGACGATTCTGTTTACCCGTATAATTATAAATTTTCCAGCAAAACATTTCTTCCTTAATACGTTTGTGTCTTCTGTTTAACACCCACCATTCTGATCCATGTCATAACGCTATATTCCACATAGGCTAGTAAATAACTAGTCATCAGGGAGGTCAAAATATTTTCCAGGAAGGGCAAACAATTTTCCAGAGGAGAAAAATATTTATATATTTTTCATACATACACACATGCACATATTAGTTTGTAACTCTTATATTATAACAGAAATAAATTCACAGGTTGTATTAATTTATTAAAACATTTATTGCTTCAAAATATGCATAAAATTAATGGTTTTTAAAAGTTAATGTTTGATCTCCATTAAGTAGTGCTCAAGTTTCCAAAGTTTTAATATTTTTATATCCGTGATCAAAACATCAGAGCAGGTTTTAGTGTGTATGAGGGTACACTATGAAGGTATCACTATGCTGCTGACTCTTTACAGTATTTCGCGACGAAGTTGATGTTGTCTTGGTGAGTCAGTTGATTCCCAACAGTCTCCAGTAATCTCGCACTGCCTCAGGAACTCTATCGGGCTGTCATTTTCATCGCCGTAGAACTTAGAATGTTTATTAAGTTCCTCCATATTATGATATCCATATGTAATAAGGCTACCATGTCCAGTGTTACCTAATTCAATACTGTCAATACGTTTCTGGAGTTGTGTGTGTTTATGCTTTTGTTTCTATAACGTTTGATCAATTTCCGCAATTTTATTTTCGTGTTATGTTAATTTTCGCTCATGTACACTTTAGTTTTCCTCTAATTTTATTTGAATGTATCCATTTGTGTTTTGAACATGTTACAAGTGTTTTAGATATAAAATAATTCTACGTTAATAAATTTTTCGTGAAACGAACGCGTTTCGGGGAATGGTACTCATCTGTCGTATCGATTTTTCCTCATTATCGATTATGGTTTGAACGTTACATCCTCTAGATCCCAATTTTAGAAACGAAAAAATGTCTGTTGGGGCCAAGTCTGAGAGTAGGGTGATTGGTTGTCTCATCCTTTGCCAGATAATTGCAGATAAGCAGTGGCGCATGAGCTGACGCGATCTCATGGTAGAACATTCAATTCTGGTTTCCACAACTCAGCACTCCTCTTGATTATAGCATCCTTCAAACGTCTTAAAACGTCTACGAAAAACTCCCCGTTTTTCAGCATTTACGCACAGTTTTTTTATAGGCATTCATAAAATCACTTCTATTTCTTTTTATTATATTTTCCATAGAATCACTGGAAACAGAAATAAAAAAATACAGTACTTCAGTATGTACAGTATTTACAGCATATTATGTTAACTTGTTTATGTCAATTTTTTTTTAAAGTTATTTCAGTTTAAGAAAAAGGTACACGTGTTAACATAATCAAGGCTAGGCCAAAGCGACTGTCTTAAGTCATTTGGCACAAAGTTTCAATATTGCTGTATTTTTTAAGAGGGGAAATCCATTATGGACACCAGTGCACCCGCCCGTGTACATTGGCGTGTGGGACTCTCACCCACTAAAACCCCTCTTCTTCGCCACGCAAGAGCCGTCAATCCGTTTGCAAAGGTCTATATTTTATCCTCGTTTGTCTTTCATTCGTAATTTTTTCACTCGTCTTTCCTGCTACCTACCTCCATCTATCCTGGCACTAACGCTATGCTAACTCGGTTTTGTTCTTTGTCTTTCTTCTGACTCCTTCTTTCTCTAGATAGTCCTAATCTGTTCTTTTCATTCGTTTTTATATATGCCCTGCAGCCTCCATCCACTAACGCACTACCTCTGTGCGAACTCGCTTCTGTTCCTTGTCTTTTTCTGTCTCCTTGTTCCTCCCGATAGCCGCTTCAACCGTTAATTTCTTTACTCACGCATTTCCTACTACCTCCATATATCCTGGCAGCGAGGGGTAATGCTGTGCTTATTAACTTGTTTTTTTCTTTTCCTTTTGTCTCCTTGTTCCTCATGACAGTATTCATCGTGTTCTGAATTATTGCCTCCAATCACATTTCTTCTGTTCTTATCCTTCATGCGCTCTATTATTGTATCAAAATCCCAGCAGGGTGTGTGCCATATCACGGATTCCTCCATTTAGAAATCTAAACTAGTCCTAATCTAAACCCTTTTCATTCGTTTTCCGCATTCCTGCTGTCTTCGTCCATCCTGATGCTAACGTACTAGTGCTGTGCTAACTAGCTTCTATTCTTTGTATTTCTTGTGTCTCCTTGTTCATCACAATAGTCCTAATCTGTCCTTTTTATTTCTTTGTATGCATTCTTTGCTGTCTCCACCCATCCTATCGCTAACACACTAATGCTGTGCGAACTTATTTATGTTCTTTGTTTTTCTTCTGTCACTTCGTCCCTCGTGATAGCCTCAATTGTACGTGTATTATTATCGCTAGTCATGTTTGTTCTCTACCATGCACTACATAGCCACATCGGAGTCTAGGCGTGTCCTAAAAGAACGTGTACCATTAACACGGATTCCTCCCTATTCATTGCAATGTAATACCGTGGGCTGCTCAGTATCACTTAGTAGTATACGCAGCTGCTTTCAGTGTCTTGCTTTCCGTTCCTCGTTGTGCAGATTTAAAAGCCTATGACTACTTACAACTTGAGAAAAATAACAGTCATAAAACATAACAAATATAATAAACAGAATAGACACAATAAGCACAACAGATATAATAACCATATGAGATATAATGAATATAGCATTATGCACGGGATATACAGGATATAATGAAGATAATAAATATATAAAATAAACGTAACATTATAAAAGTAAACACAATTAAAATTTTGAAGCAATGTGTATGGTAAATATATAAATATATTATAGAAAATTACTGCATTGAAAATATGTACTTAATGTTGATAACAAACAAATATATTATACATAACAGACATAATATAGATAACATTGTAAACATAACGAACATATTGTAAAATGATCATAATACCCCTATTGAGAATAATGAGCACAATTATAATAATGTATGTAATGAAAGTTACATGCATATTCAACATAATGTACACATTAAACATATTTTATTAACGAGTATAAGAACCGAAACATTCATACCTTGACTGTGAGGTGAGTAACTTAGTGGTAGAAAGCTCGCCTTGAATGGTATGTTATTCGTCACGCTGTGCTGCGGGACCTCCATCAGTAACAATGCGACGTCTACATGCGTAAACGCCACAACATTCCTTCCCCGCCGTGCTCGTTGTCAAATGCAGACTCGTTTCTCTATGGCTGTGGTATAGTGTAACCGGACCTAGGGCCTAATGCTTAAGGCAAGACGGCAGTAACGATGACGATGATGATAACGATTATGGTTCTATACCTAATGTACTTAATATACACAACAAATATAGTATGCACAACAGACATGATAATCATAACATTATGTACCTAACCTACTGTACAGAGTAAGCTAAATGAAAATATTTAAGTTAATAGATATAGTATAAGTAATTAGCTTATAAGGTAATTAAAGTACGTATATTTGAACGAACATAATTAAGGTAATATGCTTAATGGGTGTAATGAACTAAAATGGCATAATAAACACAATTTTCCTACTTAACATAAACAGAATATTTAAAATTGACATAATGTCATAAACATAATAATACAATGAATACAGTAAACATATTGGAAATAATAAATATTATGAAAACAAAGTACAGCTGAATAAGCATTATGGGCATAATGAACATAATAAGTGTAAAGAACATTATAAACTGTGACTGTAAACATATTAAATATAAATCACTTGACTTTATATAACTAAATGTACAAAATAAATATGATTGATACTGTCATAATAAACCTAACATTATAAACATAAGTAACTATTGCAATATGCATAAGGAATATGCTGAACATAATGCAAATGATGTGTGTGCGTTTAACATAATGGAAATAATGACGTAATGAACAAAGTACATAATACACTAAATAAACATAACTTTGAGTTCACACTGTTTATAAGGAATATAATTAACATATTTAAAATAATGACTTGAATGAACATAATTAATTTAATTATACTTAACACAGTAAAAATGGTGTACATTTAACATAATGAGCAAACGAACATAATGCACATTGTGACTGTGGAGCAAAATGAAGATAATGAATGGAAACAAAATAACCATAATTATTAAAATATGCGTAATTAAAATACCAAAAATAATGAAAACAATGTATATGCTGAACATAATGGACAAAATAAAGATATTATACTAATGTCATATGTTATAATAAACAGTACTATATAAGCACAATGTATGAAAAATAAGTATAATTGGCATTATTATAATAAACATAACATTATATAAACAATTAATTATTGTATATGCATACTGGATATACAACCCAATAATGAAAATAACATGTATGTTGATCAAAATGTACATAATGACAAAATGAACATGAAAAACTTAACAAACATGTTATACATAAGACAGGTAACATTATACACCTATTGTATACCATAAACAAAATTAACATACTGAAAATAATGAGTATTTAAATATGTAATACACATAATGAACAAATTTAAAATAAAGTACATTTAAACATGAGGAGTAAATGAACATAGTGTACATAGTAACCTTGAAACATAACAAATATATTAAAATAATAAACATAATAATATATAAAAATTAAACATAATATTAAAAATAATTATTATATAATATAATGAATCTACAGAACATAATGAAAATAATGTATATGTTCAACATGATAGATATAATACCAAAATAAACACATTAAATATATTACACATAATAGACACAATATATACATTATCTACACAATATATATAATGAAATATTTAAAATAGTGAGTCTAATGAATATAGTGAATTTAATTAATACACATAATGATCATAGTAAAAATTAAAATGCATTTAAAGTAACGAGAAAAACGATTATAAAGCACATAATAAATATATTAAAGTTATTAGATTGGTGGACACAACACTGTTAACTTAATGGACATAATAACATACTGAGTACAGTTAACTTAATGTACAAACGAACATAATGTACATAATTATCATGAAACAAATTAAACATCTTAAACTAATAAACATACGGTAACAAAAATAAAAGAACGTGGCATATGAACATAAGGAGCGTAATGGTTACAACATATAAACAGAACTTTATAAACATAATAAAGCATAAATAGTTACTAATAATCTATAATTAACATACACATACAAAACTTAAAAAAGTCAGGTTACTAAGTTAATAAAATATTAAAATTAACAAACCGTTTATTTATTGTAAAATTATTATGACAGCAATTTTGAAAGTGATGAGTAATATACGAATAATTTATATGCAGAGGTGGAAGCGGTTAGAAATTATTTACGAAAATACTTACATAGACGTTAGTCTCTGTAAGTTTACCTCAGTTACTGACGCAAGTGTTGAGCACGACCAATGGGATGCGAAGTCTGCGGACAATCTTCACCAACACGGAGTCTTCCGGGGTCTTCATTCACCACGAGCAGGATACGGTTGAATCTAAAAAATATACTATTTATTGAAATATGATACAGTATTTAACAAACGTATAGGTCTATATTGTTTTTTTTTTTGAAACAGCAAATTCTTTTTCAGGCCGGAAACTTAAGTAGCACAACTATTTAAATAACATTTATAATAATACTGTTCCGATTATTTATTAATACCATAAAGGAAGAGTTAGTTTCTTAACCGGAAATTCCGTTTCGTGTTGTCTTATTATTATTCTTATTTAAAGAGTCTTGTTATAAACAACTTTGGTAATATTGATAGCTTAATTACATTCTTGGAGATGTTACAGTGCTAAGATAGTTATCATAAACATTATTATAATTATTATCACGTCACCTATTATTATAAATTTAAAACATGAAAGTAAAACCGAAATATGATACAGTATTTAACAAACGTTTAGGTCTAAATTGTTTTTTTAACAGTAAATTCTTTTCCAAGCGGGAAACTTAAGTAGCAAAACTACTTAAATAACTTTATTCATATAGTGTTCGGGGACAATAGTTTATAAACTTTGTTTTGTTGACGTGTGGTCATGTAAGAATCGTACAAAGAATGCGATATAGTAAACTAGAGAGGGCAGAGTAAGGTACAAAGATGAATAAATCAACAAGATGAGTAAGCAAACAAGTTTGGTGGTAGGGATAATAGAAGAAAATAAGAATGAACGGAAAGGCACGCAGAAAGGGCGGAGAGATAAAGGTTGTGGAGAGAAATATTAGACTACAATACATCCTGGGGAAGGTTTGTGGCCGAATCATGGGAGAAGGAAGAAGCAGAAGAATAAATATACAAGAACTACAGACGTATAGGAATAGATATGTGTATGCCTACCTGGCAGCAGGACACCAAACGAAACGTTATTTACTGTCGAATCAACAAAATTATTGTGATAGTAATTTAAGTCATGGAAACGATGTTCATTGTTACAATTCGTTTGTTGCATGTAAGTGTTTTTCTTTAATAAAATGTAAGTATTTAAATATGTTTTGAACATTATTTCCTTGAGTTTCTCATGTTTTCCGTCTTCTGATGATGTTTGTTAACAGCATATAAAACGTGTGTATAGGATTGTTTTACACGTTTACTGAGACTTGAGAGTAATCACAATGTAAAATATCTAAAACTGAGCGTCAGTCAAAATATTTCCAGCACGTTCATGTAGTGCTGTTGTGGCTAAGCTTATCATTTTTTTGTCCACACATATTTCACGATTACGTTCTAAACGTGAGACACCTTTATACCATTAGGAGCGAACGTACGTTTCAATTGTGTGCTTTTTAAGACATGTACCCCGGCATTTTTAAAATTATTTTCATAAACTGATTGTCCAAAATTCAATTCATGATTTCTGAATTCACGTGGTACAATTATGCGTTTTGATTTCTTATGGCTCAGCCGATCTTATTCACATTACACTTGGCCAATCAGAGTAGTTTTTCTTTGTATGCACCAACTCTCATCTCTTGAAAAATAGGATGTAAGCAACAAGATATTTTAATTGGGGACTCAAGCGATGTGAATATTATGACAGTACTTACGTTATTTAAATTAACACGAGACAAGAGTTATGTAACACATACATATGACACATATGCATGTAAGAGGTAGGTATGTAACATATACACGTTAACACCTTTGTATGTAGGTGTTTGGCACATATTCATAGTATGGTGTACATTCATGGTATATTTTGTTTTTGCATAAAGAGGTCTATGTACATACACAGACGTGTAAAGACACAAATTGATTGTGTGCGTTTAATTAAATATACCTAGTATGTTGTATTATACGTAACGGGAGCACTTCATTGTAGGGGCTGTGTCATCTGGGTTATTTCAGTAAATAATTCGACATTCTGCCAAAATCGTTCCGGCAAGGCAGTTACAAAACACATAAGCTATATACTTCTTGGTGCATAATTATTAACCCATAATTATAGAAGTGTATATTTCTGTTCGAAGGAAATGTAAGGGAAATTTTAAATTTTATGAACATGATACATAGGTTATTTCACTTGACTCGATCATTCCTCTGGCTCATTCTGTGTTAATTACACAGCCTTTAAATAATATATAATTTCTTGGGTTTCTACAGAATATTCAGCGCGTGATTATCTATTTAAAACTTAATTTAGCTTTTGAATGAGCTCAGACGTAAGTTTATCTCATATTTCTGGCACGACAACTGTAATGTAACGTAATTGTGATTTCAGTACTTTGTTACTGAATTCTCAACTGTTTGAGGCATATGGCGAGTGCGCGTGTGCGGGTGTGTATAACCATGTTACGGGATAATAATATAAAACATATTAAATTAAATAACTTTCGTGAAAATAAAAATTCTGACATGAGACTTACAAGAGAATACGCGTAAATAAAATACCTAATGAGTAGCAATATTTGTTTTTTTTTAATGTTTTATGACCCTGAAGAAAAGTAATAAAATTAGACAGTTTTTTTGCATGCTAAACTTTGTCTGTATACAATATTGTACACGAATTAAGTTATCAGAACTTAATCCGCAGAGAAAGGGAATATAGCAGCCAATGAAATTGGCTAAAATGTTAGTTGAGTTTGTTCTTCATATCGTATAATTCAGTCTCTCTCTGGACTCAATAACGCGTAGTCGTCGCTGCCCGTTTAGAATATTTGTCTACAAAAGAACAGGAGCACAAGTCAGAAAGTTCGCGAGTTGATTAAATATAGAGTACTAATCCGGTATAGTACAAGATCGTCCGCATAGGACACTTCAAATTTGCTAGAGTATTGTGTTTGTTTAATACATTGAATAAATTAAAAAAAAAAATTAATTCACTACAAATTGTAGAAGTACCCAACCCGAGAACGACCCTGAACGCCGGATAACAGGAGGAGATCGCAATAGTATCCTGAGCGGAATCCAGAAGGAACAGCCATATCTATCTACCGGATCGGACATCTCATAAAGGGAATTTACATCCATCGTAAAGGGAAGTAAAATTAATTTGTTATAAACTTTATTTAAAAAAAAACACACTTTAAAGATAGAAGAACTCAAATAAATTAAATATTTATGTATTAGAGTATAAGAAAACATTATTTTTAATATATTTATTATTCTTTAAAATTAGTTCAATTTTAAATTACTTAAAAATTAGTTTATTTGTTGTCATAAACAGTATTAAAATATTTAATGCAATTTAAATAAAAAAATCATTAATCAATTCGAGGCATTCCAATATACTATATAACCGACTACTTGTTGTATGCGACTCTTGTACATTGCAATATATATTGCAACGATACAAATTAAAACTGCATAGATAGGTAACACTGAAATTATTACAACAGAGTCTATATCTGGAGGTAGGAAAATTTATTAAATTAAAACATTAAAATTTACTATTGTCTTATTACTTTATAATATAAAATTGTACATTAAAAATTTGTGTTTCAATAATTGAGTCTATTTGCTGGTTTTACATATATGTTACTTGTTCGTTGAATTCCAACAGTTTGCGTAGCCTCTCGACGCTCCGCACGCTGCTAGCCTGCACCACTACGACTGTGCACGTCGACCGATGACTATTACGCTGACAATTCACGTCTTTACACACACGCTCACTGCGATGTGAACTGTTATTGTTTATAATTTAAATTCACTTAATCTCAGGGATTTAAAACTGGGTAAATAGATCGTGTATTGAGCTTACACAAAATCCGGCTTCTTGAGGTGTTCTCGCGTTACCATCAAAATATCTCGGCAGATATTTTGCCTCTAGCAGAAATTTACTGTACGCGGGAAAGCACTAAAATGATCTATTTATTATTTGAGTTTTCTAAGTGGTAATGGTTACGAAAACCTCGAACCGTGAACCAACTTCTAAGACTAAAGGAAAACGACCTGTCTTGTCACGAAAAACTCGTGGCAGCGAGTACGTCTTTCTATGACGACTCTTTGGAAGAAACTGAACGATTTGCTCTCTGCAAAGCAGCGACTCAAATAATTTTTAGACCTTCTGATTGGTTGAAACTCTAGCAACGTCACAGATGAGAACATAGATATACTGAAATCAGGCTTAAACTCTGTCCGATTCTGCAAAGGCCTGTCTAGATTTAATCTACAAATTTTATTACTTTCTGGGAGATAACAAGAATAAAAGGAGACTGATTTCATTAAAAAAACATAAAAATTATAGTTGTGGAGAATTGATTATATGGAAAATGTAGCTTATAACCATGAGAACACTCTGTCCAAGTTTCAGAACGAAATGTTAATTTTCCTCAAAGTTATTAAATACAATGTGAATCACACGCGCACCCACGCACTTACACATAAATATTTCACATGACATAAAAGAGAATAAAATTGTGAACATTTTGACATAACATACATTTTTAAACATAGCTTGGTTCAAAACTTATGACTACTTTACAAAGAAAGAACAAAATCAATTTAAAACATGTCTATGGCCATCAGAAAATGTTATGTACCATTAGTATTACACTTAAATGAACTTCATATCCTGGGTACTGTTGCAGGATTATCCCCTCCACGTATAAAAAAAATTTTGTTTACATGTTCACAAATTGGTCAAAAAAATTTTTTTTTAAACATAAAACAAATAATACATCACTTCCAAAAAATATAAACAAGAAAAATCAAATAAATAAATATTCTACTCAAAACTAAATTATAACAATTCGGTTTGACAGTACCATTTTGACAGAACAAATATAAACGAATCCACGTGGTCAGATTATGAATACTATGCCCTCACAAGATAAGCCATAATAACATTTGATGACGTTATGTCTCTATCTTAGACAAATTTCAAACATTTCTCCACATATTCCGACATCTCACCTCACATACTTAATACATTTATATATATTTTTTTTATACAATTTGTTTCAATACAGTCATACATCATATACCCTGATATACATGAGTAGTTTATTCTTTAACATAATACATTTGCGTAAATGTAACAATGTAAGTATTTTTACCAACTTGCTCAGATAATAAGAAAGATCCATTATACAGATATAACCTAAAGAATTTAGCAGCTGTGTTATCTTCACTACGACCAACGTTTAACGTTTTTAGAAGAACCATCTCACCTACTTTAAATGTTAGAAGTTTATGTTCCGCATTAAACTTTTCTGTGCGTTCCTCTGCACTCTTTTTAATACGTCTTCTAGCTTCTAAACGATTAACTTTGTTTGGAACAGGTAAGTTTTGTGTGGCAACTCGCTTTACATATTCATCCCATACACGTTTAGGCATTGCTCCAGTGTGTAGTTCCTTAGGTGTGAATCCAGTCGTACCGTTGTAATTCCCATTGATGGCTTGCTCGAAAAACTCGAGATATTCAGGCCATTTACTCTGATTGGTATTACATTACGTCCTGAATAGTCTTCCTAATTCCAAATATCACTATAATATTGACGACTCGGAACACAAAGTTTTTATAAGTAAAAACGTAAAGTTTTACCTTACAGCCTCATCTTACAGCCTAAACCGGCTTTCACCTATAGAAGGCTTCATCAGAGGCTGTCGTTAGTAGCGCTGCTCGTCTTGTTGTTGGCGACGAGAAAGTGTTTCGAAAGATTGAAGCTGTGTGTGTGTGGTGAGATGTGTTCGAATAATGCGTGCGATTTGAATTGTGTCTGTTATTTAGGTGTTAGTGAATTGTTTATGCATGTTTTGTTGAAATTTATGTGAGCTACAATCTTTCTAACCTTCAAAGTTGTGAACTTGTACGCTTGGACGTTGGCTCGTCTTGCTGAGTTAAATTCTTGGATTTCGTTGTCCATGACGTGTCCGTTACTTAACTAAATATCACTATAATATTGACGACTCGGAACACAAAGTTTTTATAAGTAAAAACGTAAAGTTTTACCTTACAGCCTCATCTTACAGCCTAAACCGGCTGAAGCCTTCTATAGGTGAAAGCCGGTTTAGGCTGTAAGATGAGGCTGTAAGGTAAAACTTTACGTTTTTACTTATAAAAACTTTGTGTTCCGAGTCGTCAATATTATAGTGATATTTAGTTAAGTAACGGACACGTCATGGACAACGAAATCCAAGAATTTCCTAATTCCCTATTTACCCTCTCCACAAGATTACCTTGAGGTCTCCGGATCGCCGTCAATACTGCCTGTAGGTGATGCTTCTCAAGCTCAGATTGTCATTCCTTATTCTGAAATTGCTTGCTTACCTTGACCCGATAATATCTTTTTAACATGCCCATATTTTGGAACATATTTCTCAAGAATTACCTTAAGAACTACCTCAGTTGCTGGTCGGCCAATAGCATATAAACTAACATGCTTGGAGAAAGCGTCTGTACAAACTACAAGATTCCTCATTCCCCTAGCTGCACGTGGTAGTGGTCCTAAAAAATCAAAACATAGCAGTTTATTTCTATCACGTGTTATAGGTATGCTGGTTGGGATAATTTGATGTTTGACAAGTATGGCATGTTCGTAGTATAGATTTTATTTTCCTAGACATGTTCATCCAGACGAAGTCTTCTCTAAGTGTTAAGTAGCACTTATATGCACCCGCATGTGCTAGACTCTCATGACATGCCCAAGTCAGGTCCTCAACGATGTTATCTGGAACCATGATTTTCCATTGCCCATCAATAAGCTTATATAATGTATTATTCACAATTTGGTATTTTTGATTTTCCCTATCTTTAATTTTTTGACAAATTTTCTTTAATTTTTCATCTCGTTGTTGTCCGATACTAATACAGACAGACTAGAGCTTGTCAATACAAAGCTTCTTCGGGCGCTCCAAACCTCTCCGTCCTTTCGACTTATAATTCCACAATTTAGTGGGGATTCGTTTAAGATGTTCCAACCATTTAGCCGATATTATGTAATAATATCAAGTAAACTCATAATATTCAGATTCTGCGGTACATCGACATTTCTTTTGCGATGTTGAAGAGTATATCCTGCCACGTGCCTGAGAAATCTCATTTCGGCCGCTTGAATACGACTGGCCTGGGATTTCGATAAAGCCAATTCTCGGACCCACAGAGAAGTGTGTGGAGGGCTATCACCTAGCAGAACTTCAGGTGTGTTTCTTTGCTAGTTGTTTTTAGAGTTCTCCTGATGGTCTCACGCATATGGTTGAACTGGTACAGCTTCTTCACCACTACATTACACTGTTTGTAGTGTAAGATAAGATACATTGCAGCTCGAATATTCAAAATTACTGAACTGCTGCAGAACAGTACCATCTACAATTATTTTTGCTCGTGTGGGATCAGCTGCTCCATGAAAAGGCATCACCTTAGTCTTCAAAGTGGAGATCTTATTCTTTCAGATTCTATTCAATAAGTGTACCGACAGGATAACCTGGTCAGAAAATGACAACTTGACAATTGCAGAGTTACCAATCATCAAACGTTCTGGAAGGTTCATACGGCAATTGTGTATGACATCGTCTATATATAAATTCAAAAGAGAAGGTGACAATGTAACTCTTGTCGTACTCCACACTAGGAGTTGTTGATTAAGACTACAGTAGGAGTTGTGCTCCGTCTTCCTGTCTCGATTAAGAATTTTCTTCCTACATAAAGGCTTTGTGTGGCTCTAATGATCTGTTGTGGGATCTCTTCTTTGTCATTATTGCCAATCACGTTGCCCTATTTACTTTATCAGAACTTTATTTACTTTCCAGTACTTTACAGTATTTACTGCAGTATTTACTTTACAGGTGCCTTTCCTAAGTCGATGAAACCTATGTTTGTGAGCAACTGATATTCTCTGTGGTTTTTGATAATCTGTGATATTGTAAAGATTCAATCTAAACATGATCCATGGTCCTTCCTGAAACCATACTGAGTCGCTGAGATAATAGTCTCCGTTACTGCACTCAGTCGTTTTGCAAGAATAGATGCATAGAATTTTTAAGATGTGTTAAACAGGTTATATGTGACCTCTCTATAAAAATATCGTAGTCATTGAGATCCACTTTCTTGTTTGTGGGACTACCTTTGCCACCTACCAATCTTCGGGAATATTACCAGTGGTCCAGCACAGATTAATAAAATTCAGTAAACTATCATGCAGCAAGGCTGGTGCAAACTTTCAGTCCATCAATTACCGGCGACTTTCAATTTTTTATACAAATTGACCCTGTCTGCTTCCTAATTTTATTAAACCAAATCGAAAATTTGTTATCGAGCTGGCAATTGACCAAGGGTTTGTCGTTGTTGTTAGTTATTCGTCAACATTTACATAAAGCTGACAGTTAAAAATGCAATGTTAATTTTATTGTATGTAATAGTTAAAAATGATTAACTAATTATTGTCTAACTATTTATATAAAAGTTATTAACAATTAATAAAATAATAATTACAGCATGTAACTCCAATATCATTAATTAATGTTTATAACACATGTTTGTTTCTTAGTGTGTCATAAGTAAGCAATTACGATAACAAAAATCCGGTAACGATTACTGTACGTACAATAATCATGCTCAGCTTACTCATTTCTTTTTTGATTTAATTTGTTTGCTTGTAATTGTTTGAAATTTGTAGCAAATTATTTGCTTAATTTATCCAGCCACCTTATTCAGCTCTCACATATGTCCAAATGGACATTTTCACCTTCTAAATCTTATCATCTCTATTCAGTTTTGTCATTGTGGATGTCTGTGACCCATCAAATAAAACGCTCCATATAAAACGCCTAACCAATCTCCTCTATATTCCCATTCTCTAACAACCGTCTGGTTGTTGATACTTTTGTTCTCATTCATTCATCGTTTCATCATTTATTCTAATAACTTTTCCTACATTTATTTGTATTCAGTAGCCTTTTGTCACGTCTGCTAACGGTTTTCACTTCATTTGTATGATTGCTGACTTAAAAGCAGCAACAAATTTTTTACCAATGCCCTCACGCTATCTTCTCTACTCACATTGCTAATTGTCATGACCTCTTTGAATATACAAAATTAGACAAGGAACATACTTGTGTCACTACCATCCCAATTTCATAACAACCTTTTTATTCACAAAACTTTTCAGTCTCCAATTTTAGTCCATCTTCTTAATTTTTTCACATTCATTAACTTGTCTCAGTCTCAGTACACACAAACACATTGCACTTCTCCCCTTAATGTGTCTCTCCCCAGTCATTATAATCAATCCCAGCATCTCTAGTGCCCACGGTTTAAAGGATAATTGGTTTTTTCCCATTCACTTACCTACAAGGCTGTGTTCGCTCGTTACTATGTGTTGTGCATTTTCTCTTCTTTTTCCACGCGAAGTGTACCTCGCATACAATTTTCTTTTGTAACTCTTCGTATCACTATTCACTCCATAAATTGAGTCTCATAATTTAAACTGAACCTCTACATCTAAGTTATCATTTTCCAAACATTCAATTTTTCAAAAGTTTTATCTAAACCAATCGCTTTATTATCTTTTATTTCCTTTACTGGTTACGTCATTGTTACAATTTAATATTTTTATACCATCTTCTCCTTCTAATAACTGACAATTCGTTACTTTATTTAGTATTTTCGCTCGTTTTTTCCAACAACTCATATTATTTTTTAAACAGTAATCAAATTAATGTATTTGTAAACTTGGAATACAGTCTTATGTTGATAAATATAAAACAAAATTTACTAAAAAATAGTTATTAAATTCAACATATTGTAACAATGTTAATGCTTAAAATATTATTTTAGAATAATAAAACTAAAGAACCTTATACTTGCAGTAGAAAGACGAAAAATTTAATTTTAAATATACTTATTTTTAAATAGTATTTGACACTACCCTGTTTCTGTAACAAAGTAATTAATTATTTAATTTCATCACTAAAGTAATACAAAATTAATTAGGCTAGCATATCAAATTAGCATGCAAATTAAAATAAATAAATTCAGAAAGTGTTGTTAAAAACTATGCTGTATAAAAACTGGTAGATTTATGTAATATTGGCTTGTGGCAATATTCAAGTATAAAACAGAAAACTTATTTGGCCCTCAAGTATTTTTCAATATAATTATTATAAAAGTATAGTAAACTGTAATAAAAACATTTAGTGAAGTGAACAGTGTTAAGCGTAAGAAAGACTATTCTAACAATTTTTGTAAATGAATAAAGAGAAAACAGAATTTTGTAAAACTTACAAAGTTTAGAACAGCAGGGAAAAGGACCATTCAAAAGTAGATGTTTCAAGAAAAGAGATTTTTAATTTAACGAAACCATGACTCAAAACACTGAATTGTTGACTAGAGTAGAACGTCGATTGTCCGTAATAACTGAATGTTCTTCAAAAAAACTGAATGGATATAACCGTATTTTGAATAGAAAACAACTTACAAAATTGACTCACCAAAGGAACTAACATTTGAATACGTAGATACAGTGGCAGATTTACCACTAGGCCGACTAGGCCGCTACAGATTTTTTTTTAACAGAAGTATTTTTATAAAAGTAGGAGGCACTTTGATTTATTTAAGTATGATTTTTTGAAAATAAATGATCAATTTTTGTTAATACAAATGGCAGACAGTTCTTATTCAAATATTGCGCTCTTATTTTTAAGACGTTGGTATCCTTGAAAACTAATCTGCGCATGCAAATTTTTAACGTCCGCTACATTGCCCCGAATTTTATCTGCGTGGTGACTGAACGGTTTGCGATTTGAGGTTATGTTTTTATTTTGTTTTGAATGTAAATAAGGTTTTTAGCTTTGTGTGGTGGGCAGCATGTTGTTTCGTTGATATTTATTAGTGCGAAAACTTTATGAACATAGAACTGAATCCGTACACTAAACGTATTCATCATGAACATGATCATTCACGCGGCTAGTAGAGCTTACAAGCTTAAGCTAAAAAAAATTACAGAGCAGAAGAAACTCATTTGAAAACAATAAAAAAACTAGATCAATTTTTTAAAACTACGCCAGTTTCTAATTATAGCCCTGCAGTTAAATGAGTGTCAGAAACTGACATCAATATTCCAAGTACTTCTGCAGTAGAGGTTGCAGATGATCAGTCCATTAATAAGCCCGTGGAAATTTAAACATTGAAGAGAATCAAAATAGAAATTTTTATGTTAAATTTCAGAATAAGCTTAGTTAAGTTACTTTACTTAAAAAATAAATTAATTTCCTCAATTCTTTTGCATGATTCTTAATATTTTGAAAAAGTTTGCTAAATGAAAAGATGCTTTTTTTATGGTAGTTTAATGGTTATAATTTGATGGTATTAATCTGACATCAAATTACTTCTACAGTACATATATTACTTAAAAGTCACAGCCAGGGGGGGGGGCACTCAGAAAACGTGGCCTAGGGCCTCAACAATCTTAAATCCGGCACTGGGTAGACAGTAACTTTTTTGGGATCACTCCGAAGTAAAAACGAGTCTGTAAGTGAGATAATTAAATTCAAAGTTGTTTAAATAAAATTAAGGAAATGAAAGAGAAGGTGAGCATATTGTGCATTAAAACCAATTACGCTTCAAGATACAGTGACACTGAAAACAGCGAAACTGTAAGAGGCTAATAGCATCTGTAGTAATATAGATCACTGAGGCCTAGGCCACTCGTAAAAGGTGAAGTAGTTTTAAACGTTTTGGAGGTAAAATATTAAATATCGCAGAAAGGTTTTGTCTAATATAAAATCAAGATGGCACTGGGAAAGCATGCAACTTTAGGTCTATGCTAAATTTCAAGTTGCTAAACTTCTCGTTCTGCGCTAAGAAATAATACAACTAAAATCTTCAATTGGGAAAACCATAGCTACTTGTAGCAGAACTAAAGATGTACAGGTAAGGAACACATTCATTTAATACAGTTTACACATATTGATAACATTTTTCGTGTTGGATAAATATTCTGTCCTTTCTTGGCTGGATTCACTCTCACTGGCTTCTTATGTCTCTTTCACATTAAACTAAGGTAATTAAACAGAATCTAATCGCCCTCAGCTACACGCAGTTCAAATATAATTAAAGATGTAAATATTTCAGACAAAGAAATACGTCTTCGTAAAAATAACAGAATCTCTAATGTAAACTTACAAATAAAATTTAAAAATAAGTTTGAAAACGAAATAAATCAAAATTTTGACTATAAAGGAAACATTGTTTATAAATCACCGTGTAGTTAGATAATAGCTTATAAACGTGTGTAGGTTACAAGGAAGTTGTATACATTTTATGTTCTGTATGAACCCTGAAGAAAGTGTACAGTAATGGTTTCCAGACGATTACTCCATGAGAACAGAAACTACGGTTCTCGTCTTCACGGCAGTTAATTCGCAGTTTTCCTGCAAGTACTGGAGTTACGAGTTTGTTAGATATTTATACCCGTAACGAACTAATAAGTATGTATTCTTATAGTCTCTTTACTGACACCAAGTAAAGCTGCAAAACATAAAATTTGATAGATATATATTAAACTTTCACTGTGAACACTTACTTTTTGGTTTTGTTTCCCAGACGTTTCGACGTGGTGTTCGTCTTCCTCAGTGGGGTTTAAAATACTGAATGTCTGTACAAAGTAACGGTTATGGTTTGTAAGTGTGTGTGGTGGGGGTTGCTGGTGGGAGGGAATTGGCGCTGGGATTCAAAGTTTGTGTTTGAATCAGTGTATCGAAAAGTATGTGTGATCTATAATGTAATTGTTCATTTAATATGTTGTTTGGTTGTAGTGTGTGATATTCCCTCCCTACAACCCATAACCGTTACTTTATACAGACATTCAGTATTTTAAATCCCACTGAGGAAGACGAACACCACGTCGAAACGTCTGGGAAACAAAACCAAAAAGTAATGTGACGATTTAAATGGTAAATAAAAAAAAGAAAATTAATAATAAAAATATCAAAAAAACGGAAAGTAAGTAAGTACTTTAAATCGCACGATTAAAGCAAATACCCCTGAACTAACTCATAATAGTAATGAAAATTAAATTAAGAAAATCTAACTAAATAAGTAATTAAAATCTGAATGTAAAAGTTAAGAATAATACAGTTAACCCTTTAGTAAATTTATCATGCGTTGACCTGTCTATTCCGGACACAACGTGCATACCGAACCGGCAGTAAATTAGAAATATCTGTAAATCGTAATGTAAATAATTAATAATTTAAACTCACAAGTAGTAGTTATAATAATCCCTGTAAACAAGAAAAGTCTAGATAGTTTATTTTGTCATACTATAAGAATGAATTATTAATAAAGAGTTGGAACTATATTATGGCGGAGTACTCACACCGCGTCGTTGCAATCTACCTGTTGTAACAATGCAAGAGTTACGATGCGGCTTTCAGACTGTAAACACCTCCAAGCGAGGGCTCTTCATAAAATGTTTTGTTCTTCTTTTTGATTTTTAATTGAGTGTTAGCTTCCACTAAAAGCGTGGAGAGCTAGTTATATATTGAAGATGTAGTGAGGAATTTGTTAGAAAGTGTGATAATGTAAAAAGAATTAGTATATAAGGTGATGTCTCAAGTTAATTAAAAAACGAACTCTCGAATATTGTTCGAGTAATGTAATTCATATTAATGTAAAAAAGAAGATGCAAATTCCAGTACTACGCTGCCAGTAAATATGTGACGTGCACAACTGCAGATACTGACGACTACCACCTAAACAACACTTACCAGAACCGCCGAGGATCAGCCCGACTTCACGCAGCATAACATCCATCTCCTCATTAATACACCCAGAGGACTTTCACCGGAAACACTACCCAGATGACTACCCGACTAACAGAGTACCGAAGATTCACGCCCCAGGACACGGACAGCAAAAGCGTATCTAAGAGGTGACTCGGTAGCTCGTCTACCGAGAATTATGTACATTTAAAATATAAGTTTTCATACATGCCAAAGACTTTTAAAAAGACAGTAATCATCTCTAAGCATTAAGTTTGAGAAAAATGTAACCAGTAATTTCTAAAATCATACGTTGTAACATTACTCTTGAGATATAAGTTTTGATCCCTTAACTAAATAATACCATTCTTCAAATGGTGTTCATGTAACAATGCAACCTTCTTGATAAGTAAAGTAAATACCAGACGTCTTTACTAGATTTAAAGAGACTCGGATCCGAGGTAAAATACATGATCTGTTTGATCGTTTGTTTGACAGAAAACCCCTTTTAACTATTTTAGTATGAGAAAATTTTTTGTAATGGGACCTATATATATATCATTTGTTAATAAAGAGATGTCATCTTGTTACATATTGAAGTGAGTGCATAAATCAGTTAAAATACCTTCCCTTGTGTCCTATAATTAGAGTAATTATTATTGTTCTAAGTGTTGTGTTGATTTTCAGTTTGTTACAACGTAGGCAGCCTGTATAATTGGCTAGCGTCAATTATCACGGGTTCCCTGGATTTATAACGTAGCCCGGAACGTTATAGTAAGTGTTCACAGTGAAAGTTTAATATATATATATATATATATATATATATATATATATATATATATAATATTTAAAAAAGTGAATGAAGAGGATGTACCAACAAGATAATTATAAAATTTGAAGTTCTTATTTTGAAGTTTCAAGTTTTTAAAAATTCTTCAACAAGAGTAGAGAGTTATGTAACTAACGTTAGATTTGATTTATGGATTAAATTATTTCATACGTTCACTACAAATTCATAACCATTTATAATGTTAATGCAAGAATCGCTTCACTGACAATGTCAACAACAAGCAATTGGTGTCAAAACTCGAGGAAACCCAAGGCGTAAGAGTACGTCAACCCATCAGTACTTAGCGTACCACTTTGACGGGAAAGTGTTGCAGTCCTGGTAGAAGAGCTAAGTTGAGTCTGGAGATAGCTAACAACAGCAAGACGCACAATAGGCAATATGACCCTTGTCAACAGTAAATGCGGCCGGTTTGTCTTTAATGAATCCTTTCACAATCAGGTTACCTGTGGTGTTATTAAGCGTGGCGACTATGTGCTGCTCAGGAGCTTTATTCTTCCATTTGGTGCGTTCACGCCTTTCTCTCTGTATCTTATTCTGTCAACAATCTGCTTAAAGAAGGTCAAATTTTCCATATTTGTAGGTCTTGAATATTTGAGTGTGAACAAGAGCGTCTGAGCTGTTGTGATGCCGTGTCATTAACACTTATTTAATACTCTGCCTTTGACACCATCAATAACGTAAGGAGGGTAATCCGCGTGTGGAAATCCTATATGCTTCAGTATAAATAAGCCAATATAGTCAGTCGGTCAACATTTGTTTCAAACTCCTGGAGGCTATCCTCGAAAGCTGTCGCCTCGCTTTCAATTGAACATGGCAGGCCTATACTTTGCACAGATGCTTGTCACCGTGCCGTAATTACAGAGCGTTTTTAATTTGGAGTAGATATTCTGACTGTCAGGCGACAGTTTCTGTAAAAGATCTGAGGCAGGCCCTTTAAAAAGCGAGAATGAGTGAAAGGCCTGAAGGCGAGTAGTGAAAGTAGACACAGATTTTTCTGCTTCATTTATCTTATGAACTTTTTTCTTCAGCTCAAATCAGATCGAATTTTGCAATGATATGCTTCTTCAGTTGTTTCTGCTTAGATATCAATAATTTGACGTCTTCTGCTTTACAGTTAAATTATTATTTTGCCGCTTCTCTGTTCTTCCACATTCACGCTTACGTTTTTCGTCCTGCTGTTCCTTTGTTGTCGGTTTAAGTGATTTCTGCTAATCGACTGCTCTTGTTTTTTTAAGGTTACGTTTCTCATCCTGTCGTTTTACCTTCTCTTCTGCTTCCCGTCAACGTTTCTCGTCTTGCTCTTCCATCCAAACACTTAAAGCTTCTATAAATGTCAATTTACTGCTATTCATTTTTTATGTTCACCAATCACACACACGCACATACACACACACACCAAGTTATTTTATAATATAACAGTCCTCTAATTACTTCTGTAAAAAATATTATGCCACTTCTGACACCTATGTTACGACAGTTTCACTGAACATGGTGTTTAATCAGTGAAAACAGAATAATTGAACACAGTTAATTTAAATTGATTAGAAATTTAATCACAGTTTGAAATAAACCACTCGTATACAACAATTATTCAATCTTATGATTGTCTAAAACACACAGTAGTGAAACACACAACAAATGCAATTTATTTGTTAGCGTTGCAGCAAATAATACAAATCGTCAATTAAATGTCCGCACCAATAATTCATGCTTTTCATTTTCTACTAAACACACTCTGTATCGTAGTACTGACTGACTGGCTGCGAAAAAATGGCTTTTGTACTCACGCTATGTGGCGTACAGTATAGAAATTGATCTGAATACCCTTAGAATATTCGGCATAATGTGGACGGCACATCAGTAACAACCGAGAGCGTTGCGTAATCCTGCTCCTCAGAAAACGCGTGCAACGTGCCACGTAGCCATGGCACATGTATGTTATCTATCGCCTCAGCGTAGCATATGTTACTTAATGGAATTAAATCTTTCTAACTTTGAAGCGCCTATCCCTTCTGCAATTAGTCTAAAAGAATACCCAAATATTCTATAAGTATACAGACACACTTCATAATAATTCTCAGGTATTATCAAAATAAGTTCCTTTCTTAACCCGACGAATACTTCCATGGCCGCCGTCGGCTGCTCAAATACGTTAGTATCTTTGTGCTACCTACCGGCCAAAGTATCATCTTCTCTTGCAACTCTCCTATAATTGTTTTCTTCTCGTAAGATTATCTTCTAAACAATCAACATTCTTAATTATCGTCTCTCTCTCTCTCTCTCTCTCTCTCCTCAATATTCTGCCCCTGCTACTCCAATTTCTTTCTTACCCTAATTTCTTCGCCTCAACTGGAAGCGATTTAAATTATGTGTAACAGAGTGTCATTTATTTCACTAATTTAACGGTTTTAACTGTCTTACCAGATATGGTTTGTCTGAGTTACGAATAAATACAGTAAGACGTAACATATGGTTAAAAGTTAAATCCTCAGCTGTTCGTACTTATATAAGATAGCAAAAGTAAAATTTACTATATTGGACTCGGTGGAATATTTCTTTTGTTGGCCCTTAGTGGAGGAAATGTTATCGATAACACATAAACAATTCGCTCCATTTCATCCTGCTAGTGTGTACCGATTTACTAGACGGGGCCTTTGTGTTTCCGTAACTTTACACTCCATTTCAAATGTAATCAATATTCGTTTGCTTTAGTAAACGAAACCTAATTAAATCTGAATTTTAATTTTTCTTTTTTTATAACATTATGAATTATTATGTGGAAAATAACTATAAATGATTCTTTTCAAAGAATGTAGGAAACACTGAAAAAATATTGTTACGCGAGCTTGAAAATTATACAGTAAAATAAATAGCAAGTTGTACAGTAAATCTTTCCTAGTTTCCGGTTAACTTTGTGGTCGAATGTGTAAGTATCAATATATTACTTTATTTCCAAATTTCTTTTCAATTCACACTCTTATTATGTTTTAGGTCTAACTTGCTCGTTGTCGCACTTAGAGTAATTTATTTGCCTTATTCTATTAAAGAAAATAATTATCACTCTCTCCACACACACACACACGTTTATAATGCCTATGAATTTTTCCTTCAACTTGTGACATTTTCATACGAGATGTTTTGAAAGTATTGTGTGGAAGTGCGATTGTGACATTTGTGTTAGACTCTGAAAGTATTACAACTTTTAAAATTTCTTTATTGGTTCTATCTTGATTCAACGATTGTGACAGTTGTGTTAGACTCGTAGTTAATATTCCCATTACTTCGTTGCAAATACACAGTTATGTACTAGTGTGTGTGTTATGTAGTAACAGCTGATATTATTGTAAATGGAACGTACATTAAAAATAAAATATTTAACTTCATAGAAAATACCAAGTCTATTCTTTTACGAAGAAGTAAACCTTTTCTTTTCATCTGAAAGAAAAACAACAGTCTATTCTGAAAATTAAAAAAGTATGTTTTCTGACTTAATTAATAAAATAACGCATACACTTTCTTTGTTGTTTTTGTTCACGTATGAAATTAACAACAATTTTGTAATGCTTGCTCCTGTATGTAGGCGTCCTATCTTAACATAATATGCGGAAATCGTAACTCATATTGTCTTCTGGGTGAATAAATTTTTGAGGTGGGCTACCAATCGCCTTGAATAAATGTCAAATTCTTTTCGTGAATGAGCTAGGATATAGGTGCGGACATTTTTGTTTCCCTTTCTACTTTTTTTAAAAATATTTGTTGATCTTGTTTTTTATAAAATATCTCTTGTAATGCCTTGTCGCGGAAGTTCTTAGATAGTATTGTACGCCAGTATTATATAGTACCGTTAGAGGAAACTTTTACATCTGCTGAGAAAAGTCAATTAATATTGTTTGTATACTGTTCTTCACTCAGTTATACCTATGTCATGTCAAAATCTCAAATGTATCAGATTTTTTGGTGCTTTAGATATTTCTAAGTACCAGACTTGTAAACTACAAAACTAAAATCTGTTCCAGCCACTAAATCTGTCCTTACAGCTCCCTTATTCTGATGAAACTGACATCTGAACTCAACGACCAATTTCATTTTCATAAACGTCTTCCACGGTCGCTTTCTCCTGCTCAGAGTCAATTCGAAATTACCTCCTCTATCAAAACAATAGTTCGTATTGTTCTAATGAAATAAACCGTTCTGATGTATCATCTTCTGCCACCGCAGGCCATTTGTCTTACGAATTCTTCCTCCGCTATGGTAACTCTTTGATTTTTCTGTCACCAGATGTGTAAAGTATCATCTTACCTAATTCCTATCGTTTCAGTTTTTCATAACATTATCTTAAAAATACATTACATAATTTTTTATTTCACTTACTATAATCACATACATACTAAGATAGTACTACTAACAGTACTATTACTGTATTGACATACTAGTTTTATTTCATAATAATATGTTTACTTAGTCGTTGTTAGTATTGCATCTGCAATATCTGCAACATGACTTTGTGATCAAGCGAGAGTTGATAATAATCGTATGATCGCGGGTTAATTCATAATCCAAACAGAAGAGTACTCAAAGTTTCCTAAATATTTCACAAACGTTTCAGTGGCAATCCATGTAACAGTACAATAATATTAATTAGGTTAATGTCTGCTCACTGTAGAAGGGAATTTAAAATATTTTGAACTGTATTTTGGCTGTAGTATTCAATTCTGCAACGACCCCTTTCCTATCGTATCTAGAGTCTCAAATGTCGTTGGTTTTTATCACAGCTTCGGTTGGTGCTGTTCAGTTTTAATACATTTGAAGCCAAGTAACAAAAAATCTGCCTGCTAGTCATACAAAATTGTTAAGCAAATTTTGAAAGAAATTACAAAATAGCAATTTTGTTCGTATACTCACACAACCACTGAAAGCTACTAAATGCAGTAATTTTTCTAAAAATATTTGTAGGTCTTTTATACATGGTAAACTTGGGTATTTTTTCTGATAGTTTGTGCTAACATGGGAAAGGGACAACGGAGATATGGTGGTTCTGTTGGATTCTGAAAAGAGATATTGCAGCTGCAAAAGGAAACAGGCGTCTCTCATATTCCTCATACTTAAGGAAAAATAAGTAGTATCGTAATGATATCTAGTACATACATTTCTTTTGTACTTATGACAGGTGCCACAGAAAACTGTACTGAAAGCAGAACAAATGTCTTCTTTGAACGTAGTGTGTAGAACTCTGTTAGGTTTAGGTAGCAACCACTTCGAGCTAGGAAGTTTGATCCTGCATATCAGAGTTATCTTTAAAATTAATTGCAGTCGTTCCTGTTGGCAGCGTTATGTTGAACCAGTATATTTCATAATCCGTAGGTAGTATAGGCATATTATATCCCCTTAGTTTATCTTCCCCTTTTACCACGTGCTTAACAAAACAAACCCACTTATCTGTAGTAATTTCACGCACTACCGCGTCTACTAATTGTTTTACTTCGTGTAGTTGGTTTTATTGTTACGGCAGACGCTTTCCAACTGGTTCAGTATTAATTCGTTTGGATATTTAGTAACAGGGATGTAACCTTAAAGTCGTGTCATCTGATTTTTCTTAGTATTGACTGGTACAAGTTTCTCAACGTTACTTTCTTTTTCTTTAATTAAACTTATTTCGAAAGACACTAGACAATGTTCTTACTACTACGTTTTTTTAAGACGTGTTAAAATTTGGCGGAATTATATGGACTGTTTATAAATATAATTATACAAATATAACGGACACTGTTAATTGGCGATATTTTTAAATCACGTTTAACTGTCCAGTTAAAAAAAATAAAACTCTAACAGCCCTCCGTCTAAAGTACTACTTTCCTTTTAAATATTAATTATTATTAGAGGTTTGCATAAACAAGCATAATCAAACCGTTAGTTATGGTTATTGAAATAATTAGCTTTACACTATTCCTGGTTTAAGAATTTTAAAATATGTATTTTTGTAATTTTACGCTTGACATTTATGAGTTGTTATGAATTACGTTTCATTAAAGTACAAAATCATGTCAGGAACATTAATATAGTGTATAATTACAATTGTAGGTGTAGTATAGCCTATAGTAAGTAAGTATGAAGCGTTATTTACCACAGACAGAACTTCAATTGGTGTTTAACTTTATTGTTAAAAGTCAACTTGTAGATTTACAACCTTAAAAGCCCTTACAAAATCACCGAACTTTTGCCGAAGCAGTGTACTTGAATATCCTCCTTTCCCTTAAATAACAAGTTACAAGTACTCCCATTTTTAATATTTTGTTATGCACAGCATTAAGACGTTGCATTTGTTGCATATCCATTTTTTGTTTTCATACAGATAAACGGTGGTTCATACAGCAGTTGTATTATATAACTCTTTTAATCGTATTTGTAACTCTTAAGTAAGTGCTTAATATTCTCTATTAACCGTTATATTTTTCATGTCAAAGTTTAATACTTGCATATTTATATGTTATGTCGCATTTTCACTTACTAGTAGAATTACATACAAATGAACAGTGTATAATTTGAGCTTGTACTTTTGTAAATTAACAATTGCATTTGTGACGTACAGGCTGAACAATTGTAAACGGAACAAAGAGATAGACTTACTTTATCATAAGTGCAAGTAATTAGCTCGTAATGACATACCAAAGGGCGAGTCATGTATGTATGTATTTACACTTCCATGGAATATAACTTAAATATTCAGATATAGATTCAGGTTATACCTGAGGATGTGTGATAAATATTGCTTATCAGAAAATATAAATAAAAATTTTTAATCTATATTCATTTCAAATACTAAAGTTGTTACGTATCTATCTGGACATTCTAATAATGAGAGGAACTTTTAAATAAGTATTGCTCATAAATTTTAAAATAACAGGATAGGTAAGCAACACGAAGGAAAACAATCATTCGTATTTACTCGCTGCTATTATACGAAAGAACAATTAAACGTAAACAACCGGAAGCGACAACAGAATGGCTGCAACTATTGCATTGTATGTCGGCTATTGTAACTATTGCCGCTGGCAACGTGCGGTACGGGCAAATATATGACTGACGTCAAACATAAGCTGTCACGTTCCAATTGCTTTTAACGCATATCTTGTAAGTTTAATATTATGAGCACGTAATGAAATAATTACGCATTTATTAATATATATCACTAAAGAATAATAATTAAAATTGTCCATTTTTTATAACTTTAATTTTTTTAATTTACAAACAATAACGAGACCCTACGTACCCCCCCCCAAATCCAATCCTACGCTTGGCCTACAACAACTTGGCCTCGGGGGGGGGGGGGAACAGCTCTTACTCTGTAGCTGGCTAACAGGCCACTGGTAGATGAGTTTGACAAGGCTGTGTGTACCACTTGAAAACACACCGTAACCCACGGTGGAACCGATCATACCAATGAGTGGACGGCTCTACGTTAGTGAGTCGCGAACGATGGCGTCAGGGCACCAGGACACACCCTGATGTATTTAGTCTTAACAGTGGTATTCGAGAGCTCTGCCGTGGTGGCCTGTTACTTCCCCGGTACTCGTTGGAACTTAAAATTAGTTTAAGTTCTCAAAATAATTTTTTGGTTGAGGGGTCCCTTAAAAAGTCTTGTCCAGAAGGAAGCCCTCCTTGGAGGGTGAAGGGAAGAAGACATTTCTCCTCGGTTGATGCCGAAAGATTCCCGACAAGTGCCGGCGGTACCAAAGTATCTGATGGTGAAACAGAAAGAAAGGGTGATTTCGCAAAAGTGAGTCCCTTCCATATGTAAAAAGCCATCACCGGTTGAGCCGGTTTAGCCGTAGAAGGCATCAGAAAAGCCGCAGATGGACTATTTGTCGAGACCCTAAACGATAAGTAGGGTTTAAGGTTACTGAAACTGTAGAAAATGCAGGAAATACGGGTAGAACCTGTTCCTCACTCCACCCTAAACACCACAAAGGGGTGGTAGTGTGCAGGGACCTGCTGATCTCAACAGAGGAAGAAATTGCGACTGAGCTCGCCCTACAAGGGGTCATCGAACGTCGGAGACTAACGGTGCTCCCATCTACGTTCCACGCCCTAACTTTCAACAGGACAAATTTGCAAGGTGAAAGCACTGAGTGCAAGGCATTCACAGACTGAGTGTGAGAGCATTCATCCCTCAGCCGATGCAACGTTTTCAGTGCTTGCGTTTGGGCACTGCATCAAGATGCACGTGTTAAGACTTGCTTCTGTGGGAAGTCGGCTCATGGTGACGACCCCTGTGATGAACCAATGAAATTTATCATGTGCGGTGATCAATATTCATCTAGATCTCGTATTTGCCTTTTTATAAGCTAGAGGTGGCTATTCAGAAGTACGTACCCTGAAAAAACTAAGCTTCTTCGATGCGAAAAAACTCTTGTGCCCAGCCAACCAGAGAAAAACAGGTATGTACAGGCTGTAAAATAAACAGTATCACCAGGCACTACACTAATATTCTAAGCGTTATATTACGTGCGGTAACCCAGTTTATCGAGCGTTACTTTTCTAAAGTGTATAAAAAAACCAAAAAGCCATAAAGATAGTGCGGCTGAAACGGACGAGCTAACGGTAGTGTTGATGGATCTACAAGCAGACTTTTACTTCGTCCACCAAGAACGGCGGGCGTAAACATTGTGGTTGCGCTTGGAGCCAGCTCAAGTTGGAGGCGAGACGGCGAGGGGATATCGCCTTTCATCGCCTCGGCATCCCAAATACACTAAGCGGAGTTCATAAAACCAAAAGCAGGGATGAACATGTCCTCGATGATCAGGATCTGAGTTCAGCAATGTTGCCGTCGCCAGCGATCTTGCCGACCTCGGTGACCTGGCGGAACTCGGCAATATACAAAAAAAAAGTCTGGCCGAAAAGGAAAGGAAGCCAAAGAAATAAGCACGGTCTGTAGCGACTGATTCTTCAACGTTCACCATGGAGAACATCCTTCAGTGAAGTATCAACGGTTGTACTTCGCATTATTGCGAACTGCAAATACTACTGTCCAGGCATACAGGACGCGTGTACCTGCATGCGTGTGTGCCTACAGGAAACACATTTGAGGCCGCAAAAACATTTTAACATGAGGGGATATAAGTTCTTTGCTGTGATGGGACTCCAAATATCATACTTAGAGGGGGCGATAGCAACACACCGGTAGTTGTATTCCAATAACTGCTACTGATTGCAGTAGCGATAAGTTTATTACAGCCACAGAAGACGACGATCTGCTACTTATACTTACCAGATTCTGAGTGGATCTGGTAGCGAGTAGATGATCTACAGGAGCTGGTCGAGCCGCTACCATCTCCATTACTTCTTGTTGGGGATTTCAACGTCCATAGCCCCACTTGGGATTATATTGAGACGAATAGCGGATTAAGAACAGATAATCTATTGATAAACAACGAGCTTTTCTTTTTAAACACAGGCGAGAGCACACATTTCAACGTTGGAAGCGGTACGTTCTCGGCTATCGATCTTTAGATTTCTAGCCCGGGTCTTGCTCTACGTCTGTCGTGGAGAGTGGTCCCAGATGTTCACGGGATTGACCACTTCCGTGTGCTGGTAACAACGCAAACGCCGAAGACCGTAATATGCACGCCAAAAAGAAGGCACGTTGATTGTGCTGTCTGGACAGGTTTCAATACTGTTTGTACATCTACAAACGTCTGTGGAAATATAAAAGAAGGTGTACATAATTTCACAGCTGCTATCGCCTCAGCAGCTACTTAGCATATCCCGTGGTCGTTCATCCAGGCCACGTATCCAGATACCGTGTCGGAGCAACGCTGTAAAAGATGAAATAAGAGAGAAGCGACGAGCCCTAAACAGGTACAAACGAGCGCCGACCGACGATAATCGCATCGCTCTTAAACGACTTCAAGCCGTCGCTCGTAGAACGATACTCGCTGCAAAACGATCGAACTGGGAAACCTACGTCTCTGCTATAGCACAGTCGACACCAGTGACAGAAGTATGGAAGAAGATCAGAGCAATCGCTGGCACATCAGTGTTTAAGCCAATCACATGCATAGAGCACGATGATAAATTGATTTGCAACCCCGAAGAAACTGCTGATAACTTGGCTGCGAGATATGCCGAGCTCAGTAGTACAGAAAGTTATCGTCTCAATTTCTTCGCAAGTAAAGATGAAGTCGAACACTACCTTAACTTCGAATGTAAAGTGTACAGGAGCTATAACGTGCCTTTCACGAAGAGGGGATTACAGTCCGCTGTCCGCGCTGTCGGCGACACTGAGGCGGGACCGGACGATATTCCTTACAGCATCATACGTCAACTGCCGGATGTAGCTATGGCTACATTACTGGCACTGTATAACGCTGTGTGGACGTAAGGGGCGTAACCAAAACTATGGAAGGAGGCGATCGTCATCCTTCTTCTGAAGGGCGATGAAGATTCCCTGAAAGCAGAAACTATCGTCAAGTATCCAGTACTTTTCCTTGCTGTCTAGAAAAAGTTCGAGAGGATGGTAAATAACCAGCTCACCTGGTGTCTGGATAAATACGGCCTTTTGACCGCACACTAGTGTGAGTACCGGAGACATCATTCAACTACTGATCAACTGCTTTATCTGGAGAACGTAATTCAGAAGATATTAATCAAAAACAAACACATGGTTGCAGTATTCTTTGATTTGGGGAAAGCGTTTGACAAAACGCGGATATTTAATGTCGTGTAACAACTACATGATCTGCTGTTCAGAAGTAACCTACCTAAATTAATCTCCAGCTTTCACAAACAGAGCACTTTTCGTGTTCGGGTCAGACAGTCACTCTCGGCCCCACGCGAACATGAAAATAGAGTACAAACATGCTCTTTACAATCGCCATCAACGGGAGCTTTGACGGTATAGAAACGTCAGTTGCAAAGTGTATGTTGACGATCTTGCGCTGTTTTAATCGGCCAAAGGAACGGCGATAATTGACCATAAAATGCAATGCGCTGTAGAAAGAAGATGCTAACAACTTGGGCTTTCCTTCCTCGGCAACAAACACAACCTGTGTCCTCTTCTGTAGAAATCAAGGAAGGCACCCGGACGTAATGTTAACCATAAACGGTGTTCGGCCGCACTACAGGCCTTTCATCAAATTTCTGGGCCTGACTTTTGAGACAATTGGCATGGAATACTCATGTGCACGACCTGGCTGCAAGGTACAAATCCTCGTTAAAGGAAATCAGGTGTGTCTCCCATATATAACCTAGGGAAGGAGCAGATAGAGAAGTATTATTGCGCCTGTAGCCGCGATGTTGTTATCCACAATCGATTTCGGAGTCGTGGTGTACTCCTCAGCTAGTAGGTAGTGCTTGAAAAAGCTGTGGTTTTTGAGGAGATATGTAGCAAA
The DNA here is from genome assembly GCA_034769895.1 of Magicicada septendecula. NCBI lineage: Eukaryota > Metazoa > Arthropoda > Insecta > Hemiptera > Cicadidae > Magicicada > Magicicada septendecula. Next base: position 894,609,165 of record CM068367.1, read on the forward strand.
AATTTTGGCATTACCAGGCTATATAAACAACGTGTTGCTAGCGACCAACAGACTTGCTAGAGTTTCTACGTTCACCAGACGCCATTTGTGCGCTCAAAATAGCACACCGTTACAACATCCAGGCGACGATGGTTAAGAGTACGTTCCGTGCGAGTGACCCATTGACTCTTTTCCAAATCAATTTGCCGGCTGGATATCGTTAGTAGAAGCAAGAAATCGTGCCTTTCAACTGAACTGAAACACCTGTTTAGATCAATCCTGTAGGAATACGTTAAGGAACACACTATTATGTATGTCCATTCCTGGACACTGCCCAAGGCTATAAGTATATACACCGCCGAACTATATCCGGCGTGGCAGGCTCTTCGTTTCTGTGAATGCCAAGATAAAAAAAAATTCTTGTCTGTTCAGATTTACTGAGTTCTGTAACTGCCTTGAACATTCCGGGCACAGTGGATCTCTTATTGCAGGAGATAACGGCGTCATGCCATGCACTGAAAGACCTAGGATCATCTTTTATTTTTGTTTGGTGTCCGGGTCATGTAGATGTTTAAGGTAATGAAGCCGCTGACGCTACGAAGCCCACGAATCGATGCCATTGCCAAACGATCTGACGACGCGAAACTAGTTGCCACAACCACTATTATTAATATGTGGAAGCAACTGTGGAACACACGGCAGAGCAAACTTTCTGCCGTGAAGCAGAGCCCCCGTAAATGGCAAGTAGCCTAGTAGGTAATCGCAGTCCTTGTGAACAAGTTTACATCACCAGACTGCAAAATGGGCACACGAACTTGTCGTCTTCGTACCTCCTACGAGGACAAGAACATTGTTTGCAATTGTGGCGGAGCATTTACAATGAAACACATAATCTAAGACTGTAGTGATTGTGCATACCTAAGGCAGAGACACAGAGTAAAAGGTAACCTCAAAGAAGATCTCGGAAACGAACAGTTAGCGATACATAGAACTCTGTACTTCCTAAAAGCAGCAAGATTACTGTATAGGCTTTGATAATGTCATTTTGCGTCTTAGTGTGTACGAGTTTCCACTGTCCTTGACTCAACGCTCCTGTTAGAATTGGGCTAAAGGCCTTAGTTGTTGATCCCTCCAAAACATGAAAAACAAAACAACGTAGAATGTGGTATTTGTGTAAATATAATGTTTTTGCAAACTAGATAAAATTGAAGTGGCTTTTGTTTAAAATCATTTTTATTTGAAACTTTTGTTTGAAGTTATTATTTTCATGTATTTTTGAGAGCCATTTAAGAAGAATTTTGTGAATATAGTGAAAACCGTTTCTAGAGGTTGCTACGTTATTCGGCTTACATATGGTTATAGCGGAACATTTTATGTTCAGAACTCTTGACAGTCCTGACCATTTATATAAACTCTGTATGTTTATAATTAATTTGCTTAAAAGTTTGGAAGTTTTGTGCAAAATAGAATGTACTGTTTGTTTGTATAATGTGTACTGGACACTTTATAACTAAAACTATTCTAATACGAATGTTTTTGTTTCATAATAGTGATGGTACAGTTTGTAATATCGATTTATTTGGCATTTTAAAATTTATAGCATTGTTTAATGCTCATGGTACGTGCGGTTATCCTGACAACCATGTTCAGAAGTGAAATGTAGACTATTACTATTATCGTAAGAGACGTATTGTGCATAATTAATGACCAATAATTGAACGAAAATATTAAAGAGTTATATGATTGAAGCTTTCTGAATGAGCAGTACGATAAACACAGGAAGAAAGAAAACTAACCAGACAAACGAAGATAAGGAAGGCGAGGAATGACAGGATACACTTTTCTTAAAAATACTGGAAAGGTAGTAAGAACAGCTCTTTGAAACAAAGGAACGGCAGAAAAAAGAAGGTATCCAGAAAGCTGAGAAAACGGAAACCATTTTTCAAGGTATGCAAAAAAACATATAATAAAACTGAGTAAGGGATATGCTTTAGTAAAACTGAGCTTACAACGTGTTGATATGAACAAATACTAGATAATAATAATTGTAATAAGGAAAGCTGTAAAAAGTATGAATTAACGGTTTCTAGTCCAAGGAATCAGTTAAAAATATTTAAAAATAACAAATAACTCTGATGTTGAAAACTTAACAATATTAAAATATTGTTATAGTTAAAAATTAATACACGTTCAGCCCTATTTTAAAAAACTAATAATTGTATATAAAGCATCAATCATTAAAGCACACAAAGAAACATAAAATAAAATAACAGGAATGGCTCTGCCTCAAGGGCCAGATCATGTGAAGGTCACAAAATTTGACGGACGCACGCACCGGGTGATTTACTTTTGAAGCTGCTGAATGCATAAACCAGAGAGTAGAGAGAAAAATGAAACAATTACACTCGTTCTCACTCTAAAAGGGCTTGCCGTAGAGCTAATAATGAAACTGCCACCTAGACAGTGAACAGCTAGCACGTAAAATTATGAGTTGCAATACGATGACCAGCACCTGCAATATTTGTACCGTCTTAAACTGAAACCATGATGATAGCGAAGAAAAATATGGCTGGGAAGAGTCTGCAAGAGTTTGAATCAAATTAGACCTACAGATTAGACTGGCAGGCTTAAGTAGTAGCATATCACGGGAGTAATTCTCCGTTATTACACTACCGTTTGTATTCACAAAATAAAGAGATGATTCAGAATAAATAAATTTAGACGCCACAAAAATTTTTCGAATCACAGGAAAAGAGAGGAGACCCAAAGTGATATAAACGGGAAGTAGGAAATGTGGCCTGATTTTGGAAGCCTAGAGTGCTAAAAAAGGATATGAACTCACTGACTAGAGATGCAAAGCCCCAACATTTCACCCACGCTTCAAGAATCAGATAAAATACGATTGTTGTTGGATTTATTGAAGATCACCTCATTTATATTTTACGCGGGAGCCATTTTATCCAATCGAACATCTTGAGTAGCCTCCAGCCTGTATAAGTACTATAAGCACTGGAAGCGCTGTCAAAGTCTCGGATAAGACTGACACAAGCTTATGCTTGGGTATTCTCAAGTTTATCTACCTAGTTGCAGATGTTGTCTACGAAATGAGTCTTGGGACGAAAATTATTATAGTTGATATAAAGAAATAGGAAGTTCTAACCACAGTTAACCGATAGCGTCCTGGAGGACCGATAATGCCAAGAGATGAGGTAACGCACGGTTGAAGTGGTAGGGGCGGCCAATCAGATGGCGGTTCCCTACGAAAAAGCCGACAGTCCGGAGAAGATGAACCTTTTGTTCGGTATATTACGAGAGATCATCGCAACAACATTGCCATAATATACATTGTAAATTAAAATACATAAAATATATTACATACATTACATTCATCGTATTATATAGTTTATTTCATTAATATTATATATTATTATATACTTATAATATATTAGAGTTGCTTAAAGGAGGTGAACTGTTTTTTGGCTGCATCGGTGCTGACGATGGACATAAAGATGGGTCCAACGTTCGACGGCTGCGGCGGCGCCATCTGGGACGAAAAGATCGGAAGTTCGCAGAATGTCTGGGGTCTGCGTGACCTGAGCTGTTCGAACCTTTACCATCGGTTAAGGCCGGTGGGTTTTCCGCACGTCCTCTCCTCCTGGTAGCGAACGCCATCTCTCCGAGGTCCCTGCTAAGGAATGGTATATCTTGTGTCAACATCACATATTTCTTGCAGATATCACAGCAATAAAGTAATTGCCGTTGGAAGCTAATTTTTGCTAACTACCAGATAGTTCCTAATAAACTTCAAAAGGATTGACTAAAATGGTGGCTCACCCTAGATGTGCAACTGTGGACCTCAAGGAGCCCTGGGTAATTCTCCTACGTTTCAGAACACGACAATCTAACGTTCAGCCTATGACAGTGTCATGCTTTGATATCTCTCCAAGGAATGCTATTTATTCTTTTAAAATATACCTCAAATACATGTCCCAAAACTTTAGTCTAAAGTTTATGTGAATTATGTCTGTAATTATGTTTGTACTCTGCGGCACTTGTTAAGACCAAGAATGTCACCGAGTTCAATTTTATTTGTCACTTATCTGTTACAAATCAATTTTACGTAGTTGAGTTTTCAGTGATTCCTAAATTTGTTTTGCTAAAATTTAACGTTTACGTTTTACAAGCTAGTGTATACAGATTTAGGGCACAATATTAGCCCACACCTCTTGCTCTCTAAATAATTATATAACTAAGTTCTTGGCCAATTCCGTTCCAGAGGGCATTCGAAATCGTATACACATTTACCATACACAATTTCCATTATTCATGCGCGCACGCATACAAACATAGAGACTGTGAGACTGTGCATCTTTTACTTTATTATATTATGTCTGTACGTTGTCAGTAACTTTTTCCGCTTTATCTACGTCATTTTGAGAATAACTGGAAACATAATAAAATTGCTAATATGGTTCTGTAAATGTGTGTATAGTATATCTAAGATTACTAACACATGGGAGGCTGTGTAGAAATCTGTACACTTATAAAATGTAATACACATATACTGTGTGTGTGTGTGTGTGTGTGTGTGTGTGTGTGTGTGTGTGTGTGTTGTGCCGCCCCTTGGCAAGACAACACAAAAATCGGGAACTAGTTTAATTCTTTACCAGTAAACTAAACCAGCTGCCGTTGTTAGTAAAACGCTTACTAACAAATTACAAAACAAGTATGATATAGGAAACTGACAAGGTTTGCATAAACTTATTCACTCACTAGGTATTAGCTAAAACATCTCTTTATTGCTATTGAAATATTAATCAAACATTATTCCTGATTTTAAAGAAAGTTATTTTAGTAAATAGCGCTTTTACTGCTTCAAAGATCTTAATTATATTATTCTTGTTATATCAAAATTTATTCATATAACTGTTGCTTTTAATACCACGGATCCGGGTCTCAATTTTCTCAAAATTATTAATTTATCAATATATACATTACGGTTACTATTACTTCTTACAAAATTACGAAATATACAAATCTGATAATTGGTTCATTACATTGCGAAAGTTCTTTAAAGTTCTTTGTTACTTCTTATTAAGGGGAAATTTACAAAAGTTGTGGTTTGATATCACCTGAGGTTGTTGTTGTATTCTTGGGACATTCCAGTTGTCTTCTACGGGTTGAGTACGTTGTTCTTGGTTTATCTACATCGGGTTGATTTTTAGTTTACTTGAAGCTCTCGAATATAGGTTGTTTACTTGAAGTTCCACATGTTGTAATTTCACTTTTCTTAGTGCAGATTCTTGTAGTTCACATTTTCTTTATTTTAATTACAGTTATAGTTCTCACTTTGCAGTACTACAGTCTAGTAGTTAACTATGTTACACTTACATTTGATTTTGTTTTTAAGAGATGTGTTGGCTACCTTTTTCTATTTTATTTATATATTTTCTCACAAACTCTAGACACTACATTATTCACAATAACAAGATTTCACGCTGGATATGCTTCTAGTGAACTTACACATACGTATATGTGTACAACACCAAAACTAACGTCTACTCATTGCGACGTTCTACGGCCGAATGCGCGTACTGTTTAGGGGAGAGGGCTCAGTAAGCTAGTGCGTATTTACGCACTAAGAAAATAGTTCGTACTTTTCCTATTATTATTTATTCATTAATTAGAAGATAAATACTTTATGTTTATTTTATTATGACTTAGGGATTTCTTTATTTCTCTAGTCGCATTTTTAATTATTTAAGTAATTATTATTATTATTCACTACTTAATACTTTTCTTGGCGTGTTGGTACTGGAAGGTTTCAAGTTGATTCAGGAATCTGGGTATAGGTAAGGGTGTATGATACTCTTACTTATTAAAATTAAAAAATTTTAATCTGTGCGATTTTTTGATACATTTAAAATCGTCACATCCTCCTGCACTTAACTATGAAAAACGGGGGGTGTAATAATATAATTCTAATAAACAATTATATTTCATACTGAAATTTCTCTCTCTCAGCTTATTTCTATTCATCAATCGATTATCTTATACTTATGTCACATCTAAATTCTACTACATCTACTATACAAAATACACAAAACGTAAATCTACCTTATTTTAATTCTTATATCTACTACCGGTTTTTTCTTGAATTGCTCACTCGTTTTACGGAGTTATACTCATGAGTATTTTACTAATAATAATACCGTATTGTAAGAACAATAGAATTACTTTTAGTTTACAGCGCTAAAGATTATTTTTCTTTCTTTCTTTCTCTTCATCTTCATTATACTTGTCATCAGATTTCTCATGTATAATACCATTCTCGCAGGACATTAGCTAAGGTTGATCAGGCCTCGCTTGTATTCGTACGAGGGGGTTTTGAGTTTATAGTTACCTATAGTATAGGATGTTACACAATCTTATCCTATTTCGGTATAAGTCTATACAACATATTTTATTCTTAATACTTAGATAGTATTCTAGGTTTTCTATCTTTCTCGTAGTCTTCCTTCTGTATCTTGACACGAAAAACATTTTTTTATTTGAGACAAAAGACTTCTGCGAACGTAATTTTCTGTATTGGGTTCATACAGAGCTACAGTAACGGGGGTGATGAACTTACGAATTTGGTAGGGGCCACACCATCGATAAGATAGTTTCGAAGTGATCCTATCAACTGCTTTACTCATAGGATGAGTTTTATACATGACTAAATCACCTATTTTATACTTTATTAGCTTATTATTATTCTCATGATACTTCCTTGATTTCTGTAAATTAGCTCTCAGATTTGCACGAGCTTCGTTCCATATTTTTCGTATGTTATTCCCATTCACGTCGCGGGGTAATAACTCATTGATTTTCCACTTCGTGGTTAAAGGATGGTTGGGTTTGTACTTGTACAGTAAATCAAATGGTGTTGATTTATGACCTTCATGATACGCTGAATTGAATGCAAATTGTATCCACGAAATATTTTGATCCCAGGTTGTCTGGTCTTTAGCATGATAAGATATTAATGCTGATTTTAAGTTACGCAAGTATCTTTCTGCTATATTTCCTTGCGGTCTGTACTCGGTCACGGTAATATGATTTATACCTAATTTAAAACACATGTCATTAAATTCTTTCGATTTAAACTGGGGTCCATTGTCAGATATTAAGCTTAAAGGTGTTCCATAGTCTTTAAATAGTTGTTCTTGTAGAATTTTAATTGTCGTAGATGCTAATGCACGACGCATAGGATACATCCACACGAATTTAGTGAATGAGTCTACACAAATTAACAGCATAGTATTTCCGGATTTAGAGCGGGGATAAGGTCCAGAATAGTCGATGTATATTTTCGAGAAGGGAGTAGTAGGTATTTCGGAGATTAATTTTCCGACTTGACTGGTTCTTGCTGGTTTGCTCAGCGCACAAATTTCGCATTCTTTCACGAACTTTTTTATTTCACTATTCATGTTTTCCCAGTGGTATTCCTTGCGAATACGATGTATCGTTTTCCTAATTCCCATATGAGCTCCAATTGTAGATGAATGATAGTACTCCATTAACATGGGTTTGATTATTTCCGGGGCGATTATTCTTAGTAATTTTCCGTTTGCCTTCTTAAAACAAAGTACTCTTTTACTCAAGATATATTTATCAGAGTTATTTCCTATTTCTATTTGTTCGATTATTTCGGATCTATTTATTCTATACACAATTTCGGATCTTGTTGTTGGTGATATGCTATATCCTTAAATGCAAGGGGAAAGTTAGTAATTAGTGTATTAACGATAGTGGTTTCAATATTGTCTTCTCCAGATCTTGTATTGGGTAGTTGGAACATGCGGGATAGAGTATCGGCCACTACATTTTGAGTTCCACGAATATGTTGCACTTTGAACTTGTAGCAATTTAATCTTAACACCCATCGTCCGATACGACCTAATTGCTTTGGGTGATTTAATAACCATGATAAAGCTTGATTATCGGTTTCTAGTAAAAATTCTTTGTGTTCCAAAAATGGTTTGAATTTATCAAAAGCAAATACTACGGCTAAACATTCCAGTTCATAGGCTGAGAACTTCCTTTCTTGCTCGGTCAGTGTCCGGGATGCATAACTGATCGGGAGTCTAGTATTATTTATTTCCTGGTATATTACGGCTCCTAATGCTACACTTGAACTATCGGTTTGTACGATAAATGGTTTACTGAAATCCGCTAACTGCAATACAGGTGGGGATATAATACTTTCTTTAAGTGTTTCAAACGCTTCTTGATGTAGAGTAGTCCACTCGAATTTCGTTCCTTTCTTTCTTAAGGCATTCAATGGGGCTGCTATATCTGCTAAGTGGGGTATATACTTATGAAAATAATTAATCATACCTAAAAATCTAGCTATACCTTTGACTTCTCTGGGAGGTAAAAATTCTCGGATTGCGCGTGTACGTTCGGGATCGATGGTAACCTTACCTTCGGCTGATACTATGTGACCTAAAAATGAGAATTGTTTCACTGCGAAATTAACTTTACTAGGGTTTACGGTCAGTTCGGCTTTCTTTAACCGGGATAATACTTCACGCAAGTGATCAATATGTTGATCCATTGACTCACTATATACTACTATATCGTCGAGATAATGATATACAAATTTAAATTTAACATCATGGAAAATTTTTTCTAACAGTCGGCTGCATACTGAACTTCCTTGTGATATACCGAATGGTACTCTCGTAAATTGATATAGATTAAATGGGACAGCAAAAGCAGTTAAATGTTTTGATTCCTCAGCTAGTGGAATTTGATGGAATGCTTGGTTAAGATCCATTATGGTGAAGATTTTCGCTTTTGTAAAATAGTGAAACGCACTGTGTATGTCTGGCAGTGGTATCGATTCAAATTCTATACTCTTATTTAGTTGTCTATAATCCACGACTAGTCTATGTTTGTCAGTTCCTTTTGGTACTAGGAATGCAGGCGATGAATATGGAGACGTTGATGGTTCAATGACGTGCTGATCAAGGAGTTTGTTAATGTGGTTTCTCATGATTTCCATCTTGGGCGGAGATAGTTTGTATGGGTGGAGTCGTATTACTTTGTTGTCACTAAGATTTATTTTATATTCAATTAAATGAGTTAATCCTAACTTGGGGGTGAGTACAGCAGAAAAATCTTTTATTAACTTTTGGATTCTTAGTCTCTCATTTCCTTTTAAATGACTTAGACTCGATTCATTAGGCTCTGAATGAATATTTGCGGTTTCACTAACAGTGTCGTTACTTAATTCGGAGTCTAACTGATATTTTTGAGTACGATCAAATCTGAAAAAATATTGTTTTGCATATATATCAAAGATTAAAGCAGTTTTTCTTATAAAATCCGCGCCTAATATTAAGTTCTGTCCTAACTCTTCAGCTACTAGTAGGGGAATGTACCAAGTAAAATTCTGAATTTTTAATTTCACCGTAATACTGTGAGATATCTTTAGGTTTTGTTTATTTGCGGTGGTACACTTTATGTTCACCATTTGGCTACGTTTAATCAGTTTATGATTAGCTAATAAGGTGGCTAACTGTTTACTAATCATACTACGGGTAGATCCTGAATCAATTAAACCAAGGGTTTTCGTTGCTCCAAGGTCTATCTGTACATAGGGTAGTTGGCATATACTTGTTTTACATGCACCAATAGAGTTGCACTTCTCGATAAATTTTGTTAAATAAGGATCTCTGCGTTTATTTTTACTCATCTTTATTTGACGCTTAGTATTGTTGTTACCTTTCCTTCTGATGCTTCGGAAGACGTAGGATTTTCGGTCTTCCAGCTTCACACATTTTTTGATTGGTCGGTTTTCTGTAGATAACGCTTTTGTTTACATAACTTGCTAATATGTCCGGCCTTTCCACAGTTATAACATCTTCTTTCCTCACTTACTTCGCTCGTAGGTTGTCGGGATTTTGGTTTAGAGTATGAAACATGGGGATAGTTTTGGGTTTTATGTGTACTTACGAATCGCTTATCGCGGTAGTTTCGGGTATCATTTCCAATAGGTCTAGTTTGCAATGAATTTCTTTGTTGACTCTGGGACATAGAAACACTTCTATTCTGGTCAGAATACCAGACGTCGGACGAATGTATACAACATAGTTCTAGTTCCGTAAAAGTTGTAGGTGGCTTGACGAGTGCTAGTCGATATCGCTCCTCGGGGGATAGTCTTACTATGATATTGTCTACTAACTGTTGTTCGCTCCATTTAACTTGTAACAATAAAGCAGATTCTCTTACTTCAGAAATATAATGAGCTAGTCTCTCGTATGTACCTTGTGCACGAAGTACTAAGTTTCGCTTCAATTCTTCGTAAATACCGGTGGGAATGAAATGTCTTATTAGTGTGGTATGAAGTTCTTCTACCGATTGATTATACCTTAGGGATTCTAACACTCTATCTTTTAATGGAGATCTACACTTAGGTAAAATAACTTGCAAAATCTGGTTATCTCTTAGTTGTTGCAGTTCCTTTAATTCTAAGATATGTTTGATAAAATTAAGGAGCTTTGTAATATTCAGTCCATCAGTGACTTGTATATTGGACAAAATACTTTCTACAGGGTGGGTTATTTTTCCATAGAGCTCGGGAGTTAAATTTATTTGGCTCATCATTCTAGGATTTTCCGCAGGTTGATTAGTCCGCGAATGAGAAGGTAATTCGTAGGTATGGGTCATATTTTCTAGTTCATTAGGGAGTGACGTAACGTTTACTGCTTGAATATTTACTTGACTACCACTTAACCGTTCCTTGAATGGATCTATATTGGATTCCTGCAGAATCTGAATTTTTTGCAGTACCGTTTGGTTGTTCTTGAGTCGGCGATTGGGTAGGTGAAATATTTAATTTCGTCATTGCTTCTTCGATTTCGTCTAATCTAAACAATTCGGATCGTCTACGTAATTCGCGTATTATCTCAGGTAATTGTTTTAATGCTTCCTCGGCGAATTTTTTTACATCAGGAGGGATACCTTTATCACCGGGCCAGGTCAACAGATTGGTGATACGACGGTATAGATGCTCAATTCTTTGGGTGATGCGTAATATTACTGCGGGGGATTTTTCATCACGCAGGGTTTGTGCGTACGAAGTTAGTTCTGTATACTTAAGATAACACGTTTCTTTTTCGCTATTGAAATCTAAAACACTCAAACGACTTAATAATGAAGGTTTGTCCGGTTTATTTTCGCGTAACGTCTTGCGAAGTTCCGCGACAGTTACATTAGAGTAGGGGAGACCATGCCATAATGCTTCATAGGTTAATTCGTCTTTCAACAAAAAATCGGGGTTAAATTGAGTTATTTTTGATAATAACCACTTTACACACGACGTATTACGAACGACAAATCTTATGTCACTTACTTTACTTCATTTTCTCAATGTTTAAAAATAGATAACATTAATTCATTTAAACACATACACATATATCTTATTTCATATTAAGCTTTGGGATGTAATCTTATCTTAATTAATCAACATAACTGATTTCACAACAATTAAATTCTCAGTATTGACATATATAATTAATCAAAACAAAACGATAATACTATTTTAGTAGAGAGAAATTTCATATACGGAAAGTTCATTGATTTAACAAACAGCACAAAGAATCAGCTGTTTTGGGGTGTCGTCTAGTTGCATAGGGTGGTAATTCAGAACAATACAAAAACAGGAAAGAGCTTGTCTAACGTGGCTTTGTTTGCTTTAGGGAGGAGGGGTTATGAATGAGATGGGTTCTTACAAAGGGGAGAGTTTACATTCCTCAACACATATTTAACATGAACCAACTGGCTTGGAATTGACTTGTTTGGAATGGTTTCCCTACCAGCTATTACTTGCTTAACACGACAAACTCGCGATACTAATATTATTATTATATAATTAAAATTTTACTCATTTATTTATTTTTTTTTATTTTTTATTTCTGAGTGAATAAATTTATGTTTGTCCTTTTTTATCGTTAACGACTTATAAACTTACACAACAACAATTACCTAATTATGTTGCAATTTTCTGTACGTGACACTCTGTAAACAATATTTTTTTTTTACCAAGTAAATTACACAATTTTAAATTCAGCAGAGTGGCGCAATTTTGTGCCGCCCCTTGGCAAGACAACACAAAAATCGGGAACTAGTTTAATTCTTTACCAGTAAACTAAACCAGCTGCCGTTGTTTTTAATTATTTAAGTAATTATTATTATTATTCACTACTTAATACTTTTCTTGGCGTGTTGGTACTGGAAGGTTTCAAGTTGATTCAGGAATCTGGGTATAGGTAAGGGTGTATGATACTCTTACTTATTAAAATTAAAAAATTTTAATCTGTGCGATTTTTTGATACATTTAAAATCGTCACAGTGTGTGTGTGTGTACAAATCTACTAACTCCGTTGAAAAAAATAATTATAACATTCATCCTTTAATAAAATATTGACATTCAAATAGCACTGATAATTAGTTTAATTTACAAAAATATTTTTACGTGTTCTTTTTTTAAATATAAATTTGGTTAATATTCAGAATTCAATATAAATATATGATACTTTTCTGCAATTGATGTTTGGATTCTTGTTATTAATTTGGAGTCTAAGATTCAATGTCGTGTTGCTATTTAAGTTTATTTCATGGAATTCTACCTTGTTTTGAAGTAAAGGAGAGTCTACGACGATGGAAGTCCGTGAAGTAACTTGTTAATTTTTCTTATAATCTCCCTGTAAGTTAATACTGTGTATTTACTTCTGTTAGCTGAGGGTTGGTAGTTTTATAACAATTACAAAATAACGTATTTTTGTGCATTTTCTTGAAGTGTTCAAAACAAAAAGATTCAAGCATTTGGTTCAGATTAACTTAATGGTTTCTCTCTGTTAAATTGTTAATACCATTTAGTGAATTGCTAACAGATTCAGTGAAGGCATGTGTGTGTGTGCGTGTGCGTGCGTGCGTGTGCGTGTGCGTGTGCGTGTGCGTGCGTGTGTGTGTGTGTGTGTGTGTGTGTGTGTGTGTGTGTGTGTGTGTGTGTGTGTGTGTGTGTGTGTGTGTGTGTGTGTGTGTGTGTGTGTGTGTGTGTGTGTGTGTGTGTGTGTGTGTGTGTGTGTGTGTGTGTGTGTGTGTGTGTGTGTGTGAGAAAGTGAGTGAGGGGGGGTCTTTATCGTTAAGCGGCCTTAAGTGGTTGGGTGCAAGGTTAGCTACCTCAGCTTGTGAGAATATTAGCTACGAGAATTTAACAGGCGAAGGTCCAATAATGATTATAATGCTACAGGAAGAAGAGTATATATAATTTTTGTATTAAATTACATATATAGAATTTTTATGTAAAATGTTTACATCAGTGGAAGATGAGAATTTCAATCACTTAGTACTAGTGTATAATGTCTACTTCTGAAGACGAAGACGTGGAAAAATATCAACACTTGGTCGCGCTATATCTTGTCTACAAATCATGTGTAACCAAAGAAATAATTTATATACCTTATAAACGTTTTTAATATATACAGTCCTGTTAATACAATCAGTGCATATGGAGCTCATATAGTTTTGTTTAAAATTTATATAATATTATATTACAAACAAAAACAAGTTAAATTTAGTTCCATAATTAAGTGGATAGAATTTATCACGATCTGTAAAAATGTTATATCTGTATGACGTCGGCAGTACTTTGTCAAAGATCGAAATATATCTGTGAGAATGCCTAATCTGAAGTACTTTAATGAACGGTTTTTCATGAGTAATTTACAGTACTAGAGAATATATTTCTGTAAATGGCAACTGTATACTGAATTCGAATATTTGATTTATTTAATTATTTAATTCATTCAACATGAGATTGTGTCTGTATGCTTTTAAAGACATGAGATTTAATGACTGTGATAATACTCTTTGTAATTTTAAATTTATCATTTATTTAATAATATACTTACAAAAAATAAAAAACAAACCTTCAGAACATAGAAACGTACATTATTATAAACATAAAAATGTCATTTGCATAAGCTGTAACACATTGCACACAACCAAAGGGTAAAGAAAACAACAGCGTTTTATACATCTCACGGAATGTATGTCACTTCAGAAGAATGTTTTTTTCATTGTAGGTAATGAGTCTTTAAAGGTTCACTTCCCAAAAAGCGTAAAATTATAAAAAAACTGCCAACGAAAGAATCGCTTGAGTTTGCAAAACTAAGAAATATGAATAGCTGCAAGGCAACTTTAGCCCCGTTTCCGTACTTAAAGAGGTCGCGCGTAAATCAAGTGTTTCTCGCTTGTGGCTACCTTTTTATCAGCTGTTATGAATTGTATAATTCTGCAATTTTACAGGTTATTAAAAAATACGTAACGCCTTCCCGTGAAAGTTTTTATGTTGTATAAAAGTTATAAACATATCAGTTAATTGTATAAATGTTTATTTCGAATACTGATATCGGTTAAATTTGTTCAACTGTGATGGCTTACATTCTATACCTCTAACGGAAAGCCAAAGTACAGCTGTATGAAAGGCGCCGATGTAATGTTGCAAACACAGTTTGTGTACAATATCACAAACTGTGAAGATCACTGTGAAATGTTACTAGTTGAGAACGATCGTTTAACGAAGTCTCCTAATCTTAAATAAATCCATATAAACAAATGTAAATCTTTGAAAACCTGTCGTAAGGCCTAAAATACGTGCCTGTCAATAAATATAAAATGGTACAGAATAAATGTAATTATTTATAGTATTACTCAAACGATATACAGGAGTTGTTGTACATAGTTTTTATAAGAAATACTAATAATTTTCTAGTTTTATAATAAATTATTTAATATTTTTGTAAGTACAGTGTGTTGTTTCTATTTAGAAAATATTTTTCCGTCCTTTATTTTCTAAAAGCAGATGTAGAGGAGCTACGATACATCCATGGCTGGAGATGAGTCAAATATGATGAATTCTCGGGGGGGGGGGGTGCTCTTTGGCCGCTCACATATCGCGGAAGTGCACGCTTCGCCACTGTTTATGAGACTAATTTAAATATTGTGCATCGGAAAGTGTACTTTTGTGTTTTATTATATTCTATAGTTAGTGCTTTTTAGTAGTCAATGGCTTACAAATTTAAAACTATAAGCCCGAATGCTATAAGCTTAGAGACTAATTATTTAAATAACTATTTAAATATAGTGCATCGGAGAGTGTACTTTCGTGTTTTACAAGTCCAAAAGGATTTAGAAAAAAATAATATACACGCAGAAGAAGCAATTGAAAGAGAAGTTTTTCGGGCAAAAGTGTTGAAAATGGAAGGAGAGTCCAGGGTAGGAGAGAGAAAAACGCAGGTTCAAAGTGGACTGAAGACATGAAGAAGAGACACAGTGAAAAGATGAAAGAATATTGGAGAAAAAGAAAAGAACAAAGAATAAAGAATTGAAATTGCCATGTAGTTCTTAGATGGCCGATACAAAAAAAACCTTTAATAGCATTATTTGTTTAGTTATATTAGCAAACTTATTATGTTAACCTGTTGACCACTAATTATTTTTGAAACTGCATTAAATATCAAAGATTAACAGTATCCAACATCTTTCTATACAGTATGGTAAAATGTCATAATTCACTTAGTTACTAATCATCAACAGCCCGTGTTCAACCACAACTAGTAGCTAAAACCACCATGGTTTTTATTTAATGAAAACGATTTAAGGGAAACATGCTAAGAAGACGATGCTACGCTTATTGACCATTTGACAATTTGACAGGATTCCTAGAATGAAGTATTAGTGACTTTGAGGAGGAAAGTATAGTCGAAGAAAGAGGTGGGAAGGGAATTATATTGCTGGAAGGAAACATGGGTTTCTGAAGACAAGGGTCTAGTTGAAGAAGGGGTCGGAAAGGAAAGTCGATCGTTGAATCAGAAATGGGTCTCAGAGGGGGAAGGCTCCATGGAAGAAGGTACCTGGAGGGGAAGCGTTTTAAGAGGTAAGGTTTCCTTACAGTCGGAGTAGCAAAGAAATATAGGGTACGCATAATTTTATTTTCTCCGAAAAGGAGAAGGTCACCTCAAGTATATACGTAAGCATAATATTCTCATAGGTGTTTCTTGTAGCGTACTTTGGTTATAGTGTGTATTGTTATAGTAGGGCCTGCACGAAATGAGGGGTATTCTAATTCGTAATTAGTTTATTAGTTTTTGGTCAAAGAAAATACTGTAACAACAGTGTACAAGTTGTAGGGTATCTTTTACAGAAAACACCTTTTTCTAACAGAGCGTTGTTAAAGAATTAAATTCCTTGAAAACTAACAAAGTATATGACTTGTTATGCAGTCAAGTTGATTACCTAATGATCTAGTTAGAAGACAATATTTAGAACAATCACCTTAGCAAAATTACAATTATTATAAATTTTTGTCCCTGCGAAAATTATTCTCGTAAAATTTATAGAGTTGGTTACATATCGGAACTAATTTCAGTATGAATTGGCGTCTATGATAACCAGTAATAAAGTTTCCTGAAATTTGTCGTTTTTTAATTAATGGATTTTACTGTCATTTTACGTTGACTTACGCCGATGAAATTGAATATTAGTACTGTAATTATCGTGGTTATGTTTGGTTTCTGTTCAAAATAGTAGCAACGAGTCCGGCTTCTATTACCACAATCCTTTGTAATTTGAATTGGTTGGGTATAAGGCTTGCATGTACTCTGGATAACTAGTATTATCCTTCCGATGAATCAAATATTGCGATGCGAACACTTTGTAATTACAAGAATAATATGATATTTCTACTTTGTTTGACTGTAACTGTAGTTTGTTGCGATATCTTTACAATGTTAGATTAAAAACATTCAATATTGAATTAAAATTTATGAACAAATTATTCCAATTTATAATGTTTATAACTATTTTAAATTATATTATATTTTAGCATTTAATAATAAGTACATTCTAAAACTATAGAATCGTATGCTACGGAAACGTTTACAGATGTTAATGCAATGTCGCGGAGATGCCGAAAATATTAGTCAATTAGCAATGAGTCTTGAGTAAGATTAACAGTGGACAGAATTGTGGCTGAATTAACCGGAACTAATTTGCTACATAAGAGAACGCTAATTACAAATAGATTTTGACATAGTACTTAGTCATGGCTGTGGTTGTCAGACGAAATGGAAGGAGAACGAGATAACATATAAAGGACAAACTTATAGACTATAGCATATATATACAAATAAATTGGAAGAGTAAGACTGTTTTATGGATCGACTGTCGGAATCTAGCTTACTAGCATTCGACTCTGTTTCATGAAAAATACTAAATAATTCCTAAGAAAACTTGCAGTATTTCACAGAGCCCATTGTGTTTGGTACAGTGTGTTTTCTCGTAGGCCTACTGAACAGAAAAAACAAGAGCGTCTGCGCTATTTTGGTTCTGTATCATATGCAACGTTTATTAAATTTCAGTATCTCTGATATCACTGATAGCATGGTCTAAATTCTTCTGATGTTTTGATTTAATAAATTTATTATTTATGTGGATCTTAGGCAGAGAAATAATTTATTCTCAATATACTAAACACCTTCAAGTCCAGGATTCACTATCAACGTCCCCTGATTGTTCTAACAATGGCAGGAACTCTATTCTTCGGCAGCAACACTATCATTATTCTCGTCTTTGTAATAATACTTTGTATTAACTTTTACTTAGAGTTTTATCACAACGCTTGTGTTGTTCAGAAATTGGATAACCTGATGGTACAGTAATCTTTCCTTATGACACAGGTGCTTTAGCCATTTTAGATAATTTCTTGTTCAGCTCAGCATTTAGCACTTCCAAATATTCTTGGATCTCTTTCTTACGTTGCCTTAATGCATACTCTTTAATTTAACATCCAGTTTTCCTCCTTCCACGTTTTTGATTCCTTACCTTTGATCTACTTCTAGAAGAACAGTACATTCTATCATTTACAATCTTCATTTTTAAGCCTCAGTTTTCTGTGTGACTCCTGTAAGTCCCATTTCCCATGCCACAGGCTCTACCCGATGTGGTCTTGCATAATAGATTACAACGCTCTAAAGAAGAAATGACATTTTAGGAAGTCTTTAATTGTTAGCCAAGTCATATTAAATACCTTTACATTAGTCATTCATTTCCAAAGTAGCACCTAGAAATAATTAATGATAAGAGAAAACCAACACGTTATAACAAAAAGCAAAAAAAAAAGGTAACTGGTGGTTCAACTAGAAGAGGACTGTTTGTTATTGAAGAGTTATTTATCAAAATATAGTTTATAGTCACATTCAAGATCACTAGGTATTAGATACGATAGAAACCAAGAAATTTAATTAAGATAATGGATAGTTTTAAACAACAAATCCTTCCTGTCATTCAAGAAGGTGGAAGTAATCGCTGATTTAGTATGATTCTAATCACTGACTTTTGTGAAGTCCTTTACAAAACTTAATGTTAATAGAACACTTTTAATATATTTCGTTGTTATCTTTTCTATTACAATTCTAATTAGAATATTTGGCTTATCTTTGGAGAAATGTTTAATACTCAGATTTTTGTAAAGCAGTAATTAGTTTAAGTAGTTTAGATGGAGAAAAGAGCTAAACTGCAATTATTTACGAGCTGCTGACAGTAACCCCATACTTTGCTACTCACTGGGTTATTAATTAATTTCTCAGAAAACTTCCTAATTAAACTATAATCTGTCAGACACAATTGTTGGTCGTCAAAAACTTCTAAAAGTCCTTAAAATTATTTCCATTAGTCTTTCTACAATAGTTTGTCACAGAAACTATTACTATAAGTAGAACACTGTGTTTAGGCATATCTAAAACTTTTGAAGATTTAGGGTAGCAGTGACAACTTCTCATATGACCCTCTTAGGATATGACAATTTTCTTTGTGCTGTATATTAAATCCAGAGTGGTAACTAACATTGAATACTAGTTAAATTATTGTATCCCATGATAATTCAGAATAACAAATATGACACAATATTAGTTGTAAGTAGCGATGAATGGGTTTCTGATTAAAAATATAATAGTATTTGTGGTTTAATTGGCAGATATGTATTGCAAAATTTGCACGTATATATAACCAAATATAGTAACTTTTTTGAATTCAACTACTTAAATAATTAAAAACAAAAATTATAATTAATATATTATATTAACAGCAATCTTACAAGTATTATGGGGTGTATGAAGTTATTAAAAAGCAAAAAAAAAAACAATGTTGTAACTTATGGAATACACTCCTTAAATAGCAAGGAAACAAAAAAGTAGATGTCAGTCAGAGATTAACTTGGAGATTATAAAAGCCCAAATATCTCATTGCTTGAAAAGTTTTCGGTAAGTTTTCTAATTTGAAAACGACCGCTTCTTTGAAAATGTTACTCACCATAAAGCAGGACAACGTATCTCATCATTAACTATAAATTAACTACATATTGTACTACATAGGTAAGTAAGCCTTCAGTTTTTTTACTTATTAAATACCTTAAATTATCTTTGATACGTCTGAAATATTCTCATCGCATAGATATATAATTTTATTAGTGACAAGTTTTATAATATCAGTACAATAAAAGAACTTTGATAAAATACTTCCTTTGCCTTCTCAGAGCATCAATAATAATTTTATAGATCTAAACAGTTTTTCTCTATTTAACTTATAATGTATTTAAAATGATGTCGTTCTATCTGGATATCCACTCCAGGCCATTTTTTATCACTTTGATTACCACTTATTTCTGTGTTTATTGATTACCACTCTGTCTACGCTATTCATATTCCGCAGTTTTTGCCATGCCATGACTTAGCTACTCTCAGATAATTAGATTTCTCATATCTGATAGTCAATGTATTTCGTATAAAAATCAAGTCAAACTAATTTTGTCAATCATACTAGCAGTTGCACCGCTCTTGAAAACAGTCCTTAGTGTGCCTCTTCGTAGTTCGTATTCAAAAAAAGATGAAGCAACGTATTTTTTACATTATCATTAAAAACCTATATGAGGAGTGTATCAATGTTAATATAATCAAAACATAAGACGCTCGAGCATTGACATTTTTTTAACAGCTCTTCTAATTACTAGTACTAAAGAAAAACTAGTAAAATTTCTGCTTCATTGCAATACGTTCTTTTACGCGTTAACTAAACACTCTTTTGGGAGGGAAAGTAACGTATAGAGAGGTACAATAATGTAACAGACGGCAGTATAAAGATGAATGTCTATAGATGTACAACAAAATGTCAGAACCTACTTCTCTAAAATGGACGCGATTTGTGGAAAAACGAGGACTTAGAGTGAGATATACAGCCAGAAGAAGAAAGATAATTCTTTGGGAAGTGTTGTTAAAAATAATAAGACATCTCTTACACTCTTTCCCTAAGTCCTCTGGTGTTTCCAGATGAAGTGCCCATGCTCCCTCAAAACTGTCTTCATATACTTGGAAATCTAATTAGTTATAAACCACAGAAAGTATATATATTAAAATTTATTTAACGGCCTTCAAAGGAAATGACGTAATAAATCAGAAAATTCAAATAGACAACATAGTCTGAAAAAAATCAGACTTTCTGTATACTCTGGTTGTAACGTACGTTAGATTGTAACAAAACATGACCTTAATATTGACTAAACGTTGTCAATACATTCTAAAATATGGAATAATGAGGAGAACGCTTGAAAAGTATAGGGCTACATAAAAGTTATAACACGACAACATTTAACGTCGACACCTAGCTTTTTAAAAGATGCAACTGAGAATTAAATTGTACAACTGAATTAGGTTTAAGTAAAACGTGTTCACGATAAGATAAAATAAACGTAAAAAAAGAAGAGTGAAGAGCTGAAACTCGAAAAAATAAAAATGTATGGATATTGTAATAGAACAGTACAACCGCGATACAAAAATTGATCAGCGTTGATTTTACTCACCAAAGGTAACGGTTCCGTATACAGTACAAAGAAAAGGGGTGGCAGTACAGTCTGTCTCATCTACGAAACTGACCCGTTGCTTAGGAACAGGTTACGACGGCAGCAAAGAAGACTATGATGAAAGTGTAAAATAGAAATTATAATAAAGAGCTATGCTAAGACAGTAATGCCTGGGTTCGTATTTCGATTTCCTTCACTGTTCTTTTGATCGTTTCCTAAACATACTTTTTTACACCTTTACAAAAATTGCAGAGATTTTACCTGACTCAACTTAGCAAGTAGTTTGTAAGCCTATTGCTTATACTTACGCCTTTTGCTAATTATATGAAAATCTGCGTACAAAACTTCTCGACTTTCCAAACTCTCGTTTTAAAATCTCGTCTGAGAAAAATATAATGAAAAATTAAATGTGTGTGCGTGTGTGTGCTTGCGCGAGCTCTCGTGACGGTATAGACAGACAGACCTTAAAAATATTGTTTACATCTACTAACTTGAATAAAATTGTCTATTTAGCTTGTAATATTTTGTGCAGGTTCCAGACTGATTTGTAAAACGGTGTTATTTAAACTTTCATTAAACAAGTGCAGTTGCAATTAACAGTGTAAAAAGTGTAGGATAAATTGATAAGTAACTGTTTTTTAAATCTACAAGTAGTGTTAAAGTTAATGTAATAGAGAACTGTACATCAGGTTATAGACAAAATTAGAAATACATTTGTTAAAAATCTCAGTATTTAAATAAATCTTGGACACGGTAATAAAGGTAATTACACAATTCATTTTTACCATGTTGCTTGTAATTAACTGTATGTTTTAACTTTATGCAAATATGTTTTTGCAATAAGACTGTATAGTAAGACTTAAACGTTTAATATAGATGAAAGTGAATTGTGTCTAAATAGACTAGAAAAAATCGTTCTTAAATTAAAAACTGAACACCTACGACAATTCTGTTAAGTTAGTAGAATTTTCACGTAAGAATAATTTTTTGAATGAGCTAAATGTTTTTGAAACTAATGTTTGAGACATTATCCTTCTTAAATGTTTAAACTTTTATTATTTATGTCACAATGTCAATACTGTATCCAAAAGCATGTCACTGGAATATTTGTAATATTATTAGTGACTTTCGCCTGGAAGTACATTAGCATTAGGGTGGGTCGAAAAAATGAATTTTCGAGTATCAAATTCTAATAGTGCGGAAAAGTTGCGTATTCGCATGCTAATAAACGGAAAAATATTGAAAAAATTCCTATATTTAATCTTCAGTTCGCGCAAAGGGCCTAAAGTTTGAAAAAATAACAAAAAACACCAACTACTGCCTTAACGCTCAAATTTTACAGATTAAGTTTTTCGACTTCTAATAGCGTGAAAGTACTTCATTTTAGTTGCCTGATAATAGAAAAAATATTTCAAAAATCGCGCGTTACATATTGAGTTCACGCATAAGGCCTAAAGTTTGCGAATTTTGGTGAAAAATTTATATTTTTACAGTTTTACAAACAGACGGGGTTGTATTAAAAATATATACAAGGCCATTTTTTTTACTAATTGTACCTATGAGTGATTTTATATATTCGACTTGGATCCGAATACATCACCTTGCAGCTCTTCGCCCATTTCGCAAAATTATTTTTGCTGAAATGACCCAGAACTCAGAAATGTAAGTGTGAAAAAGACAAAAAGATCCAACCCATTGAGAGAAAATTTATATACGATCAACGAAGAACCAGGATCGGCTGCTTTGGCAGTTTGGATAGAAAAGAAACAGTTGAACTTAGACAAAAGAAAACAACTACAATTGTTGCGAGAAACTGTTGCGCCCGACTGTGACACATGTGACACGGAAGCTACTCGGAAATCTTCGCACGAAAGAAGCAGTGAAATCGATTTGTCTTCAGTTCCTTCTACATGTCAAATGAGGTTGAAATTGATGTCTACTGCATTAGTAAGCGATAGATTTGGTGTTTCTGACAGAGCCACAACTGCTATCGCTTCTAGTGTTTTGCATGATCTTGGAATGATCTCTGAAAAAGATTCGTCGCTAGTGATCGACAAAAGCAAGATAAGAAGAGAAAAACAGAAGACACGAGAGGCCGTAGTACAAGAAATGCACCGGCTTACAGTAACAAAGGGAATATATTTTGATGGTAGAAAAGATAATACTATCGTTCAAGAAAAAATAGGGGCTAAAATGTACCGCAGAGTAAGGAAAGAGGAACACATTAGCGTGACTCGTGAGCCTGGTGGGCAATATATTGGCCACGTTACACTGGCAAATGGAACTGGAAGTGAAATAGCCAAGTGCATCCTAAACTACCTACAAAATAATGATTTCGACATTAATGAACTGGAAGCGATCGGTTGCGATGGCACAGTGACAAACACAGGGTGAAAAAATGGTGCAATTCACAATATCGAGGTCAAAATTCAGCGCCCATTGCAGTGGTTCATTTGCTTACTTCACTTCAACGAGCTGCCCTTCAGACATTTGTTTGAGTACTTGGACGGAGAGACGATGGGACCAGCGTCATTCTGTGGGGAAATCGGCAAACAACTGCCTGGCTGTGACAAATTACGTGTAGTACATTTCGAAACAATCGAATCCGAGGAAATCAATATAACAAAAACTGATCTCAGTAAAGATGAACAGTACCTTCTGGACATTGTCAAGGCAATCCAGACAGGAGACTGTGCTCCAGATCTGGCTGTAAAAGATCCTGGACCTCTCAGTCATTCCCGATGGTTGACATGTGCAAACCGGGTCTTACGATTGTTCATTTCCCAAACGAGTCCTACGAACGAACTGAAGATACTTGCCAGTTACATTGTGAAGACGTATGCTCCTGTCTGGTTTGACGTTAAGAGATATCACTCAGTAAAATACGGTCCTAAGCATATCTTTAAGGTTGTACAAACAACGAGACATTTGCCGGACAACATTAAAAAAAATCATCGATCCTGTGATTCAGAGAAACGCGTTCTTCTGTCATCTAGAGAACATGTTGTTGGCTATGATAGTGGATGAGAGACAACATATACGAGAGTTGGGTTACAGGAGGATACTGAAAGCAAGAAATCAACAGCCGAAGGGAAAATCTGTTAGAACTTTTATGCCTCCTTCAATAAATTTTGGTGCCACGGACTACAGTGAGCTGATTGAGTGGACGAAATGTAAGCTGTCGCCCCCTCCAATGATGGGACAACAGAGAATATTTCATCATTTCTGCAAAATAACACTCTGCCTGAGTTTGAATTTTTAAACTTTCCCTGCCATACCCAAGCAGTTGAAAGATGCGTAAAACTTGTGACAGAGTCCGCCGGAAAAGTTGCGGACAAGATAACAGAGATGGCTACATTAGAGCAACTTTGCACTCAAGATCTTCGATGCCAAAATTCAACCAAAAATCCGATTTCAAGATAACGCCCTTGACTGATAGTGGCGAACCAACATAATTTACCATGCCCTGAATGGTTGGATGGTTGGGTAGGGCGTGGGTGGAACTCGAATTGCAGCCACCTCCACGTGGTGAGTTCTGGGTCATTTCAGCAAAAATAATTTTGCGAAATGGGCGAAGAGCTGCAAGGTGATGTATTCCGATCCAAGTTGAATATATAAAATCACTCATAAGAACAATTAGTAAAAAAAATGGCCTTGTATATATTTTTAATACAAAAGTCCGTCTGTTTGTAAAACTGTAAAAATATCAATTTTTCACCAAAATTCGCAAACTTTAGGCCTTATGCGCGAACTCAATATGTAACGCGCGATTTTTTAAATATTTTTTCTATTATCGGGCAACTAAAATGAAGTACTTTGACGCTATTAGAAGTCGAAAAATTTAATCTGTAAAATTTGAGCGTTAAGGTAATATTTGGTGTTTTTTGTCATTTTTTTCAAACTTTAGGCCCTTTGCGCGAACTGAAGATTAAACATAGGAATTTTTTCAATATTTTTCCGTTTATTAGCATGCGAATACGCAACTTTTCCGCACTATTAGAATTCGATACTCGAAAATTCGCTTTTTTCGACCCACCCTAATTAGCATTGTTTTGACAATCGCGTGCTTGTGATCTTATAATAAATTATCGAACACCAGAAAAACAGATGCTCACAACTTATTTACAGTTTACCGAACAAACGCACAAGTACACGATAGTTCTATTTATGAAATTGTTCAATACACACTATGACTACAAAGAATAAACGTTATCTAGTTACAAATGATAGTATACATTAATAAGCCACTGAGACTTTACTCTAAACATCAATCTCTAATAATCTACCAGACTCTGGAAGGCGAAGAACCACTGGAACATTGGATATTGCCGGTTGCGACACTTAGCCGGCCTTGCAATGATCATACATGTATCGTCAACTTCCAACGTAGCAGAATTTGCTAATGAGATATTCTCCCAGGCTTTCCTCTGGAGTACGGTTATAAATTAATGAGTTAAATTTGTCTCTCACAAGCAGAATTAATATGCTGAACACCGCACTCTCATCCGTTTCGCGTTTCTGATCCTTCATATATTATGTAATTCAACATCAGTGGATTAAATTTAAATAAGCTGTTATACCCAAAAATTAGAAGTAACAAGATTTACTATTGAAACGTTTACTAATACTTTCTGACACACAATGAAAATACAGCAATATCCGAACGGTTACTGATAATTTCTGACACATATTAAAAATACAGTAATATCCGAACGTTTACTAATACTTTCTTCACACAATGAAAATACAGTAATATCCGAACGTTTACTAATTCTTTCTGACACACATTAAAATACAGTAATATCCGAATGTTTACTCATACTTTCTTACACACAATTAAAAATACAGTAATATCCGAACGTTTACTAAGACTTTCTTACACAAAATGAAAATACAGTAATATCCAAACGTTTACTAATACTTTCTGACACACATTAAAAATACAGTAATATATTTGTGTAAATTTTTATCTTCAGCACGAGAGACCCGTCGTGTAGAGACTGCGATAGTATAGTAATAATCCTTATACATTATAGATATGATGTAAGTATTTGAAACCCAGCTAATATGATCTCGTGTGCTTAGATATTTTGTGTGATTTTAATTTTAGTCCATCATCAGCTTACTCATTATGCATTACACACAGCAGGCGTATGGTTTGCATATTACACGTATTAATTAAGCACAATCGATTTAAAGGAATCCTACTGTTTACCAGTGAAACATTTTGTGTGTGTTACTGTTTATTCGGGGTTTAAGCTTGCTTTTTTCGTGTTTTTTCAGTACTTTATCAATGGTCAAACTATTGTAACCATTGGCAACCGCGATGTATTTTATGATATTCAGCTCATCACGAAAGTCATTATCATCAAGGGGGATTGTCAATAATCTGTGAATAAAACTATTGTATGCCGCCATTTTTTGTGAATAAGGATGATAGGAGTCCGCGTGCATTGTGGTGTCAGTGGTTGTTGGTTTCCTATAAATGTTGAATTTTAGTTTGTTCATCTGTCGAGTGATGGTTAAATCTAGAAAGTTTATCATGTTGTCAACCTCTGTTTCGAGAGTAAACTGGATGTTTCTATTTACTTTATTTAAACAGTTTTTAAATAACTCGATTTGTCTTAGAGTACCATCAAAAATGAAAAACGTATCGTCCACATAACGTGCATAAAATATTATTTTATTTGCGTATATATTGTTTAACAAGTGAGTATTCTCGTAAAAATTCAAATAGATATCGGCCAGTAGGCCAGAGAGGGGTGAGCCCATAGCCATCATCTTGAATGTAAAACAAGACATTAAAAGTGAAATAGTTTTGTTTTAAAATCACCTCGAGTAAGTTAATTAACTCATTTATCATCTGTGTGTTTATGCAGCTATAATCAGATAAATTGTTTCTCAAAATCTGTAATGTATCTATGACTGGGATATTCGTGTATAAATTAGTTATGTCGAATGATGCCAATTTGTGGTTAGGTTGTAGTTCAACGGATTTAATTTTATTAATAAAATTAGTGTTGTTTATAATACTATGAGTATTTCGTAACTGTAAATTATCTTTAATCAAACGAACGAGTGCTTTTGCAGTTTTGAAGCCAGGAGCGGTAGTAAAGTTCACGAGCGGTCTGATAGGTATGTTATGTTTATGAATTTTGGGTAGTCCTGTGAATATCGGGGCTTTTGCGTTGATGGGCTTTAAGTAACGCCGTGTCTATTCATTAAATAAATTGATACATTTGTTAATACAATTGTTAAGTTTCCTGACATATATTTCAGTGGTATCAGAGTTTAATAGTTTAATGTTGTTGTTAGAAATAAAATCATGAACTTTAGCATTTATGAATCAGTGTTCATGATAACTAGCGTATTTCCTTTACCTGCCTTAACGATACGGGCGTTGTTGTCGATTAATTTTGTTTTCATGTGTTTTAAAGTTTTATATTCACTGGAGTACCTAGACTGACCACGTGAAACGAGAGGTAGATTATTGTTCAATTTAATGGCTCTATTGAATTTATTATTTATAAGTACACGTGCTTCATTTTGTAAGTGTGGGTTCGAAATAGTTTTGATGGCCGCCTCCGCCTCAACGACCTCATAGATAAGTCTGTTTTTACCGACAGGTGGAAGATTATAATTTATCCCTTTATTTAAAAGCTTCATTTCGTTATCAACGAAGTTTATTGTAGTTAAGTTCATGACTCTAGGATAAAATGTGTGTTTACAAACAATGGCAGGCTCTTGGCGATGTTTATGTTCTAACCTACGAAGTTTGCGTAATCGATTAATTAAAATGTGTACGGCGTACAATAATAGATATGTATCTGTGTACGGAATCTAAAACTTTATCGACAATGACAGGATGAATATTGTTAAGGATCTGCAAGTGTAATTTAAGCAAACGAGTGTTGAGGAGAGATTTTCTAATGTATAATGCCTTAATTTCTTCCTTGACGCAAAGTCGTTCAGCGTATTGTTGTGTTATTTTCGCGGCCTTGGAAGAGCAATTAATTTTTACAGTAGCATAATTAGGAGTTATGTTCTTTTGTAAACAAATTTTATTGAACTTAATATGCAAGTTAGTTTTTAATAACTGGATTTTGACATTTTGGAATTTAAATACCATGCTTGCTTGGCTAGGCTCTAATTTAATATTCATGTTTAATCTGGTATCCAAGTCACTTGATCGAATTAATAAATTATTTACCTTGAATTATCCGCCTTGTGACTTCTTGTAAATCTCGTCTATGACGCGTTTCGGAGACTATGCTCCATCATCAGATACGAAAATAAAAAATAAAACTATATTACTCTTTCGAGATCGTTATATAATAAAAATGTCAAATTTGCATATGAACTATACGCGAATAATTTTTAAGTAATATACAAATACGGTAAATTTGTAAGTAATACATAAATTACGATTTATTTGTAAATAATAATCTGTAATATATGTAGGTATATTTCTCCACTAATGTTATACTATTATAAATCTACGAGTTTATAAACTCAAGAAAGTCAATCAACAGATATATTTAGTCACAATCTACTACTATGCTTTCCACACTTCATGCTCTCTCTCTCTCTCTCTCTCTCTCTCTCTCTCTCTCTCTCTCTCTCTCTCTCTCTCTCTCTCTCTCTCACTCTCTCTCTCTCTCTCTCTCTCTCTCTCTCTCTCTCTCTCTCTCTCTCTCTCCTATGGCACTACAGCCCTTGTTAGGCCGTGGCCTCCTTCAATATTTTCTCCCATTCTCTTCTGTCGGTAGCCACCCTCCTACAGGAACGTACTTATACCTCATACGACAGTAGTAAATTGAAGTGAAAAACAACAATTATAAACTAAGAACGTTTCCGTATTGTAAGTATAAATGCACATTTTATTCGTAGCATATGACAAATTATTAGACAAACATGCGTTAAAAGTATTTGAAAATTAAATCATAATCATCTTCCGTCAGGCATTAGGCACCATAGGCGTGTTACAGCTAACACCACACTAGCGTCAGAGAGAAATCAGTGTACTTTTAACCAGGTGAAGTGTAGCTGTCGCGGTATTACTGACTGAGATCCGTCTATCTCAACTAGACTGTTGTATTGTCCTTACAGTAAGTCTTTAGTCGAGCACACAATGGACGCCGCACGCAGCGAGAGCGAGCTCTTTTCCACTGAGCTATCCCGCTGTTTTAGACATCACTGTGGAGCGTAATCAAAATCTCTAAGTACATTATATAGTCATAAATTCCGACACGGGAGTTCATTTATAATGCGTAATAAACAAAAACTACCACAATTCATTGACAAAATCCTAAAAGTCTTGTAAAATATTATTTATGACAATCAAACTAATGGTTAAATATAATGGTAGTCAATATGTGACACATGTCGTTTAACTCAACCTATATGTACGTTAGAAAGTGTCAAATATTTGTGCTCATGGGACACCATAACCCCCGTTACCGTTGCCCAGTCGCCACTGTCAGCTCCGTCAACAAACAACCAGTGCACAGATGTCAGTTTTGATTCCATCCAATTCCATTTTAACAGGTTTCTTTTGGTTTCATGTAAGCTTATTTTATTGCAGATGTTTTTCCAAGAATTCATAAGTAAATTTAGGTATAAATTTGTAAACATAATTTGTTTTAATTACTTGATAAGCAAGCAAATACATTTACGCCTATTTATTACTACCGTCTTCTCATAAAAGTTAAAAATGTTTTCCTCTAACACAAATGTTAATGTCCGTTTTCAGTATTACCGTGAAATTTTAACTAAGTATTCTGTATACATAATCACAATAATAATATTTTTAAAATCTGCTACTATTACGTCTTGGTTTGTTACGTAGCTGAAAATGTTCGTTGGTTTTGCTACTGAAGATGCAACAAAACTGGAGCGTAAACATTACAATATGGGAGTCTGAATTCCCATATAATAGTGTGTTTGTACGATCTATAATAATGTTAATTACAATTAATTTAAATTTGTCAAATGAAAGGTTTTTAAGCAGGAAAACTTTCCCTATTACATGAAACAAGGAGTTATACTGGCGAACATAAAATCAGAGAATCTAAGTACCTACGGCACATTTTCCGATACATTTTAACTCTTAAGAAAAAGATGAAATAAACATTTACTTAAAAATAAAAAGGCTACAATGGTTATTAAAAGAACACGGTTGATGTAGGCCTACAATAAAAAAGTACTCAAAAGGACATGAAACATACAAAAAATAAAAATTAATTCAAATATTGATTTAGATTTTGGGAGAATTCTCTTCGTAGATGTGATTTTAGAGAAAGTAATAATGTCATCTACCTTATTCATGCCACTGTCAATTAATAATAATTTTAAACTGGTGTAAAATCGCTGTTCACTTTTTTAACGTTAACGTGAAGAAGTTAAGAGAGAGTGTTCCGATAACTTATTAATTTCTGTGTACGTTACCAACTCAAACTATCTGATTTTTTTTAGCTTTTGTGTATACCGCAGTAATAAATGAGTTTGCTAGTGCATGTGTAAATATGGAGATAGAAATAACAAACAACAGGAATAGGTGCCGTGAGTGTAAAATATTCATAGAAAAATCAAATTATCCTGCAAAAATTAAATCTCTTGTTAAGAGAATGTATAACACTGTCCCTCTACAACAATTTACTTTAATTATATTCAGGGGACAAAAAGTATTTTGTGCGAATCCTTTCATTTGTATGCAGGCGTTTTTGGATTAAGGGTAGAAACATGATTACATAAATTTTTCAGAAGCTCTCTCTCTCTCTCTCTCTCTCTCTCTCTCTCTCTCTCTCTCTCTCTCTCTCTCTCTCTCTCTCTCTCTCTCTCAGTGACACACATACGTAGAGGCGCGCGCGTATGGTATAAATAATCCGTACATGTAGAACATTCTTTCACATGTAAATAGTCCGATTGAAAAGATAAAAAGAAATAACATATCAATTTATTTTAGGAATGTTATAATAATAGCTGTTACTTTTCTGATACTGTTATAATAATACCATTATTAACTCTGGACCACTCTTAAGCTCTGGCATTGGTGGTCTATAAATAATTTTCACCAATTGCTTTAAATTATTTGAGTGAATAAAATATAAGGCACCCATTAGTCTTAGAATTCAGTAATGCCGAAGTAGTGTTATTCATTCAACTTATCCTCCTCAACATCTGATCCAGGTTTTTATGTTCAATGATATTTTATGTTAGAATCTTTCCTTCAATACCTGAAGTAGTGAAAATCATGTTTATATCTTTGTAAAGAAAGAGCGTGTAAAGAAAAGTAGTGATTTCTTTTCACTAAGTTCAGGCAGACAGGTAAAAGGTTCCGCAGTTATCATTTGTAACATAATTACAATAATAATTGTAGAGCTTCACTGTCGTATGTGTATAAAGATTACAACATTATCGGAGTTTATCAGAGAAATAATATAAAGTCAGTCCTGGTAATCTATCACAGATTTGTTGTAAGTCTAGGGGTTTTTTTATAATCAAAGCCTGATACCAAATATCTATCACAAACTGAGTACTTAGTGTCTTGGAAAGACTCAGGTGACAGAATTCGTGTTCACTATTGAGTGCCACACCAACTTATATAAAGGTGTGATAGTATGAGGATCTGGCTACTGGTGTAAATACATTTACATCTAAAATCCATTTGTAACAAAGGATAAAAAAGTTGTAAAATGTTTTCAGTAACAATAATAAAATTTTAAAACAAGTGATTAACAATAATAAAATCAACGAAACAGTGTAATTAGTTTTTAACATACAAATGCGACGTTATTATTATGAGATTCAAAATTTTCTACGTCGGAGGATAATAAGACTACGTACCATTCTGTGTCTACAAAGTTTCTAGCACTCTAATTGTTTCTAACAAGATTGGAATCATAATGTTAGACTTCCTAAAATTATTATATCAAGTTTCACAAGAAGTGATTCAAGTTATCAGAATCCTAATAATTTTATTACGTTATTCGTCTTCACTTTAATATAACTAATAAATAATTTATTCCTTGCAGGCTTATGTTATGTAGGTAAGCTGTACTGAAAAAGAAATTACAAAAATTTTCAAAGGTAGATCATACATACAAAGGCAGATTATAAGGTAACCAAATTTAAAATTGAAGAATTCAGTGCCAGTCCGAGCAATTAATTTAGTCGAGTATCAAATGTAACAAAGCATCTTTGTTTACGATATACGTTGGGGAGTATCAAAATTAGGATCTAATTCTTAATAGTATTTTATTTATATTCTATTTTTACCCACTTACTTGCGCTTTAAAACGCGTCCTAATTCTATTCACAATAATTTAGAACTTGCCATAGGTGTTTTAATTAAATCATAAAAATAACATTAAAGCATTAAATTATCTTATTAAAATTTCTGGCAAATGTGTTCCATTATAATTTAATTTAAAAAATTTTGTATTTCTTATATCACGTTTTTTGTTTGATTAGTATTTGTTTCTCTGTTCTCTTATGACTCGGTTCATGAAATTTAGACTCTAAATTTATTCGCTTCATAGAGCCGACTCAAAGAGTTCTTTCTAATTTTCTATGTTTTATGCACAGACTGTTTCTTGTGTGATTTTTCTTGTGTAAATCTCATTTTTGTATTTTGTTTTAGAAATTAGAAAAATATATACAGTTATAAAAATAAGCTTTAAATTTGTTCAAATGGTTTACGGTTTCAGTAGTCAGGAAGCTTAATTTTCTGTAAAACTCGTTACAAAGAACATGGAATAGAAAGAAATTTAAGTATCAATTAAAACAATATTTACGCATTGTCCCCCTTTTTAATATGAATTTGTGACATACGTACTCACTGAAAAGTTATCCGTTTTGCTTTCCAGGTGTTTACAAACGCAGAAAATTCTCCAGTAACGCGCCGTATTTCGTGTAGGGCCTGTATATTTGCAACCTCCATTGATCGCCACAATGCTCCATCTAGTCAATACAGTGTGTTTGTTATTGTTAATTTTGATTTAAAATATACTGTCCCTCTACGACTTGTACGTTGTTTAAAATCCATTTTCGATGTGGATGTAATAGCAAGAGGCAAACAGCAAGGTCATCATTCCTTGGAAGTAAATATGGTATTACTTCGTAGAACAGTGCCTTATCAATAATAGTTCAATTACGTTTCCTTCATAGTTATAACAAAGTTTAAGTTAAGGGAAACGTAGACAGTATCAGTGGCTTGAAGAATACTAATAATTTCTCAATGGATATTAAAGGCGGAGTAATAGTTGACATACACGAAAGACGTTTCAAAAAAGATTCATCTTAGCAAACGTCGCTGGTAACAAATAAAATATACTAGTACAGATTTTATGCTTAAACTGTATTTAGAGTTAACATTTACATTACAGATAATACACTTGATTGGAATCCAATGAAACAAATGAGTCAAATGAAACGCTAATTAATTTAGTAATGACATAAAGCTTTCCGTGTGACGCAACGTTGATTGCTATGTGCAGGCGAAATTCATAATGAACAGCTTGTGATGACAGTATAATTTTGTATTAATGATTTGTATTCATATTAATTTTGTTTTTGTGTGTGTATGTGTGTTTTATATTTACTCCCATATATTAGTATATATTATTCATATATTAACTTTAAGTCCATTGTAACCCAGCATTACAAATACAAACACGAGTGAAGGAACATTTGAGTTTCTATGTCTTTTTCGCTTCTATTATCTTTGTCGTTTGTGTAAAGTGGGTTACAGGAACACATTTTTATCCAGGTTAATGCGCTCTATTTTTAAAGTAGCATACATAGTGTTTAATTTGTATATTGCATACGTTTGCTCCCGTTTGTTTGATACGTTTGTCGACAACTGCGCACGCTCTAGTACACAAACAACCGAGTACATGAAACGGGCAGTTAGTTCAGACAGATGTGAGTACACCAACTGTTTGAACGTAGCAAATTAACTGAAATGTTTTAAAAGAGTAGTAAACAAAGTGTATAATTTTTATTTCGAGGAAATTGTCTTGGTAGTGTAACGTTGTAAGCCAATTCAGTAACAACGTAGCCTAAATAACAAATCATTTTAAATTAATGATGATAAAATTTAGTTTTGCTATTGAAAATGAATTTTAAATTTATGTTTTAAAATTCGTAGTCATAGTAAATGGTTTTTTTTCTTTGTATCTGGTATCTGAGTATCACATGCCATTTTCAATTCTTTATTTCTTGTTCTTTCCTTTTTATCCAATATTCTTTCATATTTACACTGTCTCTTCTTCCTGTCTTCAGTCCACTTTGTACCTGCGTTTTTTCTCTCTCTCCAACCTTGACTCCTTCCATTTTAAAAACTTTTGCCCAGAAAACTACTTTTTCAATTGCTTCTTCTGCGTTAATATTATTCTTTTCTAAATCCTTCTTGACTTCTTTAATCCAACTTGATGTTGATTTCTTTTCCCACTGATATAAACGCTTTTTTATTAATTGAGAAGTTATTTTTGTGCTTAATCTTTAGCCAAAGTGCCGACACGTTGTGTGACGCTATCTGCGTTCGTTGATAAGTCTGTTTGTCAGTCACATTATGAATGTATAAATGTGTACTAAAAGTAACCAAAGCGAAGTGCAAGTACATTGCATATTTATAAAATATATGAATGGATGCAGTATCCGTAAGAGATTTTATTCACTCCTCCTTCTTCAATGTTTAAACTGTACTGAATTTTTCCCAAGTTTATAATGTGATGTGCTCTGAACGCCGTGTGATTCCTGTATTGGCGATACAATTCACTAAATATGTAGAATCGAAACAATAACTCTGTGTTAGCTCCCTGGGGTCACCGTTGTTTCTCCATGATTTAGATTGTCTGATCTGTTTGGATATTCTTGTCGTTATAGTCATAATGTGTCTCTTCCTGACGGTATGTGTCGATTATTCATGAAGAGCACTGAACGAGTTGCCCTGGAACTAGCAATTTCTATGAACGGTTTTCAATAAAACAGTGTGTTCCAGACTGTCATGTACAGAAACATTAAATTTATTTCGGTCGTTTACTTACGTAAATTTTATTTTTGGTGCTAACTATTTAGGTACCCTAGAACAAGGCCCAGTAGTTGTTTTCCATTGTTCAAATTTTGAAGCTGTTAATATTTCTGAGTTGCGGGAATATCTGACGCATCTCTTACATGCATATTTTAGCAGCAATTCCCTAACACATTCAGACCATCTAATTCTAACACAGTGTCGAAGAGTAAGAAGATTGGTCACACTAGTATAGTAAAATGTTCTAATGGAAATGGTGCTGTTTTAGGTTAACTTACAATTGAAACTCAGCAAACAACAAATAGTCACCGTATATTTCATCCATGAAGTATTTTCTTTAGACAAATAT
This sequence comes from Magicicada septendecula, assembly GCA_034769895.1. Classification (NCBI taxonomy): domain Eukaryota; kingdom Metazoa; phylum Arthropoda; class Insecta; order Hemiptera; family Cicadidae; genus Magicicada; species Magicicada septendecula. Next base: position 894,644,490 of record CM068367.1, read on the forward strand.
ATGCGTACATGCATTATGTAAAGTCTCTACTCCATACTGTAAAAATATGTAAATATATTCAGCGACATAAAATCTAATGCTGAGAGTTCAACGCCGAAAAATTCAAAACTGCTGAATTCTAACCCAATACTGCGCGATAAAAAATTTTGTTTTATCTTTCTACATTAAACATTAAATAATTCAAGTTTTGTTTTTATCAAAATGTCTATTGCGTATCTTAATCCATACTGATACGATGGCCAATGAAGTCACTAATCACCAGCTTTAATTAATCACAGAAAACAGTTTGCAATAAACAAATTATTAAATAAGATTGTTCTCGTACAATAATTCAAGATAAATTTGTCAACATGCAATAATAATGTCAACTAATAGAGTTACGTATACTAATCTCTTTTCACTAATAACCACTTAAGACGCACTTGGTGCCAATGTTGCCTATTTATAGTTTGCATGATTCCAGACTAATGTTTCATAATATGCGTTCTTAACAAGCACTCTATGTTTGAGTGCGGCCTTGGCAGAAACATGCACCTGCTGGGCTAGCCGAGAAACATGGAGAAAGACACTCTCAGTTGTTCGAGAACGTTCCATAATTGCGTAACAAAATTGTTTTTCTATTTCGCTTATTATTCGCAGCGTGTACCACTTTTCATGCTTCTAGGTGCAGTCAGTCATAAATTCTTGCATTATTCTTGTCTTTATCGTCAATTATTTTCATTTACAAATTATTATAGGAAGAGAACACTTATTAGGAGTTTTCTTTTTTACACAGTAGCAGTTTGTTGTTATTCATAATACTATTCAGATTTCAAAGGCAATCCTCCTGATTCTTCTTAAATTAATAAAGCCTCAATAATTTGGTAAATTAAACCGTTTGATTTTTGATAATAGGAATATATTTGATTTTAGTTTTTATCATGTAGGGTATCTATATCTCCAATGTGCATAACAATGCATGAATTCTTGGCAAACAATCAGTAGGCTTACCTCACTCGACTGACCTATTTAATTTGCATTATTTAATTTGTAGTTATTTCACTGCTTGTAGAATGGATTTTTTTATACTGTCGTAACACAACAACCTTCCATTAACGACATAGACCTTAGTGAGTGTGCTTGTAGACAATATTAAATGGTAGTTACCTTATAACAACACGTAAACACTTTACTTAATTTCTAAACGGTTGTATCGCTAATTGTACCTGAAGAGCCAGAAGCCTAAACCTCCAGACGTAAATTGAAAAACGATCACAAATTGACAGTTTAAAAAAAAGCGACCATACAGAAATGTATGGGTGCGCTTACAGATCTATGTGCTTACTTATTTAGAACAGTGCACTTTCATAGGGTTAAAAGAATGCTTACAATCTTCTTATTTGAATAAATCAAAATTATGGATGAAGGTATTCATATAGTTATTCTAGTACAAGTAAATGAACTGAGTTACAAAATATGAACATTTTCTTGATAAATTAAAAATTTGTGGACGTAATTACGTATTTCAATAGAAATATTTGTCGTCTGGAAGAGTTTACACTAAGGCTACGGCGACAGAAACGCTGGCTTACCCAGGGACAGAGTCGCATTGTTTTAACTGCCTGTGTGCTATACAATTTTGTTCGAGTAAGAAATGGTTTCCAATTTGACGATAATCTAACCTCCAACATTGAAAATATACCAGTGATCGGTACGGGAAGATCATCTGTGAGTTCTAAAAGGAAAAAGAGACATATTTGCTGACTATTTCACTGGACCAGCAGTAAGTGTTCCATGGCAGTATGACTTGATTTAATCATTGTAGAAATAACTGTGCTGACATAGACTTCCATATTTGAAAAGAAAGTAGATTTTGTTTAGTAGTAATGAATTTATAGTATTTACAGAAATTAATGTAATAGTAATGAATTAATTGTAATAAGGCTATTTAATTCTCCCCTAGTATAATTTTAGTAATATTTTCCACCATCTAGCTATAAATAAATAAATTGGATTCACATAATTCAAAAAATTAAATGTTCTAAATAACTTTAATATCAAATAGTAAATTTAAAATAACTTACCCTTTTTGTTCGTTTCTCCGTTAGACAATTGTTCCCAAATTTCCACGAAGACTAAAGCTATTTCCGTCCACAATTTCGCTTTTACGTCTCATTGCTGTAGTCTTTAAGTGTCATGTCCCACAGTGGTGGACAAACAATTACCTCGTTAATAAACAATTCGGTGTAAAACATGTTTTTGTTAACTAAATAACTATAATAGGCCTAACAATAATAACAGTACAGAACTGCGCAAGTAACAAAAATAATGCAGTTAATTGTGGATTACCACGTGAGTGGAAGAATGGGAAGGACAAGAACCGACTGGAACGCCTAGTATGTCCCCGCTCCATAAGTTAACACGGTGACCATATCTGTCGCTGCGACGGAAAAGCGGTCTGTCTTGCCTTCGAAACGCTGTCGCTGTCGTCGTACGCCTAGTGTGACCGGCTCCATTTGATTACATGCTTTGGATTTCTTGATTCTATCGCAGCGTATCTAAAGCGGCGACACAAACGCCAAGCGTGACCGTACACTAATGCTTTATGTGATCAAACTAATATGAATTGGAATATGATTTTTATAGAGACTTCGACGTTGTGATGAAATTAAAATTATTCGGTTTTCAATCAGTCGCGTACTGAAGATAAGTATGTACTTCAGCAACAAAAGTGTCGTCACTTTCCAAACTTTTTATCTAAAATATAGATACGTGAAATTTAAAACCAAAACTTTCTTAACCTGGAAGTGGAATCTGCGCATCACGTATCGTCCAACCTGTAGATTTTGTGTTTCACACCTACTAAGAAGCAGCCTTCGCCTTGTTTTTATAAATTCTCTCCGCCCCCCCCCCAGTAATTACTTTTACATATTCCGATTGTGTGTGCTGACGTTGAGGTTGTGTATGATGTGTTACCTGAGGTTGTCTGCCAAAACAGTAGGTGCCGATATCTCTTATCAAATCCTGCCAAGGATATGAAGTCTGCATTTTAGCGTTCATACGATATCCTAAAATATCTTAAAATAACTGCTGTTAAAAGAATATAAAATTTCACGTCGTTGTGTTAAAATATTTATATAAAGTTCTTAGAGTCCGGTTTTAGCAGATCCGACGGTTTTAGCGTATAGAACTGAAGAGTGTAAATTTTCATTGTTACTCACAAGTTACCAATGTAAATGAAATGTAAGTACTTTACGTAAATAAAACAGTTGTAGATTGCTAAAGACCGCAAAACGTCTCGTTTGGAAAGGATTCAATTCTATGTTTCCTTGAATTCGCTACGCCACTGTATTCAGCTTGTAAAAAACAATCCGCGAGGCATCATCATTCTTTACTTTGGGCGATCGTTTTTCTCACACAAGAAAATTGTACGTCATTGTTATTCCAACGGAGAAAGAAGTTTCTGCTCATTTATATCGTGTATAAATTACGAAGTGGCCTTTATGCCTCCTTATAAAACCTTTCTTTAATGATACTGAAATCTGGTTGGGTTGGGCGCCCATCTTTTCCGAGTTTGTCAGTTTATCAGGCAAGAACATTGTGCGAACGTACATTTATTTCAGCAGCTTGAATTAAACAGGCTGTACAAGACTTGTCCGCTCAAGTGTAGAATTTATCTGCGTGATCCCATACGTTTTGGACAATCGATTGTCACTGAATATTCTCAGGACACCCAAATCGTATTTCACTCGGTTCATCAGAATCGCGCTTCTTAACTGTTTTAACAAGTGTTTTTCTCGATGCCCCTTCATTTACTGGTGTTATAACTCTTTCCTGTAATACACCTGCAACTTGAGTTGGTCAATACTGCCACTTCTATTCCATTAGTAGCTACTTTATCGACGAAAAGTGTTTCTCTGTCATTTTTCTCCTCCTCCTACATCTAAACTTCAAAAACAGTCATAAAGGAGGATAAGCTCTTTTTGAAAGCGAACCTAACAGAAACGTTATATAAATATCTTGTATTAGTATAGGCCTAATAGTATAATCAAGTGATGGTCATTGTAATGATGGCGAAGATGATGATAACGACGACACGACAATGCAGATGATATGTTTAAATTCAGAAAATTAACGAATAAGAACTAGATAATTGTTTATTTGAGCGATTAAAAGTAGTTTTTCTTTGATCGTGACTCGTAGCTATGCTTTTTATTAATGACGATTGATTAATCTCATTGATTAATCTCTATGGAGAAATTTTAATTACTTAAATGTGTTGTATACTTAAGTGCGTATAAGTGTACCGTATTTATTAAAACTGAAAACGAAAAATAAATAAATAAATAAAGTATGTTCCTTCCTTTTCGATTGTTACTTAAACCTTACCTAATTCCTTGAACAATTTTCGTTACAGTATGAAATTTTAGGTCTACACTTGAGGAAAACAGTTGGCGTAATTAATTTTATGCATTTGAGTTATAACCCGTTACCCATAATTTGCGTTGATTTGAGGTCTGTTCCATTAAGAGATCAAGTCGAGATCTGTCGAGAAATCGACCAAAGCTTCACTTAACAGTGTTGTTGAAGTTTCGGAAACTTAAGCAGATTCATTACACACACATTATGTACTTTATATATAATGGTAAGCTTTAATTTAATAGAAAAAACCTTGAAATTATTTTTCAGTTTAGAATTTTTAGAATTTTAAAATGGCTACTAATGTTTCTGGAAATTGTTGAAATGGTAACCAACAAAGATAATGGGAAAGAAATTGAACATTCAAGCAAATTGTGACATTGTTTCTAAAGGAATACTCTTGACAGACAGTAGTAATGTTTAAATAAACGTGAAGTGACAGGCAGCAATAGAAATACGTTACGGTATGAATAATGTAAGGGTTAATTGGAAGGAAGACAAGTATTTTATCGTTTTCCTAGTTTGTTTTAACATTTCGTAACTTGAGACCTCTTTCAATACTCGTCATTAATGTCAAATATATATTCAAATTCAGTTAGCTTGGCTTAGCTTAAAAAAAGGAATATTTAGTTTATATTTTTAAAAATATATTGTTATTTTCAGAAATACCATGCATTATTGATTAAAGATTCAGTAGCATTTTTCAAAAGTTAAAGCTGAAATTATTTTTACTTTACATGCTTCTTTTTTACATTGTTTTTGCACTATCAGAAAGAACTTATCCATGTCGAAACAAATTGTTGCCTCTTACCGTGTAGCACTGGGTAGAAATTGTGACAAGATTACTAAACAAACAAATTAACGAAATAATTGTTTACAGGAAACAAGAGGAACTAGTAAATGCCAAAGTATAAAATTCAATCATTATTTCACCCGGCGTTAAAGTAAAACTAACACGTTCATAGCCGTCTGAAACGACACATTAACTGGAAGAAACAAGGAATAAGCCTAAGCTGGGAGTAAATCAGTGCGTCGGTGTAAAGTGTATTGAACATGTCTAAAGTCCACCACGCCGTTAAATCACCTACACCCCTCCCTTCACTGCAGGTAACTGTTTCTCGTGCTTTTCTTCTAGTTAACTACTTTTCTTTGTTACTAGTTTTGAACTGGTACTTTTCCTAGAAATGTCAATGGACTAGTCAATTTTCTTAAAAAATTTCTATTATTCTCTTGGTAAAATATAGTACCTTTTATTGTTATGAAAACATTTTGTTCTTTCCTTGCTTTTTACACGATACAATCCTAAACTAAAGTAATATAACCCGTTTCCATAATTTTTAAATTGAAAAAATTACTATCCCCTTATTACTTTTGTTTGTATTCATTCGTTCTATCTAAATAAAGGAGAATATGCCTAACAAAAGCCCATAAATAAAGTATTTCAACAAAGAGAATGTTTAAACTGGTCAAAGTATGTTATGCGTTCTTTGGCTTTTGGTTTTGTTATATTTATTGTGGAAATCTGTCTACTGTAGATCAGTCAGTTTACTAATTTCCATTAACACTTCTCTTCTGAATGTGTAAAATAACTACTTTTCTAGTACTTAATTGCTTTATTCTTAGTCTGAAATGCACTAAAAAAATTTAATGCATTGAGAGTCAGCCAAATTACCGCATTCTGCCACGTAATTAGAATGGCAGACACCTTGTTGACATAAGAAAGTAATTTTGAGCTTTTCAGTTATTTGAGGAATTTAGTAAGTTGATGAATCCAGTAGTTTCGATTTGCCTCCTACAATTATCCTTGAATACTTTTTAATATTGTTTACGGATACTGATAAGGAATGAACACATAGAAAATTATATATAATAATAATAATAGTAATAGTAGGCCTAGTAGTAGTAGTAACAGTGGTAAAAAAAGTAATAATAATAATATAAATTATACCAATCAAAATTGATTATAATAAAGGTGGTTAATGATACTGACATTTAAAAGGATATAATTACATAAGACCTGCATGTGATGAATACAGGTGGGAGATACAGTCTATTACAGACGTGTGTGTCTGGATGAGTCCAGGAATATATGATAACTATATTTTCATTGTCTTACACCTAACCAGTTAGAAAGATGGTAGAATTAGACGAGAAAAAAAATAATGAATGTGTGAACTAATGTTATTGTTGATCTATGAGGCAACTAAAACAGTTAGACGTTGTGGTGCATGTCAGCATCTGAACGACTGTCAATCTAGGTGCAATTTCTAAGTAGTATTCACTTAATCTAGAACGAAAACTAACATTAATATAGTCGGTGTATATTGTTGAAGACTTGACACGGATATAGTATGTGGATGGATGTAAATGTTTTGTTGCGGTTCCATCAGTATTGTTTCATATATATATATATATATATATATATATATATACTTCTGTACTAAAAAACAACCACTTCATGCAAATTTCATGACGATACGATTTCCCTAACAAATCCTTCAACTCGTAATTCAGTAATTACTTGCTTCTGTAACTTGAGAAGCTATAGGGTTCGAGGGGTCGTTGGCTGATTCTACATGGATTAAATGTATTCTAAACGAATTGTAGATGCATTTGTGCTGCAGATAAATACAGATTAGGCTTTCTAGTTAATATATCTTTGTAACTGGTGCAGAATGTGTACGTCTACCTGTTCCTCATGAATTTGAGGTCCACTTTTAAAGAGGAAATCTTTATTTACTTTGCAGTTAATGTTGGTCTCTATTTCGTCTAGAAATCTGTTGGTATTACCATCAACCTAGAGTAAGAAAATTGCACTGGTACTATCTCAGTTTTGTGTTTTATGATGAAGTAATTAGTTTTGATGTGACAGTTAGCCTTCACAAAAAATACGAACTTTCACTTTCACTTGTAGTAATTTTTCGTGCATTTAATTCACTTCTAAATTTAGCATTAATACAACCAAAAAATAATAGATTTACAACAACAAGAACAACAAGAACAACAACAACAACTACTACTACTGCTACTACTACTACTACTACTACTACTACTACTACTACTACTACTACTACTACTACTACTACTACTACTGAAAATGTGGTTGTAATTAATAATGAACAGTGATATACGTAGAAGATGGATTTGTTTTTCAATGATACACAGTAATAAGATTTTGTAGATTATCTATTGATATTGTCACGTAGATGCTCTTACATTCACGGTAATCATTAAACTACTAACCACAGGAACTCAGAAATTGAATTATAAATTAATTCATTTAATCTGTCAATGTAAAGATAAGTTTATTGGAATGATATTTCAATCTAATATAAAATACGCCTAAATCCCACCTATCATATAAAGTTAAAATCTGGAAAATGATTAAACAATGTTCTGTTCTAAAAACACAAACTACAGAAATACATATCAATGAGTAGCCTAAACATAATACTTGAATAACAAATCTAATAACAAATTACAAAAGTATTATTGTATCACACATACTATTTTATAATTATTTAGATGTAAAATTGTGTATGCATATGTGTGTGTGTGTGTGTGTGTGTGTGTGTGTGTGTGTGTGTGTGTGTGGAGACCGAGTTGTGTGATGTGGCATGCATCCGTTATTTACGTTATAGAGATTTGATTAAGCTACAATAATTGAAATTTGGTTATTCCAGGTTAATCAATTAATACCGCAATTAAATTATAATGAAAAACGTATGAACAAACAGTAAAACCCGTACAATAACAGTCATATTCACCGTCTAGAAGTAAATACAAACAAATTAATCACTCCAAAACAAACGGTGTGTAGACTGATCTTGAAACGTAGGTAATGGTTTCATACGTTAAAAAGTAAGAAACATTAACATGAGAATAAACCTAATATTTAAGTGTTAAAGAATTATTATTTACATTTTAGGTATTTTTGTATACAATTTTATGTTTACCTTCAAACGTCTAATATTACTTGTACATCAAATGTGTAATTTCTGTTTTAAGCCTAGTTTTGTTTGTACCACAGAAACGCATGCCCAGCAATGAAAGGCAATGTGACCATTTCTGTGCCAGAGTATTCTTTAGTTAGGTGATTGTCTATTGTGCTACATGTTACTCAGATACTCATGTTCAAGTCCTAAAAATAGAAGGTCTCATTTTCTGTAGTGCTACATGTTGATGTGCTTAAACAGCAAACATAAACATGTAAGTTTTATATGTTATGTTTATAGGCGTTAGAGAGCAAGCAATGCGTTTGCTATTGTACATTATGACGATAACCTGGAAAATCTTAAGAGTAGGTGCCTTATAGAGAATCTTGAAATATGAAGAATAGAAACATAGAGGTTAACTTTAAATAGCGAAGTTTTTATGGCATGAATGCTTCAATCGTACACCATAATCGGCTACAGCTTGAAATGACTGGGACACAAGCAGGATTCAAGCTGCCAAATGAGATCTCCAATTGGCTCCACTTCAGTGACACGAGTGACAAACTACTGCCCCTAACCAACGTTTTGTAATTCATGCTGGCGTATTAAGTTATATGTAAAGCAAAGATGCATTTATATGTAATTTTATCGAGAAAGGTAAGATAGAAATTAGCGGAGCTAGTGAAGTTACTATAATGTACCATATCTGAAGAACCTGTCACATTTGAGAAAGAGTTTTGATGTGAAATGTGTCTTCCTGAACATGAACTTTACAGATGTTCCTCGAGGACAACACAAACAAGGTCAAAATTTAATATGAACTGTGCAGTTGATAGGCCAAAGTCTCTCAGAGTCAATAAATATAGACTTGTAATGCATAATTTAATTTAAAATGGCCTTCCGTAGGAAAATGCATACTTATATGTAATCACTCATATTAACTGTCCTAAACCTGAAGTTACAGTTTTCCTAAGATGAATAGAGTTCTCGATAAGTCACATGTCACCTCAAATAGAACTTTTGTAATTATTAAACAAGGGATAGTATTGTCTGAAAACCTACAAACAACGTAAACTCTAGTGAAACAGCTTTATAATTGATCATCTTGTTATTTGAATTAGTAGTCTCTGTAATTCCAGCTCTGTCATATTTACTTCTAAACTGCTACTTGTCATGTTCCGGACGAGGCCTTTCAGTGTTTCCACCATTTTCAAGTCCTAAACCACGACCTAGGTGGAAACACTGAAAGACCTCGTCCTGAAAATGACAAGTAGCAGTTTACCAAGTAAACACCACAAAGTTGGAGCTTTATAATTGTTTTTTAAATGTTGCTAAACTCAAGAAACATTCACCAACATACTGCCATTCAAAATTATTATAATGAATTGTCGGTCAATGGGTAAAAGATGAACAGTTTTAAAATTACATTTCTATGAACAGTATGAATTTTGAATGACTTTAAATTGTCGTTGACGTGTTTTTTATACATCATTTTTGTTTTTATACTTACTTGAATGACGTAAACATGGACGTATTCAATGTTTATAGGGTATTGGATTCTCAACATTGAAAACGTGAATCTCTTTTGTTGGAAACATTTAGTTTAATTAAAGAATGTCATGAACGTTTAATTCAAAAGAAAACGTAGGATGATGTAATCACAGAGAGACATAAATTCGCTAAAGTGAGCGGAATAACTGAGAGACAAATGGTGAGAGGGGACTGAGATAACGACAAGATATAAAGTCAACGTGCGCAGTGTCAGGCTATAAGGCCAAGAAATTTAATTACGATGGGCTATAAAAAATAAATCTTAACTACGAAGCTGGCAAGTAGTTAAGTCGCAAGTGAACTGAAATAGAGAAAGTACACTGACCTTGCTACATGACAGAAATTCGGCCGCACAAAAACAAATTATTAAAAATTCAATGGAAGCAAAGTATTGTAGCAATGAATCGACTGAAGCATTGGTTACGCGCATGGTAAGGTTACCAAGTACTGTATGCGTGCCAAGTCTTCAACAATATACACCGACTATATTAATGTTAGTTTTCATTCTAGATTAAGTGAACACTACTTAGAACACTACTTAGTAGTGAATTACTACTTAGTAATTGCACTTAGATTGACCGTCGTTTAGATACTGACATGCAGCACAACCTATAACTGTTTTAATTGCCTCATAGATCAACAATAACATTAGTTCACACATTCATTTACATATCTCGTCTAATTCTACCATCTTTCTAACTCGTTAGGTTTAAGACAATGAAATATAGTTATCATATATTCCTGGACTCATCCAGGCACACACATCTGTAATAGACTGTATCTCACACTGTATCCATCACATGCAGGTCTTATGTAAATGTCAGTATCATTAACCACCTTTATTATAATCAATTTTGACTGGTATAATTTATATTGTTATTATTACTTTTAACATTGAAAATGTTTTTAAGGACGTGTCGCACATTTGCGGCCGATCGCTGGTGCGTGATCGAAAATGGGAACCAGTGAGTTTCCATAGAAACTACTCCTTTGTTGTCAATAACGTAGAAAATTTTGAATTTTTTGGTGAGTTTCAGTGCCATATCCCCTTAAATTTATCGTAAGGTAGTACATCAGACAAGAATTTATTACGGAACGATGGATCAGGAGGAAGCGAGTATACATATATATTATATTTATAATTATAAATATATATATATATTTAGATTTATTGAAGCGTTTTCAATGCCCTTCTCTGTGCATTGCATTTGTACAAATGCAATGCCTGTAAATTTTTACCACTGTTACTATTATTACTACAATTACTATTATTAATATTATTATATATAATTCTCTAAAATATATAATGTGTTAATTCCTTATCAGTGTCCGTAAACAATATTAAAAGTATTCAAGGATAATGGTAGGGGGCAAATCGAAACTACTGGATTCATCAACTTACTAAATTCCTCAAATAACTGAAAAGCTCAAAATTACTTTCTTATGTCAACAAGGTGTCTGCCATTCTAATTACGTGGCAGAATGTAGTAATTTGGCAGACTCTTAATGCATTAAATTTTTTAGTGCATTTCAGACTAAGAATAAAGCAATTAAGTAGGCCTACTAGAAAAGTAGTTAGTTTACACATTCAGAAGAGAAATGTTAATGCAAATTAGTAAACTGACTGATCTACAGTAGACAGATTTCCACAATAAATATAGGCTAACGAAAACAAAAGCCAAAGAACGCATAACATACTTTGGCCAGTTTAAACGTTCTCGTCGTTGAAATAGTTATGGGCTTTTGTTAGGCCTATTCTCCTTTATTTAGCAAGAACGAATGACTTCCTTATAGGACGAATAGTTTTTTTTTTGTATCGGCCATCTAAGGACCACATGCCAATTTCAATTCAGTTCTTTTTTTCTTCTCTAATATTCTTTCATCTTTTCACTGCGTCTCTTCTTCCTGTCTTCAGTCCCCTTTGAACCTGCATTTTTCTCTCTCCTACCCTGGACTTCTATTTTTAACACATTTGCCCGAAACACTTCTCTTTCAATTGCTTCTTCTGCGTTTATATTATTTTTTCTAAATCCTTTTGGACTTCTTTAATCCTACTTGATGTTGACTTCTTCCCCACAGATATTTGAAGATCTGCTTTGTTAACCTATTGTCGTCCATTCTATATAAATGTCCAAAAAATAATAGTCTTCCTTTTCTCATTGTTTCTGATATGTTTTCTATACTCTGATATATTTCATCATTACTTCTTAATTTCCAACCTTCTGAAGTTTTTCATGGGCCTAATATTTTCGTAATAACTCGTCTTTCCAATATTTCTAGTTTGTCTAAATTATAATCCAATGTTAGACATTCACTTGCATAAGGGAATTCTGGCCTCACTACTGTACTGTAATGCCTCATTTTCGCATTTTTAGATATTCACTTTTTATTGGAAATATCTTTAGTTATACCATATGCCCTTTCCATTTTATAAATCCTTTCTTCTATTGCAGATTTTTCTAAACCATTCTCTTGAATTATTTCTCCTAGATACTTGAATTTTCTAACCCTCTCTATTCGACCAATATTCGTTAGCAGGAATTTTGGTGCATTTTTATTGTGACAAATTTGTTTTTTTCTGCAGAAATTCTTAAGCCTGTTCTACTGGCTATGTCCTATAAAAAATTAACTTGTGTTACTGCAGACGTCAAATGTTCAGAAAGTATAGCAAAGTCATCTGCGAATGCCAAACAGTTTATTTCAATATGATTGTTCCTTCTTTCCAACATGATTCATGATATTTTGCATTCTTTTAATTTCGCATTCCAAATTCTTAATTTTTCTAGGACACAGTTGAAAAGAATTGGGGACAAACCATCACCCTGTTTCACACCTGTATTTATTTTCAACTGTTGAGATATTTCTCCCATGAATTTAAATTTGAGAATGTGTCCGTAAGGGTTTCACGGATTAGATTTGCCAATTTAGATTTAGTTTATTACTTTGGCCAAGACAATTAGTTTATTATTTGTTTAATTTGCTTTTTCAAAGAATGGTCGTTGCCCTATAGATGTATTCTCAAGAGAGTAAACCTAGGGTTAAATAATAATAATATCTCAAATCCAAATCCTCCTAACGAACAAAAACTTCTAATACCTTTTGTGAAGCCAAAGCATACAATACAATGCTGCGAATGGGGGGTTCGAAAAATTACATGCAGCGCTTTAACGGGTTACCGATAACCATTTATATTATCTTTTTTTACTTAACCCATAAAATTTTCAAGAAGAAATGTCTTAATAACTAAAAAATATCCATATTCTCCGGTTTGCACTCTTCTTCCTCGTCTTCTGACCAAGTTACAATCATCTTACAAACGGTTTGTTTAGGTAAATTCATACTAAAGTTATACGTATGACTACAGACATTCGCCAAGGTATAAACAAGGTATGTGAATCCTTAACATATACCATACGGAGCTGCGCCCCCGGCGTGAAGCCAGGCAGGAGCAATTAACGAACTCCTCTCCTACACGCCGTATCGTGCAAAGACAACCGGCAACCTAACTTCAGTCCTGCGAACGAATGACCCGCTGCACAGTAATAACCTGGAGCTCATCGAGCTGCGAGCCGGATACGCATACACACCAGGGCGTAAGATGCCCTCTCAATTTCTGTATGTCTGTATATCTAAAGTTTAGCAAGCACTCTCAGTGCGTCAATATCCGCTCCATTATTGTTCGGTTACTTAGTGCGACCACCTACGGACAGCTGTGGTTTGCCTAAATAAACACCCTAAAATAGGCCGTCGGTAAAGAGGAAACAGGCTATAAAATACTACCCGTTCATTGATTTCTGCGCGTCGTATGAATATGGAAAAAAATTCTCGTCTCACCATTTCATTTACATTTACATAATACTTGTTAGAATCTTTTGAAGTCACAGTACTGAGGTTAATGCCGCAGACGCTTTTCATGTGTTTATTCACCAACTTTATCTTCTTTTCATTATAGTTAAGAAGCTTCGTAAAAGCCTTATAAGAATCCGTAACTCTCGCAAGACCTTAATATATAATAGTTTTTGTTTCTTATAACTTGTTTTTATATGGAGTGACAAGCTACATCGTGGGGAGAGGATTTGTGTTGTTATTGACTAAGGTCCGCTTTCCTCAGCTAGGCTATTGCTTTGCCAAAACTGTAGGTAGCTAGGTAGGTAGAGTCGGATGGACTCCAAATTGAGGCGAATCCACAGCAGAATACCATGTAAAATCTTAATTCAGCTAATAACACGACAACTAAAAATAAATAATAACTAGTAATAATAATAATAATAATAATGATAATAAAACAATAAACTATTTAAACTTCTAATCGCGCGCGCGCGCACACGCACGCACATTCGAACAGCTTAAATGTACATGAACTATTATGTACTCTTTTTAAGGGTAAATGATTGAAAAGGCAATTAATAGCTTTATGTTTACTTATAGGCCAATATATAAGCGCCACGTGAAATATATAATCCATATGAAATATTATGTTAAGTATAATAATTAATAATTTTACTTTAAAAAATGTTTTAATATTCAGAAATGTTTCACAACTGCGTCTACAGATGGAGTCGCCGGGAAATATAAAAACTGCATAAAGCTTTATACTTTACATTCACACAGAATTTTATATTATCTCCAAGTGTAACTTTGTTGTTATCGCAGATGACAAATTTCTGAGTAAACCTCTACAATAAGAAATTTACGAATAGGACAATACAATAAAGTAAATAAAAATATATCAGTAATGAAAATTAAATCAGAGTGAAACGAAACGTGAGACAAAGTCAGCGTGATACCTTCTGTTACTATCGTGTTAATGAAGGCACCATAAACCAACAGAGGGTAATACCTAGACTACATTTTACGTTTGTCATGTGAGTCTATTTAATTCAGTGTGTTGAAACAACATGTAGCTAGACTAATTTCTGGTGATAGAGATTTATGATACTTTTGTCAACAACGAGATCACACAACCTCTTACGTGGACACAAGATGTAAGATTATTGGACAGTAATGTGGTAATTTTCGCATTCATAGGTTGGCTAATCTGTACGCTTTCAAATTGTGCTTATCACGTTTTTACAACGATACAGTTCTACGAGTCTTGGCTGGCAGCGGACGTCATTACGTTTGCTGCCTGTTCTGTCTTTTTCGCTTTCTTGTTGTCGCGACAATTATTTAGGCCTTAGGCCTCAACGTTTTTTCAATGTAAGCTGAGTGGCACACATTTGCGCCTCATCTAAAATGTAGCTTCATTTACGAATCGGTTTCTTCAAAATTAAATCTTTCAGACTTAGCCAATCTTAACACTATGATTTAAGTGTAAAAAAGAAACCTAATAAATGTATTAATACAGTCCGCTATCGTTATCATTCTGCATCCTGGCAATAGCACCCCAAACATCATTCTTCCTGGTAGAAAATTCTTAGTACACACGTGCCGACATCAACACATTTTGGTCCACTCGGATCGGAATTCAACATTTTTTTAGTCCCACGGGTCGCATCATAACATTTTTTTGGTCGCTCCGGGCCTGGATTCACCTTTTCATTATTTTTCTGCCCCAATTTCTGGCCATCACAGGCGACTCAGCATATTCGCTGATCCGACCGTGTCGGGACTTAACCAGCATTTCTTTCGCCGCCGTTGAGCCTCGTGACGACATCACTGCAAGACCATCCATGTGCTAGCGTCAATACTCCAGTTTAAGCAGTCATCTCTCCGGTATGTGTGTTTGCCATCTTCTCCACGGCCTCGACGCTTCAGGACATCGCATACCAGGTTCCACATCATTAACATCATTAACAGGTGCGTACAATGGCTGAAGAAGGCCTCAAAGTGTTGGTCAGAAAGAGAGGCGGCTTAAAATCTGCCATAGTGCGTATTAATTCGGCTATCATTAACTTTGACAAAAACACTAACACCAAACATTTTTTAACAGTTAGACTTGAAAGTCTAAAAAGCTTGGCAACAAAATACGATGAGGTACAGTCCGAAATTGAACGCATTTCTAAAGACATAAACGCTGCTCAAGAAGACCGAGTTGAGGTCGAAGAGCTGTTATATTCAACAGAAGCCAATATCTTACAGTTGATAGAAACCTTTAACGTTCAGACTGTGTCTCCCGTATTAACAAGCAATATGCAACTAAAACCGATAAGTTTGCCCTGCTTCACAGGCAATATCTTAGAATGGCAGCATTTCTACTCAATATTTCTGGACTTGGTGCACGCCAGATCTGATCTAACGTCAGTGCAGAAATTACACTATTTGTATTCGTCTCTGAAAAATGAGCCGCTAGATTTATTAAGGCATTACCTATTTGTAACGAAAACTATTCGATAGCGTTGAGTTTGCTGTCCGCTAGATATGACAACAAATTCATACTAGCTAAGTATTATATTCAAAATTTACTTGAAGTAAATTCAACAATTAAGGACTCTGTCCAAAGTTTGGCAGAATTCATAAATACGTTAACGTCTTCCGTTAATTCACTGGCGGCCATGCAACTGTCAGTGGATTCATTCGAGCTTATCACTGTACAATTATTGTCAGCAAAACTGGACCATCCAACGTTTAAATTATGGAAGGAGTCTATAGACCCCGATAATCTTCCTAACTTTCAAGGTTTTACTCAGTTTTTAAACGCACGTAGACAGTTGTTAGAAAATACACTGCCTATCGGTGCCGGACAGCAGCTCAACAAGGTAAGTTTAAAATTCAATAATAAATCTGACAAACATAAATCACGAAACGCTGCTGGCAGCACTGCATTTAAAAGTTATCACTCAGCGTCAAATAATTATTCATGCTTATGCTGTAAATCTAATCATCAAATTTACATGTGTTAAATTTCGTGCACTAAGCACATCAGAACGAGGACAATTTATATTAAATCATAAATGCTGTACCAATTGTTTAAGACCAGATCATTTCTCATCTAATTGTAAGATTAAACAATCATGTAAGATCTGCTCAAAACGACACCATACATTGTTACACATAAACAATGTGTCAAAACCAGTTTCTGCCAGCAGAAGTAACTGTTGTTCACTTAAATTACAATCTACAAATAATATTCTTTTATCAACAGCAATTGTGTTTGTCATCGACCGGGCTGGCAATAGACAACTCGCGAGAGTTCTATTGGATGCTGGTTCACAAATAAATTTTTGTACGGAATCATTTGCCAAGAAATTACGGCTTAACTTGACTAAATCTAACATACCGATTACAGGTATAAATAATACCGCGTGTTGTGCCACTAATCTAGCGTCTATACGCATTATTTCCCGCTATCAAAGATTTAGCTTCGAGGCAAAATGTGCTGTCTTATCTGCATTAACCCATAAACTGCCAGCACAATCTTTTGACATAAATCAATTTAACATTCCAGATAACGTTTTCCTCGCTGATCCACATTTCAACATATCAGCTGACATCGACATACTTTTAGGAGCGCAATTTTACCTAGATTTAATTTTAGCTAACAAATACGTACGCGGTTCTCATTTTCCTATTATACAGGAAACAAAGTTAGGCTACATTCTAGCAGGCAATCTGCCCAAACACTGCCGTTATAAGGGTCTTGCTGTTTCGTTCCTGGCTAGGAACAACGACAGTCAAATTCTGGAGTCTCTCGAGAAATTCTGGGAGACCGAAACTATCCCTGGTAATGCACCTATTAATAACGAGTCAGCTTGTGAGGAGCATTTCGTTAAGTCTACTCATCGCAATCAAGAGGGTAGGTTCGTTGTTTCGCTACCATTTAAGTCTGACAATCCCCAGTTGGGTGAGTCCTATGCTAGCGCTGAAGCAAGATTCTTGAGTTTAGAACGCCGGTTCATGCGTGATTCTAAGCTTGCGCGCGAATTCGCAAACTTTATTCAGGAGTATAAGGATCTTGGCCACATGACGCTTGTCGACGATTGCTCTATCAATTTCGGGGTTTCAAATACCTACTATCTGCCACACCATGCCGTCTTTAAACATTCTATTTCTACGACAAAACTTCGCGTCGTTTTTGACGGTTCGTCCAAAACTACCAATAGCCTTTCTCTCAATGACATTTGTTGGTAGGCCCAAACGTCCAACAAGACCTTTTTTCTATTCTTTTGCGATTTCGTATGCATAACTATGTTCTCATCGCCGACATCGAGAAGATGTATCGACAAATTCTGGTAGCTGAGAAGGATTGTCATTATCAACGTATTCTGTGGCGTGACTCTCCCCTCGAACAGTTTAAACGCTTTGTATTGCGAACTGTAACATACGGCACTGCTAGTGCTTCGTTTTTGGCTACTCGCTGTCTTAATCAGATTGGTAAGGAACATGAAGCTTCTTTTCCTGACGCAGCATCAGCTATAACCAATGATTTCTATGTCGACGATTTGCTAACCGGTGCAGACACCATTTCTGATCTGACCAAGTTGAAATCTGACTTAGGTACGTTGTTGAGACAATACGGTCTCACGCTGCATAAATGGTCAACTTAATTGTGATAGGTATCATCACAACATTTTCATGTTAACTTGCATCATTGCGTGTTTTTATACTAAATTTGCATGTGACTTGTAATTTTACAACCATGCACTGTGCTAGTATATCTATACTTATCTTATTTTCATGGTGGTATACTTTGTTATTTTTGTATTTATATGTTAATAATTTGTGAGGCATACTATGTCCTACACATTTACATTTTGATATTGGTATTGGGTTGTGTCATGTCATTGGTGGTATTGTTTTTATATAAAAATTTTGTTACATAATATTCTCATGGTCTGCAGTTATACAAACCATGTATGCATTTTCTTGCACATTTGTCAATATGTGTGATATTCATTACTCTATGAATGTATTTCTCGCAATTGTTCAACACATGTATTACATTTGTACAACCACATTGTTGTACTTGCCACTTATGCTATTGTGCCTTGTATTCATATATTTGTAATTATCTAAACCGATTTCTATTGTATTTATTATGTATAACTTGTATTTATGTAAGAAACACATTGTTTTCTTTCGCATCTACTGTCTATAACCATGCGCCACGCCTATATTTTTATTTTTATATTGTATTTTATATTGCATTTTGTATTTTGTATTTTGTGATCACGCATTGCACAATTATTATTTATGCTTTAATCATCACATACATGCCATTACACTTTGTGCTTGCAATCATTCAACTATGTATAGCTTGTTTTCACATAATAATTTATTGTAAATTCCTGAAACTTCAGGTATAGTATGCTTCGTTCAAACTATATGGCGTCATGCTAAATTTATGTCTTTACATGTATGATCTTATAATACTTTGTCTGTTCACTTTACATTCAATACTATTGTATAGGTCTACTGGCCTTAACTGGTTCAAGCTAACCACTATGACTTGCATAAATGTTACAATTTATCGGGCCCATCATGTGATGAGTCACCGATTATTCATCATTAAACATTGTCAAATTATGTATTTTCATGTCTTATATCGTTTAATATTGTATACATACAATATATATTGGCAATACATTGCTAACTTTTACATTTATACTCATGCACAAATCAAGTTGCACGCCGACCTTGGCCTGCTCAACTCTTATCATCACTCAAGCTTATCGCTAAGCAGTTAATGTCATAACTGTTATCTAAGATTTCAAATCAAGGGTCAATACAACTTACTGAGATCGACCTTTATTATTAAGAACTCTGTATTTTTCTACAGTAAGTTATTAAAATGTATTAAAAAATCTTTTGATTTTTTGCGGGCAGTTATGGACAGTAATGTGGTAATTTTCGCATTCATAGG
Source organism: Magicicada septendecula (assembly GCA_034769895.1). Lineage (NCBI taxonomy): Eukaryota > Metazoa > Arthropoda > Insecta > Hemiptera > Cicadidae > Magicicada > Magicicada septendecula. Next base: position 894,664,176 of record CM068367.1, read on the forward strand.
TTGGCTAATCTGTACGCTTTCAAATTGTGCTTATCACGTTTTTACAACGATACAGTTCTACGAGCTTTGGCTAGCAGCGGACGTCATTACGTTTGCTGCCTGTTCTGTCTTTTTCGCTTTCTTGTTGTCGCGACAATTATTTAGGCATTAAGCCTCAACGTTTTTTCAATGTAAGCTGAGTGGCACACATTTGCGCCTCATCTAAAATGTAGCTTCATTTACGAATCGGTTTCTTCAAAATTAAATCTTTCAGACTTAGCCAATCTCAACACTATGATTTAAGTGTAAAAAAGAAACCTAATAAATGTATTAATACAGTCCACTATCGTTATCATTCTGCATCCTGGCAATAGCACCCCAAACGTCATTCTTCCTGATAGACAATTCTTAGTACACACGTGCCGACATCAACACATTTTGGTCCACTCGGATCGGAATTCAACATTTTTTTGGTCCCACGGGCCGCATCATAACAATTATATTACTCGTTTACTTTACTGAAGAATTATTACAACATATGTGGAGCTTAATAGATAAGAATTTCACTTTCTACCAAAGTAGATCATCTTCAGATTGATATATTTACCAAAATATGAATTTAGTGTCCATTTTAAAAATTCCAAAAGTAGGGACGTTGCGCCAGAAGATGAGGAGTGGGTAAAAGTTTTGATAAAATCGTAAAAAAAACATGTGGAACATAAAATTAAAAGAAATGCCAAGAAGTGGGGAAGGTTGGTAAGTTGCATATTACATGAGAATTCACACTCATATTCCATGAGTATCTTAACCAAAATCTAAATGTAGTGTATTGTTTTGGAAATTTCAAACATGTGTAACCCCAAGGCAGAAAAGTTAGATGGAAAGTTTTAAATAATTAGAAGGATCCATCAGAGTCTAGACTGAAGGTAATGTTAAGACAAATCCAATTGTTTGGACTGTTTAGCGTTTGTTGTATAATTGGTTGCAAATGAATTTGTTTGCTGTATTGTATATTTTGTTTGCTAAAAAAAAATAGTATGTTAATTGGGATTTCCTACTTTTATGATATTGAAAACTACCTACTATCAAAATTTATCTAATAAATAAATGTACTTTGTTCAAAACAGTGAAACAAAATACAGGAAGAAGAAGAATACTAGTGATATTTAAATCTATGTTTTGACATAGTAGTCATTTAATCTAAGTGTTTAATAATCAATTGGATCGTTTTATTTTGTTATGTGTCACAGAGTTTAGGGGAGATAGCAGACTGCAATTTTACCACTTAGAAATAACATAAACATAATAGAAAACTAATAATAATACAGGTAGCACACGTATTAACTTTGAACTCGCTGCAAATAGTCGCATGTCTAATTATCTAGTTCATGCTGTTTTGTTTTATTATAGTGTGTATTGGGTTTATCTTCGTTAAGGTGTACAATCAAACTATCGAGTGCATTGTGTGACAAACTTTGATGTGGAATTTTAAACAAGTTTTATACGTGAAGCCAGTTTTATTGATGCCTTACCTTCATTGCCTTGTACAACTGTAAACATATTGTAAAAATCAAGCATTTTGTTTACTTCTACATGTTGACGCATGTTATAATATTTATGTGATAATATTGTTAAATATTTTGTAATTAACAATTTTATATTTGAGCTGTTATAATATCCATTATCCGTTAATAACTTATATTACGCACATTTGTTATAACTTATAATATAGTTTTACACGATCACTTTTCTTGTAATCGTAATTATAATTAAAAAAAAGTATTAACGTTTAATCATAATGTGACATATAAAATTAGAAAAAATTATGCAATATGAATAATTTCTTGCATATAACTTATTCTTAAAAGTTATACAAATATGTTAGAATTATTTTAGTCTAGAGACGTGATATTTTATATTTCATACTATTTAACGTGGCAGTATTTCATACGTCCGTATTTCGTATTTCATATGATCCCGTCAAGTGACTAAGAAGTTACGATAAATTTGAACCTAGCCATATAAATAATATAGTTGTCTCTCAATCTACCTTACATTCCAGCACTTTACATTATAGGATTACAAATTCTCAGCCTCTTCTCAATAATACAGCTGTGTAACCCTCCGTGTCTTTAATATTGGTTTGGATTTTCCAATGAACTTCTTTAATTATTCGTAACGTTGAAATTACGTTCTCGTTCTTACATTACACCTTCAAGTTTTAGAAAGTGTCTTAGTCCAACTAGTCAGTATCTTCAGGATGTTCACTCGCTAGATTCCACTTACCTCTTTCATTCTACAGTGTGCCTTTAGTACCACGATTCAACACCTGTCGTAGACTAGTCCCCTGTATAAGAACGGGGAAATGGGTAGTGTACGTTTTAATGACATGGCCATCTTAAGGGGGGCTTCACACACACACACACAGCCGATTGCTGCAAAGACTGCCGCTAGGTGTGTGGTGGTGATCCTTCTTCTGACTGAATTAGATGTAGTACATATTTTAAAATGATTTCTGATGCAATCACAAACTATGTTTTTACATTTAGGCGACACTAACTCTAATTCTTTGACGCTAGAACGATGGATTTATCTAAACTGTTGTTGTGTTTTTTTTTTTTTTTGCTTAAATGCTTTTGCCAAAAGGTAGGATTTTTAAAATAAACTAAAAACGAGTATAATTAGACTTTCTTAGTGGCACTACTTCTATATACACTCTTTCATTCAACATTTAATCAATTTCCTCAAGTCATGTGTTTCATTTATTTTTGTCTTTCGTTACTTCGTATGTTTTATACGTTATAAAAAATAGGTACAACAACCCAAAGTAACTTGTAGATATTTAATTTCTGTAGGCGGGGAGAGAATGTGTTATGACAAGGAATGGCTATGAATTGATTAAATAATATCAACGTTAGACCGTGCAAACTTACTTAATCCGGAAGCGAAAGTAGACCTAACACAATTAGGGAGACCAAAATTTTACTCAGAATTGCCGAACAAAACGTAAAAGTAAATACTCAACATAATAAGTATGTTGAAATTTTTATTACCATTTAATTATTCTACTATACGAGAATTGTAAAAATTCTACTTCTACTTTCTAACAACTTCTTACTTTCGTTACGTACATTGAATTTAATTTTTCGCACTTATAGTAAAACAGCCCCCCAGCCGCCACTGGTACTATACCTTCTTTTAAACATACTTTATCTTAGGATTAGTATTAGTGCTAAAAAGGTAATTATAGGCCTACAAAACGTCATAGGCCAATTAAAAATTTTGTAGTATTTTGTGGATTAAATTATGCTGGATATTTTATAGATACATTAGTGGTAAGGCAAAATGAAGTCATTAGTTAAAGTCAGATAATAATGCTTCAAAAGTCAGGAAAGTTCAAATAATTGTTCAGAGATGGAGGCACTTGCTGCTACGTGAAAGTGACTAGCAATATTTTTTTATATCGCAAATTTCGCATGAATAATATTATTCCGATATTGAAGAACATCAAAGGAAAAGCGGTGGAAATTCTAAAACATGTAAGCAAAAGCTATTTATCTTTGTGAAATATTCTCTTTCCTCTTCTTCTCTAGTTAAATAAAAGTTTTTAAAGAAAAAACCTGTAGCCCTAAGTCTGTATGGACCCCTCACTTAAATACAGTTTATAAACGTGAATCTGATATTCAATATTTTAAAGACATTACAAAAATAAAGACGTTATTAAAGCAATAAAATTATTAAAAAATTTTTTTTTTATTAAGGTGATTTTGATTAATTTAAAGATAGAAACAAAAGCACGTGCGTAGGTTGCACATAGAAGTGTGTGTGTGTGTGTGTGTGTGTGTGTGTGTGTGTGTGTGTGTGTGTGTGTGTGTGTGTGTGTGTGTGTGTGTGAAATGTACCTATATATTGCTCTGTAATTGTGTTTAAGAGTAAATTTTGTTTAATACGTTATGGTTATTAAGCATACTATTTTTAAAATATCGGTATGGAGAACCATACATGACTTCCATGTTCTAAGATTTATATTTAAAAGCATATTCGAAATGAAATATTTCCATAGAAACTACTTCTTTCTATTGCTTCAGCCTTAACCACAGTACTGTGGTCACTAACGTATACCACCTCACGTTTTCGCACTCGATTTTCACTGATGATGGTAGTCGATGGCACTGCCGAAACATCTGATTTTGCAGAAAACATTGGACTACGGCTAAACAGCCCGGGAAGGAATGTTAACAAAAAACTACGTCTTTGTTGCCGATAACGTAGTACACATATAAAAAATTCTCCCCTCCCTCTTCAACTATAATTTTCATTAATAGAAAATTACCCCCACCCCGTTCAACTAGCCTCTTCATTTATAGATATTTCATCTACGTTTCTGCAGTGGATTATTATGAGCTTCTTATCAGGATACTTTGTTTATCAAAATTAAGTACTTTAATCTTGTTAAAACATAAAACGTTGCTGGTAAACTACCCCTTCCTATTAACCGATCTTCACCAAAATCAATAGGCCTTCAGTCCTCTACAATTCAGGGATGCATGCAAAAAAATATTTGATTCTGTTTGAATGTGCGTCAGTTATCGTTCGTCATGAAAACATTTCTCTTGTTACAACATAAAATGTTGCAGGTAAACTACCCCTTTCCCTTAACCGATCTTCACCTAAATCAACAGGCCTTGAGATCTCAACAATTCAGGCACGTATGCAGAACATTATTTGATTCTGTTTGAATGTGCGGCAGTTATCGTTCGTCATAGAAACAATTACTCTTGTTAAAACATGAAAAGTGGCAGGTAAACTACCCCTTTCCCTTAACCGATCTTTACCAAAACCAATAGATCTTGACAACTCTACAATTTAGGGCGGTATCCAAAACATTATTTGATTTTGTTTGAATTTGCGGTTGTTATCGTTTGACATAAAAAAATTACCCTTGATAAAAACAAACGTTGCAGGTAAACTACCCCTTTTCCTTAACCGATCTTCACCAAAAACAATAGGTCTCGAGTACTCTACAAATAAGGGTTGTATGCAAAAGATTATTTGATTCTGTTGGAATTTGCGGCTGTTATCGTTTGCTAAAAAAAAATCTTCATACACACACACGCGCGCGCACACACACACACACTTTTCGGAAAATGACTTTTTCATGTTTTGAATGTAGTACAATCAGAATCTGCAATAATCTCGAACACGATTTTTTTTGCCATCACCATACTTCCATTTCCTTAAGGAACATGGAAGTAAAAAGTAATCTATTATATAATTTGTGTTATATTTTAGTTGCCTTAGATTATTTAAAGATATTCTTGATTATCTAATATACTTTCTGTTAATAAAAAAAAACAGTTTCATAAGAAGTTTAAGAATATTCTTAAAAGAAATGATAATTTGATATCGCGTCGACATGACTCTCTGACTCATTTAATTTAATTGTGAAGCCAAAACGTAAAGATTTTTGGTATACAGAAAGCCCTGGATTTTCCATCTGATTTTCCAACAGTCAGTTCTTTAGGGTTAAAGAATCCCATTGTGCCCAATAGCTCTTCAGCACTTCGGAACACATTGCAGATATCTGGCCCGTAAGGGCGACGAAACTTCTCTTCTGCCGTCAAGATCGGTCCAGTATAGTCGTCGGTTGTTTGCTCTTGACGGAAATCTTGAGTAGTCCAACCATCTGCCAAGACGTCTACATTGATGGCTTGAACATGTACAGTCGCCTTGTGTTCTTCATTTCTGGAGCAATATCGACAATCTTCTGAGTATCGTCTTCGCAATAAACCATCTGCATTAGGCCACCTGTATAGATGCGTCAACCGATGTTGTACCTTGGAGTTGTGTTCTTGCAAGAGTTGTCAACTGCACTTCCGGATAAACTCAAAAGTCACGCAAGCGCAGCATGATCGGTGCGTAGTAAAAACTCTCTTCTATATGCAGTAATTATAGAAGTGTTCTAAAGCTCGGATGATTGCCAGCAATTGTATTCGTCGTCACACAATAGTGTCTCACTGCTTTGGAAAGTACCTTGCTGTAATAATCTATTACTAGTTCTTCACCATTTTACTTGAGACAAACTGCTCGTAGACCAGTACTGCTTGCGTCTGTATCTACGATGTACTTCCCTCCTTTCATATGTTGAATTATATTTTTAACCTCGTTGCCTCAAATTATCTTCACCGATAAGATCATCTGTGTTGAGGTTCTGGTTTAATTCATTATTCCAGCTAATAGTTGAGACGGAAATGTTTGGAAGAGTGATGCCAGACGATATATATATCTGTAGTTTGTGGTTTGCCAGTGTGTAATTTGCTCTGTTTTGGGTATAAATAAATACTATGTTTTGATCATAACGATATTATCTTGCGATAAGAGAAGAACTACATCCCTTTAGCATTTTGTAACATGGTTTTATCACGAGATCCTTTTTTTGCTTGACAAGTTAAATATATAGATAAAACGTTTACACACATTTTGCGCATGCTGAGGGTAAAAGAAATGAATGTGACAGTTTAATTTTCAAACGTTTAAAAATACTTTTGTATTAATTTTTTGCTGCCACAAACTAACTCGGCTGTTTATCTCTAACACCATTTATTTATACCCGTAGAGCGTCTCTGCCACAAAAAACATACGCCCAAAGCGCTTTGTCCCTCTCTGTCTCCCGCTCACACTCACCCTTCCACCCTCTCCCTCCCTATGTCACCTTTACCTGCTTTATTATATGATCCACTTTTGAAAACTATATACGTCTGTAGTCTAATGAACTATGGTATTATATTTCCATTCATAAATAGTATTCAACACAATGTTTTACATTATATCAGTATCTTCTACAGTTTTAGTAGATAAAATTGTGCATCAAGTGGTATGACTCTACAATAGATAGAAATATAATTATTTGTTGAATCAGATATAGAAAATATTTACGAGATCGCTTATGGAATGTTAAGTGGCCATAAGGGGGTCACAACTATATTGTAAAAATACTGTTCCAAAAATTACATTTCTTTTGTTTATTGCTTTTGATTGAGTGAATCTTCGTACGCTCATCAACCTATGTTGTACTGATCTTACAAACTTACTAACGCAGAGAGGTAAAATCGACTGAATAATTGTTGATTTAAAATACAGATTTTTTACATTTTCTGTTACTCAATTTTTCTAAAAATTTTATCTTCACGGTTTATTTTAGACGTTGATAACAGTTTTATAATACCGATTATTTGACGCTTTTCTTAGCTTACCTGTGTGATCAAATTATTATTTTTTTTTGCTATATTGTTCGTAACATATTAGACTAAATATTATTTGCTATATTTAATATATTATTGATAAAATAACTATTTGGAAATTTCCTGTTCTACATAGCTCTCATACAACATATAAATAAATACTTTAACTGGCAAATTAAATCTGTCCTAGTTAAGAAAAAAATGTACGTAAAGATGAGACCCACATGAAGTTTAAATAAAAATTAGGGAGACATAAAACAAAAATAAAGAAACTTTCCTTAAAATTCTAGTTGCTAAATTGAGTGGTTTTCAACTCTTACTTTCGACAAACAAAATAATAACATATTACCTAAATTTCAACAATTTCTGTTTTATAAAAATATGACAAATTTTAACACACTAATGTGACAATGTACATCTGTTTAGACTCGATTTGACATAAGACAATTTTATATAGGTTTCGTATTATTTAAGCAAGTTGTGGTTAAAATGGAAACTACGCAATTGGTGGTAAAGATAAATTCCATTAGGCTAGTGAGTAGAGAGAGAGGACGTCAGATTTGGTGATTCTTGACCTGATATTAATTGGTTACAACGGGATAACAACACAACGTTGCCAAGACACTTCACAACTCTGAAGTTCAGTTCTCTGATATTAATGTTCTGTTCTGGCTGTCAATGTTAATTGTTAGTTAACTAACAAGAATAACCATAAGGGTATATACGAGGAAACAAATTGCCTCACTATAAACTAACAGTATTAAATCTATCCGGAAATAATATTTAAATATGGCAAACTTTATTTACTCAGTACTGATTTCCAACTATTGCCGATCAATAGTAGGCCTGCTTTTGTAGTTTATTTTTTATGAATTTCACTTTCATACATAAAACTCAGACTTTTAGATCCATCGACGTACAAATTCAGTCATATTCTGTATAAATTCACAAATTTATAATGAATCATCTTCATTGTATTATTTCTACCGTGTCGATCCCTTTTCTTCTTACCGATGCAACGAAACTTCATTAAAGTGATACCTTTGAAAGGTAGTTTTAGTGAGACTTGACAAATAATAAATTCTTAAGGATTTTTAGATATTATAAGAGAAATTATAGATATTATAAAACATTGTTAATGTTTAATAATTAAGAATATAAAATTAAATATGGGAATGGGCTATAACCAATGACCGTCTAGAAAAACGTGGCGACTTTTCTCTTACGTCCTTTCTTATTTGTGTGATTTTGTCTAATAAAATTATACCATTAGAAATACATCATAACCTATACAGAAGAAGAACATGTATAAATTATTTAAAAATGAGAGCGAAATTATTACTTACGTCTCTTTGTAGATGAAACATACTATCTTAATTCTTCCAGAATTTCCAATAGGCAAAGCATCGCTACCACGGTTTCAGAATTTCCGAAGTACAGTGTACAATAACTGAAATCGGTGTGTTTCAAAGCATCAAAAATATTCTGATCTTACCTGTTTTTAATGTAATGTAATCCATAAATTCTGTTCGATTGAACACAGTTCTTAAAGTTACAGTTTTTTGTACTAGACGCATTTCGTTTTTATTTAGGAAAATGACATTTGATCCATGGTGATTGAAGCAAAGTTAGTCGTCATATGCTAAATAAATTATTCACTATTGTTGCTTAATTATACTTAGTTTTATAAAATATTAACTTTTAAAAGTTGTTTCAGGAAACATTGTAATTTTAGTTTCGTCCATAAATTTATCACTTTTGTATATTTTATAACATTCCAAGATTTAAAAAAATTTAATATAAAATGTGACTTTTGCTTAAAACTTGATTTTTCTTCTAATCGCCGTTTTCCAATTTTCGGAAAGTTGGTAGGATAATTATTAATAATAGCCAGTGTAAGTTGCTCCGCTAGTGCAACACGGGTTCGTTAGTTTTATTTTCTAATAGGTTAGAGAGCGTGCTTCCGTATACATTGAAAATAGTTGAGAAATATGTTGAAATGTCATAATTCTAAGTGCTTTGCATAGGCCTCATCCTTGATTAGTGTTGTAAGCGACATAATGCTTTGTTGCAAACAGCTCAGAATTCATGTAGGCTACAGTTCCTTGCGTCAAGATTGTTCACTCAGTCACTGGACATATTCTAATGTAGTCAGTTTCCTGACTATGCCTGCATGCCTGTTCAGTTTTTACATTCTTTGTATTTTAATGAGAAGATAATGCTGAGATCATCAAGTGCTGCAAACAATTCTCTATTCACAAATTGGGCCTGCAATCCTACTAACCACCTTTGTTTCGAATCTGGACTCTTAATCATTAGACTCATGAATTAGTGTTTACGTAATTTGTATTTTTAAGTTATAGAATCATTCATAAGAAGAAGGCTATTTTTTTGGTATACTCAAAAAGATGTTAAAAAATTAAATCAGTCTCAGATAACTTCTGTTTTTTCCACAATCAAGCATAAAATATAGGCCTACCTGTAAACTTTCACGCCTGACAATTTCAGGCAGAGCAACATCATTTCAATAAAATATATTAATCATATGAATTGGATAGATGAAAAATAATGCTGACCTCCTACAAACATGTAATTCAGGTAACCTACAGTACTTTAAGCATAAACAGTGTGTGATTTCAAATGACTATATGTAATAAATATCATAAATTAACATTTTTTCATGGTCATATAATTAATAATTATCCTCTACAAGTACCATTTTAAGAGTACCCAAATTCTACATTTAGATGAAGAAACTCTTCTGCTTCAAATTTAAATCCTAAATTAATGTTTCAAAATTAACCAGCTTAGAGAATAAAAAACCGTTCTTGACTGTGGCCTGTCAGTCATTATTCCAGGTAGATGCAAATGAACGAAAACAACGAGAATATGTGGGCATGGAATAAACCTCTCACACAAATGTATATTTAATGTTAATTAGAACATTGACAACTTCTCCCTTATTTATCTAGCTACATTTATTTTTAATTCACAACATATAAACGTTTTTGAAACGAAACTATGTGTACAGCTTTGGGTAAAAAAGTAATTTGATTTTATGTTAGTGATGAATAATTTAGTTTAGAACACACGGCATTTTTAAATAAATTGTTTTACCTATTGTAATAATAATTTAGTCATTCCATAAAATTAGTAATACGTACTTAATTTCCATTATTTAGTACTTAATACGGACTATCTAAAGTTAAGTAATACAATTATTTCCTTATACGTAGGAATGCTTTTTAACAAACATCACAAGACAATTTTGCAATATGTAAGTAAAAGTACGTTAGGTTGTAATAGCTTTATAATTAGTTGCTATAATTAGCTTCTTATATTTACAAGTAATATTTCTTATATAAGTACTGGACAATCCTTCTTCCGAGCTTAATCACTTCTACGGGAACCAGCCTCAAATTAAGTAGGCCTATGTCTTATTTACTGAAGCCATGACTGTCCCGTATTTCGCCTCTGAACTCTTCTCTATGCTTGGAAAGCCTACTATTTTACGGTTGTTCCTATCCATAGTCGAATCCATTTGCTATAATTACTTCCCCCTTTCTTTGCCTAAGAACCCTATTTCCTTCCTGAACAAACCTTTTAATTGGAGAACTTTTCTGAGTTTACTGCTCTTCTATCGAGTGATAAAAAACGTGTATATATCGAGTGATATATACACTCATACAATTAGAATATGCCAAACGGCTAAAATGTCCTGCAATTAGTAAAGGAAAAAGACTATATTATTTTAGAATCAAAGTTCACATACTGCAGATCTGTAACCTACAGTACTTTAAGCATAAAGAGTGTGTGATTTGAAATGACCCTAATGCGGTCTACATTATCACTTTCCTTTATTTACTTAGTTTTATGTCTACAGTACTGCTGTAGATTTAAATCATAATGTTACAATAAGTATCGTAAACTTTTATTTTTTTCTACATAATAGGCATATAATTATTCATTACTTTTTACAAGCATCATTTTAAAGAGTACCCATCCCCATATTCTATGCCGTCTGGAGGAAAACATTTAAAAACGACAAGAGAAACAAACTGGTTAATTTAAAGAAGCTCAAGCAGAAAAAGAATTATTTCGATCCTTCGTTTAATAATTCAACTATGTACCGTTCGTCATTTTAATTTTAAGGAATTTCGTTTACCCAGTGCGACTAGCTTTACCGAAACGAATGCATTGACATTAAACTAAATCTGACCAGCATTTTGGATTTGGAGGCATAACAATTAGAAGGAACGACCTCAGAGCAGACATTTACATAGTTGGATAATTGCTGGTGAAGTTGAAACAAATCGTTTCTATGACGTTAATTACCCCTCCACGATACGACGTGGCTACCAAAGTCACTAGCGAGGTCATGACCTATCAATTGATCTTACCTCAATGAGAATGAAAAATATAAAATATTTGTGCCAATAATGTGGTCACACACAAATCCTCCATTTTGTTTTTAAAGAGCGTCTTAACATACTTGCGTGGATTAAAGTATCGATTCAGACCTGTCTTATCAACATCTCTGGAGTCCTTCTAGAATTGTAAGTGAATATACAAACATCCGTTACATTAACTTCTTCTTTGAGCAGTCAGGTACATAACGTAAATATTGTAGAGAGGTTTCTGTTTGGGGTTCTGGGGAGCTAACTTCCCGTTTAGTTTTGTTTAATATTTGTAAAAACTTTTGTTTAGTGTTGTATTATTATTGACTTATCCGGTTCAATTCAACCTAGCGTTGAATCCAACTTGATAAGTCCGGTTGATGCACAAGGAATTATTTATCGAAGTATTTTTACTTCGGTTAGTTTATTCACACAGAAGTTCTTCCGTTGACTCGTTGAAGCGGTGATATAGTTTCCGTGCTGAAAACACAAACAATTTGCACTAATAAACACTTACTTGGTGAGTCTTGTCGAACTCGCAGGGTCGCTCTCTCAATCCAGTATATACGGACTTACCGTTTTTGTATTCGCCGCTGCTTGTTGAGTTGACCAATCAAACTCATTCACCTGTTTTCAACTAGTCTATTGAATAAACTGACTGACTATGTTCCTTATCTCATCAAATATTTTATTCAAAACAAGTGCTCTTTCTGAATGAGCAGAAGTATTATTTATAATTGGGTTCAGAATAATAAGCATGAGACTTTTAGTTTTACAAAAATTTGCCTCAGGGTGGCAGAAGAGTTTACAAAGTTAATGTATCTAAATGTTTGTTGGTTAATATTAGTTTAATACCTTCGTGAATTCTTTGAGCTAACAGGATACCAAGTCATTGAATAGAACTCTCATCGATTGTTATCAAATACTTTGATGTTGACTATAATTCAGTCACTTATAATTAATACATAAAATAATAACCATGTGTCTAATCTGGACATTACAGGTTAGTAGAATTATTAGATTCAATTGATAATAAATGCTTGAAACAAAGTTAATTAATGTCAAGATAATTCTTGATAATGCAATTAAGATGAGCAATGAAATTATATATTTTGAAACAGTGTTATTTGGTTAAACATCTGATTCATTATTTAGTGTTATATAAGTATAATTGCATGGCTGTCAGTAACCATATATCCTGGCAACCTTGGTTATTATTTACAATAAAAATGACATTGAAATATTATAATAGTAGGTTCCTTTCCTAAATCATAAAACATAAAACATTGAAATATTATATTAACTTTCGTTAATAATTAAATCATTTGAGAACCCTCAGTCTTTGGCAATTGTTGGTTAAATTAATTGATATGTGATGGTTGACAACTGTCATCAAGTGTGGTTAATTCACACAAAAAATAATTATGCATAGAAATTAATTGTAAGTTTAATAAATTCACAAAATAAAAATAATCAAATCTCTGAGGATTGTCATTTGTTGTTCAGTCACAGTTACAAATACATCTTAACCTATGTTCATTGTTATTAAATGTTTCTATAATATCGTTCATGATTTGATTGAAATGGTAATAATCACTTATACTCCCTTTTATTTTTATTATTTTAATCCCAGAATTGCTCTGGATTATACACTGAGCAATCCTTATTACGCACTGTTACACTTCACACTCTGATACTAATGTATATTCGTTATCACAATTTTTAGGTTAGGTCACTCTGTTTACTTAGGTAACGCGCACACATTAATAGATCAGCTGACTTTTTCTCTCGCCGGACGACATCTCCTCGCTTCCAATGTTGATTGAAAAGTGACCAGAACGCAGGCCTCGCTCTGCCGTTCCGTTCAGTAAACGTCCAAAATTTGGCTAAATCCGTGGATTTGATTGGTGGGCGATCTTTAATTTAGTGTACATACCCCCTCGGCGTTTTATTTCAATTGTTGAAGTCGGCGTGGGTCTTTGGTTTCGAGATTATGAATGTTTTCCTCAATTTGACACAAATTCTTTATAATTGTAATAACATTGTTAATATTGTTCCGATTTTAAATCTGAGCGTATCACTGGATTCATAACACTTGGCTCTATTTTTTGAGTCTACTCATGGTGTGCTTTGGTCCATTATTAAGGAAGTTAATGTTTGTGATTAGTACTGTTCACTAGACACTATTATTTTATATTTAATTCCCTATTATCACTATATAATGGCACTCATACCCACTTGAGGGCATGCCTTCCAAGTTCTCTTGCACTCCTTAGTTGCTATTTACTTAGATTTATTTATAAAATACAATTCTTATGCTACTGTCATCTTAGCCTAGGTTCTTACATTTATATATACATATTTCAACTATTAGAAAGTGTTTGTCTACTTTCTATTTGTTTCCAGTTGATGATAACAAAGGGTTACAACTACTGGTCACCTTTGTTAGCTGGAAAATTAAGTAATTTTGGTCATTTCTGGTTAATTAAGTGGTCTCTATTTTTCATCATGAGATGCCTACTTAATGTTATTCTTTTCTGGTATTTGAGTTCTTTTTGTTATTATCTCTTAGTTACAATAGATGAGTAATAACATTGTCTTAGTATTGGACTTGGTGTGTTTAATACACTAGACTTTTCTACATTGCATTTGGTTAAATAATATTAGTTACACCTGGTGTCACATGACAGGTGCACTTAAATACAATTGTAATATATTATATTCTGTCTTATAATCTTTGTACACTAGTACAGTAGTGGTACTACACTCTAATTGTGGTATTGACATCGACATTTCGTTTCTATTCCTTTTTATAATATGATTTTATACAAGTTCTATATAGTGAATTCCATTTTGGTGGGTTTTGGTTCAAATTCTTTGTTTATTTTCTTATTTAAAGTTTATTTTGGGTATCTGATTTTGTTACCTGTAGAAAGATTGTTATTTCTACTTGCTTTTACATATAATACATTCTGGTTTGGGTAGGGGTTTCCTACTGTTAGTTGTGAATTCAAGTGAATCTTACCTACATCATAGGTTATGTTATTTGGTCATTGGTGCTAACAATGTGTATGTTAGTTTGACTCACATTGGTATTCTTTTAACCTTATTTTTTACATGTCTGGTTTTAATAAAGATAACTAATAACCTTTTATTTATTCTCTTGCTTTTATACATTATTGTCAGACTATTTGACTAGTGTTTGCTGATATTCTGAGACAAATTAATACTCCTTTTGTTACATTGGTGCTGTGCATATCTTGTTACTATGCTTAATTTACAGCTTCTAATCAATAAGTATTATTGTTATTTTCATTCCTTGTATAACATTTCTTGTCTTATTCATTTATAACATTACTTATAGTATACTGGTCATCTTAGTTAGTCAGTTTTCTGGCTATCTCTTTAATCTGCAGGTTGATTGGTTATTACACATACGGATAGATGTTGATTTATAGTTGACTGGCTCTTGGAATCTTTATGCCATGATTGTTGGATGTCTTTCTCGTAGTAGGTTCTTCACTGATTCTTCTTTCTTCTCTCTTCTTTCTTCTTTCTTGGGTTGGTTTGGTTCTTCACTGATACTTCTTTCTTCTTTCTTCTTTCTTGTGTTGTTCTTTCTTGTGTTGTTTTGATTCTTCACTGACCGAAAACTAATGGGTGGTTGCTTCTGGTGGTACAATCATTGTGTGGTGCAATTTCTCTTCACTATAATGTCATTTCATTTGTATTTACCATCAGTTTATTGACTCTTATGGCTGTGAGTTTATATTTGGTGATAGTTAGCTCATGTAGCGTTGAGCTTGGCATTTTAGATAAATTATTTGGCTTGTCTCTTTGACTCATTATTTGACATGTGTAATCATTTTATATCACTGAAATCTTAGGGCTCATATGTCATGTTACAATATAAAGGTATTAATACTTGTACGGTGAGTATATATTTTTAATTTGTATATTAATTAAAAACATCACGTTTACCCTCAGAACAATATTATGTTTTCCCGCTTGTCCTCATTAATGATATTATTAATTTCCGTTTCAACACCGTATGTGTTCTCAAACTCCATAACGTTCACATCATTACAGTACGTTAGAAGAAGTGGAAGGTGTGTTTCAAATGACACAATATAAGTAATACTATAGTCCCAGACCTTCACAACATACACAGCTTATATAATATCTTAGAAGTAAATTGTCAGTTAGTATTAAATTACTTCTAACAGTACAGTTACAGATAGTAACTGTAGATGCGTAAGAGTAAGCACACACATTGTCGGAAATAGAAAATAATAAAACCTGCCTGTATGACAAATATAATATAATTATTGTTGAATAATAATGATTATAATACATTTTATTGTAATATTCCAGAAATGAACAAGATAATTATACGTAACTGTAATTACAATTCGAAAGATTGCTGTTTTGCACTATGGAGGTACAGTATATACCTCCACATATAGGAAGCTACGTACAATACAATCAATACACAGAAACGCGCGCGCGTGTTTATACGTTTAAATGTAGGACAATACGATTTACAGATGATTGCGTTCTCAGGAAAACGGACATAAAATTAGAGCTAGAAGGCTTTTACACAGAATACTTCAACAGAATTTATAATGAGTGAATGGCTTCTGATATTCAGTTCACGTTGGGTAGTGAAGCTATCTTTGTAGAAATATAGCAAAACTTTATGATTTCAATTTTAAAGGAACGTGACACTCTTTTAACATGGTATTCATGAAGTTTCGTTAAATTTTTAATAAAATTTCTCAACTATGGCAGTTATCTTTTGAATTTTAATTGCGAAAACGTATAAACTATAATTGTTCTTCATTTTAGTTTCTAAATTTGCTATTATACACATGCAATATGCAACAATATTAATTTAAAACTTATAATGCTAAAGATTCTTCTTAAAACTAACAGATTTTTTACAATTTGATTCCATTTTAAAAATGCATAAGTTCCAAAAGTTGAAATCGTAACTGTATAACCAAAGTACGACAATTAGTTTAATTAGTTATAATATACACTACTGTAATAGACTATTATTGAAATTACATGGTTTTATCTTATCGATTTTTTGCGACATATGTTTAATCCTCTAACATCAACACTTTGAACTCGGTCAGTGTACTGATTTATAGCCCTTATGGGCCTAGTGTTTTAACATTTGAACTTATTGTATCATGCGACCAGCAAGTGGAAGTGATTTTTGTTCATTTGTTTACATGTTTTTGTCATTTAGTTTTGTAATTAGTGTACCTCTTTAACCTATTATCAAAGACAAGAAGAGCTATCAATGGTCAGCTCTTCATACTCCTGTATGTGTGTTGTCAGCCAATTTGTTAAATGTTCGCTTAGTCGAACAGATTACAGATCTCCAATAAAAAAAAGGATTTTAAAAATAGTACCGTCGTGGAGTGCATTAATATGTTTCAGGTATTATTAAAGTATTATATAAGCCTACAAAAGATCCTTAATGCTCTAGGGTTAATGCTACTTCAACGATAAATAACTTAATAATTCTGAAAATTAAGTAAGTTGTACTGTGCAATTTTATTTCGTTAAATAACTAGAAAAATTCGAACTCTTCGTTAAACAGTAAAACTGTTTCTTGTGTTTATTTTAACCGTTTAAACGTTAGACGACAAACTTAATATAGGAGGCAAATATTTGCTACAAAATCATCGTGGAGGTTTAAAAGCAAGCATTACAAAATTTATGCAGCCATATGGAAAAAGAATTGAAGAGAAAATCTGCCACTTATCAAACAACTAAAGCTGATAACAATAATCAGTACGAACTAAAACCAAAATAAGTTCTTTAGCACGAAATAAAAACTACACGAATATGAAATTTAGTTATCAAGATTCATTAACCACGCTCATAAGAACAAACGATCGTTAACTCTAAACGTAATCTATCGAAGCAGATAGATCCATCCAGCAGAGAAGCAGATCCATCGGCCATAAACAGAGAACATCTCATCCATGACGGGAGATAACAATATAACGTCAGGGCAAGGAACCAGATTGAAAAACCAAAAACAAACAGTGTCTACTTAAGGCCGAAGGAGACACCCCTACTGTCTGAATAAGAACACAACTTATTACCTACCTGACATATTAGGTGCTGCCTTGCAATTTTTCGTCATGTTCTACTTATATTAAATAGAATACCACTTAAATAGACTTGTTCATTTCCTAATAGCAAAGATCCTGGCGTTTAGAACTGAACTCATCATCATAGGTTCATCTGGTGTATAGCAGGTTTTCTTTATGAACTCCTCCACTTTTCTCTGTCTTCTGCCAGGCTTTTCGTGGTAATGTAGTTTTCTACCTTGATGTTGTCCATCAACTGTCGTCTCTTTCTTCCTCTTCCTCTCTTTCCGCTAACCATGCCTTCTAGACTGTCTTTTATAATAGAATTTCTTCTTAAACAGTGTCCTATCCAGTTCTTCTTGCTTTTCCTTATTGTTTTTAATCTTTCTCTTTTCTCTCCCACTCTTCTTAATACTTCCTCATTCCGTACTCCGTCCTCCCATTTAACTCCTTCCATTCTTCTCCACATCCACATTTCAAAAGCTTCAATCCTTTTTTCATCTTCCTTCCTTAAAATCCACGTCTCCACTCCATACAATGCCACACTCCATATGTGACACTTTGCTAACCTTTTCCTTAGTTCTTTGTTTAATGGCCCGTTTAACAAATTTTTCTTTTTATTGAATGCTTCTTTTGCTATTGCAATCCTAGTTTTTATTTCTTTCGTGCTTTTTATGTCAGCTGTAACTATGCTTCCCAAGTATTTAAAACTGTTTACTTGTTCTGTTTGTTCGTTATTCAGTCTAATAATTATTCTTTCCCCTTTTCTACCAACTACCATAAATTTTGTCTTTTTCTCATTAATCCTCATTCCGTACTGTTCACACTTACTTCTTAAGTCATCTAGCATCGTATATACTTCTTCCTCACTTTCACCTAATATTACCATATCGTCAGAAAATCTTATACATTCAATCCTCCTTCCTCCTAAGCAGACTCCTCTCGTTCCTTTAAATCATTCGGCAATAATGTCCTCTACGTACATGTTAAACAAGGTTGGTGACAGGCAGCATCCCTGTCTCACTCCTCTCTCTTTTTCTATATCTTCTGTTAATTCTTTCTTTATCCTTACTTTTACTGTTTGATTTAGATATAAATCTTTAATAAGTCTTCTTTCTCTCCAGTTCATTCCATTTCTTTTAAGTATTTCCATTAGTTTATCCCATTTAACTCTATCAAATGCCTTTTCCAGATCTATAAATATTCGATATACTTTCCTACTTTTTTCTATATATCTTTCACATATTATCCTTAACAATCCTATTGCGTCTCTTGTCCCAACTCCTCGTCTGAATCCAAACTGTTCTTCTCCAACAATTTCATTCATTTTTGTACATAATCTTCTGTTTAGTGTCCGTAGTAGTACCTTAGCTGCATGGGAAATTAAACTTAAGGTCCTGTGTTCTTTACACTTTTTAGTGTTTTTCTTCTTTCCAATTGGTATCATAATTATTTCTCTAAAATCCTTTGGCCATTTACCATTTTTATATATTTCATTACAAAGTTCAGTAAACATTTTCCTTCCTTCTCCTTCTAATGCTTTCAGTAACTCTATTGGTATATTATCGCTTCCCATTGCTTTCCTATCTTTCATTTCTTTCATAGATTTTATTACTTCACTCTCTAGAATACTACATCCCTTACTGTCTTCCTCTACTTCAATTTCTTCTTCAAAATTCATGTCTTCTCCTTGAGGTTTGTTTTCTAAGTCGTACATATCCTCTACATACTCTTTTCATCTTTTCAAAACTTCACTGGTCTCACACAACATTCTTCCATCAGCTGCTTCTATCTCTCTGCTATTATTGGTATTTTTATCTTTGTATACTAATTCCATGACTGTTTTATACAGTATCTCATATCTCCTTTCTTTTTCCAATTTTTCTATTTCCTCGCTCTTTCCTCTGATCGAGTTCTCTTTTGCTCTTTCAGTTTCCCTTCGTAGCTCATTATTAAGTCTTCTGTAAGCTTTCTTCCTTTCTTCCGTATTAATATTTTTCCACTTTCTTCTCTCTTCCATTCTGTCGACCATTTCTGCTGTTACCCAATCTTTTCGTATTTTTTGTCGCACTTTAGTTCCTAAGACCTCTTTAGCCGTTTCCTTTAAACTAGTCTTCATGTTTTCCCATCTTTCATTTATATTTGTTTCCTTAGGTTTATCTGTTGTCACTGTCACAAATTTTCTTTCAAATTCAAGCTTTATTCCTTGTTCTTTTACTTTTTCCAAATTGAATTCTTCTATTTTCTGACTTTTCTTAGTCTTTTTCAATTTCAGATATATTTCCGCGACCACTAGATTATGATCAGAGTGTATTTGAAGATTTAAAGATATTACTTGTCCCCGTTAGTTTAGTATACAAGTACAGTTAAATCCAATTTAATAATTGTAAATTTATAAATAATATTATTTGTAATTTGAATACTTTATTTCACTTGTGGTTTATACTTGGCATTAAGTATATACTAGAATATACAAGGTAGAATATAATTTGGTGGATTAAGGGGCCCTCTGTTACCTTAACAACAGGCCTAGTGTACACACATCTGTGAATCTCCCTACTTACCTGTGTGTAGATTTCCCAGTTTCAGGACGTATTCAGTCAACCAGTGAAATGTGATACAGTGTTTTAAAAAGTCCATTGAGAGTGTTTATGTGTGCACTGAACAGTACAGTATAATGTATAAAATATTCTGAATTATATTGAACGTGATTCATTCTTTGTCTGTGTAGAGCACAGTAATTAAATTTGTTTTAAATTGAAGCAGTAAAGAACACAAAAAATTAACTTTAAAACCAAAAACAGAAGTTATAAGACCAGTAGTAACAGGATAGGGAGAAAAAATTGAAACTGTCAAAAGATATTTCTCTGGCAAAGTTTACAACTCACTTATTGAATAAGGGCAAAAATTAAATAACCACGACTAGATGGAAATAAAAGAAGTGTTAGAAACCAGAATTTCTGTATGTTAGAGAATGCGAGTTGACACGGTTTAAAGACATGTGTATTCGTAACATTAAAATAGTAAAGGAGCTCTAAAGGGCGAGTTTTCAAAGTGTTGCAAAACATGTTATTTAAAAGAAGTGAAGACTGGCAAGAAATATTTACGGACCAGAAAGAACTTATGAAACAACGTTTGAGGAAAGAGCATTAATATTGACGAAGGAGGCATCCAGCTGTGAACACATGGCGCTGTGCAGCTGTGAACACATGGCGCTGTAAAGATATTTTCAGTGTTGACAAGATGGGGGTTTTCCCAAATATTCTCCTGAAGAATGATGACACTGTAGGGTGATTGATGCGCCGCCGGCGGGAAAAGTAAGGAGGAAGTGACAATTTTGGTGGGTGGAATACTAGGTGGGTCAGAAAAATGTTATTACCAATGATTGGTAAAGCAGCCTATCGTTTCTCCTTTAAAAAACGCTAAGACATTTCCCCTTTCTACTTGAAAAGATGTGTTCAAACACTGATTACGTGTATTAAAATTGTACGTTATGTGCATTGAAATTGTACGTGTATTAAAATTACGTGTCAGTGCATGAAGGATAGGAAGAATTTTATATATATACATACACACACACACACAGTGTAAAATGCATAATAATAATATTTTTATGATGGAATTCTCCCTTAGATAACGAAAATATTTTTAGAAAGAATGTAATATTCTATGTACATAGTAAGAATGTAATAATTATGTATTACTTTAATACTTACTGGTCCACAAAATTGGAACCGTATAACTACATGTTCGAGTTGTTTTCTGAACTCTAAGCGTTTTGGTAATAGGCCTACTGTGTAGTAGACGGTTTCATATTCCGATTCTTCCTGCAAAATAAACAAATGTTATACTATTATTATATTTACAGTGTAACCTACTGTATGAACACGATTGTGCAGCATTCAAAGACCAAATGAAAGTTTATTTATACTTTAGAAAACATACATTTGTAACTGTAACCATGTTTCTATTATTGTTTGGATTTACGGAACTGCTAACTATAAGTCTTTACGTACACAAAGGTTCAAAACTTGAAAGTTCCCTTGAAAGTTTTAAAAACTATCTTGGGGCAAGAAGGATTCAAACTTACGATTTTGAAAGTTTATGATAGTCTGACAACCAAAAGAGTGTTGGGTTGGTATCTACGATAAATAGGGAGGGGTGAGAGCGAGAGAGAGAGAGTGTGTGTGTGTGTGTATGTGTGTGTACGCGCGCGCGCGCGCGTGCGCGAGTACGTGTCTGTGTGAGATATAATGGTTCAATGACTCCTGTGTGATAAGTTTACGATACTAGAATAGTGGGAAAGATGTAAGGAGAAGAGCATCGAGCAGCCCGAGGTGAAAAAGCAACCGAAAGAGCGAAAGAGGACAATAGTTACGTAACTCCATGACAGGAGTGTACGCTACGATTCCTTACCTGCTTGGCCAATTACGGTTCACATTTTGTCCACGCGTGTTAAGAAATATATTAACTGGTTTTGCAAAAAGAGTCTATACTATCAAAATATTTTATCGCATAAGCAAAACATTTCTATAGGGAAAATATTATATTTGACACTTGTACGAACTTTCTAAACCAAATACGCATGTAACTAAAGACTCGGTCAAACATGAATTCAACACTTAGATTAAAATAGTTTTTCACATCTTGATAATTAAAATTTTTATTCACCATTTAAATGCCTTATAAAAGTCAGAACATAACTATTTCATTAGGGTGGATGAAAGGGCTACAACGGGCTATGAGAAAGATATACAAAGAGGAGAAAAAATGTTCTGCTGTAAAAACGTTTAGTTGTGTCTAGAGAGCAATAAACTTGATGGAGAACGTAGGTTATCGCTGGCTGTTCTACGCTCCAGTGACAACGTTACATCTAGTCATTTGGTGGACTTTATTGAAGAACTTAAACATTTATTGTTACCGGTACATGTAACTTTTAATTCAGAATTTTAAGAAGTGCGTAAAATAGATTTTGATGATTACGGTGTGTAAACGTTTTGATCAAAATACTCTTAAAACGTAAACCTCCACATAATTTTTTTAAAATAATACAGTTGTTAACACGTTTTACTTTTAAAAACACACATGTACTTGTACACGTACTAATATAGCCTCCATGTACTTGCTGAGACGAAAATAAAATTATTTATGTGCGTGTATGAGAGATGAATGTAGGGGCGGAGAGCATTTATTGTGATCTTACATGTTCTTATACCCAAGAATATTGTTACGACATTACACAACACTCTACGTGTTTCTCGGCTATTCCAGTGGAACCCGGCTGTAACGTGTGGTGCGTAAATATAGCTGTTACTTTGAGATGAAGGACAATTACGTGATACTTGTCACGAGTCCGCAACGTGACTATTCCAGACCACACCTGTCCGCGCGCACTGTGTTCAAGGCCGCAGTCAATTAAGCTCTAGTGTTTTCTAGTAGTTGACGCGTATTATGGATTAGTCTGGAATCACAGCGGGGTATAAATACAAGCAATCAGCGACGCTTAGTTTCAGTTCAAGTGGCGATTTATTCCAGTGAGGTTCGAAGTATTGTGGCGAAGTGTTATGTATTTTATAATTGTGCGGGACTCTATTAGTTGACAATACAATTGTGTGTGGACAATTTTTATTTGATTTGTTGTGAGAGACTCTTGTGATTACAAATTGTTAATGGTGATAACTAAAGTTGATTTTGAGTGACTTCATTGATGGCTTGTATTTTGTTTTCCACGCTACCATACGACGATTAGTACACCGTCGTAACAGTGGTCTCAGAAGTTGGATATAACGATTAAGAGTGGAAACAGAGTACACTTCGTAGAAGAGTGGTGTTAGTGGTAGTTGATAAAAATAGAATCGATACCAGTCAGGTGATAGAATCATTTCAAGCAATGCTACTGCAGATCGAGGAACGACGCCGACAAGAGGCGGCAGAAAAGAAAAACGACTGGATGAGAAAAGCAGACTGGAAAGAAAAGCGGTAGTGAAACGACAGAAAGCACTAATGGAAGAACGACTAAAGAAAGACGTAAGTGTGAAAATGAAACACCAGACACTCGGCAAAAATAAGAATTTTGTCTTCAAGCAGATAACGTTAAGGCGTTCGTACAAGTGGATACCACTGTAAAATTCGTCCTGTTACGAGGTGAGCTAAACAAACAAATGGACAGAATATCTGAATTAGAAAATCTATATCAACAATGAAAACAAGTATGTCAGGTTTAGAAGATTCTATTACAAATTTAATAAAACAAACTAAAAAGGAGGTCGAACATTTAGTGACAGAAATAGTTAATAAAAAAGTCCATTAATAAATTCTGAAGAAGATTCAAAATATCAGAGAAATCAAAAAGCCCATTAACTGTAATAGGGCCAGGTTTCGCAAAGGCCCCAGCGTTTGATGGAAGCACTTACTGAGCAACTTATCATCGCTAATTTGAAGCTTCCGAATGCTTAAATAAATGGACAGATGAATAGAAAGGCCTTTTACTCATTCTTGATTTAAAAGGACCTGCCGCAGAGCTAATACAGGAAGTGCCATCTGACAGCCAGAACTTCTATGTCAAATTAACAAAAGCTCTAGAATTACGTACGGTGATCAGTATTTGTGCGAAGTGTACCGTGTTCAACTTAAAACTAAGTGACAGCGTTCCGGGGAAACCCTCCAGGAGTTTGAAGCAAATATCGACCGATTGACGAGACTGGCTTATCCTGAAGAATCGGAGGATTTCCGAATGTGGAATGCGCACATTGTGTTTATTGACGGTAACAGAGACTGTCAATTACAACAAGTGTTAAGAATGGCACGGCAACAGAATAGCTCAAACGCTCTTGTTCATGCTCCCCGTTTTGAAGCTGCCAAGTCGGCGAGCTACATTAACCAAAATATGCCATCACGTTGTAGCCAAACAGATCCAATATCACAGTACCGTCATAACGGACAGAATAAAGAGACAGTTCAACAACAACAGTTTAAGAAGTCAGTAGTAGTAACAATATGTTTCACTTCTCTTTGTTTAATTATTCTGTGCCTGTCAATATTTAACATCTGATTATATAAATTAGATTTTCCACAACTCTTCCAAGCATGACGTATAATTAAATAATTTAGTGAAATAATTATTTATAGAATTAATAAACATGAGGCTACTGGGCCATATGTGATTGCTTGTATGTTTTGTCATGTGAATCACTAAGCGTTTTAGCCACCCACGGGAGGCCTTCTTTGTAGCAAACAAAAATTCGACGTGGGAGGTAGGCCGAACATTCCGCAAGCTGCAGTCAAAGCAACGAGAAAAGTTATTTACGTTTATTTACGTACGTGACGTAATGCGACATATTATTTACTTACGTCAGATACGTGTTTATTAATCCTTTAAATAATGACTACGGCCGTGATAGCCTGCGCAAAAGACTTGGTAAATTCTGAAGTAATTTTCGTTAAAGACAATTTTTGTCTTACGTAAAACACTATCACATTCGATCTTAATCACATTTTGTTAAACGTTTTCTTTGTAGAAACTTAAAAGATTGTTCTTCTAATAATCACTAACCAGTAAGTTTATAAACCTTTATCGACTTCAGTCCGGAATTCACACAATGTAGTAATACATTCCTGCTAAGCAAAGCTGTCAAGTATTTACATTGGAAAACGATTCCGTTCAAAGAATTTTCCAAATTGTAACTAAAGACTCGGACAAACATGAGTTCAAAACGTAAAGCAAACAGTTTTTCACATCTTGATAATTAATATTTTTAGGCACCATTTTAAATGCCTTATACAATTTAGAGCTGACCACTTCTCTTTATACGTCTCTACAGTACGTCTCATCTCATACCGTATGTGTATGAGATGATGTTTATGAAATGATCGTAACCATTTGAAAATAATGGGAGTTTTATTTTGTTACAGTAGCTTCCAGATGGCTTTGGTTTCACCATGGGTTTCTATAGTGACTGCTTCTATTTTATATTAAGTTCTTTGAAATTATCTCAATAATCTTCTTTAACTTTATTTTATAGAGCACTAATATATTTTCCAACCTGTTTCCGTATTCCTCTGGTATTTTTAGTTGTTTCGTTACTACTGTTCTACTTGCGTTCCTCCTTCAATTCTGCTTTCAGTGAATGCTATACGCTACACTTTTATATCTTATGCTATGTCTTACTTTCCCTAAAACTAGCGTATATCATAAAATTACCCATATTAATTACTTTATTTATTGCATCTATAAATTCTTGCATATCTTCATAGAAGATGGTGTATGGACTTATTGTCATCAAGAGCATACACATATGACATTGATTATCTTATGTGTTATTTCTTTTAAGTTTGGTTTATTTTAAAAATGATTTCAAAGTTTTCTTCAATGGGACAATTGACGATCAATATTCTTATAGAAACCATAGTACTACAATGTAAGAATGTTTCTTACATTTTTAGCTCGAAGCTACTGATAATTTGCAACTTATTTAGAATAATGGACTCTGTAAGCTACTTAAATGAGATTGTTAGAATAAACAGTGTAAAAAACGCTAAAATCTGTGTACATTTTTGCAAAATTTGTACAGCTATAAATTTAATAATTTTGCACGACTAAGTAACTTTGATGACTATGTGTTGCTCTGTCCGACTGACACATTTGTTTTTGTAGTAATTGTTATTAATAATTATAAAAAACATTCAGTACTTCCTCATTACATTACCATATTTATTCAAAACAATTATTTTTAACTATTATTTTATGTTTGATACTATTTTGAATAATATAACATCTGCATACGTTATATTTAATATGACTCTGTCATTTTTATATTGAAATATGTACATTTTCATGCTCTCTACTTCTTTGTCTTATTGCAACAATAAATTTACGTTTTTCTAAGTCGATCTCTAGTTTTGTGACGTAACATACACGAAGAATGCTTGCTAACATTTTCCCATCATGCCCTGCTAAATGTTCAGTAAACTAGATAATTCATATTTCTTTCTTCGACATATATTTCACTAGGACGTTATGAAAAGCATATCATGAAAAATCTGTTGTGCTGCATTGTTATCGACTAATTATAAACTATACTAATGGCCACATCTAAGTGTACGTTCTATTTTAGTTATATTACCGTAATGTTAAAGGATATTAAACTGTGTGTTATAATTATTGTATTGTATTCTACGTTCCAGAATTTACGTTAGAATTAATTCTTGTTAACTTAGTGTAATATGTCGACGAAGTTTAGTCAACTAATTAGTTTCAATATAATTTTTACAATAACAGGCCCTACACGCTGTTGCACCAAGTGAACATATGGTTGCTTCTTCAGTGAGACTGTATAATCCTAGGAAAGAGAGAGGTTAAAAACATTGTATTAATAAAAAACATAATTTTTAAAACTATGTTTTAGAGTTGCTTGAAACACGTGCAAACTGATATCCCGTGTAGTAAGCAACACCGATCTCTGAGCATTTATCGTTGTGTATGGAACTTAAAGCAGAGATTCAGTCTCAGCTTTGTAAATACGTTGTAGTAAGTTGGTAAACGTGTAATTAATCTGATATATACTGCACACATTCTGTTTGCTTACGTTTCTTTATTTCTGCGTACAAGTAACGAGGTAATTAGCATACTTGAAAGTTGTGAAAGCAAATCGTACGATTCACGTTAAATACAGTCATCACAGTGTACGTTAAGTAAATAATATTCATTGAAAATAAAACATCCAAACCGCAGTCTGGCTAAACGAGCTTTGCAACTACATATAGCATATATCCTTTTCTTGATATGTAAGCCTACATTATATAATATGTACTAAGTTACTAGTTTTCAATCAAGATATATTGTTATTCTTAAATGGAACATGTTTCGGGCATCAAATAGTTTGTCCATCCTCAGCCACCTTAGTTTTTAATCTTGTGGAATACTTGTGTCCAAGGTGGTTGTTGCTATGGCTACCTGTTGGCTTTTGGTAGTTTACGTTGGTGTTATTGTGTGTGGGTGTGGTGTATGTTTTTGTTTTTTAAATGTTTCCAATGTTAATTGTTTTGAAAATTACGTCTTGTTTTGTGTTGATTTGTATTTGCTCAGGAATTACTTTGTCTTGTGTTTTATTTTTATATATTTGTAAATTTTCCCATATATTCGTTATTGTGCGTTTGTCTGATACGTCTTTCTTCAGTGTAATTTTGGTGATGGTGATGTCTGCGAGTAAGTATCCTGTATTTATTGCATGTGTGACCAAATTGGATATATAAATATTTGGCTTTTTGGTGCGTTTAAGTGCTCAAAATAAAATTGTTTCCGCTTTACTTATATAATATTTATTGCAGTTTTGGCATTCAATTTTGTATATTCCATTGTTCATTGTATTATCTTTGTTATGTGAGTTATTTAGTTTCTTTATATTATTTTTGCTTATTTTAAGATATTTTAATGTTTGTATTTTTAAATATTTTTGTTGACTTTAAACACATTCTATTGTTTATGAATATGAACGTTGCCCACTTTTTATTATTGTTGTTATTACTATTTATGTGTAATTAATTTTAATCATCTCTTAAATATTTTGTCTTTATTTTATATTTTATGTATCGTGTTTATACTGTATCTATTTTCTTTATCAATTTGATAAATTACAGTTTTTATTTATTTCCTATATGTTTAGCGGTATTTTATACATTCCGTTGAAAAGTGAGTAGAAAGCTGCTACTTTATGTTTTGGTGGGTGGTTGGAATCGTAGGAATGATGGTGTACCAGAGGTTGGTTTTCTGTATATTGCATATCGTAGTTGGCCATTGCTTCTTATATTGGTTTTGCCTAAATATTTGTAGGTTAAGTCTAACATACAATTCACAGAAGAAAAAGAAAAACACAAAAAAATCAACTATTATAATTATAATTTGATAATATAATCTTGTGTATGTGTATGTATGTGTGTGTGTGTGTGTGTGTGTGTGTGTGTGTGTGTGTGTGTGTGTGTGTGTGTGTGTGTGTGTTGTTCCTGTTTACGCCTGAGCGACAGCAGTAATGAACCACGTCTTTGTGTACACGCATATCTTCGTTGTGGTAGTGAGCTTTAGTTCAGACAGGCATAAAACGAAAACAATTAAATATGTTTATTTAATAAAAATTCGCCACTAACAATACATACAGCAAAGTGAATGATATCATTATAAGACGTGCGAAATGACACATGTGTGGATACAATTTGAAAGTGAATGGTAAAATTATGACCGAACTATAAACAAATTAATTAATTACTCAGCTAATTAATATGTGACGAGAAATTATTAGTATTAGTAAACAAAGATAAATGTTTTACGAATCTATTAGTTTGCACATGAATACTAATTATGAGTGTGAAATTACGCAAAAGTGATGTGTGGAAAACCGACGTGCGGAACAAGCTTAAACAAAAATATACAGGTCTGAGAAGGCTGCCAAGAAATCTTCGACCTGTCAGTGTGCATTGAGTATAAAACCCGAGCCGATTCGGAACGACAGAACAGACGCTAAGAATTTACTCACGGGGACACTATGTCAGTTTGCTCAGCTACATGTACTCATCATCAGAATCACCATCAAGCCGTAAACAGAGCATACAATAATTGACAAAGGGACACCAGGACCATCATCATCACCGTACAATAGAACACTGACAACAAACGATCTACGTGGGAATTAGCACATCAACATCATCATCAGCATCCAGGATGCAGAATCCAGGAGCCGAGGACACACACACACACACACACACACACGCACGCACAATATGTTTTCAGCGGTAACACACCAATACGCAGGTGAAACATGAACAATTAATTTTTTTTATGTAGAAAACCTTATAAAACAAGGAAACCTTAAGTAAAACGAATATCACAAATGTAACCGGTTTAAATATTCAAAGTTAAATAAGTCTTGTGTTTAAAAATAACTTTTATATTTAATTAAAATGTGCGTGCAATAACTGGTATTTATTAAATTTAAAGAAAATGTTATTTTCTTGTTAAAAATTCTGTAATTAAATTTTTATTTTTATGTAATAAGTATTTTAGTGGTAAATTTATATATGACTTGCCACATTTATATTAATTATTTTAATTCAATATTTACATTAGACGCCGAAGTAACTCATACTTTATCCATGTTCACAGCTGTATTTTATTTTTGTTGTTTGTATATTATTATGTGTGATTTATAATATGTATAATAGTCTAATACTTATAAAACAGTTTCTTTTTAAAAGATGACAGGTTCTTTTTTTAAATCAATGTTTTATTAGTATTTATTCCACGCCACAAAATTTTCCCCCTCTCTTCTTACATAAAAATTTGTTGTGCAACAAAAGGGACTTCACTAACGAACACAGAAATCCCACTACCTAGCTGGTAGTCAATTCGATAGTTACATGGGGTAATCTTCAGATACGCAACATGTAAACTGTAATGTTGCAATATATGTAGCAATGGACGTTCTAATTGCATAGTGACTTTCAGTGACTAGTTCATAGTTGCCGTTGACTAACGGCCACAGAGTAATTCTTCATGTAAGTAAATTATATTGGTGTGTTTTCTTTCCTTACTCTCTTCTTTGTGTTATATAAGTGATTCTGAGCTTTGGTGGCAACAAAATCTGATACACATGTAGGCCTATGTAGTACTTCACTAAGAATATTGTTATTTTGCTGGATATCAGTCCTTAGATTTCAGTGTTTTTAATAGTTCACACATCGCCAGAAGATCACGTTTTCTTTGTTAACCCTATCAACTACTTAACGGTACCTTTCGTAAAGTGCACAAGGCTTCCCCTTGTTTGTTTTTGTTATTTCCGTGTCTGAAAATCGGAATTTACAAGGTGCACCCAATATTTCGCAACAAAACTGTACTAAATCTTAAGAATATTCACGCAAAAGTGAACTAAATTTTATATAGCCTTTCGCACTGAAGTTCGCTAACTATTGTATGGAACGAACGTGTTGATGATTATGATTATAAACTCGCGGTGAATGGGACCGCTCTTTACCTATATCAGTGTTAGGATGGCCGTCATTTACAACGGCATCATAAATTATGTTTGGGAGAGAGAGGTGTCATTCTTTTTAACTTAGACATCTCTCACTTCAGGTAGCTCTCACCAACACGAAATTGATAGTTCTCTCTTGAGAACAACTGCTAATGCGGTTAAGTGCTAATGCGTGCTTCTACTAATGACTTAATATAATACGGTACGGTTTACCATTAACTATGTCTTTGAAACTTTGGAAGTGTAAACCTATAGGACACAGTTGTGTGGATAAGAGGATGGCTGTAGGATCTTTGAAGGAGGAACAGGCAGCACCTTGCCTGATGTGAAGAAGATGATGAGTACGGTACAGTTGAGCGTTTATAATAATTACTTTTGTGTATATGACTTTGATAACAAGTCAAATCCTGCCATATGTTTCGTGTGTGACATGATCAATAAAAAATATTGTTTAAACATGAATTTCGTCCTAAGTATTTGGGAAAAGTAGTTGGATATTTAAAAGTAGCCTATTATCATCTGTCTGTATGTGCAACGGGTTAACAACAAGCGTAACTACTATGTATCTATGATGAGATACTACTAGGTATAAATACTAATAAGCATTTATCTATAAGATAAATAATAGTATCTATAAGGTAACTGAAGGTTTTAAAATACTATTGCTAACAAACTAACATATTTTGGTATTTGCATCGTTCATTCTTATAAAACAGACTGGTGGACTCAATTTTCACATATGCGACCGTTCCAAAATGGGATTAAAACTAGATATGCTACTCCCATTAGCTCAGATAACGGTACCACGTTCTTCGCCATAATGCTTAGGTATATGTATATTTTA
This sequence comes from Magicicada septendecula, assembly GCA_034769895.1. Classification (NCBI taxonomy): domain Eukaryota; kingdom Metazoa; phylum Arthropoda; class Insecta; order Hemiptera; family Cicadidae; genus Magicicada; species Magicicada septendecula. Next base: position 894,695,769 of record CM068367.1, read on the forward strand.
GTTTCATTAACCTCCCAACGTCATTTAATTGTTTGCGCTGGCTGTATGTGGCATTAAAATAAGGGTTCGCACCGTTCCTGTGTATGCGAGCGATTGTTGTTGTCCTTTAGACTATACGAGTTATGGGAGCTATATTCACACGTCAGTGAACATTATCTTATCTGCGTTGTCGCTCGCTTCGGAACTTCATTGCTCAATTCTGAACGGTCTTATCACAGCATGTATTTGTTTCTTAACACTTTTGTGCTCCGTTTGCACTTACTGCCCTATCATAGCACGTTAATATCTGCACTTACTTGTGTACGCGCTTAAGTGGTGATGAAAACTGATTAACTTAACGAAAATATATCCTGAGCGAATACAGGTTTCAGTTTCAATCATGCACTAATAAGCGTTGATTAAACTATGTAGTGCAGATTACAGACAAACAGTGGGGAAGCATCCCGCTACAATTGTTGGTTATACTCGAATATTATTGTTTACAAGTACGTTTAACACGCTGCTCAACATGTAGGCCTATGTTTTTAGCAGATGATATAATGATACCACATAACCAAATGATATACAGACGGATCAGATAAATGCACAGGATCGTAAAAATTGACTAATTTAATATATAGGGTGATTCAAAATTGCACAGAAATCTCTCGATTCTATAGGTAAAAATAAGAAAAAAGTTCATATAAACATAGGTCCGGAAATGGTTCGTTAGCTATTTACGGCTAGCGAACCGGTTCGCCCTCATTTATGCTCCCACGGTAAAATAACGCCATACTGAAATTTTTGGGGTATAAAGTGAAGGGTAAATTTGCTGGTTTCTTATGGTTTTTGATCTGAAACATTGAACAAAACAGGTTCCAGGACTTTGTATATGAATAAAAGTGGTCCCAGAGCTCTATCTTAATTAGTTTCTAAGAAAATCTGTGTAAAACACAAAACATTGGAGTCGAAAAGCACACATTTTTAGATTTGGAATAAAATAACTTTGTTAATTTAGCAATAAACAACTAAAATTTCCTAACTAACTTGTAGAGAATTTAATTATGAGAAAACTGATGTGTATAAGGTTTATTAAAAATAAATACAAATTTGAGAAATTTGACTTTAATGAAAAACAAAACAGACCATAATGCGCTGGAAAAGTTTTACAATTTACAAGAAATGGCATTGTAACCTTTCGAAACACCCACAATTAAGCAGATGAATACACACATGAGACTGCTACAAGATATGACAAACATACTTTTTCATTTAATGTGTGGTAATGAAATACTTGTAATCTCTTCTTTGTGATAATCTCTTAGGCCCTTTTTTCTTACCACCAAGCCTTAATGGAAGACAATACTTACATTTTTTGCAAACGTTTTTGCAAACGATGGAAAACTTGGAAGATATTCGACTTGCAGATAGAGTGAAGATGTGGTTTTCGATTGACGGTGCATCTGCTCACTACTGTCATGATTTGATGAATCATTTAAATAATACATTCGGTAAGCGATGGATTGGTCGAAAAAGAACAGGAAATTGGCTGCCTCGACCTCCTGATCTCACGCCAGCAGACTTTTTTATTTGGGGTTGGATGAAGTCGTTAGTTTATTCAACTCATATTGGCACACAAGAAGAACTTAGACGTCGCATAATAGAATATGGAGCTACTGTTAAGAATAATCCTGATGCTATAAGACGTTCCCGGCTAGCATGGATTCGCTGAGCTGAATTCTGCATCAACAAAATGGCCACATTGAACAGCTGCTTTGAACGAACGTTTGCAGCTTAGCAGGTTTTGTTTTTAATTAAAGTCAAATCTCTAAAATTTGTATTTATTGGAAACAAATGTTTCCTGAATGAAAGGCAAAATTATAATTTAATTTGTTATACGTAAGCGCATGACACACCAGTTTTGCATTATATAGGCCTACATAATACATTTGTATACAAATTTTCTTTTTACTTGTTCACATATTGTAGTTTTATTTATATTTATTCCTTTATTCTAACAGGTGTACGAGCAGAGCAGTAAAAAATTAAATATAAAAATCGAGCCTACTTTTCTGTAAAAAACGATAGTGTTTTAAAATTTATATTTTCATTTAAAAAACCTGCAAACATTACCCGAATATTTGCATATGCCAACGATTTGTGTACCTGAAGTGTATATAACATTTGCAAAAGGCAAATTGAGTCTTTGATAATTTAGCGTTATACACATTAACTTAAGAATTATAAGGAATTAACACAAAGCGCGTAGGGATTAGCATAATAGTAGGAAACGTGGCAATCTTAAAGCTGATCGCTGGAAGAATAGAATACTGAGAGAAGGGCGTGAGCGTACTAATTATAAATGTAAAGCTCCGCTAAAACGCACACCCACCGTGCCTTATAAGACCTTATAACCATGCATTATTGTTAAAGATCCTATTGAAAACAAGCTAGCTGCATCTACATTTAACGTAGGCGCTACAATGTCCACTGTACGCGTGTTGATATAGTCTATACATGGTCTACATATGATATAGCTGTGTTCGGTTACCGTATCGTAATAGTAAACATAAACATTTGGTACTTATTCGTAAACATGTAAATGAATATTTATTGCTGCTTCTGTCTACTATAACTGTACTTAAATTTAGAATTAACTATTCATGTGTTTAACTTTTTCAACTGTTTGAACACGATGATCCGTGCGACTATCGTACTGTAACAATATTCTTATAGCGTATCCAATGTTCTTATCGTGTATCCAATGTTCTTATAGTGTATCCAATGTTCTTATCGTGTATCCAATGTTCTTATCGTGTATCCAATGTTCTTATAGTGTATCCAGTGTTCCTATCGTGTATCCAATGTTCTTATCGTGTATCCAATGTTCTTATAGTGTATCCAATGTACTTATCGTGTATCCAATGTTCTTATAGTGTATCCAATGTTCTTATCGTGCCATCTTCCAGAATTTCCCCTAGGCCCTCCTTGTCTTACGTTCCAGAATGTCCACGATAATCATTATAAACAATGTAATATAAACGGTAGTCATCGTAAATATCCTGTGACATGAACTATACACTCATAAAAGATTATAACTTTCCTGTAATTTCATTTGCTGTAAAATCTTACTCTTCTCTTCTCCTGGTATCTCAAATTTAGTTGTCCTTTCAGTCCAAATAGTTCTTGTTATTTTCAGCAATATCCAAATCTGTGCCGCTTCTAGATATGTATATTCCTAATTGTTCAATAATTCTCTTATATCCATAAACAAATGTACTCCATACCAATGACTTTACAAAATTTTCTTTACCTCTACAATAATGTATTCATTTTTTAACATTTTTTTTTTAATAAAATTGTTTCTTCCCCTTCATTTGACTGACATTTGTTTTTAGACAATATTCTGTACGTCCTAGATAACGGAAACATTTCACTTGTTTGATTTTGTAAAAGAAAAAAGTTTATTTTCGTCTTAAATAAGTGGTGTTAGCAACTTATGAAAACAGTTTCAGTCGAAATTAAACAAGTTTTTCTGATAACAACGGAAAACTTATGCTCCTGTTAATCCTGCACGTCTGTAATACACACGTAGCCTCAAATATGCCTCGAACTACCCAACCAACTACATTTTAGCAATCCATCACTAAACAGTAATGCAAGAATTAAATTTCTCTAACTTAAGAATAATACGAGAATTGTTATGAGAATCATGTAGTTACAGTAAGAAACTCTCATCTGCGTGCCCTTTAAGATAGTAGGTTTTTATAAATTAAAAAATATTTTGAGTACTGTTAATTAACAAAACTCTTAATAATGGAAAATATTTTTACGGGCAGAGTGCTTTAATTATATTCACTTAATTGCTAAAATCAATTAACTACAAAGCAAATCATCACCTCATGATTCGTTAAGGGACGATTCCCCTCATGATTCTCCTCATTAAGTGTATATATGAGTGGAATATTTTGCTGTCAACGAAAATTTGTTATAGTAGTAAAGCAATTTAATTACAGCAATTTGACTAATGTTTCTATAATATATTCAGCATTATTCGCGTAGGATCGGTGTGCACGAAACATTAAAACATATTTGAAATCACAAAAATACCGAACATAAATTGCGTCGGTGCATGAACAAATGTAAATTCTACACTTGTACACATTACCACTATGTTGTCTGTTACATTCTAGATCTAATGGGAATTAGTAAGCAGACATTAGTTGGGGATATATCAGGAATATTTTCCATATAAAGTAAAGAACATAAGGGGTCTAACAAATTTTTCGTCGTTATTAACTTAAAAAATATGAGTATGTTTCTTTCCTATATATATCGAATTTAAGTTTGTTATCTTCAATTTTTATATTGATATCCAGGAAATTAATTTCTAATCCTCCAATTTCTTCTTGAAATTTTATTGTTTTTTCTATGTTATTTAGTTGTTCCGTAAATTTTTCAAATTCATTTACTTCACCTTCCCAAACTATTAGTATGTCATCTACATACCTGATCCATTTTTTAATTCTTCTTTCTTTATCTATATCTTTTAAAATTTTGATTTCAAAGCTATTCATGAATATCTCTGCCATTAATGGTGAAAGCGGTGATCCCATTGGTAATCCATTTTCTTGTATGTAAAATTTGTTATTAAATCTGAAGTAGTTCTGGCTTAGGCATAATTCTAACCCTTCTATTATTTCGTTTTTCCATTCTACATTACTTAATTTGTTTTTCTTCATTATTTCTACTGTTTTTGCTATTGGTATGTTGGTGTACATATCTTTTATATCTAATGACATTAATTTTGTCTTATTTGTTATGGTAATTACTTTTAATCTTTCTATTACCTTTTTACTATTTTCTATGCTATGGATTTCTTCTTTTTCATATGCCATTTTGATTCTTTTACTTATTTCTTTTGATATTTTGTATGTTGGCGAATTTATAAATGATACTATAGGTCTTAATGGCATTTCTTTTTTATGTAACTTAATTTGACATCTAAATTTTGGAGCTTCAGGATTATGTTCTATTTTTTGTTTCTTTTGCCATTCTGTTAGATATGTTGTCTTTTTTATCAATTTCTTTGTTTGTGCTTGAAATTTACTTGTGTAATCATATTTTATTTCTTTATATGGTCCTTTTTGTATAAATTGTTCTGCTTTTTCGATATAATCTCTTTTGTTCATTACCACTGCTGTGTTACCTTTATCGGCTTTTATAACTATCAAATTGTTCTCCGTGATTTTCTTTTTAATTCTCTTATATTTCTTTTTATTTGTGTTTCGTTTTTATTTCTTACATTTTTGTTTTTCTTACATATTTTTTCTACTATTTCTTTTACTTCACTTCTTAATTGTTTTTTAGTTTCTTCATTTTTTATTTTATCGATTATTTCTTCACATTCTATTATTGTATTTTCTTTATCTATGTTTGTTTTTGTTGCATATTTTAAACTTTTCCCTAATAATTTATGTTCATTTTCTGTAAACTTTGTTTCTGTTAAATTTAATACTTTTTCAGCAAATTTTATTTCTTTATCTTTTTCTTTATTTTTATTTCTTGTTCCTTCTATTAATTCCTTGAGTTTCTTATTTAATCCTGATGAGTTGTTTAAGACCTGAAGATGTCAGTAATGACGAAAAGCTTAGTCGAACAATAAAAAATTATAGCAGTTAGCAAATTCATAAAAGAAATAGTAAGGATGGCTGCTAATTTAAACAATACGAAGATTAAAAAATATATCGAAGGTATTTGTAAATTGTTCTACGTCAACAGTTGTATTATTATTTCAATAACTGTGTACTTCCTGTCTTCAACTGATAAGTCACCAATTTGAAAAGATTTGTGAATGCAAAATAGGCCTACTAATATTTCGCATTATGTGCTGCTTCAAGACAGGTATTCTCAAATATTTATATTTCCATTATTAAATGAACTAACAAATACCAGGCTATTGGGCCATGGTCGATTGCTTGTTTCTGAGTTATTGTTATTCACTAAACATTTCGGCGACTATCCGTAAGCCGTCTAGTGAATAACACTAATACACAAGCAAGCAATTGCCCACGGTCCAATAGCCCAGTTAACTCTTTTAATAATGGCTCCGGCCGTGATAGGCTACGCATTAGGTTTATATTATCAACTTATAATTCTGCTTTCCTTGTCTGAAATTTGAATTTTCTTGTCTGAAAAAAAAAAATATATATATATATATATATATATAGTTCCTGCTTAAATATTTTCGCATATACTTTGAGCCAAATATTATTTACACAAAATACACAAAAGATATGTAGTTATGTAGTTTACTTACCTATGCGCATATGCCACTACTAACAAATATAAATGTGTTGGTTTCTCTCTAGACCTCCACAATCAGGACTCACCTTTCCATTATTTTTAACAAAAGACATTTTTAAATTAAACTTTAGTACAGCTAAAGTTTATCACTCACTGAGTAAGTACACTTACTGATTATCGGCACAAAAACGGTTAAAACATAGTTGTGTCGTTCTATTTTATTTCAGCCAAAAGATAAGTGCCGCCTTAACCTTTCTATAAAGTGTATCTGCAAATAAGAATTGTTGGTGCTGTGTTAGATATGTTGTGGTTTCTGATGTACTTTGTATTAACCAGAGCGGAGACGGAGGACTGTAAATTCATTCTAGTCGCCATTTTCCACCTTTTTACACACATTTACATAAATCAAGTGAGCGTAGAAGTTCCCTTCGATGAGAAAAAAGGGTCACAGAGTGAGAACGTTCGTCTTTATTTTCAGAGCACTTTTCTATTTCAACGTGGATAACAAAGACTATTTTAACTGTAAATAGTAACAAAATTGTACATTTTCTTCTCCTATTTTGAAATTAAAATTTTTAACAGAACTCCTACGTCTTACATTCATAACAATATTTGAAAATAAAAGGAAGATTTCCACCTTTCGCATGTGACGTTTTTATTGGAGAGCGCAAGTTTAAGATTCAGATATGATGGGTTCATGAATTCAATTTTATGCTTCAGTATGACCTAAGGTGTTAACCGGTATAAGTCTATCGGCAACTGTTTTTTCTATAATATTCCAAATATCTAGCAAATTTAACTTAAGTCTAAGGCTCTCACGGGGGGGGGGGGTCAAATCCGTTAAAGTTCTGACTCGTTGCCGGTTAATTATGCCGTGAACTAACGCTGTTGATTGCAACAGACGTTTCTACCCCACCACTGGAGGCCATCTTCAGTGTAACGACTTAATGGCACGGACCTGGCAAGATTCTTTGCCACAGTACTATGGAAACTAGTGAACACCGTGCCAGTTACTTTTTAAATTGTTACACTGATGATGGCCTCCAATGGTGGAGACGAGACCTCTGTTCCAATCGACGGCATTTGATGACGACCTAATTACACCGGCAATGAGTGAGAACTTTAACAGAGCGAATTTAGAACTTTATTTGATGTGTGATACTTTACCACATATAATGATTATTGTACTGTGAATAAAAGAATTGCATTCATTGAATTTTATTTGCACAGTTTATTAATTTGCCTTAACTTCTTAGTTTGAGATATATGACGCTTAATACTACATAATTCAATTTAGTGAAAACGATAATAGTAATAACGATTTTATTATTAATAAACTGATAGCCTACTTTGTATATACTCTGTGCGACACACACACACACACACACACACACACACAAATAATGTAAAATAAGTGAGTTTTCTCTGTTCCTTGTGTCTACATAAAATGTGGTGTCCTATGTAAATGTATGGAGCATATTTGTCATACTGTAATGCGGAAAAAGTGTTACACCACTACAAAACATTCTACGTGTTTCTCGGCCATTCCAGTGGAATCCGGCTGTAATGTTGTGTGCGTACATGATTTCAACATGCGTAAGCAAGACTGTTCCAGACTTCGCCGGCCGCGCGCGCTGTGTTAAGGCCGTAAGCAATTACGATCTAGTGTAGCGTTGACGCGTAGTGTGGATTATTATGGAATTTCAGCGGGGTATAAATATAGACATTCAGCGGCGTTTAGTTCAGCTTTTTAGTGGCGATTTATTCCAGTGTGGTTCGAAGTGTTGTGGCGAAGTGTTAGGCCTACGTGTATTATAATTGTGCGAGACTCTATTACTTGACATTTTTATTTGATGTGAACGACTTTTATTTTATTTGTTGTAAGAGACTACTTTGTTGATTACAAACTGTGTAATCGTGATAATTAAAGCTGGTGATTAGTGACTTAATTAGTGTCTTGTATTTTATTTTACACTGTACCATTCGACAGTCAGTAGACAGTCGTAATAATACCAACAACAAAACTGGTTACAAAACGGAATGAAACGTAATAAAACCAAGACTTCTCTTTTTAAATAAAGTAACAGCATGAAGAAGGTATCCCGACGTTTTCATCAGTGACACTTTATAAACATTATCCAGATTGAATTATACCACATACTACTGTCGTCGCATAAACTATGTGCACTCGAGTTTGAAGCTGAATTCCAGGTTAACGGTTACACTAATCTTTAATCCCATTACTACAATTTCTAGCTTATTTCATTGTGCGTTGAATGATGGTAATAAAACATTTTTTTGTCAGAGTTGCGTTGGTCGGAATAATAAAAGTGTGCAGTTTACGCGGATTCATGACAGTTGAGTAAACATCATTGTGACCCACAGGGCCAAAGTATGAAAAGCGGTCAGGCACAACCACCTTACCACCAGGCACCATTCAACGCACAATGAAATAAGTTAAAAATTTGTGTAATTCGATTTAAGGTTAGTGTAACCCTTAACTTCGAATTAAGGTTCAAACTCGAGTGCATATAGTTTGTGCGCCGACAGTAAGTACACGTAGCTTATACGAGATTAGATCACCCGTTGCTCAAGGCATATCATAACCTTTCTGAGTAACAATTTTGTAGAAAAACTTTGTGCCACTAACCACGCAGAAAAACACAGCAACACATCAGTACATGAGCGCGCGCCTACTTTGATTTACAATGTTTGTAAATATGCTGACTTTTCACCCTGTGAATAATACATAAGCCCATTGCTTTATATCAGAAGAGTGGTAGAAATGGTAGAACTCATAAAGATTAACAGATGCTATCCAAGGAGCTCAGACCCAGTACTGATCATTCAGCAAAACTACCAGGTCGAAAGATTCCCTTCAATGTGTTCGCTATACACCGAGAAGGTAATACGGGCTTTTTTGTTTTTCGTTTTAATTTGTTTTTTTTTTTAATTTTTCGTTTATTTTTTTTTTAGTCTTAAAAAAAGTATTTGAAGGACGTGTAATTCTGAAGTAATTTAATGCCGAAATATTATAATTACTAATTTGGTTTTTGCAGCTTCTGAAAGTCCAGTGTGTAAGCTGTGCAGTGTTTTTGAAAGAGAAAAGTGTGAGAAGTACCGACTGTTGTACGGTGAGCGGTTATGTTGATCAAATCTCTGTCTGATCAGCCATCCCAAACAGGCACGTGAACTACACTATAACTCAGTTTACCAGCTGCCAGGCAAAGTTTGTAGTGTACGTGCAAACGGTGAATAATGCTAGCTTCAGTTTATTGCATGGTTCTAGCCATCTGCTCTTGCCTTTTCGCAGACCGTTGTATTTTCAATATGACTGCTTTTCTCTTAGTTCCGACATCTCAGGAAACATTACTCACACACACACACACACACACACACACACACACACACACACACACACACACACACACACACACACACACACACACACACACACACACACACACACACACACACACACACACACACACACACACACACACACACACACACACACACACACACACACAAACTTGTGTACGTAACCTTGATTGTACGGCTTCACATTAGTTGAATTCATATTATAATGAATACTCTTTTTGTCTATGTCTTGTTTTTCAATAATATGGCAATAATTTGTCCTTAAGACAAATTAACGACACTAACTGCAGCTTTTTTTTCGAATCTGTACGTCTTAAATTAATTATGACCATTAAATTAATTATGACCATTACTAAAGAATGTCTTATGCTATCTACATTTGTGCGTCCTGTAACACTTCTGACTTAACTGTATTAGGTATACCACGAACCTTAGACATAACAGCGACTATGACTTGACTTCAGTTATAAAACTATAATTTCTGCAGTCTGAATCAATACGTGTTACGGAGAGATGGAATTACTTAATGGAACATGTCAGGCGTGTAGTCACAGATGGAATGTCTTACATTCGGTAAGACCACAGTAATTACGGTAACATTCGAGAGTATAGAGATACTAATAAAATTGTACGACAGTTACCTTATTAGTTTTCATAAAATATTATGTATTAGTTTTAACCAAACTGCATGTAACATTTTCCATTTAAATCTTTTTCTTTCGTTGACTTGATGCTAATTCTTATAATTTTTTTTAACTGCTTATCATAAAAACCATTTAGACAGCATTTAATGTTTTTATTTAACAATCTTCATATATATGGAACAGGCTAATAATTTAAGGAACAAAATACTTCTTGAAATACTCTTCCATTTAAAAAAGCATAATTTCTCTATGACTAACACAAGCAAGAGGCAAGAACTCTAAAATTGTAAGTAAGATTTTAATGCTGATATATGAATTATGAATGTTCGCGCACAATAAAGATCCCATATACATGTATATTATTTTATTACATAATTATACTTGAATATAAAAGAAGTATTTACTAAGACCTAGTTTCAGTTGCTTAAATAAAATGTGCTGCTATTCCATTTTCCAATTGAATATTTTTTTATCTTGTGTTATTGCCTGTCAGCAATTTTATTTCATCACACAAAGAAAAATTCATAGTATAATAAGTGAAAAATTAATATCTGTGGGGGAAGAAGTCAATATCGAGTTGGATTAAAGAAGTCCAAAAGGATTTATAAAAAAATAATATACATGCAGAAGAAGCAATTGAAAGAGAAGTTTTTCGGGCAAAAGTGTTAAAGATGAAAGGAGTCCAGGGTAGGAGAGAGAAAAACCCATGTTCAAAGCGGACTGAAGACAGGAAGAAGAGACAGTGGAAAGATGAAAGAATATTGGAGAAAAAGAAAAGAACAAAGAATAAAGAATTGAAATTGACATGTGGTCCTTAGATGGACGATACAACCGAAAAAAGTGAAAAATTAACAACGTGTGATTGCTGACATACAGCAAGATGGTTAAGGCATGTTAAACTGTGCATAATTTAAAAATGAGTTAAAACGTGTCACTCACCAGCTGTTCATCGTTGTAAGAGGAAATGAAGGTACAACGGGTCGTACGCCTGCAAGATGTTAAAATAAAATGAGGGCGTCTGTTCACGAATCCGTCAATATAATTTGTTTACGTTCAACGAGCTTAATCAGGTTTATTGTAAAATTTTTTTGACGTCACTTCCTGAGAACGTAGCAAGCGGTTCATATGGATCTACTACGTTGGTTGCCACACGTCTTAGTATGAGTGTATTACACTAAAACGACAAAGTATGATATTAAAACGGAAACACTAGATTAACTCACGTTTACTTACTCTACGGAGAATGAATAAGTAAAATGTAAAAGCAAGTTTGTTATGTTCGAATGACGTAACAAAATGCAGGGCAGCTACCTATTATGTACATATATTAGCATTAAATAATGCAGTTCCTACAGTTGAGGATACATGCTTTTTCCAAAAGCGTTTTACATGGTTTAAATAAGCTCAGGAGAATCTTGTAGTACAATAACGAAAACTATAATTAATTCTTAGGTCTGTCGAGTAAATTATATTTCAGTTTATTAATTCAAATATTTTTTATATACGTAGAGCTATTTTTTAGGTACCAATATATTTGTTACCCTAACTATGGGTGCCACATCACATCCCTTATGTGCTATTAAACAATTATTATAAATTATAAAGTTATTGCATTTCCACACAACTCAGTTTATCCTACACTTGTACTTTATACCTACAAATGTCACTCCTAACACAGTATTCTTATTTGGCAATATGCCTACATAATGAGATTTAGAGTAAGCCTTTATGTCTCCTTGCTCATTGTTTAATGGAACATAAGAGATGTGATGGTATTTCGTAGTTTTGGTTTTTATAATTATACATCTTACAAGAATCTCAACCTTAAACACGTTGATAGAACTCGCCAAAAACATTTCATTCAGAAGTTCCGTTCAACCTGAAACCGCATGGGGACTTTCTCCTTTTCCATATTACCTACCACTCTCTGTAATAGATTATTTCTTCATAGTTCTGTACTCATATTGAATAAACGTACACATAATGAATGATGCTTTCATTTGAATAAAAATGATGATGCTTTCCTAATTACGTCAATTAATTTGTTTTAAAATACATTCTGTACATAGAGACACACGATTTGTTTCACCATACGGACATTAACGTCTCTCACGACAGACAATGTTTCGCTGTCGAAGCAATCTCAGCTGAGGTATATGGGTTAACACTGCGTAGTGGATACTAAGATGCATTGTGTAATCACGAGATTTCCTTGTATGTTCTTCCAAACAATTTTCTTCATACACTTTGCCTCTCACCTTCTCTTTCTCTTGTCTTTAGGTTTCTCAAGTTCTTATGTCTTGTAGCCGTGTAGTCCAGTTTCTGAATCGATAGCTGGTCTATCAAACGTCTCAGCGTTCCCAACAAGTGACCATGTATATCATCCCCCTGCTTGAAAAATACATAATTTCAGAATAAATCATAAGAAAAAGTTGTTAAAGGACAGTAAATCAAAATATTAAGGAATAACAAGAGGAATGGTTTTTTATAAATCTTCTTCACTTAAAATATTTTAATAACATTTTTTCTTTTTAAAATAAAACCTGTTTGTGGTTGCAACGAGTGCACTGAAATTGACTATAACAGAAAGCAGAAAGTTAAAACGGGAGAAGAAAGCTTGCTAATCTATTGCCAGAAGCGTAGTAAATTGAAAGTAAATTCACGTATTAGGCTACTCAGTAAGAGCATGCCACTTTCTCAATTTCCCTGCTGGATTTATAAATGAAGACATAAGTCTTACACAAGTTCCATTTAATTGTCGGATTACTTAAATTAGAATCCGTAAAGATATTAACGTTAGAATACATCGTTTAACGTAACTATAAACGATACTGTTGGCTTTTATTTAAAAGAAGGATTTATTTTTGCGTTTGGCATTCCGTGTACGCTTGTATACATGTCACAAAATTAAAAACAAATAGTTAATATGAAACAAAATATTACCATGTTTAACACAGTCACTCGTAATTACAATAAATATTTTGTAACTCATAAATCATATCTTACGGAAATAATACAAATCACTTAGTTTGATTTATATACAGAAGAAAGTTGTGATGAAGAACATAAATTAGTGTTACTTGGAATCAAGTATGAATGTCGGGACTACAAACTCAGTAGACAAACAAATCCATTAAACGACAGCCGTTCCGTGCTTAACAGACAACAGCTTCTATTCCCGTAAATAATACATAATTTTTACCATATCTGTTGACTAACACTATTGCTGTTTTCAAATAATAATATTTGTAATCAAAACATTTGGTGTGTTTATATATATATATATATATATATATATATATATATATATATATATATATTGCAACGGAACACAGGATGATAAGCTATGTTGTTTATATCAGAGCACATGGATGACGAGCATTTTCATGTTTAAATTGGTTTTATGTAATACTTTGTCTTTTAGCCATAAGTTTTGTATTTAGAAATGTATAAGCATTTAGGGTATACTAAATTCTCCGTAAAAAGATGTTCTTTATTGTCATGTATTTTTTGAGTGAATTTGTGCGCGTGTGCGGGTGTGTAACGTGTGATTGCTATATCTTCCGCGGTAATTAATCGATCGACGTGAAACTTTGACAATGAATTCTTTATGTAAACATCTTCAAGTTAAGTGTACTCTATGGTTCATAACTATTTTAGAAATATGGTTTTTTAAGTAGGAAAACTCAATTTGAAACACTTATCATTAATAGGGTCATAAAAATTTGTAGATAATTCAATCCAAGTTAGTGCATATTTATACAAACTCTTTCTGGAAAAGTTGATATCTGTTGATTCCATCAATTATGTGACTTGGGTTTAGCCAATCGGAATACACTAAATTCAGTAACATTCATTCTCTGTAGAGTAAAGATCGACACAGTCTGTCTGTAGAAGTTGCAAGTTGAAGTTGTGCTCGTGCGTGAGAGAGTTGTTCTCGAGCGAACATAGAAAAGTATATAATTTAACATAATCCTTGGTATTCTGTACGAAGTTCTGCGTTCAGAGCCGAGTGGGTAAATTATTTAAATAGAATTATAATATAGTATAGTGCTTTTAGTATACCAAGTGTTTTTATATATTTTACAAAACCTTTGAAGAGATATAATGTTAAATAATGAAATAGAATAAACTAGTGTTTGGACTATGAAGTGAAATATACTATATATGATGTGATAAGTATAAATATGTGGGATTTATAAAGTACAACGAAATAACCCAACATAAGGGTCATGGGCCCTAGACCATTTATTAAAAGTTTTATAAGTTATTGAGAAATAAAGGATAGTTGTGAATAGTTTTAAGAACAATATAGAATTAAAACAGTGTTTATGTATAGATTTATAAAGGAAAAGAGACCTTTTATGGGGCATAAAATGAAAAACATAAAAAATATAGGCTTATAAAATGATAATTTAAACAATCTAAGAGACTTAAGCAGTGCTTATGATATACTAAATTAATGGGCACAGACCCTAGAACTCTGTAATATAAATAGTTAATAAGGAAATTTCGAATTTTAAAAAATTGTAGTAATTATGAGTTTGTGGAACAACTCTGTGTCCTATTAAGGCACATTTTGGGGTCAAGAGTTTTGTCAATTTAGATATGTATAACTGAATATAAAAAGAAGAACAGTCTATTGTTAGCAGCTACAGAAACAAGATTGGAAAAGTCTGGCTAAAAAAAATTTAATAGAATGTTGAATTTAATGTTGAAAACCATAGTGTGATAATCAAGAAAACTATTAAATTGAACATTATAATTACTATACTGAAGTATATATAAAAGGAAGATAACTAATAGTTCTCAATACCTAAGTGGGCCCTTGGTGAGATGTATCCAAAATTATGTTTTTCTAAAAGTAGGTTAAGGGTATACTGACTCTTGGTGATTACAAGCTATAAAAAAACTAACACAGTGAAACAACATTACACAAACACAATAATATACTAATTGTTGATGATCATGTACTTATATACTAAGACAGAGTGAGAAAACTGTATTTTTATTGAAAATATGTGATAGACGAATGTGTGGGTTAAACGAAGATGGCGACCACCCTCGATTACTACGTGCATTTGACCAATGAGTGTGAGAGAGAACTTATGGACACTGAATGAGTGCGAGAGAGATAGTAGGCTCGACGCAGCACTATTGGTGGCAAAGTTGTGAACTCACAATAATTTATGCAATGTTTTGTTATTTTAAGTTAAATTAAGCCTTTCAATTTTTTTATCTAGTGTATTAATCTGTTTTATCTAATTAATGTTGACTTGTTTCTTTTGTATAATCACAAGAGCCTATTATACCAAACACACACCTACAACATAACATATATCAGCAATTTAGGTGTATCAACTATTATGTCACAACTTACTTTGACAAATGAGTTTCAGTGTATGTTTTTTATATTGCCCTGAGATTAAGATTTCATGTACTGCAAGAGCAACCGAGAGAGTAAGCTATCAGTAACTGTAAATAGAATTTCATAATTGTTCAAGAACGTAATTGATTAGAAAAGAAATTAAAATTATTTTTAAAAAATAATTATAAAAACATTATTATAAAAAAACATAAGAAGTATCAAATTAATTCTATTTAGTAATTTTTTAAAAATATGATATTACAAAATTGGCTCAAAAACGTGGGGCATCGATCGAAATCAAAAGATTAAATTACAATGTGTGTGTGTGTCTGTGTCTGTGTCTGTGTCTGTAGTGTACTACTTTATTAACTATCTGGAATAGAACTTGAATTAAAAATTTTAAAAATATTATTTTAAAAACAAACCAACATATATACATAAACAATTGGTATTTAGGTAGTACTGTCTAAAGAATCCAGCGCTGAATTATTTCTAAGCCTAACATAGTAGAAGTAGCCTACAGTAAGGTACAAGATTATGGATAAGAAACAAACGGAATATTTACGTTGACGTTTCATTAATTTAATGAATTGAGTAGATATCTTAACTTTCTTTCTCAAATAGCACGTAGAAATAAATTTAATGTTGAATGTTTTCATGATCCCGAGGTTTGCTACCTCAGAAAATTTGGACTGCTGAAGTTTATTTTCCTTTATACGTTTGTCCCACAAATGTTACTGTAAGCACGTACAAGGGATATCCTCTCGTATAAATAGAAGGATAATAACCTCATCTTCCGCACACAAAACAAACTAAAATACCAGTTTGTGTTTACCATCACTTCAGAGAATCCCCATTTTGAAAGGTTTAATGTATATAAGTAACATACGAACATAAGAACATGATGCAACATGAGCATGATATAACATTTTACTCTTACAAAACTTGATGATATTATTCATAATAGCAAGTCACTTCAGTTAATGAAGGTCGCTTTTATTTAGTTATAATAAGATTATTTATTTAAGATGTTTTAAAATATACTACGTGTCAGTACTTGAATTAGAGGTTACCTCTTTTTAAATATGCAATTTTTTTAATTTAAAAAAAATTATGAAGGAACGACGAAGAATAACAAAGGAAATTCTGTTTTTTACTTGAATGCAATTCTTATAACATAGAGTCAGTGTTTGGCCTAAAGAATATCGTTTATGAAAGTAAAAAAAGTCAAATTAATTCTCAAAATAAATTCAGAACAAACAAACACTAGATTAGAGAACAATTCTTTACTCAAAAAAAAATTTTACGTCAAATAAATATATTACTTCAGGAGACTAGTATATTTCATTTCTGAAGAATGCTAAATCGTCGATTCTTGATCCGGTTCATGTGAATGATGAATGACAATTGCATGGTGAACAAAAAGTGTTACAACTAGGAAATACTGAAGATAGACACAAAACTGAGGCTTACAAAAGACCATTGTACAGTAGAATGTAGCTAATCGCCTACTGTTATTTATTAGCATATTAAGGGGAGTCGTAAAGCCCTATCTTACCAATGTTAAAACAGCTATATAAATGCCCCGTTTTCTCAGAAACTGTTAGGTATAGAAACATAATTTTTTTACACAATATTTATTGATTCCTTGTGGATTCACTGATCCTCAATCGCTTTAAAATATTGATTAGGAAAAAAGTAACGATTTTTTTTACACACCTCTATTTTTTCCATAAATGTTTAGCACTTTTTTTTAAATAAATTATTTAAGTAAATTCAGCACAAGAGGATCCACGACATTACTATACTGTGTGAAGTATGTGGTAAACATTTCATGGAGATATACTTAGTAGTTCCTGAGAAAACGGGTCATTTATGTTGAAAAATGTAGTTTTGAGTAAATTGCGTACAAAGTTTTGAGTATAGTACAAAATTTCTATAAAAACTCACTACTGTAGAAGAAATACTTTAAAACCCTCCTGGTTGGTAGTCTTCATCTTTCTCTCTATCTTGGTCACCCAATGCTGCCCTCCTCCTTTTAGATCTTGCTTCTTTAGTCATATTTGACGCTGTTATCTCTGCTTTCTTGATTTACTCTTTGTCCAAGGCCTTCACGCTTTTCATGGTATTGAATCCTATTTGAAGTCCGAGGTCCTCCAAAACCTGTACCCTTTAATACGTGAAGATCTTCTGTCAGTGGATATAGTAGTTGGTAATCGTAGGGTGGAGGGAGAGCGTAAATAGCAGCCACTCCTTTAACATCAAAATCGCACTTGATCAGTAACTAAAACTCCTGTGCTCGATTATCGGAAGCACAGTAAAAACAAAGATGTGTTTGCCGGTTATCTCAGCCTGTGGAAACAGTATACCAAAGGTAATAACAAGTGGACGAGCATAATGCTCGCTATGCTGCCTGTTGTATGTCATATGTCTTACAGCTGCCTCTCCGGAGCTATTTCGACTGTAAAAGGGAAGTTTGTTAGGCATATTATTATTATGGAGGTAGTTGCGTTGGTGATGATGATGAGTACTACTACTACAACTACTATTGAGTTTGACAATATTTTCACCATTTTGTGAGTGATAAGAATCATTTACAAATCAAGTCTTTTACGTGCATATATAGAATGATTTTAAAATGTGTTTTTTACTTCAGCGCTAGAAAAGTAAGCAAAGTGAAAAGTGTAAATTCTTGCCGCAGTAAATATTATAAGGTATAAGGAATTATTATAAAGTAGTTTGTTCTACAGTAGTGATCTATAATTTCAAGTTAAATAATATTCTCTACTGTCCTCTGTCTGTGATCCATCAGTACACTTCCATTCAATGTTATTTTATTATTTGTCCTGATTCACGTAGAATTCGAATGACGCATATCTAGCATTTTCCAGCCTTGTAAATTATACTTTTATTATCACAAAAATTTAGATAGTGTATATTCAGTACCTAATATTAATTGATTTTAAGTACTGTCTCTAAGTTTTCTTTTTTAATCTTAAATAACTTAATAACCATAAAAGTAAGAGCTAACGTTGTGCTACATATTAATGACTGTGAAACACAACCAGAAAAACAATATTTCAAATTATTGCTGTATTTTCATAAAACTCAATCAACAAGAGTTTGAACATAATTTTTTCATAACTTGCATAATAGAGTCAAACTTGCAGATCTTAAGCTTTAAGTAGACAAAATGTAGTGATGTTAATCAAATATTGTGTTAACAGGAATCGGGTAGCAGTTATTAATACTACGGCGGTGATAACTTAATAACCGGCTATTAACACGGGTATTGATATACAGGGTTAGTAAAGCTGGGGAGATCAGAATAATTCTCTACACTGCCCCTACAGAACCTGTATGTTCCTTTTCATCGCGAACTAATTTTTTTGAAAGATAGAAAGTGGTGAAAGGAATTTAAATAAAAAGAATGGTATCTGCACTGTCACACACACAAAAATATTCGATAGTCTACCAAATAAACAAGATTTACATTATTAATAGTTATCAATGTGTATAGTTAGTTGAACACGTTACGAGCCAACATTCTGTTGAGAACGATACATTGAAATGAGTGATTGGCCTGATTTTACATTTCTACAGAGACACAGTAAAAGTTCAGTACTCACATAGAAAATAACCTATATGAGATTTCATGTTATATGCCTCTTGTTCCCTATGTAAATTAACTTTACTGCTGACACCACTGAAGGCAGCTTGTTAAAATTCTGACGTAATTAATTCTGTAGGCTAAACACGATAAAATCACTAACACTGAAGTAAAGTAATAGCTCACCCCTTTACTTTACTAAAACAAAGTAATTTTTGTTATACGTTTTGATATGAAAATGTCACGAATATATCTGGAATAAAAGATTTTTAATATTAGAATGCATTGTCGCACATATTGAAGTAGAAATGCAGGTGTTTCAAGCGGTGAATTTTGTTCTTATATAAGCTGCAATCACTGTCCCCAAAAATTTAAATATCTTGTTAGTATACAGATTGAAGGGCTCATTGATAGTTCTTAATTTGTTTTCTTATATTTTGTTATTTCTTGTTCTGTCGTGGAGAAAACTCTAAGAATAATAATAGTTTTCATTAATTTTGTATGTAAATCTAAGTAACACTATTTAAAATTTAATTTTGATAGGAAAGAGTGCAAGTTCCTCATTATAAATTTTACTAATCATATAAATGTAATCTTGTTATTAATATAAAAATTTCAGAATTAATAAAGACTTGGGTATTAAAAAGAAATACGTAGGAGTTGTTAGCCGATGAATAGGACCTGAAAGCGCTGTGAGAGCATTTCACGGTTTGTTTCACAGTGCTTTTACCCATGACATGCCAGCCTGCCAGCCAGTAGTATAGAACGCTTTGAATCCGTACTGAACCCGTTGGGTATTAGATTGCATCTCCCTTTCATAAGGCTAACCAGCTTCTATAACTGTAAACTTTGAATCGTCAAAGCTACATTGGACAGTAGAGGCATACCCAACAGCTACTAGTTACTCAGCAAAGGAAAAACGCTTCTCTGATAGTATTGTAAACGTCTGAATACATTACTCAAAGATTGTCATCTAATGCTTAGATTAAAGAAGACAAGATGATTTATAAAAAGAAATGATTTATAAGGAGTCAACTGATAACATATTAATGATTTTTTTCAGTTTTCATTAATTACTGTCAGTAGTAATCTAAGTTTATTATAAAAGCATATAATACAGAAAAGCACTATTTTTATTAAATTATATATTTCGACTGAAAAAATTTGAAGTAGTAAAAAACAATAGTGCAAACTGAGGTATATTAATAAGATAACGCCTTAGTGATTACATGAAAGCATTTAAAGTTACGGCCAATCCAGCTAAGGGAGGGTTACCAAAACATCTGATAATACACGCACACCCACACGACCCCCCACACACATATCTATTCATATATACATCTATTTATATACTCTAACCTTACTCTGTTTCTTAATTAGTGTGTCTACTACCTTTTATTGTGGTTAAATATTTTCTTTAACGCCCACGTTTGTGTGCCAATTTGTAATATAATTCTTTATATTTCGCGTTTTTATTATCCACACGTTGTTTGCGTCAATTTTGTAATATTACGTTTTTCTTCTTTATTTTAATGATTTAAATTATTTTTATTTTTATTTTGTTTCGCGTTTTAGGCGCCAAATTGTTTTGTGATTAAAACAATTAAAATTACTCTCTTTCTGTTTTATTTATTCACCTTCCTTTATTAGATTTGGTCGACTTACCTTTTTAATAATTCAATTCGAATTCCGTTCCTAAAAATAATTGTTACCAACATTTCTTTTGATAAAAAAATTTCACCATTTTCTGTATGAAGAAATAAAATATTATTAACATAGAAGTAAATCAACCATACAATTAAAAATCTTCATATTTCTTTTATGAATTTGCTAACTGCTACAATTTTTTATTGTTCGACAAAGCTTTTCGTCATCACTGACATCTTCATATGATGACGAAAAGCTTTGTCGAACAATAAAAAATTGTAGCAGTTAGCAAATTCATAAAAGAAATAGTAAGGATGGCTGCTAATTTAAACAATACGAAGAATAAAAATCTTCAATGCTGGTTTTATTAGTTTTTTATCGGGTATTTCTTTCCTTTTAAACAATTAAATAATTTTATAATATATTTGCTCCAGCTATGATGTTTAAATGCTCAGCGGTTGGCAACAATGCTCAGGTTATTAGAGTTGATATTAAACAATTTTTGCTTATTAAAACTAGTTTGTTAGGTCCTTTGGATTACAGAAAGTTAACAAAAACACCCCTTAGGAAGTATAAAGCTTCAAATAAACAGCATTTAAATATTATATAAGTTATGAACAACTTAAATTTAAGGTTATAATTGTATCGTTTACAACAGTCAGTGTTTGTAGGTCAAGTGTTTTATGAAAATTATTACACTTCCAATAAGTCTATCACCATGGATGAATAATTTAATAGTGATATTAATTAATTATTACAAGTTCTTTATCAAGTGAATAGTGGAATATAGTTTATGTGTGATTGAAATTGTGTACCAGTGTAATATAGTTTATTATACTGATTAGTTTTTATAGTCTGATATTATAATTATCATCTTCCTTCAATTATTAGGTTCCACACATAATTCACTGTTTTTGAAATTATTCTTCTATTTTAATATGATTTTACTTCCATCCTTCTTTTTATATTAGTATTCTTCAAAAACATCATTTCATTTTCATTCAATATCATTTTTTATTTCATCTGGTTGTATGGAAGTCTTAATCCTTTCTTCTCTGAGTCTAATAATGAACTAATTATTTTTTCATGTAATATTTCTGTTGTCATGGCAAAAGGTTAGATACCTATTGGTTGAAAATTTGTTTCATTGTTAAACATGGCTACTATTTTTTGATACAAATTTAACAAATATCTTTAAATTAGTATAATCTTTTTACACTATTTTTAATCCTAAAGATAATAACATCATTGTCTTGCTTTCTTTACATAAATTGATTTGAAATCAAACATGAATGATTTCCGTCCAGTACTTACAAAGTTACAATTTCAACAATTTTGTTTTCTATCATTAATTAATTGAAACAAAATTTAAACCTGGTAGTCGTGGGACTACCGGTAGACATGGAATCATGGGCAGACTTGTGCTTTGGGAAGGAATGAAGGGTTGGATCGGTGGATATTGGAAGCCGTATGATTTGCACAGCGGCGGTACGTTGCCTTGTTTGAGACTTGGTTCGAGCTTTATCGCGATTTTTAGGTCGAGGCATTTAAAATTTTTGAGTTCAAATGTTGTTATTATTTTCTGTGAGTGCTTCTGGTACTCGGAGTTGGTGTTATTGGAGAGATTTAGTTCTGAGGATTACAACGCACTTTGTATTTTCGCGATCGGACTTGTAGTTCCCGAGATATTTAAGTTTTAGTGGAGCAATTTAGAAATTTTCGGCGCAAAAACACCCTCACGCAGACAAAGCCTAGAGGCGACTGAAGTCAGTTGTCAAAATTCTCAGTACTATTGTTGGAAGGGGGCCGAGTGACTCGATCACCTGACACCTGGTTTGCTGGGATTGGTTGAGCGGTTCGTGAGATAGTGGTATGCCGAAAGTACATTTGAAACATAACTGTCGATTTTCGCGAAACGTGCGAGTAAGACATTACATAGCTATGGATTCCATGTCAAAATAATTCTTTTGTATACATTTGGTTTCTCTAACACTATATAATCAAATCTAACATGGTAATATACATGGTACCATAAATTTTTACTGTTTTCATATCTACTTTTCCAAAGTTCTCAATGTTACCCTAGGCTTTTAAGGCCTAGTTTTTCTGACTTTCTTTATACATTTATTATAATATATTCCTTTGTTTTTATTAACCTTACACACCTGATAATGCAAATACAACGAACTAAATCAACTAATACACAACATTTGATTAGTCATAATCATTTTCAAACATAATATAACTCTTTTTAAACATTTTATACAAACATCAATTTTCAATACTTAACGTACTCTCTTCATTTTACTAATAATCATTCATTAAGTTTTTTTTTTACTTTTATATTGTTTTTAGTATTTAACAGTATATCCTATCACTTCTTTTATTAAGTATTAGTTACTCTTAATATTATATTTTGTTTCTACTACTGACTTCCAGTTAGTATAACATTCATGGGTTCTATACACTCTTTACTTATATCACTCACTGTTCACATTCCTTTTATTCCCTTTAAATTAATCACATATCTGAACTTAACATTAAACATTGTATATTTATAATAGTTTTATTCTTTTATAGTCTATTAGCATTACTATCATTATCATTAACTAGTTTACCTCTATATCCCTATATTTTTACATGAAACGATTATTATTTTCTAATTCATATTTTTATCTACAGCTTTGTACTTCCACTTTTGTTTATCATATTCTTTTTATGTGTAAATGGGTTGGGGAATAATCATAAAGTTAAAAATTGTTTTTCACTCACACCACCATCTAATTGGGTATTGTCTTAGTCTGTCATTGTATAGGCCATATTTTGATATTGATTCTATTTTCTAAATTCTGTCCATCAATTCCTTCGTAGTTTCTAATGATAATTGTTTTATCGTTCTGCTATCTTATGTCACGTTACAATACGTATAATGTATTGGGAAAGTACGCAACGTAACTATCTTATAACTTACCAGCTAGATCGTGGAATTTCTGTTTTCGTTACGTTAAGTCCCTTTTGTTCCACAATAAATTTGATGTGAGAAGAAAGAAAAAGATTTTGTTGTGTGGAATAAATGTTAATGAAACAATGATTTATAAAAAGCAAATTCTTTAAAAATCAAAAAGAAATATGTAGTAAAAGTTGCTTTTTAAGAGAGGCTGTTTTACACGTGTTATTGTAGAAAACACACTATAAATTAAACATAAATAATATGCAAAAAATAAAAAATACACAGATGTGAACATATAAATGAAAAACATAACACGCATATATAAAACAATTACAAAAATTGAAAAGTTGTTAAAAAAAATAATTACAAAATTGTTTTAAATACTTGGCTGTCTAACATTACAATATAAAATTCAAGTAATTATTTTCAATGTTGCAAATCTGATATAAATTAAATATTTATTATAAAAATGAATAGTTTATTTGTATTATTTTAATTAAAAAAATATTTGCTTTATTTCAATGAACATTACTTATTGTATTTGTAACCATTTTTAACTATCTAGAAAAATTACTTGAAAACAGAAGTTAAAATTACTTACTTAAATTATATTAATTATTCAAATTACTGTAATTACATTATGTACAATTATTTATTTCGTCTTTTATTTATGCCATAATCTTACTTGTTTACTGTCTTTGTTTATAAAAAGTCATTATTAATTTTTCACCTGTTTTTCAATGTTGAGTTACCGTGGCGTTTTGTGTTTGTGTGTTGTTCCTTGATGATGGTGAGGTTCCAGGGTGTCGGAGTCTGTTGTCGGTTGTCCGTTGAACAGAGCGTCCCCCGTCTTAGAATGATTGTTGTCGGTTTTGTGTCGCTGGACAATCGGAGACATTGCGTCCCCGTGAACGACTATCAGAGTCTGTTTTTATGTTGCTTAGAAAACTGACAGTGTCCGCGTGAACGAATTATTATAGTGTGTTTTTCGGTTCACAATTGAACGAGATTTTGTACTGGAGGCAAACCGACAGGTTGAAGATTGTCTATGACCATCTAAAATATGTACACTTTTGGGTCAACGCTTCGGTTTCCACACATCCCTTTTTTCGTATTTTCGCACTCATAATCAATGTTCATGTGCAAACTAATGAAACCATACGATTTGTAAAATTGTGTGTCTTTATTAAGATATTAATTAAATGCTCGTCATATATTAATTAACGAAGTAATTCACTAATTTTTTTTTAGTTCAATTATACGTTTACCCTTAAATTGAAATTGTATCTACACATGCGTCATTTTGCACATCTTAACAAGAAATAATTCGCCTTGCTGTAAGTAATGTCAGTGAGCGAATTTCTTATCAAATAAACATAATTTCTTATCATCATATACTTTAATTAATTGTATTTTCTGCCTGTTGAGACTGGCACACTACCACAAGTTACATACACTGGTACACAAAAAAACTATTGTTCTCCTCCCTCGATCAGTTGATGCAACACACACACACATACACGCAGTTCGCCACCCCTCGTTATCCACTGAAACAACGTAGGGTGGTATTCATGACACCGTCCGATCCAGGGCTCTTCCTCAGTCGAAGTGCTAAAAGCCATTCCGAAACCTCTGTCTCTGAAGCGAGTTCCGGTTCAACGGTGATCGAGTTCCGAAGGTACTCCTTAACCTCGTCTTCGATTTCCTCATCGGAGTCTGGGTTACCGGACGCGTTCGGAACGAACTGTAGCTCCAAACGGCTCGGTCATAAACTCAGATTTCTCGTCCGGCTTGGCAAGAGGGATGGGAGGACGGCGCCCCTTACGTGCAAACGTCGAAGGCATCCTGTAAACAAAGCATTCCTCCAGTAGAATGGCTGCCATGCGGGCGACCGCGAACTCCCAGCAACTTTGTGGGAAGGCCTGCAAGTCACGAAGTAACTTGCATGCCATCCGATCGAAACTGGCTCTATCGGACGGATCTCGTGTCCGTTGCTACTGTCTCCGAAGACTGTTCTCTAAAGCGAGAAGACGGACTTCTTCAGGAATCCGGGCATGAGAATAGAATTCTTCCGCGAGTACTTCTCGACGGAAGAGACTACAGCCTCATTGCATGAGACAACTGCCTCGTCGATGTGTTGGACAGAGTCGAGTGAAACCGCCTCAGGTAGCCTTCGTAACGATTCCAGTCGACTATCCGATCGTGTTCCTCTCCCATTCGTGTGTCGAGTAGCCACGTGTGTTTCTGTTGGGGCAATGATCAGAGGACATTTCAGTTAACACGAATACCTCTGTTTGGGATTTAACAACCTTGACAACTGCAATGTCCACTACATCAGGTCGTGCGCGTTTTGAGCGCGGGGATAGTGCTTCAGTTGTCCAGGTCCGTAAGCACGAAGGTTATATTCAAGAAGGTACCTGTGAAGTGACCTCCCGATGGCGTAGTCAAGCGACTACCCAGTCGGGATGTTTGCAATACAGGTCACCTTCGTATGTGTTCCGAAAAGACTGCTTAGTTCGACGTCTAGAACGTTTGCGCCCGGCGATTTATAAACCGAAACCAAGAATACGCCGCCGAGTACTTCGGGGAGTTCTACGCTGGTGACCTCGATATTTTGGCGAGGAGGCAAAGCCACAGAATGGTGACTAACACAAGTCTTGACCGCTGTGACCGTACCTGACGACCGGATCTATCATTCCTGTAGAACACATAGTTGGGCCCGAAAACACATGTTGTTAATAGCTCGAAGAATGGTCTCAGTGATGAGAAGCACGTTGTGCTTGTGATGGGCTAAAACAACTCGGGGTTTCTCGAGACGGGGCAGACGTCAGTCGTCATTCCACGCCACTATGGTGAGATCAAGTTGCAGGGACGTTTTCTGTGACCCTGTACTCTTCATCCGTGCTTCAGCTGACACGTAAGAATTCCCTCCCTCGACGGAACATCGAAATGACTGATGAGAGACGAACGCCAAGACGGAGGCATCTGGCCATGTCAACGTCGTTCTTAACACCGTTGTTGAACAAGGGCAAAAAGCGGCTCGTACGGGTTGAAGCAGCCAGTGGCTTCGTGTCGCGGAGTCGAGTACCCTCCCCTTTCCGTTTTTTATGTGAAGTCACAAAGACAAACCCGGGCACAGACGAGAGCTCTGGTGCGACAGAGAAAGATCTAGGGTCGTCCCCAGCAGAAGCAGCAGACCCGGCCGAGTCTGGGTAAGGAATGCGGCCTACTAGCGGGGCATTTATTGAGCCCTGAGAAGGGACTTTCCGTCGTCAATCGCGTCGGGGCTAAGGTAATTGGGCCGGAGCCCTATCCCAGACCAGGTAAGCCGGCTCAAAGCCGGAATTGGTAGCCCCACCACACGTATGTGAAAACGGCCGGCCTCTACCGGTAGGGACCTAACGTAACTTAGCTTAGCTTAACTGAATGGGCTATGCCACCAACAGTCGGCGGACAATAAACGAAGGCGCTAGCTTACCGAGTCGGCGCTGTTGTCCAACAGGTCTACACCAGACACCGGAGTCCCAGAAAAAGCCCGAGCACATCACCACTAACACAGCACTGCACTACGAGTCTTCGGTCGTTCCAAGAAACTAATATCACCATCCGGGGCACAGTCAACCGTCCGTACACTACTCGCCCAGAGAACAGCACACGCGGCAACGAACTTGACGCGCACAAGTTCAAAGTAAGCGTGCGGACACGAGCCGCTGATAAGTCGGGAACAGCTGCCAAAACGGGACCACGAAGGACGTCAGAGGCAGTTGTACGACCCACTAATACGTGGTCGCTGCTAGCTTGTCTTCTTCTCACTTGTTTCCGGCAGTGTAGGTGAGCAGGTTATCACCTTCACCTGGCAGGGTAGCTGTCTTTCTGCCGGTGAAGCTAGGGCGATTTAAAAACTGTAACAATGACTGTCGTCAAATACAACGGGATGAAAAGAAAACTTTTCAGGTTCCGTACTGCAGAACAGGCCCAGATAGGAAAGAAAACGTCCTCTCAAGTCAACAGCTAAAGCAGGCACCCTGAGATTGAATTTTGCTGACTCTGGGCTCTGTGGTTTTACGTCGCAGAGACGTACTACTCGGGAATTTGAGTTCGGAGCTACCTTCTGGAGCTCCTTTCTCATAGCCCTACTCAAGTAGGGGGATTTTGCACTTTAGCAGACCTTACATCCGCTGTTTGTGCTAACCTATACTAGCACAGTTTACACCGAGCTCTTTTCCACGAATCACCTGGACGTATAAAGTACTGTCCCACTTAGGTTATAAGAGGATTATATGGGAAACGTTCCGCACGTGAATAAAATTTGTGTGAAAGACGCCGGCTCGATCATTTTGCAGAGAGTATTGTTCTACGAACGGCGGCTCGAAGTCGCTTAAAAGCGGTGCGATTGTCTTCTGTCGGTACTCGTTTATACCTGTTTAGGTTCGTTTCTTCTCTCTTATTGAGTCTTTCACAGCGTTGTTTTACCACGGTAGCGGTAGTCTGAAACTACCACGGTCCACGGTAGTGGTGGATGAACGACCACCTGTCCATGTGATATGCTCCATAGCTGCTGAGGTGATAGCAGCTGTGGAACTGTGTTCTTCTTCTTCGATATTTCCACAGATGTTCGTAGGTGTACACAAGCAGTCTGGAAGCCTGTCGAATCAGCATGGTCCACGGCCATCTTTTAGGAGTGCGAATAACATTCTTTTGGCATTAGATTTGTTATCACCATAGGGATGTACTCTCCCTGTAGAGATCTGGGATCACTATCCACGACAAACGTGTTTCCTGCAGGGACACACACATCGCTGTATGCCTGGACAGTAGTATTTTCAATTCGCATTAATGCGAAGTACAACCATTGATATTTCACTGAAGCATATTCTCCATGCTGGGCGTTGAAGATTTAGGAGCTACATACTGCTTACTTCCTTGGCTTCTCGTTCAGTCAGCCTTTCTTCTTCTTTTGCTGTAGATTGCTGAGTTCCCCCATGTCACCGAAGTTGATGATATCGCTGGTGCCGGCACTACAGGTGAACTCCGAACCGGAACTCACCTCCTGGTCATCGAGGACAGGTCTTATCGCTGATTTTGTTTTTAAGAAGCCCTCCTTTGTGTACCTGGGAGGACGGGGCGATGGTTGGCGGTATCCCCTCGCCGTCTCACCACCATTGGATGTGGCTGCAGGTGCTGTCACAATATTGGCGGACGAAGTATGGATCTACTGGTAGATTCGTCAACGGTATCCTTTCGCACAGTTTGCGTCTCTGCCTTAGCTGCACTATCTCTATTGATTTCTGATTTGTTATACATAGCAGAAACGTTACGCTCGATTAACTGGGTTACTTCAGGTAATGTCCCTCTTACAAGAGGCTGGTGGCGCTGTTGATTTTACAGACTGTGTGTAACTGATTTTACCCTGGTTGGCTTGGCATGCGAAATTCTTTGCATTGAAATAGCTTAGTTTTTTTAGGGTTCGTATTTCCTAAATAGCCACTTCTTGCTTATAAATGGGGCAATTGGGGGATCTATATGAATGCCGACCACCGCAATAGGCATATTTCATTGGATCGTCACCATGAGCCGACCTCCCATAGAAGCATGTCTAACCAGAGCACATCTTGATGCAGTGCCTGAAACGCAAACACTGAAAACACTGCATCGGCTGAGGGATAAATGCTCTCACACTCAGCCTATGAATGCCTGCTTTTCCAGTTTAGTTATCCTATTGAAGGTTAGGACATGGGTTGCAGATCGTAGCGCCTCTTCATCCTTTCGCAACGTTAGTCTCCGACATGCGAAGACGCCTTGTGGGGCGAGCTCAGGCGCAATTTCTTCCTCTATGCAGTTCAGCAGATCTACGGAGACTACCACTCACTTCAGTGTGATATGAGGAACGACTTCTACCTCTATGTCTCCTTTCTTCTGCAGGTATGTATAATATATAGGTTACAGTTTGCTTCCTACGTTGGTTTGTGAAAGGGATATCATGACTAATCCCACTACAACATATTAGTTAGCACCATTGGGGAAACGGAAGTTCAAACCTTCTATTACCGAACTACCAAATCGCATCTGTTTACGCGTATCAAGTAAAATTTTGTGAAACGTAGAAAATATTCGTTGGGGGGGTACAGACTGACAGAATTACCGCCTATTGTTTAAACCCACTTACGACGTGAATGGGTGACTCCAAAATTGTAAGAGAGGAAGATAGGCCTACTAAATTTTCCCCTATCCGAAACCTCAAGGATTGTTCACATATGAAATGTAGATGTGATTTAATGAAAAGCGTTGAGAATATATTGTCTTCAATTCTCTTGAAAACTTACTGTAGTCTACGTGTAATAATGACTCCATTATTTTATCAAACACATTGTTCGTTATATAACGCGTCCCATTGCTAATATTATTTGTGTATTATGTACACGTATGAACCTTTAACAACCGTTCTTCAGCCTTTCTAAACATACAAAGTGATGAAATTTAATTTATTACTTTAAAATGTATTACGTAAAACCCACACACTCACA